>CM077156.1:131057059-132362803 GCA_039583875.1 Platanthera guangdongensis
TCGGCCCTTCTATTTCCGGTTGTACGTGATTTGTTACATTTATTGATTGTTTCTCACGCACTACCTGGTTATATTTGATTCGTCACAAGAGCGATGTGTTTTCTGTTTTCCGACAATTCCATGTCATGATCTCCACCCAATTTCAGTCTCACATTAAAATTTTTCGCAGTGACAATGGCCGCGAATACATGGATTCACAGTTTGAGCGCTACCTTGCTGATCACGGCATCCTACACCAGACTACCTGTGTGTATTCCCCTGCTCAAAATGGCGTTGCTGAGCGGAAAAATCGCCATCTGTTAGAGGTTGCTCGGTGCCTATTGTCCACAATGCATCTCCCAAAATTCTATTGGGGAGATGTCGTGCTCACTGCTGCATACCTCATCAATCGGATGCCCTCACGTGTCCTCGGAAACTCTACTCCTCTAGATACGCTTGGTGTGCCTCCTACTCGCCTTCCTCCTAAGGTGTTTGGCTGTGCTTGTTTTGTTCACATCCATCATCCTCGTCCCTCCAAACTTGATCCTCGTACCCTCAAGTGTGTATTTATTGGTTACTCCCCTACGCAAAAGGGGTACAAGTGTTTTCACCCCCTACTAGGAAGGTGTTTGTTAGCATGGATGTCACTTTTCGTGAATCCGAATCATATTACCCTCTGTCTGCTCCCTCATCCTCGGGTGTTCCTTCTGTTTCTTTGCCCATACCTCCACCATATCCCTCACTTCAGGCGGAGCCTCTACCAGTGGAAGTGAGTCCTCCTCTACTAGTGGAAGTGAGTCCTATTCGGGGCTCTCCTATATCCTCACCATCGACCTTGCAGGTATATACTCGGCGTATAAAGAGGACAAGCACACACGAGCCTGCTATGTTGCCAGAACAGTTAGTGGATCCTGACTCAGGACCTTCTGATTTACCAATTGCGCTTCGAAAAGGTATTC
Organism: Platanthera guangdongensis; assembly: GCA_039583875.1. Lineage (NCBI taxonomy): Eukaryota > Viridiplantae > Streptophyta > Magnoliopsida > Asparagales > Orchidaceae > Platanthera > Platanthera guangdongensis. The sequence continues at coordinate 131,057,998 of CM077156.1, forward strand.
GGTCTTGTACCCGTCATCCTCTATCTAATTATGTATCTTATGATTCTCTGTCTACCTCCTACAAGGCCTTTGTCTCCTCTCTTACTACTTCTTCTATCCATGTGTCATGGCAACAGGCTCTTGAGGTCCTTATGTGGCGAGAGGCAATGGTTGAGAAAATGAAGGCTCTGGAGAAGAACCATACATGAGATCTTGTCCCTTTTCCCTATGGAAAAAAACCTGTTGGGTGCAAGTGGGTGTTCTCTGTGAAACAGAATCCACAAGGGATTGTTGAGAGATGCAAGGCATGGTTGGTTGCAAGGGGTTATACCCAAACCCATGACATTGATTATCAGGAGACGTTTGCCCCGGTTGCAAAAATGAATACCATCAGGGTATTGGTATCTGTTGCTGCTTGCAAAAATTGAGATCTTCTGCAGCTGGATGTGAAAAATGCCTTCCTCCATGGTGACTTGGAGGAGGAGGTCCATATGTCTATTCCTCCTGCCCTCACTCCGGCTGGTGCTGAAGGGAAAGTTTGTAGATTGTTAAGGGCCCTATACGGACTGAAGCAGTCCCTAAGAGCTTGGTTTGGCCGGTTCCATAAGGCGATGGTGTCGTTTGGATACTCTCAGAGCAATGCTGACCATACGTTGTTCATCAAACGTAGGCTTGGGAAAATTACAGTTCTCATTGTGTATGTTGACGACATTGTTATTACTGGTGATGATCATGAAGAAATTCAGAATATGAAATAGAAGCTTGTCAGAGAGTTTGAGGTCAAGAACCTAGGAAAACTCAAGTATTTCTTGGAAATTGAAGTTGCAAGATCAAAGCAGGGGATCTTTCTCTCTCAGCAGAAATACACGTTAGATCTTCTTGAGAAGATGGGGATGAGTGGGTGCAGACCTGTTGATACTCCGATTGAGGCAAATCACCGATTGGGGCGTGATGATGGAGAGGAGATTGAAGATATTCCAGGGTTCCAAAGGTTAGTGGGGAAGCTGATATACCTGTCTCACACTCGTCCGGATATCTCCTATGCGGTGAGTGTCGTGAGTCAGTACATGCATGCTCCAAAGACACGACACATAAATGCGGCACATAGAATTCTTCGGTATCTCAAGTCTTCATCAGGAAGGGGAGTTTTGTTTTCCCCGAGTTTCGACCTAAAGATTGAAGTCTATACTGATGCTGATTGAGCCGGATCTGTGGATGATAGGCGATCCACCTCTGGATATTGCTCTCTTGTTGGGGGTAACCTTGTTACTTGGAGAAGCAAGAAGCAACAGGTTGTGGCACGATCTAGTGTGGAGGCTGAGTTTAGAGCTATGGCCCATGGGGTCCGTGAAGCCTTATGGCTTCGGGCCTTATTGAGCGACCTTGGTCTCGTGGATAGGGGTGAGGAGTAAAAACCGAAAACCGACTAAACCGATCAAACCGATCAAACCGCACCGATATTGAAACCGAACCGCCCGGTCCGGTGTCGGTTCGGTCTGGAGCTTTTGAAAACCGAAGGACTATCGGTTCGGGTCGGTTTTCAGGTTGTGAAAACCGATCAAACCGAACCGAACCGAGTTTTTTGTTTAACATAATTAAAGTTTAAGTGTTTAACTAATTAACTTTTTAATTTTAAAGTCAGCCACATTTTGTCATTTTGATTTAGCATATAAGTATATGACTGTATAAGTAGTATAACTTACAATGTTACACTGTATAAGCATATTATTATTTTTATGCTTGCAGGCCTAGTCACGAACAGCGGACAGCGGCATCAAAGAGTCAAAGTTAATATATTATATTCTTATTTGAGATAGCTGATAGTGATTGGGTTTCGGCCTTCGGATTTCAAGTTTTATAAAGTTCATTTTTTCTCCTTTTCATTTTGTCGAGATAGCAGCTGATAGCGATAGGGTTTCGTCGGGTCTCCACTCTCCAGTTTCCTACTTTCTAGTTTTCTGATTTCCTCCCAAACGCAATCGGAGACTCGCGGTGGCGACAAAGACGAGACCGTCGAGGGAAATGACTGCGGCGATGGAAGACGACTGAATGCTTCAGATTTCTCATTTTTGGCGGTGTTTGGCCGTGCGGCGGGCGGCGACTCCGGCTGTTCATCTTCCTATTCCCTTCTATTGCTTCGTTCTGTCGTTCAAGTATGAATAGTATGACTGAATGCTTTTATTTTTTTGGTTTTTTTCCCTACAGATGAGTCATGAGTTCATCTTCCTATTCCCGCTTTAAGTTTTTTTTTCCTGCATATGAGAGCATCTTTATGTAGATGTTGAAATCATTCACATTTGTTCCCGCTTTAGGTATGAATAGTATTACTCATTTAGGTTTTTTTTTCCTGCATATGCATATGAGAGCATCTCTTTCTAATACTGTTCATGAATTGCTAGAATTCCCAGTTTAGGTATGAATTGCTAGATTGGGTGTAAAACAGGAATTGATGTGAATGATGGTTACTAAGTCATTTAAAACTAATGAATTGCTAGAATTCCCAGTTTATGCATATGTCGGTTCGGTATGAATTGCATATTTTTGAACTAATGAATTGATGGTTATATCAATGATACTTTTGCTGTCACAATAAATTGGGTGTAAAAAAGCAGACACCCATATCAAGTACATGATTACTAAGCCATTTAAATTCATTAAATCAATCTATCATTGTCTTATACTTTATCTCAATCCTGAATCAGCAGAAAGTGGTCTGACATTTGTCGCGCCAAGATATGGAGGAACCCAAGGAGACACTATATCTAGTGGAGGACTGCTATGATATAAAACACTTACTTTAATGAGTTGATAGCATAACTGTATCATAATTCCTACATGGGCAAAAAAAATTAAAACAAATAAAAAATATGGATTTGATATTAACTATTATATGTTTGTTCACAAAAAACCGACACCGAACCGAAAAAAAACCGATTGAAAACCGAACCGACTTTGAACCGAACCGACCGGATTCGGTTCGGGTCGGTTTGGACAAGCCAAAAACCGAGGCATGTTGGCTCGGTTTCGGTTTGGGTCCAAACCAACCCAAACCGAACCGCTCGCAGGCCTACTCGTGGAAGAGGGACCCATCCGCCTGTATTGTGACAATAAGTCATACATCAATATCGCTCACAATCCGGTTCAACATGACCGGACAAAACACATCGAGGTGGACCGACACTTTATCAAGGTGAATATTGAAAGAGGAATCATATGTACACCCTTCATGACCTCCACCGAGCAACTTGCTGACATTCTCACCAAAGGATTGAGTGAGAATTCATTTGACCAGATTGTGAACAAGTTGGGCATGGTTAACATTACATGTCCAACTTGAGGGGGAGTGTTAGCAATATTAGCATTTATGTTTTTTATCCTTTTTTGTCCTCTATATATAGAGGACCCCCCCCCCCCCATTAATGAAATGGATTGACTTGTTTTTCTCCCACAACAATTCTTGATCTCTGATGTCGTTCATCGAAGCTAGGAGCAGAACCTCTCCAAAACCCACTCTGAATTAGGGTTTCCCCAAGCTTACGCGCCGCCAACTCTTGGACTTTTCGTGGTTTCTCCTATTCCCTCACTTTTGAGGGAGGTAAATCACTAAATCCTCTCGTGTTTTAGGTTTTGTAAAAAAAATATTGTGTTAGCGTTGTGCTTTTTGTTAGGTGAAATATCAATTTTATTATTCTTAAACAGGTTCGAAATAAGATTTCTGTTTTGCTTGCGATGCTTAGTCATCGTCGTCAATTTCAGTCCCACCTTAAGGCAAGTAGAGATCTATCTCTCTTACAAACATCGAGTTTAATCTAATGCATCTGTTCTCATGATATCATGACTTCATTCTTGGATACATTGATCTGTCAAACAAATTGGAATCTTGAATGTCCAATCTGATAAGTTAATAGTTTAGGGTTTAATATGTTTGGAATTACATGAGTATGTGATTGTAAATAATTTTTGTTTGGATATTCGCTTACATGAGTATAAGATGTTTGACATGCGTAATAAGTGTCATAATGATAATTGTTTATATTTCTCGTTAGCAAACAAATTATTTGTTTTAAATAATGTATGAATCATACGTATGCTTACTTAAAAGATAATCGTGTCTTAGAATAGATTAATTTAATTTAATACTTGTTATCCTAGAAAACGCATGGTAATTTTATCACTCGTGAATACTTGAACCCGCAAAAATATAAAGCTCATTATCGAGTTCCTTTTATATCATCGAATCTTGTTTTTTATGTTTATCTGATTGTAAGACTTGGGTAAAGTTTATTTCATGATCTGATTTTTTATCGTTTGACACAAATTCGTGTTTTTTAGAATCACAATCTATAAATCATTTAATTTCATGCATTCTTTTTCATGTTTGTAAATTTTGTTCTTAAATATTTGAATCGTTAAATTAGTAACATGACTTGATGTGTTAGGAATCACTAAATCATGAATCCTTAAATTCATTAATGTCATAAGCAATCATTGAAAGATAATGTTAATTTAATGTTACGCTTTGACTCGAGTTTTCACTTGACTTGTAATGAAAATCAAAACATGGTTAAAGCACAAATTTTTTGATAAGTCTTTCATTTAAACTTATATTAGAATCATTGCATCAAATTGAAACACTTACATTTTTCACTGATTACAGTTTATGTCATTACGTGATCAAATCTATGGTATACTCCCGATTAATCCAATAATTCTAATTATTTTATGTTTGTCTACTTGTTTGCATGTTTGGCTGTCTTGTTATAGTTGCTTTATGAAACTTGGTACACAAGTATTTCTGTTTTCTCTGCTCTTATTTTATTTTACATTGTTCACATGTCTATTTCAATGTCCTGAGACGTTTTTCTTCTTGTTTTGAAATTTGTTTGTATTTGTGACTGTGCAGCCTACTACCTGAGTCCGATTTACGTCAAGCTCCAGCTTCTAGATGATTATTTTCTTGTTGTGTCAAGTTCTATGTTCACGTTTCATTTTATTTACTGTTGGATTTTTCTTTTATGTAATAATTATAATCAGTCATGTTCTTTGTTATCATGAACAACTGCTAGCCTATAATTTATTTACCAGAATTAACATTATTTGCATGTTCATTTCTCTGAGTTTAGTATGACATAAAATCTGTATCAGAACTTGTATCATTGGTTTTTATTAAAATACATATGCATCTATTTTTTAATACCATATTTTAAAGCTTCAGCATAAAAACAATTTATTTTACTCAAAAATAATTATTTTAAAACTAATTATCAGTATCTCAACCCTCGTCTAACAAGCATTGATTTTCTTTCCACTCATGTATATGACATCACGACCTGCCCGAAACGCACTCTGATCTTTGCTTTAGACGGGTCGTGACAGTTTGTATCAGAGCTAGGTTGGGTATTTTAAAGATAATTATTTTATAATTTTTCATATATTTTGAATTTCATTATATAAGTATATATATATATGCATGCATCATTTGTTTCACTCACTTTTTCATTATTTGTTGTTAATGACTGAGACAAACACACACCACACTCATAAGCACGAGTAGTATGAACATAAATGTTAAGAGGTTATAGTCAAACTTAATATTTTTATGCATACGAATTTCCACTAGATATGCGTCGTTTGTGAATATTAAATGATTATGCACAGTTTAATATTTTCAAGTATGATGACATTAGATCATAATATGCATGACATGTTAAATAAAATGAACACTTAATATGGCATGTATATTCATTCATTTGCATTCATATCATAAATCATTGCACAAGTGTTAAACTAAAAACAACAATAATGATTGTACACAAATGAATTTTATTATTTGTTTGACATTGCATATAATCTTATCGTTATATTTGCATCGTTATATTTGCATGATCACCTAAACTTGTCCAATAAAAATTTTGTAATTATTATATGATTTATATAACTAACAGTATGAAATGTGTTAGAATCTATAGTTTCAAGTCATCGGTATTCGTAATCAGTCCTTTTTATTTCGCTTGTCTATCAATCCTTTCCGGTCATATTATCTCTTCTTTTAGTTAGCTTCTGAGCGTCAGCGTCGCAAGCAATGCAATACTAGACATATTTTTCTAATTGTATAAGGAAACTTGAAAGACTTTTAGTAAATTCCTCTGTTGAATTACTTCAACACTATTTTGTGCTTTTTCATCCCCAGTTTGCCTTCTGAGAAGGCTCAAACATCATCCAGCATCTTTTTTGTGTTCTATCTTCTCTTCGTGTAAAGATCTTTTTTGCCCTCGAATTCTCGAGTCTTACCCCTCATTTTTAAGCTAATTGAAGAAATTTATGTGGTTCTTGAAGCCAATCTTTCGTGTCCGGTCGAACCCTGTAAGCTTATGGTGTACCAAGTACACAAGCTTCGAAAGAGAACCATTCTTATGGTAATAGTACTTTGGAAGCATGATAAGTCTGATGAGTACGCTTGAGAATTTGAATTTTTATGCGTAACAAGTATCCGCAATTTTTTTCTTGATCTTGGTAGGTTTTCGTGATTGTTCTCATTTCTATTTCAGTACATTCATAGTTGCTTACATGTTTTGATCTGCAAACCTTGTTGGAATGATTATCATCTGAATTCTTGCCATAAGAGACCTCATTTAGGAAATTCTCAAAAGTTTTGGGACGAAACTTTCTAAGTAGTGGAGAATATAACAACCTGAAAATTTAAAATAAAAGTAAAGGTAATTTGGTAAATAACTCTACTAGAATTTCCTTCCTAATCCCCTTCATTACCTAACAGAGACCCCCTTTTAATTCCCGCAAGCCGCCCTAGCCCGTCTCCCGAACACAGCCGTCCTAATCCCGCCTCCCGCGTCGAACCCGTCTCTTGTTTCCGCTAGATTCCGCAGGCGCCGATCTTGTCACTCCCGTGCGCTGTCTTTCTGCTTACCATCGGCATCTCCTCCTCTAGGGTCAGCACCTCTTGCTCTCCCCCTTGCTCGGGTCGGCAGCACAGCATCGACAACACCTCCTCCAACTTCTCCCCAAGCAAGCAACATTGATTTTTTTCTCCCCTCAAAGGAGCCGGCTACAACAAATCCTCTAAGCAGCAACCAACTTTCCTCCTTCCCTCCTCTCCTGTAGTTGGCAGCCCTCTTCTCTTTTCCCTTAGGCCAAACTACTCCAGCAAATCTTCCTCTTGATTTTGCCCGGCAAGTCAAAGGAGGGACAACCACCTCCTCCTTGGGCTCCGATTTCGCACCTATGGTTTTGCCGGAATCCTCCTGCACTCAGATTTTAGGCTCTGATTTGGTCCCTATTGGTAAGATTCTCGTCTTGTTCTCTATTCCAATTGCCCTAATTTTTTCTTGAAATTATTCGTGCTCCAAATTTCGTACAACTTGTGTTTCAATTTTTTGCCCCATTATAATCACTTAACTGTGATTTGTAATTGATCTTTAATGTCGTTCATCGAAGCTAGTAGCGGAACCTCTCCAAATTAGGGTTTCTCCAAGCTTAAGTGCCGTCAACTCTTGGATTCTTCGTGGTTTCTCCTCTCCCCTCACTTTTGAGAGAGGAAAATCACTAAACTCACTCGTGTTTTAGGTTTTGTAAAATAAATATTGTGTTAGTGTTGTGCTTCTTGCTAGGCCAAATATCAATTTCATTATTCTTAAACAGGTTAGAAATAGGATTTCTGTTTTTATTTGTGCTGCTTAGCCGCAGCCGTCAATTTCAGCCCCACCTTAAGGCAAATAGAGATTCTTCTCTCTTTCAAACATTGAGTTTAATTTAATGCATATATTTTAATGATTTCATGACTTCATTCTTGGATATATTGATCTGTCAAACAAATTAGAATTGAATGCTTAATATGATAAGTTAATAGTTTAGGGTTTAATATGTTTGGAATTACATAAGTTTGTGATTGTAGATAATTTTTGTTTGGATATTCGCTTAAATGATTGATTTGATCAATTGAGATATAATTAAAAGAATGATAAATTGTTAGGCATGCGTAATAAGTGGCATAAGAATAATTGTTAATATTTCTCGTTAGCAAACAAATCATTTGTGTTTTAAATAATATTTGGATCATACACATATTTACTTGGATGATAATTGTGTCTTGAAATGGATTAATCTAATTTAATACTTGTTATCTTAGAAAACGTTGCATGGTAATCTTATCACTCGTGAATACTTGAACCCGTAAAAATATAAAGATCACCATCTAGTTTTTTTTGTGTCATCAAATCTTGTTTCTTACTCCTGTCTGGTTGTAAAACTTGGGTAAAGTTTGTTTCATGATCTGATTTTTCCCCTTTGACATAAATTTGTGTCTGTTAAAATCACAATCTATGAATCATTTAATTCCATGCACTCATTTTCATGTTTGTAAATTCTGCTCTTGAATATCTGAATCGTTAAATTAGTAACATATATTGATATGTTAGGAATCACTAAATCATGAATGCTTAAATTCATTAATGTCATAAGCAATTATTGAAAGATAGTATTGATTTGATATGACGCTTTAACTCGAGTTTTCACTTGACTTGTAATAAAAACCAAAGAATGGTCATAGCAAGCACAATTTGTTTGATAAGCCTTACATTTAAAGTTAAATTAGAATCATGCGCATCAAATAGAAACACTTACGTCGTTCACTGATTACAGCATATGTCATTACGCGATCAAATCCATGTTATCATCCAGAGTAGTCTAATAATTCTAATTATTTTTTGCTTGTCTAGCTAGTTGTCTTGTTACCTTTGCTTCATGAAACCTGGTACAAAAGTATTTTTGTTTCCCTTGCTCTTATTTTATTTTATATTGCTCACCTGTCTATTTCAATGTTCTGGGACTTTTTCTTTCTTGTTTTGAAATTTTCCTTAGCGTTCGTGACTGTGCAGCCTGCTTTCTGAGCCCGATCTGCGTCAAGCTCCAGCTTCTGGATGTTAATCTTCATGTCGTGTCAGATTCTATGTTTATATTTCATTTCATTTACTGTCGAATATTTATTTTATGTAATTATTATAATCAGTCATTTTCTCGGTTATCATGGACAACTGCTAGGCTATAATTTATGTAACAGAATTTAACATTATTTGCATGATCATTTCTCTGAGTTTGTCATGTCATAAAATCTGTATCAGAACTTGTATCATTAATTTTTATTAAAATACATGTGCATCTATTTTTTATAACTATATTTTAAAACCTCCGCATAAAAACAATCTATTTTACTCAAGTAATTATTTTAAAACTAATTATCAATATCTCAGCCCCCGCCTAACAGGCATGTATTTTCTTTCCGTCAATGTCTGTGGCATCACGACACGCCCGAAGCACACTCTGATCTTTGCTTTAGACGGGTCGTGACACTAAGTACCACTTACTGATGCTCCATCGCCGAGTTCGCAGTGTACGTGGGCTTCTACTACACGACGATGGCCATTAACCCAGGTTTTGATGACCTTTATTTGGATTTCCCTCAGGGGGTGCAGACTCACTTGTGGGCCTCATTTACCGACATTAACGCGTACTATGAGGCCCGAGTGGAGAAATCCACTGTGACCTGCTCCCCCGCTCTTTGTTATGTGCAGCATCTGATTAGACACTCCATTACAACTCGTGCATTGAGCTAAAATGTGGTATGGTGGTCTGACCTTCTCTATCTTTATAGCATGAGTGAGTAATTCCCGCTACACTTGGGTCACATTTTCGCCGAATATCGGGAACATCAGGTAACCTCTACCCTCCTTGGAGCAATCGGGGGTGCACACTTCGTGACCTAGATTGCAAAAAGGATAGGCATTTGGGGCCAGCTGCTCCGGATAGACCAGGTGATCGAGGGCGAGGCGATCACGCTCACCTCGCTGGTACACTTGCGATTACTGCGCGTAGTTGGGGGGAAGGCCAACCGGAGCTACGAGATCGTCATGCCTGGAGCCAATACCGGAGGTGAAAAGTCTACTGCGGCCAGTGCGAGACTTTTTGCACTATGGCGAGCGGCGCGCAATCATAAGGTTGTCTCACCTACTCAATAGTGAACACCAACCCCACCAGTAATTTGTGTTGTGATGTGTTGACTTCCCTTCTGTGATGTGATAGTTGTTTTTTAGTAACTTTTTTTATTTATATATTCTTGTATTTGTATGTGTGTTGTTCTTGTTTGACTCCTACAGGAATCCGACGGCATATAATTGTTCTTGACCAAATCGGATCCGAAAACAGATTGTCAAGCTCAAAGTTCAAATTCAGCTGTATCAGGAATGCCCCATTCTTTGGCATGGGTAACTGTTAGAAAAACCCATGTAATGGGCCCATTATTGGGCCCCTTTTTATTATTTTTCCTTCTTCCCTCCATATTCCCACATCTTGTATAGGTTTTCTTCTTACCTTCTCTCTCGTATATATTTGTATTCTCTCATTGTATTCACATACTGAAATCATACTTACAAGATTTGAGCTCTCTCTACATAGTATCAGAGGGACTCGGTCTCTCCCTGCGGCTAGCACTCCGCTAATCGTCTGGTCTCTCCTTGCGGCTAGCCTCTACTAAACCGCCCGGTTTTCCCTTCCCGCGCAGGGCGCGGCCTGTTGCTTTTCTACCCGCCCCCCGTGCAGCTAGAAAATTCTACCCGCTTCTCTTCCCCTCCATTCCCGTGGCCACCACCTCTGCTTCCATCTCCTTTTTATAGGATTCTCTCTGGCAAGTGGGGCCTTCTCCCACTTCCTTCTAGCCGTGCGGCTTCTTCTCTAACCGTTGCGAACTCTCCTCCCCCTGCCAGGTGGGCATTGCCTTCTCTCGCTAGTCGCTTGCTCTTCCCGCACTAGCCGCTGCCTGGTCTTGCCACTCGAGTTCTCCTACTCGCGGCCTACTCTTCTCGCGGCTTCTCCTAGCCGCTACCATCTCTTTACCGCTCGTCTTGTCCTCTCGCGGCCTCTCCTTGCTGGCTCTCGTTGTCTTCCCGCGCGGTCTCTCCCTCACCGATGCGACCTCTCTCTCTTTCTGTTCGAGCCGACCTTTCTTGTCGCTCATTCTTTATCCGCTAGTGTGCTCACTGTGACCGTGCGGTCTGTTTCTCCGCACTTAGGTCGCGGCCTCCCAATCTCTCTCTTGCTCTCTGCTGCTCTTGTCGCTTTGACTCCCCGCTACGGCCTCTCGTGTAACCGCGCGAGCTTGTCGTGCAAGAGTGCTCTCCCGCGGCAACCTCTTTTACCTGCGGCGACCTCGTCAACCCGCGGCGACTTCTTCTACCCGCGGCGACCTCGTCAACCAGCGGCAACTTCTTCAACCCGCGGCGACCTGGTCAACCCGGGGTGGCCTCTTCTACCCGCAGCGGCCTCTTCTACCTGCAGCGCCCTTTCTTGCTCGTTGCGGCCTCTCTGGTCTCTATGGGCTGCTCCGTTAACTCCACCGGCCCGGCGGCTAACTCCTTTGCAGACCGCCCGGCTCCTCCACCTAACCTCCGTGATGAGCTGCGGATCACCACAATTTCCTTGTCTGGAAAGAAGAATTTCATCCCATGGGTGCACTCGGTTCGCCGTCTTCAGGCCAAGGGCCTTGTGCATCATCTCACTCAGGGTCCACCTTCTCCTTCTACCGACGACTGGCTGTGCAACGACGGTCGCGTTCAGACATGGCTCCTCAACCCCCTGGAGGGTGAGCCCTACCAGATGGTCATGTATCATGAGACGGCCAAAGCTATGTGGGATGAGCTTCACTCATTATACTAGGGCAAGGACAGACTTCAGGACCTCTATGACATTACTACCGATCTTCAGGCTCTCGACGCCGGCGGGACTGCGAACATGACCTCGTTTGTTGCTCGTGCTAAGACTCTTGCAGAGGCCTGGATCCAGCATCAGCCCTCTACCACTGATCTTGCCGCTCAGCGAACTCAAAAGGAGGTCGTCTGCATCGCCATGATGATGGCTCGTGTCCCGCCACACCTTCAGAGTATCCGGGCTCAGGTTCTGGCTTCAGCTACTCCTCCTTATCTGATGTTTGCTCTATGCTCCTTCGAGTGTCACCGCCCCCGGATACTCTTGCCCCTTCCTCTCCAGCCCTTCTCCAGCAGACCATCCCCCTTACTTCCCCCACCGTCTTCTGCTCGTGGTGGACGTTCGGGCTCCCGTGGAAGGGGGCGTGGTGGTCGGGGCCGCCCAAAGTGTTCCTATTGCGGCCGGGACGGCCACACTTAGGCAGTTTGCTACAAGAAACATGGCTACCCTCCTCGTCCGACTGCTTCTGTTGCAGCTGACGGCTCATCTGCCACAAGTGCCGACCTTGAGGTCGTTCGCCTACAGCTACAGCAACTCCATGGACTTCTCATCCCTCCTTCGGCCTCTGTTGCCTCCACCTCCACTGCAGGCACTGCTTGTTTTTCCACTGGTTCGCGATGGATCTTGTACTCGGGTGTCACTCATTACATCACCTCGCTGCGCCCGCCCAAGTACTCGGATGCTCCTCATCCGAAGTGTATCACCGTGGCTAATGGTGCGACTGCTCCGGTCTCCGGCTGCGCTGACCACTCCCTCAACCCCTCCATCTCTCTTCGCTCGGCTCTTTATGTTCCGGACTCCCCGTTTAATTCACTGTCTGTTGGTCTTCTTACTACTGATATGGATCGCTCTGTCACATTCACCTATTCTGCTTTTTTGATACAAGATCGGCACACGTGGATTACTATTGGTAGGGGTCGACTACAAAACGTGCTCTACCTTCTAGATGTCTCTCCCATTGTCCTCTCATTTGTCTCCTTCGTGGATTGGCATCGCCGTCTTGGGCATGCTCCTCATCCGGTCCTCCAAAAGCGCTTCCTGATGTATCTCTTTCTCCCTTTCAGTGTGATTCTTGTATTTTCGGCAAGCAGTCGCGTTCTTCCTTTCTCACACATTGTACTCGGAGTTCAGCTCCTTCTGATTTACTGCATTCCGACGTTTGGGGTCCTTTCAAAATTACTAGTATTTCTGATTATCGCTACTTTATCACTTTTATTGATAATTACTCTCGCACGACGTGTCTTTACTTATTTCGTGATCGCTCCGAGCTTCCTCGCGTGTTCCGGCCTTTTGTGCTAGAGACTCGTACGCAATTCTCCACTAATATAAAAATGTTGTGCACCGATAATGCTCGTGAGTACATTAGCCATTAATTTGCTAATCTGTGCACAGAGTTCGGTATTATTCATCAGACATCCTGTGCATACACAGCCCAGCAAAACGGCGTTGCCGAACGAAAGAATCGACACCTGCTCGACATTGCCCGCTCCCTCATGATTCACATGCATGTTACCAAAGTCTACTGGAACTTTGCGGTCTCCACTGCTTGTTTCCTCATCAACCATCTCCCTTCCTCTGTTCTCCACCACGCCACTCTGTTCAGCCTCCTATTTCCCTCTGCTCCGGCCTTCCCTCTCACACTCAGGGTCTTTGGCTGCACCTGCTTTGTCCACCTTCTGGGTCCGTCCACGGACAAGTTGGATTCCCGGGCGGCTAAACATATTTTTGTCGGCTATTCTCGTACTCAGAAGGGCTATGTGTGTTATTCTCCGGTTAAACGGAAGATCTCCGTGTCTGCTAATGTTACCTTCCGAGAGGATCAACCTTTCTTCTCTCCTCCTCTAACCACTCCTCTACCACCGATACCTCTACCACCATCCCTCCCACGACCTATCATCCCCGTTACTGAGCCGCTTCCGCAGGTTCTTCCTGACCCAGCTCCTGCTCCTTCTAAGCCGCCTGTTATCTGTGTCTACAATCGCCTCCCTCCTCGTTCTATTCCCCTTCTGCAGTCGGCCTCGACCTCGGCTTCTCCAAGCCCTGTTGATCCGGTGCCCGCCTCCACTGCTCATCCGATGGCGAACTTTGTCTTCGTGCATCGTCTCTCTCCCCACCTTCAGACATTTGCTACTACATTGTCCTCGGTTTCTGTACCTAACTCTGTGCAGAAGGTTCTCCAACATCCTGGCTGGCGCGCCGCCATGGACGAGGAAATGGTTGCTCTCTGGGCAAACCAGACTTGGACCTTGGTACCCCTTCCTCCTGGTCAGAAACCGGTTGGGTGCAAATGGATCTTTGTCATCAAGCATGCTCCCAATGGGACCATTGACAGACTCAAAGCTCGTCTGGTGGCTCGCGGCTTCACCCAACAACAAGGTCTTGACTATGACAAAACCTTTTCTCCGGTGGCCAAGCTCAACACAGTTCGTGTCCTCATCTCCGTGGTTTTGCATCGCCAGTGACTCTTACTTCAACTCGATATAAAAAATGTTTTTCTGAATGGCGATCTCCAGGAAACGGTTTACATGCAGCAACCTCCCGGGTTTGAGACCACGGGGGAGTCTCGGGTTTGTCATCTTCTGAAGTCTCTCTATGGTCTCAAACAATCTCCTCGGGCATGATTTGACAAGTTTAGTAAGGCCCTACGGGAAATTGGCTTTACTCGGAGCTCGGCAGATTTCTCGTTATTCACTCGCCACCAGGCAACGGGAACGGTTCTCCTATTGGTTTACGTTGACGATATCATCATTACTGGAAATGACTCTAACGGAATACAGGAGATCAAACAATATCTGAGCTCTGTATTTCCAACAAAAGATCTGGGGAACCTTCGATACTTCTTTGGTCTGGAGGTTGTCAGACGACCAGATGGCCTTGTCCACTCTCAGCGAAAGTATTGTCTTGATCTCCTTCATGATGCAGGATACTCCGACTGTAAGCCGGTGAACACTCCAATGGATGTAAATCACAAGCTATGTGCTCAGGCGTCGGATTCTGATCTTCTGCTTCAAAATCCGGAATACTATCGTCGTCTTATTGGGAAACTGATCTACCTAACGGTAACAAGACCAAATATATCCTTTGTTGTTGGTATCGTTAGTCGATAGATGCATTCTCCTCGAAGCTCTCATCTTAAAGCCGTTGAACGAATGCTCTGATACCTTAAAACAGTTCTTAGCCAAGGATTAGTATACAAAACCTCTTCTTCAACCCCAACATTGGTGACATACTCTGATGCTGATTATGTGGGTTTCCTAGATGATCGACTATCAACCAGCGGTTTTTACACATATTTTGGAGGGCATCTGATCACCTGGCCAAACAAGAAACAAGCGGTGGTTGATCGATCCTCAGCTGAACCAGAATATCGGACAATGACATCTGTGGTTTCGGAACTCACGTGGCTTGAGAGTCTTCTTGCTGACCTTGGGGTAAAACTTTCTTCACCGGCTCTCCTCCTTTGTGACAGTCAAGCTGTCATAAATATAACTAAAAATCCAGTCTTTCACGAACGAACAAAGCATATTGAAGTAGATTGTCATTTCATCTGGGAGAAAGTTCACATGAAGAAGATTGAACTGAAGCATGTTTCGGGTACTGAACAAGTTGCCAATATCCTCACGAAGGCTCTACATAGTACCCTCTTCTATCAGTGCCTATCCAAGCTTGGCGCATACGACTTGTACGCTCGAGCTTGCGAGGGAGCGTTAGAAAATCCCATGTAATGGGCCCATTATTGGGCCCCTTTTTATTATTTTTCCTTCTTCTCTCCTTAATCTGACATCTTGTATAGGTTTTCTTCTCACATTCTCTCTTATATATTTGTATTCTCTCATTGTATTCACATACTGAAATCATACTTACAAGATTTGAGCTCTCTCTACAGTAACGAAGTTCTATCCCAACTTTATTTTTATGCATTCCTTAATTATTTTAGCATACTAGATGTACATTGAGGACAATGCTTAGTTTAAGTCTGTGGGGTGGGGGTGGTTATCCACACTCGCAAAAACACAGTTAAAGCATTCCATAGAGTTGTCTTTTATATAAAATTCGGTCCATCTTTTCCAAAAAAATTTATTTTTGTTCGCAGATATGCGTGCACTCACTTCGTTATACTTGAATTATTGTTATTCATGTGCGTTCTGATATTTTTAGACGTGTATGATAGATTAATTTATAATCAAAAAATTGAAATTGGGTGGTGAACCGTAGACTCGTGGAGTTCTCCTAGTCGAGTGTCCATGTTCTCGGATAGAAATATATCAAGAGTAAATTTCTTTGTATTTGTTAAATAGATTGAATTTTTATTAACTGTCATTGGTCTATATATTCACTTCTCGTTAAAAATAGATCGAGTCTAACAATAGTGTAGAGTTGTGTAGTGTCGTTAGTGTTGTATTATAGGCTCACAAAGTGAGGATGTTATTTCTCGATGTCTAGAACTTGCCCCTAGCAATCTTCGAAGCATATGCACTATTTAGTAATTAACTCTACAAAAAAGATTGACATTTAATTGGAATGTTTTGAGTCTTTGTATCTGAGCATAGCTTCACTATCTTTACAAGCCAAGTTGAGTGTACACCCTTCTTTTGGCACCTCCACCTCACTAACACCAAAGCCAAAGTATCAAAATCCTTATCATATTTAGCTTTGAGCAGCATAAAAAAATTACTTTTAATAATTGCGATAGCGGATAATATTCCGTTTTTTGTGGTGCATTTAAAATTTTATATGTTAGTGCACTGTTAGCATGAAATTTTGAAAAAAATGAGCATAAATGAAAAAATTGCTATAAGTAAAATTGAAGAAAATTGGACACTGTGTAACCTTAATGTTTAAGTTTTCCATGTACCTGACATTACATAGTATTTCATATGTATGATTCATTATATATTCTAGTTGGCTCTGTAAATTCGGAAATGATGAGATGCACTTTTACCTAGGCCTGCAAGCGAGGTGGTTCAGAGCGGTTTGGGCCCAAACCAAAACGGCACCACAGGGGTGCGGTTTCTTACCGACCAAAACCGCACCGCACCGAAACCGTGCGGTGCAGTTTCAATTCGGTGCGGTTTTGGGTCGATTTTTGCGGTGCGATTTCGGTTTTTGACAATTTTTTTGTCTCTTCTTTAATTTAGGCAAGACTCTTCTATGAAATGTTGATAATTGATTCCTTTCCCAGTAACAATCGCTGGAGTTTAACCATCAACTATAATGTTCAGTCATTCAATCATACATTCGGATCATTTGATATATTGGTTGTGAATGCTTTTATTTCATTCGTACTGGTTCTCTTTGCTAATTCTTATTTGGACGATGAGTTTCACTTTACAATAAAGATAAGATTATGCAATTAAAAGGTTAGGAAATTTTTTAAAGTACTTCCCTTTCCTCTGCTGCTTTGATTAGGGTGACAATTTTAAATAACAGATCTTCTTAGTTCTTATCTATATGCAAATCCTCATTTAGTCATGCATTCACTAAGGTTCCGTTTGGCACGGTGGTGGCGGTCATGGATATGGGGGTTAAATTGTCATTCGTTAACGCCACCTAAGGAACCTCATCCAATTTTATGTTGAAATAGATGATGTTTGTTAGATGATACTTAACTAATGACGGTTTAATCCATGCATTTATGACCGCTACCACCATGCCAACGGAGCCTAAATATGTAATGATGTATTAAATTATATTATATAGTTATATTATATATGTTATATGAAATACTTATATTTTATATATTATATAGTTATATTGAAATCTCACAAAAGATTGGTCCAACAAGACCGTTAAACCCATTTACGAATTACGGTGCGCGCGCTTTTCTTTCTTGACATAAAATTTTAAAAGTTAAAACCTAAGTCACGGTGCGGTGCGGTTTTCTCGGTTTTATGGAGTTATAAACCGCACCGCACCGATCGTGGGTCGGTTTTCACACATACAAAACCGAACCGCACCACAACTGAGCGGTTCTGTTTGAAATGCGGTGCGGTTTGTCGGTTTGGTCCGGTTTTTGGTTTCCCTGCACACCCCTACTTTTACCCTACGTTGCATTTTCTATTTTTGTTATAAGTTTACTTCCAGTACTTTTCAATTATGTCTATTATATACCAGTTTAATTATTGTTGCTTAGTTTACTTCTTATCGCAGGGCCCGATCGGACTGCTAATTTGTTATTAAACTAGGTTGGGGTGTTACAGGAGCTGTAGCATAGTAGGCAAGGTCTGGGGATATACTGAAGTAGCAGGTAAAAACTGGGTTGTAGTGAGGTAGTAGGCAACAACCAACCAGGGTTGTACTAAAGTAGTAAGCGAGAGTTGGGGACGAGGAGCTGAAGTGGCGGAAGGCAAATGGTACATGTAGTCGTGTGGCTCAAAGAATGGAGTTAATATTCTAGGTTGAATTCAGGTGAAATTCTCATATTGTGCAGAATATCGAGATCCTAAGCATTCGCATGACATTTAACTTTCAAGTGGTTCCCTTGGAGAACATCTCAGCGCATATAGATCAACACCTGTTATCCTTCTTTGAACCTTTACAATCTCATGTGACTATTAGTATAAGATTTACAAATAATTTTATTGCAAGTACTCCTATGTCGGATAGACTCATGCATGCAACGCAATAATAGTGAGTGATGGTCGACAGACATGACAGATCTCCTAAGCAGAGGCTCCACATCCCTTCAGGTTTCATTCCAGAGGGGCACATGATCAAGCGGGTTCAGTAGGTGGGGTGTAAGAAAATTCATCGTGGTGCGATGGTCATTTAAATAAACACCTGAAATGTCAGCACTAATAAAGATGGAATGGAACCTAAGACCATCAAGAGCACTTTCACTCTCGATTAACTAAAAGATAAAGGGCACGCCCCTAAAAAGTGGTGTTTATCTGGAGGTCTATAAGGGGAGTGTATAAATACTCGTCGCGCGTGAGATAAACATCATGAAGACTGCATGAGACATTGGCACAACGATGTCACTCTATGTTGAGTAGGATGTCTCTATAAAGTGAAAACTCATCAGATATCTTACCGGAGGAGTATAATGAAATTCATCGCAAATACGTGTACCAATATAGGTCCCTGAAATATTTGGAGTGGCATTAAATGTAAGTTGGGTCATCATTATATACGCAACACTAGGTTCGAGAACCTCATATATAGGGCGACTCAGAGATATGACCAGAAGAGGCGTCAAGACTTGTGCTCAGAAATGGATCACTCATTGGAATTTCATCTCCATCAATAAGAGGTGTAGGTGATAGACACTCCCTCAAGTTTAACTCTAATGTTCTACTCGTGTTGCTTTCAGAAACAAAATCAACAGTCTTGCCATTATTTCCTTCATCGTACACTATCGAGTCAAGGAGTGGGCTCATACTCACCACCGAGGAGTGGACTCCTCGTAGGACACTGGGTATATATGTCATATATCTTGGATGACAACACACTGAACCTCATCAGACTGGGAGAACCCAATAGTCGGGGATCGTAATGTTGTATTAATGTAGTCACAACTAAGTGCACGTGTGGTCTCGGGTAGGGAAAGATCTCTAATGGTGGGCTTCGGCTAAGGAGGGCTCATTAAAATGGGGCGGTCAAAGTGCGAACCTATCTGAGTAATTCTAGCGGATCTCAAGCACAACTCGTAGTGGAGCGAGCTGAAAAATCTGCTCGGTAGAAACTAATTGATGATGAATCAGTGATATGTAGATAGTAGATCGAAATCTAAAATGGAATCTCACAAGCATTGCGACTGGGTCGCTCCTCACTGCTAACTCATCAAAGTAAGTTTTATCCTCAGCAATTGACAAAGATCCTTGCCGGAGGGAGAGTACTTGCTCGAAGAGACCACTTATATGACAATGGCAAATACTTGTTGCACAATCTCCGTTTCATCTCCACCCAACTAGTGATGGAGCAAAAATGATTTCGCTCAAGGGTTCGCTCAATGCTATCACAAAAATGTATTATCTGACCTAACAACCTAAGCTTAGCAAACCTGACGCGACACTCACCGAACACCTAAAAATGATCTAAATAAAACCTCATGTCCACGAGCCAATAGCTAAAGGTCTCGGGACTTGACAAACTATTAAATGGTGGGGCGACTCTACATAACCTATAATCGAGACTTTCCTCAAAATGACGCTCATCGTAGTAACACCTTCTACAATGACTTGGTTGTGTCGAAGGGTCAACATGACCTCTATGATTGATGGGTCGAGAACGAGGATAATCATGATAGTATAAGGGTTTTCCCGAGGGAACTCTACGTGTTTGATCATTGATGGAATATGGTTCCTCAAATAGAGTATTGTAGTAGCAATTGCTAATTTGATATGATATGGGTTGAAACATATAGCTTCTAGTCCCGCATATTTTAAACCAAGTCTGAACCTGGGCTCTAATACTAATCTTACACAGGACAGTCCTAAATGAGGAGAACTAGTAGTGAATGACAACATGCAAAGATACGAATCCAATGATAGTTTACTTGCAATAATTTATATTTATAAATCAATTTTAATTTGATTTTCCACAAAGAGTAACAACTTTCAAATAAGGAAACACGTGAGGTGGTACAAATGCAAGAGTGGTCAAAAATTCAAATAACTATGCAGTAAGAATATACAACGTATCAAATAATTGGAATCAAAGTTTACAAACTATTATCCCTTCAATTAGGAATTTAAGCACACTATTCAACAACAAAGAAAGGAAAACAAACTTAACAACTCACACAATTTAAGTAATGGGAGAGCTGGGAGAGTAGTCGAAGAACTTTGAGGATTATGAATGAAAGACGGGCCTGGAAGTACGTCGCAGGATATTCAGCGGTGGTCGGGCAGCAATGTCGTGGCTGAAAATGAGAGTTCAGCAGTTGGAGGTTCTGTCAATGACCCAGAAAAGCAATCTGAAACCTTCAGGGGATGGAAAAAGGAAGGAATTGCAGAAAATTGGCTGTTCTAGAATCTGAATATGGCTGTCCATAATTCTGGACAGCAGCCTTGGACAATAATAGGGTTGTTAAAGTATTTGGCAGCTGTTGTCAGAAGATTAATGGCTGCAGGGGAAGTAGTGGGGGAAGTTGTGGAAAGTGGGAAAATGGAAGAAGGGAAGGAAATGTAGGTGATAATGGGCTTATTTTTTAGGAAATTAGATGAGTGAGAGGGGGTGGAGTAAATTTAGGAAGAGTGGTCCTAAATTTAGGGAAATAGGAGTAGCTAGGGGTGCAAGTTGAGTTGAGCTGGCTCGAGAGCTCGACGAGCTGGCTCGAAAAAACTCTACTCGCGCTCGAGCATGTCGAGCTCGTGCTCTCGACGAGCTCGACAAGTAAACCTTGTTCATGGGCTCGCGAAGCTATATATATATATATATATATATATATATATATATATATATATATATATATATATATATATATATATATACGAGTGCACACGGGGCTCCGCCCCTACGGCTAGGCGCGACAGTACCCGGCCGGCGACGGCGGGCTTTGCCCGCCCCGGCTCGATGATTTTGGGAGGCCTCCGGCCGCATCCAGGAAATGGATGAGGGCGAAACTACCGGGTACATCAAGGCGGGTTTCGTACATCAAGGCGGGTAGACCGTAAAAAATATACATAAATATTACAATTTTTATTTTGTAAAACAATATACGTTTTGAACTAAAAATATTAATTTTGACTTTAAAAAAGTTGATTGATTTAATGTCATCACCTCGAAAATACCACTGATATGCCTAATGACAACCTTCCTGGAATAGACAGCTGACATGTCTAATGACAACCTACCATAGTAGGTGTAGGAGCTTTACTAAAAAACTTTTTGAATTTAAATGTATTTTCATCATTACTTCTAATTTTTTGATTGTGTAATTACTTGAATGGACATTGTATTTTAATTTCTTTGAAATAGATTATAATATATGTAAGTCATTAAAATAAAAAATGAGGGCATAATTGGTATTTTTGAATGTTTCACCAAACACAACTTTTCCCTTATAATAGTGAAAGATATATATATATATAATATTAATAAAGTATATATAAATAATATATATATATAAATAATAATATATTATAATATACCTGTAGCAGTGGCCGGTGTAGCCTGTCTTGCCCCGACTCCCGAGGTGACAGGTGAGTGAGTGAGTTTTTTCTGCATCTGACACTTATAATAATAATAAATATATTAATATTTTTAATTAATATTATTATATAATAATAAAACTACCTTGTTCATCTCATTTTTCACGGATTAGGATTTCTCAGGAGCGGGCCGAGTTGCTGCAGAGCACGGAGTCTGCGACGACACCTCTCTCGCGAACGGCGAGCTGGCGGACGGCGACTGACGAGAGGCGACCATGAGGGCGAGGAGCTCAGTCGAGCTTATGGAGAGGCTGTCTTGGATCTTCGTCGAGCTCTGTCGAGCTCGTCGAGCTCGTCGAGCTCGTCGAGCTCGTCGAGCTCGTTAAACACAAACTCGTCGAGCTCGAGCTCGAGCCGGCTATTTTTGTCGAGCTCAACTCGAGCTCGGCTCGTTTGCAGCCCTAAGGGTAGCTATGTTCATAAAGGCGCGAGGCGCAACAAACCGCAAAGGGGCCCTGGAGCCTAGGCGCAAGGCGCAGACGCGCGTCAGATGCACGTGAAGCGCAAAAATGGGAAGAAAATAGAATCGGAAAATTGGGGGCCCAATTCATGAAAAATCAGCGAATTGGGCGCCCAATTTGCTGAAATTAAGCGAATTGGGCGCCAAATTCGCTTAATTTCAGTAAAGTGGACGCCCGATTCGCTGAATTTTAGCGAATTGCGTGCTCATTCAGCGAACTGGGCGCTCAATGGGCAAAATTTCGGCGAACTGGGCACCCAATGGGCAGAATTTCGGCGAACTGGGCGCCCATTTCGCTGAATTGCGGCGAACTGGGCGCCCAGTTCGCTGAATTTCGACGAACTGGGCGCCCAATTCGCTGAATTGCGCGAACTGGGCGCCCATTACGCTGAATTTCGGCGAACTGTGCGCCCAATTCGCTGAAATTCTGCGAACTGGGCGGCCAATTAGCTGAATTTCAGCGAGTCAGACGCCCAATTCGTTGAAATTCTGCAAACTTGGCGCCCCATTCGCTGAAATTCTGCGACCTTGGCCAATTCGCTGAAACTCTGCGAACTGGGCGCCCAATTCGCTGAAACTCTGCGAACTGGGCGCCCAATTCGCTGAAACTCTGCGAACTGGGCGCCCAATTCGCTGAAACTCTGCGAACTGGGCGCCCAATTCGCTGAAACTCTGCGAACTGGGCGCCCAATTCGCTGAAACTCTGCGAACTGGGCGCCCAATTCGCTGAAACTCTGCGAACTGGGCGCCCAATTCGCTGAAACTCTGCGAACTGGGCGCCAAATTCGTTGAATTTCTGCAAACTGGGCGCCCAATTCGCTGAATTTCTGCGAACCTGGCGCCCATTTCGCTGAAATTCTCCAAACTGGGCGTGCCTCAAGCACATCACCCGTCTAAGCCTCGCTGAGGTGCAACGGGATGCGCCCGACGCCACAAGCGCGCCTAGGCGTGCGCCTTGATAACACAAAAGGGTAGATGAATGAATGGGACTATTTTTTAGGAAAGTAGATGAATGAGGGGTGGAATAAATTTAGGAAGAGTGATCCAAAATTTAAGGAAATAGGGTTAGTGGGGAGTTATGGAGGTAGTTATGGTGTTGAGGGGTACGGGGGTGGTGGTCGCCAGCGAGGCGAACGGTGGTGGTGGAGGTGGTCGGAGGGGTTTTTTGGCGATCGCCGGAAAACTGAATAATGGAGGAATCGATAAGGGGATTGGAGGGGATCACCGAAGGTGGTTATTCAATAATCATCGGAGGTAGATGAGGGGATTTTGGAGTTGTTTAGGGGTTGTTTTGGGTGGTGTTTGGAGGAGGGGAATTGTGGCGGTGATCGGCTATGTGGATGGAGGTGGTCCAACAGCAAGGGAGTGGAGGAGGAAGGGTTGTCGGTGAATGGTGGAGGGAAAGTGGTGGCCGACCAAGGGGAGGGGAAGGGAGGGGATAAATCCAAGAATTAGCACTTGGGTTCCGGCTTCGGCACCGCGTGATCAGAAGTAGAGACTTCTTTTCACTCTACTTTCAATGCCTTCAAAATGAACACTCCATCCCTATTTAAAGACTAGAGATCCATCATGAACGGTCATGATTCTCCGACCATGACGGCCCTCAAAATACATGAAATAAAATTTAAAAAAATACAGAAAAATAACTAAAAACTCGGATCGTCAATCCGCATAAAATGGACACCTCTGATCGTCGTGTATGTTGATGCGTGTCGCAACCCCAGCACAAGGTCTTCTATTTCAAAGAAACAATCATTAATGTATTAAAGTCTATTCAGATGCAAGCAATGCATATGATAGGGGAGACCAAAAAACCATTTTAGGATATTGCATGTATGCAGAGGAAATATTATCAACTGGAGCGACAAGAAACAACCAGTTGTGTCCAAGTCTAGTGTGGAAGCCGAATATAGAAGTATGACTCAGACTATTTGTGAGTTAAAATAGTTGAGGACACTTCTGAAAGATTTTAGTGAAACTTAGCTAACTTTTATTGATGTTCTGTGATAATAAAATCGTTATCTACATATCTAAAAATCTTGTGTTTCATAAAAGAGCAAAATATATAGAAGTCAATTGTCACTACATCAAAAAGAAAAGTATCAACAAACATATGTACACTCCATTTGTAACGACAGACAGAGCTCACCCGCATATTCACTAAAATAGTATAAGTAATGGGTCCTAGATAGGCCAATTATGTGGGCTACCAACCCTATAAATTCAGTCATAAAGATATTAACCGAGCCGGTTTGGAGGACTAAACCGAGTCCCTCGAGAAAAAAATTATTGCAACGTGAGTCGTAACTAATAAAGACTTATAAGTTCCTCTTCTAGTGTGGGTCGGGTCATGACAAGATTGGACTAGCGAAGCTAGCGCCTTCAGTGTAATACTAAATCTTCAATGAAGATCAATGCAAACAGAATTTTATGCGTTCTGGGAGCAGCTTAGTGTTCAATAAATTGGTGCACGTGGGTTATCCAGTCAAAATGATCAGTTCCATCAAAGATGGAGATCTCCGTCCATTGAGATGTCGTGGTGGTGGCGGTATAGGTGGTGCCATCGGAAGCGAGTTGGAGGCTCAACCACACATCCCATTCCTGATAGGTCAACATAGGATAATTCAATACTCAGATGAGGGGTCCACTTGGGAAATGATGGCGGATGTTGAGTCAAATATGAAAAAATCAAACAATGATGTCTCTACATTGTCCATATGGGGTGCGAAAGTGGCCGCCATCATATCTTGTCAATTTCTCTTGGTGAACATTGAGTGAAAAGAAACCTCTACTTTTGAAACAGTCTAAGAGGCAGGCCTACGTTGCGGAAGAAATTGGGATCAAAATTTCTGTATCGGGAAGCAGATTGGGTCGAACAAGTTTTATTTACAGGAGCTGCTCATTTGGATCCCAATAAGTTGGATCCCAACTTCGATACAACACAAGAACTCTATCGCTCTGAAAAAAGTTATCAAGATCCCTCTAAGTTTATCGGTGCATGAGAGGAACTGACAAGAAGAGGTAAGAACGACACCGGACCGTGAGGATTGGGGAAGAGAAATCACTTAAGGGACAACGCTGTCCATTGTCTCCAAAAGATGTCTTTCTCCCCAACTAAACACATAACAATGGTGGGTCTCGGCATATTCCCTCCTGGCATTACCATGGAGGTCCCACGCTCATAGCATATAAGGCCGCTAATCATGAAATTTTATCACAAACATCAACTCAAACTAGTTCAGAATATCAAAAAAATCAATAGACTAAATTTACATTTGAAAGGTAAATCCAAAAAAAATAAACAAGGGAACGTATATAGGGAAAGTCCGTGTTTAGCATGACTGGAAGACCAAAAAAAAACATACCCTGAGAAAGCATTGTTCACTGCAGGGTTTCCTTTTTTCATCAGAATCAGCTCCATATGGCTGTTTTTCAGACTGTAAGCAAAAAAAAATTCAATAAAACTAGCAAACATTTCAAAATTTGTGTAAACATTTATGAAAAAAACAGCCATCGGAGTAATGGACTCACTGAAGTAATAAGATTCTGGGAGCAACCATGACGACGGCAATCAAATATCTGCTCAAAACAATATTACTGATAATGAACAAACTGTGCAAACGATAGAATAACTGAACAATTCTTCAGAAAAAGAAATGCATTAAGAAAATTAAAGTACCAAGCATCGTCGACAGAATAGATTATCGAAGGAATCCAGAGATGCACTTAAAGTCTTATCAAGGAGTGGTTTGGCCACTGTCACATTAGAAGCTTCGGAGCTTGGCTCATCATTTTTATGGCATTTTTCGAAGAGTGTTTCATATCTTTCCTGCAAGTAAGATATCGAAGATGATTGGAATAAGTAAGAACGGAAAATACAATATCTCAACTATTAAAGCAGAAAATAGGCACTAGCTACTGTTTGATGGTTAGATTTGAATTTATGTTATACAGTTTTCAAAAGGATGCCTCTAATGTCACATACGTATAAATCAAAATGCATTTTCTTTAGTGCAGACCTTGATTTCCTCAGGTGTCACTTCAATGGAGTGACATAGGAAGTGAATGACTTCTTCATTTATGCCATATTGCTGAATTGCCTTCCTGCAATAATGATATGGGCAAATTAAAGTGTTATTATTCTTACCAGATCTTCAAGGATATGATAAATGACTAAAGGGTGAAAATGTCATATGGAATTGATACAAATGATCTAGGTACAGAAATTTTAAAGTTGACCAATTCTCCTAAAAAAGGGACAAGCATAAATGAAACAATCTTTTACTTTTTAGAACAATCTACCATGTGGTATGTTTGTTGGGAAAAACCGTAACATTCTTGACCTGCAATCTATGAAGCACCGACACTTCAAAATGCCCAGCGTGTCGGTGTCGGAGAGTCCGACACTCGTCCGACTCTCCGACACTCGAGTGGGAAATCCGACACTCGAGTCAGAAATCCGACACGCTGGCTCACGCGGGACACACGTGTCCCGCTCAATCGGACACGCGTGTCCCTAAGTTAGCTACTCATAGTGAGGCGGGTGGCAATTTGTCTTGGAAGTGCATTTACCCCTTTCCAGCATTTCAAGTAGTGAAAGTGAATCTACTAGTGACGTAGATATTTTATCTAGAAAATGGAAGATTAAAAGTGGGAAAAAAAGTTTGCATGTGAATCCATTATTTTTACTGATGATATATAATGATAATGTGTTAATGTTCTATCATTTTTTTGATCATTTGTTAAGTTTTGCATTTGAATATTTGATGAGTAATATTTAAGCATGACTTAATTTATTTAAATATTTGTTAATTGTTAATTTTTTTATTTTTTGTTAAATGTTTTGCGATTTTCATAATTATGAAAAAATGAATATTTAATATACGTGTCCCAGCGTGTCGGAATATGATATTTTTTGAGAATTGACGAGTCGCGTGTCGTGTCGTGTCGTGTCGTGTCGCGTGTCTCGTGTCAGTGTCGGTGCAACATAGCCTGCAATATTATATAGCATGGGTCACGTCAGGGCCCCATATCATATAAATTTCACAAAGCCTAAAATGTTAATAATTGATAACAGAAATAACTAACCATTCACAATAGAGTTTGACTACAGCGGAAACTTAAAGCAAAGTCCACACAACAGCAAGTCCAACAATACAAGATAGTCAGGTCTTATGGCCTTACATGACTTCCAAAGGAACATAACAAAAGAACTAAGGTACAACACGGAATAGAGGAACAATTTCCAGCTTCTCAACAACTTTTGATCTCCGACCCACTACACACCGCTACGAGATATGCTACCTGAAATCAAGAACAAACGGGTGGTAAAATGAAGTTAAGCATAGGGCTGACCAACACAACGTAACGACTCTTTTCCCCGGTCTTAGGGCCATTATTTCTATATTTTTGTGCTTAAGTTTATTTTCGTGCAACGAAAGTCCCCTCGCACCGTTTCGGTTGAGGACGGGGACTCCGCCAGACTATCTTGTAATTGTTGGACTTGTTGTATGGACTTTTACTTTAAATTTCAGCTGATGGTGAGTTATTTCTGTTATCAAATACTAGCATTTTAGGCTTTGTGGATTTTGTATGTTATGGTGCCCCGACTGGACCCATGAAATATAATATTTGCAGGTCAGGGATGTTATAAAAACTCTATTATTTACTTAACAAATTATTCATAAGTGATTTTACCTCCTAGAATAACTACTCATGTTGTATATAGAGGGTAATTTGGTCATAAATGTTCTAGGAAGTAAATCAAGTCAAGGTCATGAGAAAGACAAGCTGAAAACAAGGAGAAAATCAGCCAAGACATAGTTGTGTAGAGTAGACATCGACGCAATGTCGACTAGAAGTCAAACGTATCTTTGACTGGCTATCGATGCATCTTCTAAATTGAAGTCGGTGCTTCTTTAAGGCAAAAGTCCACACATGCGTCGACAAGTTATCAACGCAACATCGAGTATTCAGTCAAGTCAACAGACTCTCATTCTAAAGCAAAATTCGACGTTCTCGCTACTAGAACTCGAAGTACCGTTGATATTTATCCAGAAAGGAAATTTGAGAGACTTTCATACAGAATTATTTGAAAACTATAAATATGGAAGTTATTTGAATCTTATAGAGTTGATTCAAGGAAGTTTACTTCTAGTAGAATTTCAAAAGAATATATGGAAGAAATTTGAAGAAGTCGACAGGATTCTGAAGACAAATATAGAAAGATATTATCTTATTCCTTCTAAAGACAATCTTTTAGTGGAAAGAATTCAAAATTTTCTGGGGATTGATATACACAGATTTCAAACAGATGTAACAATTTAACCAAGGATACAATAATTAAAAACAAACAGATCTCACGGTTGCGGCGGCTCTTTTCTCTCATCTCTCTAACCGAATATGAGAGTAATCTAATAACACTTTGATCAAAGAGCAAAACAATCCTTTCTTCTCATAAAGGATTAATCATATACAAGATCCAGTCCACCAGAGTACCAAGAATCCTCAGAGAAATTTGCTGGCAGAGGATTCAATTCAGAAGACTTACTTCTTCTTTTCTCTTGCACTCTCATTTTTTGTCATTTAGTAAAGAGTTTTTAGAATCTTTCTTCAAAAGATTCAGTTTAGTTCAAGATCTTCTTATCAAAAGATCTGGTTGTCTAGTTCAAAATCTGCTTATTAAAAGAGCTAGTGTATTGGTTCTAAAAGTCTTCTTACTAAATGACTCAGCCATTGGTTATGAGAGTCTCTTTACCAAAAGACTCAGTCCAGGATTTTGAGAGTCTCCATACCAAAACACTCGGACACAGTGATAGTGAATTTTTACTAAAGTGATAGAAGAGTGGACAAATCTAGATTTGGGGAATCACTATATTTCTCATGTCTTCTGCGTTGAGCATTTTTCTGTGCTTTGTTTTTGTTTTTATTTCCTGCTTTATATTCTTCTATGCAAACTTGATTGTTGCTATGTGTGATTGTGGATGTTAATTTGAGAAATATTTGAATCTATTTATATTTTGAATTAATATTTTTAAATCTTTATTCACCCTTCTCTAGAGAATACTCAGAGGCATAACTATTCTCCCTTTTCAATTGGTATCAGAGCGAGATTGATCAGAAAAGGTTAACGCATTAATCAAAAAATCTGAACAGTTAAAAAATTTAAAACTACTAGAGTAAAAATATATTTCTATAAATGAGTTCCAATAATTTCAAAGGATTTGCATCCACAAAACCTCCATTGTATAACTTGGAAAAATTTACACTCTCGAAAGCCAGAATTAAGCTTTATATGAACTTTATTGATGAAGTTATTTTTAATTCTATAAGACAGGTCCTCCTATGTCATACAAGAAGGAATTCAGTGGGAACTCAACAAAAGAGCTAATTCCTAAAGCTGAATGGACAGAAACTGAAAAGAAAATAAAGTGTTGGAATGTCAAGGTCATGAACATCTTAGTGTCCACAATGTCTGATGAGATTTTCCAGAATATTGCTGACTGTCAGTCAGCTAAGGAAACTTGGAAATCTCTGCCCAGAATTATTGATGGCAGCTCTGATAAAAGAAAAGACAAAAGATCTCTTCTCATACCCCAGTATGAGAACTTTCAAATGAAAGCATAGGAATCAATTGTTGAGATGTATGAGATATTTAGGCTCTGTTTGGGACAGCTCCAGCGGATGGAAAATCTATTTTCCAACCGCTGGAGTTGTTTTTTATCTGTTTTCTTGCACCACTTTATGAAAATCGCGGATCTAAAAAAGCCGAATAAGGAGCTTTTTGGAGCGCTGCCCACCCCCGCGTTCGCTCCCGTAAAATTGCGGATCTAAAAAACCCGACAGGTCTTCGTCTTCCCCAACTCGTCGCTCGCCCTCTTCTCCGTGATGCCCTAGCTTGTCACTCGCCTGGTTTTAGTTTCTGGTTGTTTTCTCAATCTCGCCAGCAGTCGTCGGGCTTCCGTACGTTCAAACTCTGCATCTCTCTCACTTTACCCTGTTTTCTCCGGTGATCATTGGATCAATCGCCTGCGCGGAATGGCGGCGGAGGATTTCTTGTGAGAACTGCTCTTAATCCTGTATTCCCTACTCAATGATCTAGGGTTAATGATTTCGAGTTTACACGTGAATGTGCCATATTTGATCTCCTAGATATCGGCCTTTATCATGGTTGGATAGTTGATCCACAGGTATTTCCCTCCATCTGGATGCACATTGGCTTAACAATTAATTTTGTTACAATCAGTTTCTGTTTTTTGATTTACCCGTATGAACTTTCATGTCTCTTCTTCTGAAAGTGTGTTTATTTTTACAGTGAACTTCTAATCAACTTAAATATTCTGTGTTAAAAATCTATTTGAGCATGAATTCTTGTGGGTTTAAGAGCCAAATTTTTCATGTAAAATTTTCTTAAATCTAGCATAGCAGAAGAGTTATGAACAGTATTAGTACACAAACCTCAAGCACATGACCGTGGTTCTAGGGATAAGCACTACACCATACATCAAGAATGGTGTCTAGCATGCCAATTGTGTTATCAGTTATTTTTATATATTTATATATTTTAGTTTTTTAAAAACAGCTTCCAAAAGTTATTTCTCCAAACAGCTAAAAATAGAAAATCGTTTTTCAAAGTGCACTTCTGCACAGAACACTCAAACACTCTGCAGCTTTTCAAAACTGCTGCCCAGAGATCTATTTTAAAACAGCTCTATCCGGACAGCAGCTTTTCAATCCGCCATAGCTGTCTCAAACAGACCCTTAGTATTATAGTCAATGAGCTCAAAGGACTAGACAAGAAAATATCATTGACAAGATCAATTACAAGCTCCTCATGTGCTTCCCAAGCACATGAGATTCAAGGATATGTGTCATTAAAGAGTCCAGATACCGCAAGGAGATCACCGCAGATGTCCTGTTAGGCAAACTAAAGTCCTATAAGCTACTCCTGAAGAGTATGGCAGAATTTGAAGTAAAGGAGAAGATCTTTACTCTCAGGGAGACATTCATTGCTCTGAAGGCATCTGATGGAGAGGCATCAAGTGCTGAAGAGGAGATGTTCAATCTCCTAGCTAAAAGGTTCAAGAGATGTATTATGACTGAAGATTCCAGAAGAAGAGACAGGAGTGTAAGCAAGTCAATGTTTGATAAGACTCCTAACAAATAAGTTATCTACTTTGCTTGCAGAAAGCCGGGACATATAGCTCGAGAATGTCCTAAAGACAAAAAGGATAACGCTTACAGGAATGAGCATAAAAAGCCATCCTTCAAGAATGACAAGAAGAAAGAAAAAGGTTTCATTGCTGAAATCTGGAGTTACTCGAACTCTGAGTCAAGTTCTTTATCTGACAGTGAAGAAGAAATAGCTGCTAAGGAAACCTATCTGATGTTTTTGGAGGCATTATCTGAAGATGAAGAAGATCGGGTATCCTGTTTTGATGATTTTAATTTTTCTTCTAAAGAATTTAAAGATTGTTTTAAAAAGTTCTATCAAGATTACTTAGAAGCAAAAAAAACAAATAAAATTAGTTAGAAAAGAATTAGAAGAATTAAAAAGTAAAAAATTTGAAGAGAATCGCTATTATGAAAACTATCAACTTATAATTGATCTAGGAGAACTAGAAAAACAAATTAATGAATTAACCTTAGAAAATATTACACTAAAAGAAGAGCTTGCAAAGGTAAAAGTCTTTGAAGACTCCTTACATGGCAGGAGTCAAAAGATGAAATACATCTCTGAGAATCTTAATAAGATCCAAAAACCTAGGGTTAGGTGCTGAGCCAACAAGCTTAGGAAAAACTTTCAGCACACCTGCTTGGAAGAATTCTATAGCTTTAGTTAAATCTAAATAAAAGCAACCTATAATAATTATAGATGAAGACCCGGATAAAATCACAGTGTTCAATAGGGTTAGCTCATCTAACTATCTGGGTATTCTTGGGAAGAAACTTGTAGAAAAATATGTTTCAAATTCTGAAAACTGGAAGCATGCGTCGACTTCAACTCGACGCAATTCTGCAAGTGCGTCGATTTCTAATCAAAGCAAGTATGAAGTTGCAACTACTTCTTGATGTAACTTCAATGGTCGATTTCATATCGATGCAACCAGGCAGTTGGGTCGACTTCTAGTCAAAACAATTTTCTAGTAAACAATTCTAGCAGATTAAATACTAAA
Organism: Platanthera guangdongensis; assembly: GCA_039583875.1. Taxonomy (NCBI): domain Eukaryota; kingdom Viridiplantae; phylum Streptophyta; class Magnoliopsida; order Asparagales; family Orchidaceae; genus Platanthera; species Platanthera guangdongensis. The sequence goes on from CM077156.1 coordinate 131,090,535, forward strand.
CTGATTTCAGAATTGTATGCTAGCCAACCTAAATGTAATTATTGTCATAAAATTGGACATGATGCTAGAAACTATTGGTTTAATAGACCAACACTTTTCCATCCAAAGGGATATCATGAAAAGTCTTCTTAAACTTTTATAATATCATACAATGGTAGAAGCAATGGGCCTAAGGTAACATGTGTCTCAACCAATGTTTGATTATATGTGCAGGTCAGGGGTTGTCCATCCACAAACAGTTGTAGTACTTGGGTAGTGGTTGCTCCAGGCATATGACTAGGCAAAGGGACTTGTTGGAAAGTTATAAGGTCAGGATGGCCCTAAGGTAATTTTTGGTGACTCCAACTATGGTCAAACCAAAAGATATGGTATGATCAGAATTGGAGACATCTTTTTTTCTAAAGTAGCTTATGTTGAAGGCCTTCAACATAATCTTATTAGTATAAATCAGCTTTATGATGGTGAATACAAAGTAGTATTTACTCACAACCTATGCCAAATAGTCAACTCTAACTCAAATGCAATAGTTTTGTCTACCTATAGAAAAAGAAATGTGTATGTGATTGACTTCAATTCCAACTCAAAGGAAATTTGCCATTCAATTCGTACATAGATAGAAATGAGTTTTAACATAAGAGACTTGGTTATTTAAACTATAAGACTATAGTCAAACTAGTTAAAAATAATCTAGTTAGAGGTTTGCCAAAAGATAAGTATAGGAAAGTAAACTCATGTAGAGCTTGTCAAATGGGTAAACAAACCAAGTGATCATTCAAATCAATTGATAAGAATGATTCACCCATAACATTTTATTTACTGCACCTGAACTTATTTGGTCCAATCTCCACTCAGACCTTAGGAGGAAAATCTTTTACTTTAGTTATAGTGGATGATTTTTCTAGATTTACTTGGTTGTCCATTTCATATAGGATTGCATTTAGTGAGTCTACCTCGAGTCGACCTACCATTGCATCACAGTGCCTCTTTCAAGATGACCCTCTATATTATAAAGATTAAATACCAAGTACACAATGAATATGTTGGTCTACCCATGTAGAATACCAACATTATTACAGATTAGTTTAACATGACTTATGGTCTGTTTGAGAGAACCTTCTATTCAGGCTCCAGTGCAGAAGAAATGGAAAGTTTTTAATGGAGCAGCATGGAAATGGAACGCAGCTACTGGTTCAAAATGACCATGAATCTCTGGTGGCCAATGGAGTGCTATAGTGCTGTAGCTTAAACAGATTCTCAAACAGGAACTCAATCTTCGATGGAAATGGAGTCTGTCGCACCGGAGCAAAAATGGTCTCCCAATCGGGGCCTTAGTAACTAAAACATCAGTTGCACTAAGGAAAGTTCCATTAATATGAAGCACGGTGATCAACTCAAATCCAAGTGGACTGGAAATGGTAGCTAATAGGTGCATCCTGTGATCAATATTTGATCATGTAATGATGTAACTTGCATTTGTTTGTTGTTAATAACTAACAGATCTAGTCAAAGAACAGAATGAATTCACGGAACTATAAATACCCTCTGCTTCAATTCATTCAGTTCCAACTTCCAAACTCTAAAGGCTGATCAGGTCCTATGAGAATCTCTACAAGCCTTTGTCGGCGGATTACTGCATTGAATGCAGCCTACATACATACATACATCATTTTATGAGGACCTAGCTCCTTTGCTTGAGTCAAGGAAACCGCAGCAGCACGGAGACCCATGCCACAATGTGGCATATGCTATTGTCATCATCCGTAAGACTTGCGCTACAGCCTCCAATTATGTGGTAGACGCCTCTCTCAAAGCCTACATTGTATCCATCTCCGAGTATCCGTACCACTATCTTATGTCGCCAAACGAGTAACATTAGAATCAACTTCTTCATTTACATTGTTTTGATGTCTTCTTCAATTTGTAAAAGGTGGTACTACGTAACTTTTATTCAATAGTGGAAGTTGTTCAACTAGGCCAAACAGGGTCATTCACCTTCAAAAGTTTTCCACAAAATATTATGAGGCACATTTTCTAGATTACCTGATTACTTGTATGAATGATAGAAAGTGCGCAAGATGTCCAAGGCCCATCCTCATACTATCGGGTTGACTTCCCAAGCAACAACATAATGGATGAATATTGGTATTTGTAGAAGAGGTTAACATCAAATATTTAAATGCATGTGTTCAAAATTGAAGCTCACCATAGAATTTGGTCTTCCCCTTCAGAGAAGTCATGTTTCTCATCCTCTGGCTCCAAAATCTCCTCTTCACTATCGCTACATATAAGTGTCTCATTCCCATATGGATCATAGTAAATCTGTCTCCTTCCAAGAACAGACTGATCCTCTGCCATTCTTTGATTCCTGTGTAATTATTTAAACTTTTATTTGAAACAAGCAGAAATAAATATGTTCAACAATAAATAATAGATTCATCAAAGAACACACTAGAACTGTGTTATAATAATAATAGCAATAAATATATAACAATAAAAAGATCATCATATGAAGTATGCACTGCCTCTTCTCATCAGAAAACGTTAGTGAAACTTTTATCATGAGCCATACAATTTCATTCAAACTAAAGCTGGCAGCTTCAATATTGCAAACTTTAAAGACAAATAATATGCCAAAAGGTACAAAATGCCACTCTATAACTATTCCCAAGGAAAATTTAAAGAACGCTGCATAGAAAATGGGATTTTTGGCACTTTGCACCCCCCAAATAGGGGGTTTTGGCACTTTGCACCCTTGGCTTTTCGTTTTGGCACTTTGCACCCTTCAAACCATTGACTTTGGCACTTTGCACCCTCTCCTATTTCCCATGATTTTTTATTTCATTACAATGAAATTATGAAGGGTAATTTTGTCATTTCATTATACCAGATAATTAAAACCCGATTCGGCAAACCCTATCGATCAGCGCGTGAAGTAGCAGCAGCGGCGGCAAACCCTATCGTTTCTGATCATCGCCTTCTGCGCTTGCCATCGTCCCCGATCTGCCGCCGTTCCTTCGCGTGAAGTAGCACCAGAGCCCCGATCTGCTGCCGTTCTCCGACGTCAAGTAGCAGCGGCGACTGTTTTGCCCTTCTGCGCTTGCCATCGTCCACGCTATCTGCCGCCTTTCCTTCGCATCCACTACCTGGTAGATTCCAGGTCTTCTTCTCCCGACGCCATTTCCGGTAGCCGCGGCATCATTTCAGGTCAGGCCGTCCTCCGACGTCAAAGCCGTTCCAAGCTATCTAATACCTGGTAGATTCCAGTTCTTCATCTTCCCAGAGAGGGTTTTCTTGGCCGAGATCTGAACCTTATTCAGGTATAAATCCTTATTTTTTGTTCGTTAATGTGGTAGATTTCTGAAATGTGGATATATTTATGCCCTATTTAAGGTAGATTTTTGGAATGTCATAGATTTTTGGAATGTGGTAGGGTTTTGGAATGTGGTAGATTTTTGGAATGTGGTAGATTTTTGGAATGTGGTAGATTGTTTGACCCGTTAATGTGATGGTTGTCTATTATTTATCCAATTTTCAGTTATTTTCCCCAAAATCCATATCTACTATAAGTTTTTTCCCTCATTTTTGTTTAAATTTTTTGTTCTTACTCATTAGGTTAAAGGATAATGTGGATTAATAGAACAAAAGATGCAAGTGATTGTGCATTCTACAAGCCGTTTGAAACCTCATTATTCACTATCTGAATGCACCATTCAGGTTCATTCATAGGCTCTACAAACGTAACTTACATACCTGATGTAATCAATTATATTGACAACTGTAATGCTGATGAGATAGTGCTACATGATTTGCATGAAATGGCAATAAGCCTTGGTCATAATGGATGGGTCAGATTTTTGTGTTGTTTATCTGGTCGTAATGATTGCAATAATTTGTTATTGTTGGACAATGATGAGGTTGTTAAAAGTTTGATACAATATATCAACTTGAAAAGAGAAGTTGATGTTTATGTTGAAATTGTGGAAGCTCTAGCTGAACAAGATATGCTTGGAGGCAATGATGACACTACACCAATATTAGAACTTCAAAATTATAGCAACTCGGTGAGCAATGAAGATGACACTGATGACACGGATTCAACTTTCACTGATGGTTTTCAAGATGGTGATTATGATAGTGATGACTTGCAATTTGATGAAAATATTGATGAAGCTGTTGAATGGGTCGGTTGTAAAGAGCCAACTCAAATTATTGAACCCAATAGTTCTCTTACCACCACAAATTCAAAGAAAAACAAATCAACACATTGTCAGATTTATCAAGAGGATGCAGGTGAATCATATTTTGAATTTCAAGTTAGACTATGCTTTAATACAGCTCAAGATTTCAGAGATGTTGTGCGGACCTATTCCAATATGCAAGGAAGACCTATTAAATTTACCAAAAATTATAGTGATAAAGTGCAGGTTACTTGCGAATGTGGTTGGGTTATGTACGTCGCATTCATCTCTAAGAATGATCACACCTTCCAAGTGAAGACAATCAAAGGTCAACACACATGCTATAGAGCCCCAAGTTTTAAGCATTGTACTTCAGATTACCTTGCAAATAAATATCAACACCACCTGAGAAGTAATCCTGAGTGGCTCGTATGTTCAATGCAAGAGACTATGCAAATGGAAAATAGAACTTCTCTTTCTATCTGGAAGATGTATAGGGCAAAAAAACATGCCAACAAGATAATTCATGGTACAGAGTTAGAGCAATACGCTAGCTTATGGGACTACTGCGAAGAAATACGCCAAAGTAATTCTAATACAACGGTAAAACTGCAGTGCAAACAAATATCTGAAAATCAAGCATGTGTATTCAGACGACTATATATATGTTGGGGTGCTTTAAAGATGGGTTTTATTGCTGGATGTCGGCCAATTATAGGACTTGATGGAACTCACCTAAAAACGTCTACTCGAGTAGTTCTATTATGCGCAGTTGGAATTGATGGGAATAATGGTATGTTTCTTATAGCTTATGCTATGGTCTTGAGAGAGAATAAAAAAACGTGGCAATGGTTTATTACTCTTTTAATGCAAGATTTAGATATTGTAAATCAATATGCATGGACTATAATTTCCGATAAACAGAAGGGACTAATACGTGCAGTTGAAGAATTATTACCTAATGCAGAACACCGATTTTGTTTAAGACACATGTATAGTAATTTCAAGCAATTACACAAAGGCTTACAACTCAAATCTTTATTGTGGAAGGCTGCATCTTCTACAAGAGTTGTTGATTTTAACAGGGAGATGAAGAAGTTGAAAGAATTCAACACTGCGGCTTATGAATGGGTAAGGGCTAGAGATCCCAAAAATTGGGCAAGATCACATTTTAGCACATGCCCAAAATGTGATATGCTACTTAACAATTTATGTGAGAGCATCAATAGTGTAATATTAAAGGCCAGGGATAAACCTATCATCACCATTCTTGAGATAATAAGGATAATTATGATGAGAAGGATACATACCCAAAGAGAGAAAACATTTAAATCTGTTGGAGATATATGTCCGGCAATTCAAAAGATCATAGAAGATAACAAAAAAGGGGTTCAAGATTATATTTTAGAGTGGAATGGAAAAGAAAAATTTGAGGTTAAGGGGTGGGCAGGTGACATATGGATAGTTGATTTAACATCCCAAAGTTGTAGTTGCAGAAAGTGGGACCTAAGCGGAATACCATGTGTGCATGTTATAGCGTGCATCTTCTTTAAAAGGGAGAAGGTTGAGGACTACGTAGATCACTGGTTTAAGAAGAGTACATTATTGAAAGCTTATGATCATATGTTGAATCCCATTAAAGGACAAGGTGAGTGGCCTCGATGTAATTTAAATCTTGTGGTGTCGTGGAAGACAAAGCCAAAATTGCGCGGAAGACCTTCAAAGCATGCAAGAAGAAAAGATGAAGACGAGAAGAGTAACATGAAATATGATGTAAATAGAATCGGTACAAAATATTCTTGTTCCAATTGTGGGGTAATTGGACATAACAAAAAGAGTTGTGGGCAGTCGTCCAAGGAAACTGAACCACCATTACCAACAAAATCCAGACTCAAGCTAACGGTTAGTACAAGTAATATTTTATTTTTCTTTTTGCTTTCATTCATTGTTGATATTAATATTTATGCATTTAAATACTATTTCAATTTAGGTGCAAAAGAGGGCCGAACGTTCAAATGTTGTTGAGCAAGACGGATTAAGTGGGTCATCACATTCTTTCTTTGACGGTACTCAACCGAATGTTACATCTTTTGAACAAAAAATCTTCTGAATACAATATCTGAGAAAAACAAGAATTATGAGCTTTATTCTAAAATTAATCTTGTGTTATGCGCAGGCCAGCCGGATGTTTATGAAGACTACACAGCATATATGTGATCAGCCAGATGTTTACAAAGCCTACTGCTTTATAAGTTGCTATTTTGTTATATTTTGGATAATTTGGTGTTTTTAGTGTTCTTTTTCATATGTCATCAACCGGATAATTTGGTGTTTTTAGTGTTATGTAATGATGATTGTTTATGGAGATTTTGTATAAGTTCTATTTGAGTGATTGTATGAGTTATGTTCAAGTGATGAGTTATGTTCAGGAAAAAAAATAATCAAAGTTGATATATTTATTCTAGCCTGCCGAGAGCTACCCTGCAGAGAGCTCCTGTTAATATAATGTTGTCTTACACAAATTTTTGTCTTTCATTCATTATTTTGATGTGAACACAGTGCTTATGAACCATCGTTCGTTAACACGGTGGTTATGAACCATCGTTCGTGAACACTCGATCTCACCAAAGGAACTTCACCCACTTTGATATGCAAACAATAATCAATGGAGAAGGAAACTATGTTCAAAGAGTTTATTGTATCTAATAAAAAAATTTATTGAATAGATTAAAGGTAGGTTGAAGAAAACGTTTTAAAGAATCAATACTAGTACACTTCTAAATGTTGATTATTCACATAATAGCGCTCATGGTAATGAAAAAAGAGAGACTATTGGAAACTTTTGGGGGAGTTGCAGTACTTTGGCGGTGACCGTGAATGTAGTTATGATAAATGCAGGCAACGTTTGGATAGGCGTGAACAATCATATCACGCCGCCGCTACCTTCTTCCGCAGTCAGTACAGAAATCAAAAACTTCTAAATCATTCATTATTTTGATGTGAAATTTTAGTAGCTAGTTTAGGGGAAAAAATCAGGTGAAAATTCATTTAAAAATCATGTGAAATTTCATTTAACAAACCACCTAAAATAAAAGTGCCAAATTTTGTTGACCAAAATACCCTTCAGATTATATTTTAAAAGGAATAAAAAATCATGGGAAATAGGAGAGGGTGCAAAGTGCCAAAGTCAATGATTTGAAGGGTGCAAAGTGCCAAAACGAAAAGCAAAGGGTGCAAAGTGCCAAAACCCCCTATTTGGGGGGTGCAAAGTGCCAAAAATCCTCGAAAATGGGGTAAAGCTAACCTATTTAGGAAAATCCATGAAGTATAGGGCGGTATTTTGTCGACAAAAGGAAGCTTGTTGAGGCAAACCACGCTCTTCCCACCACAGCTGCTGCCGAACACAATCGAAGCCGGCGCTGATATCTCCTCCTGGCTATTAGCACTCTCTTTATCCTGCTCCCACGTGCTAAGTCGACAAAGAGGACTAGTCAATCTCGCCGACAGAAAATTGTCCGACTCCATGGGCTCTCCGTCCTCTTCCTTCTTCTTGGCTAACTCGAACATATCCAAAGTGTGGAGCTCCAGATTCTTCCTGTTCTTCAGTACCTTTTCCTGTCATTTCAAGAATCAAACCCCACTCAGTTTCCATAGGGTTTAGGGGATTTGTACAAAAATGATAAGAACGGGAGGATTACTCTGACTGAGATTAATCGCGAGGCTTCCACTTGCTTCTGAAACTGGGAAAGAATCCATTGGATGCCAGCAACGTTTTCCTTCTCCTGCCCACGGCAAGAATAGGACCAAAGGTATGAGAAATTGAGAGAGGTTTAAATTAGTATTAGTCATCTGGAATAAAATCCAACCAAGAGTAATTGCGATTTCAACCTTCGATCGATTGGAGGAAGAATTGCTGGTTCTGGAGCAAGTAACCATGGCTGCCTCTCGAAGGAAAAGCCACCTCAGTCCCCCTCTAGGATGGAGAAAATAATCAATTTAGAGAAGGAACGGCAGCCTCGCCCACGCAAAATGTTTAGGTCCGAAGTCCGGACCGTCCGGTCCGGGACTAATAAAAAGCGCCCAATAAAATCAGCGGGTCCCCAAAGTCAGCCCGATCTCGCCCGTAGAAAGTACATGTCAGTCTTTCTATTATTTGTAGAGCTGAGATATCGTGGAGATGTCCTCCAATATATAAGATATCTGGAGAGATCTTGGATTCAAAAAAAAAATCGGAGTCCAAGAGCCAGACTCCAAAATTTCTCCTCACCTATGCACCTAATTAAATTAAGGGAGTTGTTAAGGGCACCGCAGTTTTGACTAGATGCACCACATTTTCTCTTAATTATTCGTGTCTTTTGAAAATACGCGTTGTACATATTTTTTTAGAAAAAGTATTCAACACGAAAGTTGTAGATATCGACGAGATCTACAACTTTCGTGTTGAACACTTTTTCTAAAAAAACATGTACAACGCGTATTTCTGGAAAGACGTGAAACTTGTACGTTTTTTCAAATTACGCATTGTACATGCATTTTTAGGAACAGTGTTCAACACAAAAATTGTAGATCTCGTCAAGATCTATAACTTTCGTGTTGAACACTTTTCCTAAAAATACATGTGCAAGACGTATTTCTAAAAGGCGCGAAAAATTTGGAGAAAGTGCGGTGCACCTAGCCAAAACTGTGGTGCCCTTAACAACTCCCTAAATTAAAATTAAACTTTTATCTATATTTATCAATATAAATACAAATAAAATTTTATATGGATATAAATATAATATATATGTATATAAACATTATATATAGGCAATAATTATATGCAGGCTCATTTCGGCTATCTGCAGGCTATGTAATTTTATAATTGTTTTGTGCATGCCAGACCTATAAGGGTTCATCACTTCCTATGATTTTTTTAGTTTGTCTTGCATTTATCCTTGTACTGCATATAGTCAAAAATAATTGCATATAACATGACCTTATATATATACATATATATATTTTTTAATAGTTATGTAAATATAAATAGAAAATCATATAAATATAACTATATATATGATCATTATTATATAAATACCAGAGAGTGCACGGGGATGGGAGGGCGAGAGTATATGGTCATGACAATGTCCTGGAGAGTTGATGGCTCGGCGCACGACTGCCGTCTTCCAGTACGATTGCCATCAGGGGTTGCGAGCGATAGGTGTGTCGCCGCATCGGGCATTGTCATGGCCGCACGAGTGTTAGCTATGAGTTGAGCACAAAAATGTAACAAGCTCGGCCATCATAGCAAACTCCAGAGCGAGCCACCACACACCTCTAAGAACGCACGTAGAGATCGCAATATGTATCAAAAATAAGAAATAAAAGTAGCGACACAATTTTAATGTTCAATCACAATCAATGGTATAGGTTAAGTGAATATAAATGTGAATCTCGAAATTCATGATGGTTGGGTTTAACCAAATATTCATCACAACCTCCTACCACATCACCTCATGTAACTAGCAAAGCGATCATACCATTCACACATGAATCAGGGCACTCATGGCCGCCAATTCCAAACCTCAAACCATCAAGCAACGAGAGAGTTTTATGGTCATCTCATCCTCGTGGTGGGAGGTATTATAACCTCTATCTCAACGATCATATAATATGGGTCTGATAATTCACACAGCATACAACCATCACAATTATATTATTATTATTATAAGATTGTATAAAACTAAAACTCTGTAAAACAACTATTGCATAACAAAAACTTTAAATGAGTAACTTAGAGCATTGTCTGCATCTATAGAATCATCCCAGAGTAAGTGCCCTTATGTTCGTACACTCATTTTATCCAACAAATCCAATACATCAAAATGTAACAATATAATAAGCTACCCCGGCTCGCAAGCTGGCCAAAATGAGAAAAATGAAATGTATAACGAAAGAGTTGATGGAAAAGAAGTCACTTCATGATTTCTTGGCTTTTATAACCAGCTAGCACGCTCCAGCATTCGAATCTTGCCCTACAACCAAATCAAAAAGGATGGTACACAAGGGTTAGCTATGAGTTGATCACAACTTCATAACAATACTGTCACAACCCGCATTTTCTCCGTATTAAAATAATACGTCAGAGTAAGAGAAAATACGCGTCGTGATGTCACGCCGTGCAGGGAACAACTGCATACGTTCAGGCAACCAAGTCCTCACATTTACTTTATGTAAAAGACTTATGAAATTAATTTTAAAAACATATATAAGTTTTTTGAGTTTACTGATCTTGTCACTCAGTCGGGTAGATCACTAGTCCATAGGTGAGAAAATATATAAGTTTACGCAGCGAAAAATACTTACTTTGATTCATTTGTTATCATATATGAGAATGAAAACCTACCATAATGTAATGATAATATGACTTTTACATTTAATATAAATAAAAAAGAAAGACTTTTATAACGCTTAAAAATAGTAAGTTATGCAGTTAAAAAGTTATGACATGTCAATATTTCAAAATGCAGTTTTGTATACTTGAAAGTACTCTATGCATCATAATATAAATCCTTCTCATAGAACAAGTATAAACAAGCAATAAGTAACAGCAGTAAAAGTAACAAGTAAAGTGTCATAAAAAGTCTAAGACTATGAGCGTCAACAACTGACACGAAACCATAGAGAAACAGTCATGTCTAACAAAACAACTACCTCAATACTTTGAGGTGGAAACAAACGGCCGCAGCAACACGCAGCACTAGAAGCACAACTCTGTCAGCTAAACTTGCTACTGCTCTGGACCTGAATCATTCAAAAGAAGAACACTTCAAAAGCAAGCTACAAGTGGTGCAAAAGAGCAAAAAGAAAACCAACAAACCTCAAAGTGAACGAGGGACAATAAATCGACTGCAACAAAAGTCAGTAGCAAAGCAACATAAACAAAACATTAAATCTAGATGAACAAGAAAGGCTAAATCACAACAATTGAACAGAATAGATTGTCAAACATCAGAAGTTCATATATTCATCTTTCTTTATTATTTCATGTCATTCATCATTTAAAATGATACTGATCAGCTCCACAGGAAAGAGTACTGTGCCGAGAAAAAAGGTCCACAACGCGCACAAACCCAGCCAAAAGGCATCATGCTGAGGGAGAAATCACAACACGCACAGACCAACGACTAAAGTAATGTGTCGGGGATGAAGGTCCACAACGCGCACAAACTCAGCCATATGGCACTGTGTCGAGGGAGAAATCCCAACGCGCACAGACCATCAGAGTTTTCTTTAGTTACATAATTATACACGCATAGTTTCTTTTATTCAACATGGACTAACGGTCAACAGACTTTAAATTGACTCTTAAAGAAGCGACACTTCAAAGGGACATGTATCAACTAGGACTTACCCGACGAGATTTCAAGAGGGTCAAAACAACGGGACGCACGAGATGTCCCCGATGATCTGATCTCTAGGATGATCTCTCACGTGTCGGAGCTCTAGAAGTCTGGCGTCTGGAGCTTCAACTACTTCTTGGGCTTCTCTTTCTTCTAAGAGATTTGTCCCATCTTGATCTTCAACATTTTCAGATGACGTGGAGGTGGAAACTTTGACGTACTTGGGAGCGTCATCTTTAGCGGTCTCATTCAGACTCAGCTGTTCAAGTCTAGCACCTGCATCTTCAAGAATACTACTGGAAGAATTGCTGTTAAGCAAACTTCCTTCATCAAATACAACATTTATTGATTCTTCTACCACTAGGGTTTTCTTATTGAAGACCTTATATGCCCGACTATGGGAACTATAGCCCATGAATATGCCTTCGAAGCATTTTTCACCGAATTTAGTACGCGAGTACTTCCCATTATTCAGTACATAGCATCTGCAACCAAAAATCCTCAAGTAGGACATGGTTGGTTTCCTGCCTTTCAGTAGCTCGTAAGGAGTCTTACGATGATGCTTGTTGATCAATGCTCGGTTTTGTACATGACATGCCGTATTGACACCCTCTGCCCAGAAGTATTCCGGGAGAGAAGCGTCTTTCAACATTGTCGTGCAGGCTTCAATGAGAGTTCTATTTCGCCTCTTCGCAACTCCATTTTGCTGAGGAGTGCGCGGGGAGGAAAACTCATGAAAGATACCTTGTTCTTCACAAAATTCTGTCATTGCACCAGATTCGAATTCTGTTCCATGGTCACTTCTGATTTTGACCACGGAGCAGTTAAATTCGTTCTGAACCTGCTTGACAAAATTAGTGAAGATGTCAAACGTATCTGACTTTCGTTTCAAAAAGAACACCCATGTAAACCGAGAATGATCATCAACTATCACTAGCGTATAGGACTTGCCTCCCAAGCTATGAACTTGCATTGGACCAAACAAGTCCATATGCAAAAGGTAAAGACATCGGGAAGAGTCTTTGTCAGCGATGCTCTTAAAGGTAGCCCGAGTCTGTTTGCCCATCTGACATGCAGGACATGGGCTATCTTTGATGCACTTGATACTGGGAGCATCTGTTGAAATTTGTGAAGTGGAAGTGGGTGACGGGACAGGCCGCGCGGCCTGTGGCGGACAGCTATGGCGGACTGGGCGGACTGGGCGGACTGAGGTTTGCGGCCTGGTGAAAAGTCTGATGGAAGCCGGCTGTGTTCTGAGCGGGTTGTTGCATGGAGTCCGCGGTTTGGTGCGGCCTGGTATCTGCGGATAGAGAGGCTTGCGGACTGATGCTTTGCTCAGTGGTCGCGGGTGCAAGCTTGCGCTGTTGGCGGGTTGGTTCGAGTTCGCGGGAAGCCTTGCGGACTGGTGTGTCCGCGGTTTGGGCTGTTGCGGACTGGGCCTTGAGCTTGGCTGAGGCCTTGTCGAGCTCAGGTGTTACAGCAGGTCTTGCTGTGGAGACCGGTTGGCGGACTGGTGTTTGGAGTCCGGGAGGTAGCTGCTGTGTTGGACAAGTGCGAGGAGCTCGCGGACTGGTTGCGGTCTGTGCTAGGGTGTTTGGCGGACGGGACTTTGTGTCCTCCATGCTCGCACTGGCCCTTGATGGTTTTGGACTTGGTCACACATTGTGCCAAGTTCATGGTGTCTGCCATATCCGCCAAGTCCGCTGTGACCGGGCGGACTGTTGCTGTTTGCCTTTGGTCGTGGACTTGTGGCGGATTGAGGTGTGAGTCTTGCGGACTGCCTCGGGTTGGTGCGGACAGCCATTGAAGGGGGTTTGCTGTCCTGAAGCAGTTGGAGCTTTGCGGGCTGGTGCCTTGTCCGCTTAGCTTGGGCGGACTGGAGAGGGTTCGTCAACGGTTGCCGTGCTCCTGGCGGTTTCCTTGGTATCCGGCTAAGTCCATGCGGACTCAGCGGACGGTGGTTGTATTTGCGCGGACTGAGGGTGGTGTCGCTATCTCTTGGGCGGTGACCACACTCCTCACCTTGCCTATAAATAGGACCCCCCTGGCACATCTACAGTAACCTAAGTAACTTGAGTGAACAGTAAGTTGGGGTGTGCGAAGTGCTGCGGTCTGTGTTTGCCAGTCCGCGCGGATTGTTTCAGGCTGACGGTTTGCTGTGTGCAGGTCGCGCGGATAACTTCAAGGAGCCAGGAGTTTGGCTGTGACTTCGGTCAGTGCTTGGAAGTGTGCGGTCTCTGCGGACTCAGCAGGAGGTCGCTCTGCGGCTTGTCAGTTCTGTTTCATCTTTGCCAGCTTCAATAACCTGTCCGCCGGTTTCAGGCGGATAGGGGAGTTCCTCAGTTCGGGTTCAGCAGGAGGCGAATAACGGTCTGTCCGCGCGGCCTCGCGGTCTCGGCGACTCCGTGGTATTCGGCGGATTGCAGCATAGCTTGGGCGAGCTCAGCGGTCTCGGCGGTCTCGGCGACCTCGCGGTCTCGGCGGACTGGAGTGCTGTCCGCCCGGCTTGTTTTTTGGTTCTTTCTGTTTACAGCTGTAATACTAGCGAAATCATGTCTCGCTATGTATGCCTCGGATTATAAAGAAGTGAATGCATAATAGACCTTCTTGTGCTTCCATTGTTTTGTTAGGTGCAACCTCTAGTCCTTGGGTTTTCCGCAGGTTCAGCGTGCGAACTGTGTAGTTCCGAAGATATTAATTTGGTGTTTGGGCTATCTTGCTGACCACGTTGAGAAAATTTAACATGGTATCAGAGGAAGGTTTCTGAGGTTGCGGAGGTTCAGTTGCGTGAGCGGAGGTCAACCAGCGTTGTTACTCAGGATTGAGTGGTGTTCAACCTGTGTTGTTGCTCGGAGCTGCTGAAGGTACCAACAGGTGATCGCAATGGAAGGAAGCTTAGCAAGAGGTCTGGGCATTGAACTCTTAACGCCGACTAACTATAAAAAGTGGAAGTCGTGCATGAAGAGTTATCTTCTGGGCGAGGAGCTGTGGGAAGTTGTCGGTGGAGACGACAGACAGGAAGTTACTGCTGCTTTCGGTACTGCTGAACAGGTGAGGCTCTGGAGAAGAACTAATGCTAAGGCAGAGTTCGTTCTGAAGAGAGCTGTCTCTCCGGAACTGTTTGATCACATCATTGGATGTGAGTCGGCTGCTGATATTTGGACAACCATTGATGAGTTGTTCAATAGGAAGAATGTGGCGCGGCTTCAGTTCCTGGAGAATGAGTTGGCCAGGGCAACTCAGGGAGACCTTTCCATCTCCAAGTACTTCTTAAAGATGAAGAGCTTGTGTGCTGAGCTGTCGGCACTGGATCCTGATGAGCCTATCTCTGAGGCAAAGATGAAGAGGCACATTATCCGCGGCTTGCGGAAGGAGTATGTGGCCTTTGTTACATCTGTTCAAGGGTGGGCTACTCAGCCGTCGTTGCTGGAGCTGGAGAATCTGCTTGCCTCGCAGGAGAGCTTAGCAAGGCAGATGGCTGGAGTGAATCTGAATCAGGAAGGCAGCGAGGCTCTCTTCTCAGGCAAGAAGAAGGGATGGGAAGGGAAGAAGAAGAAGAAGGTGCAGGCCGCTGGTGAAAAGGAGACTTCAACTTCGTATCCGCCGGAGAGGAGCAATGCTCCTAAGGACTGAAAGAAGAATCTGAAGTGCTACCGGTGTCATCAGCGAGGGCACTTCAAGCGGGACTGCAAGGTCAAACTGCAGCCTGGGCATGCTGCGGGAAAGGAGGAAGCTTGCTCGAGAAGTGAAGAAGCAGAATGGGGAGGAGCTTTCATGACGGGCACTTGTGTCCGGGCCTTATCTGCTGAGGACTTCAACAGCGAGTGGATCATCGACTCCGGGTGTGGTCATCACCTCACCGGAGACAAGTCGAAGTTCACCTCCATGCAGGCTTACTCAGGTAATGAAGCTATTATCACTGCTGATAATACTGTTTATGCAGTAGAGAAGGAGGGGGTCGTGTCTTTGGGTAGTGATCAGGGGCCACTCACGTTAAGGAGTGTGTATCACGTGCCGGGCATGAAGAAGAACCTCTTCTCGGTGACCAACGCGGTGGACGCTTGGGTATCACGTTCTGTTTGGGCCAACAGACGTGAGGTTCCTTCGCAACGTATCAGCGGTGAAGGCTGATGTTGCTCATGTTGGGAGGAGGGTGAAGAACTTGTTTGTTCTTTCCACCAGTGCCTATGTTGATAGGATGAGGGCCAATGATAGTGCGGCTATCTGGCATGAGAGGCTGGGGCATGTTGGCATGGACAAGCTAAAGGCAATGGCGAGTAGAAGTCTGGTGAGGGGGTTGCCGAAGTTGTCCTCCTTTGGTGATGGGCATGTTTGTGCGGGCTGTCAATACGGTAAGGCACATCGCCTTCCGTTTGATAAATCTCAAACAAGGAGCAAGAAACCATTGGAGTGTATTCATGGCGACCTGATGGGACCGACTGTTACTGCCAGCCTTGGTGGAAGCAAATACATGCTTGTCTTGGTTGATGACTACTCAAGGTATACTTGGGTGTACTTCTTAAAGGAGAAGTCGGAAGCCTTCCGTTTGTTCGTGGAGTTCAAGGAGTTGGTAGAAGGCCGGCTTGGCTTGCGGGTTAAGAAGTTTAGAACTGATAACGGGGGGGGGGGGGGAGTTTGTCTCTTCCGAGTTTTCTAACTTCTGCAGGAAGCACGTGATCCAACGAGAGCTTACTTGTGCTCACACTCCACAACAAAATGGGGTAGCGGAGCGGAAGATCCGTCATTTGACGGAAACCTGCAAATGCTGGCTGCATGCGAAAGATATCCCAAGGTCCTTTTGGGCGGAGGGAATGTCTTGTGCTGCTTATGTTATCAACCGGATGCCACTCAGCCCTATCAACATGAAGACTCCTGTTGAGCTGTTGCTGAAGGAGAAGCCGAGTGTGGGACACCTTCGGGTGTTCGGTTCAACTTGCTACGTGCATGTCCCGGATGCTTCACGGACAAAGCTGGATGCGAAGGCAAGGAAACTTGTCTTTGTTGGCTATGATGAGCGGAAGAAGGGATGGAAGTGCATGGACCCTGTGACGAAGAAGTTCGTGGTGTCAAGAGACGTTGTCTTTGACGAGCTGACGTCATATGGAGGTGGCTCGGTGGAGCTAACCGGAAGTAGCAAGGTTGAGGAAGCACCGGTGGAGGCTGCTGAAGGCTTGGAAGAGGAGCTTGCTGTTTCACCAGCAGCTCCTGTTGCTTCAAACTCCGAGGCTGAGCCTTCTGGCTCAGGAAGCAGGGGGAGCACTGCTCAATGCTTGCCCCAGGTAGGAGTGGAGCCCGAAGAAGCAACGGAAGCCGTGAGCAAGGAGCCGTGTCTTCGGAGATCGAAGAGGGTGGTTAAGCCACCAGCTCGGTACTGTGATGGGAATGCAGTGAGCTTTGTCTCCTGCTTCTTTGCAGGTCCTCTGGATGAGCGAGAGCCTGCAAACTTCAACGAGGCCACTGGAGTGAAGGAGTGGGATGATGCCATGAAGGAAGAGATTGATGCTCTGAAAAAGAATGAAACCTGGGACCTTGTGCCCAAGGTTGATGGCGTTACTCCGGTTACTTGCAAGTGGGTGTATAAGTTGAAGAAGAAGGCTGATGGGAGCATTGATCGGTTCAAGGCTCGCCTGGTCGCTAGAGGATTCTCACAGCAGTATGGAGAAGACTATGAGGAGACATTCAGTCCAGTTGCGAAGATGACGTCTGTAAGAGTGGTGATCGCCTTGGCTGCTAGCAAGGGATGGAGGTTGTGGCAACTCGATGTGAAGAATGCTTTTCTTTACGGAGAGATTGACAAGGACATCTTCATGGATCAGCCGCTTGGTTTCGTCTCTGAGAAGCATCCGGACTATGTCTGCAAACTCAGGAAGGCTCTCTATGGGTTGAAGCAAGCTCCTCGAGCGTGGTATGGGAAGATTGCAGAGTACTTGCAATTCTGTGGATACCTGACTTCCAACTCGGATTCAAGCTTGTTTGTCAAGAAGAAGGGAGAGCTAAGAGTCTTGGTCCTGCTGTATGTGGATGATATGATCATCACAGGGAACTCGGAGGAGGAAGTAGCAAGGCTCAGGGGAGAGCTTGCTATACGCTTCGAGATGAAAGACTTGGGAGAGTTGCATCACTTTCTTGGTCTGGAAGTGGAGAGGAAGGAGTGCGGGATTCTCATTAGCCAGAAAGGGTATGCTGATCGTATTGTGAAGCGGTTTGGCATGGGCGAAGGGAAGAAGTGCTCTACTCCACTGGAACCTGGGCTAAAGCTTCGACGGGATGAGGGAAGGGTTCTTCATGATCCCTTGGTGTTCAGGGCTCTTGTTGGGAGCTTGATTTACCTGACGATTACAAGGCCGGATATCGCTTATGCTGTTGGCCGAGTAAGTCGGTATATGGCTGAACCAAGACAATCTCATCTAGTGGCGGCGAAGGGAATTCTGAAGTATGTCAAGGTGACTTCTGAGATGGGACTCCTCTATGGAAGGGATGCGGAGTTTGCGTTGCTCGGGTACACGGATGCTGACTATGGCGGTGATTCGGATGATCGAAGGTCTACTTCAGGTTATGTGTTCACTTGCGATTCAGCTAGCATCTCGTGGTGTAGCAAGAAGCAGGACTCGGTGTCGGTTTCAACCACGGAGGCGGAGTATAAGGCTTCGGCCTTGGCTGCTCGGGAAGCCGTTTGGTTGAGGAGGCTCATAGAGGATGTTCATGAAGAAGTGCAAGGGCCTACTTTACTCCGGGGTGACAATGAGAGTGCTCTCAAACTGGTAAACAATCCAGTGTGTCACGCCAGGACCAAGCATATAGAGATTGATCACCACTTCATCAGGGAGAAGGTGTTGGAATGATCTCTGCTGGTCGGGCATGTTCGGAGTGAGGATAATCTTGTTGACATCTTCACGAAGCCACTGTCGAAGGGGCCCTTTGAACGCTTGCGCAGCTTGCTGGGCTTGGTCACCACTTCTCACTTCAAGGGGGAGTGTTGAAATTTGTGAAGTGGAAGTGGGTGACGGGACAGGCCGCGCGGCCTGTGGCGGACAGCTATGGCGGACTGGGCGGACTGAGGTTTGCGGCCTGGTGAAAAGTCTGATGGAAGCCGGCTGTGTTCTGAGCGGGTTGTTGCATGGAGTCCGCGGTTTGGTGCGGCCTGGTATCTGCGGATAGAGAGGCTTGCGACTGATGCTTTGCTCAGTGGTCGCGGGTGCAAGCTTGCGCTGTTGGCGGGTTGGTTCGAGTTCGCGAGAAGCCTTGCGGACTGGTGTGTCCGCGGTTTGGGCTCTTGCGGACTGGGCCTTGAGCTTGGCTGAGGCCTTGTCGAGCTCAGGTGTTACAGCAGGTCTTGCTGTGGAGACCGGTTGGCGGACTGGTGTTTGGAGTCCGGGAGGTAGCTGCTGTGTTGGACAAGTGCGAGGAGCTCGCGGACTGGTTGCGGTCTGTGCTAGGGTGTTTGGCGGACGGGACTTTGTGTCCGCTATGCTCGCACTGGCCCTTGATGGTTTTGGACTTGGTCACACATTGTGCCAAGTTCATGGTGTCCGCCGTATCCGCCAAGTCCGCTGTGACCGGCGGACTGTTGTTGTTTGCCTTTGGTCGTGGACTTGTGGCGGATTGAGGTGTGAGTCTTGCGGACTGCCTCGGGTTGGTGCGGACAACCATTGAAGGGGGTTTGCTGTCCTGAAGCAGTTGGAGCTTTGCGGGCTGGTGCCTTGTCCGCTTAGCTTGGGCGGACTGGAGAGGGTTCGTCAACAGTTGCCGTTGCTCCTGGCGGTTTCCTTGGTATCCGGCTAAGTCCATGCAGACTCAGCGGACGGTGGTTGTATTTGCGCGGACTGAGGGTGGTGTCGCTATCTCTTGGGCGGTGACCACACTCCTCACCTTGCCTATAAATAGGACCCCCCTGGCACATCTACAGTAACCTAAGTAACTTGAGTGAACAGTAAGTTGGGGTGTGCGAAGTGCTGCGGTCTGTGTTTTGCCAGTCCGCGCGGATTGTTTCAGGCTGACGGTTTGCTGTGTGCAGGTCGCGCGGATAACTTCAAGGAGCCAGGAGTTTGGCTGTGACTTCGGTCAGTGCTTGGAAGTGTGCGGTCTCTGCGGACTCAGCAGGAGGTCGCTCTGCGGCTTGTCAGTTCTGTTTCATCTTTGCCAGCTTCAATAACATGTCCGCCGGTTTCAGGCGGGTAGGGGAGTTCCTCAGTTCGGGTTCAGCAGGAGGCGAATAACGGTCTGTCCGCGCAGCCTCGCGGTCTCGGCGGACTCTGTGGTATTCGGCGGATTGCAGCATAGCTTGGGCGAGCTCAGCGATCTCGGCGGTCTCGGCGACCTCGCGGTCTCGGCGGACTGGAGTGCTGTCCGCCCGACTTGTTTTTTGGTTCTTTCTGTTTACAGCTGTAATACTAGTGAAATCATGTCTCGCTATGTATGCCTTGGATTGTAAAGAAGTGAATGCATAATAGACCTTCTTGTGCTTCCATTGTTTTGTTGGGTGCAACCTCTAGTCCTTGGGTTTTCCGCAGGTTCAGCGTGCGAACTGGGTAGTTCCGAAGATATTAATTTGGTGTTTGGGCTATCTTGCTGACCACGTTGAGAAAATTTAACAGCATCCCTTACCAAGTACTTAGAAAACAGCATACTAATTGTCTTGAAATTAATATGTGCCAATCTCTTGTGCCATTGTTCACAAAAGAGATGCACTGCCTGTTGCCACAAAGCATACGGGGTAGATGAATCTAAACTGAGAAAATCTAAACAAAAGATATTTCTGCTCCTAATGCCTGATAATACCGTTTCAGAAGAGGTACGTGAAATTATCAGACATTTATCCTTGCAGAACTTAACGTCATAACCTTTATCACATAACTGACTTACACTGATCAGGTTATGGTTTAACCCTTCAACATAAGCCACGTCGGTGATAGAGATTATACCGTTGGAAATCATACCATAACCTCTGGTGACTCCTCGATCTGACCCTCCAAAGATGACTTTGGGTCCATTCTCGACTGGAGTGTAATCACGCAGCAGGCTTCTTGTCCCGGTCATATGCCGGGAGCATCCACTGTCCAAATACCAGATCGGCGTTTTGGTGGCCTTTGGACATTCCTGCAAAACAAAATTAATTTGCCTTAGGAACCCAATCGAACTTGGGTCCTAGATTCCTAGTTAGCACACTCCCCCTCGGTTGGTTAACCCTACGAGTGGTCGGTCTCGCATTGCTAACATGGGGAGTCTCGTAGTTCCTTGGATTAAACCAACAATCCACGGCAAAGTGACCGACTTTGCCACAGCACCAACAGTCAAATCTGTTGTACCTCTTCCTAGGCTCCTGCCTTACCCTGGGAACGGTGGGTACTGCTGGGGCCTTGGATCTGG
Source organism: Platanthera guangdongensis (assembly GCA_039583875.1). Classification (NCBI taxonomy): domain Eukaryota; kingdom Viridiplantae; phylum Streptophyta; class Magnoliopsida; order Asparagales; family Orchidaceae; genus Platanthera; species Platanthera guangdongensis. Next base: position 131,111,458 of record CM077156.1, read on the forward strand.
AGGTGGAGGCCTCATGGTGACAACAGTCGCATGACTTTGTCACCTTCTGTATAACAGGCTTGGCTTTTGGTGCCTGCTTTCCATTATGGCCGCTAGAGAACGGACCATAATTTCCTATGTGGATTTCCTCATAAGGTGCCTTGAAGGCACTCTCACCGAAGTTCTGGGGAAAGTTCCAACCGTCATACCGACTCTTTGGCTTTGCAACCGAGGGCCGGAAATGATGCCCAAAAGTTGACTCAAAGTCGTGTTGGTTGCAAGGAAAGCCAGGCTTTCTGAACGCAACAGGACTAAGACGAGCCTTACCCTTTGCATCAGCAGAGGCCTTCTTGGCGGCCTTATTCTTCCTCTGGTTCTTGTTTCTCCTAGATGAAGAACCAGATACCCCTATATGCCCCAAGCCAGCTCCTTTGGCCTGAGCAGAGAAGGTATCAACGACTGGAAGAACTGTTTTTGGCATGGAGAAGCTCTTGACGATCTTCCTTTCTGCCGCAAGTAGTTCTTCCAACTTGTCGACTTCCTCCTGCTTTAGATCAAGGAGCTTCAAAGACTCTGAGTGCTTGGAGGTCAGGTCAAGGTGTTCTGTCTGAGAGAAATCAAGCTAGTGACCTCTCCCTTAGGGATACACACTCACCCTTAAGGAATTTTACTTCCTTCTTCTCAGCCTTCAGTCTCTTTCGGCACTCATCGAAAGTGTTGAGCAGAAGCTCATACTTCTCGAGGAGCTCAGCTTCACGGGCTGAAGGGCCATCCTCAGGTTCATCATCCTGAGACTCAGGATCAGAGTCGGAGTCGGAGAGAGGGGTGTGAGCTTTTACCTTCCCAGTAAATGGGGGACATTCTCCTTCTGAGTCGGAGCGACCCACCAGCCCGAAGTAGGCTTCCTCATCATCACTGGAGTCTGAGGAATCAGACTCACTTAGTGTCTTTGGCCTTCTTGGGATGTAGCTCCGCTCCTTCTTCTTATCTCTGGAGGATTTGAGCTCCTCTTCTTTCCCTTTTTCTCTTTTGCTTTGATGGCAGTCGGCCACGACGTGTCCTGGCTTATTGCATCCAAAGCAAATAATATCAGAAGAACGATGTTTGTTAGGTTTAGATGCATACCTGTCAGAAGAATAATTTTTCTTCTGATGCCTGGAGGAGGAGCTGTCTTTATTTCTTTGATTCCTCATCTTGAGGAACTTCTTGAACTCTCGGGTGATGAGGGAGAAATCCTCCTCCGACAGTTCTGAGCCGGAGGAGCATGGTTCAGAGTCCTCCTCCTCTTCCTTATTCCTTGCACGGTATGACATCGCACCCTTGCCCTTTCTGGAGTAGCTGGCTTTTAGGGCCACAGTCTTTTCTTTTGCAGCAGCCTTCTCTGCTTCTTCCTCTGCCTTCCTGGTGTTCAGCTGAAGTTCATAGGACATCAGCTTCCCAAATAGGATTTGTGGATCAGTTTCTGCTAGTCTGCCAAATTCTCTGATGGCGCAGATCATTGTGTCCCATTCCTTAGTAAGGGACCTAAGGAATTTGTCATTGAGTTCACCATTGGTGAACACTCTTCCGTAGCCCTTGAGGGCGTTGACAATCTTTAGGAAGTTCTCGTATGTGACTCTGATCTCTTCCTTAGGCCCTTGTCTGAAGGCCTCATATTTTTGGTTCAGGAGGGATCTCCGATCATCCCTCACTTCATCCGTGCCCTCCATTAGGATGATCAGGCACTGCCAGATCTCCTGAGCTGTCCTGCAGTTGCTGAAATTTTGCATCATGGAATCATCAACTGCGCTCACCAGAATGTTTCGTGCCTTCTTGTCCAGTCCCACGAGCACCATCTCGTCTTTGTCCATTTCAGAAAGTGTCTTTGGCACCTTCTTGGTGGGATCGATGGTGGAGGCCTTGGTGGGGACATAAGGTCCCTCCTCCACGATCATGAAGAGTCGAGGATCGACTGCTTCCATGTAAAACCTGATTCTTTCCTTCCAGATCAGAAAGTTTAGCCTGGTGCATATTGGGATCTTGCCGGAGAACTTGAGCCCGTCCATAGTAGATATTTGTCTTCTTCTTGACACTAGGGGCAGGATTCAACTCAGGGTGTTGACCTTTTTGATGAGCAACCTGGCTCTGATACCACTTGAAAGTCCACCTAGTGTCAGCTACGTGCACCTATGGGGGGGGGGGATAGGTGACGAGTAGCGCTTTTGCGGAATTTACGAACGTACCTGCACAATAAAAATAGAAAGCACAGCACACAGAATACACAGGCAAATTATAGTGGTTCCCCGACTTGGGTACATCCACTTTCCCCCTTCGACCTATCTCCCCAACAAGGGACGACTCGGTCACTTCTCCAATGGGATTGAAATCCAATCCCTGCACTAACGGAAGGAACCCTTCCACACGTGAGAGTCAACACTCTCACAAAACGGGTTGCACCCAACCCTTACAACACGGAACAATCGTTCCTTTACAACAAAATTAAATATAGAAAGTACACGAGATACAAACTTCGTTTGGAGACTACAGTGTTCCTCTTCGTTCGACGACGTGTTCGTGAAGTCAACGAAAAGTTTACAACCTTGGTCTCTCTTGGAAAGGATCTTCCCGAAACCGGCGGTGGCAATCCGAGTGGCGACTTGGTTCGGAATCGACGGCAACGACGATGCGCGGCAGCAGGACTTCTGAGATCCAATCTTCGATGCAAAGCAAACTAGGTCTACCAACGGTCACTCTAGGATCGGTCGTCTCGATCGATTCGGACGGGGGAGTTTTTCCCGGTCAATAAATCGAGAGACAAGGGATCTCTGGATAGACACGTGAGACTCAAGCTTTGCTAAGCTTCTGTCGCCGGAGATCGGGAAGAAATGCGATCAGCAGCGGCGACGGACTTGCGCGAGCGGCGACGGATGCGGCGGAGAGATTTCGCGATTTTAGGGTTGCACTCGCTCGGCTTCTTTCTGTCTAGGTATTCCGTTCAAAATACCTGTGTATAAATACTGTAGCTAACTCCAAAATGACCGTTTGTGGGACCCATAATAGAAATTCCCAAATCCCGGTCCAGAGATTTAACAGTGGCAGAATCCGGCTCGGAAGTTCCAGAAAAATGCCAAGTCAAAATCGGTGAGAATCGAAAGTGATTCTCGCCGAGTCGCCGAGAATCAAAGGTGATTCTCGACGATTCGGCGAGAATCAAAGATGATTCTCGTCGAATTTGCCTTGGTTGCACGCACTGCTTTAAGCCAGGTCGAGACGGCGAGAATCAACCAGTGATTCTCGTCGATTCGACGAGAATCACTAGTGATTCTCGCCGAATCGGCGAGAATCACTAAGTGATTCTCGTCGATTCTTACTTAGACGCAGAGGTGCTTGCTTAGAAGTTGCTGGATCGAGTTTGGCGAGAATCAACTTCTGATTCTCGACGAATCGGCGAGAATCCCAAGTGATTCTCGCCGAATCGGCGAGAATCACTTGGTGATTCTCGTCGATTCTAACTTAGACGAAATTTCGTCGTTCCACCTATGAGATGCTCCTTGACCCATCCTTGCTCCTTGTCTGCTCCTGCATATTTACAGCCCTGTGCTTGAAAATAAGTGCACTCCAATAGAGAGAGTACACGTAGGCCAACACACTGATCTGCTCAACGAGGGATTACGTCGTGCAGACCCGTGTATATTGACCTACTGCACCCTGACATTGGTGTGCACTTAGCGTGGAAAAACTGCATGCACAACTAGAAGGATTTTATCAAATACATAGTCTATTGACCTTAGCTTGTCCAGGGGCTTCTTCAAATCAGGTACATTGTGGATACAATACCCAATAACAATATATTCTTGCTGGCACATATCATATAAATCTCATTTCCATCTTTGAAGCACAACGCAAATAAGTTAAAATACGTGAAATAAGCATAAATTAAACAGATAAGTCTCACCATTACTTTTTTCCTTTCTAGCGCCACGCTCCATGTCATTGCCATTTCTATGGTGGGATGCCATCCTTCGCGATATCTATTTAGAGATCGTATTAGTAGAGGGATTTCTATCGGGGTTACACCTCACTATAGTGATGACATTGACACGTACGGGTTGACCAGGCTTTCTAGGGAATGAAATAACCTAAAGTGCCAGATTACAAGTGCAACCACTCAGACTAAAACCCAGTTAGTCCTCTCCAACATCCAATCTTCTCAGGTTCAGAAATTCAGAATATCATGCCTGCTACTAGGCCAAGAAAGCTTTAATCCCAAATTTAACCATAGGAACTATCTGCAAAAGTAAGCTAACTGTAAGGAGGAGCCACAACAGCACATCCGGCTACCCAATACTTACTCATACAGTACTCTGCTTGACATCAAAACCTCCAAATTACCACGAGTAGGTTCATACAAGCAACCATCCACACTAACACCAACATCCCACTTTTAAAGCTCGGCCAAAATTAAAAAAAATCATCACCGGCCAAAACATATGCAAGAACTAAAAAGTAAAACCTTAATCCCAAGAAAATTAGAAAACCCTAATAATAGGAGAATTAAAAGCCGAAATCACAGCACCATGATCATCAATAAAGAAAGATAAGAAGGTAAGGGAGAATGTGGAAAGTCACCACACATCTTTCCAAAACCGAGTGATGGTAAGGGGGGACGGGGGTACATGAACACAAAGGATCGGCAGGCGATGTGGGACTAACCCCAACCAGAATATTCCGCCACACAAGGGGGGCCCACCGGGGTCAACACCAGACTGAACGCGATGGGGAAAGCCCAAACATGCGGTCCCACAACACGTGTCCTGCTGGCTAATATAATCTCAACACACCCCCGCAGCAGGACAACCTGCTCTGATACCATGTGGAAACCACCCGTCACCACACATCTTTCCAAAACCCCGAGGTGATGGTAAGGGGGGACGGTACATGAACACAAAGGATCGCCTACTGCAGGCGACTAACCCCAACCACAGGACCGCGGGGATATTCCGCCACACAAGGGGGGCCCACCGGGTCAACACCCAGACCTGGAACGCGATGGGGAAAGCCCAAACATGCGGTCCCACACACACGTGTCCTGCTGGCTAATATAATCTCAACAGAGAATAAAGCTCACAGTGAGAGGTTTGGGAGCAAAGATATGCTGATCTACAATCAAATCTCCACCACAAAAGCCACAATAGCACCACACAAACCACCCACACAGGCTCATGTTAAACTTTTCCGGCGAGCTGAACACAACTCGGCACACAGAAGAGGAAAGACGAGGCGTTTGCGTCCCCTAGCCCTAACTTCCTCCTCCCAGTTAAGCTTCAGGCGATAAGAACAAGAATGAGAGGTGAGAATGAACGATAACAAAAGTAGAACAATCCTCTTGATATGTCCGCCCCCACCGCTTCCCATCTTATCAAACGCCATAAGATGCCAAAATAACCCACTAACATATACCCGGTCCAACAAGCTAACAAGTTACCCTAAGCCCATACTCCAAACATAGCAGGAAGATAAAACCATCAAGATGGGCCACTAGTTAACAAACAGCTCCAACTGTAAGCACGACATTACGACGCTCCCATAAGCAGTTCTATATCATAAAATTACATTACGACAAGAAAAATAAATAAATTCACAACCCAAGGAAACTGAGATATCGACACCGACACTGCTTTGTTCTCGTTTTCAACGTCATCATCGGGGACATGGAGTTCTATTAATGCTTCATGATATTCATAATATGACGAAAAAATAAGTATACCCACAAAAGATGTCGAACGTCACAATTCTTCCCTCCTTTGAAATTTTCGTCCTCGAAAATGTTAAGCTGTAGGCACGTCAAATAGTAGAGGGAAGAGATCTCGCATAGTGTCTTCTCGTTCCCATGTCGCTTCATCTCGTGTGTGACCCTTCCACCATACATGTACAAAGTGCACATTTCGATTGCGTAATTTCTTGGTTTGTCGGTCAATGATTTGATATGGTTTCGTCGGGCTTGACAAATCATCTTCAATTTGTATATTCTCAGTTGGGATGATCTTTTCAGGATCCTGGACATATTTATGAAGTGCTGATACATGAAAAACATCATGTAAGCGTTGTAAGTCCTCCGATAATGCCAAGCGGTACGCGACTTCGCCCACTCTTTCTGTAACAGGGAATGGTCCTACATAACGTGGACTTAATTTTCCAAGACGTCGAAGTCGTGTAACTCCTTTAAATGGTTTAATCTTTAAACACACGAGATCACCAACTTGAAACTCCACGAGGCGATGTTTCGCATTATAGTACTTTTGTTGTCGATCCCGGGCTACCTTCATTCTTTGTTGGATAAGTACAATTTTCTCATGCCACTTATCCACTTTCTCTTTATTGTATAATTGTCTTTCCCCGTCTTCAGCCCAACTTAAAGGTGTACGACAGCGACGACCATATAGTGCTTCAAAAGGCGTCATCTGAATGGAAGACTGATAACTGTTATTATAAGTAAACTCAACCATTGTCAAGTATTTCTCCCAGGAGCCCTTTAGATCAAGCACTACCATACGTAATAGATCCTCTAATAATTGGATAGCTCGCTGACTGTCCATCAGTTTGGGGGTGAAACGCAGTACTGAATAGTAATTTCGTACCCAAGCATTTATGAATCTGTCTCCAGTTTCCCGATGTGAATCGACCATCGCGATCAAATATAATTGTTCGGGGAATTCTGTGTAGCTTCACAATAACATCAATATATAATTCATTTAATTTTTCAGGTAGTCCGTCTTGTCGTACGGCTATAAAGTGTGCGCTTTTTGTTAATCGATCTATGATAACCCATATACCATCATGGCCCAACTTACTACGAGGCAAACCAAAGACGAAGTCCATGGCAATGTCTTCCCACTTCCATTCTGGTATGGGTAACAAACGTAAATAACCTCCGGGCTTTTGATGTTCAGCCTTTACCACTTGGCAAGTATGACAGGAGGCGATGTATGTACTTACATCCTTCTTCAATCCAGGACACCAGAAGTCTTCTTTTAGATTTTGATACATTTTAGTTCGGCTAGGATGAATTGACAATGGAGTGTTATGAGCTTCATACAAAATATCGTTTCGTAAACTATCTGCATCTGGAACACATAGCCTTTCATTCATCAGTAACAACTCATTCTGTTCTATAAAACTTGTAGATTCCCCTGTTTTTACTTTTTCCATCAAAGCCATCAAAGAGACATCTTTCAGCAAGGATTCTCAGATTCTATCATTTAATGTATAACGAATTTGCATTTGACATAATTGATACTGCTTCTCTTCGGTCGTAAAAACTGGAATTATTTCCATCTTCTCAAGTTCACGTATTAACTGTGGGTTATAAATTTTCAAGGCTGCCAATCCAGCAACACTTTTGCGACTTAACGCGTCAGCAACCACATTGGCCTTCTCGGGATGATACTGAATATCCACATCATAATCTTTGATAAACTCTAACCAACGTCGCTGGCGAATGTTTAATTCCTTCTGCGTAAAGATATACTTCAAACTTTTGTGATCGTTGAAATTTCACATCTTACTCCATACAAATAGTGGCGCCAGATCTTTAAAGCAAAGATGTCTGCTGCAAATTCCAGATCATGAGTTGGATAGTTCCTTTCAGCATCCTTTAATTGACGTGACGCATAGGCGATTACCTTCCCATGTTGCATTAATACACAACCCAAACCATTCAACGAAGCGTCACTATAGATTTGAAATCCTTTTGTGCCTGATGGAAGTATTAATACAGGGGCAGTAGTTAATCTTTCATTTAATACTTCAAACGTGATTTGGCAGTTTTCGTTCCAGTGAAAAGGAACATTTTTCCGAGTTAACTGTGTTAATGTCACTGAGATCTTTGAGAAATCTTTGACAAATCTCCGGTAATATCTTGCTAATCCAAGGAAACTACGTATTTCTGTCACATTTGTGGGTTGTGGCCAGTTGAGAGTCGCATCAATTTTGGTAGGATCAACTGATAAACCTTGTTCCGTAATTACATGTCTCAAAAATGACACTTCCTTTAACCAAAACTGGCATTTCGAAAATTTCGCATATAGTTGGTTTTCCTTCAATCGCTGTAATATCAGTTGTAAATGTCAAGTGTGTTCTTCCTCAGATGCTGAATAGATTAGAATATCATCAATAAACACAATAATGAAATTGTCTATGTAATCCCTGAAAATTCGATTCATCATATCCATGAAAGTTGCAGGAGCATTTGTTAATCCGAACGACATTACCACAAACTCATAATACCCATACCTTGTGCTAAAGACAGTTTTAAAAATATCTTCTTCTTTAATTCGCAGTTGGTGATATCCTGATCTTAAGTCCATTTTTGAAAACACTTTTGAATTCACTAGTTGATCGAATAGATCATCGATGCGTGGTAGAGGATATTTATTCTTCACAGTTAATTTATTCAGTTCTCGATAGTCCACACATAATCTTAATGTCCCCTCTTTCTTCTTTACAAATAACACGGGCGCTCCCCACGGAGATGTGCTAGGACGAATAAAAGTTTTATCAATTAAGTCCTGTAATTGACATTTCAACTCCGCTAACTCTTTAGGAACCATACGATACATCGTCTTTGCAACTGGTCGCGCTCCTTTTTCTAGGTTAATTTCAAACTCCACTTCTCTTCTAGGAGGGAGCCCTGGCAATTCCTCAGGAAAAAGCTCCTGAAAGTCACATACAACTGGAACAGTGTTAATATCCTTCTTGTTATCTGACATGCCTTTTATCAACACCAACACCGCTTCACATCCCTTTTGTATCTTCTTTGATGCCTTCATTGGTGATATTATCAGTTTGGATACTTCGCCCAAACCACGGAACACAACAACACTTTGGTCTACACAATGAACTGTAACTTCCTTCCGCTTACAATCAATTATTGCGGCATGTTGAATTAGCCAATCCATTCCCAGTATAATATCAAATTCAGTAAGTGGTAAAACCACTAAATCCACTGTAAAGGGTTTATCATTTAACTCAAACGAAACTATAATTCGTTGTTGCGTTGATATTACTTGATTATTTGGTAGAGTAACATGCAGAATATCCCATGTGGAATAGGGTTTTTCCGAAATAATACCCAATATAGTCGAAGAAATAAACGAATGGCTAGCACCAGTATCAAATAAAACTTTTATCAATTTGCCGCAAACATAAAGCATACCTGTCACCATCGTGTCATCTGCCTTCGCCTCTTGCTGATTCAAATTAAACACACGAGGTTGTACGTGACGTTCTTCCACTGTAGTTCCACCAGGGGCTGAAGTGGAGGCAAGAGATTCACTTTCTCTAGAAATACCCATCTGATACATTTTTGGGCCCTGCTGAGCTGGGAACCTCCTGGAAATGTTTTCTCCTTCCTTCCTCTTTGGGCATTCCCTTTGATGATGCCCAGGCTGATGGCACAAATAACATACATTACTTCCAGCTAAACACTGCCCCTTATGGTTTCTCCCAGACTTTCCACACTTTTACTCCTGTACTTGCGACTGCCCTACACTGCGACTCTCTGTCGGACGAGGTCGCTTTCCAGAATCACCAGACTTCCAAGACATACCAGATTTAGTTGAGGACTCCTTACTTTGAGTCCACTGCAATCTCTTTTTCCCAAACTCCCTTCTTCGTTGAGTCTTCTCAGCATCGATTTCCATTAAACGAGCTTTCTGAACTAATTCTCCATAGTCTTGAATTTCAAGTGGCACCAAAATTGACCGGATACTATCCCGCAATCCTTCCAGAAACCTGTGAAACCTTTCTGTTTCATGTGGCACAAACGCTTCGACATAGAATGCCAGATTGGCAAACTCTGTCTCGTACTCAAGGACGGAGCGGGGACCCTGTACTAGACGTAGGAACTTATCCTGTAACAGTTTATTTTCTGACTCAGGTACAAACCATCATGTAAACTTCTGCACAAACGTGGTCCAAGGGATGCTGACTTGTCCTCGACCAGCCAAACGACCACAAACATTGACCCACCATCGTTTAGCCTCCCCTTCAAGGAGAAAAGTAGCTAAGCTCACTTTTCGGTCATCTGGGCAAAGCATCACTTCGAATATTGTCTCGATACGTGAAATCCAGTCCTCTGTCTCCAAAGGGGGAAGACCACCTCGAAATATAGGCGACTTCAACTCTAAAAACTGCTTCAAGTCTACATCAAGATGTCTTTGTTGTACTGATTCAGTTGGCTCGGTAGAAGAAACAACAGGAGGAGCATCTCGCACCATCTTAATAACTTCTGCTAACATACGAGCAAGGTCTGTCAATTGAGGTTGGGCATGCTGTTCAACCGATGGACGTACAGATTGCTCTATTGACAAAGGTTCCTGCTGTAGATGTTCTTGGTGTGCCGCGTCACCACCTGCTGACATAGTTTCTCGCACCAATGATGAAGGAGCCTAACCAAATTAAGCCATAATATAATCAATTGACATGTTTACGAAAGATGTCAAAGAAATGTTGGACTTCGACGTATGTACACACTCATTGTGGCCAGGCTTTAGGGAAACCTGGCTCTGATACCACTAAATTGTAACGGCCCGTACTCCGCCACAATTAACAAATTCATCCTATCTATTTTTTCCATGAAACCATATGCAGTATTCCTTTATTCAACATTTTCACAATGAGCACATACATACATATAAGTCCAAATAAAAGTATGTACATCAAAGTCAAACTACGCATATACATGAGTATCGTACAATCTTACAATATTTAACTTCTAACAAAGTCTTTACCAAGTAAATGCATAAAACTAGCTAAGCTAAGCCTACAATAGAAAGAGCGAAGCATCTGCCTAACTATATAGATATAGATAAAATGCCCCAATCCTATCTTTAGCATTGTCCCGTTTGCGATTGGCCTGTACCTAAAATGTTAACATTTGAAACCATTAGTCTTTCTTAAAGACTAAGCGAGACAATATCTCCATAACCTGCTACACATGCAACAAGTGAGATATATATGTATAACAAAATGCATAGTATTTTTACCATAAATGTGAATCAGGTATAAAATGAGAGAATCATAAAAGAGAGGTAAGAACATATACACTTAAGTTTCATGAGTTTCATCAGTAGGTACTATTAGGGGCGAGTGAATCTATATTCATTCATATAAAATTTTCATCATGTTTCCTGTTTTGAGCCGACCTCGTAGGGTCATCATGTTCCAAAACCAGTACGGTCAACCCGCGTTTATACCTTTCGGCTCGACTGGTTTGGCAATTCAACCTATTCATATCATTCATCCATGTGCATGCCGTTCATTCGCCCGTAATAGAACCTCGTGTCGACACGTTAATAGAACAATGTTTAAATATTAGTGGATCCCCTCTGACTTTCATTCGCCTGTTTGTCTTATACCAAGGCCATACATCTTAGCGAGAATTATTTGGTTTTTCAGTGATATACAATATATTCTTGCTGGCACATAACATATAAATCTCATTTCCATCTTTGAAGCACAACGCAAATAAGTGAAAATCGTGGTGTGATCTTGAAGGCCTTCATGAAAAACACGATACTTGTTAAGAAACAAGCAGGGGAAATTGCCTCCATACAGCTGGCTGCTTCCCTTCACAATGAGACTTCATTTTGCTATGTCTAAAAGAGAGGGAAGTGGCACATCTGAAGATCATGACAGATATCAATGTTGATTCCATGAAATATAAGGACTCAATTATCAAGGATCTTGAAGAGAAACTTGAAAGGAAGAAGAGAATTGTGGCAAATTTCTCTAAGATAGTTGTTATCAAAAGAAAATCTGAGCCTGAGTGGAATTCTAAAGTTATCCAATCTCAGACGAGAGGTCAAGCTCCTATCAGTTCTCAGTCAACCTTTCATAAGGTAATTCTCCCATCCAACAGGAATGACCGAGACTATAAGTGTGGTCACTAGAGGTATGAGAATATTCCTTGTAAGATTATAAAAGAACCTTACAATGGAAGAAGAGAGGTCATAGGACTAAGTGCACAGAAGGCTTCCCATGTAAAAGTCCAAAAGGCCCATCCAGGACCATTTGTATTTAGTGCCTCAGTCCACTCATACAAGGATAATGCAATGGTCTATTCTAAGGTTCTTCAAGCAAGAACACAAACCAATAGTGCTTCAGTCAATAAGGCTGACTTGGCTGCCTCTAAAGCCATTAAGAACATGCCAACTGCAAAGAAGTATGTTGCTAATGGAGTTCAGAGTAAACTAAGTTCCTCTACTGGATGACCCACTTCTGGTCAAGCTTTTGCTGAAAGAAACAAAAAGAAGACCTCAGTTCTCCCCACTGAACAGGCAGCCAGAAATGGCTTGTACACTTCAAGGTGTGTTCAAAAAAGGATATACAACATCCATGAATGTTGGTGCTGTGGCAAAGTGGTCTACTTTGCTATAGATTGTTGGCACAACCCCAGTGTGCTAAAGGCAAGGCAGTGTCTTCCTGACAGTACCCCTGTAGGTAGACATATGTATTCTTATGCTAATAGGAACCTAGGTCACAAGCTAGCTTGGGTTCCTAAGGTAAGGTAAACTTTGTTTTGCAGGATAGTCCAAGTGGCCATGCCCATCTGTGGTCCTTGGATAGAGATGTACCAGACCTAGAACTGGTACAAGAAAGCTCTCTTATGAATAATTCACCAGAAGTTGGCAGTGGATGTACTGACCATCAAGCTCAAGATATCAAATACATATGCAACTGTTGAGGGGGAGCTAGCAAAGGAAAGCTAGATGCACATCAAAGGCTAAAGTTCAGGAGCAAGGATGTTGGTGTGCTCAGAGACTGTGAATCCATCATCTGCTTCAAGTCTACAGGGCAAATATATGTAGAAGGCATCTTGTTTATGAGTCTACTAAATGTTCTCTTAATTGCTAAATCTATGCATCTTAGAGATATGATAGTTGAAATTAAAGTCTGAGAAGAAGTGAGACAATTGTCTAAAAACTCTTCTCAATAAAAAGTTAGTGACTCACATATTCACTATGCCACAAGATGTAACTAGATTCAACATCCTAAAAATTGACATGGGCATGTTAAAGCTGTAACGCCCCCACTCGTCACATAACATATAACGGTGGGTCCGGTCGGGGCCCCACGCCATAGGTCATAGACAAGTGGAGGAATTACTTGTGGTGATCAAATTCTATTCGTATCCTTAACCCAATCCATTCTAGCGCAAAATTTTTAAGTTGTATGAACTCAACTCCAGGAATGTCCACTAATACATAAAATTCCACATTTATATATATCCAAACCAGGAATGTATACAACCCACACACACATGGCCTTAAGGCCTTACAAGTTTCTCTTTTTACACATATACAGGTTCGTACATCGGCACGCAGGTCGGCCACACATGAAATCCAACCACGACTCACTTGGCATTCACGGGCCTTAGCAGCAAGCTTTCAATCCGCTCATTTCATTTCAAGCCGCAGCACCTGCAAGTATACATCCACCAAAGAGCGGCAAACAAAGTAACGGTCAGCTACAGCTGGCCAATTATAACGACCCTACCCCATGCCCGGGGCAGCGGTTCCTTCCTTGTATGCATTTGCAAGTATAATAGCTAACAATCACAATCACACACATCAAATCACAAACGCTGAACGCAGCCAGACGCTTCGTGCACTCAGGGCACCTTACGGTGTACCGGAATCCCGTGGTAACACCACCAACGAACGGTAATTAACTTGTTGGCTGGCCGATCCTAGTCACCCCAACACGCATGCTGGTTGCATTCCGCCCAAACCAAACAGAGGTAGGTACCGCATGGCAAACATGAGCATTAATCCATCAGATCGACCCACTTTTATTTCGGTGTAGCAAGTCGGGCTATCGCACGCTCCCGAAACACTGCCACCAATCGATCTCTCCAACATGCCCAGGTACAGGTTAGCCTTGCCCGTGCTCAAATCGTCATTAGGCGCACCATGACGCGGGTCGACCTTCCCTTCCTGGGTAGCCGCAGCTTTCCGCTCTCGTAGAGCAAATGAGCACACGCAACGCTCACATCACAAGGAGCTTACACAAAGCATCCAAGATCATATCGATGGCTAGCTCACGTATGAGCATACCATCCAAACATAGCATTCATTCATTCATCCAAGACACAAAGCATATAGCTCATCTTTGCAAAACCCATGGAGTCTTCTCTGGTTTACCCATGATCATCACCAATCCATACTAACGGTCCAGATGGGCTTCACACAGCATGTCTATGCCATACTCCACAATTCCGGCTCTAGATGCAGACTCAACCACGGAATCACTTCGCGAATCCACCTTTTGGTGGAGGATTCCACACATATGCATAAAGAAAGGACTTCGATGTCCAAGAAGGAGATCGTTACCCTTGAAGATCGCTTCGGTTCCATGAAGTAGCCGGACGGAAGTCACCGCCTTGACTTAGCCTTCACGACTCCGCTCTCGGATCTTCGATCCGCACTTCGCAGCTCCTCCAGCAGCTGGCTTCTCTTCCTCCTTCCTTCCCTTGCAATCCCCTCTTCTTTCTCTCTCTTGAAATGAGAAGAAGAAGATGAAGATGAAGAGGAAGGGTTTAAATCCCCTTTTCCCCGGCCTTAGCAACACATGTGTTGGAACACCCTATTACTGATTTGGGCAAGGATCACTATGTCTCTTAGGAAACCTGTCTTGACCTCATTGTATAGATCTAAAGGTCAATTAGAATTGAGTCTAAGGGTTAGTATTTAGGTTTGGAAGCTGCCCTCAAGACCAGGCTTTTTAGTTTTGGAGACCAAGTCATTTCGTCGAGCTCAGTACGACGAATCGTCGAACTCCATTCGACGATCGTTGAGCTCACTTCGACGGATCGTCAAACTCCATTCGACGATCTCTGAGCTCAACTTCAACAAGCCGTCGAACTCAATTCGACGATCTTCGAGCTCAGATCGACGATCTTGACTCCAATTTTATTCTCTATCTCTGAGCTCAGTTCGACGATAGTTGAGCTCAGATCGACAATCTCTGTTTCTGTCTAAGTCCAATCTCTGAGCTCTGTTCAATGATAGTGGAGCTCAGTTCGACGTTTTCTCTGAAGAGTTCAACGTTTTTAAGATTCAAATTTGGACAGCTGTGGAATTATTGTCAGCATTGAATTCAGAGATCTTGTAGCCGTTTTTCATTTAATTTGGAGCAAGTTTCAAGGAATTTTCAAGGAATGTTTTATTGGACTTTCCTCCAGAAGACGAATTGCAATTAAGGAAGTCATTTATTGGCAGGCTAACGGCTATCTTGGACAGTGGATCATTTCTATTCAGACCAAGAGAATAAAAGATCAGTTTTTTCATTCTTCTCAGTATAAGACAAAAAAAAACAAGACACATATTCTGCAACAACAATTCTCTGCAACAACTCTTACAACATCAACAACAGTTTCACAAGAGAAAGAAAGAGATTTGCAGACATTCTCAGTCTCAAAGATTCATACAAGAACACATCACCAAAGGAGATCAACTAACTGAAATTTTTAGATCTCTCTTGATTCAAGTGTTCAAAGGCCATCATCATTCAAGACTCCAGACACCACACATTTCAGTTGCTACTGAAATCATCTATTGCTGGAGATCAAATCATTTGAAGGCCTATCATCCTACTGCAAAACTTCACTTCCTGAACAACTCAAGATCTCAGGGGGAGCTTTGACAACATCCACTATCTTCTCTCTGACTGTTGACAGAGAGGATCATCTCATCCCTCTCTCTCTCTGCTGTAAAGGGTTTTTCAAACTCCCTTCAAAAGTTTGTGTTTGGTTTCTGAGACCTTATCAACACTCAGTGGTGTCAACACACCTGATCAAAAAATCTGGTTTGGTTTTTGAGCACCTTATCAAAAGCTCATTGGTGCCCAGGACACCGGATCAACTCATACTGCAGTGGATTCCTACCTAGGGTGGTAGAAGAGTGGATGTACCCAGGTTGATTGGGGAACCACTATAGCTCCTCGTGTCACCTGGTTGCTTGTCTTTCTTTAGTTTCTGGCTGTGGATTGTGATTGCTTTGTGATTATATTGCTCTGTGATTAGATAGTTGCTGTGTTTAAATTTACTTTATATTATTTGCTTCCCTATTCACTTAGGAATACAACAACTGTTGTAAAAAGTTTTTAGCCAGCACCATACTCTATTCACCCCCCTCTAGAGTATATCAGATCTAACTTGCACTTTCAACATGGACAGAGCCTATCCATTGGATCTTGGAATAGGGAATCAAACGGCTCAGAATTGTCCAGAAAAGCATGAACACGGCATGACACGCCCGTGTCACAGGCCATGTCCCTTAAGCGGCAGTCAATGGACTTAAAGCCAGCCAGTACACGGCCGTGTGACATGCCCGTGTCACCTCTTACACGCCCTGGCATACCTAACACGCCCGTGTTGGACACCCGTGTTCATCAGGCTGCACAACCTCAAAATCACATGAGACTCACACGGCCCTGGGACACGCCCGTGTTCCAGGCCGTGTGCCCATGACACGGCACCAGACACGCCCCAGCTCAGAGTCGTCGGGCTGAGATCGTCGACCGCGCTGACACGCCTTGTGACACACCCGTATCACAGGCCGTGTCCCTTACTCGACGATCGCCGCTCGACGATCGACGCTCGACGATCGACGTTCGACGATCGACAAGCAAAATTGTCGAACCGAGGGGACACGCCCCCTGTCACGCCCGTGTTACAGGGCGTGACCACCCAAACACTTCGTCGACCGAAAATTCGTCGACCAGACACCCAACTCCTCAATCCAGGCACGACACGCCCTGGGACACGCCCGTGTCCCAGGCCGTGTCACCCCACCTGAAACCCAAATCTTTTTTTGGGGTGTTACAATCCTCCCCTCTTTCAAAGAATTTCGTCCTCGAAATTTGTCTCACTCCAATCATTCACAACAAAAGTGCTCAACAGAACAAACACATCATTCAGACGCTCGCACAATCAAACCAAATAACAACACAGTCATATATCCATCTAACCCGCCATTTCCCACTATCGCACATATCATATATCATAGATACAGATACATAACATTCATACACACATGGAAGACGGGTCACACTTATTTCTGCTCATCCGTATTATTTTGAAGATAGCGTTTAAATTCTTCGGTAAAGGCCAAATTGAAAATACGAGATTGAACTTCACCTAGTGCACTTTGCGGCTCTTGCACTTCCATATTATGCAATCGAGACTGCGTCCGGGATGCAGATGACTCGGCCACTACTTTACCCTTATCTTCATATGACGTACCCGTCATTTTCTCACTTCTAGGAGGGCAGCTTCGACAATTAGAGGCTATATGACCCTATTTTCCGCATTTAAAACAGGTACGTGTCTCAACACGTTTTGTCCATACATTGCTTCTGACGCAACATGAGAAGAGGTTTGTTCCGCGGGCTTGAACCTCTTCTTCTCTCGTTTCTGAAAATCCAATTGTTCCGACTGCGAAACTTTGAATTCTGGCTTCTCCACCGCCAGTCTCTTTGTTTCTTGCACTCGCTTCATATCCTTCTCCAATGCACGGGATATGTCTACCAACGCTTGGAAGCCTTGGCTCACCGAACTCAGGAGTGCCAACCTTAACTCATCCCGAAGGCCCTCATAAAATCGATTCGTCTTTCGGGCTTCCTCAGCGATAGTAGATCCCGCATACCTCCCCAGTCTAGTAAATTCATGCAGGTACGTATCAATATCTGTCTCACCCTGCACTAGACGTAAAAACTCATTCTCCATAGCAATCCGCTGGGACATTGGCACGTACTTGGCTAAAAACAAGTGGGAGAATTCTTCCATGGAAACCTCCGCTAATCCTCGACCGGCCAAGTAATGCACCTCCATCTCATCCCACCATAATCTCGCGTCTCCTTCCAACAGAAAAGTGGCTAACATCACTTTCTGCTCCTCAGCCGTCCTGATTGCAGTCATGATTCATTTTACTCTCGCAAGCCAATCTTCCGCCTGCGTTGGAGAAACCGCTCCGCCAAACATGGGTGGATGAAACTCCATAAATATTTTCAACTGCTCATCAACAGGCTCTTGCCGAACACCAAGCTGCACAGGTACCACTGCAGGCCTTGCAGGTTGTGTCTGCAATACTACAAGCACTGTTTTCATCACCACCCGAATGGTCTCCGCCAAAGTAGGCATAGGCACTTCAACCGGTGCTACACTCTCATCAGACCGCTGGGGCTCAGACGACCCAGCTCCACTCCTCGCCACCTATCAATGTACAGAACACCATTAATAATTCATATCATAACGGTACTTATACATTGACTACACACTCACGCACTTCACGTGCATGAAATACATTCCTAGTGGACATTCGTGAGTTCAATTCTGTTCTCTCCTCCCAAACAACCTCAACCTGGCTCTGATACCACTTTGTAACACCCCCACTCGTCACATGACATATAACGGTGGGTCCGGCCGGGGCCCCACGCCATAGGTCACAGACAAGTGGCGGAATCACTTGTGGTGATCAAATTCTATTCGTATCCTTAACCCAATCCATTCTAGCGCAGCATTTGTAAGTTGTATGAACTCAACTCCAGGAATGTCCACTAATACATAAAATTCCACATTTATATATATCCAAACCAGGAATGTATACAACCCACACACACATGGCCTTAAGGCCTTACAGGTTTCTCTTTTTACACATATACAGGTTCGTACATCAGCACGCAGGCCGACCACACATGAAATACAACCACGATTCACTTGGCCTTCAAGGGCCTTAGCAGCAAGCTTTCAATCCGCTCATTTCATTTCAAGCCGCAGCACCTGCAAGTAGAGATCCACCAAAGAGCGGCAAACAAAGTAACGGTCAGCTATAGCTGACCAATTATAACGACCCTACCCCATGCCCGGGGCAGCGGTTCCTTCCCTGTATGCATTTGCAAGTATAATAGCTAACAATCACAATCACACACATCAAATCACAAACGCCGACCGCAGCCAGATGCTTCGTGCACTCAGGGCACCTTACGGTGTACCAGAAACCCGTGGTAACACCACCAACGAACAGTAATTAACTTGTTGGCTGGCCGGTCCTAGTCACCCCAACACGCATACTGGTTGCATTCCGCCCAAACCAAGCAGAGGTAGGTATCGCATGGCAAACATGAGCATTAATCCATCAAATTGACCCGCTTTTATTTTGGTGTAGCAAGTTGGGCAATCGCACGCTCCCGAAACACTGCCACCAATCGATCTCTCCAACATGCCTAGGTACAGGTTAGCCTTGCCCGTGCTCAAATCGTCATTAGGCGCACCATGACGCGGGTCGGCTTTCCCTTCCTGGGTAGCCACAGATTTCCGCTCTCGCGGAGCAAACGAGCACACGCAGCGCTCACATCACAAGGAGCTTACGCAAAGCATCCAAGATCATATCGATGGCTAGCTCACGCATGAGCATACCATCCACACATAGCATTCATTCATTCATTCATCCAAGACACAATGCATATAGCTCATCTTTGCAAAACCCACAGAGTCTTCTCCGGTTTACCCATGATCATCACCAATCCAGACTAACAGTCCAGATGGGCTTCACACAGCATGTCTATGCCGTATTCCATAATTCCGTCTCTAGATGCAGACTCAACCACGGAATCACTTCGAGAATACACATTTTGGCGGAGGATTCCACGCATATGCATAAAGAAAGGACTTTGATGTCCAAGAAGGAGATCGTTACCCTTGAAGATCGCTTCGGTGCCATGAAGTAGCCGGACGGAAGTCACCGCCTTGACTTAGCCTTCACAACTCCGCTCTCGGATCTTCGCTCCGCACTCCGCAGCTCCTCCAGCAGCTAGCTTCTCTTCCTCCTTCCTTCCCTTGCACTCCCCTCTTCTTTCTCTCTCTTGAAATGAGAAGAAGATGAAGAGGAAGGGTTTAAATACCCTTTTACCCGGCCTTAGCAACACATGGACAGAGCCTATCCATTGGATCTAGGAATAGGGAATCAAACGGCTCAGAATTGTCCAGAAAAGTATGAACACGGCCTGACACGCCTGTGTCACAGGCCGTGTCCCTTAAGCGGCAGTCAACCGACTTAAAGCCAGCCAGTACACGACCGTGTGACACGCCCGTGTCACCTCTTACACGCCCTGGCATACCTGACATGCCCATGTTGGACACCCGTGTTCATCAAGCTGCACAACGTCAAAATCACCCGAGACTCACACGGCCCTAGGACACGCCTGTGTTCCAGGTCGTGTGCCCATGACACGGAACCAGACATGCCCCATCTCAGAGTCGTCAGGCTGACATCGTCGACCGCGCTAACACGTCCTGTGACATGCTCGTGTCACAGGCCGTGTCCATTACTCGACGATCGTCGCTCGACGATCGACGCACAACGATCGACGTTCGACGATCGACAAGCAAAATCGTCGAACCGAGGGGACACGCCCCCTGTCACGCCCGTGTTATAGGGCGTGACCACCCAAACACTTCGTCGACCGAAAATTCGTCGACCATACACCCAACTCCTCAATCCAGGCACGACACGCCCTGGGACACGCCCGTGTCCCAGGCCGTGTCACCCCACCTGAAACCCAAATCTCTTTTTGGGGTGTTACAAAAGCTAGCTCAAATTGCACTCCACTAGGACACATTTTATAACGAGCATTGCATGTTATTTAAATCCCTGCTGATTAGGCAAATTTAGAATTACTAAAGGAGTCAAAGGAAATTCAATTGCTAAAGAAATGGTCAATAAATTAAGACCAAGAAGTCAAAGGTTGAGGAAAATAAGCCTATCAATTAGTCGGCCTGCGTCTAAGTAGTGGAAATTAACCCAAGCCATTGCTCAAAATTTGATCATCAAACAAGTAAGTGCCTTTCCGCCTTCTCCTTGAAAATAACTATAAATAGAAAAGCTTGTGCATAAAGCAAAATAACTGTTCCATGCCCTCTCCCGCCCGTATCGACGGAAAGCCGTTCTCGCTAGCCTTCACAAATTCTATAACAAAATGGCGCCCAAAAGTCAAGATTTCCTATTCGAGAGTTCGAAATTAATGAGAAATTGATTCAATGATGCTTATGACATTGGATTATAATTCTAAAATTCCATATTAAGCAGGGTTCCGACAGGGTGAAATCTAGGTCAGCAGTTCGGAGAAGATGAAGAATAAGTCAATAGGTCAACCTTATTCAAATTGTTAGCGGCAAAGCTACAATACATGACAAAAGGCGCCATAGAGCTACTATACGACAGTTAACGTTAAAGCAAGATAGAACCTGGCCATCAATTGTGTGGGGCCCACTGCTAAAAGAGCCGTTGGATTTCATTCAATAAAAGAAGAAGCTTTTTTGTGGAAAAAGTAACTATTAGAGTATTTCTTCCTCATCGCCATTATTGCTGTGAAGAGAAGAACAGAGAGCAAAAAGACTGCTGGTCTAAAGGCTCAATAAGTTAGATGTTTGTCCTCATCATCGACCACAACAAGATCAGAGTAGATCTCTGAAGAGGAGAAAGAAAGTTAGTTGATAGCATTTTCCATCTGCACCAGCAGGTTCTTCATAGATCCAGCAGTATAACTCTGAAGAACAATTACTGGAGGCTGTGAAGAAGATGTTAGGGTTGAGTCTCCTCAGCTCAGGAAAGGAAGAAGAAGCAGAGCAGTTTACTGCTAGTTACTTCCAGCACAAGTCAAAGAATCCTGAAGATCTACATCCTTCTTGCTGTGAAGAAAGTAGGGCTAAGATTCTCTCAGCTCAGGTATCAACCAGTTTTGCTACAGTCACTTCTTAGTTCCAGCAGGAAAAATTCTTGGTGTTGAGAAGAAGAAGTCAAGACTGAGTATATCCCAATTCAGGTAAAAGTAGACTCAGGAAATATTTTCCTGGAGTCAAAGTTGGGCTGAGTTTATCTCTGTCCAGAACCTTGGCACAGAGAAACATCTCTTGTGTCAAGATCAACGATATAACCCACTTCCATCTTATAAGATTCAATTGGATCTGAGTTGTAAGATCCTGCTAGATCTGAGCTGTAGGACTTGGTTTCAAGTCTGAGGTAGGTGAGTCATTCTCACTGAGCTCCAGGGCACTAGTGCCTAAGGTAGGATCTGAGTGCAGATCTGAGATAGGGCCTTTGTGCCTGAGATTTTAGGAGAGTCATTCTATCTGAGCTATAAGATCCCTTGTGGATCTGAGGTAGGGTTGTCCTCCCATCCTAAGTGTAGGGCCATTGGCCTGAGGTAGGTGGTCTGCTAACCACTGAGTTGTAGGCCCTTGTGGCTGAGCTGTAAGTCTTGGAGTAGACCGAGAGATCCTGAGGGATCTGAGATGTAAGCTCTTTGGATCAGAGTTTTGGTGAAGTGCCTAGTCCAACAAGATAGTTGGATAGGTGGGAGGGAAAGTGGATGTACCCTTGTAAGGGGAACTACTATAAATCTTGTGTGCCTTGTGTGTTTTCTCTGTGCTAGCTTTATTTCAGGTTGCATGTCTTGAAAGTTGAATATGATCAACTAATAAAGCATCCAACTAAAGGAAAATAAAAGATAGTCACTAAGGACAAAGAAATTTATTCACCCCCTCTAGCTGATTTAGCTATCCTTGAAATCAAAGACTTTCACCGCACAATAAGATTCTAACGCCGCACGATAGCCAGTGTCGGTTACGACATAACACCCACTACTATCGCCGTTCGATAACTTCTACCGCCGCATGACAGGATCCCGAGAGCCTCAGCAACTAAATTGACCTAGCTATCACCCGCGGTATCCCTATCACCGGGCGATAGATTCCCTAGATCTCTGCCAGTTTAATTCACCCACTACCGCCACGTGGTAACACTATCACCATGTGGTAAGACCAGCGTCGAGTTGACTCAACGTTCTCAACATTGTCGACGCTAATAATGGAGCTACCGTCGGGCGGTACCAAGCTACCGCCGCACGGTACCTAGCTACCGCCAGACAATTACCTCCAAAACACCATTTCCTGCCTTAAGAAAATTAGGGCATTACAAATCTCCCCTACTTAAAGAATTTCATCCCGAAATTAAGTCATGCAGGAAACTATAAAATTTGATCAACATTAACTGTGTACCTCAATTGAATAACTCGGGGAACTCAGCTTTCATGTCCTGTTCCCGCTCCCAAGATAGCTCCACTCGGCAACGGTTGTCCCAGTGGACCTCGACCATCCTGACTTCCTTATTATGAAGTCGCTTGACATCTACATCCTCAATGCAAATTTGTTTGACCTTTATTGTCAACCCTTCATCCACCGGTACTCGATTTGCAGCGATCACTAGCATATGTTCTTGTACCACCTTCCGTAACACCGATATGTGGAATACGTCATGTAAATGACTTAGTTCCGTTGAAATCTTCAATCGGCAAGCCGCTTCACCAACGTGCTCCAACACCTCAAATGACCCAAGGTATCTTGGACTTAGCGTTTTCAGTCGATGAATCCTCGACACACCCTTGAACGATTTGATCTTCAAGTATAGCCAATCGCCCATGGCAAATTCAACGTTTCTGTACTTGACATCATAGTGCTTAGCTTGTCTATCTTATGCAATCATCAATCACTCCCGGATTGTATGCACAATCGAAGTCGCGTCTTTGATGTCCTTTCGCTTGTACAACTTGGACTCGCCAGTCTCCAACCATGACAACAAAGTATGATATTTCCTACCATAAAGGACCTCGATGGGTGCCATTTGAATACTCGTCGGGTAGCTATTGTTGTACGCAAACTCAATCATATTTAGGTGATCCTCTCACCTTTTTTTGAAATCTAAGGCACACATGCGAAGCATGTCCTCCATCTTCCTGTTAACTCTCTCGGTCTGACCATCTGTCTGCGGATGAAAGGTCGTACTGAACTTCAGCTTGGTCCCCAACAACTGATGTACCAACCCCCAGTCATTAGACATGAAACGCCCATCTCGGTCACTCACGATGTTACGAGGCACACAGTGCAGACGAACAATATTCTTCACATACAGCTTTGCTAGCTTATCCACTAAATCAACCTTCCTATTTGGGATGAAGTGCGACACTTTCGTCAAACGATCTACGATCACCCTGATGACATTGTTTCCCTTCCGCGATCTCGACAAATCGTGCACAAAATCCATGGATATATCGTTGAACTTCCATTTCGGTATAGGAAAGACTTCAAGTATCCTCTGGGCTTCTGGCATTCAGCCTTCACTAAAGCACAAGTTTGACACTTGGCCATATATAACACTGCATCCTTTTTCAGCCCGGGCAACTAAAATAGCTTTTTCATGTCTTTGTACATCTTTGTGCTCCACAGGTGGATTGAGTACTTGGTGTAATGAGCCTCGTACATCAACTCATCCCGTATTTTACCCACTTTTGGGACGAACAAACGACTGTCCTTCCACAACAGACCATTATCAACCTTAAACTGGGCATTAGATCCATCAAAGGCCTCAGCCACGAGCTGCTTCATGTTGTCATCCAAATCCAATGCCTGTCGAATCCGATCGACGAGGTCATACTGTACCTCAATATAACTCAAACGCGCTTCAGCACTCGATCTCCTATCAACACAAGAGATCTCTAAGGCCTCCAAATCTCGAACGAGACGCTCATCATGCATCATTAACTAATTGGCCTGCGCGGGAGTTTTGCGAGTTAACGCATCCGCAACCACATTACCTTTGCCAGGAACATAATGTATCTTAAAGGTGTAGTCCACAAGGAACTCCATCCACCTTCGCTGATGCATATTTAAATCTTTCTGATCCAATAGGTACTTCAAGCTCTAATGATCAGTATAAATGTCGACGTTTACACCGTACAAATAGTTCCTCCAGAGCTTCAATGTGAATATCACGACCGCCAACTCCAAATCATGGACAAAATAATTCCTCTCAAGCACCTTCAGGTGGCGCGAACCATAAGCTACTACTCCCCCCATACTGTAATAAAACACAGCCTAAGTTGTTGCCTGAAGCATCGTTATAGATCTCAAAGCCTTCTATCCCATGTGGCGAACATAAAATATGCATCGTGGTCAGACGACTTTTCAGTTCTTCGAAAGTTTGCGCGCACGCTGACAACCAAACAAACTTCTGATCCTTCCTTGTCAGAGTCATGAGAGGTAACACTATCCTCGAGAAGTTCTCCACGAAGTGCCTGTAGTAGCAGACAAGTCCCAAAAAAACTCCGGACATCCTTCACTGAAGACAACACAGGCCACTCCCAAATAGAAACAACCTTTGCCGGATCCACCACGATACCCTCACCACTAACAATATGACAAAGGAACGCTATAGAAGATAACCAAAACTCACACCTAAAGAACTTGGCATACAACTGATTACTTCTCATGATCTCTAGAATAATATGCAAGTGCTCTGTTTGATCTTCCTCGAATTGGGAGTACACAAGGATATCATCGATGAACACTATCATGAACCGATCCAAATACTCCTTGAACGTCTGGTTCATCAAATCCATAAACACCGATGGCGCGTTCGTCAGGCTAAAAGGCATGACTGTTAACTCGTAATGCCCATATCGAGTACTGAACGCCGTCTTGGGAATGTCACTTTCCCTAATTCTTAGTTGATAGTAACATACTTCAAATCCAACTTTGAATACACAACTAGTCCAACTAGCTGATCGTACAAATCATCGATCCTCGGAATCGGGTACTTATTCTTCTACATTAACTTATTCAGTTCCCGATAATGGATGCATAACAACAAACTTCCAACCTTCTTCTTCACGAAGAGGACCATGGCACACCAAGGTGACGAACTTGGACGAACAAACCCCTGCTTTATCAATTCTTGAGGCTACGCCTTCAACTCCGCCATTTCTCTTGGTGCTAAGCGGTAAGGAGACCGCGACACAGGTTTGACACCTAGTACTAACTCGATGGTGAAATCGATCTCTCTTTGAGGTGGGGCTCCAGGGATATCTTCGGGGAAAACGTCAGCAAACTTCGGCACCACCAAAACACCGACCAACCCAGGCTTGGGATTCTTAGTCTATAATAGAGTTAATAACAACTCCGCCCCCTCAAGAATAACTAACGTAGTCTCGCATTCAGTGTTTTGCCCTAGTGTGACCCCTTAGGGTTGTAGCCAACCTATGCATGTTGCTCCGAGAGTTAGTCCATGCCTAAGATCAAACCACATATGATCTTTAATGACAATGTTTCAATTTGGTTTGTATACCCATAATCGATACAATAGGAAGCACTAGGATGAACCACACAAAAACCTTAGATGTTAAGGAGCGAGAAGTCCTGCAACGAACAGTAATCTCCACCACCAAGAGTGGAACAAAGCCCACTCACATAAATTATAAGCCAGTAACTAATCATGTCATAGGTATAAAGGCTATAAGCTAAACCGTACCTGTCATCTCGTCACTTTTCTCATGGCCTCCTTCCTTTTCCTTTATCTTCAGAAGCCCACTCCAACAATTATGGGCTATATGACTCGGCTTACCACAACTATAACATATTTTTGGGTCTCGCCCAACAGTTTCTCCAGATCCAGTCTCCTTTGCCACTGGAGTACCACTCCGACATTCTCTGGAAATATATCCTATCTTGCCACACATATAGCAAGTAAGTGAAACTTGCCCAGTAACAGCTACCGACTTAGCTTTATTTGTCTTCAGGGCATCAACACGACAATTATGGGCAAGGTGTCCTGACTTGCCAAGGGTATGGAAAGTATATGGAGCTTGACTAGTAGATGTTCTAGACCTCTTATGCCACCTCCTACGGTATTCAGACTTTGCAAAAACTGCAGAGTTCGGTACCCTGCACACTGG
This sequence comes from Platanthera guangdongensis, assembly GCA_039583875.1. NCBI lineage: Eukaryota > Viridiplantae > Streptophyta > Magnoliopsida > Asparagales > Orchidaceae > Platanthera > Platanthera guangdongensis. The sequence continues at coordinate 131,138,260 of CM077156.1, forward strand.
AGACTGGTGGACTTTCCCCAAATCTACTTCTAACGATCTAGCCGACTCCACCAATGCTCGAAATGCCAATAACTTCGGTCCTACCAATAGAAGTCGTAAATCATCGCACAGATAGTTATAAAATCTATTAACTATAGCCTGCTCATCCTCCAACACAAACTCTGCAGAGCGCCTTATCATGACAAACACATGTAAATACTCATCAACTGAGTGTGCTCCCTGCACTAGATGCATGTTCAATTGCTGATCTGAGGCTCTTCTTATTGCATTTTGCTCCGTATTGCCAACTGACATTGACACTATCCCAGGGACAAGGGGACATACTTGCCTCACATGATGGGTATTAGTCATAGCAAACTACACTTCCACTACCATTTGTATGGTTTCTGTAGAAAGAGGGGTTGCAGACTACCCTTGATATACACTTTGGTGCCATGGGAGAAATCCAGATGTTGAAAACGACTACTCTGACTTTGCCTCCGCAAATCCGAACTCGCCTTGAGAATCCGAGACCCAAAACACGAACGACAGCAAGAACTCCCTTCTTTCGGCGCTCTACTCCTCCAGAAAACCAGGACAAACTCTCCAACTCCAGAATAATGAAGAGGAAACGGCCGAACCAGGCATATATATAAAGCTACCACTGCACGGTAACTAGATACCGTCGCGCGGTACCGCATCGTTTCGCGTGTAACCACCCATGCCCTCCAATCATAGGCCGACACATGGCTATGCCATTACAGATTCACAATCATCGCACAATAAGATTCTAACGCCGCGCGATAGCCGGCATCGGTTATGACATAACACACTCTGCTATCACTGCGCGATAATTGCTACCGTCCCACGGTAGGATCTCAAGAGCCTCAACAACTAAATTGACCTAGCTATCACAAGTGGTATCCCTATCGCCGGGCGATAGCTTCCCGAGATCTCTGCCAGTTTAATTCTCCAAATACCGCCACAAGGTAAGACCAGCATCGAGTTGGCTCAACTTTCAACACTGTCAACGCTAACAATGGAGTTACTGTCGGGCGATAACCTCCAGAACACCATTTCCTGCCTTAAGACAAATTGGGGTGTTACACTAAGACACTTCCGGAAAGGAGGTGAATAGCTAGCTCAAAGACCTTTCTGGGGAGGGAAAGGGAGAGAGCCAATCTCTCCGAGTAGTGGTCGATATATACAACAAAAAGGAGTTTGTATTTCACCGCCTCCGATCTCCGACATCATGGAGATCTAGTTGTTTGTAACGGTAAAACACTTTCATTCCTGTTGAATAAAATTAATATTCGTTCTTCATTCCTATTGTAATTTCATGGCTGTGTATTGGTAGATCTCTAAAGGGTGTGTGCATCTCCAAGGCGAAGTTTATCCAAGAAAACGAGTTCTGTGACCGCCGCGTGATAGCAAGCTTGCGACCTCCGGTAGCTTCCAGAACCAGTTTTTCTAGATAAAACTAATTTTAGTTTTTTAAATTAATCTGCTAACCTTATTCACCCCCATCTAAGTTTGGCTACCTGATCCAACATTTTCATCTCTCAGATGAAGTTCAGCAAGGAGTTACTTAAGAAATTTAGAATGGAGAATGCAATCTCTATGAGCACTCCAATGGGTTTAACTATGTCTTTGGACAAGGATGAGAAAGGGAAACCTTTTGATGAAACCAAGTACAGAAGCATAACTAGATCTTTACTCTACCTCACTGCCAGTAGACATGATATAATGTTTTCAACATGTGTCCATGCTAGATTCCAGGTGAACTCTAAGAAATCTCACTATGCCGCTGCAAAGTGGAATTTGAGATACCTTAAAGGCACACTGAATCTTGGCTTATGGTACCTAAGAAGTAATGACTGTGAGCTAATTGGTTTTTTAGATGCTGACTTTGTAGGAAGCTGGGATGATAGGAAAAGCACTTCAGGAACGTGTCAATTCTTTGGACGGAGGCTTATCTCATGGAGTAGCAAGAAACAAAATTGTGTGCTGAGTTAGAGTACATCTCTGCATGTAGTTGTTTCACATAACTTCTATGGATAAGGAATCAACTTGAAGACTACAACTTGAAGTTGAAGGAGATTCTAATGTTCTGCAACTCATCCACTGTAATAGCAATTGCAAATAATCCAGTCTCTCATAGCCGGACAAAGCATATCGAGATACATTATCACTTCATCCGGGATCATATGGAGAACTAGGACATCAATCTTTGTTATGTCTCAACGGACAAGTAGGTTGTAGATATTTTCACGAAGTCGATAGATGAAGCCAAGTTCACCTTCATCAAAATGGAACTTGGAATGCTCAACAAGGAATCATGAAGTACTGAAGAAATTTGTCCAAGTGAAGAAATTTTCTTCAAGTTCACGCAAGTACTTCAGAAGAATTAAGTGTTTTCGACGAATCGACGAGACATCACAAGTCCTTTCTACGAATCAGACGAGCACTCATGTGATATTTCGACGAATTATACGAGCACTCACGTGAGCTTTTGATGAATGTACTTAAATAAAAATTTCTTTATTATTGGATCCGAAGAATTTTTATCAAATATTAAGGCATGCGCCTTTTCATTTTTCGCAATATATATATATATATATATATATATATATATATATATATATATATATATATATATATATATATATATATATATATATATATATATATATATATATATATGTTTAAAGGGCATTACGAGACTTCACGAAACCCTCCGTTGAATCGTACGACCGACTCTTCGTATTTCCGCCACTTGTTTGTCATTTCCAGTCGAATCTTCTACAGTTCTCGGAATGAATCAATGGGAAACATTTACTTAGTAAATTTTCTTTCTATCACAACTGATATCTGCTTACTGAATTTAACTAGTAATCAGAATGACTTATGACACAAAAGACTAGGACATGGAAACCTGAAAAACATTGCTAGGCTATCTAAGCACAACCTTGTTAGAGGTCTACCTTCTGCTCCCTACAAGAAGGAAGGTCTCTACAGGGCTTGTCAATTAGGCAAGCAAACTAAAACTAGTTTCAAATCAATTAATAATAGTGATTCACCTAAGACCTTGTACTTGCTATAATTGGATCTTTCTGGACCCATTGCTGTATAAAGCCTAGGAGGGAAATCCTACACTTTAGTTATAGTGGATGACTTCTCCAGGTTCAGTTGGGTATTCTTTCTGAGAACAAAGTCAGATACATTCAAAGTTCTTACAGATTTTCTCAGGACCATACAGATTGAGTTCTTTACTCATGTTGCATTGATCAGAAGTGATCATGGCACAGAGTTTGAGTCTCTTCTTATGCATGAGTTCTGTGAGAAGGAAGGTATCAGGCATTGCTTCTCAGCTCCTAGAACTCCCCAACAAAATGGGGTAGCTGAAAGGAAAAATAGGACACTCATTGAAGCTGCAGGTACATTGCTTGCGGATGCATACATGCCACTAACCTTTTGGGAAGAGGCTGTAAGCACTGCAAACTATGTCCTGAATAGGAGTTTAATTCACAAACTGAAGAACAAGACTCCCTATGAATTCCTCAAAGGGAAGAAACCTAAAATAAACTATTTTAAAGTTTTTGGTTGTACATGTTATATACATAATAACAACAAGAAATATATTAGAAAGTTTGAAGCTAAGACTGAAGTGTGAGCTTTTCTAGGATACTCCCAAGTAAGCAAGGCTTATAGGGTATTTAATAAATCAACATTAAAAGTAGAAGAGTCAATTCATGTTTCTTTTGATGTAACTAACATGTATTGCAATGAAAAAGAAGTCTCTACCAGTAGCAACTTGCAGGTACCCCACCTGTGTGAGACATTGGATGGACTAAACCTCACCCAAGAGGTTCCCACTCATCCCTCTCCACAAGTCATTGAAGATAGTGAAGAAGATGAAGCTGAAGAACATGAGCCTCAACCAACAACAAATATAATTCCGCAAGAGGAATTTATTCAAAATAATATTGCACAACCAACTCCACCCACTGATTTTGTCACACTTAGGGATCACCCCAGATCTCAAGTAATTGGAGACATATCAACAGGTGTATAGACAAGGCATCAACTCAACCAAGACTTGATGCATGCCTGTTTTCTCTCTCAGGTTGAACCTCTAACCATTCATGATGCTGAGCAAGATCCCCACTGGATCGTTGCAATGCAAGAGGAACTAAACCAATTTGAGAGATGTAGAGTTTGGGATTTGGTTCCAAGACCCCAAAACTACCCAGTGATTGGAACCAAATGGGTTTTCAGGAATAAGCTTGATGCCCAAGGAGTCATTGTGAGGAACAAGGCTAGGCTTGTTGCTCAAGGATATAGGCAAGAGGAAGGAATTTACTATGTGATCAGACCTTTGCACCTGTTGTAAGGTTGGAAGCTATAAGGATCTTCCTTGCCTATGCCGCATTCAAAAAGTTCAAAGTTTTTCAAATGGATGTGAAAAGTATTTTTCTAAATGGGGTGTTACAAGAAGAGGTTTATGTAGAACAACCTCCAGTTTTGTTTCTCCAACTTATCTCTCTTATGTTTTTAAATTAAATAAGGCTCTTTATGCTCTAAAGCAAGCTCCAAGAGCTTGGTATGAGACCTTAGCAAGTTTCTTATTAGAGCATAAATTTACAAGAGGAACTGTAGATAAAACCCTTTTCACTAGACATCATAAGGACCAAATCTTATTAGTGCAAATCTATGTAGATGTCATTATATTTGGCTCTACATATTCAAAATTGTGCAAGAGGTTTTCTGACCTCATGCATTCTAAATTTGAAATGAGTAGCATGAGAGAGCTTTCATATTTTCTTGATCTCCAAGTGAAACAACTTCCTGATGGCATCTTCATCTCTCAAGCAAAATATGCTAAAGAACTTCTAAAGAAGTTTGGGATGGCTGATGCCTCAGTTAAGAAAACTCCCATGGCCACCAATGCTGTTGTGGACTCTGATATACCAGGAAAACCTGTAGATCAGAAACTTTATAGGGGCATTGTTGGGTCCCTATTATACCTCACAACAAGTAGGCCAGATATTATGTTTGCTATATGCCTTTCTGCTAGGTTCCAAGTAAACCCTAAAGAATCTCATCTAATTTTCTTAAAAAGGATTTTAAGATATATAAAGAGTTATCCTAATCTAGGCCTATGGTATCCTACTGAATCAGAATTTGAGTTAACTGGATACTCTGATGCTGATTTTGCTGGATGTAGGATTGATAGAAAAAGTACTTTAGGAACTTGCCAGTTCCTGGGTATGAGATTAGTATCATGGTTCTGTAAAAAGCAAACATCAGTGTCAACTTCAACTGCTGAAGCAGAATATATTACAGCAGACAGCTGTTGTTCACAGATGCTCTGGATACAGAATCAGCTTCTAGATTATGGGTTCAACTTAAATAATTCAACCTTATTCTGTGATAATATTAGTGTTATAGCCATAACACAAAATCCACTTCACCATAGTAGGACAAAACATATTGACATAAGACATCACTTCATTAGGGAATGTGTAGACAGAAATAAGATTAAGCTTGTCTATATCTACACTAATTTACAAAAATTTGATATATTCACCAAACCTCTGGATGACAAAAATCATTCTTTCTTTCTAAATCAGCTGGGAATGATCAATGGAGAAGAATTAGTTTTAGTTCTGTCTGCATTCAACGAATTTTCTAGAGTTCGTCGAACGGAGTTCGACGAACCAGGGAAAGTTTGAGAGATACTCGTCGAACGGAGATCGACAAACTCTCTGTGAGTGAAACAAGTTTCGTCGAACGGAGTTCGACGAACTTGCTTCAGAAGATATTCGTCGACCTAAGTTCGACGAACCGTCTTCAATTCTTTTAATGAGCTCGACGAATTATTTAACTCTAAATTACTTCGTCGACCTCAGTTCGAAGAATTCATTTTATTTTCGTGGAACGAAGTTTGTCGATTCATATTCTGGAAAACCTTATATCTAGGTTTTCTTCAACCTCCATCCTGCGCTTTCTGTTCCCTTGCACTTGATCGCCGTTTCTGTGTCTTTCTTGCAAGTGATTTCAATGGCAGCTCTGGCAAGCAATCTCACAGGAATGAAGTTTGATATAGGTTTTGACGTGGATTTCGATTCGTTTCAGCATTCCGATCCAATCTTCCGGTATATCCTGGAACTTCTTGAAGAACAGGAACTAAAAACCATGATGACGAGAAGGATCAAACTGCACAACATGGAAATCAGGGAATGGGTATACACACTGTCGTCCATAGAAGAGAACATCATGACGAGCACCATTGCGGGTAACTCTATCCCTTTAACCCCCGCTATCTTGACTGAGATTTTTGGATTGAGAAAGGGAGAAGAGGACCTCGAAATTGAACCAGAGGAGTATGACTTGATGTTGAGCCTCATGGATTACGCTGGAGACAATCCCAACAAACTATTGAAGAAACACTTATCTGCTCCCTATAAATTTTTAGCAGACTTGGTTCGCAAAGTGCTACTTGGAAAACACACTGCACACGATTATGTCACCAAACACCAGTTTCTGGTTATGTGTGCAATCATCAACAAGAAGCCAATCAACTAGGCACAACTTATGTTTGATTTGCTAAAGAAGAAGAACACTAAGAAGGAAGTCTGCTTTGGAAGAATTCTAGAAATCTTCCTACAGAAAAAGGCTGTTGAATCCCTGGTCTCCCAGACTATATTCATAAATGCTAGTAAAAGGCTGACATGTGCCTTATTTGGCAGATGGGAGAGAACCATCACTAAGCCCTCTTCCACCAAAGCTTCTGAAGGCACAAGGGCTATCAAAGCCACTCCCCACCCTGCTGAAGAGAACATTCCTTCCACATCTTCTCTTCCAGCCCCCCTTCCAACAACAACATCACCATCATCACTCCCCTTCTTTATCTATACAGTCTGTATATTCTGCTGTGAAGACTGGAGTATTTGCTGGTGCTGGAGCTGAAGAATCTGAAGCTATAGCTGCTGCAAACTTTTGATACTGTATATATGCATCCTCTTCCAGCAAAATTCACTAAGCCACATTTGGCTATTGTGCCTTATACTTCTCCTGTCAGTCCAGCAGTTGCTAAGCAACTATGTGACAGCTTTGTAATTCCAGTATCTGCACCAACCTCTGTAGTCATTCCATCCCCTCCAGAAGCTATCTCAGCACCAATCTTTGTGATGGATGGCTCTCCTATGCCAGATCTAGATGAGTTGATCTTGGCTGACATTGCAGAAGAAACAAAAGTAGCTGAAAGCTCAGTTCAGGCTCCAACTGAAAAACCTATTGTATCTGAGGACATCTTGAGAGATATAGATGCTTTATATGATAATCCTCAGGATTCAGATGATGATGATGATGAAGAAGAAGAGTCAGATGAAGAAGCTGCTAAGAAGAAGAAGAACTATTGTCAAAGAAAAGGAAAGCCCCTCCTCCTCCTCCTGTTAAGCCAAACCCAAAGAATGACACTCCATTCTATATTCTCCAAAATATTACTCCTTACAAAGGAATGCCAGCATGGATGTGGTTGTCTAAAAATCAGCAAAAGGAGAAGAAAAGAAGTAGAAAATATTCTCCTCCACCAGTTCATCATTACAAAAGAGATCCACCTCCTCCACCTCCTCATGCAGCTGGTGCTTCTGGCTCTAGTTCTCAGAGATATGCCCCTATTCAAACTTATCAAAGACATCAAGGGAGATCTTCTGGAAGTAGTCAGTAAAGACATCACTCTTCAGGAAATCAACAGCAGCAACATCAACAGCAGCAACATCAGCAGCAGCGGCAAACTCTCTCTGCAGAATATAAAGCTGACAGTCCCCACATGCCAGATTCACCTCCTGTTCCTTTTGAAGATCCAGAAACAGCCAACACAGCTAAAATGGCCAGATTCCAGGAACTTGTTGGTCTCTCTATGATCAACAAAGCAAGATCTGAAGGCAAGGATATCTAAGGATACTCAACTATATCTAAGTACAAAAAAGAAGAACTCAAGAGATTTAATAAGGCAAACAAATTCTTCAATGTTGATGACTACATGAAGCTGCACTCAGAAGCAGTTGTCCCCAGGGCCACATCCTTGAAGATTATTGGGGCAGCTGACATGACAATGACACAGGCACAGGCTTTGGATCCAAAGAGAGAGATTATGTTTACTAAGCCAGGAGAAAAGACTAAAGAAGATAAGCCCACAGATAAGAAACAGAAGAAATAATATTTGCATTACTTCAATTTTTCTTTCTTCTCTGCATTAGCTTTAAAACTGATTTGTCTGTTTAAAACAAAGCTCGTGTACATATATATCTGATGCATGTGTTAGTAAATCTCTGTCAGATATACCTTTTTCCCTGCTTTGTTTATTCTTATATTTTTGTTTTGAGTCTATTAGTGACCTCACCCAAATAGGGGGAGATTGTTGGATCCCTAGTTGATTTGGGCTAGGTTCACTAACTTAGGATGATGTGACCCAACATGTATAGTCAGGGTCATAGTTGTGTCCTAGAGTCTAGGCCAAGTCCTTAGAGTCAACATCAGATGGACCAGCTATCAACAAGACTATCAGAGACTCAAGACTTAGAAGATTTCAAGACTAAGTAAAATGAGTTCGACGTTCATCGAACTCAGGTCTACGAAAGACGTTCTCAGCTCGACGATCTTGAGATATTTCTCTGAGCTGAGCTCGACGATCTTCATTCTCTGGTCGACGAAAATTGGGATACTTCAACAAACTAAAGTCAGGATAACTTCAGATTATTCTAAGTCCAACTTCAGACTTTGGTCGACGAACAAGATTCTGAGCTCGACGAACTTGGTTCTCAAGTTCACAACTTCTCAGGTCGACGAAGTCAACTTCTCAGTTCGACGAACTCAGTACTCTATTCGACGATTTCTGGAATCAGAAGATTTGTGTCGACACTTAGGGCATGTGTCGACATCAACTTATGTTGACACTAGAAAACTTGTGTCGACACCAAGAATAATCTGTCGACACCCACTTATGTCGACACCAGAAAACCTGTGTCGACACCAGAAGATTCATGTCGACACATAGAATATCAGTCAACACAAAATACTCGACCAAGTCCAGAATGGTTGCTGAACTCCAGTCGACTAATGCAATTGTCAGGTCGACGAACTTCAGACAGAAAAGGCAAAGGTTCAGAAGCATGCAGTTCTGTTATCAGCTCGACGATCTTGGAACTCAGCTCGACGAACAAGAAGCCGTCTGGTCGACGAATTCAATATCTCAGTTTGACGAATTGGTAATTCAGGTCGACGAATTCTGCCAACTGTTCGACGATTCCAGACTTAGCCATTTCCGGCCTTCTGTCCCCATTCTAATGTGGAAATTCCTGAGTAATTAATGCTCTACATTCTCTGAATGTATCCGTTAGAAAGAGCATTGATTACGGTCTTCTTCAGGAATATTACTTGCCGATTTTCCACGGGACAGTTGAGGAAATGATTCAATGCTGATTATTCTCAAGGCGTCAGCATTAATTACTGATGATTCAAATTTTTAAAAACATATAGAATAATATAAGATCGACAATATAGTTAGAGAGTAACAAGATACTCAGTCAGAAAAATAGAGACATTGACTGACTGCAAGAATTCATACAACAGCAGAAAAGCTTTACACAGAAATCATACTGAAGCTTACAGTTACAGGCAGTGATCTTCATTTAGAAGAAGAAGAACAATCATACAATATCAAGAGTCTTCTTCTTCCATATTCTCTCCAGGACTTCCAAAGGCAACAAATATCAAATCAGTCAAGAAGCTCCTGCATCACTGCTTGTCAAGAACTCTGATTGAAGACCTATCACCCTACAGCAAAGCTTCCAAATCCTCCTGAACCATTCAATAATTCAGGTGGAGTTTTTGCTAAACATCAATCCACATAAGTCTTCTCAGTTTATTGAGAAAGAGAAGTCATAATCACTCTCTCACCCCCTCCTGTATAAAGGGTTGTCATCTCCCTTCAAAAGTGATTCCTGGTTGCAAGTCTCCTGATCAAAAGGCTTGAGTTGGTTTTTGGGGACCTGATCAAAACTCATTGGTGTCAGGCACCTGATCAAAAACCTGAGTGGATTCCTACCAGGGTGGTAGAAGAGTGGACTACCCATATTTGGGGAACCACTATAAATTTCTTGTGTCGTCTGGTTGCCTATCTTTTTCGTTTTGTTCTTGCTGTGTGGCTGTGATTAGGATTATAATTTTCTGTTTTCTAGTTTCTTAATTACTACACATTTTTAGTTTACAACAAAAGCTGTAACAACACCTTTATTGGGACCTAACAAATTTTAAATGTACTCTATTCACCCCCCTCTAGAGTATTGTAGACCTAACGCTCACTTTCAGAAGCAAAGGTATCTTCATCAATAGAATTCATATACAGCTTGATTCTTGCCTTCCAGATTCCAAACTTTTGCAAGTTGCAAACTGGAGGTCTAGTGCTTGCATAATCTTTATTCTGTGCCATGACTGTGTTTCTACTTTAAAATTTAAATGTGAATGAAGGTGATGTGTAGATCTAACAAGGGATCTTTTGGTTCAAGATTTAACTTGTGCAACCAAAGGAACCTGCTCTGATACCAATTGAAAGTGAGGGTTAGGTCTACAATACTCTAAATGGGGCGTGAATAAAGTATATTTAAAATTTGTTAGGTCCCTATAAAGGTGCTGTTACAGCTTTTGCTGTAAACTGAAAAGGTGCAGTAATTAGGAAACTGAAAAATAGAAAATAGTAAACCTAATCACAGCTACACAACAAGAACAAAAAGAAAAAGATAGGCAACCAGACGACACAAGAAATTTATAGTGGTTCCCCAAATCTGGGTAGTCCACTCTTCTACCACCCTGGTAGGAATCCACTCAGGTTTTTGATCAGGTGCCTGACACCAATGGGTTTTGATTAGGTCCCCAAAAACCAACTCAAGTCTTTTAGTTAGGAGACTTGCAACCAGGAATCACTTTTGAAGGGAGATGACAACCCTTTATATAGGAGGGGGTGAGAGAGTGATTATGTCTTCTCTGTCAACAATCAGAGAGAAGACTTATGTGGAATAATGTTAGCAAACAGCTCTCCCTGAGATGTAGAATGATTCAGGGAAGATCTGGAGCCTTGCTGTATAGTGATAGGCCTTCAAGCTGAGTTCTTGACTAGCAGAGATGCAAGAACTTCTTGACTGATTTGATTGTAGTTGCCCTTGGAAGTCCTGGAGAGTATGAGAAAGAAGAAGATTCTTGTTATTGTATGATTGTTCTTCTTCTACTGAATGATGATCTCTGCTTGTCACTGTAAGCTCTGAGTGATTTTTCTGTGCTTTTTTTTCTTCGTTTTCTATCTCTGTATCTCTATATTTCTTCTTCTCTGTCTTTCAAGATTTTGAATGCCTCATTCATTAATGCTGACGGCCTTGAGAAAAATCAGCATTGATTAATTTCCCAACTGTCTTGTGGAAAATCGGCAAGTAATATTCCTGAGGAAGACTGTAATTAATGCTCCCTCTAACGGATACATTCAGAGAATGTTAAAGCATTAATTTGTCAGGAATTATCGCATTTAAGTGAGGACAGAATGCCGGAAATGGCTAAGTCTGGAATCGTCGAACAGTTGGCAGAATTCGTCGAACTGAATTACCAGTTCGTCGAGCTGAGATATTGTATTCGTTGACCAGACGGCTTCTTGTTCGTCGAGCTGAGTTCCAAGATCGTCGAGCTGATAACAGAGCTGCATGCTTCAGAGCTTTTGCCTTTTCTGTCTGAAGTTCGTCGAGCTGAGTTTGTAACTTCATCGACTGGAGTTCAGCAACCATTCTGTACTTAGTCGAGTATTTTGTGTTGACTGATATTCTGTGTGTCGACATGAATCTTCTGGTGTCAACACAGGTGGGTGTCGACTGTTTAGTCTTGGTGTCGACACAAGTTTTCTGGTGTCGACATAGTTGGTGTCGACACATGCCCTAAGTGTCGACACAAATCTTCTGGTTCTAGAATTCGTCGAGTAGAGTAATGAGTTCGTCAACCTGAGAAGTTGACTTCGTCGACATGAGAAGTTGACTTCGTCGACCTGAGAAGTTGTGGACTCGAGGTCCAAGTTCGTCGAGCTCAGAATCTTGTTCGTCGACCAAAGTCTGAAGTTGGACTGAGAATAATCTAGAGTTATCCTGACTTTAGTTTGTTGAAGAAATATCCCAGATTTCGTCGATCAGAGAACGAAGATCGTCGAGCTCAGCTCAGAGAAATATCTCAAGATCGTCGAGCTGAGAACATCTTTCGTCAACCTGAGTTCGACGAACGTCGAACTCATTTTACTTGGTCTTGAAATCTTCTAAGTCTTGAGTCTCTGATAGTCTTGTTGATAGCTGGTCCATCTGATGTTGACTCTAAGGACTTGGCCTAGACTCTAGGACACAACTATGACCCTGGCTATACATGTTGGGTCACATCATCCTAAGTTAGTGAACCTAGCCCAAATCAACTAGGGATCCAACAGTGCGTGATCCCCATTCTTTTTAAAAGGCGAGTGTGATTGGCTACCTGGCCCCATATCCGCATCCTTGCCCAAGTGCCGGTGTGAAGTGCATTGCCGCCCCTCGAAGGGAGTGTCGAAGGAAATATACGCCTTCCCGAGCCCTAGCTGCAGAGTTGTCTATTCTATTGCAGGGTTTCTTTGGGATGGAAGGTTGAGAACATCATCCACCGGGGGTGGTAGGTTCGAAGTGAGATCTATGGATGTCAGGCAAGCAGAGGACTTGGATGTTGAAGAACCTATTCCTGCGGTCCTAAAGGCAGGAGGTACGAATGACACATGTAATAAATTTGAAGAGAGGCGAATGGACAAAAGATGACTCACCAGGTGTGAAAGTCTTTAGTTTCAAGGATATCTAAATCACCAAGAGGGGAGAGGGGGTGTGAATAAGTTTCTTAGTCTCTTGTGACTATCATTAATTTTCTTTATGTTTTAGGTGTGTTGAGTTAGCCTAGTTAGCTTGCTTTCAAGAACACAACACAACACACAATATTTATAGTGGTTCCCCAGATTATGGGTACGTCCACTTTCCCTCCCACCTTTCTAACAGCTTGTTAGAGAAGGCACTCTCCAATCGCGGCTCCTAAGAGCTTACAACATGATCCCATAAGACCACTCAGTCTCCTCCAAGACTTACAGCTCAGGCACAAAACCCTACAACTCAGTTATCCAAAGATCACATACCTCAGGCCCAAAGACCCTACAACTCAGGCTGGGAGGACAACCCTACTTCAGATCCAAACCTGGATCCTACCTCAGACCCAAAGTTCCTACACTCAGATCAACAAATGATCCTACCTCAGGCGCAAAAGCCCATCACAAATCTAAACTAGATCCTACAATCTTAGGAACAAAGTCCCTACAGCTCAGATCCAAGAGGATCCTTCAAGATAGAAGTGGGTTGGTGAAATATGACTCCAGAGATATGGTCTCTGAGTTTACCTTCCTATATTGAGAGAACTCAGCCCAACTTTGACTCCAGGGAAATAATCCCTAAGCCTACTACCTCCTGAACTGAGAAAAACATAGCCTTATCTTCTTCTTCTCAGCAACAAGTGTATATCTTCAATAAATAGCTGCTTGTGCTGGAAGTAACTTGCAGAACATCTTCTCTGCTTCTTCTTCACTTCCTAGTCTGAGTCAGCCCAGTCCTCTTTTTCTTCACAGCTTCAAGAAAATGATCTTCAGAAATGTTCAGCTGGATCTGTGAAGAAACTGCAACTAGGGTTAGCCCTTTGCTGTTACCTCCTTCTATCTCAGAATTTATTTTGACCTTGTTGTTGGTGGTAAAGATGACAACATATATCTTTGTGGAGCTTTCAAATACAGTAGCTAGGTCAAGACCTTTGCTTCTTCTTCTTCTTCTTCAGAGTTTTCCTCTGACCTTATTGGTGCAAGATTAAATGACACCAGCTATCTTGGATCGGCTTTCAGATCAGCTGTAGCTAGAGTATTGTCGTGGCTGCTTCTTCTTCTTCAGAGAAATTTCTGATCTTGCTATAGCAGATGGAAATCGCTACAACTAACTTGCTGAACTTTAGATCAGCGACTTGGACTAGACCTTGAACCTCTGCAATAATGGCGAGAGCAAGAAGACGAATTCCAGAGCTTTTTCCAAAAGATAATTTCCTCGATCTGATCTCCGCCTTTTCTACTCCGCCGATCAATGACTATTTTGTCCCGTGGGCCCCACTGAAGTTGACAGCTGCAACTTTTCTCTTACAGGAAAAGTCATCATTTAGACCTGCGGCGCTATTTGTCCTGTTCTGTAGCTATCCCACCACTAATTTGAATTTTGTTGACTTTGTTGACTTTTGCTGACGTCAACATCTATGGACTTAGTCAAATTCAAGCACTTTAGTATATGCGTTGAGTGAGCAACCATCACTCAACGCCAAAATACTTAGACAGATTTTCTGTCTCTAGGCGTTGAGTGAGTAAGCTTGACTCAATGCCAAAATACTTGAACAGATTTTCTGTCACTAGGCGTTGAGTGAGTAAGCTTGACTCAACGCCAAAACACTTAGACAGATTTTCTGTTACTAGGAGTTGAGTGAGTAAGCTTGACTCAATGCCAAAATACTTAGATAAATGTTCTATCACTAGTCGTTGAGTGAGTAAGCTTGACTCAATGCCAAAACACTTAAACAGATTTTCTGTCCATTCTTTCCTTGAGCTTTGAGAGAACACAATGCTTTCTTCTCTAGCATTGAGTGATACTTAATCACTCAATACCATCTAGACTTTTGTAGTCTTAACTACTTAGGCGTTGAGTGAGCCTTCATCACTCGACGCTTCTGGTCTTAACCAGATTTATTTACTGTCAAAGATAAAACTTTAACTATATGAGCTTTACTCAATGATTTTTGTAGTATGGTGTTGAGTGAACTGCCTTCACTCAACTCCTGTGAACTTAGTCACTTTTCCGCCTTGCAAATAGTCAGGATTTGACTGACTTGTCTTCTCTCAATATTTTTTGGCATCTGGCATTGAGTG
Organism: Platanthera guangdongensis; assembly: GCA_039583875.1. Taxonomy (NCBI): domain Eukaryota; kingdom Viridiplantae; phylum Streptophyta; class Magnoliopsida; order Asparagales; family Orchidaceae; genus Platanthera; species Platanthera guangdongensis. Next base: position 131,153,282 of record CM077156.1, read on the forward strand.
AGCTTGCTTCACTCAATGTCTGTGGACTTGACCACATTTCTTTGCATCTAGCATTGAGTGAGCTTGCTTCACTCAATGCCTATGGATTTAACCACATTTCTTTGAATCTGGCATTGAGTGAGCTTGCTTCACTCAATGCTTGTGGACTTAACCATATTTCTTTGCATCAGGCATTGAGTGAGCTTGCTTCACTCAATGCCTATGGACTTAACCACATTTCTTTACATCTGATGTTAAGTGAGCTGTCCTCACTCAATGTCTTTGGACTTGGACAGATTTTCTATCTCTCCACCTACCTACCTTGTGACCACCTGTCACCATCTCTTAGACAATCTGTCTAAACTTGTTCCAAGGAACTCCTGCACATGATGAGCTTAAACAACATCAAATACAACTATGCTCTTAGTGTTGATGGTGATGCCTCTTCAAATCCAATCTAGTGAACATTAAGGGCAATATTCCCAACAATCACCCCCTATTTGAAGAAGGCAGAACACCCAGCAATACTAAGAAGCATTAACATAAAAAGCATATTAATTTAATGCAGCTGTAAGATATATCTGCTAGCTTATGCTACTTGAATTACTAGCATATCAATTCAATGTACTCCATTTAACTGCATTGACTCAACATGTAAAGTCAATGCCTTCTCATACCACTTGAACAATTGCTCAAGTAATATGCACTCTCCTCATACCACTTAATACTTAAATGGAGCACCACTAGAAGCACTTGCTCATGTTATGCACTGACTCAACATAGCTCAACATGTAGTCATTGCATTCCTCATACTACTTGGAACCTTTCCAAGTAATATCCACTGACTCAACATGACCTATTCATGTCAAGAATTGCTTCTACATCTCCCCCTTTCCAAGTACTGCCACACATCTCCCCATTTCTGGCTTCTTCTTATAGGCATATATCTATTTAGGGAGGAGATGGGATAATAGGAGAATTTTGTTAAATTTTCTCAAGCGTGGTCAGCAAGGTAGCCCAAACGCCAAATTAATATCTTCGGCACTACCCAGTTCTCACGTTGAACCAGCGGAAAACCAAGGAACAAGGCTAATCTCAACAAACAATGGAAGCACAAGCATATCTTTTATATATTCACTTCTTTACAAAACGAGGTATACGTAGCGAGACATGATTTCGCTAGTATAAACAGCTGTAAATAGAAAGCACCAAAAAACCAAGCCGGGCGGACAGCACCGGAGTCCGCCGAGGCCGCCGAGGTCGCCGAGGTCGCCGAGTCCGCTGAGATCGCCCGAACTTAAGCTGCAATCCGCCGAATAGCCACGGAGTCCGCCGAAGCCGCGAGGCCACGCGGACACACCGTTATTCGTCTCCTGCTGAGGCTGAACTGAGGAACACCGCCTACCCGCCTGAAGCCGGCGGACAAGTTATTGAAGCTGGCAAAGTTGACACAGAGTTGACAAGTCGCAGAGAGACCTCCTGCTGAATCCGCAGAGACCGCACAACTTCCAAGTACTTGACCGAAGTCAAAGCCAAAATCCTGGCTCCTTGAAGCTACCCGCGCGACCTGCACACAGCAAACCGTCCGCCCTGAATCAATCTGCGCGGACAAACAAACTGAGACTGCAGCTCCTTTCCCAACCCAACTTACTGTTCACTCAAGTTACTGTAGACGTGCCAGGGGGGTCCTATTTATAGGCGAGTTGAGGAGTGTGGTCACCGCCCAAGAGATAGCGGCACCACCCTAGCCCGCGCGATAGCAAAACACCGTCCGCCGAGTCCGCAAGGACTTAGCCGGATACCAAGGAAAACCGCCAGGAGCAAGGCATCATTGGCGCACCCACATCAGTCCGCCCAAGCTATGCGGACAAGGCATCAGCCCGCAAAGCCTCCGACCACTGCAGGACAGCAACCCCCTTCAATGGTTGTCCGCACAAACCCGAGGCAGTCCGCAAGACTGAAGCCTCAATCCGCCACAAGTCCACGACCAAAGGCAGAAAGCAAGTCCGCCCGGTCAACAGCAGACTTGGCGGATACGGCGGACACCATGGTCTTGGCACAGAGTGTGACCAAGTCCAAAGCCATCAAAGGCCAATGCGAGCATGACGGACATAAAATCCCGTCCGCCAAACACCCTAGCACAGACCGCCAGCAGTCCGCGAGCTACTCGCACACCTGCCCAACACAGCAGCCACCTCCCGGACTCCACACACCAGTCCGCCAATGACCTCCACAGCAAACACCTACTGTAACACCAGAGCTCGACAAGGCCTCAGCCAAGCTCTAAGCCCAGTCCACAACAGCCCATACCGCGGACACGCCAGTCCGCAAGCTTCCCGCGGACATGAGCCAAACCGCCAATGCACAAGCTTGCAACGCGGCCACGGAGCAAAGCACCAGTCTGCAAGCCTCTATCCGCTCAGGCCGCTCATTGGCTAAACTAATCAGCCAACGCCCTATCCGCAGATACCAGCCGCACAGTCCGCGGACTTCCCCCGTGCAACCCGCTCAGAAGAACAGCCGGATTCCACTAGACTTTCCACCAGGCCGCACACAACAGTCCGCCCAGTCCGCCTAGTCCGCCAACGCTGTCCGCCCAGGCCGCCCGACCTGTCCCGTCAACCACTTCCACTTCACAAATTTCAACACTCCCCCTTGAAGTGGGAAGTGGTGACCAAGCTCAGCAAGCTGCGCAAGCACTAAAAAGGCCCCTTCGACAGTGGCTTAGTGAAGATGTCAGCAAGATTATCTTCACTCCGAACATGCCCGACCAGCAGAGACCCTTCCAACACCTTCTCCCTGATGAAGTGGTGATCAATCTCTATATGCTTGGTCCTGGCGTGGCACGCTGGATTGTTAACCAGTTTGAAAGCACTCTCATTGTCACCCCGTAGTAAAGTCTGCCCTTGCACTTCTTCATGAACATCCTCTATAAGCCTCCTCAACCAGATGGCTTCCCGAGCAGCCAAGGCCGAAGCCTTATACTCTGCCTCTGTAGTTGAGACTGACACCGAGTCTTGCTTCTTGCTACACCACGAGATGCTAGCTGAACCGCAAGTGAACACATAACCTGAAGTAGACCTCTGATCATCCGAATCACCGCCATAGTCAGCATCCGTGTACCCAAGCAAGACAAACTCCGAGTCCCTTCCATAGAGGAGTCCCATGTCAGAAGTCACCTTGACATACTTCAGAATACCCTTTGCCGCCACTAGATGAGATTGCCTTGGTTCAGCCATAAACCGACTTACTCGGCCAACAACATAAGCAATGTCCGACCTTGTAATCGTCAGGTAAATCAAGCTCCCAACAAGAGCCCTGAACACCAAGGGATCATGAAGAACCCTTCCCTCATCTCGTCGAAGCTTCAGCCCAGGTTCCAGTGGAGTAGAGCACTTCTTCCCTTCGCCCATGCCGAACCGCTTCACAATGCGATCAGCATACCCTTTCTGGAAAATGAGAACCCCGCACTCCTTCCTCTCCACTTCAAGACCGAGAAAGTGATGAAGCTCTCCCAAGTCTTTCATCTCGAAGCGAATAGCAAGCTCTGATCTGAGCCTAGCTACTTCCCCCTCCGAATTCCCTGTGATGATCATGTCATCCACATACAGCAGGACCAAGACTTGTAGCTCCCCCTTCTTCTTGACGAACAAGCTTGAATCCGAGTTGGAAGCAAGGTATCCACAGAATTGCAAGTACTCTGCAATCTTCCCATACCACGCTCTAGGAGCTTGCTTCAACCCATAGAGAGCCTTCCTGAGTTTGCAGACATAGTCCGGATGCTTTTCAGAGACAAAACCAAGCGGCTGATCCATGAAGATGTCCTTGTCAATCTCTCCGTAAAGAAAGGCATTCTTCACATCGAGTTGCCACAACCTCCATCCCTTACTAGCAGCCAAGGCGATCACCACTCTTACTGAAGTCATCTTCGCAACTGGACTGAATGTCTCCTCATAGTCTTCTTCATATTGTTGTGAGAATCCTTTAGCGACTAGTCGAGCCTTGAACCTATCAATGCTCCCATCAGCCTTCTTCTTCAACTTATACATCCACTTGCAAGTAACCAGAGTAATGCCATCAACCTTGGGCACAAGGTCCCAGGTTTCATTCTTCTTCAGAGCATCAATCTCTTCTTTCATGGCACCTTCCCACTCCTTCACTCCAGTGGCCTCGTTGAAGGTTGCAGGCTCTCGCTCATCCAGAGGACCTGCAAATAAGCAGGAGACAAAGCTCACTGCATTCCCATCACAGTACCGAGCCGGTGGCTTAACAACCCTATTCGATCTCCGAAGGGTCGGCTCCTAGCTCACTGCTTCCGTTGCTTCTTCGGGCTCAACTCCTACCCGGGGCAAGCTTTGAGCAGTGCCCCCTGCTTCCTGAGCCAAAAGGCTCAGCCTCGGAGTTAGAAGCAACAGGAGCTGCTGGTGAAACAGCAAGCTCCTCTTCCAAGCCTTCAGCAGCCACCACCGGTGCTTCATCAACCTTGCTACTTCCGGTTAGCTCAACCGAGCCACCTCCATATGACGTCAGCTCGTCAAAGACAACGTCTCTTTATACCACGAACTTCTTCGTCACAGGATCCATGCATTTACATCCCTTCTTCCGCTCATCATAGCCAACAAAGACAATCTTCCTTGCCTTCGCATCCAGCTTAGTCCGTGAAGCATCCGGGACATGCACGTAGCAAGTTGAACCGAACACCCGAAGGTGTCCCACACTCGGCTTCTCCTTTAGCAACAGATCAATAGGAGTCTTCATGTTGATAGGGCTGAGTGGCATCCGGTTGATGACATAAGCAGCACAAGACATCCCCTCCGCCCAAAAGGACCTTGGGATATCTTTCGCATGAAGCCAGCATTTGCAGGTCTCCGTCAGATGACGGATCTTCCGCTCCGCTACCCCATTTTGTTGTGGAGTGTGAGCACAAGTAAGCTCTCGTTGGATCCCGTGCTTCCTGCAGAAGTTAGAAAACTCAGAGGAAACAAACTCACCCCCATTATCAGTTCTAAGCTTCTTAATCCGCAAGCCAAGCCGGCCTTCTACCAACTCCTTAAACTCCACAAACAAATGGAAGGCTTCCGACTTCTCCTTCAAGAAGTACACCCAAGTATACCTTGAGTAGTCATCAACCAAGACAAGCATGTATCTGCTTCCACCAAGGCTGGCAGTAACCGTCGGTCCCATCAGGTCGCCATGAATGCACTCTAATGGTTTCTTGCTCCTTATTTGTGATTTATCAAACGGAAGGCGATGTGCCTTACCGTATTGACAGCCCGCGCAAACATGCCCGTCACCAAAGGAAGACAACTTAGGCAACCCCTTCACCAAACTTCTACTAGACATCGCCTTCATCTTGTCCATACCAACATGCCCCAGCCTCTCATGCCAGATAGCAGCACTATCATTGGCCCTCATACGATCAACATAAGAATTGGTGGCAAGAACAATCAAGTTCTTCACCCTCCTCCCTACATGAGCAACATTAGCCTTCACCGCTGATACGTTGCGAAGGAACCTCACGTCTGTTGGCCCAAACAGAACGTGATAACCAGCGTCCACCGTATTGGTCACCGAGAAGAGGTTTTTCCTCATGCCCGCACGTGATACACACTCCTTAACGTGAGTGGCCCCTGATCACTATCCAAAGACACGACCCCCTCTTTCTCTACTGCATAAACAGTATTATCAGCAGTGATAATAGCTTCATTACCTGAGTAAGTCTGCATGGAGGTGAACTTCGACTTGTCTCTGGTGAGGTGATGACCACACCCGGAGTCCACGATCCACTCGCTGTTGAAGTCCTCAGCAGACAAGGCCCGGACACAAATGCCCGTCATAAAAGCTCCGCCCCATTCTACTTCTTCACTTCTCGAGCAAGCTTTCTCCTTTCTCGCAGCATGCTCAGGCTACAGTTTGACCTTGCAGTCCCGCTTGAAGTGCCCTCGCTGATGACACCGGTAGCACTTCAAATTCTTCTTCCAGTCCTTAGGAGCATTGCTCCTCTCCGGCTGATATGGAGTTGAAGTCTCCTTCTCACCAGCGACCTGCACCTTATTCTTCTTCTTCCCTTCCCATCCTTTCTTCTTGCTTGAGAAGAGAGCCTCGTTGCCTTCCTGATTAAGGTTCACTACAGCCATCTGCCTTGCCAAGCATTTCCTGCGATGCGAGCAGATTCTCCAGCTCCAGCAAAGACGGCTGAGTAGCCCACCCTTGAACAGATGTCACAAAAGGCCACATACTCCTTCCGCAAGCAGCGGATTATGTGCCTTTTCATCTTAGCCTCAGAGATAGGCTCATCATGATCCAGTTCTGACAGCTCAGCACACAAGCTCTTCATCTTTAAGAAGTATTTTTTGATGGAAAGGTCTCCCTGAGTTGCCCTGGCCAACTCATTCTCCAGAAACTGAAGCCGTGCCACATTCTTCCTATTAAACAACTCATCAATGGTTGTCCAAATATCAGCAGCCGAATCACATCCAACGATGTGATCAAACAGTTCCGGAGACACGGCCCTCTTGAGGATAAACTCTGCCTTAGCATTTGTTTTCCTCCAGAGCCTAACCTGCTCAGCAGTACCGAACGCAGTAGTCACTTCCTGTCTATCGTCACTACCGACGACTTCCCACAGCTCCTCTCCAAGAAGATAACTCTTCATGCACGACTTCCACTTATTGAAGTTAGTCGGCGTTAAGAGTTCAACGCCAAGACCCCTTGCAAAGCTCCCTTCCATTGCAACACCTGTTGGCAACCTTTCAGAAGCTCCGAGCAACAACACAGGTTGAACACCACTCAATCACTGATTAACAACAATGGTTGACTACCACTCACGCAACTGAACCTCCCTCTGATACCATGTTAAATTTTCTCAAGCGTGGTCAGCAAGGTAGCCCAAACGCCAAATTAATATCTTCGGCACTACCCAATTCTCACGTTGAACCAGCGGAAAACCAAGGAACAAGGCTAATCCCAACAAACAATGGAAGCACAAGCAGCTCTTTTATACATTCACTTCTTTACAAAATGAGGTATACATAGCGAGACATGATTTCGCTAGTATAAACAGCTGTAAACAGAAAGCACCAAAAATCCAAGCCGGGCGGACAGCACCGGAGTCCGCCGAGACCGCCGAGGTCGCCGAGGTCGCCGAGTCTGCTGAGATCGCCCGAACTTAAGCTGCAATCCACCGAATAGCCACGGAGTCCGCCGAAGCCGCGAGGCTGCGCGGACACACCGTTATTCATCTCCTGCTGAGGCTGAACTGAGGAACACCGCCTACCCGCCTGAAGCCGGCGGACAGGTTATTGAAGCTGGAAAAGTTGACACAGAGTTGAAAAGCCGCAGAGCGACCTCCTGCTGAATCCGTAGAGACCGCACAACTTCCAAGTACTTGACCGAAGTCAAAGCCAAACTCCTGGCTCCTTGAAGCTACCCGCGCGACCTGCACACAGCAAACCGTCATCCTTGAATCAATCTACGCGGACAAACAAACTGAGACCGCAGCTCCTTGCCCAACCCAACTTACTGTTCACTCAAGTTACTGTAGACGTGCCAGGGGGTCCTATTTATAGGCGAGGTGAGGAGTGTGGTCACCGCCCAAGAGATAGCGACACCGCCCTAGCCCGCACGATAGCAAAACACCGTCCGCCGAGTCCGCAAGGACTTAGCCGGATACCAAGGAAAACCGCCAAGAGCAAGGCATCATTGGCGCACCCACATCAGTCCGCCCAAGCTATGCGGACAAGGCATCAGCCCGCAAAGCCTCCGACCACCGCAGGACAGCAACCCCCTTCAATGGCTGTCCGCACAAACCCGAGGCAGTCCGCAAGACTCAAGCCTCAATCCGCCACAAGTCCACGACCAAAGGCAGAAAGCAAGTCCGCCCGGTCAACAACGGACTTGGCGGATACAGCGGACACCATGGTCTTGGCACAGAGTGTGACCAAGTCGAAAGCCATCAAAGGCCAATGCGAGCATGACAGACATAAACTCCCGTCCGCCAAACACCCTAGCACAGACCGCCAGCAGTCCGCGAGCTACTCGCACACCTGCCCAACATAGCAGCCACCTCCCGGACTCCACACACCAGTCCGCCAACGACCTCCACAGCAAACACCTGCTGTAACACCAGAGCTCGATAAGGCCTCAGCCAAGCTCTAAGCCCAGTCCGCAACAGCCCATACCGCGAACACGTCAGTACGCAAACTTCCCGCGGACATGAGCCAAACCGCCAATGCACAAGCTTGCAATGCGGCCACTGAGCAAAGCACCAGTCTGCAAGCCTCTATCATCTCAGGCCGCTCCTTGGCTAAACCAATCAGTCAACGCCCTATCCGCAGATACCAACCGCACAGTCCGCGGACTTCACCCGTGCAACCCGCTCAGAAGAACAACCAGCTTCCACTAGACTTTCCACCAGGCCGCACACAACAGTCCGCCTAGTCCGCCAACGCTGTCCGCCCAAGCCGCCCGGCCTGTCCCGTCAACCACTTCCACTTCACAAATTTCAACAAATTTATCTCTTGATCCTAGCCTAATTACACTAAACTAGTGATCAAACTAGTTGACTGGAGAATATACCTCTTGTGTTGATACCACTGATACAACACATCACTGCAGCCACTTGAGCTAGCTGCTAACATTGTTCCACTTGAACCAATGCCACTCCTATACCACTGAAGGCTTTATACAACTGTAGTAAGGGAGGTGCTGGCTTTTCCTCATGACCTGTAGCAGCATGTCTTTATAGCAGTAGCTGTGACTGCACAACAACAACCATCCACTGGGCTTGTTCTCCCCCTCAGACTGTGCATGGTCCTGACAACCTGCTGATCAGCTGTAATGATCTTTGATTCACTGCAGCTACTGGATGCTACCTAACAGGAAGCTGAACTAGTTCCTGTAATTTCTGAATTTCCTCCCCCTCAACAGGAGCATCTTCTATCTTCTCTTTACATGGAGCTGATGCTGGATCCACAATAGATGAGCACAACAACTCCCAATAGACATTTGATCTAATTCTGGAGTTGAGATTGCCAGACTGGTTTCTTTCTTGCTGCTCTAAGTAGTCATTCTTTTTCCTAGGATTTGACAGGTTCTATCCTTGCTTATCCTATCTTCCTTGCACCCTATGGTGGATGTGCTTCTTCTCACCTGTTCTCCTTTCATCTGACTGGGTAGCCAGCACTGACATGCCCAACTTGCTACAACAATAACATATTATGTTAGAGAAATATGTTTTTCGGGTTTAGGATCATACCAATCTCCTTTGGAGAGCATCTTCCCAGATTTGTTGTGATCCTTCTTATGATGCCAGGAGGAGGATGATTTGTTCTTCCACTGCTTCCTCTTCTTGCTGAGCTAGATTTCTTCCAGTGACCAACCACTTGAAGGTCTTTTCTTACTGAGCCAGATCTCATCCACTTCTTTAGCAACAAATTTGCCTCTGGCTCTAGCTATCTGACTGTTTGAGTTGGTTGTATACCACTTGGACTGTTTTGTCTCTTTTGTATACCATCTCTGCTTGCACATCATACTCCCCCTTGATCATGGACATCTACCATTGCCTTGTCCCCATTTATAACTTCTTAAGTAAGGGAGACTCTTTAAATAGGACAAGGAGATCTTGGCCTAAACTATCTCTTCATCGAGATAGAGATCAATCCTTTGAAGCACCTATAGTCATTTCAATGACACTCTTATTATCTTAAGCAGGGATATTTGTTGGAATCTCCACCTCAATCTTAGCATTATTCATAGAGACATTGCTGAACTTTAGTAGTTCTGCTGATCTAATCTATGCTGGAGATTCTCTTGGAAAGAATCAAGCTTGTCCAGCAACTATGGCTGACCATGCTCCCCAAATAGGAGCATCTAGCTTGACAGTCTTCCCCTTAAAACTTTCACAGATCCTGTCCATAAAACCAACTGACTTGGAAAAACTTTGCTGCAGGTTAAGAAGACACTGAAACCTGCGCATACATTTCTCTTCTTGTTTCTTCAAAAGAGTCTGACAGGTGAGGATACCACTTGAGAAACTTTTCAGCAGAGCATTATGTGCTCCTTCCTTACGGCTCTCAGAAGAGCTACTTCTAGTGCTTTCCTCAGTGATAAGTACAGCCTTCTTGTCCTTCTCCTCACTGTTCTACTGAAGTGGCAGCAGTACTATATCCCATCAGTTAGACATCTTAGGACTTCAATGGTTGGATTCCGCTAGTCTATTTATCCATGTCCAACTTCACAACTGAAGATCTTAATTCAATTTCTCACTGGAGTATGATCCTCAAGCTAGCTCCTTGTTCGAGTCTAATTCCTGGAACATCCTCTGTCCAAGTACCACATGGGGGTATGGGCACTTGGACTGTCCTACAAAATAGAATTTGTATTACCTTAGGACCCCAATAGGTATTGGGTCATAGGTCCTTGTTAGCCTCAAAATGACCTTATCTTCTTGCAGATGTTTTGGCAGGAAGACTAACTTTAGCTCTAGACACAGTTGGATTGTGCCAGCAATCAAGGGAAAAATGACCCACTTTCCCACATCACCAATACTCATGAATGTTATATCTTCTTTTCTGAGCAGGTCCTGTAGTTTGGTTAACTGATGACTGAACAGAAGGAAGAGGTACAACAGCCTTCTTCAAGTTCCTCTCAGCAAGGATCTGACTGAAGGTAAGTCTTCCAGCAAGCTTTCTTGGCTGGCTCTGAATGCCATTTACAACAGTCTTATTTGTAGATGACATGTTGTTTATAGCATCAAAAATAGCCAATTAAGCATACTAGTAGACTGACCCTTGGTTTGAGTCTTTGCTGGATGGGCTTGAGTGAAAGCCACTACCTCATTCTTGAATGAGGGGGATGGGGTACCAAAAATAATTGGTCCATGATGGGCCATTTGAATTTCCTCATGGGGAGCATTAAAGGCCCTCATTCCCCTACTATATCTTCCACCAAGGCAGTGAACATTTTTGTTCATGCATGTGGATCTACCGTTCATCTAGTAACCATAGATGCTCTCTTGGTCATAGCTGTTTGAAGGTAACTGAACTTTCCTAAAATGAATGGGAGGCTTGGAAGCCAAAGGCTGAGCTGGAGCCTTGCCTTTCCCTTTAGAATAAGAAACTCTTGTGTTTCCCTTGAATCCCAACCCCTTCTTACCCTTCTGATAGGAGAAGGAGTCTATCAAGGGTAGCACGATACTTGGTTTAGAATAACTAGCCACTATCATTTTCTCCCTCTAGAGCTTCTCTTCAAGTCTCTAATGAGACTATCCTTGTACTTGATGGTGCCAATCTGGATGAGAGTAATGTTCTTGAGTTGGCTGACTTCCCTAGCCTTCTAATCTAGCAAGGATGCTGTCTCAGCCTGCTGGGCAGCAGCTAGCTGAAGGGACGTAATCTCCTCAACTTGCTTTTTGGCCAACTCTCTCTTCTTCTCAAAACCTCCATAATTTCACCATACTTGTCAATTAATTGATTGACATCTATCTCAGACTCAGAGTCATCTTCATCACTAGATGAAGATGCATCAGAATCTGGACTGGTCACATAACCTGAATAATAAGAAGAACTAGAAAGCAGATGTACCTTTTCTGGACCAGGTTGATCCTGGCAGAATTCTTCACTTGACATATCCATCAGCCCATAGTAGTTGTTGGCATCTTCTTCCTTATCATCCTCATCTTTGCCTTCCATGTAGATAATCAAATTGTCCCACATTTCTTTGGCAGTCTTGCAGTGTACCAAGTTCTGGAAGGCGGAGTCATCCATGACACTTATAATGATGTATTGTGCCCTCTTGTCCATAGTTGCCAAGATGATTTCATCTTCAGTCATTGCAGCATAACTCTTTGGAGTCTGGACTTTTGCATCTAAGACAGAGACCTTCATGGGGATGAAGGCTCCCTCTTGAACTATTACAAAGATTCTAGGATCAGAGGTTTCCATGATCTGCCCGACCCTCTCTTTCCAGGTCCCAAAGTTCTCCTTTCTGCAAACATGAAGCTCCATTGAGCTCCACTCATTATGGTTCTCTCCTGAACCCATAAGTACGAACCATTTAGATATCCTTGGGTATCTACTCAGAAAGTTATGTCCTTTTTGAGCAACCTCCATCTGATACCACTTGATAGTCTTTAGTTTTAAGGATAGCTAAATCACCTAGGGGTGAATAGATTTCTTAGTCTATTATGACTATCTTTAATTTTCTTTGTCTTTTAGGTGTGTTGAGTTATCTTGCTTTCAAGAACACAATACAATACACAATATTTATAGTGATTCCCCAGATTATAGGTACGTCCACTTTCCCTCCTACCTTTCTAACACTTGTTAGACAATGCACTTATCCAATCACGGCTCCTAAGAGCTTACAACACGATCCTGCAGGACCACTCAGTCTCCTCCAAGACTTACAGCTCAGGCACAAAGCCCTACAACTCAGTGATCTAAAGATCACCTACCCAGGCCCAAAGGCCCTACAACTTAGGCTGGGAGGACAACCCTAGCTTAGATCCAAACCTGGATACTACCTCAAACCCAAAGGTCCTACACTCAGATCGATAAATAATCCTACCTTATGTAATATCCCTCAAACAACTAGACCCATAGGAATGGTTTTGTCGTGACCAGGTCATGACAAAACCCAAGGAATCCCAAAGAGACCAAGGTCAACCCAACCCTATTTCTGGTTAACCTATCCCAAATAGGCTAACCCAAGCTCAAGCCTCCTCATGTGGCTTCTTTAGGGAATAATGTGCGTGGAAGGGCTGCAAATAGTCCTTCAGATTGACCAAGTCAACTTGGTGACTCGGAGAGAGGGTGAATATAACAGCCCAAATTCCGGGAGTAGCAAAAATTGGGTGACACGGCCTGGGACACGGGCATGTCCCAGGGCGTGTCCCGCTCGGGTTGAAGAGTTGGGCACTTGGTCGACGAATTTTGGTCGACGAAGTTTTTGAGTGGTCACACCCTATAACAAGGGCGTGGCAGGGGGGTGTCCCCTCGGTTCGACGAACTGTCGAGCGCCGATCGTCGATCATCGAGTGTCGATCGTCGAGCACGGGGTACACGGCCTATGACACGGGCGTGTCCCGCTGTGTCAAAAGGTTGAGTGTCGAACGTCGATCGTCGAGTGTCGATCGTCGAGCACAGGGTACACGGCCTGTGACACGGGCGTGTCACAGGGCGTGTCCTGCTGTGTCGAAAGGTTGAAAGTCGATAGTCGATCGTCGAGTGTCGATCGTCGATCGTTGAGTGTCGATCATCGAGCATGGGTACACGGCCTGTGACACTGGCGTGTCATAGGGCGTGTCCCGCTGTGTCAAAAGGTCGAGTGTCGATCGTCGAGTGCCGATCGTCGATCGTCGAGTGTCGATCGTCGAGCATGGGGTACACGGCCTGTGACACGGGCGTGTCACAGGGCGTGTCCCGCTGTGTCGAGAGGTCGACGATTTTCTCTCGACTGAGTGTCGAGTGGGTTACACGCCCTGTGTCACGGGCGTGTCTTGGCCGACACGAGCGTGTACCGCGTGTCACAGTTACCTCCATTTCCACGATAATGGAGGAGAGAGAAATGAGGAAGGAGAGGGAAGGAAACGGTTCGCCAGAAGCCACATTTAATGGCTGAATTCAATTTCCCAGGGAAGGGGAGAAGTTTCCAGCCGTTTCCCCTGGCCGTCAGACTTGGTTCAGCCCCTTCCCTCCTCCATGGCTGAGCCTAGCCATTAATGGCTTTGAAGGACATTAATGATCCAGCCCCTCCTATCCCCATCTGAAGCTTTAAACACCACCAGTGAGTTGAGAGGAGGCTTTCCCAGTCCTTACCCGAAGAAACCGAGCCTCCCCACCTTGCAGTTGCAGAAGCCGAGCGACGCAACTTTCAGAAATGGCTTCCCGACGATCTTCCCGACTTCAGGCCGCCGGCAAGGTCCAATCCTTCTCCTCTCTATGCGTGCTAGATCTAGTCTGGTTTAGGTTGAGAAGTCGGGCTCAAACGAGCTGAATCGGAGAGAAACTTTCCTTGAAATTCTATGAAAAATGGTGGTGAGAGTTTGCAGGAAACCGCCGCCTCTGGCGGCATGGTCGCCGCCAAACGCTATACACCACCTCAACGGAAGTGGTGGTGGTGGTGGCCGGCCAGGGAGGTGGTCGGGGTGGCCGGAAAGTTGGCTGGAAGAGGCTCCAGGTCGGGCCAATCTTGGCCCTTGGCTGGAGGTTGTGGATGAACGGATGCCATCCGTTTTGATCAAGGCGATTCAAATGATATTAATGTTATTGATTTTTCTGGAGATTATTAGCAGTAGATATTTTTAATTATTAAAAATACTTAGATGCCTCTACTATAAAAGTGGTCAACATAGAAAATTTAGCCCTTGATATCTAGTGTAATATAAAATTGATTTCACTCAGTTTGGAATCCTGGTGTGACCACAACACTCGTTATGGTGCAACCTATACATAGGCATGACCAGACATTAGAATTAGTGCCCACACCAAACCACTCATCCAAATGCTTTGAAATTTTGAACATAGGTGCCTCATAGCCTTCCACTTAGATTGTCCAAAAATTAGAATTTTTGTAAAACATTGTTCTATAGTTTTTGTGAAAATTTAATAAACCATTTATAAATTAATTAGGTGTCATAAACACCTCAAAATTCCCCCAAATTTTGGTGGGTGATCGTAAAGATTATGTTAGGGCTCTGGTAAAAATTTCATCTCCTTTGGAGATGTTTTGATTAGGTTTTATCCAACCCTAAGTTGACCCTTATATGGTTAATTAGGTCAAAACACCCCCTTTGGGTTTGAGTGGTCAAATCACCTCAACAGAGGCTGATATTTTGGCCACTGATTATCTATGGTATGACACACCCTCCAATGGAATTTGGGGGGGTTAAGAGTATGGTAGCCCTAGAACCCTAGGGTAGGTCCCTTAATGGGGATTCTTAGGGTTTGAAGGTCATGAGGCCAAATGACCTTGGAATGACTTGGAAATTGGTGGAGAGGTCCATAGAGTTGGTATAGTCCTCTGCTTAAAATTTTAGGGAATTTGGAAGTCTTAAACCCCCACAAAACCCTAACCCTATTTTAGGGCACCAAACCTAATTTGGAGAATTAGGCTAACAAATCACTTTAAAATCACTTGAAATTTGGGTACAGTAGTGTTTAAAGTTAGTACAAACTCTTTAAATTTTGTTATGAATTTAGGATGATTATTTTGGATACTTCATTAACAATTTAGTAATTTGTATTATTTACTTAGAAATTTATTATGAAGTAACTACTTGCTGGAAATTGATGAACTTTAGCCAGAGGACTCCTTATTATGTTATAAAGCTCTGTGAAATTTTATGGGATTTTTGGAAGACTATTTCTAAGAGTTGCTTCATTAACTATTGTTTCCCATGAAAACTTAATTAAATTTATTTTGGTGTCTAAGCAGCCTGAAAAATTATGATTTTTGCACAATGACCCTCTCTATACCATATTAAGATTATGCAATTTTTATATAATTTTCTGGTGAATAAGTTTGGTACTTCCTTCTTTACTAGGAGAGAGGGTGAGTGTAACAGCCCAAATTTTGGTAGTAGTAAAAATTGGGTGACACGGCTTGGGACACGGGCGTGTCCCAGGGCGTGTCCCGCTCGGGTTGAAGAGTTGGGCACTTGGTCGACGAATTTTGGTCGACGAAGTTTTTGAGTGGTCACGCCCTATAACACGGGCGTGGCAGGGGGCGTGTCCCCTCGGTTCGACGAACTGTCGAGCGTCAATCGTCGAGTGTCGATCGTCGATCGTCGAGTTTCGATCGTCTAGCACGGGGTACACGGCCTGTGACACGGGCGTGTCACAGGGCGTGTCCCGCTGTGTCGAAAGGTTGAGTGTCGATCGTCGATCGTCGAGTGTTGATCGTCGAGCACGGGGTACACGGCATGTGACACAGGCGTGTCACAGGGCGTGTCCTGCTGTGTCGAAAGGTTGAGTGTCGATCGTCGATCGTCGAGTGCCGATCGTCGATCGTCGAGTGTCGATTGTTAAGCATGGGTACACGGCCTGTGACACGGGCGTGTCACAGGGCGTGTCCCGCTGTGTCGAAAGGTCGAGTGTCGATCATCGAGTGTCGATCGTCGAGTGCCGATCATCGATCGTCGAGTGTCGATCGTCGAGCATGGGGTACACGGCCTGTGACACGGGCGTGTCACAGGGAGTGTCCCGCTGTGTCGAGAGGTCGACAATTTTCTCTCGACTGGGTGTCGATTGTGTTACACGCCCTGCGTCCCGGGCATGTCTTGGCCGACACGGGCGTGCACCGCGTCTCACAGTAACCTCCATTTCCACGATAATGGAGGAGAGAGAAATGAGGAAGGAGAGTGAAGGAAACGGTTCGCCGAAAGCCACATTTAACGGCTGAATTCAATTTCCCAGGGAAGGGGAGAAGTTTCCAGTCGTTTCCCCTGGCCGTCAGACTTGGTTCAGCCCCTCCCCTCCTCCATGACCGAGCCTAGCCATTAATGGCTTTGAAGGACATTAATGATCCAGCCCCTCCTCTCCCCATCTGAAGCTTTAAACACCACCAGTGAGTTGAGAGGAGGCTTTCCCAATCCTTACCCGAAGAAACCGATCCTCCCCACCTTGCAGTTGCAGAAGCCGAGCGACGCAACTTTCAGAAATGGCTTCCCGGCGATCTTCCCGACTTCAGGCCGTCGGCAAGGTCCAATCCTTCTCCTCTCTATGCGTGCTAGATCTAGTCTGGTTTAGGTTGAGAAGTCGGGCTCAAACGAACCGGATCGGAGAGAAAATTTCCTTGAAATTCCATGAAAAATGGTGGTGAGAGTTCGTCGGAAACCGCCACCTCCGGTGGCATGGTCGCCGCCAAACGCTAGCCACCACCTCAACGGAAGTGGTGGTGGTGGTGGCCGGCTAGGGAGGTGGTCGGGGTGGCCGGAAAGTCGGCTGGAAGAGGCTCCAGGTTGGGGCAATCTTGGCCCTTGG
Source organism: Platanthera guangdongensis (assembly GCA_039583875.1). Taxonomy (NCBI): domain Eukaryota; kingdom Viridiplantae; phylum Streptophyta; class Magnoliopsida; order Asparagales; family Orchidaceae; genus Platanthera; species Platanthera guangdongensis. Next base: position 131,170,243 of record CM077156.1, read on the forward strand.
CTGGAGGTTGAGGATGAACGGATGTCATCCGTTTTGATCAAGGCGATTCAAATGATATTAATGTTATTGATTTTTCTGGAGATTATTAGCAGTAGATATTTTTAATTATTAAAAATACTTATATGCCTCTACTATAAAAGTGGTCAACATAGAAAATGTGGCCCTTGATGTCTAGTGTAATGTAAAATTGATTTCACTCAGTTTGGAATCCTGGTGTGACCACAACACTCGTTTTGGTGCAACCTATACATAGGCATGACCAGACATTAGAATTAGTGCCCACACCAAACCACTCATCCAAATGCTTTGAAATTTTGAACATAGGCGCCTCATAGCCTCCCCCTTAGATTGTCCAAAAATTAGAATTTTTGGAAAAAATGTTTCTATAGTTTTTGTGAAAATTTAATAAACCAATTATGAATTATTTAGGTGTCATAAACACCTCACAATCCCCCCAAATTTGGGTGGGTGATCTTGAAGAGCATTTTAGGGCTCTGGTAAAAATTTCATCTCCTTTGGAGATGTTTTGATTAGGTTTTATCCAACCCTAAGTTGACCCTTATAGGGTTAATTAGGTCAAAACACCCCCTTTGGGTTTGAGTGGTCAAATCACCTCAACAGAGGCTGATATTTTGGCCACTGATTCTCTATGATACGACACACCCTCCAATGGAATTTGGGGTGGTTAAGAGTAGGGTAGCCCTAGAACCCTAGGGTAGGTCCCTTAATGGGGATTCTTAGGGTTTGAAGGTCATGGGGCCAAATGACCTTGGAATGACTTGGAAATTGGTGGAGAGGTCCATAGAGTTGGTATAGTACTCTGGTTAAAATTTTAGGGAATTTGGAAGTCTTAAACCTCCTCAAAACCCTAACCCTATTTTAGGGCACCAAAACTAATTTGGAGAATTAGGCTAACAAATCACTTTAAAATCACTTGAAATTTGGGTACAGTAGTGTTTAAAGTTAGTACAAACTCTTTAAATTTTGTTATGAATTTAGGATGATTATTTTGGATACTTCATTAACAATTTAGTAATTTGTATTATTTACTTAGAAATTTATTATGAAGTAACTACTTGCTGGAAATTGATGAACTTTAGCTAGAGGACTCCTTATTATGTTATAAATCTTTGTGAATTTTTATGGGATTTTTGGAAGACTATTTCTAAGGGTTGCTTCATTAAGTATTGTTTCCCATGAAAACTTAATTAAATTTATTTTGGTGTCTAACAAGCCTGAAAAATTATGATTTTTTCACAATGACTCTTTCTTTACCATATTAAGATTATGTAATTTTTATATAATTTTCTGGTAAATAATTTTGGTACTTCTTTCTTTACATATGATTAAGGGAATTATTTTGGATAAATTAATTAGAGGTCAAATATTTTCTGAAAAATTATGGAAATTAGTATTTAGTAATATATCTCTGTTATTTAGTGATCAAATTTTTGGGTGGCCATTACTTGAGTAGATCATATAGTTCATGTTCAAAATTGCCCATGGCCAAACATTTGGGAAAATTCAATAAATATCAAATTAATTAGAAAAATTATGATTCTCTGATTTTAGACTAAACTTGTTATGATATACCTCTGGTAAATTTTATAGGAGATTTGGAAGATAATCTGGAGTACCTCCTTTATACATCTCATATAGTATATGGTGGTCTGCATATAGTAACTGCGGAAACTGAACTAGAGTGGGTAATGAATTTGAAGAGTTGAATCCTTAGTAGGTTGCTGGTTTGGGTAAATAAATGAGAGATCTGATCAAGGGTAGAAATCAATAATATTAAGTGTCTTGCGAAAGGGAGCTTTGGGCGTAATCTCATCATAGTTCCTAGTGCCTTCAAGAGCCCTTCATGAGGAATACCTTGGGCAGTCCTGGGCTAACGTAAACTTTAGGAATAATTTGGGCAAGAGTAACCCTAATAATAGTTTCACCTTACACTCACACTTGTACACGTAGGGAGATGAATTGGTAGAGAAAGGATAGCGTAGGCCCGTGGCCTAAGGGCTTACTAGTAGAGTTAAATGGACTCGGTATTGATTTGGAAGTCCGAGGAGCTGGATGCTCGGGGACTTGGAAAAAAAAGGAGACTTGATTAGTCCAGGGAGCCGTGGGCTCAGGAATATGGTGAACTAGTAGGCTTGGTAGTCCAAAGAGCTGGAGGCTCGGTACTATAATTAGATACAACTATCATGGTTGCATGTGCATAACAGTGGTGGGTCCTCGGTATTGGGCGATCGATCACACCATCGTCGGTACGTTGACTCGTGGAGACTAGCTGGTTTGCTAGGAATAGTACCGAAACATACGAGAGTGGCTAGGCTGGGTAGTGTGATTACCAGTCTAGGAGTGGAGAGGCCCAACCCACTGTCTCCGTTGTCCATGACGAGAGGCTCCTGAGAGTTTAGCTAACTCCAAAAAGGGGAACTAAAGGTCTGTGTGCATAGAGTCGTGTGTGTGAGTTGCACTTGCATGTGCATACCATAGCATACTTGCACGTCATAGCATAATCATTGCATTTAACCCCTGACACCTATCGTATAAAATGGTATGAGATGTTTTATACGATAGGCCCCGCAAAACGACCCCTTGGTCTATAGGGGCAATCCATATAAATCAACAGTTATATTTCTCGTTGCTCTTACTTACTCTTCTTACTGCTTTTACTTACTTGCTACTCCTTACTGTTTACTTTTGTTACATACTTGTTTACTCATGTTTAATTATTGCGATACCCCTGCTATACCTTATTATTTTATTCCTAAGGGTAGATGTCACCTGCTTGATTACGCCCTGCTTTTGGTCCTCCTTTTCACTCCTTTCCGCCCGGTGCCTAGGAGCCACGGGTAGAGGGGTGGGGGATTGTTGACTGAGTCTAGTTTAACTGACGGTTGTTTAACCACCATATTTTAGGTGCTCCGGATGGGAGACAGGGAACAGCCGCAGGAGACGCAACACCAGCAGGGTACGGTGCAGATGGAGATGGGCCATTGTAGCTCGGGTGGACAGGCATCCAGATCCGTGAGTGGAGCCGAGTATTAGTAGTTTTACTTTTATGAGTGAATTATAGTGAGGTTATCATGTACCGGGCTTAAGCCCGTATTCACTTTCTGGTGTTGACTTGTTTTATCGCATGATTTCCTCCTTTATACTATTGTGGACTTGGATTCTTACACTTTCATGCATTATACATTTTGTCGATGGTGATCGATTTGGCCGGCACGATCGGCATTTTGTAGTGATGACCTTCCCGGTTGCGAAGGTGTCACCGCAAAGCGGCAGTTCTGGGCCTAAGACCCCGGTGGTTGTTGCAAAAAAATGGGGACTTACACCTTAGGCTCAAAAGCCCTATCTCAGATCCAAACTAGATCGTACAATCTCAGGCATAAAGATCATACAACTTAGATCCAAAAGGATCCTACAATATGGAAGTGGGTTGGTGAAATATAACTCCAGAGATATAATCACTGAGTCTACCTTCCTGGACTGAGAGAACTCAACCCAACTTTGACTCCAAGGAAATAATCCCTGAGCCTACTGCTTCCTGAATTGATAAAAACTCAGCCCTATCTTCTTCTTCTCTGCAACAAGCGTAGATCTTCAATAAACAACTGCTTGTGTTGGAAGTAACTTTTAGAACAGCTGATATGCTTCTTCTTCACTTCTAGGGCTGAGTCAGCCCAGTCTTCTTCTTCTTCTTCATAGCTTCTAGAAAATGATCTTCAGAAATGTTCAGCTAGATCTGTGAAGAAACTGCAGCTAGGGTTAGCCCTTTGCTGCTACCTCCTTCTCTCTCAGAATTTATTCTGACCTTGCTGTTGGTGGTGAAGATGACAACAACTATATTTGTGGAGCTTTTAGATGTAGTAGCTAGGTTAAGACCTTTGCTTCTTCTTCTTCTTCAGAGTTTTCCTCTGAACTTGCTGGTGCATGTGAAAATGACACCAACTATCTTGGATCGGCTTTCAGATCAGCTGCAGTTAGATTATTGTCGTGACTGCTTCTTCTTCAAAGAAATCTCTGATCTTGCTGTAGCAGATGGAAATTGCTAAAGCTAACTTATTGAACTTTAGATTAGCGACATGGACCAGACATTCAACCTCTGCAATAATGGCGAGAGGAAGAAGATGAAGTCCAGAGCTTTTTCCAAAAGTTAAATTCCTCGATCTGATCTTCGCCTTTTCTATTCCGCCGATCAACGACTATTTTGTCCCGTGGGCCCCACTGAAGTTGACAGCTGCAACTTATCTCTTGCAGAAAAAGTCATTATGTAGACCTGTGGTGCTATTTGTCCTGTTCTATAGCTATCCCGCACTAATTTGAATTTTGTTGACTTTGTTGTCTTTTGCTGACATTAGCATATGTGGACTTAGTCAAATTCAAGAACTTTAGTATAGGCGTTGAGTGAGCAACCATCACTCAATGCCAAAACACTTAGATAGATTTTCTATCACTAGGCATTGAGTGAGTAAGCTTGACTCAACACAAAAAATACTTGGATAGATTTTCTGTCACTAGGCGTTGAGTGAGTAAGCTTGACTCAACGCCAAAACACTTAGATAGATTTTCTATCACTAGGCGTTGATTGAGTAAGATTGACTCAATGCCACAATACTTAGACAGATTTTTTCCACTAGGAGTTGACTGAGTAAGCTTGACTCAACACTAAAACACTTAGATTTTCTGTCCATTCTTTCCTTGAGCTTTGAGAGAACATGATGCTTTCTTCTCTGGCGTTGAGTGATCCTTCATCACTCAACGCCATCTAGACTTTTGTAGTCTTAACTGCTTAGGCGTTAAGTGAGCCTTCATCACTCGACGCTTCTGTACTTAACCAGATTTCTTTACTATCAAATATAAAGCTTTGACTATCTGAGCTTTACTCAACGCTTTTTGTAGTTTGGCGTTGAGTGAACTGCCTTCACTCAACGCCTGTGCACTTAGCCACTTTTCTGCCTTACAAATAGTCAGGCTTTGGCTGACTTGTTTTCTCTCAGCGTTTTTTGGCATCTGGCATTGAGTGAGCTTACTTCACTCAACGCACGTGGACTTGACCGCATTTCTTTGCATATGGCATTGAGTGACCTTGCTTCACTCAATGCCTGTGGACGTAACCACATTTCTTTGCATCTGACATTGAGTGAGCTTGCTTCACTCAACGCCTGTGGACTTAACCACATTTCTATGCATCTGGCGTTGAGTGAGTTTGCTTTACTCAATGTATGTGGACTTAACCACATTTCTTTGTATCTGGCGTTGAGTGAGCTGTCCTCACTCAATTCTTGTGTACTTAGATAGATTTTTTGTCTCTCCACCTGCCTACCTTATGACCACCTATCATCATCTCTTAGACAATCTGTCTAAACTTGTTCCAAGGAACATACTGCACATAATGAGCTTAAACAACATCAAATATAACTATGCTCTTAGTGTTGATGGTGATGGCTCTTCAAATCCAATATATGGAACATTGAGGGCAATATTCCCAACAAGGTGTTCGCGAGAGATCATCCAGTTTTTATGGAGAAATGATCTCGGGGGCCCTTTTGTCATCACCAGCGTCGAGCGAGTGCGGTTCAACACTCTCCTCTCCAACTCCCTTTTCTTTTGGCAGGACCTGCAAGCGGACGGGTTGGCATCTATTTTCATCTTAAAAATTGGGAAAGTAAAGCGAATGAGGATACCTGCGGGACTCCGAAGTCTGAAGGAGTCTGCGAGATGGACTCATCCCTTGTCAGGTCGTGCCTGACCATTTTGGCCCTCTTTAACTTGGGGGATGAGCTCGGGGCTTTCCGAGTGAGCCAAGGAGCAAATGCGCTAACTGATGTCTGGGCATCTGCTCTCACAGCGATGAGATGGTCCAAGGTCTCTTTTGAGAGTGGCATCCTATTATAACTGAGGGAGAGGGGGAAACAAGGTCGATGGAATAAAGCAGATACTATTTGGCGGTGATTGGGTATTTATAGCGCGGTGGTGGGGCCCGCCAAAGATTCCCTCCAGGTCAGTACGTACTCACCGAATACTTTGGGTTGGAGTTTTCTTTCCGAGCATAGTACTCGCTCACAAAGAGCGGGGATTGTGTACAATCTTGTATTCGCTGAGTAGGCTCCTCCGACGGGCTCAAGGAAGTTTAGGGGATCATATTCAGAAGTGGCGAGTGAGGTAGGCTTACCCGCACTCGCCCATCACCTCAATGGGTGGGCATTCGCCCAAGCCCAGGAGAGCAGTCAGGGCTTCATGCAAGTGCAGTATCCATCGCGCATCCTCCTACGGCTCGCGCCTTGTTGCGCGATAGGACGGGTTCTTGCTTAATGGGCGAATGCATGGACCTCCTAGAATTTGCCCCCTTAAGCGAGTGGTGCCTTTATGGGCCACTTGCCCGGTCGGGTCCAGAGGTAAGATTACCTAGATGCCCTTGGGGTTCTGCATTTAGCTCCTTAAAATGCGGAGTCGCGCTGTTGGCAGACCCAGTTGGGCTGTATATAGCCTTTTAGAACAACAGAACTACGCTATTTACAGGTCTGATTTTAAAATCTATAAATAGATCCAAGGGGGTACCTCTGAAGACAAGCTTACAAGTTTTCTTATTCTCTAGTCTTATAGTGCTTTTTGAGGTGCCCTTAGCTCAACACTGACTAAGGAGGGGAAGCGCTCTAAGATCTTTCATGGCTGTGGTGGGACCTCCATACTGGAGCCTTGGGTCAGTCTCGAGTCTTAAGTTCTTAGTCAAGCGGGCTTGCTAGGAGATGTAAGTGTGCGGTCACCCCTTTCTAGGGTCTAAACTCCACAGAAATAGAGTATCGGTTTCAACACCAATAAAACATTATATATTAAATGTTTTAAAATAAAATTTCTAACAATCTCACATAAAAGAGAAAAACCAAAAAGCAAACTTTATAAATTATGATATTAGTAATGATAAATAAAATCACATACAAATTTTCTTTATCAAGTTGTATCTAATGCAATGTGTAAAGGCGGAATGGTTACCTTGAACCTATACTTAATACTTATTTCCTCTACCAAAGAGTATAATGTGTCAGAGGCTTTGAATTATAAACTTTTGATCGCTAAATTAGATAAGAACACAAAAGATTGGTTGTTCTTGGGTTATGGAGGTGGGCACGTTAATGGCCAATCACATTCCTTGATTTTCATGAGGGTTATTAGGGTTCAACCAGGATCCCAAAGTCGCAGCCTCATAACTACCACCACATAAGTGATGTCTCAAGAGATATTTCATAACTAATATCTTGCACAGATATATGCCTTTATCCATCATTAAGAGCTTAACTATTCATCTTAACTTGTTATGTAGGGCGTACTATCATTGGAATGGAGAGAAGGTTTTCTCAACCTTTAAAATTTGTGCTCCCAACTATGTTACATCAAGAACATTGTTTCTACTACATTGACCAAATTCATGGGATCTCTAATCACATGGGTTGGGTATCCATCGTTGGCAACAAATTATGTGGGCTTAAGCCTTATTCCCCACGATGACAATAATACCTCCCTTTAGGACAATCTCTTAGTAAGATCATTAGCCAAATTCAATTCTGACTTTACATATTTGAGTGATATCACTTCTTTACTTCACAGATTTGTACCTAATTCTCATAAATTTTTCATTTTGGAATTAGAAAAATTAAAAGTAGATAAATCTATAATAGATTTATTATCACAATGCAAAAAAATATAAGGTATATGTTTTTCACATAAAGGCATTTCAGAAAGTAAATTTTTAAGCCGCTCCGCTTCGACCATGTAGTGTGTAAAGCTACAAGCTTAGATTCCATAGTGCTTATTGAAATCATAGTTTGTTTTGTAGAAACCCATGAAATGAGAGTTCCTCCAAGGAAGAAGACATATCCTATTGTAGACTTAACGTCTAAAGAATCAGTCATCCAATTGGCATCTTAATATCCTTCTAGTACTTCGGGAAAACCCGTATATACTAAACCATAATCTATAGTTCTGCAAAGGTATTTAAACATTCTAGTTAATTCTATCCAATGGTCATCACATAGATTACTAGTTATCTACTTCATTAGCCTATAACATAGGAAATGTTAGGCCTAGTGCGATTAAAAATGCAAAGTAGTGATCCTATAATTTGTGCATACCTATATTGGTCAATAGGTTGACCAATATTCTTACAAAGTTTTATGCTAGTGTCATATGAAGTTGATGCGAGAGCAAAATCATATAAGTTAAATTTATATAGCTTTTTTTCGATCGAGTGAGAAAGATATAATGATACACTGGAATCAATTTTTACTACCTTCATTCCTAAAATGATATTAGTTACTCTCTAATCTTTCATATCAAATTTAGATGACAAATTACTTTTAGTCTCATTAACTATTTTAAATCAACTTCCAAATATTAATATGTCATCTACATAGACACAAAGCAAGATGGTTTCATTTCCATCTTGTTTTGTATAGATGCATTTGTCAAATTTATTAGATGTCAAATTCATTAGATTTTAATCCAAATGAAAAGACTACGAAATCAAATTTTTGATGTCACTGTTTTGGACCTTGTTCTAGTCCATAAAGAGATTTAATTAGCTTGCAAACTTTGGTTTCTTGGCCTTTGACCACAAAACCTTCGGTTTGAGTCATGTAGACTTCTTCGCCTAAGTCTCTATGCAAGAAGACAGTCTTGCCATCCATTTGATGAATGATCATCTTATGGATCGAAGCTTAAGCGACTAGAACACGAAGAGAAGTGATCCTAGCTACGGTAGCATATGTATCTAAATAATTTATTCCTTGTTTTTAGCTTATCTTTTAACAACAAGGCGAGCCTTATATTTATTTATGGAGTTGTCCAAATTTAGTTTAAATCCATTGCAACATATGGGTTTGGCACTAAGAGATTGATCGGTTAGAATATATGTTTTATTTTCTAGAATAGAATTAATTTCTATGTTCATGGATTCTTCCCAAAAAGGATATTAGATGAGGTCATAACTTCCTTATATGAATTAAGTTCTCCTTCAACTAAGTAAGTGAAGTAGTCTTCTCCAAATGTTCTTTCAGTTCTAACTCTTTTGTTTCTTCTAAGTTCATTATTTTCGAATGGGTCTATAAAAGAAGAAGTAGGTTGAGTTATTCTAGTAGAAGGTGTTGGAACCTATGGTTCACATCTCTTTAGTTTGAGAATATCAAATCTCATGTTGTATTTGATCATACATGTGTTGGGTATAGTTTGCAGGTTTACAAGTACAAAGAACAAGAAAATCAATCTATGCAACCTACCGCGAAATGCTAGCGCTACCGCCCGCGCTAGCTTGGAATTAAATCTGCACAAGTTCTCGGTGACCTACCACCTGGCGTTAGCCATACCGCCGGGCGCTAGCTATCTCGGTGAACGTCAAGTCGCCTTCGTTGAGAAGATACTGCTATCGCTAGGAGATAGCTTTGTACCGTGTTGCGGTATCACAAAAGCAGAAGAATATTTTACTTTGATATTTTTTCAAATCTGCCGGACAGCAATCACCTTCACGTGCAATGACCTACAACCGGCTACTAGCTCTACCGCCAGCGGTAGTTCATTTTTCAATACATATAAAAGCACGTGTTTCTTTTCCTTGAGAGCACACCAAGGAGAATAATTAATGCATTATTGTTAATACAGAAATCGACTCATCCAGTCTGCCGTGGGCCGGGCGCACTCATCCAATCCGCCACTTAGCCCTCCAGTTTTCCACCAGCACGCTTCCGTGTAGTAGAGGCAGACTCACTATGCAGTCCGCCACCCATCTTTCCAGCCGACACCCACTTCTTCCCAGCAGCGGGCGTATAACTCCTCAGCTCGTATAACTCGATGCGAGCTCACTAGTACAGCAGAAGCGAACTCATACCAATCCGCCAATAGCAGATTAGTTCCAGAAGATAAGTCCCTAACGACACAACATGGTAGAGACTCGACATACTCCTCATTCTACTTGCACAACTCACCGACTCACCGGGGTTGACGTTACCAAAAGTCGTTACCTCCTCAGGACTATAAATAGCCCCCCATACCTCTCATGGGAGGAGGGGACATGCACAAGCAAGGACAACCAACGACATGGTCAAGACATGAAGTTCTGTGGACACTACATCTCAGTCTGCGCGACCTCACCTGTCCTCTCTGCCTGATCGCGCGGTCTGCTCAGCTTACTCCAGCGAGCTGCGGGATCAGCTATCGACGCGGTCTGCCGTCCTCTAAGCTCAGTCCGCACGACCTTCTGTCAACTTCTTTCCTTAGCCTCTAACTTCCCTTTGTACCCTTTATTTTCTTTCAATGTAAAGGACACAACTCAAGTTGTAACACTGAATTATAATTAAAGAAAAGCTCGTCGCAAGAGTGGCATTTAAGCCACGGCGGGCGAAGTCTGTTATTACCGCTGCTAGCGGCCCCCTCCTCTTCTCAACTCCATTCCTCTCTCGATATCAAACTGCAAACCTAACCATCAAAGTAATCGTCTGCTCGATAGTTCATCATCAACCTCCCGGCCATCTCCACAGTCAGATCAACATCCTTCTTTCCTCTATCCCTGCAACCCTTGATCATGCGCTTGCTCCACTCTCGATCACTCAGAAGCTTATCCCCGCATCCGCAATCAGCCTCTTCACCTCATACCAGACTGTGAGACCGAACACCCATTATCTGCTGGTGCCCGCGGCTCCCCTTCTGCTCTCTACTCCACTTTCTGCGCATCAACAGTTAACACACGACCTTCAAATCTCGAACAGACGGTGAAAACTGACAGTTAGCCATGTCAAATCATCAATCAGCCGAGAACTTTGCTCCAAGTCCTTGTGAGGACTCACTTTGGGAGGCCTTGGAGCAATCACACCGAGAAAATGCCCAACAGTTACAGATACCCAATCATGCTCTAGCTGCTATCATGCAGCGATTAGAGATGCAATCTGTAGTAGCACTAATTCCTCCATTTAATCCAATACCAACATTGGAGAATCATTAGGCCTATCCTCCGGCTTATCCGCGGGTCTATCCTCCAGCTTACACACCAACCTTTCCGCAAGGGCCTGCAGCCCCTTTGCGGCCTCAAAATGATGAGTTTGCAGCTCGTCAAAACTTCTTCCGGGAAGCTGCTCGGGGAAGTCCAGCAAGATTTCTAAACTTTCAGGGAAGTCATCCTTACTCATCAGCTCCTGCCTTTTCTCCCCCCGCAACAACTTTTCCCTGCTATCCTCCTGCTCGTTTTGTAGCTACAACTTATGTTCTCTTCTTTCCTTATACTATAGGAGAGTAAGAATAGTCGTCACCATTTTTAGAGAATGTTCGGCATGAACCAACTCCAGCTAATTTCAGAGAGCCCTGGTTACCAATCTACACTGGAGAGACTGATCCAATGAAGCATCTTCAAGCTTTTGAATCAACCATATCTCTCAAGACTCTCTCAGATGCTACTAAATGCAAGCTCCTTATAACAACCTTTGATGGACAAGTGAGGGATTGGTTCTACGGACTGCGCCCTTAGTCCATCACTTCCTTTGCTAATCTGCGAAGGGAGTTCCTGCTCGGGTTTTCTACTTCAGCAAAGAGAATGGGCGGTCTAGAAGCCCTCTTTGATATCAGGCAATGAGAAAACGAAACATGGTCTCAGTTTGTAGATCGATTCCAGAAAGAGATTTTGGACATTGAGATCGTTGATCAAGAAATGTGTCGGGCGGCTCTAATACACGGTCTGCGTGAAGGGCCGCTTAAGGTTGAGGCTAATGTCTGAGCACCAAGAACATATCAAGAGTTGATTGGCTTAGCTAACTCATACATTCGAGGTGAGAAGAGCAACCCCAGCTTCATCTCCAGGCTTATAAAAGTGAAGGATTCTCTTTCTTACAAGCAACCTTCGAGGTCTCCTCAGAAAGATTTTCCATCCCACACAAGGAAGGGAAGAAGATTTCAATGTCATCGACACCTCTTCCCGAGTCAAGATCATGCCCGAGATAAAGTGTTACTATTACCAGCCCCAGCTCCGCAAACAGCTTCGGTTCATTTGCCGCAAGATGATGACTTGCAAGAGTCCGAACTGGACGAGACCGTGCAAGAAGTAAGCCAAGTCATGAAGGGTAGGGTTAATTTCAAAAGGCCTTACCAACTGACTGATCAAATATCTAAAGTCTTGGATCCGTACTATGAATTCCATAAAGCGTAAGGGCACTCAATTGAAAACTGCCAAGCACTTCGTAAACTGATACAAAGGATGCTGAGGCAGGGGAAGATGCGTGACCTGTTCCCGAAAGATGACCACTCTGATCCACCAACTTCAAAAGGCAAAGAAGTTGCAGACATTCCTTTTTGTTCAAAGGGAGAGAGTCAAATCAACAATTGCCCTAACCTCATTATTAACAAGACCATTGATGCTGATGACAAGGACGCCCTCGGAAGACTATTCTGAGCAGGAGATGGACATCGTAGTTCCAAAAGCTCCTCGCAATCATTGCCGGTTACTCTTACTTTACATATTTCAAACATTTTATTTCTAAAAACACTTCTAAGTGTTCCTTCATTCATTTCAGTAAAGTTTACGTCAGAGATCCCATCTGACACTTTTCCCTTTTTGGAGTGTTTCCTCCTCTATTTTATCTTTGCCAAAGAGATCACTGAACCATCGAGATATCCCCGAGTTTGCTAAAGGCCCCCTCAAAATTGGACTATGGCGTAAGATCACCATGACAACATATAGTGGGGAGTGTTAAAGTATGTGTTGTGGGAGCGATCCAACTCTCCTGCAGTGGATTACGCGACTTCAGATCCTAGCCGGCATCTAACAAAAAGCATGTATCAAGGAAGGTCCCATGTGTTAGCTTTGTTGTGCTTCACTAAGGATACATTGCTGTTACGATGATCTTTGTTGGGAAAACAATGGCGATCAAGCATAGCCTTGCCTCCTCGATCATCTCATGATTGTAATAGTCGAATACTCTATGGTATTCTCAATCAGTACTTTCGCGAGGCCCACAACTCCGCTGATCTTTCCAAAGGCGAGCAATGCTATTGAGCACTTGGCGCACCTGACCTAACTGATCAACGATGTTGTAACCCGAGGCATGAAAGTAGTGTATCTAACGATCCTTCTCAGGATTTTCTATGCTTTACTCTTTTTGTGCCCTTCTAAAGGAAGCGCAACGAACCCGCTCTATGTAGAACTACACTCCTGATGACCTTTTTTGGGCAGGCGATGCTTAAGGCCCACGGGGAACACCTGTGGCAGCATCCGACCTTTCTTGGTCATCTTCGAGTATAGACTTCTTTTTATCAACTGCCTTTTCACAGGTCAACAGGTAGAATCCAACCTATCAAAAGGATTTGCAACATTCATTTTACTTATGCTCATCTTATATACACTACTTGCATAAAGCTCTATCAGATGATGATTTGCATGCTCTCTATTACTCTTACCAGATGTTCATGACACAAATCATTAATCAAAGTATCTGGTTCTCCTCGATTAATAAGCCATGCTATTGGAGTCAAATTAAGATGGTTCCATCTTGCTGATCTGGACTTCATATTAAAGATATCATATCTAATCTCGTGAAAAGATCACTATCACGGTCTAATCTTTATTCGGTTATTAGCAGAGTTCGTCAGACATTTCTTCTGCTATTCGATCATATTTATCTTATCATATCAATAGTTAGCATTCACAAGTTCCATTCAGGTACTTGCAGCTTAGCTTTTCTATTATATATGCTTATAACTATTTTCTTGCAGAGATTAATAGATATTTGCAAGTTCCATCCAGGTACTTGCGACCTACTTTTCTATCATATATATTTCTAACTCTTTTATTGCAGAGATTAGCAGATATTTGCAAGTTCACTTACCTAATTTCCTATCATATCTGCTTCTAACTCTTTTTTTGCAGAGATTTGCAGATATTTACAAGTTTCATCCAGGTACTTGTAACCTACTTTTCTATTATATCTGCTTCTAACTCTTTTCTTGCAGAGATTAGCAGGTATTTGCAAGTTCTCTTCAGGTACTTGCAACCTACTTTCCTATCATATCTGCTTCTAACTATTTTCTTGCAGAGATTAGCAGATATTTACAAGTTCTCTTCAGATATTTGCAACCTACTTTTCTATCATATCTGCTTCTTACTCTTCCTTTTGCAGAGATTAGCAGGTATTTGCAAGTTCACTTCAGGTACTTGCAGCTTACTTTTATATATCATATCTGCGTAAAACTTCACTTTTGCAGAGGATAACAGGTATTTGCAAGCCTCCATTAGTTACTTGCAAGTTATTATTCTTCTGTGTCTTCTCCTCAGCTTTGTTTTGCAGAGCTCAGTGGAAGTCATTCACGTATTCTTCATTTCACAAAAGCAATTCAGGTACATATGATATGTACCCCCCTTTCTTCACCTGCATTAACTCTTCCTTTGCAGGAAAAAGATAGGCATTTACAAACTCCTTTTAAAGAGAGACATCAGGTTATATCTCTCCTTACCTCATACTTTTTTCTAGGGAAGGATCACGATTTTCGTGGGTCTCCTACTTTTTCGAAGTTTCCTTCGGGACTTCAAAAAGTGTCGGGATTATGTTAACCCAGAAATCGGCGATCCCTCCGAAGGTATCCAGTTTGCAAGTCGCGGCCTGCTCCAAGCTCCACCTGGAGGTCGCGACCAGTCCAAGGATGGGCAAAAAGACTTCTCTATCCTCTCAGGCCCCGCGGCTAAGGCGGTCTCCCCAGCCTGACCGCACAGGTTGCGCAACAGCCACTTGTTCTACAGGGGCTGTGGACAGCTTTCTCAGTCCGCCCCTGCAGGCCGCGATGTTAGATCAGCTAACCGCACAAAGGTTCTCTCTATCACGATAGGTGAGGGCCACCCAACTAAGTCACGGACTTGCATTTCCATCCGCACAGACCGTCAGGTAGCTGCATACTCGACAGGAGTTACGGACTTCTTCAGCACACTCCTACAAGTCGCACAACAAGCAAGGGAAACCGCCACATCACCAGGCAACCCGCCTCCAGGTCGCTCAACAATAAGCAACTAGCTTCATGCTGCTAGGCAGGCGATAACTCTCCAGGTCGTCCACCAGCGGGTGCGACCTACTCCACCTCAGTCTGCCTGGTAGTTGGCGACCTGCCTTCATGTCGTTCAACACAAGGGCGACAACCTCCAGGCTGCCCAGTAAGGGAGACAAGCTTATCCATTCAACAAGAGTCGGACTTCAGTAGAGGGGGCGACCTCCTTCTTCAGCCCGACAGGTCGCCTAGTGGACGAACAACCCTTCAGTCCTTCTGTAGTAGACGGAATCTTCCAGTAGGAAGGTGACCTGCTCTATTCAGTTCGCCAGGTCGCCAACCTCACCCAGCGACAAGCCTCCAGTAGAGGCGGACTCATCCTATCCGCCACGGGCCGGGCGAACTCATCCAGTCCGCCACTTAGCCCTCCAGCTTTCCACCAGCATGCTTCCCTCCAGTAAAGGTAGACTCACTATGCAGTCCGCCACCCATCTTTCCAGCCGACACTCGCTTCTTCCCAGCAGCGGGCGGATAACTCCTCAGCTCGCATAACTCGATGCGGGCCCGCCTAGTACAATAGAAGCGGACTCATACTAGTCGACTGAAAGAATTGGTTTCAAGATAACCTAAACACCTAGGGGGTGAATAGGTACAATTCCTTTTTACTCTAAGGTAGAATGTTAATTCAGTTAATCAAATAGAATCAAACAGTTCTATAGCTACCACATCACAGAAATCACAATATCACACACAATCATAGATGACACATAGTTTTATAGTGGTTCCCCAAATGATGGGTACATCCACTTTTCCCCTTCTCCTATCTAGCAGTGTGCTAGATTCGGCCTAACTTCTTCCTTCCTTCTCAGATCTACAGATCTTGCAGCTCAGAACCCAGTCAAGGTTCCTACAACTCAGAGTGAGTCTACACTCCTACAACTCAGGCAATTAAGCCCTACCTCAGCCTACACCCATTCCTACAACTCAGAGAATTAAATCTCCTACCTCAGGCACACAGCCCTACCTCAGGCTTCCCAAGGCCTACAACTCATAGATGTAAATCTCCTACCTCAGGCACTCAGCCCTACCTCAGCCTTTATAAACTAGGCTTACAACTCAGATCAATAATGATCTTACAGAAAAATGATATAAAATAAGTTTTATCTTTCACCCAAGTCGAGAGAGAATGGGTAGAAAGTATTCTTGATCAGTTCTTGAAGAATCTGATTTCACAGAAATCAACCTGTCTTTGGCTTTCTTCAAAGCTTCTTGAATCTGAACACAGTAAGGTTGAATTTATTGAAGATGATCTTCAATCAGCTTCCTTCTTAAAATCCAAAAATTAATCTGAATTCTTCTTTGCAGATTAGTTCAGGATCTGCTCTTAAGAGACTAGTTGATGATAGTCTCTTTCTTCACTTGAATTGTTGGATCTCTCTCTCTCTCTACAAATTCTTCTGAAGATATTTTGAAATTCTTCACTTAGATCCACTTGAAATCTCTGACTGGATTTTCTTGTGTATGTTGGATCTTCTGTTGTAATTGTGTTTCGTGTACTTCTTCTTTTTTTCGCTCATTCTCAATTGATAGAATCTGTCTTTATATATACTTCATCCAAGGTTACCGGCTGATCCGGTTGCTAACCAACTTCTGACAGATTTGACAGTTGCAGTAGACTTGTTGGTTATGGCAGTTGTCAAGTCTTCCAGTCACTTCTTGAAACTTTGTCTCTGTCAGCAAAGTGTCGAGTCTGAACTTCATATGTGTCGACACAAGTAGACTAAGTGTCGATACAATCTTTGGTGGTGTCGACACAACTCTCATGGTGTTGAAACTGCTTCTCGACATAGCTTCTGTAAGAATGTATTGACACAAGTCCTGTGTGTCGACACAGTCACTTATTGTCTTGACGCATTTAACTTAGAAGAAATTCTGGTGTGTGTGTCGACACAAGTCCTGTGTGTCGACACAGTTGATGTCGACTGAACTTTCTGTGTGTTGACACAAGTGTTGTGTGTCGACACAGTTGATGTCGACTGAACTTTCTGTGTGTCGACACAAGTCCTGTGTGTCGACATAGTTGATGTCGACTGAACTTTCTGTGTGTCGACTGAACTTTCTGTGTGTCGACACTGCTTCTCCAAGTGTCGACACAATTGACTCCAGGTGTCGACACAGCTTTTCTCAAGTGTCGACATAAGTCTTCACAAGTGTCGACACAGCTTCTTCTGGTGTCGACTCATGGACTTAGAAAATTTTCCTGCATATTCTTAACCTGCACATATAAACTCAAAACAACATCAAATACACCTTGTTGAATATCATTGAGCTATATTAGGCTTCTCCAAATCTGGTACACATTTTCCAATGTACCCAACAATCTCCCCATATTTGGAGAAGTCATAACCCTTAGTCAATGATATACACCATTTATAATAAACACACATTATGATGTATATAAACATTACATGATAGGGCAACATATAAACAAAACATGTATAATATGTCATTACAGAATGATGCAAACACAGTGAGCATGAATCATTATTTTGTAAACTATCAAAAGTTTGTCAACAATTAGTTTACATAGATTTTTTATAACAACTAAAGATTACATTATTGTAAAATCTAGATAATCTATTGTAAGGCTGATCTGGCTCCTTAATGACTATGTCTTTTCCTGGTTTGACCTGAGCCTGCACAGAAGGTTCAGCATCATCAGCAGGTTTCTTTCCTTTCAGATCTTTCCTTTTCTGTTCTTCAGCCCTTATCTTTTGCCTTTCAAAATAATGAAAAGGCTTTGGGAAGTCCTTGCTAGGCTCCAGAGCATTAGCAGGTAACTTCCCAGCTTTTGCTTTCCTTCTGTATTGAAGAATGGCTTCCTGCCTGGCTTCATACTTGTTCCATTCTTGCTCAGTGTACCATTTACCCCTTTCATGGGTCTTGTCCTTCACAACTTTCTAGGCAGTCAATATAATGTTCCTGGAAGTAGGACTCCATTGCTCAAAATCAGGCTTCAACTCTGCCTGTTCTCTAAACCTTTTCTTTGAAAGTTGAGCTTCTTGCTCTTTATGTAAAGCTGCCTCTGACATTTCTACTTTCTCAATGATAACATTCTTAGTAGCCTCTGGAGGGCTGTACATCTGATGAACCAGGTGTTGAATTTCCTCAAAGTTAAAAGGAGAATAGATGATTTGAGCTACTTCCTACTGACCCCCTTCATTTTCTGCAGCTTCAATTCCTAACTCAGCTATGCTGTCATCACCACATAGGGGTGGATATCCCAGAGTTGCTCTAACAGCATTTGTTATACATTTGGCATGCTCTGAGCTAGTATTGACTATCAACCTCTCCCCCTTTATGACTTCTCTTTCAATATGATCCCTGAGATCATTCTTTTGGAACCTGATTTGAGTATCCAGATAATTTGTTCCCTCTGTATAATAGGCTTTAAACTTTTGCAGCTGAGCAGATATGAGCTTCTGAGAGGCTTGAATTGCAGATTGGAAAGTGGCTAAATTCTCTTGAAGTTTCTTATCAAACTCTGATTTCTCTTTAGCCCTTGCCTTAGTCAGTGAAGTTGCAGTATTCTTTAATTCTGTAACAATCACATTATGTGATTCAGTAAGATTATCATTCATCCTTATTTGATTTTCAAGGACATAACCTTGCTTAACTACCAGATCATCAACTTGAGTCTTTATTCATTCTTGTTGTTTTGCAAGAAAAACCACAACATTACTTCCTTTGTGGAAGCAATCTGTCATCTCCTTTTTATTCTGGTTTACCTCAAATCTAATTAATTTTATATCTTGAGCCAAGGAGAATTGCAAATCTTTATGAGTTTCATCCATATATTTCTCCATGGCCATCCTTTGTTCATCTAATTTTACTTGCAAAGATGCCAGTAAGGAGCTATAATCATGTGCAGGAACTGGTTCTGGAGCAGTTTGCAATGCCCTTTTATAGCTTTGTCTTCTTCTTCTGAAAACCATCAGCTTTCTCTTCTTTGCTTGAGATTCTGCTTCATCTTCAGAAGCTGAGGTACTTGTTATATCAACTCTTGCCTGAGGACTAGGAGGCAGTTCCTTTTCAGTACTAGTTTGCTCACCCTCAATTCCAGCTTGCCTCCCCCCTCAGTCCTGGCTTGCTCCCCCTCAATTCTAGCTTGCTCCCCCTCAGTCCTGGCTTGCTCTATATCAGGGTATAACTCTTCAAGAGTAAATTCTTGTTGAGTTTGGACTGGAGGCACCACTAACTCTGGAGCATCAACAGCTGTAGATGTATCCTTCATGATAACATCTTGTGCTTGATTGTTGAGTTTAGTGTTCTGGTCAACATCAATCAAGGGCACGGTTAATGTTTCATCCTCATTATTGAAAATTGTTTGATAAACTTCTTGGATTACCTCAAGAATAGTTTGATTAGCCATTTCACTTTCTAAGTGTGTTGGCTCTTCCTCAAGATGAGGCTCCCCCTGCATCTGATCATCATGTCTAATGTCTTGAGCAGGTGATTTCTCAGTATTCTCTGGCCTCTCTTCATCGGTCATGTCTTTTATCAGCACTCTATCCCATCTAGAGATTATCCTTAGATCCATTCTCCTCATGTGATTGATCTTGGATCCAGCAGCCTGTTGCATCACTTCTGGAATTGCTCCAGCCAAGTATAAACTTAATATCCTTCACAGATTAGGTTTCTTGATGCTTTCTCTAATCTTTTCATATATGACTGCAGACCAATTGGTGTTGATTTTGTAGATGATCCTGGTCATGAGGAAGAACATGTAGGCTGAGACCCTATCATGTCCACCTGGTTTGCATAAGATGACTTTGCCAACTACTTCAGAAAGGAATTTTTCTTGTACATTCATTCCTTTTCTATTCATGGATGATCCAATTTTCATGGTGGGATCTAATCCACACCACTGGAGTGCTTCCCTGGTCTTGGAAGAGGTAACTTCTTTGTCTTCTTGAGTTTTTGGCAGATGCAGAGTTTTTTGTATGCTCTTCATGGTGAGTTTGATTTTATTACCCTGGATTGAAGACCTAATCTTTAGTCCAGTTGAATCCTGAGTTGTAGCTCCATAGAACTCAAGGATTTCCTTCTTCCATATCTTTGTAGGTTCTAATGTCAAATACTCCAAGCCATTTTCAGCAATTAGAGCTATCACAGCTTTAATCGCTGGTTCAGCATCGTCAAAGGAATTTCGTACCAGTTCATATCCCTCGTTCACGTTTTCATCAACTTTCGGCGCCATTGGGATGGTGAGAAATCTTGAATGGAGAAGAGAGAGTTTGTCGACACAAGAATCTAGTCTCAAAAATCTGGAGAGCGTGTCGACAGGGCTTGTTCTTGACCTATTTATATGTGTCGAAACATTGAAGGTCAAAAGGCGCGTCAAAACTTACTTAGTGTGTCGACACTGTTGAGATGGTGTCGACACAGACTCCTAACGTCTCGACAGAAGTGTTGACTCTTATGTGTCGACACCAATTGATGATGTGTTGACACAGACATACTTATTAGTTCAACAGAAATTCTGTGTCGACTCTAATTCTAAGTGTCAACACAACTTCTGGATGTGTCGACACAACTCCTCTGAAGTGTCGACACCAATTTTCTAGATGTGTCGACACAACTTCTCTGTGTCGATATAGACCTCTTTTTGTGTTGACACAAAATTACTTAAACAAATTTGTCAATTTATTATATGTTCAGCATACCTAATTCAATTTTAAAATTATTGAATTTAGTTTCATCCAATGGCTTAGTGAACATGTCAGCAATTTGAAAACTTGTATTGACAAATTCTAAACATATATCCTCTTTTTCTACATGATCCCTAAGAAAATAATATCTTATTTCTATATGTTTTGTTCTACTATGAGAAACAAGATTATAAGCAATAGAAATAGCACTTGTAGAATCACAGAGTAAAGGGGTTCTACTTACCTGGATACCATAATCTTTAAGATGATGCTATATCCACAAAAGCTGTGCACAACAGCTCCCTGCAGCTACATACTCAGACTCAGCTGTGGAGATTGCCACACTAGTCTGCTTCTTACAGCTCCATGACACCAATCTTCCTCCTAGAAATTGACAGGTGCCACTTGTGCTTTTCCTATCTTCTTTGCATCCTGCAAAGTCTGCATCTGAATATCCAATCAGTAGAAAATCTCTATTCTTAGGGTACCAAAGTCCTAGATTAGGTGTGCCCGAAAGATATCTCAAAATCCTCTTAACAACAGTATAATGAGATTCTTTTGGGCAGGATTGGTACCTAGCACAGACACATGTAGCATACATGATGTCAGGTCTACTAGCAGTCAGATAAAGGAGGGATCCAACTATCCATCTATACAAAGACTCATCTACAGGTTTTCCTACATCATCTTTGCTTAAAGGCATACTTCTCCCCATTGGAGTTCTCATGGTAGTGGATGACTCCATACCATACTTCTTAATTAACTCCTGGGTGAACTTAGACTAGGATATGGACTGGCCATCATCAGTCCGTCTTACTTGGAGTCCCAAGAAGAACTTAAGTTCTCTCATGCTGCTCATCTCAAACTTCCCTTGCATAAGTTTAGAAAACTTCCTACAAAGGTTGTTTTTAGTAGAACCAAATATTATGTCATCAACATATATCTGGACTAGGATTATCTTCCCTTTGGATTCCCTAAGGAATAGAGTTTTGTCTATTTCCCCCCTTGAGAATTTGTTCTCAATAAGGAAAGTAGACAAGGTTTCATAACAAGACCTTGGGGCTTGTTTCAAACCATATAGGGCTTTCCTAAGCCTATACACATAATTAGAATAGAGTGGATCAATAAAACTTGATGGCTGTTCTACATAGACCTCCTTCTTTAAGTCTCCATTCAGGAATGTTGACTTAACATCCATTTGGAACACTTTGAAACCCTGATAGGCTGCATAGGCTAGGAATAGTCTTATTGCTTCTAACCTTGCCACAGGGGCAAATGTTTGATCAAAGTCTATGCCATCTTCCTACCTGTATCCTTTGGCAACAAGCCTTGCCTTATTCTTAATTATGATCTCACTCTCATCTAGCTTGTTCCTGTAGATCCACTTAGTCCCTATGACATTGTGATCTTTTGGTTTAGGAACTAACTTCCAGACCTTGCATCTCCTGAATTGATACAACTCCTCCTGCATAGCATCAATCTAGTGTGGGTCTTGTATAGCTTCTTCAAATCTTTTAGGTCCCTGTTGAGACAAGAAGCTTGAGCATAGTACAGTGTTCAAACTCCTACTTCTAGTTTGAACCCCTTGTCTCGGATCACCAATAATCTAGTGTACATGATGATCCTTTAATTGTCTAACTGCTGGAGGAAGTCTGTCTATAGTTTGACTTTCTCCATTTTCTTCATTCTGTTGTACTTCATGGTCTTCATCAGCATCTTGTGAGTCTTGTACTTCCCTTGGACAACAACCATCATTTTCCTCTTCCTGCCTTACAGTTTGATCTTCGTTGATAGTCAGCATGTCCATCTTCTCTTTTATACATGTAGAGCTACAAGAACTAATTGGCAACTCACTATTAATAAGTCTTGATTCATCAAATATAACATGAACAGACTCTTCTACAACTTGTGTAGTCAAGTTATAGACTCTATATGTCTTACTATTATTGTTGTACCCAACAAATATCCCATCTTGGGATTTGGCAGCAAACTTTGTCAGGGAAGACTTGCCATTGTTAAGCACATAGCACTTGCAACCAAAGATCCTCAAATAGGATAAGTTTGGTTTTCTGCTTTTCATAACCTCATAGGGTGTCTTTTTGTGGCTCTTAGTGATGGAAGCCATATTGAGCACATGACATGCAGTGTTTACTGCCTCAGCCCAAAAATATTCTGGGAGAGAAATGTCACTCAATAGAGTTCTACTAGCCTCAATGAGAGTATTATTCTTTCTTTCAGCAATTCCATTTTGCTGAGGAGTTCTAGGTGAGGAGAATTCCTGATGAATCTCAAATTCTTCACACAACTTTGTCATATTTTCAGATTGAAATTCAGTTCCATGGTCACTTCTGATTTTGACCACTGAATTGTTCAGTTCATTCTGAATTTGCTTAACAAAGTTGCAGAAAATAGTTGGGGTTTCAAATTTCTGCCTCAGAAAGAAAACCCATGAAAATCTAGAATAGTCATCTACAACCACAAATGTGTAGACTTTCCTACCTATACTCTGAACTGGCATTGGACCAAATAAATCTACATGCAAGAGGTATAAACACCTCACTGAGTCTTTGGTTTCTATGCTATGAAAGGAGGATCTGGTCTGCTTGCCTTCTTGACAAGCTGAGCATATTTCATCCTTAATGCACTTAACTTGAGGATCATTCCTCACTAACTCTTTATTAAAGAGTTGACCAATAGTCTTGTAGTTTAGATGAGCTAGCCTCTTGTGCCATTTGACACAATTAGAGGCTTTCTCATTAGCTACCAGACAAATAGGAGAATCTTTTTTCTTACTCACAAAGTTTAGGCAATACACATTTCCTTTCCTATAACCAGTCAACATGATCTTCTGATCACTTAACCTTTTAATATGACAACCATTCTTAATGAATGAAATGTCATATCCAAGATCACTCAATTGACTTATGCTTATCAAGTTATGTTTCAAACCCTTCACATAAGCCACTTGAGTGATAGTAATTGAGCTGTTAGAAATGTTACCAAACCCTTTGATGACTCCTTTTTCAGAACCATCAAAGATTACTTTAGGTCCATTCAATATGGGTGAGTAGTCCTTCAGCAATCCTCTTGTTCCAGTCATATGTCTAGAATATCCACTATTCAAGTACCATAAAGGGGCATGACCACTTGGACTTATCTACAACAAATAATCACTTAACCTTAGAACCCCAATTGTTATTGGGTCCTTGGTTCAGGTTAGACTAAAATTTAGCATAATTTGTAGCAGCCCTTCTTCCAGGTAAGCTGGCATTCATCCTGACACTAGTGTTATGCCAACAGTCAATGACAAAGTGTCCCACCTTGCCACAATACCAGCACTCATATCTATTATACCTCTTTTTAGGTACAGTTTTAACAACTTTGCCGTCTGCTGTTCTTTGCTTGAGTGCTGGATACCACTTGTCATTCAGAATGTCAGGCTTACCATGACCATGTATGATATCATGATCATTACTATTGGTAGGTTGTTGCACTTTTCTGAGAGAAATAGGGGGATTGAAGACAAGTGGCTTAACTGTGGCTTTCCTTTTTCTTTTGAAATTAGCTGCCCTAATATTTCCCTTAAAACCCAATCCTGCCTTACCCTTTTGAGACACAAAGTCATCAATTAAGGGTAGGACAGATTTTGGCTTAGAGAAACTAGCCACTAGATCTTTTTCCTTATGAAGTCTGACTTCCAGACTTTTGATTTGATCACTCTTGAATGTGATTGTTCCCATCTGAATAACAGTTATGTTTTTCAGCTTGGCAATCTCATTTATCTTCTGATTCAGCAGCTTTTCTGAATCAGATGCAGCCAACTTA
Source organism: Platanthera guangdongensis (assembly GCA_039583875.1). NCBI lineage: Eukaryota > Viridiplantae > Streptophyta > Magnoliopsida > Asparagales > Orchidaceae > Platanthera > Platanthera guangdongensis. Next base: position 131,194,791 of record CM077156.1, read on the forward strand.
AGAGCTGCAATCTCCTTACCTTGAATTTTTGTCAGGTTTTTGCATCTCTTAAATGTCTGCAGCAAATCACCATATTCATCTATAAGTTGATGAATATCTCCTTCATATTCAGATCCATCCACATCTCTTGATGTAGATACTTCTGATTCTGAGCCAGTGTAATAATCAGAGTCTTCAGATAAGCTTTTTACCTTACTTGGACCAGGATGAACCTGACAGTGATCTTCATCAGTCAGGGCCATCAGCCCTTTGCACTGATGATCTTCAGTTCCATTTATTGAGTCCAGCAATTGCAAGAACTCAGTCTCTTCTTCTGTTGCAAATAGACCAATATAAGCTTCAGCAACAGATTCAGAATCTGAAGATGATGGATCTGTCCAGCTTTTCTCTTTCTTTGCTACAAAGGATTTCTCCTTCTTGTTCTTATACTGATACTTCTTCTTATCTGTTGATTCCTTTCTTTTGTCTGGACAATCAGCTACTATATGTCCAGGTCTGTTGCAACAATAACACACAATCTTTGTAGTTGTTGATTTGCTAGGTTTTGACCTACTCTTATCCTTTCTAGATGACTTTCTTTTCTGATAATATTCATCCTTAGACTGAGAGGAGGATGGCTTAGTTCTCCACTCTTCTTCTTCAAAAATCTCTGAACCTGCCTTGTGAGCGACGACGACGGCGACGGATTTCGTTTCTTAGAGAGAGAAAGAGGAAACAGAAATTCTTGAGAGAGTATGGCTGCAAAACTTCTTAAAAAATAATCTTCTTAGAAATTATTAGGGTTTGTCTGTTTAGACAAGACCTTTTATAGGATCAGAAAAGATTAGACGTGATTAAGTCGTTATGAGAGACACGTGGACCAATCACGTCAAAGTTTATGAATAAGACCGGTATTCTGGACTTAACGAATTTTCGGAAAAGTCAAAGTAAAATACTCGAGATATACAAGATTACTCGAGTAGATGCAGCACTACTCGAGTAGGTAGATCTAGATTCCATAACCATTTTCTAAAATTTAAAATACAAACAATAAATTGTCATACATATAAAAATGAAAACAGAGATAATAATTTTGATTATTTGATTTTATTTATCTTGTTATTCTTGGACTTCCCAAGGAATACCCAATGAGGAGTTCTCTCTGCTACTAGGCAGTTTGTGGGATGAATAGCCCAACATGGCTCTTTCACAAGAGAATATGTGATGTAGATCTATAACTTATTTAGACTGTTGGACTATTTTTTTTAATATATTTCTATATTAATATACATTTTTTTTATAAAAATGTAGAAACAATGATAATAAAACTAGATCTTGAATAATAAGATAATAAAAACTTGTAAATTAGAGGGTTGATAAATAAAAGAATTAAAAATATTATATAGATTAAAATCGAGCCGGGGTAAGGCATGTGGTCACTACCCTAAAGAAGTTCCACCACCCTCCAATAGGGCTTTCAACTGATGCTCATTTCTCTAAGGTATAATACTCGGCTAGATCCCGAAACTCCAATGTGCATGGATACCAATGAAGCACAAAATTCCCGAACTGTCACTTGACGAAGCAAATATTAAGAAAATAGAAGCATAGAGAAGATCATATCATGAGCGAGATAACAAGCGACTAAATATTCTGAGAGCATACGTAAAATAATCGGAAAATCTCCTATATAGGAGTCTTGTAAAATGACAGGAAATTTATCAGTCGCTTGCTATCTCGCTCATGATACGATCCTATCAATGCAACTCGATGCAAGGTGTTTGTGTTGAGTTCTTATCGATGCAACTCTAGTCGACACAAGTTGGGTGCGCTGAGTTCTTTTCGATGAATGTCGACACAACTTTAGAAAAAAGGATTAAAAATTGGCAAAACTATTTTGCACAAATATACAATTCAATTCAATTATTCCCAAAATTTGAAATCCGAAATCTGGTCTGGTGCGGTGCGCGTGCGCGCGTGGTTCATAGATCCTCCTTATGTTCCTTTGAACAAATAAGAAGAAGTGAAAACATTTATATACTCGCCGATATGAGTGGAGATAAACAATATGGGACTAAATGGTTCATCCTTTCCTATATAAAAGGTCTCCCTCCAAAATTTGGATTCCCTCCATTTGATTTTGGAGATTTTCATAAAATATGAGGAGCCCAACACAAAACACCAAACAAGGTTCCAATAAAATATTATATATTAAAAGTTTTAAAATAAAATTTCCAACACCTATGAACACTCACACCCAATGGTCATCGTATGTGAGTGCTTTAGAATATACATCAATAAAAATCCAAGAATCTTAAATTAGAGGTAAACAACACAGTTATTGATCCTTTACACAGAGGGAAGGAGAGTATCTTACTCAAATTCAAAGGGGAGCCTGGCTTGGTCCACCATCTCGTCCTCTTCCTCCGTTGATGCTTCCAAGATACGAGAGGAGTTGTCACCTTCTCCTAGTTGTGTGGGCTCATTTACCTTAACATAAAGGGATCCAGACTCGAAGAGCTCCAAAGGACACTTATAAATGTCGTTTGACACCTTTGAGATGCTTGGGGAGGTAGGAGAAGAGTACGGGTCAAAATCCTAGCTTCCTGGGCTGAAAAATTGAGATGATGGTGTGTCACTCGCTCGAACTTCAGCTAAAATTGCAAACTGCATCAATATAGGAAAACTGGGCGCACGTGCATGTGGGACAAAGTGCATGCACGTGTGTGGGTTAAATAGATAGAGGAAAACTGAGCATCCAGGTCGTGCACATGCATTTGTATGTATGCATAAATAATGCACACACATACTCAGATTCACCCAAACTGCGTAAAAAAGTCAGAATGACTATGCATGCACAATTGCACGTGCACACACATGCTTACAAAATAACACATGCATAATTTCGGATTGACAAAAATGTGAATGCTAGGAGAAAGAGGCGAATGTATGTGCGGAAATTTTGCACAGATGTGCATAAGCTAATTTGAACATAAGATCCCCAAAATTGCACAAAAATCCACACCTATAAAAGAAAATGGGTGTAATTAGCATATGCAGAGAACTTAACTATATAACTATTTATACAAAAGAGCACATGCACTCGATTAGGGGTACTGCACGAGTCTACAATCCATTATCAAAATAATTTTTAATTTTAAAATAAATCTAACCTACACACCAATAAATAAATAGAACAACATGGAACTAACAATTATTTAAATCCAAAGTGCATGGATCCAGAAATGAAATGCACATATGTAGGGAAATGAATTGTTTTTACAAAATATGTGCACATTTTGAAAGATAATCGTGTGTACATAATGCAGAATGAGTGTGCACGTGCAATCAAATACGATATCTACCTCCTAAGACTTAAAGTAAGCATTTCCCTTAGTGTGAATGAAAATTTGAAAGATAAGAGAAGATTGAAACTCATTACCCAATGCTCGAGATGGTGTATTCCGAGACGACCATAACTATTAGGGAAAACCCCATTTCTTGATTTGATTTATAATTAATGAATGATTTAGTAGGGCATGACCCATGTTGTATAGAAGGGTAGTTTTTGTAATAAGGACTTAGTATCTATGCTACAAGATCATGTCCTAAGAGTGCTGAAAAAAAATTGGCTTCAAAGCTGTTAGAAATGAACAAAAAACAAGTCGGAAGTTGAACTAAAACAAACCGGAAATGGTTTTAACAGAAATTTTATTATCTGAAAAAGGTATATATTACAAAGGTATGACCTCCTTTATATAGAATGGAGGAGAGAAGAGAGAATACAAATAAGAGATGTGAGACTAAAAATTTACATGACACAAGCGGACTATACAGACACAAACCGCACAAGCCGCGCGGTTAGACAGACGGGCTAACCGCTCGGCTACTGCCAGAGAGAGAGAGACTGTCATGGGAGACCGCTAGACCGCCAAGTCTCCAATTCGCCAGAGTCAAACCGCCAGACCGCTTGGACCTCAGACAGCAACACACAACAACCAAACCGCTGAAGATTAACTACCAAACCGCGCGGTCATCAACCCGCCAAGCCAGACGGCCAGGCCGCCCGGTCACCAACTTCAACACTCCCCCTCAAGCTGGAGCATATATATCGATCATGCCCAGCTTGTCACAAATATGAAGAAACGAGGCGGAAACTGGCTTGGTGAAGATGTTAGCCAGCTCTTTGTCAGAAGTGATGAAGGGAGTGCAAATTTGTCCCTTCAGAATCTCTTCACGAATGAAATGACAGTCGACCTCAATGTGCTTGGTTCTTTCATGGAAGACCGGATTTTTGGAGATGTATATGGCAGCCTTGTTATCACAGAACATAGGTAGAGGATGGTTGTACACATCTCCTAAATCTTGCAGGAGAGCTCGTAGCCACTTTAACTCACAAGTGGTCGATGTCATACTACGATATTCTGCTTCAGCACTGGACCTGGAAACAACCGACTGCTTCTTGCTCTTCCAGCTCACCAGATTGCCCCCAACAAAGGTGCAGAAACCCGAGGTTGACTTACGATCCCCTTTCTCATCAGCGTAACTCGCATCTGAGTATGCTTCAACCCTCAGATGACCATTCTTCTGAAAGAGTAATCCTTTCCCAGGCGCTGCTTTGATATATTCCAAGATCCGCAAGGCAGATTGAAGATGACATTCCCGAGGAGCTTGCATAAACTGGCTCACCTTGCCAACAACATAGGAGATGTCGGGTCTGGTTACCGTGAGATAAATGAGTTTTCCCACCAGACGCCGGTACCTCGAAATATCGGATAGAAGAGGCGAGTCATATGTCCAAGTTTTGTCTTCTCCAGTAGTCATAGGACAACGGGCAGGTTTAGCACCTGTCAATCATGCCTCCTTTAAAAGATCAAGGGCATACTTCCTTTGGGAAAGAACCATGGAGTTGGGCTTCCTTGAGATTTCAATCCCCAGAAATTACTTTGGAGATCCCATATCCTTTGTGACCAAGTGTTGACAGAGGTGTTTCTTTGTCAACATTACCCCCTCCTGGTCATCGCCAGTAAGAAGAATGTCATCGACATAAACCGCAAGAACAACCATACCAGAGGCGGTTTTCCGAACAAATAGGGAGTGATCGGCCGAGCTTCGTGTAAAACCAATGGCCGCAACAATGCCGCTAAACTTGTTAAACCAGGCACGCGGACTTTGCTTGAGGCCATAAATAGCCTTCTTCAATCGGCATACACGTGTCTCCCCTTGAGCAACATATCCTGGAGGTTGCTCCATATAAACATCTTCCTCTAGATCACCATAGAGGAAAGCATTCTTAACATCCAGTTGTGAAATTGGCCAGTCCCGATTGACAGCCACAGAGAGAAGGACACGTATGGTGCTGAGACGAGCAACAAGAGAGAATGTATCGAAATAATCAACACCATAGGTCTGAGTGAATCCTTTAGCCACCATGCGGGCTTTGTAGCGATCCACACTGCCATCAGGGAGGAATTTCACCACAAAAACCCAGCGACAGCCAACAACATCTGTGCCAACAGGAGGAGGAACAAGAGTCCAGGTACCCCGTTCAGTCAGAGTAGCGATTTCTTCATCCATGGCAGCTTTCCAATGCGGAAGGGTAAGAGCTTCCTGATAGGAACGAGGGGTGGAAGTAGAAGAAATAGCCAGAGCAAAGTCCCTGCGAGCAGGCGTCAGACGATCATAGGAAACAACAGCAGCAAGAGGATGCTGGGTACAAGTCCGAACCCCTTTGCGAAGGGCAATGGGAAGGTCCAGGTCAGTAGGTACCTCAGTATCCGGAGCATCCGTGGTGGAGAAAGCTGGCCCGAGAGAAGAGAGCAACGACAGCGAAGAGGAGGAAGGTGGAGGAGGAGGAGCAGGGTAAGATGGTGGAGATAGAGGAGATGGTGAAGATGGGGGAGGTGGCAGAACAGTAGCAGGAGTGGAGGGAATAGTGGGGTTGGTGGGAGAAGGAGGAGTAACAGGAGTAGATGAAGAAGCAGACAAGAAGTAAGATGCATTTTCAAAGAAGGTAACATCCACAGAGACAAATTGTTTGCGGGTGACGGGGTCAAAGCAACAATAACCTTTCTGAGTGGGAAAGTAGCCCAGAAAGATACATTTGGTGGACCGAGGGGAGAGTTTGTCGCGGGTGGTAGAGGGAGCATGCACAAATGCGGTGCATCCAAAGATACGGAGAGGAAGAGGAAAGGGTTCTTTGCCCGGATAGAGAATGGAGAAAGGAGTTTGACCATGGAGAACAGTGGAGGGAATGCGATTGATGAGATAGCAAGCGATGAGAACAGCATAGCCCCAGTAGGAGCGAGGGACATGCATTTGCGTAAGCAGAATGCGAGCGACATCAAGGAGGTGATGGTTTTTGCGTTCCGCCACGCCATTTTGTTGCGAGGAGTAAACGCAACTGGTTTGATGAATAATCCCATGTTGCATACAAAAGGAGGAAAAGGCTTGACTAAGATATTCTTTGGCGTTATCCGAGCGTAAGACTTTAATGGAAACGCCAAACTGAGTTTGAATTGATTGATAAAAGGATGTCCATATATCAAAAAGTTCAGAACGGTCTCGTGGGAGATAGACCCAAGTACAGCGAGAAAAGTCATCAATGAACGTAACAAAGTAAGAACTACCCCGCCCAATGGTAAGGGTAGGAGCAGGACCCCAGATGTCAGAGTGAACAAGATCAAACGGACGGGTGGATCCACGAGCTTGCTTGGGAGGAAAGGAAGAGCGGTGATGCTTGCCAAGTTGACATGCGTCACAATTAAGAGGAGGATGTTGGGAAGGGAGGTGGGGGAGAAGTTGACGAAGAAGGCGAGGGGGGGCATGACCAAGGCGAAGATGCCATTAGAGAAGATCTGTAGAGGAGGAGGAGAAGGCAGATAGAGCAGAGACGTTGTCGAGGAAGTAGAGGCCGTCACTCTCAGTCCCAGTAGCAATCATCCGTCGGGAGGCCGGATCCTAAAAAGAACAAGAAGTAGTAGTGAAGGTGATGGAGCACTGTAGTTGTTTGCATAAAGAGGTAACCGATAATAAATTGCAAGGAAACTGGGGCACATAGAGGGTATCTGCAAGGCAGAGAGACGGAGTGACTTGAACCATGCCCGTCCCATTGACCGGGGAGGGAGAACCATCCGCAACGATGACAGGGGGCAACCGATCATGCGTGTCTAGATGAGAGAAACAGTGAGGATTGCCTGTCATATGATTGGTAGCACCAGAATCGATCAACCAGCGTCCGCGAGTAACAGTGTGGGCACTACCAGAAGAGATGACCACCGAGGCGGACGACGCGGAGGAAGTGGAATCCATTGAAGAGAGACGGCGAGTGCAAGCCGCAGCGGCTAAAACAAGGCACAAGCCAGGCGGACAGAAGCAGGCCGCGCGGCTAGGAAAGTCGCAGGCAGGAGAAACCAAGGCGAACGACAAAAGAGAGGCCGCAACGAATAGTGAGCACGAGCGGGTAGAAAGCAGTCAAAGGCACAGTGGGGAAGAGGTCGCGCGGACTGAAAAGGCCGAGCGAACAGAAGAGAAGAGGAAGCAAGAAGCAGCGAAAACAACAAGTCGCAAGTAGGGCGAACAAAAGCAGGCCGCAACGACTAGGAAGTCGGAGAGGCAAGAAGGAACCAGGGACGCGGCGACAACAAAACAGGATGCGGCGACGAATAGCAGCAGGAGAAGAGAACCAAGGAGAAGAAAGCCGCTCGAACAGGGCAACGGACAGAAACAAGCCGCGCGAACAGGGCAGCGGACAGAAGAGAAGGCAAGCCGCGAAGACAGGTCGCGGAAAGCAGAAAACAAGCCGCGAGAATCAGAGAGCGCACACAATCAGGAGGAAAAGACCGTGTCCTCTGATACCATGTTAGAAATGAACAAAAAACAAGTCGGAAGTTGAACTAAAACAAACCGGAAATGGTTTTAACAGAAATTTTATTATCTGAAAAAGGTATATATTACAAAGGTATGACCTCCTTTATATAGAATGGAGGAGAGGAGAGAGAATACAAATAAGAGATGTGAGACTAAAAATTTACATGACACAAGCGGACTATACAGACACAAACCGCACAAGCCGCGCGGTTAGACAGACGGGCTAACCGCTCGGCTACTGCCAGAGAGAGAGAGAGACTGTCATGGGAGACCGCTAGACCGCCCGGTATCCAATTCGCCAGAGTCAAACCGCCAGACCGCTTGGACCTCAGACAGCAACACACAACAACCAAACCGCTGAAGATTAACTACCAAACCGCGCGGTCATCAACCCGCCAAGCCAGACCGCCAGGCCGCCCGGTCACCAACTTCAACAAAAGCAATGTAGCATCAAAATACAATCAACGCAACGTCAAGAAACAATGGAATATCTGTGCATGCATCACAATCTTAAAACAACACTAAATCATAGTGCAGAATATTTACGATGCATCAAAAAGAAAAACATGTGTTGTGTAGATTACAAAGGCGCTCCGTCAAAATCTTTCAAATAGCACCAAATCTTTCAAACAACACTAAAACTACAAAGCATTATCGAATTCGCCAAAAGAAACTTCGAGAAGACTCTGAGCAAGCAAGACATGCGTTGATCTCAGATCTACTCCATCGACCAACTCTCTTGGAACTTATCACACCAAAGATTATGGATAAAATACAACTGTTAGAAGATCTATTTCTAGTATGTTATCTAGGCCAATGTAAGTAGCTTTTAGAGCATGCTTAAGGAAATTTATACACGAATTGAAAAATATTTAATAAGGTGTATATATAGATGACGCCAATAAAGAAAGAAAAATGAGTGAAGAATAAGAAATAAAATAGATAGAAAAGCAAAAAAAATAATACAAGTAACAAAATGAAAAAAAATACAGAGAAAGAAGGGATCAATCTTCCCCAAGTATGCAATATACAGAAGGAGTTCATCTAATTGATTATCATCTCCCATTTCAATTGGTATCAGAGGGAAGTTGATCAAAAGAAGTATAACGCTTTGATCAATAAGATCTTTTGAAAACTAATCACTTAAAAAGTTCATATCACAAACATGAGCACTTATCAAAGAAAAGAATATGCAATCACAATACCTCTTATTTGCAATCTAAATAATTTCTCTTTGTGGAGGTATATAATTAGATTGTGTATGAACTCTATTGATGAAGAAATTTATTATGTAATCTTGATAGGTCATGTAACTCTAACAAGGATAGATGATAATGGAGAAAGTGTGCTTATATCTAGAAATGAATGCTTGGAAAGAAATTGGAAGGCTAAGGAACATGACACTATAGTCATGAACATTATTATAGCAATAAAGTCTGATGACATATTTTTGAAAGTAGCAGATTTCACTTCAGCAAAAGAAATCTGAGTATCCTTTACCAGATTAGTAGATGGCACTACTTATAAAAGGAGAAATGAATAATCCTTTTAAATTTCTCCTAACTGCATTATGGAGATAGAAGACATATTTCTCCTTGCTAAAACTAGAAGTCGAAGTGAAGAAAGCTTCTCATGCTCAGACAATGAAGAAAAGATGGAGGATGTTGAAGTACAAAACATATTACATGAAAGGGGAAATATTTCCAAAAAATATGATGTTGTTAATTTGAATAATCAACTTGCCAAAGCTAAGGAACTTGAAAATTCCTTGAATGGTAGAAATAACAAGCTTAAAGACATCTATGAAAACCTTAAAATAAGGTTTAAGAATATAAGGCTAGGATTTGATCCTACCATGTTAAAGGGCCCTCCAAACATTTCTACTTGGAAGACTCCAGTTTATTTGTTAAAGCAAAGCCTCAATACATTCTAAAGGTGTTTTACAAACATAAATGTATAGAAATAAAAATCATAATATTGAAACCTTCTCATCTTCTCACAGGAAGGATCTCTTGGAAAAGATCAAAGAATATTAAATCAAGAAAGGTTAAAGCCTATTAAAAAAAGAAAATAAATCTATGTATACAAAGTACGTGTCAAATGGAAATCGATGCAACTACATATATGCGTCAAATAGTAACCAACACAACATTGAAGTCATGGGAAATTCTATTTCATGCAAATATAAATATGAGTCGAACACTACTCGACCCAACTTCCATTTCAAGACTGCTATCTCTTTGTTCCACATATCAGATAAAATAGGTGTGAGAAATTCCTAACCTTTTTCTCACAATATTTATTCAAAAAGAAAATTAAATATAATATGTATGGGTGCCATTGCTGCCATAAGGTAGGGCATTTTATGAGAGATTGGTGGTATAATTCATCAACAACTGCACTTCCCAAAAGCTCTGCGAGAACTTCTCTCTTCTCTCACAGTAACAATTATTCTGTAACATCAGGACCTAAAATAAACTTGGGTCCTTATAATGTCTATTCTTATTATCGGTAAAACACCCTCTTCACCACAAACCAACAGTGGAATGAAGATTAATATAGGAATGTTAAATTGTTGGAATAAGCAAATAAAATAAATTATATAAAATAATAAATAAAACAAATTTGTACAAAGTCAATGCACTTTCTAACTAGGATAAGTCTAGTGCCTAACATCAAGAAGTCAGACGATGCCTTAGAACCGCAATCCATGAAAAGACAAGAAAAGGTTTTCATGCCCTCAGTACCAGGAGTGTAACATCACTTAAAAATTCAATAGGTTAACAATCGTGCCTTTATTCCTCTCACCATTTTAGTCAAAAGAACTAAATCGTCATATCACATCGTTGAGGCATTTCAAATTTCTTTCCTATTTAAAGGGTTGCTCCATACGAGCACCTTATTACTATCCAAGTTTCAAAAAAATCAATTCTCTTTCTGTTTCTATACTTCTTTCTTCCTCGCCTTGATTGCCTCTTGTTAATTGAAGCTCTCCATCTTCTTAAAAAATTTCTCCAATTCCTCTGAACCATTCCCTCTGAGAGTGGTATTGATCTCTATTCTCTAAAGAATCAAGAAGGGGAAAGTGGCATATTCTAGATGAATCATGAAATGTTAAATGTCGCATATGCTTGTTGGAGTCCAGTTCTAACCTACTGTAGGGACTGGTAATGCCACATGTGCTCACTGGACGCCCAGTGAAGTATGTTGGTATCTTGTCCAGGGGAGGAGATATCGAGGATTGAGAACTATCTCCCAAGATCTCTCCTTCTGAATCCTCTTCCCTGGTGGACCCATCCTTTTACCCTCTCCCCTCCTCTCTAAAGAGGAAGACCACAATCAAGCTCTCTTCTTACCTCATCCAGTGAGGTATGGTTACCTCATAATGATGGGGAGTATGAAGATATCTTTGAAGAAATCTCTTTACCATAAAGGGGGGGGGGTATAAGGCAAGTGGGACTGAGAACCCAGTTGTTCTCCATATTAACCCCTCTCTCGCCTCTATCTATAAGACAATTAGGAAATTGTCTAAAAAGAAGGTTTAGAGTCTGGCATTCTATGTAAGTAGAACATTAGGAAACAAAATGTTACTAAAAATTATAAAGAAATGAAAACACTCAAAATAATGTGTCTATGAAATGCGTTTAATTCTTTTCCAAGAAATCCTTGTGAAATGCATTAAATATTTTTTTATAAAATGTATTACTACTTCTTGTATGGATTCCTTATTTGTGAGCAATAAATATTATCTATGTATATGAAGAAATAATTTTGTTTATAAATACTTCAATTCAGTCTTCTGAAAATCACTCAAAAACATATAAAAACTGGTATATCAAATGAGAGGACATTGTTGGGAAAATCCACCTCTTGATTTGATATACATTTAATGAGTGATTTAGTAGGGAATTACCCATGTTGTATAGAAGGGTATTTTTTGTAATAAGGACTTAGTATCAAGCTATAAGAGCATATCCTAAGAAATCAATAAAAGAACTCAGCTTCAAAGCTATGTAGCGTCGAAATATAGTCAGTGCAAAGTCAAGTAGCAATGGAATATCTGCGTAGTCATCACAATATTAAAACAACACTAGATCATAACCCATAATATCTAAGTTGCGTCAAAAAGAAAAATGCATGATGTGTCAATTATAAAGGAGCTCCATCAAAAACTTTCAAATAGCGCCGAATCTTTCAAATAGCAGTGATACTGCAAAGAAGTGTTGAATTCTCCAAAAGCAACATCTAAAAGACTAGTAAATTAAGACCTACACTGATCTCTTAGATCTACTCCAACAGTCATCTCTCTTGGAACTTGACACACCAAAGATCGTGGATAAAATATAGTGAAATGGGAGAACAGTTGACTGATTCCTCAGAGATTTCTCTAGAAGTGGGTGAATAGAGATTAAAATTTATTTTAAACTAACTATACAATTTATAGAATTTCCATTTACACAAGTTGTTAATCAGAATTAAAACAGATAATTATAATCACATCATAAACAAAAATGAAATCACAGAATAAAGCACAATCACATAAGACAAGAAATATAGTGGTTTTCCAAAATCTGGGTACATTCACTCTTCTATCCCCTTGATAGGAATTCACTATCACAGTGCCTGAGTCTTTTGATAGGTATACTCTTAGAACCAATAACCAAATCTTTTGATAAGGAGATCTTGAACCAAAACAATCTTAGTCTTTTCCCAAGGAGACTCTCAGAACCTCTAATTGAATCCTTTGAAGAGGCATTCTCAAAACTCTTTTCACATACTAAAAAGTTAATGGAACAAAAAATATAAAAAGATTAGAGGATTTATTTATCATCTTGTTGAGTCCTCTCAGCTGAATCCTGGGGACTATATGACACTTTGTGAATTAATATCTAGAACTTTAATGAATCCTTGAATAAGAAGATCTCAAGGAATATAAGCACTTAATCCAGATTATCTTTTAAACTTTTCTGAATCTAATGCATAAATTGACAAGCCCTTAAGAAGAACTGATTCTAGGAAGAACTTCAATTGCAGATGATAATCTTCTTATCCTTCTCTGTCGAAATCAAACTTCCAAAACCACGATCAAATTTGTGTAATAATCGTTAGAATAATTGTTGATGTGATTCAATCCCCATGTCTCATGTGTACATTATATATATATATATATATATATATATATATATATATATATATATATATATATATATATATATATATATATATATATATATATATATATAACATTAGGGGCTTCAATCCTGACTCCTTATCCCCATCTCAGCCCAGGCTAACGGAGCCTGACTTCTTCAGGGGAGAGAGTGGAGCCTCGAGAAGTACTCTGGAGAGGAAGATCCTTGGCCCCTCTTCATTCTCTACAGGTCTTTCTACATGGAAGCGGGCGGGGAAAAGAGAAAACACGGGAATAAGAAGCAAGCGGAGGGGACGATAGGCCGCCCGTAGGCTTACGGCTCAGCTCTACGCCCCATCGCCTATTTCTATATGCTCATCCCCTTTGGGGCCAATCGTAGAGCCGTGTCTTGTAAGTGATCCGAACCTGCCCGGAGCGAGCCCCTCTAGGCGATAGGTCATAGAGCTGAGCCGTAAGCCTACGGGCGGCATATCGTCCCCTCTGCTTGCTTCTTATTCCCGTGTTTTCTTTTTTCCCCGCCCGCTTCCATGTAGAGAGTCTTGTAGAGAACGAAGAGGGGCCAAGGATCTTCCTCTCTAGAGTACTTCTTGAGGCTCCACTCTCTCCCCTGAAGAAGTCAGGCTCCGTTAGACTGGGCTGAGATGGGGATAAGGAGTCTGGATTGAAGCCCCCAACGTTATATATATATATATATATATATATATATACGTCTCCAAAAATCAGTTATTCAATTCAAAACTTTCTTGAAGTAATTCTGAATTAATATTCAAAACAGTTCTCATTCAAAAATCTATTCAACGTAGCATCGAGTTCATGTAGGCGTAGCATCGAGTTCTGGCTTCATTCAAACAATCTGTCAATTAAGTTCTGTAATCAACGTTGTGTCGATATCATATTAAAGTATGCGTCGATTTAATCCTTTAATTAACATCGACTTATCATGTTCAGTTACTCTGACTTATACTCGACATAACGTTGACTTATTGTCAAAGTTGCGTCGACTTCTAGCCGACGCATATTGACATTTCATGACTTTCCTCTTAAATTCAGTGTGCCTTTCTCATGTCCTTTATACCAATGATATCCTAGGACTTCTAATACCACATTAACCTCTCTATACGTCATGTGTAATAAACCTAAGATGTAAAATCACTTAAAATAATTCGTTAAGGTAAATCATAAGGGTTTTTCCCAATAATCTCCCTCTATTTAGCTTAACAAATTTTACAAAATTTCAAAGGTGATTTAATAAAGACAAATCAGCAGGATTACAAAAATTTGACTTACATACAACATGCAATAAACTTAGATTAAATAAAAAAAGGACAGAAACATGAGAACGACAACTGAATATACCATAAAACTTGTGTCAAAAGCAGTGTTACTTCTAATTCTTGTCAACAAGAAATGTTGTAAATGCAGTGTACAATTTCTTTGACATCTTTTCAACAAATTCAAAATGAAAGCTTCTTGCCTTATCTGGATGACTTTGTATATTCCGATAAACATTTAAAAGCTTTTGAACTTCTGCCTCCGCATTATGCGAGATAAAGTTGAGTGTATGTCCATTGCTTAAAATTTTTGCAGACAGCTCATTAATAAACTCCAAAAGATTGTCAAAAAAATATCTTTCGGCTTTTCTTCAGTTGTTGGTACTTTATTAGTTGAAACCTTTACAAAGCTTATCTTTTTTTGTTTACCAATTTCATAAAGAATATATTATCCTGATTATACGCCAAACCTACTATACTTTTGTGACAATGTGAAAGATGGGGCTAGACCTGATTTACTCTAGAGGGGGGTGAATAGAGTAATCTAAAATCTTTTGACTGTTTTAAAGATTATCAGAGTAATGCAAATAAGAGATACCAAGATTAACAGAAAGCAAGAGCAATCCAAGTCAATCTAATCTAACACAGCATAGTTAGCCTAATCAATCACAACCACAGCAAGAAATGATAATATTGAGTGCTAATGACAATACATAAAGGAAATTAACATACATATAACAATTTGAATTTCAAACATTTCATAATAAATTAACTCAACAAATCACAGAATTTTTTTTATAAATTTACCTAAATAAAAAACTTCATTCTAACATGATACATATGATTAGATATCATTACAACAACCTTAATGAAACTTAAAGGACAAGATACTTAATAGAAGTAGAATTGAAGTTGAATTTAAACTTTGAGCAAATAAAGAATTTGTGTGACAATTTCTTTATTTGTCTTTCTCAAACTTGTGGAGTAATTACTTAAGGTTTGAAACCTTAATTGTCCACAAAGAAGAAGATGATATTGTAGTAATTTTAAACAAACAACTACCTCGGTTTTATTCTCAATATTTGAAGGAATAAAGACTTAATTCTCATCAAACCTTCTCATCCAACTTGAAGCCTCTTCACGGTTTTCTTCAACAAGATTTTTCAGTGGCCGAACCTTCTTCTTCTTATGCAAGGGTTTTGGATCTGAGATCCAAGTGCTCAGCTTTCTCCTTTCTTCAATCAAGTCGTGGACTTGATTCTTTTATTCTTTTGGGATTTCCCTCAAGAGAACAAAACCGAAAACATTGATCTAGGCAACAATGTTCTTCACGGTTTTCCTCCTTCTCCTTCACGATTTTTTTTCTTCCTCTCTTTCTATTTTGGAATCCACGGCTTGAGCATTTTCTAATTAATCACAAAAGCATTTATAAGAAGGTAGTTATTCAAAGAAGCCGCACCCTTTCATCAAGGAGTGCTACCATTTCATTTTATTAAAAAAACCGCAACCTTTCAAAGAGGTAACCGCCATAGGTAGAAAGGAATTCGGCCCCTTTTTAAAACCGTTTTTTTATTAAATAAAAACTGGTTTAAATCCGAAAATAATTTAAATTATTTATCTTAATATAGTAAAAAAACGAACCTTAATAAAACTCATAAAGGACCTTACAAAATATTCCATAAAAGTATGGTTTTGACAAGTGTAACACTTAGGCATTAAGTTATCAAATATAGTGTTACATGTGATAACCTTTCATGATATGAATTATTTCTCTTATCATGTAATCATTTTCAAAACAATGCTTAGATACTCTTCATCATGTCTATCATAGACTTGATCATAGCATTACACACCATCAACATAAAAGGACATATTGCAACTTAAACATTTGAATAAAGACATGAACTATTGTGCTCATACCAACAAACCACACATTGTCTTTCTAATGTTGTCAAAAGCAATAAAGTCATTCATAAGAAGTAAATATAAAACCACATTAAAAACATAAAGTGCTTTAGATTAGTAGAAGAATTTCTTTCTACTTGGAGATGTGTACCCTTCACGGTACCATTTGTTTGAAGCAAATTGATTCTCATCATCTTCTTTCCAAGTGTTAACATAACACTTGTTCATATTCTTTTTCCTGAAAATAAAGGATATAGTTATTAAAAAATTAATAATAAAAAAGAAAGACAACAATGACAATCCTAGTTAAAATTAACTCAACAAACTCCCCCTTTGGCATTGTTGTCAACTTTTAATTTTTTAATAATAGTAATAGCATTCTCCCCCTATTACCATTCTCCCCCTTTGACAACCATGCCAAAGGATAGAAGCCCCCTTCCTGGATAATCAGGTAATAACTGCTAGGGATTTGATCCCTAAGCTATTCCATATGTCAATGAAGTGAATTTTTGATAAGGGTTTAGTAAATATATCGGCTAGTTGTTCCTTTGTAGAGACATAGGTTAGAATAACATCCTTGTTGGTGACATGTTCTATTAGGAAGAAATATTTTATAGAGATATGTTTTGTTCGATTGTGCATAACAGGGTTCTTTGAGATATTAATTGCACTTGTGTTATCACACTTTATCTCTAAAGGTTTATCAATTTGAATCCCAAAGTTTTTAAGTTCTTCTTTCATCCATAAAATTTGCGTGCAACATGTCGTTGCAGCAACAAATTCCGACTCAGCTGTCGATAATGTAACTGAATCTTGCTTCTTTGAGTGCCATGCCACAAGATGGTTTCCTATAAAGAAGGCTCCTCCACTTGTACTTTTACGTTCATCGATACAACCGGCCCAGTCAGCGTCTGTATAAGCCATAAGAGTGTCATTTGTTTTATTTGAATAGAATAACCCAAAATCAATAGTGCCTTTCAAATACCTTAAGATTCGTTTTCCAGCACTCCAGTGACTCTCTTTAGGATTACTTTGAAATCTAGATATTAAACATACTGAGTGCATTATATCTGGTCGAGTTGATGTTAAGTATAAGAGACTTCCTATCAATGATCTATATTGTTTTTGGTCAATTTCTTGTCCATCCATATCTTTTGATAACTTCTCATTTGTACTCATGGGAGTACTAATGGGTTTACAATCTTTCATTCCAAATTTGTCAAGTATTTCTAATAGATATTTACTTTGACTTAGAAAGATTCCCTCTTTCTTTTGATGTATTTGTAAACCTAGAAAATATGATAGTTCACCTATCATTGACATTTCAAAAGTATTTTCCATTTCTTTCACAAAGTCATTGCATGAAGCTAAGTCTCTTGAACCCAATAATATATCATCAACATATATGAGAACAAATATTAGATTATCTTTAGTGTGTTTGATATATAAGGTATTGTTCAATTGACTTTTTGCAAAGTTAGCTTTGTGTAAAAAATCATCTAACCGTTCATACCAGGCACGAGGAGCTTGCTTTAATCCATACAATGCCTTGTTTAATTTACATACATGTGAGGGATTTGTGCGATCAACAAATCCTTCAGGTTGCTCCATGTAAACCTCTTCTTCTAGGAGGCCATTTAAGAATGTCGATTTTACGTCCATTTGAAAAATTTTAAAGTTTAAGTTTATGGACATTGAAAGAAACATTCTTATTGACTCCATTCTTGCGACAGGAGCAAAGGTTTCCTCATAGTCTATACCTTCTATTTGGGAATATCCTTTACATACTAGTCTAGCTTTATTTCGAATGACGTCACCTTCTTCATTTAGCTTATTTCTAAACACCCATTTTGAACCAATAATATTTTTTATTTTTAGGTCTTTCTACAAGTTCCCAAGTGTTATTTTTTTAGAATTTGATGAATTTCTTCAGTCATAGCATGTAGCCAAGATTCATTAGCAAGAGCATCTTTTACAGTTTTTGGTTCATCTACGGCTATCATGGAATATAGTATTCTTGGTGAATTTCTTCTTGTAGTGACCCCTTGACTTGGGTTTCCAATAATTTGACTTTCAGGATGATGTTTGTGGCATGTTTTGATTTTTCTTGAAATTATTTCTGTGTTTTCATCCACATTTGAGTTTATGGATGCATCACTAGATGAATCAGAATTACCTAGTTCAGGTGTAATTTCAATTTGTTCATTTTCTATTAGGTCATCATCTTTTTCAGAATCTACTTTTACTTGTCTCAAATTAGATTCTTCAAATTTAACATCCGAGCTTTCAACAATTTTTTGAATTTCTTTTAAGAGACATCTATACCCTTTACTGGCCAAAGAGTATCCAATAAATATAGCTTCATCACTTCTGTTATCTAACTTTCCTAGATTAGCTTCTTTCTTATTAACCCAACATTTGTTTCCAAATACCTTTAGATATTTAACTGAAGGTTTTTTATTATACCACAATTCATATGGTGTTTTTTGAGAATCATGTTTTAATAAGCACATGTTCATTATATGAACAGCTGTTTGAACTGCAAAGGTCCAGAAGGTATCACTTAGCTTACTTTCATTAAGTATAATCCTAATCATTTCTTGAATAGTTCTATTTTTCCGTTCTACAACACCATTTTGTTGTGGTGTTCTAGCTTCAGTTAATTGTTTATTAATTCCATTATCAATACAGAAGTCTTTGAATTCTTTTGATATAAATTCCCCACCTCTATCTGTTCTTATACTTTTTATGCTCTTTCCTGATTATTTTTCTACATGAATTTTATAATCATAGAAGCTTTTGAATGCCTCATCTTTGCTCCATAAAAGAGTGACACATGTTAACCTTGTGTAGTCATCTATCATTGTCATAAAATATCTCTCACCATTATACCCCTCAGTCCTAAAAGGCCCACATAGATCCATGTGAATAAGATTTAGTAGTTTAGAGGTATTAATTTCTTTACTAGGATGTTTAACTTTATGTTTGTTCTTAGCAAGCTCAGTTTTGAAAGCAAGTTGTTTTTCATATTCTTTATTAATGTCCATTGTTCTCATTTCATAGGCCACTAATGATCCAAGTAGCTCATCAAAGGATAACTGGTTTAAGTCCTTAGCCTCTTCAATTGCCGAGACCTTGGAATTAAATTTTTCTGGTAATGATCTTAATATTTTCTTTATAATTGTTGCATCATTTCGAATTTCCCCTAAACCGCGAATAGAATTTACGATTTCATTTGTTCTTTGCATGAAATTTTCTATTCTTTCATCATTTTCCATTTTTATTGATTCAAATCTACTCCTATAAATTTGTAATTTTGCCTCTTTTATTTTGCTATCTCCTTCATATAAATTTTGAAGTTTTATCCATATACTATGAGCAGTAGAACAATTCATAACTTTAACTAATTCTGAATCAGTTAAGCCAGACATTAAAGCTTGCATTGCTTTATTATTTTTATCTATCCTTCTTATTTCATTTTGATCTTCAAGGATATTTATTCCAGCAGTTTGCACGTATTCATTTTCTATAAAATTCCAGACATCAATTCCTAATGATTTAATATAAGTTTCCATTCTTTTCTTCCAATAATTATAATCTTTTCCATTGAACAATGGAGCTCTATTCATGGCACCTCATTCATTAGTCATTTTTTAAGGAGACTTATGACCCTAATCGGTAAAGATTATAATATGATGGCTCTGATACCAATTGATAATATTGAGTGCTAATGACAATACATAAAGGAAATTAACATACATATAACAATTTGAATTTCAAACATTTCATAATAAATTAACTCAACAAATCACAGAATTTCTTTTATAAATTTACCTAAATAAAAAACTTCATTCTAACATGATACATATGATTAGATATCATTACAACAACCTTAATGAAACTTAAAGGACAAGATACTTAATAGAAGTAGAATTGAAGTTGAATTTAAACTTTGAGCAAATAAAAAATTTGTGTGACAATTTCTTTATTTGTCTTTCTCAAACTTGTGGAGTAATTACTTAAGGTTTGAAACCTTAATTGTCCACAAAGAAGAAGATGATATTATAGTAATTTTAAACAAACAACTACCTCAGTTTTCTTCTCAATATTTGAAGGAATAAAGACTTAATTCTCATCAAACCTTCTCATCCAACTTGAAGCCTCTTCACGGTTTTCTTCAACAAGATTTTTCAGTGGCTGAACCTTCTTCTTCTTATGCAAGGGTTTTGGATCTGAGATCCAAGTGCTCAGCTTTCTCCTTTCTTCAATCAAGTCGTGGACTTGATTCTTTTATTCTTTTGAGATTTCCCTCAAGAGAACAAAACCGAAAACATTGATCTAGGCAACAATGTTCTTCACGGTTTTCCTCCTTCTCCTTCACGATTTTTTTTCTTCCTCTCTTTCTATTTTGGAATCCACGACTTGAGCATTTTCTAATTAATCACAAAAGCATTTATAAGAAGGTAGTTATTCAAAGAAGCCGCACCCTTTCATCAAGGAGTGCTACCATTTCATTTTATTAAAAAAACCGCAACCTTTCAAAGAGGTAACCGCCATAGGTAGCAAGGAATTCGGCCCCTTTTTAAAACCGTTTTTTATTAAATAAAAACTGGTTTAAATCCGAAAATAATTTAAATTATTTATCTTAATATAGTAAAAAAACAAACCTTAATAAAACTCATAAAGGACCTTACAAAATATTCCATAAAAGTATGGTTTTGACAAGTGTAACACTTAGGCATTAAGTTATCAAATATAGTGTTACATGTGATAACCTTTCATGATATGAATTATTTCTCTTATCATGTAATCATTTTCAAAACAATGCTTAGATACTCTTCATCATGTCTATCATAGACTTGATCATAGCATTACACACCATCAACATAAAAGGACATATTGCAACTTAAACATTTGAATAAAGACATGAACTATTGTGCTCATACCAACAAACCACACATTGTCTTTCTAATGTTGTCAAAAGCAATAAAGTCATTCATAAGAAGTAAATATAAAACCACATTAAAAACATAAAGTGCTTTAGATTAGTAGAAGAATTTCTTTCTACTTGGACATGTGTACACTTCACGGTACCATTTGTTTGAAGCAAATTGATTCTCATCATCTTCTTTCCAAGTGTTAACATAACACTTGTTCATATTCTTTTTCCTGAAAATAAAGGATATAGTTATTAAAAAATTAATAATAAAAAAGAAAGACAACAATGACAATCCTAGTTAAAATTAACTCAACAAGAACAACAAGAAAAGGGGAAACCAGACAACACAAGAAATTTTATAGTGGTTCCCCAACCTGGGTACATCCACTCTTCTACCACCCTGGTAGGAATCCACTAGCAAGTTTTGATCAGGTGACTGCCAACAATGAGCTTTTGACCAGGTGCCCCAAAAACCAAATAAACTTTTGAAGGGAGTTAATAAACCCTTTATACAGGAGGGGGAGAGAGATTGATGGTGTCTTCTCTTTCTCAAACAATTGAGAAGACAAGTGGATTGTTGTTGTCAAGAACTCCTTTCAATATCACTTGGAGTCTTGTACAGGGTGTAGTAGGTCTTCTTCCTTGACTTGTGAAAATCCAGAAACTCCTGACTGATTTGAATATGTTGTCCTTGAGAGATCCTGGAGTTGAAGATTGAAAAAGACTCTTGATTTGTATTTGTTGTTCTTCTTCTTCTTCAGTGAGGTCAAGGAGAAAACAAAATGTTTTCTGTACAGAGAAGCAGATGATCTTGAGTGTTTCTGTGAATGTTCTCTCTGTGTACTGAGAGCTCTGTATTCTCTATAAATTCTCTATACCCTGTTTTTTTGACTGAGAAGAAAATCTGTTTTATATATCTCTGTCAAATTCTCCTTTGAATTTCGAATTGTCTGCATTAATTGCTGACGGCCTGGAGAATGAAATACGGCTGGAGAGAATATTTTCATTAATGAATTTCCCCAACTGTCCCATTAAAAAGAGCAAGTAATTAACCTGATGAAGACCATAATCAATGTTGCCACTAACGGCTATATTCAGAGAATATATGCATTAATTACTCAGGAAAATATTGCTAGATAATATGGAATAAGGACAAAGATTGAGGGAAATACTAAGTCTGGAACTTCAAAGAAATCGTCAACCAAAGAATAGATTTCGTCGACCTGAGATCAAAGTTCGTCGACCAGAGAGATCTTGTTCTTCGACCAGCGAATTCATGTTCATCGACCTGAAATCCAAGTTCGTTAACCTGAGATCAGCTAACTGCTTTCTGTGAAAGGCTTCCCAATTCTGTGGTACAAGTTCGTCGAACTGAGAATCTATCTTCGTCGACCTGAGTTCAGAGAAGGTATTCTGGACATAATGTGTTAAGGTTAAACTTACAGAGTTCGTCGACCTGAGCTCGAATATCGTCGAGCTCAACTCAGAGAATTTATACTGAGTTCGTCGAGCGGAGCACGACTATCGTCGAGCTGAGTTTGACGATCGTCGAACTCACTTTCTGAACTTGATTTTCTTTTAAGTCTTGAGTCTTCTGCTATCTTCAGTTGGCTGGTCCATATAAGGTTGAATCTAAGGAATTAGCCTAAACTCTAGGACACAGACATGACCCTGGCTATACATGGTGGGTCAATCATCCTAGCTAGTGAACCTAGCCCAAATCCAACTAGGGATCCAACAATCACCCCCTATTTGGGCGAGGTCACTAATACAAATGAAATAAAATATTCACAAAGTAGGAAAAATATATCTGGCAGAAAAATTTAAACATTCAGCAGATATTTACATAGTAGATTTGTGACAGTACATAAATAAAAAGTTCAGACAAACAGAAATTAAACAAAATATATCATTTCTTCTTCAGCTGCTTTTCCTTTTGCTTGTCATCTTTCTCTTTCTCAGAAGGCTGTGAAAATTTGATTTCTCTATTTAGATTTACTACCTCTCTCTTAGACATGGTCAAATCAGCAGCTCCAATAATGTTTAGAGAAGAGGCTCTGGGAACAACAACTTCTGGATGTAGATTCATGTAAGCATCTACATTAAAAAATTTATTAGCCTTTTCATACCTTTTAACTCTTCTTTTCCATATGTAGACATTGTTGAGTATTGGGATGGATCTCTTCCTTCAGCTTTAGCTTTATTGATCATTGATAATCCAACAAGTTCCTGGAACCTGTCCATTCTAGAAGTTTTCTCAGTTTTTGGATCCACAAAGGGAATAGGTGGAGACTCTGACCTTTTAGGATTTTCAGCTTTCTCTATTTCAGGAGCCTGCTGTTGTTGCTGCTGTTGTTGATGTTGATGTTGTTGATGTTGCTTGCTGGAGGAATACCTCTGTCGGCTGCTTCCTTGAGATGTTGAGGATCTACCATGGTGTCTATGATAGGTTTGAGCATAAGAGGTAGACCTCTGAGAAGTACTACCTGAAGCACCAGCAGCAGGAGGAGGAGGAGGACCTCTCCAGTTTCTTTGAGGAAAGGGAGGAGAGTACCTCCTGCTTTTATTTCTAGCTTTTTGTTCATTTTTAGAAAGCCACATCCATGCTGGCATCCCAGGATATGGAGTGATATTTTGTAGAATGTAGTATGGAGTGTCATGTGTGGGATTTGGTTTGGGAGCAGCAATGGGAGCAACCTTTCTCTTCTTGGAAATTTTCTTCTTAGTAGTAGAGCTATCATCAGAATCATCATCCACATCTTCATCATCAGAAGATCCTTGAGGATTATCATATAAGGCATTAATGGCCTTCAGAAGATCTTTGGAAATTAGTTTTTAAGCCTGATGTTGTGCTTGAGATTCTGGAAGAGCTGGAGCAACTGTTTCAGCAATATTTTTAGCAACTAATAATTTTTCTTGTTCTATATCTTCCATAATGATCTCAACCAGATCTGGCAGAGGACTGTCATCCATCTTGTATGTTGGAGCTGAAATAGCTTCTGAAGAAGAACTATCCTTGGAAGGGGATTGTACAGCTGGTGTCTTTGTTACTACAAAACTAGCCTTAAGTTGCTTGGCAACTGTGGGGCTTATTGATGCAGTATATGGGACTATGACCAAGGAATGCTGATAAGAAGTGCTGGATAGAATATCTCTGTAGACAAAATTGAATGAATCTAATAAAGAATTCAGATTAACTGTGGGATTTATAATATAATCAACAACATTATTAATTTCAGCTATAACTGGCTCATCATATCTAAGTCAGAATCAATTAAGTCAATGATTTCAGTAAGAGTGACTGCTTCTTCTGAAGAATCTGACATTATAGAATCTGTGGCTGCTTCTGTTGTCACCACTAGAGCTTCTTCATCATGGAGCATCTCCCCCTGACTGGTTCCAGTGGGTCCTGAAGCCAGTCCCCCAAAAGAAGGGACAGGGGATAGAGCAACAATTCTGCTAGAAAGGGATGTGGTGGAAGCAGTAAGAGGATCTAGAGCATCAGTTAGAAGCTTATTAAGAGTGGGAGAGATGAATGCTAGCAGTCTTTAGCAATGTCAGAGAAGTTGAGATAGAGAGATTCTGGAGCAGTGGAGGAGTATGGAGTGTGATGACCATAATTTGAACAGACAGAGAATGCACTGGACATATCTGTATGTGTGTAGTCAGGTACAGTAGAGGGAATATCAGTGTGGGTGAGTGGAGGGATGGGAATAGAGGGAGTTGCAGTTGTAGAAAGGGGAAATATTGTTGTGGGAGATGGTGGAGGAAACAGTACATTGAAGGTGTGGGAGGAGATAAATGTATCAGGGTGTGCGGCAGTTAAATGAGGGGGAAGTGGAGATTGAGGTGGAGTGATGTGCTCAGGAGATGGAACTAGGGTTGATGCTGGTATGGGTTGATGTTGTTGGGGAGTTGGTGAAGTAGGAACTGGAGATTGAACTGGTGATGGATTTGGTGTGGGTAGATGAATTTGATGTTGTTGTTGTTGAAGTAGAGGAGGAGAAGGAATGGTGGTGGTGGAAGGAACTTCTTCTGGGGGTGGAGGAGCGGCTATTATGGCCCTGGTGCTCTCAAAAGGTCTTGAGGATGATGAAGCCTTGGATGGCTTGGTGATCTTCCTCTCCCATCTGCCAAACAGGGCAGAGGTAAGCCTTTTGGAGGAATTGATAAACACTGGCGTGGAGAACAGATGTTCAGGTGCCTTGTCTTGAAGAACGATTCCCAGAATCCATCCAAAACACACTTCCTTCTTATTGTTTTTCTTTTTCATTAACTCAAATAGCAGCTTGCCCCAGTTTGCTGCTTTCTTCACTACCAAAGCACCCATCACCATGAACTGGTGCCTGGTGATGTAGTCGTGGGCGGTGTGTTTGCCCAACAGCACCTTCCCGACAACATCTGCTAAGAACTTATACTCAGCAGATAAATTCTTCTTTAGTAATTTGTTTGGGTTCTCTCCAGAGTGACCCATTTTGATTAGCATATTGTCATATGCTTCATTATCCATCTCTATATCTTCAGTACCATTCAGTAGAACGAATACTTCGATTAGTATATTAGGGGAACGGGAAACTTGATTACCAGAAATTGTTCCCGTCATAGTATCTTCTGATGTTGTAGATGTAAATACCCATTCCTTTATCTCTGTCATGGCTATTTTGATTCTGTAAGTCATGAACTGCTTCAGATGTTGTTCTTCAAATAATTTCAGAATTTCCACAAAGATTGGGTCAGAATGCTGAAATGATTCAAAGTCAATATCAAATCCCATATCAAATTTCATTGCAGAAAGAGTAGTCGCCGGAATCTCCATTGTTTTCGCCTGCAACAAAAAAATAAAGAGATCAAGTGCAAGAGAACTGAAAGCGCGGGACGGAGGTCGAAGAAAACCTAGATATAAGGTTTTCAGAATATGAACCGGCAAACTCCGTTCGATGAATAATAAAAATTCTTCGATCTGAGGTCGACGAAATATTTTATAGTCAAAAGAATTCGTCGATCTCAGTCAGAAGTTGTGAATACATTTCGTCGAGTTCAGTTTGACGAAACTTTTCTGAAGCCAATTCGTCGAACTCCAGTCGACGAAAATACCTTCACTCACAGAGAGTTCGTCGATCTCCATTTGATAAATTTCTCTAGAACTTTTCCCAGTTCGTCGATCTCCGTTCGACGAACTTTGAAAAATTCGTCGACCATAGACAGAAATTAAATTAAGGCTTCTCCATTTATCATACCAAGCTGATTTATAAAGAACAGATGGTTCCTCTCATCCAAAGGTTTGGTGAAGATATCTGCTCTTTGCAAATCAGTATAGATATAGACAAGATTAATTTTATTTTTGTCTACACATTCTATAATGAAATAGTGTCTAATGTCTATATGCTTAGTCCTACTGTGATGGACTGGATTTTGTGCAATGGAAATTGCACTTGTGTTGTCTCATAGTAGAGTTGAATTATTTAAGTTGAACTCATAGTCTAGAAGTTAGTTCTGAATCCACAGTATTTGGGAACAGCAACTGCCAGCTGCTATGTATTCTGCTTCAGTAGTTGATGTAGACACAGATGACTGCTTTTTGTAAAACCAAGAGACTAATCTAGCACCAAGGAATTGACATGTTCTAGAGGTGTTTTTTTCTGTCTACTCTGCATCCAGCAAAGTCAGCATCTGAATATCCAGTTAACTCAAACTCTGACTCAGTAGGATACCAAAGTCCTAGACTAGGACAACTCTATATATATCTCAAAATCCTTTTTAAGAAAATTAGATGAGATTCTTTAGGGTTCACTTGGAACCGAGTACAAAGACATGTAACAAACATTATATCTGGTCTGCTTGCTGTAAGGTATAACAGGGACCCAACAATGCCCTATATAATTTCTGATCAACAGGCTTGCCATGTACATCAAAGTCAATTATAGCATTAGTGGTCATGGGTGTTTTCTTTGCTAAGGCATCAACCATCCCAAACTTTTTGATAAGCTCCTTAACATACTTAGCCTGGGATATGAAGATGCCATCAGGTAGCTACTTCACTTGGAGACTAGGGAAGTAGGAGAGCTCACCCATGCTACTCATTTCAAACTTTGAATGCATGAGGTCAGAAAACCACTTGCATAGTTTGGAATCTGTAGACCCAAATATAATATCATCTACATAAATTTGTACTAACAAAGTTTGATCCTTATGGTGTCTAGTGAATAAAGTTTTATCTACAATGCCTCTAGAAAACTTATGTTCTATGAGAAAGCTTGCTAATATTTCATACCAAGCTCTTGGAGCTTGTTTTAGACCATAGAGAGATTTATGCAATTTAAAAACATATGAGGGATGAGTTGGAAAGATGAAACTTGGAGGTTGTTCAACATAAACCTATTTTTTAAGTTCTCCATTCAGAAAAGCACTTTTGACATCCATTTGATAAACCTTGAATTTCTTGTAGGCAGCATATGCAAGGAAGATCCTGATTGCTTCCAACCTTGCAATAGGTGCAAAAGTCTGGTCATAATCAATTCCTTCCTCTTGCCTATAGCCTTGAGCAATAAGCCTTGCTTTATTCCTTATTATGACACCTTGGGCATCCAGCTTGTTTCTATATACCCATTTAGTTCCAATGGCTGGGTAGTCTTTGGGTCTTGGAACTAAATCTCAGACTCTGCATCTCTCAAATTGGTTGAGCTCCTCTTGCATTGCAACAATCTAGTGGGGATCTTGCTCTGCATCTTTAATAGATTGAGGCTCAATTTGAGATATGAAGCAGACATGCATCAAGTCTTGGTTGAGTTGATGCCTTGTCTGCACACCAACTGAAATGTCTCAGGGCGATCCCTAAGTGTGACAAATTAAGTGGGTGGAGTAGGTTGGGCAACAGCTTGGGGAATAAATTCCTCTTGTGGAATTTCATTAGCTGTTGGATAGGGTTCAACCACCTCTAAACTTTCTTCTTCACTTTCTTCTTCAACTTGTGGAGAGAGATGTATTGGAACCTTTTGGGTGAGGCTTAAATCATCCAATCTCTCACACAAGTGAGGTACCTGCAATGTGCTGTTGGTAGAAATTTCTTTATCCTTATAAGACATGTTAACTTCATCAAAAGTTACATGAACAGATTCCTTAATTTTTAAAGTAGATTTATTAAACACCCTATAAGCTTTGCTGACTTGGGAATATCCTAGAAAAATTCTCTCTGCAGCTTTAGCTTCAAACTTTCTAATATATTTCTTGTCATTGTTATGAATATAGCATATGCAACCAAATATTTTAAAATATGTGATTTTAGGTTTCTTTCCTTTAAGCAATTCATAGGGAGTCTTATTCTTAAGTTTATTTATTAAGCTTCTGTTCAGTACATAATTTGTTGTGCTCACAGCCTCTGCCCAAAAGGATAGGGGCATATAAGCATCTGCAAGTAATGTGCCTGCTGATTCAATTAGTGTTTTATTCTTCCTTTCAGCTACCTCATTTTGTTGAGGAGTTCTAGGAGCTGAGAAGCAATGCTTGATGCCTTCCTTCCTACAGAATTCTTGCATAAGAAGAGATTCAAACTCAGTACCATGATAACTTCTGATCAATATAACTGGAGTAGAGTACTCAATCTGTATGTTCTTAAGAAAATCTGTAAGAACCTTGAAGTTATTAGACTTAGATCTCAGAAAGAAAACCCAATTGAATCTTGAGAAGTCATCTACAATAACTAGAGTATAAGATTTCCCACCTAGGCTTTGTACAGCAATAGGGCCAAAAAGGTCCATGTATAGCAAGTACAAGATCCTAGGTGAATAACTCTTATTAACTGATTTAAAGCTAGATTTAGTTTGCTTGTCTAATTGACAAGCCCTACAGAGGTCTTCCTTCTTGTAGGAACTAGAAGGCAATCCTCTAACAAGGTTGTCTTTAGATAGCCTAGTAATGTTTTTCAGATTAACATGACCTAATCTTTTATGTCATAAATCATTTTGATTGCTAACAAGATTAAATAAACAAATATCTGATGTTGTCGATTGAAAATTAACTATATATATGTTGCCTTGTCTATTTCCAATTAAAACAGTTTGGTTTTCTTTAGAAGAAATAATAAAAGTTCTTGAGTTAAAAGATACCTGATAACCTTCATCACATAGTTGAGTTATGGTGATGAGGTTATGTTTCAGTCCACTTACATATGCAACTGTTTTGAAAGTAACTACTCCAATCTTAACTTCTCCAAAGCCTTCAGTCTGACCATAATTTGAGTCACCAAAGATCACCTTTGGTCCCAGCTTGGACTTGTAATTATTTAGGTTGTCCTTGCAGTCAGTCATATGCTTGGAGCATCCACTATACAGATACCATTGTTGATTAAAAGCTGAACAGCTCTTTACCTGCAAAAGAAAAATTAGTGGTTCTTGACCCAGGTTACCTTGGGTCCTTCTTTCTTTACATAGTTAAAACTGGAAATAAATGAGTATTCGGGTTGACATTTGTAACCTAAGGGGTGATATCTTCTAGGTGGTATAATCCATTGATTAAATTGATTGATAGTGGATCTTGGTTGGTTATAAGTTTTAGAAGAATTAAAATTTCTGTTGAACTGAACTGCGTTCGATGAATTCTAGTGCGTTCGTCGACCTGAATTCGACGAATTGGGATGAGTTCGTCGAACTCCACTCAGAGAATGAAAGTAGTCATTTTCTGAGCCCCAAAATCATCGATCTCTGGTCGACGAACCATACTGGTTTCGTCGATTGTAGTTCAACGAATAATTATAATATAAATTTGCGTTCAGAGTTCGTCGACTGGAGTTCGACGAACTGTACACATTTCGTCGATCTGCGTTCGACGAAATATGTTGAACATTGTTATAATTTGTATTTTTCTTATTTTGTTTCTTTTTCTTTGTTTTAAGCTCAGTTTGTTTAACATTATTATTGGTTTATATCTTTTCTTTTCCCTTTTCAGAAACAAATTTTATAGGAGTAGTTAATATATTTTTCTGAATTAGTGGGGGCTGGCTTGATGATGCACCTAAGCCCAGCTTGCCATTTAATTAGGCATTTACTGTGCTTGTGATGTCCATCAACTTGATGCTTCTCCCATTTAGGGATTCTTCAAGTTTCCTAGCCTCAGCCAATTCAGATTTTAGTGAAATTATTTGCTCTTGAGCTAATGTTAGTTCATCTTTAAGTTTAATGTTTTCAGAGACAAGGTTTTCTTGATCAATTAACTTTTCCCTAAGTGATTTAATTTCCTTTTCAGAATTTATTAAATCTATGCACATGGATTTAAATTTAATTTTAAAATTATCAGAACTGTAATCAAATGAAGATAGTACCTGATCTGCTTCAGATTCAGATTCTTCATTGTCAGATTATTCTTCAGCATCTGATGGGCTGCAAGAGGCATTGATAGCCATGAGGCAGACTTCCCTTGCCTTTGCCTCTTCTTCCTCTTCATTGGAGCTGGAGGATGTGGATTCATTTTCTGTGTCACTTCAGGTTTCAGCACAAAGCCCTTCTCCTTCTTTTTGTGCTTGCTGGAGGAAGGCCTGCTGTATTACTGTCTTCTGAAGTCCTTCTCTCTTCTTATTTCTTTCTTCTGATTCTCTGGACACTGTGAGATAAAGTGTCCTGGTTTTCTGCACCAAAAACACACTATTTCTTTAGTGGGTGTTTTATCATACCTGGGTTTGTCATCCTGCCTGGATGACTTTCTCCTGAAGTCTTTTCTAGCCATCTTGTAGAATCTTTTGGCTAAGAGACTTAGGAGTTCTTCATTTGATGTTGAAGCTTCTGGTTCTTCTATAGCTTTAAAAGCTATATTTTTCCCCTTCCTTGCTAGTGGAGGAGTCTTTTGTTCTGCAGCTTCCCTGGACTTGATCAACAGCTCGTAGGATTTGAGCTTTCCTAGGAGAGATTTTGTGGAAATCTCATTCAAACTTCTGGCCTCCTTAATTGGCCAAATCCTGGAATCCCATGAGCTTGGGAAGCACATGAGGATCTTGTCATTGATCTCAGTGAGAGAGATGTCTTTGTCCAAGGTCTTTAATTCACTGATAATGGAACTTAATCTGTTGTACATGTCACTAATAGATTCAGCTTCATCTTTCTTGAAGTTCTCATACTATGAGATGAGAGTTGATCTTCTATCTTCTCTATCATCTGTTGAGCCAGCAACCATCTGGTTGAGAGAGCCCCGTATTGCCTTGGCAGATGTGTATTCAGCCACCATTTGGAAGATGTCATCTGACATGGTTTGAGCCAATATGTTCATGTCTTTTGCATCTGCAATCTTTGCATTTTTCTGTGCAACTGTCCACTCAGGTGGTGGAACAACATGAGTGGTTGATGTTGATATAGATGTAGATATTGTTGGTTGAGGAGGATCTATCAAAATAGAATTGTAGATGTCCTCATCAATAGAATTCATGTACAATCTAATTCTTGCCTTCCAAATTGCAAACTTGTTCAGATTGCAAACTGGAGGTCTGGTTCTTGCATAATCCTTGTTCTGTGTCATGCTGTGAACTAAATAACCCTAAGAGAAATAGAAATCAGATCAAACACAGGATCTTTTGGTTCAAAGGTTAGCTTGTACAACCAAAGGAACACTGCTCTGATACCAATTGAAAAATGGGGTTAGACCTGATTTACTCTTGAGGGGGGGGGGGGTGAATAGAGTAATCTAAAATCTTTTGACTGTTTTAAAGATTATCAGAGTAATGTAAATAAGAGATACCAAGATTAACAGAAAGCAAGAGCAATCTAAGTCAATCTAATCTAACACAGTATAGCTAGCTTAATCAATCACAGCCACAACAAGAATAACAAGAAAAGGGGCAACCAGACAACACAAGAAATTTTATAGTGGTTCCCCAACTTGGGTACATCCACTCTTCTACCACCCTGGTAGGAATCCACTAGCATGTTTTGATCAGGTGACTGCCACCAATGAGCTTTTGATTAGGTGCCCAAAAACCAAATAAACTTCTGAAGGGAGTTATTAAACCCTTTATACAGGAGGGGGGGAGATTGATGGTGTCTTCTCTTTCTCAAACAACTGAGAAGACAAGTGGATTGTAGTTGTCAAGAACTCCTTTCAATATCACTTGGAGTCTTGCACAAGATGTAGTAGGTCTTCTTCCTTGACTTTTGAAAATCCAGAAACTCCAGACTGATTTGAATATGTTGTCCTTGAGAGCTCTTAGAGTTGAAGATTGAAAAAGACTCTTGATTTGTATTTGTTGTTCTTCTTCTTCAGTGAGGTCAAGGAGAAAAAAGAATGTTTTATGTACAGAGAAGCAGATGATCTTGAGTGTTTCTATGAATCTTCTCTCTGTGTATTGAGAGCTCTGTATTCTCTGTAAATTCTCAATATCCTGTTTTTTTGACTGAAAAGAAAATCTGTTTTATATATCTCTGTCAAATTCTCCTTTGAATTTCAAATTGTCTGCAATAATTGCTGACGGACTGGAGAATGAAATACGGCTGGAGATAATATTTTCATTAATGAATTTTCCCAACCGTCCCATTAAAAAGAGCAAGTAATTAACCTGATGAATACCATAATCAATGCTGCCACTAACAGCTATATTCAGAGAATATATGCATTAATTACTCAGGAAAATATTGCTAGATAATATGGAATAAGGACAAAGATTGAGGGAAATACTAAGTCTGGAACTTCACAGAAATCGTCGACCAAAGAACAGATTTCGTCGACTTGAGATCAAAGTCCGTCGACTAGAGAGATCATGTTCTTCGAGCAGAGAATTCTTGTTCATCGACTTGAGATCCAAGTTCGTCGACCTGAGATCAGCTAACTGTTTTCTGTGAAAGGCTTCCCAATTCTGTGGTACAAGTTCGTCGAACTGAGAATGTATGTTGTCGACCTGAGTTCAGAGAAGGTATTATGGACATAATGTGTTAAGGTTGAACATCCAGAGTTCGTCGACCTGAGCTCGAATATCGTCGAGCTTAACTCAGAGAATTTACACTGAGTTCGTCGAGCGAAGCACGACTATCGTCGAGCTGAGTTCGACAAACGTCGAACTAACTTTCTGAACTTGATTTTCTTCTAAGTCTTTAGTCTTCGGCTGTCTTCAGTTGGCTGGTCCATGTAAGGTTGAATCTAAGGACTTAGCCTAAACCCTAGGACACAGACATGACCCTGGCTATACATGGTGAGTTAATCATCCTAGTTAGTGAATGTAGCCCAAATCCAACTAGGGATCCAACACAATGTCTAGTAGTATCCACAATCTGAGCAGCTGGATGCTCCTTGGCATATTCATTATGATCAATGATTAGTTTTGGAAGAGTAATTGATAATTCAGAAACATTTGTCTTCCCAGATTCCTTAGCTTATAATTTTGCCAGAAAATCCTTTTCTTATCGGCTAAATCATCTTCTGATGCTTTTAATTTAGCTTCCTCTCTCTCTCTCTTATTAAATCAAAAGCTTTCTATAGCACAATGTCTTCTAAAATTTCCTGCCCTTGAATATCTGGCATTAAGACTGATGGATTCTCCTTCGGTATGATAGTCATCTGAATCATTTCAGAATCCTCCCCTTTTTAGCAGGCATCTGCATCATTTCTGATTCTAAGATCAAGGTAACACTATCTGGAATCTTTATATC
This sequence comes from Platanthera guangdongensis, assembly GCA_039583875.1. NCBI lineage: Eukaryota > Viridiplantae > Streptophyta > Magnoliopsida > Asparagales > Orchidaceae > Platanthera > Platanthera guangdongensis. The sequence goes on from CM077156.1 coordinate 131,228,523, forward strand.
TTGAACCATGTCCACACTTAGTTTTTCTAAAGTTTCTTCATTTACATCATCACAAACCCTATATGAAACCATATCCTCATTCAGCCTTTCTAAAATTTCTTTGATAACTATATTACAAGTTCGAACACAGTCTTGAATCCTACAATCCCTGTCATAATTTTTCTCCCCCTTCTTTAAATCTCACAAAAATGATTTAAAGACTTTGGCAGGGAGTATCCTTTGGTCAACTTGTTGATCAAGAAGTTGTAAAGAGCTTGATAGTTTATTTATCCGATTTTAAAGAAGGATAAGTTTACCATTGCACTCATCTTTGAAAATCAAGAATTCCTTGGTGAATTCAGTAAGTAGTACCGTTAGGGTTTTAACAAGAGCATCCAATACTTTCTTCTCAGCTAACATTGAATCTATTTGATTATGATTATCACCAGAATATCTGTAAAAGTCACAAAAAACACAGAAGATAACAAATATAGGAAAAATAGAGCGGGGAAGATGAAGAGTTTGGAGAAAATATAAAATCAAAATAAATAGACGAAACATCGATAAATTATGGCATAACTATTTCTTTAGTCAACGTGACATCGATTTCTTTTTGACGTATACAAAAAAAACATAGTCAATGCATGCATTGAGTGATGTCGAAGTTGCATCGACAAGATCCAAAACTCTTCATAGATATCGTCTCTAGACATTGCGTTGAATAGAAGTAGATGTTCCATCAACTTGTATTCAACGTTACGTTGAGTACAGACTTAAATTTTTAAGTCTTTTGCAGGTTTTTCCCAACAATATTTTTAATAAAAAAATTCACGTTATAAAATCATTTACTGAGCTTTATCAAGCATGCCCAAAATATTGATAAAGTATTTGTGCTTGATTTCATCAAAAGGCTTTGTGAAAATATCTGCCCTCTGTTTTTTAAAAGTCACATATTTCAGGAAATTTTTTCATTTTTCCACATTGTATCTGAGAAATTGATGTCTAATTTCTATATGTTTTATCCTGCTATGCAAGACATGATTTGAGATAATTGAGATAACACTTGAGTTGTCACAAAATATTGTGGAATTAATGAAATTCAAGTTATAATTAGGTAAATGATTTTGCATCCATAATATTTGTGAACAACAGCTTCCAACATCAATATACTCAACTTCTGTTATAGAAGTGAAGACTGATGTTTACTTTTTACTGAATCAAGATATCAGTCTAGTACCTGGGAATGGACATGTTCCTGAGGTATATTTTCTATCCAATCTGCATTCTGCATAATCAGCATCAGAATATCCATATAATTCAAACTCTGATTTTGTTGGATACCATAATCTCATTTCAAGTGTACCCTTAAGATATCTTAAAATTTACAGAACTTAGATGATACTTTTTAGGATCTACCTGAAATCTCGTACAGACACCTGCGACAAACATTATGTCTGACCTACTAGCTGTAAGATAAAGAAGAGATCTAATAATTGTTCTATATATTTCTTGATCAACAAATTTACCAAAAATATCTTTATTTAGAACAACATTAGTATCTATCGAAGTTTTCATGATGATGGCAGTTTCCATACCAAATTTCTTTATCAGATCCTTTATATACTTGGATTGTGATATAAAAATGTCTTTATCATTTTACTTCACTTGTAATTCAAGGAAAAAAGATAATTCTCTCATGCTACTCATTTCAAACCTGGATTTTATTAAGTCAGCAAACCTTTTGCAAAGTCCAGAGTCTGTTGAGCTAAAAAAATATTATTCACATAAATTTGGACAATTAACAACTTTTCATTATGTGTTTTTTTGTGAATAGTGTTTAATCCACCTTTCATCATGTGAAAGAGTGATCTAAGATAAAATTGGATAAGGTCTCATACCAAGCTCTTAGAGTTTGCTTTTAATCATAAAGTGATTTATTTAGTTTATAAACATATGATGGGTAAGTTGGATTGACAAAACCTGGTGGTTGTTCAACTTAGACTTTCTCTTGAAGAGTTCCATTAAGAAAAGTACTTTTTACATCCATTTGATATACTTTGATTCTTTTATATACTGCATATGCTAAAAATAATCTAATTGTTTCAAGCCTGACTACTGGTGCAAAAGTTTGATTATAATCAATTCCTTCTTCCTGTATATAGCCTTATTTTTTACTATCACTCCATTAGAATCCATTTTATTTCTGAATACCCACTTTATTCCATTAATTGGATAATTCTTTGGTCTCTCCATTAGTGTCCAAATTTCATTTCTTTCAAATTGTGCAAGCTCCTCTTGCATAACACCAATCCAATATGAATCATTATTTGCTTCGTCAAATTTTTTAGGTTCATATTGTGATAGAAGCATTGCAACATGACTTCTGTTGACAATTGCTTTCTATTTTTTACTCCTTGGTTCACATCTCCAATTACTTGGGTTGATGGATGATTCCTGATAATTAATCTATTTGGATCTGTTCTGGCTTGAACAATTTGTTGATGATCTCTTTGTTGTTCTACAATTTCTTCTATATGTTAAAAGTTAGTCACTTGCCCATTATTTTGATTAGTGACAACAGGTGGACTGAATACACCTTCAACTGTTACTTCTTCATCAGAGCTTTCTATAATATCTTCTAACTGATGGATAAGCATCTTAGATGAGTTTTCTATATTATCTCCAATCTTCAGCTCATTAAAACCATCATTTAAAGGAATCTGTTCCTACCAAAGATTCTTGGTGGATGTTTCCTCTCCTTGGAACAAGAAAGTGTTTCATGAAATACTACATGCATAGATTCCTCAATTCTAAGGCTCCTTTTATTATAACACCTATAAGCTTTACTTGATAATGAATATCCTAAAAATATCCCCTCATTAGCTTTCTTGTCACATTTGGCAAGATAGCTTTTCCTATTATTAAGTATGCAACATGCACAATAAAATATTCTAAAATAAGAGACTATATGTGTTTTGTCTTTCAAAAGTTCATAAGGGGTCTTTAAATTAGTTTTGTGAATGAGACTTCAATTGAGGACATAATTAGCAGTGTTTATTGCTTCAGCCCAAAAGGACCTAGGCAGATTTGACTCCACTAATAGAGTTCTGCTAGATTCAATAAGTGTTCTATTTTTCCTTCCAGCCACTTCATTTTATTGAGGAGTTCTAGGAGCTAAAAAGCTTTGTATAATTCCTTCATCCTCACAAAATCTACAGATCAATTGATTTTCAAACTCTGTGGCATGATCACCTTTGATCGAAGACGTTTTAGTATCAAACTCAAATTAAATTTGTTTGATGAATCTTGAGAGGATTAAAAAGCTTTCAGACTTAGCTCTTTGGAAGAACACCCAGCTAAATCTTCAGCAATCATCCACTCTGACCAAAGTATAAGACTCACCTCCTAAACTCTGAGTGGTAGTACCAAATAAATCCATATGCAGTAGATATAAAACCCTAGGAGAATCATTCTTAACAATTGGTTTGAATGATGATTTGACTTATTTACCCTGCTGACATGCTTTACAAGGATTAAGTTTTTTATACTTACCTTTTGGTAAACCTCTTACCAAATCATCCTTTGCAAGCCTAGCTATGGTCTTGTGATTGACATGACCAAGCCTTCTGTGTCATGGCTCATTCCTGTCTAATTCAACATTAAATAGAAATATCTCATTTTTGGTTGAGCTGAAATCAACTACATAAATATTACCTTTTATAAAATTAGATAATACTACAATGTTAGTTATGGAGTTAACTATTTGACAGAGGTTGTGAGTGAGTATAACTTTATATTCACCATCACACAACTGACTAATACTAATTAGATTATGTTGAAGTCCTTCAATATAAGATACTTTAGATAAAGTGATATCTCCAATTTTGATCATTCCATAACTTTTGATTTGACCATAATTGGAATCACCAAAAATTATCTTCGGGTCATTTTTGCCTTGAAATTATCCAGCAATTCTTTATGTCCAGTCATATGCTTAGAGCAACCATTGTCCAAATATCATAGTTGGTTTGTATAAGGACAGTCTTTTTCCTGCACATGAAATCAAACATCAATTGGGATCCAGGTTACCTTGGACAAATTACTTCTTTTTTCATTATAAGGAGTGATGAAAGTATATGACGACCTTTCATAATACCTCTTGAGATTATAAGTGTTGGTCTATTAAACAAACAACTTCCAGTTTTAAGTCCCTTGGTAAAACATTTTGTACAAACATCATTTATAGAGTAATAATAAGAAGAAAAACTATTATTCAGTGATATGTATTGAGTTGAAGTCGACGTAACTTTCAGGATGCGTCGATTTGAAGTCAACGTTTCACGGGTATTGCGTCAATATGAAGTCGACGCATGTTCCTGATTTATTGAAACTTCTGATCTTTGTTTATTGTTTACTAATTGTTGTTTACCATTTAAATCTTATTATCCTTTCTGAATCATTACTGACATCTATGCTAGGTTGTATTTCCTTTTCTTTAGTGAATGACACATGATTTTTCCAAGCAGGTGTATTATTAATCATTACTACCCTATGTGGATTGACTCCTAATCATAAATGATTAAACCCTTTCTTAAGGTTTTCTGTAATATTCTTATGTTGTTGACTCCTTCCATTTGAAGAATCTTTAAAGACTTTTGCTTTTGATAGTTCTTCTTTCAATAGAGTGTCTTCTTTTATTAAATATGCAACCTGATTTCTCAGTTTTCTACTTCAATTTCTAATAATTTATCTTGTTTAGCTTATTCTTTATCACATGAATAACTTTTAATTAACTCTATTTGTTTTCTCAAACTCTCAATTTATTTTTCAGCATCTAACTGTTCCTTACAAAATTCTTTAAAACATAATTTAAATTCTTTTGATGAAAAATCAATATTATCAAAATAATTTACCTAACTTTCATCAATATCTAAGTTAATTTCCAATACCATTAAGCATGCTTCTTCTACATCAGCTTCCTCTTCATAACCTGATGAAGAGCTTGACTCAAAACTAGTATCACTCTAGTTTTCTACTATGAAACCTTTCCTCTTTTTCTTATCCTTTCTCTTCAGGTATTTCTCCTGATCCTTTTAATTATGCTTATCATATTGTTGATCTGGACATTTAGTTGCAATATATCCAGGTTTTCTGTATGAAAAGCAAATTATCTCCTTATTAGGAGATTTGTCAAACTTTGTCTTGTTTACATTCCTATCTCTTCTTCCAGAGCTTTCAATTTTGATCCACTTTCTGAATATTCTTGTTAGAAGATTGAACATCTCTGGTTTTGATACAGTTAATTCATCATAAGTGACTTTAAAAGCAATAGATTTATCTTTAGGTGTAATGACATTCTCCTTTGCTTCTATTTCAGCTCTACTTTTCAGGAGTTGTTCATATGATTTGAGCTTTCCTAACATGGCATCTATTGTAATCTCTCTATGACACCTTACTTCTCTGATAGCCCAAATCCTTGAATCTCATGTACTTGGAAAACATATAAGTAATTTATCATTCATCTATGTAAGAGATATATCCATATTCAAACCTTTCAGCTCATTTATAATCATGCTAAATCTATCATACATTTCAACTACATATTCATTAGCTTTCTTCTGGAAGTTTTCATACTGATAAATTAAGCAAGATCTTCTATCATTTCTTTCATCAGAACTTCCATCAACAATCCTTGATAGTGATGCCAGATTTCTCTAGCTGATTGAAATTCTGCAATCTTCTGAAACATATCATCTGACATTGTTGAGACTAGTATGTTCATTGCTTTAGCATCCTAGTCTTTTATTCTTTTTTCTTCATTGCGATTTCTTTGTTTGGTCTCTCCCTGTCATATCAGCGAGAGTGTTATGTTGTGTGTTTGTTCTGTTGTGGTGAAAAGTGTCCCCCCAACTCCATACTCATCAAAAAATGAAATAGGGCTACTGTGAGTGGTTGGGTACTGAAAGAATTAGTGCCTAACCACCTAGAGGGGGGTGAATAGGTGTAATTCCTTTTTCTTTTTAAGGCAGCAAATCTATTCAATTATTTACTTAATAACAGATAATTCTATAGCTAACACAGCACATATTCACAGAATTACCACAACACAGATTGCACACAGATTTTTATAGTGGTTCCCCAAGGTCTGGGTACATCCACTTTCCCCCTTCGCCTATCTAGCAGTGTGCTAGATTCGGCCTAACTTCTTCTCTTCACCTCAGATCCTCAGATCTTATAGTAGCTCAGAACCCCAACAGGGCTCCTACAACTCAGAGTGAGTCCACACTCCTACAGCTCAGGCACACATCCCTACCTCAGCCTATACAAGGCCTACAACTCAGAGATATCAATCTCCTACAACTCAGGCTCACAGCCCCACCTCAGCCTTCAACAAGGCCTACCACTCAGAGAAAATATTCTCATACACTCAGCCTTTATAAACACAGGCTTACAGCTCAGATCTATAAAGATCCTAAAGAAATTAGATTTTAAGTTTGTAATTAACCACCACCCAGATAGAGAGAGAAGGGATGGATGCTTTCTTAATCAGTTCTTGGAAGAATCTGATGGCAGAGAACAACCTCTCTTAGCTTTCTTCAAAGCTTCTTGAATCTGAACTCAGTAGGGTTGAACTCTTGAGAAGTTAATCTTCAATCAGCTTCTGACTTGAGATTCAGATCTCAATATGAATCTTTCTTGGCAGCCTGGTTCAGCAACTGCACTTCAGTAGATGGAGCTCTCTCTCTCTCCAACTTCTTCTTTTTCTCTTTCTTTAGAATTCTGTATATGTTTCTATTGTGTCTTGTTCATTCAATCTGTTGAAGGATAAAGCCTTTATATAGTCTTCCTCCATGGTAACCGGCTGATCCGGTTTCTAACAAACTTCTGACAGCTTTGACAGTTGCAGTAGACTGGTTAGAAATGAAAGTTGTCAAGTCATCCAGTCACTTATTGAAATACTGTCTCTGTCTGAAAGTGTCAAGACTGATCTTCATCATGTGTCGACACAAGTAGACTAAGTGTCGACACAATTGAACTAAGTGTCGACATAAGTTTTGGTGGTGTCGACACATCTCCTTTGTTGTTGTTAATGCTTCTCGACACAGCCTTCTGTAGAATATGTCAACACTGATTCTGTGTGTCGACACAGTCACTTCTCTTCTTTAACATAGTTGAAATTTTGTTGTGTGTCGACACAAGTCCTGTGTGTCGACACAGTTGATGTCGACAAGGTCTTCTGTGTGTCGACACTGCCTCTTGGTGTCGACACAGTTGATGTTGACTAAGTATTCCTGTGTGTCGACACTGCCTCTTGGTGTCGACACAGTTGATGTCGACAATGCTTCACTGTGTGTCGACACTACCTCTGCATGTCGACACAGCTGATGTCGACTAAACTTCTCTGTGAGTCGACACTGCCTCTGTATGTCGACTTAGTTTCTTCAGATGTCGACATAGCCTTTCCAAGTGTCGACACAATTAGCTCCAAGTGTCGACACAGCTTTTCTCCAGTGTCGACACAAGCCTTCATAGGTGTCGACACATGGACTTAGAAATTTTTCTGCATTCCTGCATTTACTTAACCTGCACATATAAACTCAAAACAACATCAAATACACCTTGATGCATATCATTGAGTAAGGTGAGGCTTCTTCAAATCTGGTACACATTTTCCAATGTACCCAACAATCTCCCCCTATTTGGAGAAGTCATAACCCTTAGTCAATGATATACACCATTCATAACAAATACATATTATGATGTATAGAAATATTATATGACAGGGTAACTTCTAAACAAAACATATATAATATATCATCTCAGAATAATAATGCTAACACAATGAGCATTCATCAATGTTTTGTTTAAACTTACAAAAATTTCTTTATCAAAAGTTTACATAGATTTAAAGATTACAAAATTGTAAACTCTAGTAAATCTATCCAAAGGCTACTCAGGCTCCTTGATGACTATGCCTTTGCCTGTTTGGATCTTGGCTTGTACAGGAGCATCAGTATCATCAGCTGGCTTCTTGCCCTTTAGATCTTTCTTCTTTTGCTCTTCAGCCCTTATTCTTTGCCTTTCAAAATAACAAAAAGGCTTAGGGAAATATTTGCTAGGCTCCTGAGCATTAGGAGGTAGCTTCCCAAGTTTTGCCTTTCTTCTATATTGAACTATGGCTTCTTGCCTAGCTTCATGCTTTTGTCATTCATGTGCAGAGTACTATTTGCCCCTATCATGGGTCTTATCCTTTATAGCTTTCCAAGCAGTCAGTATAATGTTCCTAGAAGTAGGACTCCACTGCTCAAAATCAGGCTTCAACTCAGCCTGTTCTCTGAATCTTTTCTTAGACAATAGAGCATCTTGCTCTTGTAAAACTGCCTCTGACACTGGCTTGTCTACTTTCTCAAGGATAATATTTTGAGCACCTTCTGGAGGGCTGTACATAGACTGTACTTCTTGGTGAATCATTTCAAAATCAGCTGGAGGATAGATAACTTGAGCAACTTCAGCTTGAACCCCTTCTAAGTAAGCAGGTTGTATACCAGACTCAGCCACATTATCATCATCACAGAGGGGTGGATATCCAAGTGTGGCTCTGATGCTATTAGATATCCATTTAGCATGGTCAGAGCCAGCTTTGACTAATACTCTCTCCTCATTTATGACTTCTCTGGCAACATGATCCCTGAGGTCATCTTTTTGAAATCTGACATGTTCATCCAGAAAATTAACACCATCTTTATAGAATGTCTTTAACTTCAGCAGCTGTCCAGAAATGGTCTTTTGAGATTGCTTAATAACAGTTTTGACAGCAGCTAGACCTTCCTGTAATTGCTTGTCAAAATCTGCATTGGCATTAGTCTTTTCCTCAGTTGGAGCAGTTACAACATTCTTCAGTTTTGTAACAATCACATTATGTGATTCTGTCAGATTTTCATTCATTCTAATTTGATTCTCTAAGATATATCCTTGTTCAAGAGCTATATCATCAACCTGAGTCTTGATTTTCTCTTGATGTGTGGCCAGGAAAACCACAACATTTCCTCCTTTGTGAAAACAATCAGTTATCTCCTTCTTATGCTGATTAACTTCAAATCTTATTGATTTAATATCTGTAGACAAGGAGAGTTGTAGATCTTTGTGAGTCTCATCCATGTATTTCTCCATGGCTATCCTCTGTTCATCTAGCTTTACCTGCAATGAGACTAATAAGGAGTTATAATCAGCTGTTGGGGCAGATTGTGGAGCAACAGTTTGTAGTGCCTTCTTGTAGCTTTGGCTTCTCCTTTTGAAGACCATTAGCTTCCTCTTCTTAGCTCTTGTAGCTTCTTCATCCTCAGATGCTGTGGAATTAGCTATATCAACTCTATCTTTAGGACTAGGAGGCAATACCTATGCAGTCCTAGGTTGCTCCCCCTGAGTCCTTTGCTCCTTCTCAGTGCTTACATTCTCCCCCTAAAATCCTACTTGCTCCCCCTCAAGGTTAGCTTGCTCCTCCTCAAGGTTAACTTGCTCCTCCTCAAGGTTAACTTGCTCCCCCTCAAAATCTGCTTTCTCCCTTTCAAATTCAGTTTGTACTATATCTGGAAACAACTCTTCAAGGGTGAATTCTTGTTGAGTAGGGACTGGAGATTCTCTTATCTCTGGAGCAACAGCAGCAGCAGATGTATCCTCCACAATGACATCTTGTGCTTGACTGTGTAGTTGAGTTGGCTGGTCAACATCAATCAAAGATTCAGTTAGAGTTTCATCCTTATCATTAAGAATTGATTGATTAACCTCATGTATTACCTCAAGTATAGTTTGTGTAGCAATATCACTTTCCAAGTGTATTGGTTCTTCCTCAACATGAGGCTCCCCCTACACTTGAGCACTATCTGTAGGGTCTTGTGTAGGAATGTCTTGTGCTGTAGATTTTTCAGGAATATCTTGCCTTTCTTCCTCAGGCATATCCTTAGTTAGGACCCTATCCCATCTGGAAATGATCCTGATGTCCATCCTTCTCATGTGATTTATCTTAGTCCCAGCTGACTGGTCCATTACTTCTGGTATTGTTGCAGCTAAATACAAGCTCACAATTCTTCCCAGATTTGGCTTCTTCATACTTTCCTTAATCTTCTCAAATATTACTGCTGACCAATCAGTATTTAGTGTGTAGATGATCCTGGTCATCAGGCTGAACATATAGGCAGAAATCCTATCATGCCCCTGGCTTACAGAGAATCACTTTTCCTACAACTTCAGACAAAAACTTCCCTTGCATATTCATGTCTTTCCTGTTCAAAGCTGAGCCAATCTTTATGGTGGAATTCAGTCCACACCATTGAAGTGCTTCCCTTAGCTTAGATGCGGGTACATCTTCTTCCTCTTGTGCTCTTGGCAGGTGAAGAACTTTCCTTAAACTCTTCTGGGTGAGTTTCACCTTTACTCCATGGACTGTGGATCTAATTTTGAGTCCAGTTTGATCTAGGGTAGCAGTACCAAAGAATTCTAGTGTTTCTTTCTTTCAAATCTTAGTTGGTTCAGAAACTAGAAACTTCAACCCATTCTCAGCAATTAGGGTTACTACAGCTTTAATTTCATCTTCCTCATGATCAAAGGCGTTGCGTACCAGCTCATATCCTTCATTGACATTGTCTTCAAGCTTGAGCGCCATTAGGGTTGAGAGAAATCTTGAATGTAGATGAGAGAATTTGTCGACACAAAGATTTGGTCTCGAAACTATGGAGAGCGTGTTGATAGACAATGTTGTTGACCTATTTATACCTTTCTAAAAACGAAGGTGAAAAGGCACGTCATAATTCACTTAATGTGTCGACACTGTTGAAAAGTGTCGACACAGACTTCTAATGTCTCGACATAAGTGTTGACTTCAATGTGTCGACACTTATTCCTTTGCGCTCGACGATCAATCGATTCTCCACTCGACGAAATATGTGTTGATCCTAAGTGTCGACACCATCTCTGAATGTGTCGACACCATCTCTGAATGTGTCGACACCACTCCTGGATGTGTCGACATTATTTCTCTGAAGTGTCGACACCAATTTTCTAGATGTGTTGACATCATTTCCCTGGAATGTCGACACCACTTCTATGTGTCGACACAGACAACTCCTTGTGTCGACACAATTTTACTTAGCCAATTTTGTTAAACTAATCTATGTTCAATATTCCTAATTCAATTTTAAACTTATTGAATTTAGTTTCATCTAGAGGCTTAGTAAACATATCTGCAATTTGATAATCTGTTTTGACAAATTCTAGTGAGATGTCCTCTTTCTCTACATGTTCTCTAAGAAAATGGTATCTAATTTTTATATGCTTAGTCCTACTATGTGAAACCGGATTATTAGCAATTGATATAGTACTTGTAGAATCACAAAGCAAAGGTGTTCTACTTACCTGAATATCATAGTCTTCTAGCTAGTGATGAATCCACAACGGCTGTGCACAGCAACTACCTGCTGCCACATATTCAGACTCAGCTGTGGAAATTGTCACACTAGTCTGCTTCTTACTGCTCCAAGATACCAATCTTCCTCCTAGAAATTGACAGGTGTCTGTAGTACTTTTTCTATCTTCTTTGCAACCTGCAAAGTCTGCATCTAAATAGCCTGTCAGTAGAAAATCTCCATTCCTAGGGTACCAAAGGCCTAGATTAGATGTGCCCTTAAGATATCTCAAAATCCTTTTGACTACAATCAGATGAGATTCTTTAGGGCAGGATTGGTACCTAGCACAGACACATGTAGCATACATGATATCTGGTCTACTAGCAGTCAGATACAGAAGGAAGCCAACTATCACTCTATACAAAGTTTCATCTACAGGTTTCCCTGCATCATCTTTGCTTGGAGACACGCTTGTCCCCATTGGAGTTCTCATGGTAGTGGATGATTCCATACCATACTTTTTAATTAACTCCTGGGTGAACTTAGACTGAGATATGGACAGGCCATCTTCAGTCTGTCTTACTTGGAGACCCAAGAAGAACTTAAGTTCTCACATACTGCTCATTTCAAATTTCCCTTGCATAAGTTTTGCAAACTTTCTACAAATGTTACTTTCAGTAGACCCAAATATTATGTCATCAACATATATTTGGACTAGGATTATCTTTCCTTTGGATTCCCTAAGGAATAGAGTCTTGTCTATTTTCCCCCTTGAGAATTTATTCTCAATGAGGAAATTAGACAGGGTTTCATACCAAGCCCTTGGGGCTTGTTTCAACTCGTACAGAGCTTTCCTAAGTCTATAGATATAAGAAGGATAGAGTGGATCAATAAAACCTGAGGGCTGCTCCACATATACTTCCTCTTTTAAGTCTCCATTTAAGAATGCAGACTTCACATCCATCTGGAACACTTTGAAACCTTGATATGCTGCATAGGCTAGGAATAGTCTGATAGCTTCCAACCTAGCCACTGAAGCAAAGGTTTGATCAAAGTCAATACCCTCTTCCTGCCTGTATCCTTTTGCAACAAGTCTTGTTTTGTTCTTCACAATGATCCCACTCTCATCCAGTTTGTTCCTAAAGATCCACTTTGTTCCAATGATGTTGTGGTCTTTTGGTTTAGGAACTAACTTCCAGACCTTGCACCTTCTGAACTGATTCAGCTCCTCTTGCATGACATCAATCCAATGTGGGTCTAGAACAGCTTCTTCAAATTTCTTGGGTTCCACTTGAGATAAGAAGCTAGAGCAAAGGACTGTGTTCAGATTCCTGCTCCTTGTTTGTACTCCTTGTCTTGGATCACCAATTATCTGATTTGCTGGATGATCCTTTAAGTGTCTAATAGCTGGAGGTAGTCTATCTTCAGGTTGAACACCTCCAGTCTCTTCATTATGCTGCATCTCTTGGTTTTCATCAGCATCTGGAGAGTCTTGAACTCCCCCTGGACAGCAGCCACCATTTTCCACTTCCTGATTTGCAGTTGAATCTTTTGTAATTGTAAGCTTGTCCATTCTCTCATTTATACCTGTAGAACTGCAAGAACTACTTGGCAACTCACTGTTAATAAGTCTTGTTTCATCAAAGACAACATGTACAGACTCTTCTACAACTTGAGTACTCAAGTTGTAGACCCTATAACCCTTACTATTGTTGTTATACCCAACAAATATCTCATCTTGGGATTTGGCAGCAAACTTAGTTAGATAAGACTTTCCATTGTTATGGACATAACAATTGCAACCAAAGATCCTAAAATAGGACAAGTTTGGTTTTTTGCCCTTCATAATCTCATAGGAAGTCTTTTTGTGGCTTTTGGTGACAGAAGTCCTATTGATCACATGACATGCAGTGTTTACTGCCTCAGCCCAGAAATATTCTAGGAGAGAAGTGTCACTCAATAAAGTTCTACCAGCCTCAATCAGTGTTCTATTCTTCCTTTCAGCAATACCATATTGCTGTGGTGTTGTAGGTGAGGAGAATTCTTGAAAAATCCCAAATTCTTCACACAGTCTTGTCATACTCTCAGATTGAAATTCAGTGTCATGGTCACTTCTGATTTTGACCACTGTACTGTTCAGCTCATTCTGAATTTGTTTGACAAAACTATATAAAACACTTGGGGTTTCAGACTTTTGTCTCAGAAAGAACACTCATGAATATCTAGAATAGTCATCTACCACCACAAAAGTATAGACCTTCCTACCTACACTATGAACTGGCATAGTACCAAATAGATCCATATGCAAGAGGTATAGACACCTCACTGAATCCTTGGTTTCAAGGCTATGAAAGGAGAATTTGGTCTGCTTGCCTTTTTGACAAGCTGAGCATATCTCATCCTTTATACACTTAACTTGAGGATCATTCCTCACTAACTCTTTGCTAAAGAGTTGGCCAATAGTCTTGTAGTTAAGATGGGCCAACCTCTTGTGTCATTTAACACAATGAGAGGCTCTCTCATCAGCTACAAGATAAATAGGAGAAACATTGTTCTCACACTCAAAGTTAAGACAGTACACATTTCTTTTTCTATATCCTGTCAATATGACCTTTTGATCACTTGACCTTTTGATATGACATACATTCTTAATAAATGAAATGTCATATCCTAAATCACTCAACTGACTTATGCTTATAAGGTTATGTTTCAAACCCTTCACATAGGCCACTTGAGAGATAGTAATCTGGTTATTAGAAATGTTACCAAATCCTTTGATGATTCCTTTTTCAGAACCACCAAAGGTTACTTTAGGACCATTCATGATAGATGAGTAGTCCTTCAGCAACCCCCTTATTCTAGTCATGTGCCTGGAACATCCACTATCCAAGTACCATATAGGGGCATGGCAACTTGGACTCACCTGCAATAAAGAATATTTAACCTTAGAACCCAAATGAGTTTTGGGTCCTTGGTTCATGTTAGCCTGAAATTTAACAAATCTGCCTGCAGCTTTTCTAACAGGCAGACTGCTACTCTCCTTGACACTAGTATTGTGCCAACAATCTAAGGCAAAATGGCCTACCTTGCCACAACACCAGCACTCAAACTTATTATACCTTTGTTTAGGTACAACCTTAGCTGAATTGTTTACAGCGGGTTTCTTGTTTTGTGTTGGGGCTTTGCCTTTCTTATTGGACTTAGCAGCACATGTTGTTCTCTTAAAGCCTATTCCTGCCTTACCCTTTTGTGACACAAAGTCATCTATTAAGGGTAATACAGATTTTGGCTTAGAAAAACTAGCCACAATCTCCTTTTCTTTCTGAAGTCTAATCTCCAGATTTTTTATTTGATCATTCTTGAATGTGATTGTTCCCATTTGAATAACAGTTATGTTTTTCAATCTGGTAATCTCATTCAGCTTTTGATCCAGCAACTTCTCTGAATCAGATGCAACCATCTTAAGATCTGCAATTTCCTTAGCCAGAGTTTTGGCCAGGTTTTTGGTTTTCTTTAGTGTCTACAACAAGTCCTCATATTCATCTATCAGCTGATGAATATCACCTTCAGACTCAGACTCATCCACATCACTTGATGTAGATTTTGCTGACTCTGACCCAGTACTACAATCTGAATTTCTAGAAAAACATTGTACCTTACTAGGACCAGGCTGATCCTGACACTTGTCTTCTTCTGATAAAGCCATCAGTCTCTTGCACTGATGGTCTTCTTGTTCATAGATAGAGTTCAGCACTTGCAGAAACTCGTCTTCTTCATCTGCTGCATATAGACCAATGTATGCCTCAGCTTCAGATTCTGACTCTGAAGATGATTGGTCTGTCAAGCTCTTCTCCTTCTTAGCAACAAAGGATTTCTCCTTCTTGCTCTGGTGTTGAATCTTCTTTTTATCAGCAGACTCTTTTCTTTTGTCTGGACACTCAGCCACAACATGTCTAGGCCTATTACAGCAGTAGCAAACTATCTTTGATGTTGTAGATTTGCTTGGCTTAGACCTGCTCATGTCCTTCCTGGATGACTTCCTCTTTTGATAATAATCATCCTTAGGCTGAGATGTGGAAGGCTTAGACTTCCACTGCTTCTTCTTCAGGAATCTCTGAAACTGTCTTGTGAAGGCAGCAAAGTCTTCATCTGAGTCACTGCTGTTTGAACTTTGGTTGTCTGAATTATCTGAAGCAATTTCAGCAACTATCTTAGGAGGTGATGAAGACATCCTCCTATTATTCCTAGTGGCTTCAACCTTGAAGGTCACAGACTTTTCTCTATGCTCCCATTTTGCACTTTTCTCTTCCTCTTTCCTAGCCATCAACTGCATCTCATATGACAGCAATTTTTCAAACAAAGTTGGAGGTGAAATATCTGCAAGTTTGGCCACTTCCCTAATGGAACAAATCTTAGTGTCTCAATCCTTTGTCAAGAATCTTAGGAATTTATCATTCGGTTCATATGTACTGAAGATTCTTCCATAGGACATCAGCTCATTTACTATTCTATAGAACTTTTTGTAACACTCAGTTATACTGTCAGATTTTCCTTGTCTGAAACTCTCATATTCCTGGTTCAGCATAGACTTTCTATCTTGTCTGACTTCTTCAAAACCCTCCATGTAGACTATCAAAGTATCCCACATTTTCTTGGAGGTCTTGCAGTGAATCAAATTTTGAAAAGTTGCATCATCTATGGCACTTAATATGATATTCTAGGCTCTTTTATCCATAGTTGTCAGGATGATCTCATCCTTAGTCATCTCTGAAAAATCTTTGGGAATTCTTTGGTTGGCATCAAGAACTGAAATCTTCATAGGAATATAAGGACCTTCCTTCACTGTAATGTAGATCCTTGGATCAGAAGCCTCCATAAACAGCCTGACCCTTTCTTTCCAGATGTCAAATATCTCCTTTCTGCATATGGGTAATTTCATAGAACCCAGTTCCTTATGATTTTATCCTGAACCCATTTTCTTGATCTTGAATCTGCCTTAAGTATCTAACTCAGACTGTTAAGTCCTTCTTTGAGAAACCTCGCTTTCATACCACTTGAAAGAATTAGTGCCTAACCACCTAGAGGGGGGGGTGAATAGGTGTAATTCCTTTTTATTTTTTAAGGCAGCAAATCTATTCAATTATTTACTTAACAACAGATAATTCTATAGCTAACACAGCACAGATTCACAGAATTATCACAACACAGATTGCACACAGATATTTATAGTGGTTCCCCAAGGTCTGGGTACATCCACTTTCCCCCTTCGCCTATCTAGCAGTGTGCTAGATTCTGCCTAACTTCTTCTCTTCACCTCAGATCCTCAGATCTTACAGTAGCTCAGAACCCCAACAGGGCTCCTACAACTCAGAGTGAGTCCACACTCCTACAGCTCAGGCACACAGCCCTACCTCAGCCTACACAAGGCCTACAACTCAGAGATATCAATCTCCTACAACTCAGGCTCACAGCCCTACCTCAGCCTTCAACAAGGCCTAACACTTAGAGAAAATATTTTCCTACACTCAGCCTTTATAAACACAGGCTTACAGCTCAGATCTATAAAGATCCTACAGAAATTAGATTTTAAGTTTGTAATTAACCACCACCCATATAGAGAGAGAAGGGATGGATGGTTTCTTGATCAGTTCTTCGAAGAATCTGATGGCAGAGAACAATCTCTCTTAGCTTTCTTCAAAGCTTCTTGAATCTGAACTCAGTAGGGTTGAACTCTTGAGAAGTTGATCTTCAATCAGCTTCTGACTTGAGATTCAGATCTCAATCTGAATCTTTCTTGGCAGCCTGGTTCAGCAATTACACTTCAGTAGATGGAGCTCTCTCTCCCAACTTCTTCTTTTTCTCTTTTTTTAGAATTCTGTATATGTTTATGTTGTGTCTTGTTCATTCAATCTGTTGAAGGAGAAAGCCTTTATATAGCCTTCCTCCATGGTAACCGGCTGATCCGGTTTCTAACAAACTTCTGACAGCTTTGACAGTTGCAGTAGATCGGTTAGAAATGGAAACTATCAAGTCATCCAGTCACTTCTTGAAATACTGTCTCTGTCTGAAAGTGTCGAGACTGATCTTCATCATGTGTCGACACAAGTAGACTAAGTGTCGACACAATTGAACTAAGTGCCGACACAAGCCTTGATGGTGTCGACACATCTCCTTTGTTGTTGTTAATGCTTCTCGACACAGCCTTCTGTAGAATGTGTCGACACTGATTCTGTGTGTCGACACAGTCACTTCTCTTCTTTAACATAGTTGAAACTTTGTTGTGTGTCGACACAAGTCCTGTGTGTCGACAAAGTTGATGTCGACAAGGTCTTCTGTGTGTCGACACTGCCTCTTGGTGTCGACACAGTTGATGTCGACTAAGTATTCCAGTGTGTCGACACTGCCTCTTGGTATCGACTGTAAAAACCGAACAAAAACAAACCGAAATGGTTTTCAACTGAAACTTTATTATCCGAAAAAGGTATCTATTACAAAGGTATGTCCTCCCTTATATAGAATGGAGGAGAGATGAGAGAATACAAATAAGAGATGTGAGACTAAAAATTTACAGGACTAAGCGGACTATACAAAACAAACCGCTTTAGCCGCGCGGTTAGACAGAAGGGCTAACCGCACGGCTACCACAAGAGAAGAAGAGAGATTGCCTGTGAAGACCGCTAGACCGCCCGGTTTCCAAACCGGCTGAGACAAACCGCCAGACCGCGCGGTCTTCAACCCGCCAAGACAGACCGCCCGGTCACCAACTTCAACACTCCCCCTCAAGCTGGAGCATATATATCGATCATGCCCAGCTTGTCGCAAACATGAAGAAACGAGGCGGAAACTGGCTTGGTGAAGATGTCAGCTAGCTCTTTATCAGAAGTGACAAAGGGAGTGCAAATTTGTTCCTTTAAGATCTCTTCACGAATGAAATGACAGTCGACCTCAATGTGCTTTGTTCTTTCATGGAAGACCGGATTTTTGGAGATGTATATGGCGGCCTTGTTATCACAGAACATAGGTAGAGGATGGTTGTAGACCTCTCCTAAATCTAGCATGAGAGCCCGCAACCATTTTAACTCACAAGTGGTCGACGCCATACTGCGATACTCAGCTTCTGCACTGGACCTGGAGACAACAGACTGCTTCTTGCTCTTCCAGCTCACAAAATTTCCCCCAACAAAGGTGCAAAAACCTGAGGTTGACTTGCGATCCCCTTTGTCATCAGCATAACTTGCATCTGAGTAGGCTTCAATCCTCAGATGACCATTCTTCTGAAAAAGTAATCCTTTCCCAGGCGCTGCTTTGACATACTCCAAGATCCGCAAGGCGGACTGTAGATGGCACTCCCTAGGTGCTTGCATGAATTGACTCACCTTGCCCATAGCATAGGAAATGTCGGGTCTGGTCACTGTGAGATATATGAGCTTACCAACCAGACGTCTGTACCGCGAACTATCTGAAAGAGGAGGCGAATCATCTGTCCAGGTTTTGTCTTCTCCAGTTGCCATGGGGCATCGGGCAGGTTTTGCTCCAGTCAATCCTGCCTCTTTTAAAAGATCAAGGGCATACTTACGCTGAGAGAGAACTAAGGAGTCGGGCTTCCGAGAGATTTCGATCCCCAGAAAGTACTTTAGAGAGCCCATATCTTTCGTGATCAGATGTTGGCGAAGATGTCGCTTTGTCAGGGCTACCCCTTCCTGGTCATCGCCAGTGAGAAGAATATCATCGACGTACACAGCAAGAACAACCAGCCCCGAAGGAGTTTTGCGAATAAATAGAGAGTGATCAGCAGAGCTTCGCGCAAAACCAACGGCCGCCACAATGCCGCTGAACTTGTCAAACCAAGATCGAGGACTCTGCTTGAGGCCATAAATTGCCTTCTGCAGCCGGCATACTCGTGTCTCCCCCTGAGCAACATACCCAGGAGGTTGCTCCATGTAAACGGCCTCGTGAAGATCACCATAAAGGAAGGCATTCTTGACGTCCAACTGAGAAATCGGCCAATCTCTATTGACCGCCACAGAGAGAAGGACCCGGATAGTGCTGAGACGAGCCACGGGGGAGAAGGTGTTAAAGTAATCAACCCCATAGGTCTGAGTAAAGACCTTAGCAACAAGGCGAGCCTTATACCGATCCACAGTGCCGTCGGGGCCAAATTTGACCACAAAGACCCAGCGATAGCCAACAACATCAGTACCGAAGGGAGGAGGAACAAGAGTCCATGTACCCCGCTCCGTAAGGGTCGTCATTTCCTCATCCATGGCCAGCTTCCAGTGGGGAATAGCAAGGGCCTCCTGATAGGAACGAGGCGTGGCAGTGGCAGAGATAGCCAGCGCAAAGGCCCTGCGAGAAGGTGTAAGACGATCATATGAAACAACAGCAGCAAGGGGGTGTAGGGTACATGTCCGCACCACTTTGCGAAGAGACACAGGGAGATCCAGGTCGGCAGCCCCCTCGGGATCCGGAGCGTCCGTGGCAGAGAGAGCTGGCCCGGGAGAAGAGAGCGACGGCGGCGGAGAGGATGGAGATGGAGGTGGAGAAGTGGGAGAGAGAGGTGGAGCGAGAGGAGGGGACGGAGAGGGCGGAGGGGTGGGTATCTCGGTAGGAGACGAGGAAACGAAGGGAATAGCAAGAGAGTCAGAAGGCGGGGAAGGAGGAGAGGTAGCGGGTGAAAGAGAGGAGGAGTCAGCCGAGAAGTAGGAGGCATTCTCGAAGAAGGTAACGTCAGCAGACACGAACTGCTGACGAAGAACAGGGTTAAAGCAACAATAGCCTTTCTGAGTGGTGGAGTACCCCAGAAAGACACATTTGGTGGAGCGAGGGGAGAGCTTGTCACGGGTGGCAGATGGGGTATGGACAAAAGCAATGCATCCAAAGATGCGGAGAGGGAGAGGAAAAGGCTCCTTGCCCGGATACAGAATGGAGAAGGGTGTTTTCCCGTGGAGAATGGTGGATGGAATGCGATTGATGAGGTAGCAGGCAAGGAGAACGACATAGCCCCAATACGAGCGAGGGACATGCATATGGGTCATCAATGTGCGAGCCACATCGAGGAGATGACGGTTTTTGCATTCCGCCACCCCATTTTGTTGGGAGGTGTAAACACAGCTAGTCTGATGAATAATGCCATGTTGCACACAAAAAGAGGTAAAAGCATGACTTAGATACTCTTTAGCATTGTCGAAACGAAATGTTTTAATACAAACATTGAACTGAGTTTTAATCAACTGATAAAAAGATATCCATACATCTAAAAGTTCAGAGCGATCTCAGAGGAGATACACCCAAGTACATCGAGAAAAATCATCTATAAAGGTTACAAAATAAGAACTACCCCGGCCAATGGTGAGGGTAGGAGCAGGTCTCCAGATATCGGAGTGGACAAGATCAAAAGGACGAGTAGAGCCCCGTCCGTGCTTCGGCGGGAAGGAGGAACGGTGATGCTTGCCAAGTTGACAGGCGTCGCATTGGAGAGGAGTACTGGACGGAGGGAGGTGCGGCAGAAGCTGATGTAGAAGACGTGGTGGAGGATGACCGAGGCGGAGATGCCACTGGAGAAGATCCGTACAGGAAGACGAGAAGGCGGACAAGGCGGAAACATTGTCGAGGAAGTAGAGACCGCCGCTCTCAGTCCCAGTAGCAATCGTCCGGTGGGAGCTCGGATCCTGAAAAGAACAAGAAGTTGGTGTAAATGTCACAGAACACTGAAGCTGTTTGCATAAAGAGGTAACAGACAACAGATTGCATGGAAAACTTGGGCACATAGAGAGTGTCCGCTAGTCGTAGTGACGGAGTAACATGAACCACTCCCGTCCCATGAACCGGGGAGGGAGAACCATCCGCAACTAGGACCGGGGGGAACCGATCATGTTGTTCGAGCAAAGAGAAGCACTGAGGATTGCCCGTCATGTGATTAGTGGCACCAGAGTCGATGAGTCATTTACCTTGAGTCACCATGTGGGCACTACCTGAGGAAGTTACAACAGAGGCAGACGGCTTGGAAGAGTCACCGGAGGGACGAAGATGGGGATGCTTCGTCCAGCAGCGTTCGAAAGTATGGCCGGTTCGGCCACAATGAGAACAGAGGTAGCGGGAAGAAGCACGGCCGCCGGACTGGTGACTGCGGCTACCAGAGCCACTCCGCTGAGTGTGATGAGAATAGTTGTCTGGTGGTGGAGAAGGAGCGGGCAAAAGTGGGCGCTGAAGGAGGGAGGTGACAGCAGCGATGCGGGCAGCGGTGGCATCTAAGGTAGGAGAGTCGGCCTCACCCAGAATTTGCTGGCGGATCATGTCATAAGTATCAGGAAGCCGGAGCAGATAACACACAACCAGAAGCTCCTGGAAGTGCTTGTGTTGTTGAGCCAAATCCGCAGAAAAGGGGCGATTCTGAAGAATCTCAGCCCCAAGAGCCTAAACCTGTTGGTAGGCAGCAGCAGGAGACAAGGTAGGACGGGCAAAGAGGTCTGCATAAAACGTATAGATGTGGGAAGTCTGAGACCCCTTGGAGTGTAGAGCGGCAAGATGAAGCCAAGCGGCCTTGACCGTCTCATCATGACGTATGACGGGAAGGCACTCATCGGAAAGACTGTTCGCGAGCCAAGTACGCACAAGCGCGTCACTTGCATCCCAGTCATCAAAGAGAGGTGAAGTGATAGGAGGTGGGTCATCAACGAGATGGTGGCGTTTGCGTTGTGAGCGAAGAAGAAAGGTGAAAGAGACGCTCCAATCCGGGTAATTGGAGCCAACAAGCTTGGAAACGGTCCCAAGGTTCCCGGAAGGAGTAGGAGGAAGAGGCGGAGCCGGATTGGTGACAGGGGTGGTGGCAGTAGAGGCATCAGAAAGAGCCATAGGAGCAGGAAAAAGGAAGCCGGGCCGTTAGGAAACAAACCGCGCGGATAGGAGAAAGAAGGGCTGCAGCGGTCATAAGGGGAGAAAACCAGCGGCCAGAAAAGCCACGACCAAGCTGCAGACACAAACAGAGGGGAAGAAGTCGAACGGCTAGAGGACAGGACGCGCGAACAAAAGCAGGACAAAACAAGTCGCTGCGACGATAGGAGAAAGAAGGGCTGCAGCGGTCACAAGGGGAGAAAACCAGCGGCCAGAAAAGCCACGACCAAGCTGCAGACACAAGCAGAGGGGAAGAAGTCGAACGGCTAGAGGACAGGCCGCGCAAACAAAAGCAGGACAAAACAGGTCGCTGCGACAAGAGGCGGCGACTTAGAACAAAAAAAGCGCGCACACAGAGGGCAGTAACAAGGAGAGGAAGAGGCCGCGCGGACAGGGAGCAAACCGGCGCGACAAGCCGCGCGGACAGAAGGACACAGAATCAGGAGGAGTAGATCGAGTCCTCTGATACCATGTAAAAACCGAACAAAAACAAACCGAAATGGTTTCAAACTGAAACTTTATTATCCGAAAAAGGTATCTATTACAAAGGTATGTCCTCCCTTATATAGAATGGAGGAGAGATGAGAGAATACAAATAAGAGATGTTGGACTAAAAATTTACAGGACTAAGCGGACTATACAAAACAAACCGCACAAGCCGCGCGGTTAGACAGAAGGGCTAACCGCACGGCTACCACAAGAGAAGAAGAGAGATTGCCTGTGAAGACCGCTAGACCGCCCGGTTTCCAAACCGGCTGAGACAAACCGCCAGACCGCGCGGTCTTCAACCCGCCAAGACAGACCGCCCGGTCACCAACTTCAACATCGACACAGTTGATGTCGACAATGCTTCACTGTGTGTCGACACTGCCTCTGCATGTCGACACAGCTGATGTCGACTAAACTTCTCTGTGATTCGACACTGCCTCTGTATGTCGACTTAGTTTCTTCAGATGTCGACACATCCTTTCCAAGTGTCGACACAATTAGCTCCAAGTGTCAACACAGCTTTTCTCCAGTGTCGACACAAGACTTCATAAGTGTCGACACAGCTTCTCCTGGTGTCGACACATGGACTTAGAAATTTTTATGCATTCCTGCATTTACTTAACCTGCTCATATAAACTCAAAACAACATCAAATACACCTTGATGCATATCATTGAGTAAGGTGAGGCTTCTTCAAATCTGGTACATATTTTCCAATGTACCCAACAGGCACTTTACTGCGAGTACTAGGGCTTAAGGGTCAGTAATTGTTGTATGGTGTGAGTACCAAAGAAAGGAGAAAAGGATACTGCATGCGTCGAGACTATAATTCGCACATGGCAAACTTTCGTTGCGCGTGATGTTACTGATTGTTAAAAAGAAGTTACAACATGGTTACAAAATGTTAAAATTGATCTTTGTTATGGTACTCGTAGGTTCTATTCTTTGGACGTGCAAGTACTGGGGAGTTATTGTCTCGATTTATGATGCTCATGAAGCTATTGTTCACGGCCTATTATAGGCTCGAAGGGTTCTTCCCACGGACAGCCTCCAAAAATATAGGTAGTCTGCTTATAAGGTGTGGTAAAAAATGCTAAGTACAAAGAGTAGGGTTGTCCGCGAGTCCGACAAAAGTCAATGAGTACTTTATGATGGTTGGCGGGTACTCTTCTGCAAAAATACAAGTACTCCATGGCTAAGATGACCGGTCAGCAATATCTTCGGTATTGTGTGGGAAGCAAGCTATCATCATGGTCGTCGAGAGCGAGCATGGCGTAATTTAAGTTCACAACTGCAATGTGATTAGAATCTTTGGGTTCATTTGGCGCGGCGTTTGGAGGCCGCTTTTGCGGCAAACGCCGCCACAAGGAGGGTAACCAAACACCTGGCGGCAGCGTTTGCTGCATCTCCACCCGCCGCCCCTTGAGGAATGGAGCGATCCACAGCGTTTCGAACGGCGGCCTCCCCCCTCCGGTTCGTGCAGCGGCCCGGCTCCTCCCGCCCCGTCTCCACCCGCCGCACCAAATGAACCCTATATTTCCTGTATGTTCTGTTAATTTTATCCACGCATTTTGGTAAACAAGAGAATAATATCTTTGATTTGTTTTACTAGTTTTAAAAATCTTAACTAATGTGTGTGGTTCAGTTTGTAAATTTTCCATCCCAAATTGTGTATTTTGATTGGATCAGTTTCTGTTAGTGTTGTTGGACTAAGAAATTAAAATACAAAATTGATTTACCCAGTCCCTCCCTATCAAGCACTACTCTACCCCCCACAAGATATGCTTGTACCTTGATTAAGGAGTCATACAGAGGAATTACTATACGTATATGAATATAACTGTATATACACGGAGAGCAAGAATAAATCTCAATTAAAAATATTTAGTTAGCCACAAACACTATTTCACTCTGTGATAAGCTTGCAAGGCAGTGTAGAATGTGCACACATTGGTATGTTTTTTTTGTCTGAAGTCTTTAATTATCAAATATTATCTTCTTTATATCCGGTGATATGTATACAAATTCAATGACAAGGGTGAGAATATCTGAAGCATTAACACGAGAATTTTCAATCAACTTACATCAAGGTTCAGTTTTAAGCCCTCATCTCTTTACCCTTATCTTAGATGAGCTCACCAGACATCCAACAAGCAATACCTCGGTGTTTATTGTTTGCGGATGATATCGTTTTCGTCGATGAGACACGAGAGGGTGTAAATGCAAAACTTGAATCTTGGCAAGAAACATTAAAAAAGAAAGATTTTAGGTTGAACAGAGCAAATACGGAGTATATGAAGCTTAAATTTAGTAAAAGAAGGACGAGTGACTTCGTTATTAAGTTGGGTGATCAAGATATATTTCTCATAGTGAGTGTTTTAAATATCTTGGATCGATAGTTCAAAAAGACGGAGGTATTGATAAAGATGTGACACATAAAATCCAAGCGGGTTGGTTGAAGTGGAGAGGCGCATCAGGGATCTTATGTGATCGTAAAGTACCATTAAAACTTAAGAGCAAGTTTTACCGTACTTCAATTAGACCAGTGATGCTCTATGGTTCTGAGTGAAAATGGGAGTTGCAGAGATGAGAATGCTTAAGTGGATGTGTGGACACACGAGACTGGATAAAATTTGAAATGAATGTATCAGGGATAAGACAGTAGTAGCACCAATTGCAGAGAAGATGTGAGAAGCACGACTAAGATGGTTTGATCACGTACAAAGGAGACCATTAGAGGCACTTGTTAGGCGATGTGAAAGTCTAGTCACTAGGCATGTTAAATGAGGGAGGGGTAGACCAATAAATACTTGAAATGAAACTATAAAGAAAGATATGATGTACTTAGGCATTTGTGAGATTATGACAAAAGATAGGTGACAAAAGATCCATATAGCAGACCTCACTATAGTGGGATAATGGCTTGAGTGTTATTGTTGTATGTTTACCAATCTTCTCATGTACTGACATCTTGGTAGTCATCTTTATGGCACCAATAGAATATAAAATGTACGTTGCTATTTACAGAAGAGGCATTTCCTAGAATTAGCTTACATTTCACCATATGTTAGCCTTGAATTTGCCACTTACTTATATGCAACTTATTCACACATTTAGGCTCCATTTTGTGTGGCATATTTGCTCCGGTGAGTTTGATAAAAAAATGTCGTTGTCATGGAATGTATGTTTGGCAAGAATTTTAGGTCATGATCACTATCAAGAAAATAAGCTAGTTTTGAGAACAACATGAATGAATTTTTTTAGGTGAGGTCAAACGTTGAAGAACGACGGTTCATCACCACCGCGTTCATGACCGCCGCCCTGCGCCAAATGAAGCCTTAGAAATAACAAAAATAGCTATCATCATGGTCCCTGATTTGATGAATAATAAAATATGTATTTGAAGTGCCTGCAAATATATTTGTGTGCAAGTATTAGGAAAAACACAGAATAGCTCAAGATATCACTAGTTTGATGAATTCAAACTATGTACTTGTTGCGGTCTAATTCGACATACTGGTCGGACCGGAATAACTTGTACCGCCTTAACTCTCGAAACGGTCGAGCGTACACACAGTCAATGAGATAAATCGATTGTACACACAGAGTTTTAACGTGGGAAAACCCCTCAACTGGGTAAAAACCATGTGACCGGATCTGTGCTGGTCAAAGTCCACTATTTTCTAGTTGTTACAGCTTGTTGGTGAAGTCGAAGGTGACAAGCCACCTCTCGCAACAGCTTTTGGGTGAGAGAACACTTGGAACGCGGCGGACGACAGACCGTCGCACCGGGTGTTGTTACAAATTGCACTTCGCGCTGGTGGTTTTTGGTTAGCGACTTGCTGATCTTGAACGTGGGAGCGGAGCGCCTGAACTTGGGTTGCAGGGGCCACTTGAAATTTGAGAGATTTGGCTTCGTCGGGTGGCTTTGACTTGAATTGCTAGTAGCTCGGGTGCGGCTCGTAGGAGGAATTCGACAGAGCTTCGATCTGAAAAAGAAGAAGACTCGGAGAAAAAAGTGAGAAATGAAGAGACCTGAGACTCCTTTTAAAGGCTCCAGGTGGTGGTTATGGTGGTTACGCGGCTATCCGCACACCATAACCACCATCATGATTATTTTCATTAAAATTTAAATGTGCATATTAGGATATTGATTTCACTATTTGGAGACCATTTAAATAAATCATAAAATTGTTAATTAAATCTCTCCACTATCTCGATGATTAGTGAGTGGTTACGCGCAAATCGGGCGGCCGAGGATTTTTCCAGCTGATCAGACGGCGGGAGCGGGACTCTGCGGGTGGCCAACGAACTTGCTGCCAAGTTCGCCAGCGAGGGGAGGATTGCCGACGGCGGCCGGGGAGGAGCGGCCCGGAAGGCTGCATCCTTAGCCGCGCCGACGGACGAGGGAAGGGGCGGCCCGGGCGGCCGCAGCCTTGGCCGCACCGGCAGCTGCGGGAAGGGGAGGCCGGGGTGGCCGCCCCCTGGGCCGCGCCGACGGCCGAACGAAGGGGCTGGCGGTCGGCGGCCTGGGAGGAGGTCGGCCACCCGCCGCCGGCGAGGTGGGGCTCGCGGCAGTTTGCCCACAACGCATGATGGGATCTGGCGCGGTGATCGCTCGCACGGTCAATCTCATGATCTCACTTCTTTTGAGGTTGAGATCATGGACGTGTGGTTATGTGCACACCTAATGTTATAAAAATGGGTCTCATCCCCAACAATTGCCCCGCAGATCCTTGTTGCACGACCGGCTTGGACGAAGAAAAACAAGGATCTTCCTCTACTCATTTTTTATGGTGGCGACGATGGAGAACGGCGATGGACTTGAGATGGCGAGTAGTAGCGGCCAGCAAGCTCAGGTAAAAATGTTAGAATATATTATGGTGGAGGAGAGGCGATGAACGTGCCCGGGGAAGGAAGTTGACGTACCGACGGTCAAAGGTGCGTGCGGATGAGTGTGCGGGGTCGCGCATGGGCGCGCGCGGTCTTGGTCGTGCACGAGCATGCGCGCGCAGACGCGCGCTTGACCGCTCGTGGGCGCACCCACATGGGCATGAGCGGGTGTGCCCGCTGGCGTGAGAGCGGGTCTGATCGCGCGCCCGCCTTGCCGCACGTGCGCGCGCGCCCGCCTGCCCGGCCACCCGTGCACGCGCGCGGCTGCCCGGCCGGCCGTGCACTCGCGCGCGCCTGCCCGGCCGCCCGTGCACCCGCGCGCGCCTGCCCGGCCGCCCGTGCACCCGCGCGCGCCTGCCCGGCCGCCCGTGCACGCCGCGCGCGCCTGCCCGGCCGCCCGTGCACCCGCGCGCGCCTGCCCGGCCGCCGTGCACCCGCGCGCGCCTGCCCGGCGGCCGTGCACCCGCGCGCGCCTGCCCGACCGGCCGTGCACGCGCGCGCCTGCCCCGCCGCTCGTGCACGCGCGCGCCTGCCCCGCCGCCCGTGCACGCGCGCGCCTGCCCCGCCACACGGCACGAGCACGCCTGGCAGCACGCGCCTCGCCCTGCGCGCACGGGTGGGCACGCCTGGTAGTGCGTGGTCGCGGCGCGCGCCTGGCCGCGCGCGGGCGAGCCTGGCCGCGCGGCAGCGTGATGGCTCACGCGCGACCGCATACGTGTGGTCATGCGTGTGTGCAGGGGCCTGCTGCGTGAGCGCGAGCTTGTCAGGGCGCACACGCGTTTTATTGCTTGCGCTTCTGACCGCGCATGGGCCCTTGCATGATTGTTTGTCTGGTGCGCGTGTGTGCTCGGGTGCGTCGTACGATTTTAATTTTTACTGGGCGACATGCCTTTATGTTGGATCCTAGTTTGGAATTGGGCTAGGTTCACTAATTAGGATAATTTTTGACCCACATTGTATAGCCAGGGTCAAGTCTTTGAGTCCTAACGTTTAGGGTAGTCATTAGGTTCAACCTTCATGGACCAGCCAGCAGAAAACCTCAGGAGACTCAAGACTTAGAAGAATTCAAAGTCCAAAACTATTAGTTCGAAATTCTTCGAACTCAGCTCGACGATCGTCGATCGCAGATCGACGAACTTAAAAATCATTCTCTTAGTTGAGCTCGATGATATTCGAGCTCAGGTCGACGAATTCTGAAGTTCAGCTTCAACAAATTCTTTCCAGTTTATTTTCGCTGAACTCAGCTCGACGAAGACAGTTTCTGTGCTCGACGAACTTGGGCCGCAGAATTGGCAAGATATTTCCAGAATCCAATTCGCTGAGCACAGGTCGACGAACAGGATTTCTCAGCTCGACGATCTTTGGATCTCCGGTCGACGAAATCTGTTCAGAGCTCGACGATTTCTGTCCAGCGCCAGACTTATAGTTTTTCCCTCATTTCTGTCCTTATTCCATATATGATTTAGCTGTGATTTTCTGAGTAATTAATGCTCATATTCTCTTGAATATAGCCGTTATTGGCAGCATTAATTATGGTCTTCATCAGGGTTAATTACTTGTTTAATTTATTGGGACAGTTGGGGAAACTCATTAAAGACAATATATATTCTCCAGCCGTTTTTCATTCTCCAGACAGTTCAGCAATCAATGCTTGGAATTCAAATTCAAAGGAGAATTTTTGACAGGAAATATAAATGAGATTTTCTCTTTTCAGACGGCAAGAAGTAACAGCAGTAATACAGAAAACAACCAAGAACTTACAGAGAATACAGAAATATTTAGAACTCTTCTCTGTTCAGAAAACATCTTGTTTTCCCTTGCTCTTACTGAAGACTGAAGAAGAACAACAAACAAATATCAAGAGTCTTCTTCGAATTCTACTCCAGGAACATTCAAGGACAACAACTTTCAATCAGTTAGAAAGTTCCTGGACATCATTTCAAGACAAGACTGAAGATCTACACCCTGAGCAAGGCTCCAAGTGATTTCAGAAGGATCCTTGACAACATCAATCGACTAGTCTTCTCTATCGATTAAAGAAAGAGAAGATACCATCAACTCTCTCTTAACTTCCTGTATAAAGGGTTTATTAACTCCTTTAAAAGTTTATCCTTGGTTTTTGGGCACCTGATCAAAAGCTCAAAGGGTTGTGAGATCTCCTTGGAAATAGATCTTGTGGTGGCAGTCACCTGATCAAAAATCTAATAGTGGATTTCTACCAGGGTGGTAGAAGAGTGGAAGTACGCAGGTTGGGAAACCACTATAAAATTCTTGTGTTGTCTGGTTCCCTCTTTTCTTTCTGTTCATGCTTTGCTGTGATAGATTAGTTTGTTGCGATCGATTACTTTGTTGTGATATTTTGTTGTGTTGTGGTAGATTAGCTTAGCTGCATTCCCTTTTTCTATTACTACTATTGGTATTACCTACTTTACTTTGATAATATTTAAAACAACCAAAAGTTTTAATTACTCTATTCACCCCCCCCCCCTCTAGAGTAAATCAGGTCTACCCCCTATCTTTCACTTTATGTGCTCTATTGGAGCGAATGACTTTTGATTTGCAGACTTTTTAGTCTAATTTTTTTTAAAAAAATTGTGACAGGGCTCGAGGCGTATTGCGAGGCCGATGAGTATTCGCTCCTCCCTTACCGATGATCAAGTTGCAATTTGGAGGAGAAGGTTCGGTCTGCCTGCCGACCCTGAAGTGAAGATACCGTGTGTTGAGGAGAGGGTCCAAAATCCTCCAGGTGGCTGGTTGACGATCTGCGAGACCACATTGCGATCGGGATTTCGATTCCCCCGTGTGAAGAAGTCATCGAGATTCTGAAATTCTGTGGCATGCCAATTTCCCAGTTTACTCCCCTGGGGGTAGTACGCCTCATGGGGCTAGTTGTTTTCTTTCGCGAACATTGCGGGAAACTCTCTTTGGACTGCTTCCGAGATTGGTGTGATCTTCGCTCTGATGGTGGTGAGCGTATGGAGATTCATAGTAACAAGAGCTGACTTGACTTTGAGATTCGGACGGACCGCCGTCATGGAAATACTTTATTTGGTTATGTTAGGAACTCATGGGGCTTGCCGGAGCTGTGGAACTCATTGCCTGATCGTTGTCGTCGTCAAAAGGGAAGATAGCGGGAGTTGTCTCCAGTGCTTGGATTTTCAGAGCCTCGCGAGTTGACGAACCGTCTGTTCAGTATTTCTTCGTTCGTGGAAGAGAAGCGCTTGTTGCAGTGTGACATTTCTTCAGGCTCTGGAGGACTGTTGAAATACCTTTGGATTGTGCTCGGAAACGGAAGGCCACTGTAGTTTCTCGAGGTAGCGATAGGGTGGCGCCTTGTTTGTCTTCTCTGGGTGGAGACTCTCCTTCTGGTGGCCGTGGCGGTTCTCCTCCCGAGGTACAGGTGCTTGGATCATCTGCCCCCCGGGCTTCCCTGCGGAGATGGCGGCTCCGAGGCTATCTTCTTCTTTGAAGGCAATGAATGAAGTGGTAAGCGAGCTTGATTATTCTTGGCTCTTCTTTATTGTTTTGTTGTGCTGACTTCTCTCCGTTCTTTCTTTTGCAGATCGACACTCAGGTTCAAATTGTCGTCACCTGTAATGATCATTACGTGAGCTTGAAGAACGGGTATCTAGCTCTTCATGAGAAGTTTCGAGCGACGACGGGCCCTCTTGTCACTCTGAGGGATGATCATGGCCGGGACATTTCTCGATTTCGCCGGATAGGATCGGAGCTGAGGGCAGAATTTGAGGAGACACGAGCATATTTAGAGGTGGAGAAATCTCTGGTGGAAAGGACTACATAGATGCTAAAGTGTGCTTAAGAGGAGACTTCTCGTTTGGAGACGGAGCTTTGTGCGGCGAAAGCCCAAGAGGAGGCGTTATCTTCTGATAGCCGTGTGTTAGAGTTGAAGCCTGTTGGTCTTGCGGAGTACATGGAGTCTCTGGATTATATGCGGGATCGTTGCTTGATTAGCGAGGAAGTTCGTGATGAGATCTGGAATAAGGAGGTGGAGCCTCAGATGGAAGATGCTCGAGAGCTGGCCCTCAGGCGTGGAGTCTCGAAGGCTTTTCGTCTTGTTGGCAGGAGCTTGGGATGCGACATATCCGGTCATAGCTTTGATGATATCTCTGGCGACGATAGTTCTGATGTTGATGCGACTGATGTGTAGTGGCGATATTTTCTTGTATTAGTGTGTTTGCATCTTTTGCTTTTCTAGTCTGATGTCTTGTATCTCGTCTTTATTATTTGATGGTTCTTGAATGGCGTGTTTGTGCATGTACTTGCATGTTGTTCTGATGATTATGCTCTTTTTCTTCTTTTTGTCTGAGCTATGTTTGACTCGTGATGTTGCTTTGTGGGGGATGTAATTGTGTCTGTTGCTGGTTAGTAACCAAGTTTGCACGAGAATCACTCGCGTCTTAATTTGTATGAGGATTGCTCGCGGCTTGGTCGTGAGGGGGAGGCCCTGACGACGTCCTGTCATAGAAAGACAGGTTCGGTGAATAGCTTTTGTATTCAAACCGCATGCGCAATCTCCTCGCTCACGGCTTGGTCGAGCGGGGGGGGGGGGGGGGGGGGGGGTGCAGGCCCTGACAACGTCCTGACGTAGAAAGGCAGGTGCGGTGAATAGCTTTTGTATTCGGACCACATGCGCAGTCTTACCTTTTGCACGAGGATCGCTCGCGGCTTAGTCTTAACTTTTGCACAAGTATCGCTCACGGCTTAGTCTTATCTTTTGCGCGAGGATCGCTCGCGGCTTAGTCTTACCTGAAACTAGTCGGACATTGTTGAAAAGAAAACATAATGTTTTAATAACTGATTGTCTACACGTGTCCGGGCTTGCGGTTCTTACTCGTCATAGAGTTCAAATGTGATAAAAATACTTTTTAGGAAGTTCAAAATAAAGAGTCACTGATTTTCAAGGCTGCGGCTTTTACTGGTCGGGCTTGCTTAGAATAACAATCCTGGCAGTTTCTTGATTCTCATGTGTTGGAACACCCTATTACTAATCTGGGTCAGGATCACTATGTCTCTAGGAATCAATGCTTGACCTCCTGTATATCTTAATAGGTCAATTAGAATTGAGTCTAAGGGTTAGGAGTCTAGGTTTGGAAGCTGCCCTGAAGACCAAGATTTTCTGTTTGGAGACTAAGTCATATCGTCAAGTTCAGCACGACGATTCGTCGAACTTCGATCGACGATCGTCTAGCTCAACTTCGACAGATCGTCGAACTCCATTCGACGATCGCTGAGCTCAACCTCATTATATCGTTGAACTCCGTTCGACGATCGATGAGCTCAGGTCGACGATTTTGACTCTGCTTTGGATCTTTATCTCTGAGCTCAGTTCGACGATCTTTGAGCTCAGATCGACGATATTTTGCTGTTGTATATTTCCAGATCGCTGAGCTAAGCTCGACGATAGCAGAGCTCAGTTCGACGATTTCAGATAACTTCAAGGATGTTTCTAGATTCAATTTCAAATCAGTTAAGGAGTTATTCTGCAATTAATTCAGAGATTTCCTAGCCGTTTTCATTCATTTCTGGACCAAGTTTCAAGGGATTTTTCAAGGAATATTTATGTGGCCTTTCCTCCAGAAGAGATTTTGCAATTAAGGATGCAATTAATGCAGGCTAACGGCTATACTTGACAGAGAATGTTATTCTATTCTGTATCAGAGAATAAAAGAGAAGAATTTTTTTGAATCATCAGTAGAGATACACAGATAACAGAGAGACATTCAAAAATATTCTGTCTCAAGGAATTCTCAAGAACACTCATCCAAGGAGATCAATCTTTTCAGAAATCTTCAGATCTCTTTAGTTTCAAAGTGTTCAAGGCCAACATACTTCAAGACTCCAGACATTCAACATTTCAGTCATTGCTGAAATCATCTATTGCTGGAGTTCAATCTTTGAAGGCCTATCACCCTCAGCAAAGCTTTTCTTCCTGAAGATCTCAAGGATTCAGGGGGAGCTTTGACATCAACAATCCACATAGTCTTCTCAGTTGTTTGAGAAAGAGAAGACTTCCATCACTCTCTCACCCCCTCTCTGTAAAGGGTTTCTCAAACTCCCTTCAAAAGTTTGAGCTTGGTTTTTGAGCACCTTGTCAAAAGCTCATTGGTGGCAAGACACCTGATCAAAAAATCTGTTTTGGTTTTTGAGCACCTTATCAAAAGCTCATTGGTGCCCAGGACACCTGATCAACTCATTCTGCAGTGGATTCCTACCTAGGGTGGTAGAAGAGTGGATGTACCCAAGTTTAGGGGAACCACTATATTTCCTTGTGTTTTCTGGTTTTGCTTGTTTTTATGTTTGTTTCTGGCCTTGATTTCTCTGTGATTAGCTTTTGTTTAACTTAGTGCTGTGATTAGTTTTATTACTGCTTCTCTGCTCACACATATTACAACAACTGTTGTAAAAAGTTTCAAAACACCATATACTCTATTCACCCCCCTCTAGAGTATATCAGATCTAGCTGCACTTTCAATTGGTATCAAAGCGAAGTTGGTTAAACATACCATACCTAATTGGTTGTACAGGCTAACACCTGAACCCAAAGATCCCAAGTTAGATCTGTTTTTCTTTTGTATTTTATTGTTAGATTTGCTTTCACAAATCATGGCCCAAAACAAAGATTATGCTAGCACCAGACCTCCAGTGTGCAATCTATCCAAGTTTGCACTTTGGAAAGCAAGGATCAGACTATACATGAATTCTATTGACGAAGACATTTTTAACTCTGTTTTGACAGTGTGTCCAAGACCCCCAGAGAATTCCAGTACAAATGCTGTTCCACCTCCATCAGGAACAGATGCTGATATCAAGAGATGGAAGGTAGCTGATGCCAAGGCTATGAACATCTTGGCCCAGACAATGTCAGATGACATATTCCAAAAGGTGGCTGAATGCAATTCAACAAAGGAAATTTGGGACAAACTCTCAGAAATAGTCTCAGGCTCAGCTGATGAGAGAAAGGATAGGAGATCCCATCTCATCTCTCAATATGAGAATTTCAAGAAGGGAGAAACTGAGTCAGTGGGAGACATGTACAACAGGCTAAGTCTAATTGTCAGTGAACTCAGAACATTGGACAAAGAGATCTCTCTAACTGAACTCAATGACAAGATCCTAATGTGCTTCCCTAGCACTTGGAATTCAAGAATCTGGCCAATTAAAGATGCCAGAAGTCTGAATGAGATCACTACTGAAGCTCTATTGGGTAAGCTCAAATCTTATGAGCTACTCATCAAAAATAGAGAAGAAGAACAGAAGGCTGCCTCACCAGCCACAAGAAAAGAGAAGATCATAGCCTTCAAGGCAACTGAAGATCTGTCTGAAGATAAAGCCACAGGCAATGATGAACTGCTCAGTCTGTTGGCCAAAAAGTTTTACAAGATGGCCAGAAAGGACTTCAGAAGGAGATCATACAAGGAGCAGGACAAGCCAAGGTATGACAAGTCCATTAACAATAATAAAGACATTATTTGCTTTGGTTGCAGGAAACCAGAGCACATAGTTCCTGACTGTCCAGAGAACAAGAACAAGGACAGAAGAGACAGGAAAGAAAGAAGAAAGGAGAAAGACTACAAGAGGAATGACAATGGTAAACCCTCTTCAAGCAAAAACAAACATACAAGAAAAGGGTTTGTTGCTGAATCCTGGAGTGAGACTGAAGAAGAGTCAGAAGCCTCATCCAGCACCAGTGATGATGAGAATGATGCAGAAGAAAAGGAGTTCTGCATGATGGCAATCAATGCCTCACAGCATAATTCAGAAGAAGAGAAGTCAGAGTCAGACTCAGAGACTCAACCTGAAGAAGATCAGGTAATTAGTTCTTTTGATTTTAGTTCAGAGGATTTTAAATCTGAATTTAAAGCACTGTGTTTAGACCTACTAAAGTCTGAGAAAGAAATTATCTCTCTCAGAAATCAATTATCTGAACACAATACCTTAAAGTCAGAAAACTTCAAACTCTCTCAGGAGTTGGAGTGCTGTAGGGAACAGATAGCTACACTGAAAAGTGAGCTCTCTGAGGCCAAAAAGCTTGAAGAATCCCTTAATGGGAGAAGCATCAAGCTGATGGACATCACAAGCACAGTGAACTCCAGATTTAACAGTACACTGGGCTTGGGTGCTTCATCCAGCCAACCTATAGTTCTAACAACTCCAATCAAATTCATTTCTGACAAAGGAAAGAGAGTTGTAGAGGTTGCTAGGAAAAATTCTGATCTGCCTCAGAAAACAAAGTCCCAGCAGAAATCGTCGAACGGAGATCGACGATCGCCGAATGAAGATCGACGATCGCCGAACGCAACTCGACGATCTCAGGCAAAATCGTCGAACGCAGATCGACGATCTCAGCCAAAGTCGTCGAACGCAGGTCGACGATCTCAAATACCTGACCTCACCCATAGTCGACCGTCGAACGGAGCTCGACGATCTGACCCAAGATCGTCGAACGCAGCTCCAAGATCGTCGAACAGAGGTCAGAGCTCTGGAAATTTTTTCAAAGGCAAATCAAAATTGAATCCTAAGGGTCCTTCATCCCAAATCTTTAACCCTTATACTGAATGGATTATACCTCCAAGGAGATATCATCCTGAAGGATATAAGAGTCAACCTGGGATGTCTTTCATTTCAGAATTTAAAAGTTATCAACCTAGGCCCAAGGTAAACTGGGTCAAAAACAAATGAATTGTCTTATGTGCAGGTGAAGACCTATCCAACATCTAACCAGCAATGGTACTTGGATAGTGGGTGCTCTAAGCACATGACAGGGAACAAGGACAACCTCACATCCTTCAGAGCCAAGCTTGGACCCAAAGTTATCTTTGGTGATTCAAACTTTGGACAGACTAAAGGATATGGTGCAGTCCAGATTGGATCAGTAACCTTCAAGAAGGTAGCTTATGTGGAAGGACTGAAGCACAACTTAATAAGCATCAGTCAGATGTGTGATGAAGGCTATCAGGTGACCTTCAGCAAAGCCTTATGCAAAATCAAGTCAGAAGACAACACAACTGTGTTGATAGGTAAAAGGAAAGGTAACATTTATCTAGTAGATTTTCTTTCAACCGATGTAGATATTTGCTTGTTTAATTCAGTCTGTAGACCAAATATCTTATGGCATAAGAGATTAGGACACATAAACCTTAGAACTATTGCTAGGCTATCCAAAGACAACCTTGTTAGAGGACTACCTTCTGGCCCCTACAAGAAGGAAGGACTCTACAGGGCTTGTCAATTAGGCAAGCAAACTAAAAACAACTTTAAGTCACTTAATAAGAGTGATTCACCTAGGATATTGTATCTGTTACACATGGATCTCTTTGGACCCATCACAGTACAAAGTCTAGGATGGAAATCCTACACTTTAGTAGTTGTAGATGACTTCTCTAGATTCACTTGGGTGTTCTTTCTAAGGAAGAAGTCTGATAACTTTAAGTGTCTGACAGAGTTTCTCAAATGTATACAGATTGAGTTCAATACTCACATTGCCCTGATCAGAAGTGATCATGGGACAGAGTTTGATTCTCTTCTTATGCAAGAGTTCTGTCAGAGTGAAGGGATCAGGCACACTTTCTCAGCTCCTAGAACTCCTCAACAAAATGGGGTA
This sequence comes from Platanthera guangdongensis, assembly GCA_039583875.1. Taxonomy (NCBI): domain Eukaryota; kingdom Viridiplantae; phylum Streptophyta; class Magnoliopsida; order Asparagales; family Orchidaceae; genus Platanthera; species Platanthera guangdongensis. The sequence continues at coordinate 131,265,794 of CM077156.1, forward strand.
GCTGAAAGGAAAAATAGAACCCTTATTGAATCTGCCACTACATTGTTGTCAGATGCTGATCTACCTCTATCCTTTTGGGCAGAGGCAGTGAACACCTCCAACTATGTGCTGAATAGAAGTCTGATACATAAAGTAAATGGAAAGACTCCCTATGAATTACTCAAAGGGAAGAAACCTAAAGTTGACTATTTTAGAGTCTTTGATTGTATTTGTTATATTCATAATAATGACAAGAAATATTTAGCAAAATTTCAAGCCAAAGCTGATGAAGGAGTGTTTCTGAGATACTCCATGATCAGCAAGGCTTATAGGGTCTATAATAAATCATCTTTAAAAATTGAGTAATCTGTTCACATATCTTTTGATGAATCTAACATGTCTTTCAAGGAGAACATTTCTTCTACCATAGAACCCTTGCAGGAACATTCTCTAGTTGAAGACTTGAACAAGTTACAGGTTACTCAAGAGGATGAAAGCAGTGAAGATGAAGGAAATGCTCAACATATTGAAGAACAACTTGAAGAGCCAGTTGTTGTACCACAAGAGGAAACAACAACACAGGTTGGTGAACAATCAACACCCCCTGTTGATTTAGTAACATCAAGAGACCATCCAATTTCCCAAATAATTGGAGAAATCTCAGCTGGTGTGCAAACCAGAAATCAGGTCAACCAAAACCTATTGCACACCTGCTTCCTATCTCAAATTGAACCTCAGTCCATTCAAGATGCAGAGCAAGATCCACACTGGATCCTTGCAATGCAAGAGGAGTTGCATCAATTTGAGAGAAACAAAGTATGGGAACTAGTGTCAAAGCCTAAGGATCACTCCATTGTTGGAACAAAATGGGTATTCAGAAACAAGCTGGATGATCAAGGAGTGATTGTAAGGAACAAGGCAAGGCTAGTTGCTCAGGGATATTCTCAAGAAGAAGGGATAGACTACGACCAGACTTTTGCACCTGTTGCAAGATTAGAAGCCATCAGAATATTTCTAGCTTATGCAGCACACAAATGCTTCAAGGTATATCAGATGGATGTCAAAAGTGCATTTCTAAATAGAGACATCAAAGAGGAAGTTTATGTCAGACAACCTCCAGGTTTTATCTCTCCAACTTTTCCTGATTATGTTTTTAGACTGCACAAAGCATTATATGGTCTCAAGCAAGCTCCTAGAGCATGGTATGAGACCCTAGCATGCTTTCTCTTGGAAAATGGTTTATAAGGGGTAGAGTAGACCAAACTCTTTTCATTAGAACCCATAAGTCTCATACCCTACTAGTATGCACATGAGTATGCACAAATTTATGTAGACGATATTATTTTTGGTTCTACTGACTCCAAATTGTGCAGAAGGTTTTCTAACCTGATGCATTCTAAATTTGAGATGAGTAGCATGGGTGAGCTATCCTTCTTCCTAGGATTGCAAGTCAAGCAACATGCTGAAGGCATCTTCATTTCTCAAACCAAGTATGCACATGAATTGGTTAAGAAATTTGGTATGTCTGAAGCATCTTGTATGAAAACACCCATGCCTACTAATGTTGTATTGGATGCTGATGAACATGGGAAACCTGTTGATCAGACAACATATAGAGCAATGATTGGCTCTTTACTGTATCTTACAGCTAGTAGACCAGATATAATGTTTGCTACATGTATATGTGCTAGGTTCCAAGTAAGCCCTAGAGAGTCACACCAAACACTAGTAAAGAGGATTCTCAGGTATGTTAAAAGTTGTCCAAATCTAGTTCTCTGGTATCCAAAAGATTCAGCATTTGATTTAACTGCATTCTCTGATGTTGATTATGCTGGATGTAGAATTGACAGGAAAAGCACCAGTGGAACTTGTCAGTTCCTTGGTGACAGACTTGTCTCTTGGTTTTGTAAGAAACAAACATCTGTGTCAACTTCAACTGCTGAAGCTGAATATATGGCTGCAGGCAGTTGTTGTTCACAAATCTTGTGGATTCAAAACCAACTCCTAGACTATGGCTACAACTTAGAGAAGTCTAAAATCTTTTGTGACAACACCAGTGCTATTTCTATGGCTCAAAATCCAGTCCTCCATAGTAGGACAAAACACATAGAGATTAGGCATCATTTCTTAAGGGATAATGTTGAAAAGAACAAAATTGAACTACAATATATCTCAACTGATTTACAAAGGGGAGATATTTTCACCAAGCCTTTGGATGAAAAGAAATACACCTTCTTCCTAAATCAGTTAGGAATGTTAGATGGAGGAAGTCTTAAATAATATCCAAGACTTTGAAAGCTTAAAATTGACCAAGACTAGACAAACATTCTGATTTTTCTTAGTGTCTAGAACTTTTCTGATCTCTGAACTGCGCTCGACGATTTGCCCCAAGATCGTCGAACGGAGATCGACGATTTCCGAAATCGTCGAACTGAGTTCAGCGTTTCTCAGATAGTATGAACTATCTCTTCCGGTCAACGATCGTCGAACGGCGCTCGACGATTTTGTTCTCTGAACGATCGTCGAACGGAGCTCGACGCTCTCCAATATCGTCGAACGGAGATCGACGATGTTGAAGACTCTTCAGATTCCTTTAGAAGCCTCGATCGTCGAACTGAGTTCAACGATCTTTCCAATTCTGCGTCGAACCCTAATATAAAACTCATTTTTCGCCGTCGTTCTCTTTTGCGCTTTCGATTTCTCTGCAAGATTTTTCTTTCCCTCCAAACAGTTCTACACTTGGTCGTTTTGTTTGTTGAATTCTTGCAGGTACCCATGGCTGTGTTAGTTGCTGTTCTTGCTGCTATGAAGTTTGATGCCGGTTTTGACATCGACATGGAATCATTCAGCACCACTGACCAGGTCTTTCAAGATATATTGGGATTGTTCAAAGACCAGAATCTGACAGCAATAATGACCACCAGGATCAAGCTGGCATCTGATGAGATAAAGGAATGGGTTTATACTGCCCATAATCAAGATAACAACACCATTGTTGGGTCTATATCTGGAACCCAGGTACCCTTAACCCCAACAATTCTATCAGAAGTTTTTGAATTGAGGAATGGAGAAGATACTGCTGACTTATCTGGAGATGAGTATTCTGAACTGCTTGCCAGAATGGGTCATTCAGAGGGCAACCCTAGCAAGCTCTTCAAAAGGAACCTGTCTGTAGAATACAGATTCATGGCAGATGTTGTTGGGAAAGTGCTACTGGCTAAGCACTCTGCCCATGATACAATTTCAAGGTATCAGCTCTGCCTCATGGGAGCTCTTGTAGATAAGAAGAATCTGAATTGGGGAGAAGTTTTCTTTGACTTCATCAAAAAGAAAATCAACAAAAGTTTTGTTAACTTTGGGAGAATCATTGGAGTGTTTCTGCAACACAGGTGCCCTGCCTTGCTGGTCTCCTCTGGAGTTCATATAAATGCCTCCAAGAGATTGTCTTGTGCCCTCTTTAGAAAGTGAGACAGACAAATCAGCAAGCCTAGCAGGCCCTCCTCCAGTACTCTTTCAGGCACAAGGACTCTAAGAGTCACTCCTCCACAGGTCTCTGACCCTGCAGATGACCTGGCTGCTGTTGTTGCCTCTCCTCCTCCTCCTCCAATTACATCCCTTCCCCTACCATCTACCATCCCAACTCCATCCACCATCATCATATCCAGCCCCTCTCCAACATCCACACCATCTCCAGTACCTATTCTTCCACCACCAGAAGAACCTTTCCATCCATTATTCTCCTACCCTCCACCAGATGTCACTTCATCACCCTCTCATCCATCCTTCACCCTCATTGATGATTCCTTTATGGATGATTCCCCATCATCTCCTCCCGAGTTACCTTCTTCCTCCACTTCCTTTCAAGACCTTCTACACCAAATCATAGACCAACCAACATTCACCCCATCTATCTTCATTCCCCTATCCTCCATATCCACCTTACCAACTCCTCAGTCATCCCTTCCACCCTACTCCAGCTCTCCTCTACCAGAACCCTCAGCTGCTCCTATATCTTCTACCTCTGCTCCAGCCCTTGAGCAAGTAGACCTCCCAGCCCTTGCTGACAGGCTGTATGAGTTGCTTGCCCCCAGGCTCTCTCTGCTGTTGGAGACCTCCTTGGCTCCACTACACCTGTCAGTGGCAGCTCTCTCTGCCAGGCTCTCTTCCCTCTTCCCTCAGGCAGCACCTACAACAGTGTGCCTTGATCCAGACTTGTCTGCATCTAGGCAGGGGGAGATGCCATATGAAGTGAGTCTTCATGATGTTGTTGTTGCTGCTGCTGCTTCTGTGACTGCTTCTGTGAGCCTGTCTGCTGCTGTTGCTGCTGTCTTTGCTGCCTCTTCAGCTCCTCCTCTTGTTGTTATTTCTGTGCCTCAAGCACAAAGTCCTCCTGCTGCAGTCCTTGCAATAGACCTCAGGTCTTTGCTATCAGATTTTGATCAGTTTTACTTCAGCTGTCTGCCAGAGGTCAATGCTGTCCAGCCTCCAGAAGATTTATCCAAGGCACTTGTGCGATTTTCTTGCTGTGACCCAAGCATTATCACCTCCTTTGTCAATTCAGTGTTTGCTGCTGCTGAAAATGTTGATGCTGTTGCTTCTTCTGAAGAATGTGTTATTGTTGCTTCTGATATTATTGCCTTTACTGCTGCTGAAGTCTCTGCTATTTCTGATGAACCAATTTCCAAGGAAATTCTGATGTCAGAGGCACCTGAATTTGAGCCTTCTGCAGTTTCTGATGTTATTCCTGTTGTTGATATTGTTGTTAGTGAATCTGTTGTTACTGCTGTTGTCACCTCTCTAGTATCTGTTGCTACTGTTGTTTCTGCTTCTACTCCCAGTGCAACACCTTCAACATCTGCTGCTGTCATTTCTGCTTCTGCTTCAATATCTGCTGATGTCTCTGCTGTTACCACTTCAACACCTTCTGCTACAACCTCTGCCTCATCTGCTTCTGTACAACTCAAGAAGGATCTAATGAAGAAAATAGATGCTCTTTATGATGACCAGAGTTCTGAAAGTGATGAATTTAGAACAGACTCTGATGACTCTTCTGCTACCATTGCCAGGAAAAGAAAGGCAAGGAGCAAAGCAATGAAGAGGGTACCTCCTGCCAAAGTTAAGGACAACAATGATATTCCATATTACATTCTACATGACTGCCCTATTACTGAGCACTGGATGCAGTACTCCAAGAATCAGCTGAAGGCAATGAAGAAGAAGAGAAAATATGAGAAGGGCTCCTCTCAATTTCAACACTCTCATCCTCCTCCACCACCTCCTCCTGATGCAGGTGCAGGTGGAAGCTCTGCAGCTCAACCCCCAGCCAGAAGTCAGGCCCCCTATCAGCCTCATGCCAGATCTTATAATAGGGGAAGCCAATCCAGGGGATCTCAATCAAGGAGAGGAGGATATAGAGGAAATCAAAGAGATCTTCAAGTTTACTCCAAAGGGTACTCCAGGCAACACCCATATTCTAGGGGAGGACAAATGTCAACTGATACAACATCTGGTCATTTCCCTTACAAGCTGAAAGAAACTGTGTCTGTCAGGCCTCCTCAAGACAATCCCTCTAACAGATATGAGCCACATGTACCTTTTGAGGATCCTGAGAATAATCCAGCTGCTTGGACTGTCAGGTTAAAAGAACTAGCTGAACTGGATCAGATTAAAAAGGCTAGAGAGCAAGGAAAAGATTCTTCCAACATTTCAACTATGTCTGAACAGAGACAGAAAGAGCTAGAGAGATATGCATCAAGTAAATTCTTTGATTCTGACAGGTATATGGAATTACATCCTGAAGCTGTATTTCCCATGCCTAAAAAGCAAACATATTTGGGTGCAGCAGATGATACCAGATCAAACAAAGAAGCCCTCAATCCCAACAGAGAGATTAAACTTGTTAAGGGCAAGGAAAAGAAATGATATTGTAAGGTGACATTCTCTGATTTCTGATTATCTGGATGCTATATATTTCTGTGGTTCTGCTATGTCTAGCTTGTTGTTTTTATGTTTTGCTGCTTGTATGTTGTTATTTAAATATTTCCAAAGTCTGTAAATAGTAATCCTAACTCAAATAGGGGGAGATTGTTGGAACACCCTATTACTAATTTGGGTCAGGATCACTATGTCTCTAGGAATCAATGCTTGACCTCCTGTATAGCTTAATATGTCAATTAGAATTGAGTCTAAGGGTTAGAAGTCTAGGTTTGGAAGATGCCCTGAAGACCAAGATTTTCTGTTTGGAGACTAAGTCATATCGTCAAGCTCAGCACGACGATTCGCCGAACTCCGATCGACGATCGTCTAGCTCAACTTCGACAGATCGTCGAACTCCATTCGACGATCGCTGAGCTCAACCTCATTATATCGTTGAACTCCGTTCGACGATCGATGAGCTCAGGTCGATGATTTTGACTCTGCTTTGGATCTTTATCTCTGAGCTCAGTTCGACGATCTTTGAGCTCAGATCGACGATATTTTGTTGCTGTATATTTCCAGATCGCTGAGCTAAGCTCGACGATAGCAGAGCTCAGTTCGACGATTTCAGATAACTTCAAGGATGTTTCTAGATTCAATTTCAAATCAGTTAAGGAGTTATTCTGCAATTAATTCAGAGATTTCCTATCCGTTTTCATTCATTTCTGGACCAAGTTTCAAGAGATTTTTCAAGGAATATTTCTGTGGCCTTTCCTCCAGAAGAGATTTTGCAATTAAGGATGCAATTAATGCAGGTTAACGGCTATACTTGATAGAGAATGTTATTCTATTCTGTATCAGAGAATAAAAGGGAAGAATTTTTTTGAATCATCAGTAGAGATACACAGATAACAGAGAGACATTCAAAAATATTCTGTCTCAAGGAATTCTCAAGAACACTCATCCAAGGAGATCAATCTTTTCAGAAATCTTCAGATCTCTTTAGTTTTAAAGTGTTCAAGGCCAACATACTTCAAGACTCCAGACATTCAACATTTCAGTCATTGCTGAAATCATCTATTGCTGGAGTTCAATCTTTGAAGGTCTATCACCCTCAACAAAGCTTTTCTTCCTGAAGATCTCAAGGATTCAGGGGGAGCTTTGACATCAACAATCCACATAGTCTTCTCAGTTGTTTGAGAAAGAGAAGACTTACATCACTCTCTCACCCCCTCTCTGTAAAGGGTTTCTCAAACTCCCTTCAAAAGTTTGAGCTTGGTTTTTGAGCACCTTGTCAAAAGCTCATTGGTGGCAAGACACCTGATCAAAAAATCTGCTTTGGTTTTTGAGCACCTTATCAAAAGCTCATTGGTGCCCAGGACACCTGATCAACTCATCCTGCAGTGGATTCCTACCTAGGGTGGTAGAAGAGTGGATGTACCCAAGTTTAGGGGAACCACTATATTTCCTTGTGTCTTCTGGTTTTGCTTGTTTTTATGTTTGTTTCTGGCCTTGATTTCTCTGTGATTAGCTTTTGTTTAACTTAGTGCTGTGATTAGTTTTATTACTGCTTCCCTGCTCACACATATTACAGCAACTGTTGTAAAAATTTTCAAAGCACCATATACTCTATTCACCCCTCTCTACAGTATATCAAATCTAGCTGCACTTTCACCATGTACAACTCTCGTCCCTCTACAGGTGAGGAATTTCCTGGAAAGGCTGAGGACTGAAGGAACGGCTTTAAAGATAGACTGGATGAGCCTCCCGAACATTGCATTGTAGGCTGAGCTTAAATCCACCACGACGAATTGGATTTAGTGCGTAGCTTGTCTTGGAAACTCTCCCATGGTGACTGGTAGAGTTATCATTCATTGCACTTGGACTGGATGATTGTCGAAGTCGTACACAGGTCCTGCTGCTGGCGTGAGGTGTTGTTTGGTAAACTTCATGTTCTGAAGAGCGGAGAGGAATAAGACATCGATCGAACTTCCATTGTCGACGAGTATCCACTCAACCTTGAAGCAGGGATCTCTGATCCCTGTGCTGATCACGAGAGGGTCATGGTGGGGAGTTTGGATTCGCCCAAGATCTTCATCCCCAAAGGCTATGGTGGAGTCTTGCTTGCCTCTTTTGTCCTCGTGAATGCCTCCTTGGGCACTTACTGGAAGTATCTAGGTAGAGAGAATCGAAGACCCGGCGATAGCTTCAATGTTTCCAACCATCTGCCTGTCTCCGGCTCCTCCTTGTTGGGGGTTCTGCTGATCCCCTGGCTACCGGGGAGGAGCTTGTTGATCCTGCACATGCCCTTGTAAGAACCAGCTAAGGAGTCCTTGGCGAACTAGACGCTCGATTTCGTCCTTCAGTCTTGCACACTCCTCTGTGGTCTGCCCGGCTGCTCGATGGAATTTGAAATTCTTTGACTGGTCATTCTTGGGGTTTGGAGCAGGCTGCTTAGGACGATGCAGAGCTGGCTCGTTTTGTGTGGCGTAGAGTACGTTTGTGAGGGTAGTATTTAATAGAGTGTATTCTCGGGGTGGCTGGTCCCTCTGAAAATCGCGCCGTCGCGGGCCATTCCGACGATCTTCCTGGAATCTTCCTTCCTGGACTGTTGAGGACTGTTCCTTGTCCCTCTTGCATTTTTGGTGTCCATCAAACTGCTGACGATGTGCTTCGATGGATTTGTCTACTGCTATCTGCGCTTCCACACGGTGTACATGGTCTGGGTAGCCAGGGACAGTTTCTCTCATCAGAGCCGAGTAGAAACCACTATGGCGAAGCCCTCCGAGAAATACTCCTCTCAAAAGTTCTGGGTCAACTCCATGAATCTGGCGAGCTTCTGCGGTAAACCTACGGAAGAACTCCTTCAAGGATTCTCCTTCATTTTGTCGAATCCCTGACAAATATGAAGGGTCTCAGACGATTCTTCGGTTGGTGGTAAATTGGTCAGCGAATTGTCTTGTCAATTCTATAAATTTTGTGATAGTTCCCTCTCTCAGATAGTGGAACAAGGTCCGAGCTTGGCTTTTAGGAGTGGCTGGGAAGACTTGCCAGAGTAGCTTGTCTGGCGCATTGTAGATCTTCATGATCGTAGTAAAGTGGTTGATGTGTTCCAATGGGTCGTCTGTCCTATCGAAAGTTTCGATATTCGGTAGTTTGAAGTCATGAGGGATTGGATGAGCCAAAACCAGGGATGCAAGTGGAGAGCCTTGGTGAAGTGGTCGACAGGGAAGAATATCTCGTCGGACAGTCTGTCTGCATTCTTCGACGATCACCTCTCGTATCTCTTCCCGAGTGAATCTTTCGTGTGGCGGTAAGCAGGGTTCTTCTTTTAGGATTCGGTCGCGTCGACCTGCTCCGGCTGCTCTGAGGATCGGGTGAGTGGAACTAGCGGCATCAGAGAGTTCTTCTGACGCCTCTCTTCACGGGGCTTTTCCTGCTAGGCCATGGCTTGGTGGAGGAGGGGGATTGGCCGGTGCCGACGGCGGAGCAGGAGGCGCTCCCATATTCCCGAGCAGGGCGAGCATCTCGGTTTGTTGTTCGTCCATCTGTCGAACTCGTCCTTTCAATGTTGTTACCGGGGCGAGAACAGTTCCTGCTTCGAGGGGCACATCTACAATTGAATGAGAGTGGACTAGTTCAGTGCGCCCCGCCGGGATGGATTCTTAGGCTGTGCGGGCGCTTCTCTTTGCCATTGAAGTTGTTCCTTGGGGACTGTTGGGTTGAAAGTTCTATCTTGAGTATCGTTGTGCCGGGGGTATAGTCCTCTGAGGATGTTGGGACCTCGCTTCCCACAGAAGTCACCAAACTGTTGCGTCTAACTCGACGTCCCGGTCAGACCGGAAAAACCTGGACCGCATTAGCTCTCGGAACGGTCGAGCGCGCACCGAGCCAATGAGATAGATCGATTGCACACACGGAGTTTTAACGTGGAAAAACCTCTCAATTGGGTAAAAAAACACGTGACCAAATCTGTGCCAGTCAAAGTGCACTATTTTCTGGTTGTTAGAGCTTGTTGGTGAAGTCGAGGGTGGCAGGCCACCTCTCGCTACAGCTTTGGGGTGAGAGAACACTTGGCATGCGGAGGACGATAGACCGTCGCACAGGGTGTTGTTATAAATTGTGCTTCGCGTTGGTGGTCTTCAGTTAGCGACTTAATGATTCTAAACGTGGGAGCGGAGCGCCTGTACTTGCGGTTGTGGGGGCTACTTGAAACTTGAGAGATTTGTCTTCGTTGGGTGGCTTTGACTTGACTCGCTTGTAGCTTGGGTATGGCTCGGGTGCGGCTCGTAGGAGGAATTTGGCAGAGCTTCGACCTGAGGAAGAAGAAGAATTAGAGGAAAAAGGTGAGAAATGAGCAGGCCTGGGGCTCCTTTTATAGGCTCCAGGTGGTGGTTATGGTGATTACATGGCTATCCGCACACCATAACCACCATCATGATTATTTTTATTATAGTTTAAATGCGCATATTAGGATATTGATTTCGCTATTTGGAGACCATTTAAATAAATGATAAAATTGTTAATTAAATCCCCCCACTAGCCCGTCGGTTAGTGGGATGTTACGCGCAAATCGGGCGGCCGAGGATTTTTCCAACCGATCGGACGGCGGGAGCGGGACTCCACAGGTGGCCGACGAACTTGTCGCCAAGTTCGTCAGCGAGCGGAGGGCCGGCGACCGAGGGAGGGGGCGGCCCGGGCGGCCGCCCCCTCAGCTGTGTCGGCGGCCGAGGGAGGGGGCGGCCTGGGCGGCCACCCCCAGGGCCGCGCCGTCGGCCGAGGGAGGGGCGGCCCGGGCGGCCACCCCCTTTGTGGCGCCGTCGGCCGAGGGAGGGGGCGGCCCGGGTGACCGCCCCCTTGGTCGCGCCGTCGGTCGAAGGAAGGGGTGGGCGGCCGGCGTTCGGAGAGGAGGTCGGCCGCCCGCCGCCGGCGAGGTGGGGCTCGCGGTGGTTTGTCCAGTACGCATGATGGGATCGGTGCGCGGGGGATCGGGCGCAGTGATCGCGCGCGCGATCAATCTCATGATCTCACTTCTTTTGAGATGGAGATCATGGGTGTGTGGTTATGTGCACACCTAATATTATAAAAATGGGTCTCATCCCCAACAATACTTATGAGCGTCCCAAGTGTTGTTTTGTGCATGCATAAGGAGTTACGCATAATATTCGAGGAAGCGTATACAAGTCTACCAGAACGGCAATTGTCAGTATCAACAAACCAATTAACTCATTGGGATGCAACTTGGTTCAACCAGCCGTATTTACATGACTATACGGTCTATCATTATGGAAATATAGTTGGATCTCATATAAATACCACCCCCGAGAGTATCCAAAGAAGAGTATACTCGGCTAGCAACACGTGTGACGCAGGAAAGAGTAATGTGGGAGAAATTACGAGAAGGGGCAAGACTATCAAGATTACATTGAACCTATTTGATGTGGGACAGGCGTCACACCTGTCCGCCATCCTGGATTCCCACCAGGGGGCCCAGCTAGAGTCATCACCAGGCGGCTTTCATCAGGACCGCGACCCGTACACCCCAACCAGCTCTCTGTCATGGATTCACCACCATGCGGCAGGTCATTTCTCTCCGCCTATTGATGCGGAGCATAGACAAGCACTTGCAGTGGATGACGAGTTTTGGCCACATTATGGGCTGATTTGGCGACTTTCCATATATGACGTTCCCGAATCGACGATCAGACTCCGCAGATGTGTTCGGATTCGCGTTGCGAATCGATTTGATATATTATTTCACTATTTTGCATTTTATTTTGATGTATTTAGGTGACCCCACCTTCGGCCAATCATAGTCATCGATGGTGGGATGTCATAATCCTTCTTTTATTATAAATAGATGGTTTGTGGGCTGGTTGAAGGCATTGCAAGTTTTGAAGAAAGAAAATCCAGGAACTCTGCGATCACCCCACAGTGCCGACGTCGTGGAACCCTAGGTGACAACTCCTAGCCGCTCAAACTCCTCCCCAAGGTACAACTCATCCATAGTCTTATTCTCCCCATCCAAAATCCTTTGTCGCAACCTCTAAAACTCTAAAACCCCCCTGAACAGTCGTCGCCCCCCTGTCCTCCTTGTTGCCCAGAAAACCGATCTTTATTATCTTTTACTGTTGGAAAATGAAATTTACTATTCACTTATATAGTTTTTTCCCCTGCAAACTGGCGGCCTGAAAGCCCTCCTCCAGGAAATCCACCGCCGCCGCCCCTTTCTCCCCCTCTTCTCTGCCGCAGCCTAGGCTTATAAACCACTTTTTTCCCATGCTGGAAGCAGCCTCTGTACAGTCCCTGTCCCCCACTGATTCGGTCGCCCCTTCCAATCCAGTCTTGCCTCCCTGCCACCAGCACACCCTCTTTCGTGGATCCACTCCCCACAGACACCCCCTCCCAAAATTAGTCAAGATCTCGAAATTTCAACCCGGATCTCATTTCAAACATCGGATCCAACCATCCCTTGCCTGGATTTACTCCCACGTGGTCGGATCTATCAATTTACGGCCTGATCCCATCATCCACCGCCGAGGACAGCCACCATCATAATTTCCACGCCGTCGGTTCCACTATCGATCGTCGATCTACGCATCCGGTTCTGGAATCCACAGTGCCTCAATCAACCCACTACTTTTGTGAGTTTTTGTTGTATCAGATTTTTATTTTCAACATATTGGTATTGGATTGGATGCTATATTTGTTTGGATATATTGTATTGTGGTAGTTTGTTTAGCTAGGTATCGTGATTTGCAGGAGTTATTCGTCGTGCGCTCTTGCTTTGGCCCTCCGCGCGGAGGAAAGCCTAAGCTTAAATAAATTATTGTGCCTTATTGTGAATTTATCTGCGGGCGATGATTTTATTTATTGTCCAACTGTTACCGCATTTCCCGCCGCCTATAGATTCATCCTGCGTCAATTGGAATCAGAGGCAGGTTGCACGTACTTTTTGATACGCAGTTATAGAGTCTTGTTGAGATTATATTAGATAGCATGACACGTGTGTGTGGGACCGCGTATTTGGCTTCTCCATCGCGTTCCAGGTCTGGGTGTTGACCCCGGTGGGCCCCCTTGTGGCGGAATATACCCGCGGTCCTGTGGTTGGGGTTAATCCCACACCGCCTGCAGACTTCTCCCCTTTGTGTTCATGTACTCCGCCACCCTTCATCTCAACATTTGGGTTTTGAGATGAACTAATGGGTTGGCGGGTTTTAACTTGGTATCAGAGCGGGTTGTCCTGCTGCGGGGGTGTGTTGAGATTATATTAGCCAACAGGACACGTGTGTGTGGGACTGCGTATTTGGCTTCCCCATTGCGTTCTAGGTCTGGGTGTTGACCCCGGTGGGCCCCCTTGTGGCGGAATATCCCCGCGGTCCTGTGGTTGGGGTTAATCCCACACCGCCTGCAGACTTCTCCCCTTTGTGTTCATGTACCCCGCCACCCTTCATCTCAACACCTGGGTGTTGAGATGAACTAATGGGTTGGCGGGTTCTAACTAGTCTATAGGTTTGTTCGTCATGTCTAGGCATCACAATTATTCGCCCCCTCAAATTAGAGGTTCCGATCCCACTTGTACCTGCTCTCATAGAACCCTGTCAAAGAGATCCTCGCATTATTACGACGTTCATTCTCGATCACAGTGCATCACTTTCAGAGATCGTGTTGACCCACTGACACAACCCCACTATGCTAGAGACGATCAACATGATTGTTGTCGTTCTTATCTGTACACGCGAAGCAGATCGTGTTGATCCTTCAACATGACTTGATTACCTTAGGAATGATTATTATGAGGATAATTGTTCTGAGAGAGATCTTGAGAGTCATTTTTGTACTGCTTCCCCTTCCTTTGACGGCTCATCGAGTTTGGAGTCTTTCAACAATTGGCTCGTGGATATAGAGTACTATTTTGATCATTTTGAGTTATTCGGTGAGTGTCGCGTCAAGTTTACAAAACTTAGACTTTTAAATCAGGCGAGGGCATATTTGGCTAGCGTTGAGAGTACCCGCGAGCGAGACCATCTTCGTTGCATCACTAATTGGGTGGACATGAAACATACATTGTGTCAGAGGTATTTTTCTTCATTGTATCGAAGTCGCTTGATCGACTAATTATTTTCCCTTCAGCAAAGATCCATGTCTATCACTGAGTACATGGATCGCTTTGATGAGTTAGTTGCGAGTAGTGATATCCGAGAGGACCCAGGCATGGCCACTACCAGATTTCGGTCTAGGCTTCAATCTGACATTCGTACTAATGTAGTTTATCATAGCTCGGAGTCCCTCGAGCAGACATATTAGCTCGCCCTTCGTTATGAACGGTCATTGAGATCCGCAAGTGCTGGTCGATGAGATTCTCACCTTGACCTTTGCAGTACGAGTCCCTCTCATACTGAGGTCACCACGACGCATACCACTATCCTGTCAGACACGACAGAAGTGATACCAGATGCAGATTACTCTCACCACAGTGAGGTGATTAGCCTAATGAGTGAACTATCTCTTATTTCTGACCCGCCTCTTGTGACCTCGACTGAGAGCGAGCCTGAGCGACCTACTGAGTCTGTAGTGTTGTGTCCCTCACCCACACCTCCTCGTATGGCATACATCGTGTTAGTTAGCACCCCAACTACAGACCCATTTCCTAACACTGTACCCGCGGATCCATTCTTGGGTGTAGGTTTGTGTCGCTCTCTCATTGTCATTACTCGGAGTCACATCATGATTGAGAACCCGGAGCTTGATGTTGATCTTGTAGTGACTATGTCACTCATTCACGGGGACACGGCCCCTTACAATGGTACTCATATTGAGGATCATGACCCTAGTGATAGAGTTTTACGATGACCCCCCTATTGAGCCTCCTCATGAGCTGCCACATCCTGGTGAGCATACGATTCGGGTGAGGCGCTCGATTATGAGCTTTGAGTTATTGGCGTCTATTTCGCTAGCATCTATAGCCTTGCCCCAGAGAATTGATCTTGCGTGGAGCATAACGTAGGTAGGGTCTTCCTTGAGTACGCTTGAGCATACTCATATTTTGAGGGTCTACCTTATGGCGCATTGCACCATCAATGAGTTTTGGGACACACCACATGCTGACCAACCAGGCGAGCTCTTTCTTTTCGGGAACACACACCACACTCGAGAGTTGCATCTTCTAGTCGGTGTACACGACTTTCACTCAGGTGGTCGTCTTATCCGCGATGACTTTTCGTACACACCTCCTGGTGAGCCCCCTGATGTGCTACGTTCCCCGAAAGACATTTGGCTCTTTACGAGCTCACATTTAAGTATAGGTGTCTTTCACGGTCATCTGAGCACTCGTCACACACGAGATGAGTTTTTCTACACTCCACCGAGATAGCCCCCTGATAGGCCACCATATTTTAGAGACGCCCCGATCATTATTAGATTTTCTCGTAGCAGGTATGTTGTGTCGGTCATGTTGGAACCCTAGTTCTGATTTGGGCAAGGATCACTCTTAGGATGATTAGATTGACCCAATATGTATAGTCAAGGGTCATAGAATTATTTCCAAGTTTGTTCCTTCAGAAAAATTCCAGAGAAGTTTAGATTTGAAGTTCAGAAATTCAGCTCAAAGAAATTCTCCGAGCTCAGTTCAACGAAATCTGAGCTCATTTCAACAAACTCTGAGCTCAGCTCAAAGAAAGCTGTAAAACTCAGTTCAAAGATTATACAGTTCAAAATCTCTGAGCTCAGCTCGACGAACTCCGAGCTGAGCTCAACGAACTCCGAGCTGAGATCAACGAACTCCGAGCCCAGTTTGAAGAAAGCTTTAAAATTCAGTTTGACAATTTCTTTGCAGCATTCAGACAGAATTATTTACAGCTGGCAGCATTAATTAAGGGGATTATAACTCTCATATTTAATGGAAATAGTCGTTCAAAGGCAACATTGAATGTGAGTTGTTTCAGAAGTTAATTCTGAATTAATTCTCAAGGCATCTTCTACTCTCTCGGGAATGCTTCAGCCATTATCAAGATAAATAAATTCAAATGTTTGAATTCGATACAGAGCATAACAGAAAAGACAGAACGCAGTACAAAAATATAGAAGGCTTTCCTTTTACAGAGGAGGAACTCTGCATCAATCAAGATATTTACAGAGTTCTTCATCTGCTCCAGGCTTTTCAAGAGACATAAATCTATATCAGTCTAAAAAGGCTTGCTGGAGATCAACATCAATCTGAAGTCCTACACCCTGAAGCAAAGCTTCCCTCTTTCCTGAACCATTCAACATCTCAGGGGGAGCTTTGACATCATCAACATCCACTAGTCTTCTCTCAGTGATTTGAGACAGAGAAGACAACATCACTTCTTTTTCCTTTTCTGTGTACAGGGTTATAACTTCCTTCAAAAGTTAACTCCTATGGTTGTCAAGTCTCCTGATCAAAAGACTTGATTTGATTTTTGGGCACCTGATCAAAAGTTCAAAGGGTTGTGAGATCTCCCTGAAAATAGATCTTGTGGTCGCAGTCACCTGATCAAAAACCTGCTAGTGGATTCCTACCAGGGTGGTAGAAGAGTGGATGTACCCAGATTTGGAGAACCACTATAATCCTTGTTTCATCTGTGTTGCTTGCTCTTTTTTTTATTTTTTTGTTGTGCTCATTCTTTTATATAACATATATATTTAACTAGAGTAAAATAAAATATATCCCTATATTTTAATTGGTATCAGAGCAGGTTTTCTTGGTTGTACAGGGTAACACCTGAACCAAAACGATCTGATAGATCTTATATTTCTTAAGAGTTTATCATGACACAAAATGAAGAGTTTTCAAGTACCAGACCTCCTATGTGTAATCTAGATAAGCTTGCACTATGGAAGGCAAAGATGAGGCTTTATATGCACTTCATTGATGAAAATATTTTTAATTCCATTTTGACAGGTCTTCATCAATCAGTGGAAACAACAAGCATCAATGATGTTTCATCATCTCAATGGACAGATGCCCAGAAAAGGCTAAAGATTGTTGATGCACAAACAATGAACATTCCTGCACAATCAATGTCTGATGACATTTTTCAGGAAATTGTTGAATGTTCATCAGCAAAAGATATGCGGGACTCCCTCACAGCAATGGTTGCTGGATCAGCAAAAGAAAGAAACTTTGAAGCTAAAACTTGGAGTGACTCTGAAGTTTCATCTTGTACAACTGAAGATGAAGAAGAGACAAGAGCAAAAGAGTTTTGCCTGATGGCAATAAATGGATCTTGTAGCAACTCTGATGAAAAATCAGAATGTGTATCATAAGAAGATCAGGTAATCTCTACCCTTGATTTTTCATTAGAATAATTTAAAACTAATTTTAAATTATTGTGTAAAGATTTAATTCAATCTGAAAAGGAAATAAAATTTCTCAGAGAGAAATTAAATGGGGTATCTTCTGAAAATATAAAACTCAAAGAAGATTTAAAGAATGCACTTGAACAGATAATTTCTTTAGAATCAATTAAAGGAAAAGAAAAGTTAGAGGACATAGATAAAATTACTGAAGATTTGCAAAATAATAAATCAAATTAATCTAAAAATCTTCAGAAAATTTTTGTTCAAAATAATTCGTCGAACCAAGCTCGACGAAATCAACACTATTCGTCGAATTCAGATCGACGAACTATGAACAGAGATTTTAATTTTAACTGTTCAGGAATCTATGCTCGACGAAATAAATACACTTCGTCGAACCGAGATCGACGAAAACGGAATACAGAAAACAACTATTATCATTCTGTGAACGAAGCTCGACGAACTGAATATCATTCGTCAAACTCAGATCGACGAAATTATTTTTCGTCGAACCCAAAATTTCAGAGCAGAAATTTTAACTTGTTTCAAAATCATAATCAAAATCAACATTTTATAAATCCTTTTACTGAGTGGATAATCTCTCCTAGTAAATATCATCCACTTGGATACAAGGATCAACCTGAATGCTCTTTCATTTAAAATTATTATTATTAAAGAAAAATAGGACCCAAGGAAATCTGGGTCCAGAACTCCTAACCTCTTTTTGCAGGAAAAGACCTATCTTACCAAAAAAGAGCAGTGGTATTTGATAATAATAATCAAAAGTTACAGTCTCAGCCAATACAGAGGATACAACGGTGGCTATATAGGAGGAGATTGTTTATTTTATAAAGGAGAAATTGCTTAAGAGGTTGCAGCAGTAGATTTGTTTTATTTATTTTATTTCTCAAAGCATTCTTGTACATCTGCTGAAAAACTTTTATAATTCAGGCAGATTATTTTGCTTTGTATTTTATTTGTTTTTTTGTGTAAATAGTGTCCTCACTCAAATAGGGAGAGATTGTTGGAACTCTAGTTCTGATTTGGGCAAAGATCACTATTAGGATGATTAGATTGACCCAATCTGTATAGTCAATGGTCATAGGATTATTTCCAGGTTTACTCCTTCAGAAAAATAGCAGAGAAGTTTAGATTTGAAGTTCAGAAATTCAGCTCAAAGAAATTCTCCGAGCTCAGTTCAACGAACTATGAGCTCAGTTCAACGAACTCTGAGCTCAGCTCAAAGAAAGCTGTAAAACTCAGTTCAAAGATTATGCAGTTCAAAATCTCTGAGCTCAGCTCGACGAACTCCGAGCTGAGATCAACAAACTTCAAGCCCAGTTTGAAGAAAGCTTTAAAATTCAGTTTGACGATTTCTTTGCAGTATTCAGACAGAATTATTTACAGCTGCCAGAATTAATTAAGGGGATTATAACTCTCATATTTAATGGAAATAGCCGTTCAAAGGCAACATTGAATGTGGGTTGTTTTAGAAGTTAATTCTGAATTAATTCCCAAGACGTCTTCTACTCTCTCGGGAATGCTTCAGCCATTATCAAGATAAATGAATTCAAATGTTTGAATTCGATACAGAGCATAACAGGAAAGACAGAAAGCAGTACAGAAATATAGAAGGCTTTCCTTTTACATAGAAGGAGGAACTATGCATCAATCAAGATATTCACAGAGTTCTTCATCTGCTCTAGGCTTTTCAAGAGACATAAATCTATATCAGCCTAAAAAGGCTTGATGGAGATCAACATCAATCTGAAGGCCTACACCCTGAAGCAAAGCTTCTCTCTTTCCTGAACCATTCAATATATCAGGGGGAGCTTTGACATCATCAACATCCACTAGTCTTCTCTCAGTGATTTGAGACAGAGAAGACAACATCACTACTTTTCCCTTTCCTGTGTACAGGATTATAACTCCCTTTAAAAATTAACACATTTGGTTGTCAAGTCTCCTGATCAAAAAACTTGATTTGGTTTTTGGGCACCTGATCAAAAGCTAAAAGTGTTGTGAGATCTCCCTGAAAATAGATCTTGTGGTGGCAGTCACCTGATCAAAAACCTGCTAGTGGATTCCTAACAGGGTGGTAGAAGAGTGGATGTACCCAGATTTGAGGAACAACTATAATCCTTGTTTCATCTGTGTTGCTTGCTCTCTTTCTTTATTTTTTTTTTGTTGTGCTCACTCTTTTATATAACATATATATTTAACTAGAGTAAAATAAGATCTATCCCATATATTTCAGGTCATGTTTCATTTGCATCATTTGCATGAGTCTGTCGAGTCATTTCTTCATCATTTGCATATGCCTGTTGAGTTGTTTGTCCGTCATTTGTATATGTGGCATGAGTCGGTTCGACGGAAAATCTCTAAGGATAATAAATATTGTGAATCATATACGGATGTTCACTGACAAGAGCAAGTACTTCATGAAGGCGGGTAGGTGATGGTGAGAATATGGGCTATGAGGCTCCGTGCAAGGCTTGCTAAAGGCTTGAGTGTTAGACGAATGGATCCTTGTATAATCATGAGACAGATCGAAGCAAACACCTATGATCTTGATTTCCATGCAATTATGAGCATCCACCTGGTATTTAATGTTGAGGATATGACATCGTACTACAAGCCTCGCAAGTATGTGGACCCAAGCACTGGGATTTCCAGCCGCCCACACCTCCACTCTCGTTGTCTTACCACCCTCATAGCCCACCTATATCTGATGGACACCACTACTCACCTACTTCTGACACCCACACACCTGGGGACTCGTCTTCTTTGGCTCTACTAACGGCGTCGCCGATCGCACTGTGATCCACCACTCGTGAGTTGAGCGATGGGAGCATCATGGAGATCAGACTCCACAAGTGCATTCCCACTACAGACGTTGGTGACTCTTGGATACTTACAGCAGAGCTTGATCAATTCGCCCCTGGACTTCGAATTCAGCAAGTCCATCTCCATTCACCATAGATGACAGCTTTTCAGTAAGGGGGAGTTGAATGGCGAGAACACTTTTCCAGCGACGACACTTGGGCGACCTCTGGTGGACTTCTTCGCGTTTTACCTGTCATGCAGCGAGAGAATTCTGATCCCTATTCATCGGGAGATGAATTCTTTCAAGACGGGAAGATTGATGAGGAGCATAGACGAACACTTGTGGTGGATGACGAGTTTTGGGCCCATTCGGGGCTGATTTGGCGACTTTCCATATATGACATGCACGAATTGACGATCAGACTACGCAGATGTGTTTGGATTCGCGTTGCGAATCGATTTGATATACTATTTCACTAATTTGCATTTTATTTTAATGTTTAGGTGGCCCCACCTTCGGCCAATCATAGTCATCGATGGAGGATGCCCTAATCCTCCTTTTATTATAAATAGATGGTTTGTGGGTTGGTTGAAGGCATTGCAAGTTTTGGAGAAAGAAAATTTCGGAACTCCGCGATCACCCCACGGTGCCGACGCAGTGGAACCCTAGGTGATGACTCTTAAGCGACCAAACTCCTCACCAAGGTACAACCCATCCATATCCTCATTCTCCCCCTCCAAAATTCCTTGCCGCAACCTCTAAACCCCCCCTGATCAGACACCGCCCCATGTCCTCCATGTTGTCCAGAAAACTGATTTCTATTATCTTTTACTGTTGGAAAATGAAATTTACTATTCACTTATATAGTTTTTTCCCCTGTAAACTGGCGGCCTGAAAGCTCTCCTCCAGGAAACCCACCACCTCCGCCCCTTTCTCCCCCTCTTCTCAGCCGCAGCATAGGATTATAAACCACCTTTTTTCCCCCTGCTGGAAGCAGCCACTGTAAAGTCCCTGCACCGCCACTAATTCGGCCGCCCCTTCAAATCCAGTGCCTCTTCCCAGCCACCAGCACACCCTCTTCCGTGGATCCACTCCCCACAACCACCCCCTCCCAAAATCAGTCAAGATCTGGAAATTTCAACTTGTATCCAATTTCAAACATCAGATCCAACCATCACTTGCCCGAATTTAGGCTTCATTTGTTTTAGCGGTGGCGGGTCGATCCGGCGGGTGGAAACAGAGAGTTCGAACCGGAGGAGGGAGGTGGCTGCTCCAAACGGAGATTTTTGGGGCGTTTCTCAAGGCGGGCGGGTGGAAACAGAGCAAACACCGTCAGAGGTTCATTTGTTCAGCCTCCTTCCGGCGGCGTTTGCCCAAAATGGAGTTGTGAAACGCCCAAACAAATAGAGTCTTACTCTCACGTGGTCAGATCTATCAATTCTCAGCCCGATCCCTCCATCCACTGTCGAGGACAGCCACCGCCATTATTTTCACGCCGCTGGTTCCACTGTCGATCGTCGATCTACGCATCCGGCTCCAGAATCCACAGTGCCTCGGTCAGCCCGCTACTTTTGTGCCTAAGCTTGCCTCGCTTAAATAAATTGTTGTGCATTGTTGTGAATTTATCTGTGTGGGATATTTTATTTATTATCCAACAGTGATCTAACCGTCGGACTTTTGAATAGCATTAAGGATTAGGTTACCGCATTTCTTGTTGCCTATAAATTCGTCCTGCATCACTACTCCTCATCTTCAATGCACCCACGAAGATTTCAATCCTATCCTACGTCATTTGGAGCACGGAAGATTGGATTATCAAGTCTTTCAAAGCCCTATAATATTTCCAGCTCATCATCCACCAAATGCATTTGTGCGACTCATGTGTTGTTACCTTATAATTTTCATGCTATATTCCATGCACACTTTTAACTGTCCCTTGCCCTGAACCACGCTGCGCCTGCCCAAATTTAATGCATCACTTTCTATTTCGTTTGATAATCTTCTTGGTCTTGTGTGAAAATCCCAGGTTGTGGGCACCTAGCCAAAATGGACCAGGGGAGGAAATTACGAGCGTGATAGGTGACAAGTCCACAGAACTAAGGGGTCGTTTGGTGTGGTGGCGGCGGTCGTGAACACGGTGGTCATGAACCGTCGCTCTGAACGCCAAACCTCACTTACAAAAATTCATGCATTTTATGCTCAAAACTAGTTTATTTTCTTGATAGCAGTTATAACTTGTCATGTCAAACTTACTTTCTATGATAATGATGTTTTGACAAAACACACCGTACACGAAGCCCAAGTCTGGGTTGACCTTATAAAAAATCTCTTCGTTCATGGAGTATGGATCGAGGTTACATAGTTAGAAATATTATGCATTGCATTTGTGTGAACACTGCATTATCGGAGAAAAGCCAATTTTTTTATGCTTTCACTACATTATACCCTCCAGCAACTGTTCTGTATTTTTAGTGGTATATCTAACATTTCCACTGGATATTATCCATGTTATATTCTAACATGTTCCACATTCCTCAGTCAGGGAACATAAATTTCGCTCTAACCGCAATATGGGGGTGTTTGCTGGGAAAGTGATTGTAGCCGTGGAGGTGGCGGGTAAACGCTCCAGTTGGGCAAAATGCTAAAAAACAGAGCTTATGAAATGGTTCTGGTAAATGAAACAACCAGCCAAAGGACTCATATAAATCATGAGGGTACAGTTACACAGCGCCTCCATAAACCGGAAGAAGTAGACATTTTTTAACCAATTAACTATGCACATATTGAGACTAGGAGCAACTACGCCCTTTGTTTTTAAGGCTGCACGGTGGTGGCGGTCATGAACATCGGGGTTAAATTGTCATTCGTTAACGCCCACCTAAGGAACTTCATCCATCTTTATGTTCAAACGGATGATGTTTGTTAGGTGATCCTTAACGAATGACAATTTAACTCAGGCGTTCAAGACCACCACCGTGCCAAACGGAGCCAAGCCAGTTACAATCATTTAAGCTTTTGACGGTTTCTCCTTACTGATGATATGAGTATGGTAGTACTTGGGTCTCAACCTGCGAAGTACCTGCTTCATGCTACAAAATAGTACTTGGGTCTCAACCTAATAAGTACCTGTTTCAGGCCCACCTCCACCTGGTCATTTGAGAACACTTCCTCCCATAATCTGTGGAGTTCTGTCAAAAGAAACGAATAATAGTTCTGTCAAAAGAAACGAATAATTTGTATTACAATGTTAAGAAGTAAAAATATTTCCACAGTTAAATCTGAATAAATCGGTTCAGATTTTGGCCTATTATTTAATTAGTTAAATCCAAATATTGAATTAAATTAATGAGTTGACAGAGAGCTAAGTCAAAATTTCATAGTCAGAATTAATCTGACAAATCTTAATTTATTGTGAAATAATCAACCAAACTTATTGGAGGGTTGTTATGATTTATATGCAGAAGGCCAATTTGAGAAGAGTTATGATCATACTTTTCCTTTAGTTTTTGGTTCACCACACGGGCAAAACTAATGGCATGCAAGAGTTTGGTAGACATGCGAGAGGAATGGGTCAGCACTGACAACCATGTGCTAGTGTATATTGCAGCAAGTAGAACAACCATGTGTAAGCGCAAGAAGAAGCAGCAAGGTGTGCGAGAACCCAGGCTGCCGAGGGTGTCTAAGCAGCAGGGCAAAATCAAATGTGCAACAATGATTTGCTTTCCAAGACAATATGAGCGTCACAAAAGAGACTGGTGTTGTTCAAGCTGAGCAAAGTGGGTCAAGGGCATGTGAAATAGATTGACACGACGGTGGCGGTCGTTAATGCGGTGGTTATGAACCGTTATTCGTAAAAGCCCAACCTCTCCTAAGGAATCCCATCAACTTTTATGCTCAAAACTAGTTTTTTTCTTGGTGACGGTCCTAAACATTGTCATGTCAAACATATATTCTATGGCTTTGGTGTTTTTGCTCAAACTTATCAGAGAAAAACGACATGTGAAACAAAGCGCGAGTGTGTTGATCATGAAATCTTGTGTCTTGTGGTTTGATAGTTTTCCTGCAGTCACTTCATCAGTATCAATGTTACTGGAGCAGCACAAATTCCCTAGCTTGTATGAGAGCATGATCTTTAGGATTTCAAGGTAAACCAGTACGAATGATTATATATATATATATGGTTAATTATCGGGACCTCCCCTGCGAATTTACAAGATTATAGGTTGCATTGCTCTACCTTCCGAAATTACATTTACCTCCCCTCTATGTTTCCCTAGTTTACAAAAATGTCCCTTCTATTAAAAATATGGATGAAAATGATAAAACCAGCCAAATTATTTTACGATATTTGATTTCTATTTCATTATAATCATTCTAAATTCATTAGAAAGGGTAAAATGTAATGCACCTGAAAGAATATGGGTAGTCTATATCAACTGGGGGGGGTGAATATGTGCTTTGCTGATTTTAGACTTTCAAAATTAATTCAGCTAACTAGTGCAAAGAACAGTAAGTAAAGCACAACACGGACAAGCACACAGGATTTATAGTGGTTCTCCAAAGTATGGGTACGTCAACTATCTCTCACCACCTATCTAGCAGTGTGCTAAACTAGGCAACCTAATCCAAAACATCACAGATCAACGATCTTACAACTCAGATCCACTCCAGGATCCTACCTCAGGTTTTCAACAAAACCCTACCTCAGACTTCAGCAAGTCCTACCTCAGATCTACTTCAGGATCCTACACTTAGGCCCTCTGTTCATCCCTACACTCTGGCTTACAACACAACCCTAAAACTCAGATCTCAGAAAAGATCCTATACAGTAAATAAGTTTAAAGAAAATTACAAAAATTGACTCAGCACAAGTATAGCTTTAAAGCTTAGAGTCTTCTTTAGCCTTTCAGAGAGAAAGCTTCTTTCTCAACACTTGAATAGATTTGCAGTAGGTTCAAAACTGAGTTCCTTCGATGAAGAGATAACTTGATTTCCTTCTTCTCCTACAACAGGAAGATGAGCTTCCTGATGTTTTGCTGTGCAAGCAAACTTGCAACACGGAGTTCTTCTTGCAGCTGCTAACTTTTTCCTCTCTGACGACGGATCAGAAGTTGTGGTTGTTATGGTTTCTTGCTTGAAGATATCCCTTTATAAAGAGCCCTATCACTTGACCTTAACAAGTCTGACATCTCAAACGGTCGTAAACTTTTCTGAAAAAAATTCAAAGCATCCTTAATACATCACTGATGTGACGCCGCCGCAGATTTCAAATCCCTTCTTTCTGGACATCAAAACGATAAATATCATTTTGAAGCTTTCTTAGCAAAACAATATCATTTTGTTCTTCTAAACTCATCAAAACGGTATTTGTTAGAACTTCACAGTTCAGCCCTTAGACCAATTCTGAGTAAAATTTAGGTTCAATTTTGGTTTAAATTCATCTCATGTCCTACCGAGTTTAACAATCAACACTGATTACTGAGTTTACACAGATATGAACAGATAGCCATCAAATACATAATGCACTTATCATTGCATGATGCATTTCTTCAAATCTGGAAATATTGAGTGCAAATTCTCAACAATCTCCTCTTATTTGAAGACGTCAGAATTATGCTCAATGATAAGATACATATTTGCAATTAAAAGAAATTATCATAAAGATAATCAAATTAAAAAGAGCTGATGAGGTTTAACTATCTGAAAGATAATAACTGATATAAAAAATATCATATCAATATAGGCCAATGAATTTAAGTTTTAATCAAAACATAAACAAATTCTTTTAAGTATGGGCCTAGTTTCAGTTACTCAGCAACACTCTTTCCAGCTCTTCAACCTTTGTCTTTCAAAATATTTGAGAGGCTTTGGAATGTAGTTGGATGGAACTCTGATGGGGTTCTGTTTGTTCATGTTCTCTTTAATAGTCTTCTCTCTGAGAGATCTCCTTTTCAGGTGTTTGATCCATTCTTCAGAAGGATAAACTATGCCAATGTCTTTCCTGATCTGTCCATGACTGACCCAGACCTGCATAATGATAGAACTAGATTCATCACTCTATTCCTCATGATCAGAATCCCAGTCCTTTTCTTTTCCTTTTCTTGGTCATGAACTCCTCAAGGTGCATAGTGCCTTCTCTTGCTCTTCTTTTGGACTTCTGAACATCCTGAGCATCGCTTTCTATAACAACAAAGTCAAACTCTGATGGTTCATTTGGATCCAGTAAGGGCAGATAGAGTGCAAACCTTGTGCCTTGGAGTACTCATAGGACTTGATCAACATTTACATTCTCCCCTTTCTGACTTCTTCAAATACTCTGTTCTCAATATCAATGGTGCTTGCCACAATTTGTTTGAAAGGGTTTGAAAGGTATTTTCATTCTCATCTAGGACATCTCTTACCTCATCAATCTGTTTCATAACTTCAGCTTGAGTGGCATACACATAGTTCTTTATATGGTTTACACTATGTTCAATTGTTTGATCAGTTTGACTGACATATTGTTTGATTCCAGTGAGGTCTTGAGTGCAGAGCTGGAGATTTTCATTCATTGTTCGCATTACTTTTAATTTGTTGTTTATAGCTCCAGCAGCTTTGACAAATCATCTTGCGATCTCACTGTTCGAATGGGCAATATCTTCCTTGATTACCTTTATTTCGCCCATAAATTCGTCTCTAACTCCTTGCACTGCTGCATCAATGTGAGTCCTTAGAGAAATACTCTGCTCATCCAGTATCATTTTCAGATCAGCCAGGATTGAAGTTATGGAATCTGCAGCCACTTACAACCTATTGGGGGGGGGGGGGGGGGGGGGGTGAATAGGTTGTCTCACCTCTTTTTAATTTTATCTCAAGTGTGTTGCCTTTCAGCAGATACACATAGATTTATAGTGATTCCCCAATACATCCACTCACCTTGACAACTTCATGCAAGACACTTCTCCAAGGAGCCACCTACCTCAGGATCTCAGGCCTGCAACTCAGCCACAAGGGCCTACAACTCAGGATCAGCCACCTACCTCAGGCCATACACTCAGGCTGGGAGGACAGCCCTACCTCAGATCCACTAGGGATCCTACCTCAGACCCAAAGGTCCTACACTCAGAGAGTATTCCTCTCATACATCTCAGTGATCAATTGACCACCTAACTCAGACTTGAAACCATGTCCTGCAGCTCAGATCCAGTTGGATCCTACAACTAAGAGAGCTTCACTCTCCTACAACTCAGGCAATATTGCCCTACCTCAGGCTCAGAGAGCCCTACACCTCAGATCCAGTTTGATCATACAGAAAGGTGAAATAGATTTATATTTATCACATAGAAATTTCTCTGTGACAGACCCTTAAGCTGAGTTATCTCAGCTCAAACTTTCTTCACAGCTACAAGGATCTTCAGCTGGAAGTAACTAGCAGTAAACTGCTTTGCTTTCTCCTCCTTCCCTGGACAGAGACAACCACTTTGTGTTTTCTTCTTTTCAGCTTCAGAAGTCGATCTTCAGTTTAGAACTTGCTGAACTAAGAAGCAACTTGATCTGCAGAGACTTCATCTTTGTTTCTGCTTCTCCATCAGAAGGAAAACCTTCTGATCTTGCAGGTGTCGATGAAGAAGACACACAGCTAACTGAACTTTTTGCAGGAAGACTTCAAGCTTTTTCACGCAGCAATGGCGAGGAAGATGAAGTTCAGCCGCAACCTTTTTGAAAATGAAAAAGCCCTAAAGTTGTTGTCGTCTAGGCCACTCTCTTCCTTTTGTAGTTCGCCGATCAACTGATCTTAGAAATCAGTGGGGCCTACTTGCAACATCCAGTTGCACCTTGATTCAACGGAAGAAGACGTACAGTAGCTTCGCGGCAGAGTTTGTCGTGTTCTGTAGCTTCTCCGTACTTGATTTGAAATTTGTTGACTGTGTCGATTTTGCATATTTTGTTGACGTCAGCACTCGTGGACTTAGCCAAAATCGAGCATCAGTAGAATAGATGTTGAGTGAATGAGTTTCACTCAACGGCAAAGTACTTAGACAGAATTCTG
The DNA here is from genome assembly GCA_039583875.1 of Platanthera guangdongensis. Lineage (NCBI taxonomy): Eukaryota > Viridiplantae > Streptophyta > Magnoliopsida > Asparagales > Orchidaceae > Platanthera > Platanthera guangdongensis. The sequence goes on from CM077156.1 coordinate 131,293,864, forward strand.
TCTATCTAGGCATTGACAGCGTTGAGTGAACAAGTCTCACTCAATGTTTTTTGCCTTAACCATTTCTGCAACCTTTTCTGCATGTCTGGCGTTGAGAGCGTTGAGTGAGCACACCTCACTCAACGCCTTTTTCCTTAGTCATGCTTTCTATAATTTAGGCGTTGAGAGCGTTGAGTGAGTATGTCTCACTCAACGCTTTCTGCTTTAACCAATTTTCTACTTCTTCAGCATCTTAAGCGTTGAGAGCGTTGAGTGAGCATGCTTCACTCAACATCTTGTGCCTTAGCCAGATTTTCGGAGTCAAGACGTTGAGTGAGCACGCCTCACTCAACGCTTTCTGTCTTAGCCAGATTTTTTCTGCTCCTTGGCGCTGAGTGTGTAAGCTCCACTCAACCCCAAACTACTTAACAAATTTTCTTATGTTACCTTGCATTAAGTGAATGAGCTTCACTCAACGCATTTGGATTTAGCCAAATTTCTGTCTAAAAACAACACTGACTTTGAGAATTAGCCAACACATTATCACATGGCGTTGAGCGAGTTGCCTCACTCAACGCTTGTGGACTTAGTAAATATTCACAGTTTTCCCGTGGCGTTGAATGACAGAGCTATACTTAATGATTATGGAGCTATGGCGTTGAGTGAGTGATCATCACTCAACGCCTGTGGACTTGACCACTTTTCTGCCCATTTTTCTTTAGGCTCTTATTGCATTAGCCATACTCACAGTCTTTTGTTGTATGGAGTTGAGTGAGTTGACTTCACTCAACGTCTGTGCACTTAGCAACTTTCTTAGCTTGTCACTGCTTTGACTTTGATTGTATAGGCTACACTAAGTGATATAAGTTATCTGGCGTTTAGTGAGTAACTTTCACTCAACGCTTATGGACATAGACAGATTTCTGTCTATTCATATCTTACGTAAGAGTTTACCTGACTTAGCCACTTAGGCTATCTGTCTCATCAATGTTGCTAGGACATCCCTGCATGCATGAACTCAAGTACACATCAAATGCACTTTTATGTATATCATTGACAAGATTGACTTCACTCAAATCTAGGACATTGAGGATAATGGACCCAACAATCTCTCTATATTTGAGGAAGTCAAAACTCTGAAGCAAATGATTCAATAATGAGTCAATGACATACATAACATTATGCAACAAGAAGAATTTTAAAAACCATATAATTGGAGAATGATTTATAGTAACCACACACTTTACCACACCTCCTTGCCTGCAGGCTGAATATTATTATATTTGCTCCCCCTGAATTGCTGCAATCATTCTTGATTATGGTTACCACACCTCCTTGCCTGCTCATCTTTTCCTCCCCCTTTTTGACTTCAGCAAATAGCTAGCAGGATTCTGAATTGCTGGAACATTGTTGGACATGCTACCCCTCAACTGAAGCACCATTTGTAGACAATCTAGTCTGGACAACAGTTGATCATGATGCCTCTGAAGGTATATTCCTTGAAGAGTTTTCATTATTCTGAAGAACAATTTCATCTGCAAAATACAAAATAACTTGCAACAAAGTGAGGAGCAACTGAAGTTATACCAGGTTTAACATGCCCAACTCAAATTTGAGGGTGTTAAATTTAGCTTCATCTAGTGGCTTAGTGAAGATGTCAGCCACTTGCTTGTCGGTTGGGACAAACTCAAGGTTGATATCTTCACATTCCACATGTTCCCTAATAAAATGATATCTAATTTCAATGTGTTTAGTCTTGCTATAGGAGACAAGATTTCTAGAAATTGAAATAGCACTAGTAGAATTACAAAATAAAGGACTTTTACTTATCTGAAGGTTGTAGTCTTGGAGCTGATGCTGGATCCACAACAACTGAGCACAACAGCTACATGTTGAGATGTACTCTGACTTTGCAGTTGAAACTGTCACACTGGTTTGCTTCTTGTTGCTCAATGAAATTAGTCTTCCACCTAGGAATTGACAGGTGCCAGAAGTGCTCTTTCTGTCCTTTTGTCATCCTGCAAAATCTGCATCTGAATAGCGAGTTAGTTCAAATTCCTCATTCCTAGGATACCATAGGGCAAGATCTGGTGTGCCCTTAAGATATCTTGGAATTCTCTTTGCAGCAGAGACATGAGATTGTTTGAAGCAAGCCTGATACCTAGCACAAACACATGTAGCATACATGATTTCTGACCTACTGGCAGTTAGATAAAGAAGAGAGCCAATTATCCCCCTATACAAAGTCTCTTCAACAGGTTTTCCTGTCTCATCTTTGCATATGGACATACTTGATCTCATGAGAGTTCTCATGGTGGAGGAATTTTCCATACCAAATTTCTTTATTAACTCACTAGTGAACTTATACTGGGATATGGACAAGTCATCATCAGTCTGTCTTACTTTGAGACTCAAGAAAAACTTAAGTTCACCCATACTGCTCATCTCAAACTTCTCCTGCATAAGTTTGGCAAACTTCCTGCAGAGGTTGTCATCAGTAGATCCAAAAATGATGTCATCTACATAGATCTGAACTAGGATAATCTTACCCTTAGATTACCTTAGGACTAGGGTCTTGTCTATTTTCTCCCTTGAGAATTTGTTCTCAATGAGGAAGCTAGACAAAATCTAATATCATGCTCTAGGGGCTTGCCTTAGCCCATATAGAGTTTTCCTAAGTCTATAAACAGAATCAGGTGAGTTAGAAACTACAAAATCTGGAGGTTGCTAAACATAGACTTCCACTTTTAAGTCAGCATTCAGGAAGGCTGACATCACATTCATCTGGTAGACCTTGAGTCCATTGTGAGCAGCATATGAAAGGAACAATCTTATGACCTCCAACCTTGCTACAGAGGCAAAGGTTTGATCGAAATCAATATCTTCTTCTTGTATGTACCCCTTAGCTACTAATCTTGTTTTATTCTAGATTATAATCTCATTTTCATCAAGTTATGTTTCTGTAGATCCACTTGACTCCAATGGCATTATGTCCATGAGATCAGGGAACAAGCTTCCAAACTTTGCATCTTTTGAACTATTTTTGTTCCTCTTGTATAGTCATTATCCAGAATTGATCTATGTTGGCATCTTCAAACTTCTTTGGCTCCACTTGCAACAGAAAGCTTGCATACATAGTTGTATTCAGATTTCTGCTTCTTGTCACTACTTCATGGCTTGGTTCACCAATGATTTGATGAGCTGGATCTCTTAAATGCCTAATTGCTGGAAGTAATCTTCTTTCAGTAACAGCTTCAGAAACAACATCTTGTTGATCCTCATCTGCTCCAAGAGTGTCTGGTGAACCTTCCGGAATATGCACTTCATTTTGGATAGTTGCTTCTGCTTCCTTGATGGTCAGATTGCCCATCATTTGTTCTGTACCTGCAGTACTGGAAGAGGAGCTTGGCAGCTCCCTGTTAATCATGGTAGACTAATAAAAGATTACATGTACAGACTCTTCTACAACTTGACTCTTCAAGTTATAGATCCTATAGGTTTTGCTATGGTTGTTGTACCCAACAAAAATCTCATCAAAGAACTTGACAACAAACTTAGTTATATAGGATTTTCCATTATGTAGTACATAACATTTACTACCAAAGATTCTGAGATAGCTCAGGTTTGGTTTTTTGTCTTTCAAGATCTCATAGGGAGTTTTCTTGTGACTCTTGGTGATAGAGGCTCTGTTGAGCACATGACATGCAGTGTTGACTGCCTCAATGCAGAAATATTCTGGGAGAGATGTGTCACTCAACAGGATCCTTCCAGCCTCTATGAAAGTTCTATTCTTCCTCTCAACAATCTTATTATGCTAGGGTGTTCTAGGTGAGGAGAATTCTTGATGAATCTCATGCTCTTCACAGAACCTTGTCATGCTATCAGACTGAAATTCAGTTCCATGGTCACTTCTGATTTTGACCACAGAGCTATTAAACTCATTCTGAATTTGCTTGACAAACTTAATGAAGATATCAAGAGTTTCATTCTTTCTCTTGAGGAAGAACACCCAACCAAACCTGGGAAAGTCATCAACCATCACAAGGGTGTAAACCTTCCTACCAAGAATATGAACTGACATAAGACCAAACAAGTTCATATGCATGAGGTATAGACACCTCACAGAATATTTGATCTAAATACCCTTGAAGTAAGCTTTTGTCTGTTTGCTCTTTTGACAAGCAGAGCAAACGCCCTACTTGCAGCACTTCACATTGGGACCATTCCTAACTACCTCTTGACTGAAGAGGTTGTCAATAGTCTTATAATTTACATGGGCTAGCCTCTTGTGTCATAGGACACAATAAGAAAGTTCAAGCAATAAACATTTTCACTCCTAGTGTCTGTCAAAATGACCTCTTGGTCACTTGACCTCCTAATTAGGCACTTATCCTTGCGGAAGACAATAACATAGCCAAGATCAGAGAGTTGGCTTATGCTTATAAGGTTGTGTTGCAACCCTTCAATATAAGCTACCTTAGTGATGGTGACTATGTCATTGGTGATCTTACCATATCTTATTGTTATCCCTCTATCTGAACCACCAAAGATTACTTTGGGTTCATCTTTTACTGGAGTGTACTCTTTCAAGTTGTTCCTTATCTCAGGCACTGTCCAAGTACCATATAGAGGTATAACCACTTGGACTTACCTGTAATATACATTTTACTTTACCTTAGGGCCCCAATATTTATTGGGTCCTAGTTGCATATTAGTATAAAACTGAACATGTCCACCAGCAAGATTTCTGACCGGTGGACAAACTTTAGCTCTGACCACATTAGGATTGTGTCATCAGTCAATGGCATAATGACCTATCTTGTCATAGCACCAACAATCATGTATGTTGTATCTCCTTTTCTGTGTAGGCCTAGCAGTTGGTTTGACTGCAGTCTTGACAAAAGGAAGAGATGCAGCAGCCATTTTTTATTTCCTTTCAGCATGGATTTGACTAAAGGTTAATCTGCTTGCTGGCATGTGTGGCCTGTTCTGAGTCCTATCATCAGCACATTTCTTTTCAGATAGTGTGCTCTTGATAGCATCAGAAACAGTCATATCAGACAAGCTAACATACTGACCCTTAGTCATATTCTGTGCTGACAGGTTCAGAAAACTGGCTGCAGCCACATTTTTGAGAGGAGGGGTTGTAGCACCAAAGACAAATGATCCATGATGGGCCATTTGAATTTATTCATGAGCAGTCTTAAAGGCAGTTGCCATACTGTCCCTTCCACAATGGCTGAGAACATCTTTTGTTCCACTTGTGGAAGCACCATTCATATAGTGACCCAATGTGCTTTCTTGGTCATACCTATTTGAAGGGAATGTCACCTTCTTGAAAGAGATAGATGGCCTAAATACCATTGACACAACTGGAACTTTCCTTTTCCCTTTGGGATGGGCAGGTCTTGTGTTACCCTTGAAGCCCAACCCCTTCTTATCCTTCTGTGAGGCGAAGGGAATGTCTCCCTTTGGAGCTTTTCTTCAAGATCTTTAATGAAACTATTCTTGCTCTTGATAGTCTTCATTTGTATGTCTGACAGGGTTTTCAGTTTACTGAGTTCCCTCATGGTATGATTCAGCACAGCAGCTGTTTCAGCAAGCTGATAAACAGCTGGCTGAAGAGATAGAATCTCCTTAGCTTGCTTCTTAGTCAACTTCTTGCATTTCTTAAAGGCATCCAAAAGTTCACTATATCTGTCAATCAATTGATGGACATCACCCTCTGAGTCAAAATCATCTTCACCATTACATGAAGACACTTCTGCATGAGGACTTATCTCATGCCTAGACACAGAACTGGAAGGGGAATATACCTTACTTTGACTAGACTGATCCTGACTGCCCTCTTCATCAGTCATTGTCATCAGCCCTCTGCAGTTGTAACCATCTTCATCCACCTCTGAGTTACTGTCTCATAGTGTCAGAGGGGCCCTGATTCCTGTCCTCCCTGGAGGATAGACATCTCCTGCTGTAACAGCTTTATCTTTAGCAGCAGCAGCAACTAGCTCAATGTAGGTTTCCTCTTCTTCAGACTCTAATGATGATGAGTCTGTTCAGCTCTTCTCTTTTCTAGCCATAAAGGACTTTTCTTTTTTGCCCTTGTGCTTTTGGTGAGATTTCTTCTCACCATCCTCTCTTTTCCTCACAGGACAATCAGCAATGACATGTCATGCCTTGCTGCAGCAATAACAGATAATGTTAGATGAATTCTGTTTACTGGGTTTAGAGTTATACATGTCCTCCTTGGAGGTTTTCTTCTTGTGATGAGCTGAGGTGGAGGGCCTGTTCTTCCAGTACTTTTTCATCAACCTATGGAGTTGTCTGGAGAAAACAACAAAGTCTTCATTAGACATGCTGCTGTCGGATGCTTCTGATTCAGAGCAGTCTGAATCTGCTGGTCTTCTTGGAGGAGAAGGGGTCCTTCTACTGCTTTTGCTTGTGGCTTCAACTTTGAAAGCCACTGACTTCTCTTTGGCCTGAGACTTGCAGTTTGTCTCTTCTTCTTTCCTGACAGTTAGTTGCATCTCATAAGAGAGCAGTTTTCCAAATAGGGTGTGGGGTGGAGTGTCACCCAGCTTAGCCATTTCTCTGATGGCACAAATCTTTGTGTCTCAGTCTCTGGTGAGAGACCTGAGGAGCTTATCATTTATCTTATAATGACCAAAGACTCTTCCATAGATCCTTAGCTCATTTACTATCCTGAAAAATCTTTCAAAGAAGGTGGCTATGTTCTTACCCTTGGTCTGTCTGAAGGTCTCATACTTATGGTTGAGCATAGACTTTCTATCATCTCTGACCTCCTCTGTGCCTTCCATGTAGATCACCAGAGTATCTCACATCTCCTTTGCAGTTTTGCAGTGAATCAGATTCTGAAGGATAGAATCATCAATTGCACTGACAATGGCATTTTGAGCCCTCTTGTCCATGGTGGCAAGAATGACTTCATCCTTTGTCATTTCATCATATGTCTTGGGTGTCTGGATGTTTGTATCCAGGACAGATATTTTCATGGGGATGAAAGGTCCTTCTTTAACAGTTAAAAAGATTATAGGGTCAGCTGCTTCCCTGAACAGCCTGACCCTCTCCTTCCATATGTCAAAACCCTCTTTCCTGCAGATAGGAAGCTTCATGGCACCCAGATCCTTGTAGTTCACTCCCGAACTCATATGAACAGCCTGTAGCTACCTTGGAAGATCACTCAGATGGTTAGATCATTTTTGAGCAACCTTCCTCTGATACCACTTGTAAGTCTTTATTTTCAAGATAGTTTACAACCAAGGGGGTGAATAGGTTGTCGCACTGTAATTATTCACCTTTTAATTTTATCTTTTGCTTTAAGTGCGTTGGTAGTAGTTTGCTTTCAAGAACCTGCACAAAGAAAACAACACAAAAAATACATACAGATTTATAGTGGTTCCCCAATCTTTGGGTACATCCACTCTCCTCTCACCTTGTCAACTTCCTGTTAGTCAAGGCACTTCTCCAAAACACTGCTCCACAGAGCTTACACCTCTGATCACTCAGGATCTCTCAGTCTCCTCCAAGACCTACAACTCAGCAACAAGGGCCTACAACTCAGTGATCAGCAGATCACCTACCTCGGGTCAAAGGCCCTACACTCAGGCTGGTAGGACAGCCTACCTCAGATCCGCTAGGGATCCTACCTCAGATCAACTAGGGATCCTACTTCAGACCCAAAGGTCCTACACTCAGAGAGTATTCATCTCCTACAGCTCAGTGATCAATTGACCACCTACCCCAGACTTGAAACAAAGTCCTGGAGCTCAGATCCAGCTGGATCCTACAATTCAGAGAGCTTCACTCTCCTACAACTCAGACAATATTGCTCTACCTCAGGCTCAGAGAGCCCTACACTTTAGATCTCGTTGGATCCTACAGAAAGGTGAAATAGATTTATATCTATCACAGAGAAATTTCTCTGTGACAGCCCCTTGAGCTGAGTTATCTCAGCTCAAACTTTCTTCACAGCTACAAGGATCTTGAGCTGGAAGTAACTACCAATAAACTGCTTTGCTTTCTCCTCCTTCCCTGGACAGAGTCAACCACTTTGTTCTTTCTTCTTTTTAGCTTCAGAAGTGGATCTTCAGTTTAGAGCTTGTTGAATTAAAAAGCAACTTGATATGCAGAGACTTCTTCGTTGTTTCTGCTTCTCCCTCAGAAGGAAAACTTATGATCTTGCTGGTGTCGATGAAGAAGACACACAGCTAAATGAACTTTTTGCAGGAAGACTTCAAGTTTTCCACGCAGCAATGGCGAGAAAGATGAAGTCCAACCGCAACCTTTTTGAAAATGATAAAGCCCTAAAGTTGTTATCGTTTGGCCACTCTCTTCCTTTTGTAGTTCCCCAATCAACGGCTCTTAGAAATCAGTGGGGCCCATTTGCAGCATCCAGCTGCACCTTGCTTTAACGAAAGAAGACGTACAGTAGCTTCGCGACAGAGTTTGTCGTGTTCTGTAACTTCTCCGTACTTGATTTGAAATTAGTTGACTTTGTCGATTTTGCAGATTTTGCTGGCGTCAGCACATGTGGACTTAGCCAAAATTGAGCATCATTAGAATAAGCATTGAGTGAATGAGATTCACTCAATGCCAAAGTACTTACACATAATTCTGTTTATCTAGGCGTTGACAGCGTTGAGTGAGCAAGCCTCACTCAACGCTTTTTGCCTTAACCATTTCTGCAGCCTTTTCTGCATGTCTGGCGTTGAGAGCATTGAGTGAGCACACCTCACTCAACGCCTTTTGCCTTAGTCATGCTTTCTATAATTTAGGCGTTGAGAGCGTTGAGTGAGCATGTCTCACTCAACGATTTTTGCATTAACCAATTTCCTAGAGAATCGTTACCCTAGAGGTTCGCTACAACGCCATGAAAAATTAGCCGGATGAAAACCACCGCAACGGACTCGCCTCCGCGGATCTCGGCTCGGCTCGCGATTCGGAGCTCCGAAGCTCCAACAATGGCGGGATTCCTCCTTCTTCTCCATATGCTCTCCCCTCTCTCCACCTCTTAGAAAGAGAAAGGGCCAAAGGAAATGAGATTTAAACCCTCATTTCCCGACCTTATATCACCAGGTAAGATCCTGGGTCGTCGGATCCCTCTTAAATGAAACGAAAGGCCTTGATTCGCCTTTAAAATCGTCTTCCTGGGTCCGTACACGGCCTGTGACACGCCCGTGTCACAGCCCGTGTCTCACATTCGTAAAAGAATTCGTCAATATCAGAACAGGACACGGCCTCTGACACGCCCGTGTTAACCCTGGACACGCCCGTGTCAATACTGGGCACGCCCGCGTCACAAGTCGTGTGTCTCATTCGACGTTGAAACCATCACGCCCGAACAGGACACGGTTTTGGACACGCCCGCGTCCCAGGGCGTGTTGCTCACTCGACACAGCCCGGCAAACACAGAGCGGGACACGGCTTTGGACACGCCCGTGTCCGCCCTGGACACGCCCATGTCCGACCTGAACACGCCCGTGTCCGCACTGGACACGTCAGTGTCCGACCTGAACACGCCCGTGTCATAGGCCGTGAAACTTCAAGGGCTCTAAAAGTCCTTAAAAACACTACCCATAAATATACCAGTTTTGGGGCGTTACACTATATATGGAAAGTTGCCAATTGATCCCGAACGAGCCCAAAACTCGTCATCCACCGCAAGTGCTCGTCTATGCTCCGCATCAAAATGTCACGGACATGACGCTAGCCTTCCACTCAGACCTTGACTCGTGAGGCCTTGGCTTTTTTTTTGCACCCTTCGTATAGCTAAGTGAGTCTTCGCCCATTCTCTGGTAGCAGAATTATGCGCACACACACATATATATTGGAGGGGAAGAACATTTAAGAGAGAATATTAAAAGTTCCATTCACAACTTCAAAGTTTTACAACTTTCGCCGCTTCAATGCCCTGCTTATATTGCTCCTTGGATTGCTGAGATTGCTTCCAGAATTGCTTCTCCATAAATGAACACACATCCCACTTTTTATAGTATATAAGGAGTTTTCCCTCTGAAGAAGATAAAATTCAAGAAACACTCTACTCCAGACTCCTCTAAACTCTTCCACACTCATCTCGTGATTATGTTCAATCATCCATATTATTCTAGAAGATATGATGTTACTGTAGAATAATATTACTTTACATTATTCTAGAATCTTCCCCCATCTTCAAGATTTCTCTACAATCATCTAGAGGAGATTTCCACAATTTTCTACGCCATAGAATATAATGATTGTGTTTTTAAGTCTTACGTATTGTGCCAGAAACATTTGTATGCATCTAAACTTTATGAAAGGCATACCCACTGTAATACCATGACCCGTGTAAATGTCAATTATAAAATAAATGAATTAAATTAATGAAGAAGTTATTAAGAAGACTCCCTATGATAAACAGGAAAGTGTGGATGGTGCGTTGTTAATTAGTTCCATCTTCTTTACGTCTTCAACGTACATTTACGCGAAGTTGTCAGGAAAGGACAAGCTTGAGTTGGAGTGCGTAAGTTCCAACATGGATATGTCCTCCTGGACGGGGACAAAAATGGCGAGCTTGAACACTATTGTTGCCCATCACCGGATCAACCTTAGCCCAAGCATTCACCCAATAAAGCAAAAGAAACAAAAGGTCAGGACTGTGCTCGCATAACCCATCCATGAACGGGAGCAGAAGCTTTTGGAGGCTAGCATTGTCCAAGAAATCTAGTACTCGGGTTGGATCTTAAACAATGTAAAGGTAAAAAACTTCGGTAACAAGTGGCAAGAGTGTTGGCTTTTCTTAAGACAAACAAAGCATGCCTCAAGGATTCCTGCCCCAAGGATTCCAACCTTTTTTCCTCAAATAGATTTATTAATTAACATGGACGAGGTTTCCCTGTCATGAGTTTTGGATATTTTTTCAGGTTACCGTCAGATTCGGATGCATCCACTGATATACCAACATTGCATGCACCACCAATGATGTGTGTTATGAAACCAGGTGATGTTGCTCATCCTGAAGAATCGATGTAATTGGTGTGGCTCTCTGTGAGCTACTGCTAAAAAATCAGCACAGGTCAGTCATTCACTCAACGCCAAAGCGGAGAATCATACTCGACGAATTCGTCGAGTATCAGCTGGTATACTCGACGAATTCGTCGAGTATAGGCTGAATGACTCAACTCTCTCGACGCCATGACAAGTAATATTCGACGAATGAGACTTCGAAAAATTCAGAGAGGTAGCGTCGAATGGACTCGACGAATTCGGCGTGTATCGTCTAGTATATTCGACGAATTTGGCGAGTATTGTTAGATACATTCGACGAATTCGACGAGTATACACGATGATACTCGGTGAATTTTACTTGGCGGATTTTCCAATTCTCAGAGAATTTGACCAAAGTACAAACGATGAATTCGACGAGTGTTGGAAGGGATATACGAGGAATTCGATGAGTATTAACGAGTATACTCGACGAATTCGACGAGTATTCCTAACCATACTCGACGAATTTTACTTGGACAAATTCTTGTCCTTCTGATTCCAAGCCTTGTTCCTTCCTTGATCCTTCTCCTGTACTTGGGATAAAAGTACACCCCAATAGAGAGATTACATGTGAGTCAACACATTGACCTACATAATGAGGGATTACATTGTATAGTCTTGTGTTTACTGACACACTGTAACCTGACATTGATGTGTACTTAGTAATGTAAACTTCCAAGTACATAACTAAAATAACAGCATCAAATACAGTCACAATTCATCTTAGCTTAACTGGACCCTTCTTCAAATCCGGATTATTGTGGATACAATACCCAACAGTAGAGACTTTTCGTCGTAAGCGTCATAATGACACAACCCATCACCTATCGCTCGACGTTAGTGTGGTACCGCGCGATGGTAGCGCGATAGGTACGGCGCGACCACGTGTCGGCGTGTGATTGGAGATTTTGAACGGTGGGCTTGCGGGAGAAGACATCGATTGGGGTTACCGCGCAGCGGTATCTTATTACCGCGCGACGGTAGCATTATGTGCAGAGAACCGTTTTGAATCATAGCCGTTCGCCGAGATCTGACGGTGGGATATAATTTCTGCTGGTTTAAGTCCGTGGGATGGGAGTAATCCGTCATTCTAAACTTAGGCTTTCTTTTTCTAAGAGTTAGATAGAAGGGAGAGCAAGGAAGAGGAAGAAAAAGGGGAATCTTGCCTTTACCGGAACTTTGGAGCCCCAAATTGCGAGCCAAGTCCAGATCTACGAAGAACGTCCCAGTGCGATTCTTTCCATCCATTTGGCTTTTTGATCTATGGCTCTAAAGTGGACTTCAAGGGTAATGATCTTCCTCCTCTCGCTAGAATGTGTGTGCTATTTTGTTTTTATAAACGCATATGAAGTGCCTTTTTCGCTAAGTAGCGTACGATTAGACTTTCGCTAAGTAGCGTATGATTATACTTAAAAAAACTCTTTTTCTGAAAAAAAAAATGTAAAATGATATGCGGGTTCCTATTCTACGCAGGGCGGATCCCAAAATTTGGAAAAATTTTGACAACCTCCATCTGATACCAAATTGATGCAGGACGGCGCGTAGGGTTTACACGACTGTCGGCGTTTTTCTAGAAAACCCTAAATGCAATATTCCGCTCAAAAAATTTATGCAAATCATGCAAATGCAATAAATGAACTACTAATATGACTAACGCCACAACTCGATGATATCAGATACCAAAAGCAACTCATGAGAGAGGTACATGATCAAGAGGCTCAGAAGGTGGATCATAAAAGAATTCATCACGGGGGAGATGAACACTCAATTGCAAATCAGAGACATCAGTGATCAGATGTGTCAACATGGTGTGCAGACTATCTCTGAAAGTGCAGGTGACATGATATAACATCATCGAATCAGTGAGTGCACCCTCAAACTCGCATGTACAACAAAGGATAGATACATCCCAAATGTGTGGTGAACCCATATGTGGTTCATCTGGAGGTTCACCGGGAGGGGTATAATAAAATTTATCGCAAATGCGACGCTTACACACGCAAGCTCCAGAAACATATGAAATGCTCTCATGACAATGCATGTGAAGTGTGTCACTCGTAGTAAATCTTCTAAAGGAAAGTGAGGCATCAGGTGGCTCACCGGGTGGGACATATGAAAACTCATCGTGAAGACAATGATCAACAAGTAGTACGTCCCATATCTCATCTAGAGTGCGAGTGAACATATGGTTATGTTCAAGCACAATCAACTTCAAGTGAGATAATGGAGAAGGTATCCATGTCTTAAAATTCGCAAGTGTACTGTTCAGATAAGGCTCATCCACACAATGACGAGGTGGCTCATCTGGAGGCGCAATAGGAGGGTCGTCAAATGACCCATCAGTCGAGTGATGGTCCTCCGGAAGCAACTCATCAGAAGGGGTCCTACTCCCAGATAGGGTAGGGGTGACTACCTCGAGATCGCTACTAGACTCCCGACTCCCGATTGTAATGTCACTCGGTGCGCCATCGGGTGTGGCGATGTGGCTCGATGCGCCAACGGGTGGGGTGATGTGACTCGATGTGTCATCGGGTGTGGTGGTGTGACTCGATACGCCACTAGGTGAAGTGTGCAATGAATCTACACTCAAAAGAGAGCTAGTAGATATCGAATCAAAGGTGGGTTCACTAAATGCAGCAGACTCACATGAGGGTTGACTCCACACATCCTGTATTAAAATATCAGACAGAGTGGGGGATGTCTCCATACTAGGGGGAGTGGAATGCCCTTGCTGATCCTTAATGATTATCGTCATGTTCGTCTTCGGAACACTAGTAGGATCACTAGGTGTGTTGTACTCTTGACGATAGTGACCTCTATAGGATTTGTGAGTGTAGTGGTGACGATCATCCAGATTATAATCATGTTGTGCTCGTGGATGATTGTGAGTCCTACGAACGTGTGGTCGTGGCCAGCAGAAGAAATCGTGGACGTGGTTGTCGGGTGATGGCGTGCGGCCTTCCGCCATTATCGGCTTCCTGCGGCCTGGATCGGGAGGCGTCGTGGTGTTGAAAACGGAACGTCGTGAGTTCCGCCTTTCCTGTAGCTCTGAATCGGGAGAGCTCCTGCTGCGCGGAAGAGGAAAAGTGAACCGGGCCGGGGATATGTGAACCGGCTTCATTTCTTGACCTATCCACACTTCTAACATTACATATATATAAATATAGATATATATATTTTTTAATATATATGTATATTTATATATATAAGCATTTGTATCCATACATATATAAGCATATTTTTATACATAAATATATGTATATAATAGGTGAACAAAGTAAACTCCAAATAAAACTACGTGCGCAGGCGTGAAACAAACTAAGCTTGATAATATCAAGTTTGCAAAATAAAAGACAATAAAATATAAAATTAAAATCGCAATCATTCAAGGCCGATAGAGATCCCGTCGGGTGCGGCGGCGAGCATTTTTTCGTCGACCTGATCTAGGTTGGTCTCCACCAGTTAGCCATTGCACTTCCTAGCTTAATCACTATACATTATTGTTGTTGACTAATATGCAGGGAAGGAATACCACTACCCCGGGTATGGGATGGGGTCATTAGACCGCTCGTTCGTGGATATTGGTCAGCAAAAGCTTACTCGTTACCTTCTTTTGTTGTCAAACCTTTATGGCTTGTACAGGTACCAATGCTGGTGAGCCGAGCAGGAAATAGCGGGCAGGAGCTCATGCTGTGCTGGCCCACGAAAGCCTAAGTTTTTGTTATAGCTTTCTCATGTATGGCTGGCTTGCACGCCGATGTATGGAAACCATGTAGTAGCTTAAACATTCGATGTGTGTCAGGCCATAAGGGTGAAACTGACATTGTAACTGATGTTTAATCATTCCTAAAGTGTTGTGGACATTCCGGTTCTTTTTTGTTATGTCAATGCTTCTGCTAGAATGCAATTCTGAGTTAGGGTGCGTAATTGTTTTGGTTTCAATGCGTAACTCCACTGACTATATGTGGAATATGGTGTGCGGCCCCGACTGGACCTTCTGTTATATTCTACATGACAGATGAGTGTATTATAATTTGGTATCAGAGGCTAGGTGTCAGTTCGTTTTAGCTAAATTCGTGGATGAATTCTTTTAAAGGGGTGGAGTGCGCGTTGCCTTAAAAAAGTAAATATAACTCATGAATGTCCACTTAGGAATGAGAAACACACATGAAACATTCTAAAAATATTGTTTGTGGAACCTGAGCGTTCCTTTGATTGTTTTTTGGTATGTTCCGGAGTCGCTAAATTGTGTATTGCGTAATTATAGGTGACTAGAAGTGGTGCAGAGCAGCCTCAACATCAGCACTTTGCGGAGAGTACCGCACAGAATGATGTGCCTGCAACTCCTTTCGTCGAAATGATAAGCTTGGTCGCCGAAGCCGTGCTTGTCATGTTAATACCCAGCCAGGAAGGCAAGTGCAGCCTCCTGCCCCTGCGATCACCCTAGTGCCAGTTGTGCTAGTAGAGCCATTAGCGACAAGAAGGTCTTCAGATCAATAGTTGAAGCTCTTCCTGAGATTCAACCCTCTATCCTTTACGGGAGCTGGATTCCTGTCTGACACTGAGGACTGTCTTTATCGGATAAAGAGATCTTTAAATGCGACGGAGACAGAGGAGGCTTAGAAGGTCACTGTAGTCACCTTCCTATTGGATAATGCGGCGAGTGAGCTCATAAACCTGGGTGGAACTACCAATCTGAGAGTATGTTTCCCAAGCACGAGTCCAGATCTCGAACGCAGAGTCCATCAGCATATAGCTCCGATAAAACTTGGGTGACATCGAATGCAGGAGCCAAGACACAACCAGAGAGTTGTCAGAATCTCAGTGCTTCTAGGAGGGATCAGTCGCTGGAGGCTCTGTAATTGACCCATCAATATAGCCAAACATCTATTGACTATGTATGATATGTTGAGCAGCACGAGACCATTCCAGGTAATTCGTGTCATCCAGAGGAACCGTGATAATCTTCAAGGAGCTCGTGTGGCCATGGGGCCGCTACGCCCGGAGAAGAAACTGATGAATCGGGTTCACCCATACCGCCACAAGAAGCCCAGGTAAACAGCACCTTATTCTGTTGTGCAGATCAACAGATCAGCAGCACCGACAGCGGCACAGGAGCGGCATGGTAGCAGGACAACGGCCCGGGGCAGAGCAATCAACACAGGCAGCCTCCAGTAGCGGCACAGTAGCAGTAAACATCACAGGAAATCATCACTCGGGGTAGCAGCACAGGTAGCGACACAGATCGGTGCCAAGAAGGGCAGCGGCCCACTGATTTTTCACGAAGGAGAGGCGGACTGCTTCATGGAGGAACGGCGGCGTCGTTCCTCTCAGCAGCCAGCAAAGGCGCCGCCCGACATCACGAAGAGGAAGACGCGACGGGAGACGGGCGACGGCGAGTTGCGGGAAGAAGCGCCCGATGGGAGACAGGCGACGAGTTACAGGAAGAAGCGCGACGGAAGACGCCGGGATCGATCCAATTGACTGCTAGGGCACGGGTTTTTCCGGCTCTGATACCAAGAGGAGAGGAAAAAAAAGTATTCCAATGATGATAATGCTAGTCCCTTACTCACACATATACTCGAGTAAGGGAAAACCTAAAAACAAGGAAAAGACATTACTACCCCGACCCGGGGTGAACATAGAAAATGATTAAACACGACTTGTGCATAATATTTCACAACTGCCTTAAATTTGCATGACACTTGGGAAGTTGTTTTTGACCTCAAAGTAAAGCATGTTAGTGGTTTTATACCATTAAATACCAGCACAAGGCGCTTTTGATTGTTATAAGGGCAGTCTTATTGCCAAGGGAATTACTCAGGTTAATGGGGCTAACTTCCAAGATACATTTACTCTTGTTGTAAAATTAAACTTTGACGCCCATTGTTGTTCATAAGGTCCGACCTCTAAACAAACTTGATGCGAAGAATGCATAATTTCATGGTGATTTAAATGAAGAGACTTGCACGACTCTTGCTTCTTTACAATCTCTTCAAGCATATGATTGTCAACTTAAGAAAACTATCCACGGCCATGGATTGATATGTTGAATACTATACTTCTTGATCTGGCATTCTCTAAGAGTATTTATGATCATTAAATAATTTTGCATAATACTGAAGCTCACACCATTGTATTGGTTGCTTGTGTGGATGATATGATTACAAAGGGAGATAATAAAGATCATATTTCTAAATTAGAAAAAGGAAAGACATGCATTTGAAATCAAAGATTTTGGTTCACTTTGTAACTCCCTTTCGATTAAGGTGGCTAGGTCTGCGAAGGCAACCATGATTTTCCAATGAAAATATGTTCTATGACTTCTTACCAACACATAGCTCTTTAGGGGAATAAACAACTGGATATCTTATCAAACTTATTTAACATATCAGTATAGATGATTCTCTACATTCAGAAAAAAAAAACTAAGGTCTCGAAGATTGGAAGGAAAATTAATTTACTCGACCATTAGTTGACCTGATGTCTTGTTTTGATGTTAGCCTCGTGATTCAATTCATGCATAGTTCCAAAATTCATCATTATGAAGCAATCCTTAGGATTCTGAAATATCTTAGGAAGGATCCAGGGAATAGGATTCTTTATAAGGATCATGGGTCTGATGTTTCCAAATATTATGATGCTAATTGGGCTGGTTCTGTTGCTGATTGGAGGGCTAGTACGGGTTACTCTATGTTTGTGAGTAGTAATTGGGTGTCATGGGTAAGTAAGAAGCAATCTCGTGTGGAAAAATCCTCGAAGTCATAGCTTTAGCTACCTGTGAGCTGATTAGGCTCAAATTCATTTTGAGAATTTATATTTTCTGATCAAAGGAGTGTTTCAGTTATGCTGGATAGAAGAATGAAGGAGTTTAGAGAGATGATCTCGATTGTCTTTGTTCTTTCGTAGCTCAGCAAAGCCCCGGGTGCTTTCTTTTCTCATAGAGAAAAGAAAAATAAAGGGAGGGGTACGCTGAGAACAACTCCCCCAAGGATCAGATCCCGAGAAGAAAAAAGCCCCAGGTGCTCTTTTTTCTCCCTTAAAGCTCATCGACCCTATCGGGTCCCCTATGGCAAAGTGCATTTTGCCTTTCACTCATGAAGTTCAAAATCAAATTTGTTTTTTTATACTTTCCCGGGTTTTTGAGGCAAAACCCATTTTCACTCCTGAAGTTCAAAATCAAATTTGCTTTTTAATACTTTACCGGATTTTTGAGGCAAAAACCTATTTTCACTCATATTTGTGTCGCCTCACAAACTCCCGTTCAGGGTCAATACCAAGATAACAAGAAAAGTAGGAATTAGAAGTTTCTAGTTGCTAATTCTCATTCAGCTACGATCAACATATTCTGGAGTCTTTCTTGAGCGAACTGAAAACAAAGAACATATTCTAGTTAGAGTAGTTTTTTTTCATTCGATCTTATGGTTCCTCAAAGCAAAGATCCTTTCATGCATTATGATTTTGTTCGGAAAATCAATTATGGTGATGAACAAATGGAAATTTCATCTTGTTCATTTTTTGACGACCATAAAGAGGGATTTCTATCGCTGGTTGGAATGGATTACCTTCTTTATCGACCACATTCTTCGGATTCTCGGTCAACAAAAAAGAGGTTGATGACTACGACTGTTTGGCATACTCCACCAACTTGTGGTGATCTCCTTCGTAGTACTTGGCATTCTAGCCAACTCTTTCGCCGCGGGCTAAAGAGTTCGCAAGTGGACCAGAGATTGACCGGAAACCGGTGTGCTAGTACTAGATGCCTCGTCTACAGCTCCTCGCCAAGGCAAGATTGACCTTCATGCCAAGTAAAGAAGTCTATCTAAGTAGTAGATAGGGAGTGTAAGAGAATAGGTCTGGGCGATCACATATACAGATAGGATTAACAGGAGACTGGAAAGTTTCTTGATTACCTATTCCAGATTCGCTACAAAGGCCTAGATGGCCTCTTTCTTACCGGATTCTAACCGGGTGTATCTTCGTGGGCTCGTATCCTCGTGGAGTACTTGAGTTCTTTCGCATTTCTCATCTAGTTTTTTTGTGGATTAGCATCTCGAGGTCATTTGATGAGCATAAAGAAATCATCTTGGTAACAACCACCAAAACAAAGGTGAGCTTTGCAGCTGGTCCACAAGCAAGGGTTTCGGTCCATTACCGGACCGAAACACACGGAGTCATCCAACGGGACGGGAATCAAAGTGGGGGGCCTCTCCAGTGCACCTGTCTCACCGGACGTACAAGGTAGTACTGAGAAGATCACCGCGCGAACAACATAAAAAGTCAGGGCCCTTCTTCTAGTGAGCTAGTAGCACTAAGTTAGTAAGCTTCCCGTCCCGGCTTCGAGACTGAGTGCAGTGAGGCTCGTTCTTCCATGATTGGTACCACTTGTGTGGTTTACTTGTTTTCACAGGTCCGAGCTTTAGTGTTCTATATGAAGTCTACAAAGTGTACAAGTATATCAGTGCAGTTCGCTCTGCTACTTGTCTGATCACATAACACCGAGTCTGCTCTGATTCAAGTTATGTTCTTCAGTTGTGAGTTCCCGACTAGAGGAATACCCTTGTTGAGAAATCCAAGGGTCAAAGGACCTACGGGAAGCTTCGCCTTCGAGTCCTTGGGACCCCCATGGTCTTGGATCTTTTTCTCGTTATCCTTGCTTAGATTAGGAGGGAGCGACTGAAAGGAGAGGAGCGACGAGAGAGATTGAATTAGACCACTATGGGGCGAAACATAGCTACCCCGACGAGACTTTGAGATAATAGAATAGAAGATCAGGGAGTTAGCTTAAGCAAAGAGTTTCTTTTGTAGGGTGGGTGAAGTATGAATGACTGATTCACTTTATTTACGGAGAGTTGTCTAATTCTCGTGGAAGCATTTCATTGAGGAATGCGAGTGGCTGACCAGCTACAAAATTGGCGAAGGAGAGTTTCATGTTCATAGGATGGGATGGGAATCTCTTTTCTTCTCGGGATCTCGTCAAGTGCATCATCCCAAGATCGGTCCCCTACTTTGCTTTCTTCGTGAAAAACCTCTTTCTATTACAGGGTTTTGAAGCTAGTCGTAGTTACTATACTATCTTAATCTTACTCTAACATGAAGGAGTATGCTGAGAACATCCTTTCTAGATTTCACATGGACAAGGCCCCACTGCAATTCCTGCTAAGTTTCAAATTCTTCTTCAGGGGGTTCGAACGAAGATTGCAGTCTTGTTGGGAAGCCCTACAGTCTCATAAAATCGGACCAGGCCAGACATTTCCACTGTTGTCAGCATTGCATATCTCTCCACTATGACAATCGAGTAGCTATTCACATAACCTTCAAATTAAGTCCTCTGTGAGAAGACTAAACACAAGTTGATATTGACAATCAAATAATACTGGAGAATGTTTAGATCAAGGTCACTTTCACTCCCTTTATTCCAACTATTGTTTAATTAGAAGAGAACTTCACGAAGGTTGTATCTTGTATAAGCCTTAAATAAGAGTTCTTTTCATTTCATCTAGGGATTATAGATGTTTGTGGTGTTAGCCTGCATGGATGTTAAACTTCACGACAATATATTAGTGGTAAGTCACCAAAAGGTGAGAAGAACTGGACTACTAATATTTTTGACTCTATGGATTTGGTCTAGGTGTGGCATGGTTGTGTTATACGTCGTAGTCATATCAAGAATGAGAAAATGGAATTTGCATTGCATTAAACAAATATGAAGATACAATCAGGAGATAACTCTTATCAAGCATCCGGAGGTTGGGTCCTCCTTGACACTCCATCCAAGAGAGCCACAAGACTAATACTTCAAACATGACCAGAACTCACAACCTAATTCTCCTTATATAAATAAAGCCTTCACTACATGACAAAATAACAAATAATGCATATATGTATCACCACACTCGGCCTGAAATGCGACCTAGTCTCTACGGTCGAGCGTAGAGGGGTCCCGATGGCATGTCGGCGAGAAAATACATGACAAAATACATAATAATGCTCTTTATATATATAGAGCCTTCACTACATGACAAAATACATAATGTGTATACGTATCACAACACTCGGCCTGAAATGCGACCTTGTCCCTAAGGTCGAGCGTGGAGGGGTCCGGATGGCATGTCGGTGAGACTCGGGCAGCTCCTCTAGTGGGTGGATCAGGTGAAACATCAGAAGCTAAAAAGCATCGTGGTAGACAGGTTGCTGAAGATCTGTGGGGCAGTAGACAGAAACATGCATAGAACTCAGCATGAGACAGCCCAAGTGGTGAAGCAATGACATGCCCTATGTAATCAAAGGCACAAGGAGCACCGAGGAGAAAAGGGCCTCTGGAGCCTAGGCGCAAGGCGTAGGCGCGTGCCTGAGGCACGTGAGGCGCACAAATGGGGGAAAAGAAATTTGAGCGAATTGGGCGCCCAATTCGCTGAAATTGTGCGGATTGGGCGCCCAATTCGCACAATTTCAGCAAACTGGGAACCAATTTGCTGATTTTCAGCGAACTGAGAGCCAATTCGCTCAATTTCAGCGAATTGGGCGCCCAATTGGCTCAATTTCAGCGAATTGGGCGCCCAAGTGTGCATAGGGGTGCCTCGGGTGCGTCTGAGATCATGTTTTTGTCAATCTCAAAATTATTTTTAAAAAAAACAACTTGAAAGGCCCAGACGCGTGGTGCGTCTCAGAGCCTGTAAGGCGCGCGCCAGGGGCACATTGCCCGCCTCAGCCGTGCTGAGGCGCGGCGGGCTGCGCCAGGTGCGCCCGGCGCCTCAGGCGCGCGTCTTAACAACTGTGGACATGCCCGCAAAATATCTCATCCTCAAGGATGAGCGAGCTGCACACTAGTTGGTCCAGGGCCACGGTAGAAGGTCAAATGCTATGAAAACTGATGACAGACACCCCTTCAGAGACTAAACGAGGGTCGTGGGGCTGGACATTAGGTCGATGAGTAGTAGGTAGTGATGATTTGTAAGGAAACCGGGTGGGAAGTCTGGTAGAAGTGGGAGTGATAAGATATGAGGGTAAGGCAACAGTGTGCTCGAGAGATGTGAAAAGGAATCTGAAGATAAGGGAGTTGATAGGTGGCGAGGGGTCTACAAGAAATGATGGAAGGAAAAAAAAGCATATGACTTTGAATGACGGGCGAGCCTCCAGGTGTAGCCTTTGTCACGAACTTGTCGGAAGGCGAGCTGGCTAGAGAGCAACTGTTGTTAATCGTAAAATGGGGGTAGTAGAGGGCCCATGCCACGGTCGGCAGCAGGAGAATAAAGGGGGTGTAGTTATAATGGTCGAAGACCCACTGAGGGGTGGCAATGGGATGGAGGGAGGAGGAAGCTCGTCAGGAAGTAGAGAAGCGGGCATGGGCTGTAAGGGGCATGTGGAAGAAGACGATGATGAATCTTAAGCATCGTGGAGAAGAGACTATCCAGGGAAGTCTCAATTTAATCGCAGTGGGCATGCAATGAGTCCAAAAGAATATCCATAGTGGAAAAGGTCGCGCGGGCCGACAGAATGCATCGAGAGGCTCGGGAAGGCTGTCGGAATGCAGGAGCCGCTGGAGGAATATCGGAATGTGGCAGGAGCCGCGGGAGAGCTACCGGAATGTTGCAGGTGCCACAGGGGGGCTGCTGGAATGCTGTCAGAGCCGCAGGAGGGCTGCCGGAATGCTGCAAGAGCCGCAGGAGGGCGGATAGAATGAGTGGTCGTTGGAACGCTGCAGAAGTCGCGGGACAGCCTCTGAAATGCGTGAGAGAGAGCCAGAAGGAGATGTCGGGAAGCCAATTACAAGTCAACGCATGGCCGACGATGGAGCTGGAGTGAAGGGCGCAGGCGCACGACTTCTAGAATCATCAATTGAGAGGTACGTCGGCACGGTGCAGGAGCACCGCCGTTGGAAGCGTCAAATGCCGATGTTGGACAGAGGAAAAAGAGGCGGAGTGTGGCTACACTGGCAAGATGCGACGAAATCCAAGCGCAAAATCGTGGCGTGCCAGAATAGGGCGGAATTGCGTCGTGCGAGAACAGTGAATCACGTCGTGCGAGAACGGCGAAAGTTTAGCTGGCTGTAACCCTAATTAGCGGCAAGTCAGACCAATTGATACGTCGTGGTCTCGAGAACGAGAACAGAAAACTTGCATTGTATTAAACAAATATGAAAATACAATCAGGAGATAACTCCTGCAAAGCATCTGGAGGTCAGGTCCACCTTGACAATCCACTCTCCAAAAGACCCACAAGACTAGTACGCCAAACATGACGATAACTCACAACATAATGCTCCTTATATAGATGGAGTCTTCACTACATGACAAAATACATAATAATGTGGATACGTGTCATTGTGTTTGTGTTGATCATCAACTTTACATTGAAGACGGATCACTATCACTACTTGTCAAGGTAGAGGATAATTAGGTTTGCATTCCATCTTACTGATCAATATGTACAGCAAGAAACATAGGAAATGACTACAATAAAACGTAGACAGTCTTAGATGCTCTTCATACATTAAGAAAAAGCACAATTCAACAAATTCTGCAAAAAAAATAACACGAAACATTTATAAATAGATTGAGCAAGAACAATGTAAATAATTGATATGCTAACATATACTCTACATGCATCATATTTGTTTCTAAGAGTAATGGTAAAGACAAAGATACTATACTTACCAGCTCGGTCCATTGTAGAAAGGCACATAATTATCATGTCAAATCGAGGAACTTTGGTCAAATAACCTATCATACTCACTGCCAAAATAGGCTCATCCCTATAAAAATGGAATGGGAGGGCATTGTCTTATTATCAAGCATTGTTTCCGCATTAACAATAAAAAACCGCATGAAACACAAGAGATGACAAAGCAACTTACGTGAAGAATGTCGCAATGCATCTAATTATGTCAATCAGTACAGGAGCAGATAGTGCATTTTTAAAAATCTTTGGTAAATCAGCTGGAGGAATTATCTGAAAGAAATGACAACCATCAAATAAAGCATAAAAATATCAGATCACAAAGAAACTTTTGGATATGCCAATTCAAAAGAGCAGACTAACCAACCTTCAGTAGTTGTGCCTGTTTTTCAGAGTCATTAGAAAGTGACCTCCAAGAAACCTCAAATTGATACGCAGATGTTGGTGTAGTGACATTCTTTGAAACAGTTTCCATAACTCTAGAAGCAGCGCGCGATGCAAGATCCTGCATTGATTTCTTTAACTTACCATTGCGGCCTCTTCCATCAGGTTCATGTTTCTAATTATTGCAATCGGATTAGTAAAGGAATAAAAAAATCCTAGAAAACAATTTGAATTTCACTATAGTTCCAAAAGGCGCATACACCTGTCAATAATCCGGAAATGCATGTGAACAAATACATTGCTAATCTGTGAAAACTTACGTGTAAGGAGTGTTCTAACGATTCTAGAAGTATCGCCATTAGGTCAATGAAAATAGGTTGGGATACAAAAGTTAGGTGAATATGTTTGGGTAGTAGAATTATGTATGCATCAAAGCTGTGATTTAGTCACAATGACCAAATCTTACAACCACATTCCCATTTTCCCCTAATAAACCTCATGTCATCACAAGAACAAAGGCTAACTAGGAAACAAGCCATGCATCTATGAATGCAAACAAGTTGTTTGAGCCAAAGTCGCCCGAACTCAAAGCTCAAACTCAATTCATGAAAATTGTAACCAGATGATAGTGCTTATCCTATATTTATAGTTATTTAATACAACTGTATTTTAAAAAGTAGGTTGGTTGTTTATTTCTAAATTTAAACCGCATTTTTCGAACAGAGAAATTCAAATATAGATTTTAATTTTATTTTCTGAACAATGGTTTTCGTATTAATTTTTTCATACTTGCACCAGATAACTGGAGCTTTGAGTACTTTATGTTAGCCCAATTTCTAGAAATGAGTTAGGGTTTGTTGACCTAGATAAATTTGGTCTGAATTATCTGTTGCAAACCTTAAATCTCATATTTAGATGTAAATACTATCACATGCATTTAGGCAAGCTTTTCACATAATCACATGCAACTTTAGGAGATATTGATCAGATTCTTTTGGGAACTAGGTCGATGATGATCCATTTCTGCTTGGTAATCCCTTGTCTAGTGATGCACCCTCTCACCAGGCTCTGTGTCGTATTCTCACGGCCAAAGTGGTCCCTAAGAGAATCACACCGCCTATCCACCAATTGTACGAACATGATTCTTTCTTCTTTCACAGTTGCGCGATCTTCAAATATTATGCAATCAAATATGACTCCAAATCCCTCTTCCATGGGCTCTAAGAACCCTATTTTCAAGGTCCAAGTGGTCTCCAAGAGAATATTTCATCATCCCACCTCTTGTATAAGCTTGCTTTCTTCCATACCCATAGTTGTGTGGTCATAAGAAAGTATGTAATCGAATATATACCTTTGTGATTACTCTTATATGCTAGTAAGGAATCATCCCCTTCATTGTCGTGAACTAGTTTTTCCTTTTACTGATTTCTTGATCCAAGGCTGTAAGCCTCTTGCTCGTGTTATCATTGTTGTATTTGAGAGTTTATCATGGTTGTTTTTGAGAGTTTTCCCAGTCCCTCGGTTGATTCGAAAAAGCATTCCTTATTGTGGAGGTCACGCAGTGGTCTTCCTTACATCATCACTCCATGGGTAAAGATTTTTCACTTTTGCTTCTAGCACAACACCTCTCTTCATATCTATTGACGCAAAAATTGTCACCTAGTTCTTCCACCCTCAACAATCGATTGAGGAGTTCAGTGAAGATATCAGAGACTACAACCGACCGGTTACTTTGCCATGCGGACGTTCGGCGGGCAGAAGAGAAACACCGAAAAAGGGGGTATCGTGGCACGACAAACACCAAACTGACCCACTGCGGCGAATGTCTCTCTTGCGGCGGGATCTTCTATTACTCCAAGAAAGATTACAGAGGTGAGTGTGAGTACCCGGGGGGTATGCACGAATACAAATGAAAAAGAGAAGAAAGCTAAGAGACTTAGTGCTCGCACCTACAACGGGGTAGATTCTGGGCTAAGTCTGTCGTCCGATTTCGGTAACCTCTGGTCCATATTTATATCTGAGGGTAGGCTGCTCGATTGGTTCACGAATAGTGGGGCATTTATTGCTATATTACACATGACATTAAATGCGTTGTCGCCCGAGGTACATGAAGAGACCGATGGCGGGGGTTGAGAAAAGAGACCGCACGTAACCGCGCGTGACCGCATGTGCTAATGCCGAGGAGGTGAGACCGCACGGGTTCTGGGGTAGTGTCCGTCGCGAATCCTTTGACGTACTGTCGAAAGGTCCTCCGAGAAGTTGCATGTCCCTCTATCGAACACTGTTGTGCACGTGCCACTGCCCGCGGCATCTTGAGTAACCGCCCGACTGCTTTGTCTCCGGCTTTGTCTGATGTTGTCTCCCATTGCAGGATTTTGGTTAACATAATTCCCACACTTTTTGAGCTTATGCTGGCTCCAAAAAAGTATGTTGATAACCGCAAAGACAGCAACTCAAATTTTGTGACACTCGAAATCTATAAATAGCGCATATGAGCCCACCCCGTTCAGCCATCCCACCCTGAATTCGTGTTATGTGACCTCCTACGCATATGAATGGTCTGCTTGAATCAAATTGTCTTGGCAAGGCTGAGGTTGGAGAAGGCTGGCGAGCTTTACGAAATCCGACTGGATCTTTATTTAAGTGGTCACCTACCGGGAATGCGTTCAACGAAGCATGCCCGCCAGGGTGGTTGCAGAAAGTGACCAAGATAGCCCGCCCTGTTCGGATGCGGACAAACGTTGAGGGCGCTGCTTCTAAGGCCGTAGAAACGCTACGAGTTGAGATAGACCCGCTGATAGGGCCAATTATCAGTAACGTCACTAGGGAGGAAATAGTGATTATTAGAAACCAAGGTGGGGCCCTCGTCGGGCACATGAACCCAGATCCGGTGGTCGACTGCAGTCGAATGGCTAAGAACATCCCCAACCAAATCTCATGGGTGCGTGTGGGACCCTTGTCGCGTACATGAACCTAGATCACACGAAATAAATTTCGAGGTACGTTGTTGAGACCGGGTCTTGATCACTGGACCTCCTTTATCAAGCTCCTAAGAGGAAGCTTGATACCCAACTGTGCTGCATCGGAGATCATCCACTTGTTTTGATCTGGCGATCGGTGGCCGCTTTTAGTTCTGTTTGAGATGAGGGAGTCCATATTTGGTCTACACGTTGATACACTTGACTGCACTTTCAGCTAATAGTGGCGACCATAGCAAATTGGATCATCGATCGCAAGATTCGCTCACCTTGCCCACGGGGCAGCAAAGCGTAGCAATGAAAATCCAGTGAAAGCTAGGGATACCTAGGAAAGAGATATAGGAGAACAGTTGATTTTCCTGTGAGCAAAGTTGCCCGGAGGAGGAGCCCCTAGTCAAGTAAACCCCGCCGGAGGAGGAGCCGAACTCGACTGGAAGGAGAGGCTCTACTTCATAGTCAAGTTTACCCGGCCCCGGCTGACTGGTAAAGAGAAGATCTCGATTCTCGCCGGAGACGGATGCCCATGGTAATACCCTAACCAGCACCCTAACTAGCATCGGAGCCTTCATTTGAACTTCAAGTGATTTAGTTGGGCTGACAAATCACAAATGAAGAATAAAGCGACAACGCCGCCTTTGATTCTACGCAGAAGCTTTGATTATGTATCAAAGTGCAGCACAGTTGGGTATCAAGCTTCCGCTTAGGAGCTTAATAAAGGAGGTCCAGCGATCAAGCCCTGACCTCAACAACCTACCTGGGAATTTATTTCGCGTGATCTGGGTTCATGTACCCGACGAGCGTCCCACACGTGCCCAGGAGATTTGGTTGGGGATGTTCTTAGCCATTCAACTGCAGTCGGCCATCGGAACTGGGTTCATGTGCCCGACGAGGGCTCCACCGTGGTTTCTAATGATGAAGGTGAAATCATCCCTTGGGACGGTCTATAGTGCTCCTAGAGTCCTAGTGTTGGGAACGCGTCGGAGGCTGAGAGGTCGGCGTGAGTACCCACGCTCGCCGTTTCTGAAGAAGTGATTGTTCGCGAGATATTTGAGAGAGCAGAGGTTAGGAGACAAGAGGATATTGCGGCGGAGGCCCAACTTTGGATATCACGGTTGGAATAAGAGGTCGCACGCATGCCTGTAGATAACGATAAAAAACTAGAACACGTACCTCCGGGCAAACCTTCGTCGAAGCGGATGAAGTCTGCGGAACCATCTGGGGACCAAGGTAAGGATAGGATGCAGTCGGTGAATCGGGGAAACGTCGTCCCGACACAGGACCTTGGAGAGACCATGGATCAAATGGGCAACTTCATGGGAGATCTAGCAGGCAACCGCGAGGATGCATTAGCCCACCCACTGAAGACCCAAATGAAGTTTGTTGTGCTCCCCCGCCAAGAATTGGTCATTATCTCGCCTGTTGTCGGGGGGCATCGGGGGGAGCGACCACGATCTCACGCACAGTTATAGGCCGCGTGCAATCGAGGGGAGGCCTCGCGGAGAGCTTTCCTTAAGCGGATGGACACTGAGATGGTCAAGTGTTGAATATTCGGACCTTCGGCGGTACCAGTTACCCCACAGATTGATTTTAACGCCTTTGGTTCCCGCGGGGGCGGCGACTATGCAGTTGGTGCGGAGGTTTTGGTGACCACATTGTTCGACGTCTTTGGAGACAGGGATCCAGAACCTAAGGAGGAGATGGATTCCGAGGCGAGGAGTATCTTCCTTCCCATGTACAGTATCTAGCCAAAATTGTTATAATCAAGAACTTAGCTTTCACTCATCAGCTTGCAATACAGAGTCCTTTTTGGAAGAAAGCGCATTCGAGATGACTTTGGGCGTCATGCGAGATTCGATAATGTGGATGCAGGCGCGGATATATCGATTGGAATCGGAGCCCGTCGAGCTGAGAACAGTGATCGAGCATCCTAGCAGGTAATCATAATCGTGCGTACTTCCTTTGTGTTGAAGAGTCCTTGTTTTACTGTGAATATCATTGTAACTGTTAGTTGTGTGCATTAATAATGAATTTGTCTTGTTTTGTTTTGATGCTTTTATTTTCGCGGGTCCTTGTCAGGGAATATTCAGTTGTGCGGTTAAGAACCTCTTGGGGGTGCGGCTATAAGTGGGCTCCCCCAGAAAAGGGTGTGTCGGTGTCGTTTCGCTTTCTCAATCAGTGTTATAAATATAGGACCCCACTCGATCCTTTATGCAATTGAAAAAGTGTGGCGACCCACCCCCAAGGATGACGTAAACTCTCGTCTTACTTCGATCTGAGTGTGGATTGACCTCTTGAGTGACAAGCCGCCCCACCATATGTCGGACCACGCGGGCTTGGCCGACCTGCTATTGAAATACCCGCTCGGCAGGCAACTTTCCGCGCGTCTGCAGAAAAGAGAAGAGAGAGTGAACACAGTCTTCGAGGGCGAACTCGCGATTCCTTTCGAGCACTTCGAAGCGGGGTGGAATCTCCCGGTCTTCCCAGAGCCGACGGAGATACAGAATTTTTCTGGAGTGGTACTCGCATAATTGTCGTCGGACTCAATTTTGACCATCATGACTTATGTGACTTACAGGCGGATGTAGCGGATCACCTTTTCCCTGTAAGTGTTTCGCTTCTTATTCCGGATGCGAGCTCTCAAGCGCGTGCAGCCGAACTTCGGCTCAGATAGGATGCATATCTTTAACATTGCGGGCAACACTGCGGACTGGCGGTCACGCTTCGCTTTCTTCAAAGGTGACCTGGGCGGGCTCAACACCATTCCTGACCTCCGGGATGAGGAAATTTTTCTGCCTCCTGATCCGTCTGTGGTTGGTTCGCGGATCGCGCGCTACTTGGAGGAGTGCTTGGACACTCGATATTATGTCTGCCACATAAAGGAGGTGCAGAGTGTGCTTGTTGCGGAAAGTAAGTTTCTGAAGTTAAATTTAACGTTTGTTCGTCCTGGCCCAAACCCCTTGATTTGTAGTTGTTCTGATGGTGTCCGGCTCAAAGCCATGCATTCCTCCTGGGTACGTTAAGACCGCCGCCGAAAAGTAGTGTGCCCAGCAGAAACAAAAGGTTGATGTTGACAGCACGCCCAATCGTCCCCGGATGTTGACTCACTTGATGAGGCGGATACTCCATCAATCAGCCAGGGAGCTAAGTCAGTGACACTTAGCACCCGACTTCCCTCCTGGAGGGAGTCTTCGTGAATTCCTCCCCACTCTCAGGCTTCAGCAGTGACTTGTGGCTCGGCGGATCGCTGGGAAATAGAGACGATTCCCACGAGGGATCTTTCCGCGAGGGCCGCTACAAAGACCCAGCGGGCACTCTCCTATAACAGCGCAGCCCGGAGCCTGCTGGATGACGAGTTTGCTGTAATGCTCGCCTGCGAGAAAAACTAAAGTTATGGCAGAGACCGCCTGTAACCCCTCTCCTTCTTACCTAGAAAGTCATGGGATTGTGGGTCCTTGTCGGTGCAGGCGAAGAGAGCGGTGGATGACTCGATATTCCACAAGGAGTTAATCCTACTCGGCAGGCGTTCGGCGGAGACGGAGATCCTCCTCTTGA
The DNA here is from genome assembly GCA_039583875.1 of Platanthera guangdongensis. Taxonomy (NCBI): domain Eukaryota; kingdom Viridiplantae; phylum Streptophyta; class Magnoliopsida; order Asparagales; family Orchidaceae; genus Platanthera; species Platanthera guangdongensis. The sequence goes on from CM077156.1 coordinate 131,324,481, forward strand.
AGGAAAACGATGTCTTGAAGCCGGAGTATGCGGACGTAGATTCTGTGACTCTATTCACGGGCCATAAGGATGCGGCATATCAAGTTCGGAGGCGGACTCTGCCAAGGACTGACCTCCCCATCCCCTAGTTCGAGATTTTGCTGATCGCGCTACTTTATCGGTCGCCTTTGCTTTCTTCTAATTTTCCTTAAATTCCTGCATTGAATGTGAAGAGTGTTTATATGTTAAAATTATTCATTTTGATACATTTTTCTGCCGGTTCTTCCAGTTTGTATTTATGCGTAAATGTATCCGCAGTATTGCCCGTTCATTAGTAGAGTATCCAGTCGCGTGCATGCACTCTCGCTACTATGCACAGGCCAGTACGTTATGCGCAGGCCCCTCATCAATTAGATATCGAGATAACCGCAGGCGACCCATTCCGGGTGTCCGCCTATTTTGAATGAAAATCAGGGGAGAGTACGTGAATGATCATGAGGTCACTCGTCAGTTAGACAGCAAGATAACCGCAAGTGACCCCATTCCGAGTGTCCTCCTATTTTGAATGAAAATCAGGAGAGAGTGTGTGAATGATCATGCGAGCACTCGCCGAGAAAACCGAGGTCGAGTGTGCGAATTATCAAGCGGGCACTTGTCGAGAAAACCGATGCAGAGTGTGTGAATTATCAAACGGGCACTCGCCGAGAAGACCTTGGCAGAGTGTGTGAATTATCAAGCGTGCACTCGCCGAGAAGACCGAGGCAGAGTGAGTGAATTATCAAGCGAGCACTTGCCTACTCTCACTTAGGAGTCCGTCGCCAGAGGTTAAGGTCACCAGTCAGGCAAAGGCATCTGCATGGTTCTCGTCCGCAAGCAACATTGAAGAACATTGAAGGGGTATAAAGCACCGGTTGCACGGAGCTTATCCTCGTAAAGGGAATGATTACGTTAACGACGCTTCAATCGATGTGCGGCTGACTATCGTGTCCGGACCTGCCACATATGCTCATCGGGAGTGTCTCTACAAGGACAATTGTAGTGGTCTTAAGGTGGGGGAAGTAGCCCGGATCAGCAGGAGGGTCGGAAGTTTGATCACCTCTGCACGTGACGTCCGGATACGTCTGAGGGGATCCAAGCGAGCTTCGGGAACCACATAAGTGGAGTAAATAAACATTCATTCCGGACCTTATCATCCCTCTCGGGCGCTGAGTATTGTTTAGCCCAAGAATTCACCTTAGGCGGTGGAACGTGGGAACTTGCCCACTAAGAAGAGGGTGTTAGTGTTTCAGTCAAAAAATAATATAACATAAGGGAAGCTTTGAAACATGCAGATACGAAAAACAAAATTCAAGAGTATGATGAAGGAACGCAGCACTATAGATACTCCTTGCTTGCTTAGCCAAGTGTCACGAGGAGGAATCGGTCTTGCCGCTACTCTCTACTCAAGGTGGGATGTATTCGTTGACCGAGTTTAATTGTCGAATATAACATTCCCGCGAGGCTCGAGGCTCACTACGAACTCTAAATTGTTTACCACCCAGCAGGAACTTTAGCACCCAATGATAGTTAGACGTGATGGCCTGAAAGTCATCCAAGAGGGTCCTCCCGAAGATTGCTTTGTACCTGCTTGGTGCATCTATCACGACTCCTATCGAGCCACCCCGCACAAAATGACTGTGAGGTCCACAACTCTCTTTACTTCCTTGTTGCCTCCTGCAAAGCCATACAGCGAGCCATCGCAGGCCTTCAGCGGCCTCTCTGTCTTCATTGCATTGTACGCCGATCTGAACAGGACATTTACGGAGCTACCCGTGTCAATGAGAATATGGGCCACGGTGTAATCTCTGAGAATTGTCTTTATGACCACCGCGCCATGGAATGGATTGATGGTCCGAGGGAGATCCTCCACCTGGAATGTTACTACTCCTCAGAGGGGTGGCAGTAGTGACGAGGAGGCAACCTCCCTCTCTTGCAGGTGCTTAAGAATTCCATTCCTAGAGGATTTTGTCCCTGCTCTGTTGTGTATATAGTATATATACCCCAGCGGGCCAACTCCTACCTCCACACACACTTTTCGGTTCCAGCGGACCGACAATGCCATTTTTCTCGATGTTGTTACATCTGGGGGTGCTAGGCCCTGCCACTACTTTCTCCTTCCCCTTCAGGGATAAGGATTCTCTGGCTTTTTTTGCCAGCAGGTACTTCAACTTGCCTTCCCTTAACAGCTTCTCCACCGGGCCGCAGAGGACCCAACAATTCTCAGTATTATGCCCCACGTCACGGTTGAACTTGCAGTAAAGGCCGTTGTTTCTGCTCCTGAAACCCCTCCTCATGGGCCTAGGGGGCTTAAAGCCTGATTGTTGTTGGACGATCTCGACGAACTCCTCCATCAAAACTCCTACGTTGGTATATTCCTGCACCTCGTTTCCCCACTGCTCTGGGGAGGCGGCCAACAAGACAGGGGGATTGCCATTATTACCTGGCTGCTGTTGTTGGGGGTATCCTGTCCACATCTGTTGGAAGGCTCACGAACCTCGCTAATGACAATTTCGTCCTCAAGTATTTTGAGGCCGGAATTCCTATCAGACGTGAATGTTTCTTTGGGGGAAATGGGAGGACGGCTGGAAGCGCTCTTTGGGTGCTTAACTCCCAAGTCGGAGAGGTTCGTGACGAACTCTTTATTCAGCTTGCCCTCTATGAACTGATGGCCTTGCTCTATTAGCTTACTGTAGGATTTTGGCTTCCTCTCACTAATCGAAAACTTGAATAGCTGGGGTCTTAGGTCATTGGTAAACGCAACTTCGTAGACCTGAGGATCAATGATCAAACTCTGGAAGCGAGCCACGTATTGCCTCAATGTTTCCTTCGGCTCCTACCGAATAGAGAACAAAGCGTCGACATCTGCCTTCGGCCGCTTGGATGTGGTGAACTTTTGTAAAAATTCTCTCATTAGCTCTTTGAAAGATTCAATCAATCTGGGCGAAAGGCTATAAAACCATTCTCTCGCTTTTCCATCAAGGGTGGTCAAAAGTAACTTGCAGCGCAATCCCTCCGAGAGGGGATGCAGGAAAATGGTGGCGTCAAACGCATGTAGGTGGTAAGCAGGGTCTTGCTTACCCGAGAACCAAGGAAATGGCGGCTCACTAAAGCCATGTGGGGTGATTTCTCTGGCAAGAACGAGGGCCAAGGGAGAATAACTGCCCGCCCCCTCGTCGAGGTCCTGCCCCTCGAAGTCCAGAGCTCTTCCCTGGTATGCTGAGGCGGTCTCTTCGAAGAATCATTGGCGGGCGCTTGCGTCCTCTCAACGCGGTTGTTGTGGTGGCGGGTTCAGCGGTGGCGGCAGCAGCTCATTAGGGGTCGCGGGTTCTCAATGGGACTCGGCGACTTGAGCGCACTTCCACAGATTGATCAGCAGATTGACGAGGGTAAACAGATGATCGAACTCTGCACGGGTGGTGGGTTGTTGCTCGTGGTCATGTGGTTGTGGTGACTGTCCGCCTGCCATCGGACGGTTTCTATAGTTTGTTAGATCTGAAGGTCGCGTGTTCGAAATGTTGACGCAAAATGTCCCCTAGTTCTTCCACCCCCAACAACCGACTGTGGAGTTTGGTGAAGAGATCAAAAACTACAACCGACCGATTACTTTGCCCTGCGGAGGTTCAGCGGGAAGAAGAGAAACACGAAAAAGGGGGTGTTGCTAGCAGCGGCGAACATCAAACTGACCCGTCGCGGCGAATGCCTCTCTTGTGATAGGTTCTTTTATTACTCTAAGAAAAATTACATAGGTGGGTGCGAGAACCGGAGGGGTATGCACGAATACAAATGACAAAGAGAAGAACGCTGAGAGACTCAGTGTCCGCACCTACAACAGGGTAGATTCTAGGCTAAGTCTAACGTCCCCTTTCGAGCACCCTGGTCCCTATTTATACTTGAGGGTAGGCTGCTTGATAGGTTCACGAAGTGTCGGGCATTTAATGCTACATTAAACACGGCATTAAATGCGATGCCCCTCTATTTATACGCAGAGCCAGGCGGCGGGGGGTTGAGAGAAGAGATTGCTCGTGACCGCGCGTGCTGATGTCAAGGAGGTGAGCCCATGCGAGTTTTGTGTCCTCTTAGAGGTCGCACGTCCCTCTGTCGAACACAGTTGAGAGTACCCGCGGGCACCTTGAATAACCGTCCGGCTGCTTTGTCTCTAGCTTCGTCTGATGTGTCTCTTGTCACAGGATTTGGGTTAACAACATCCATGAGTTCATTCTCTTTCATTCTATGGAGAAAGGTGTTACCTCTAAATTGCAGTGTTAGCTCATTTCTCTGTGCCCTGTGTATAGCATTCTTTGTCTTCATTGTTGCAACTTGTTATGCCATGCTATATAAGTCAAATTGGATTTTAGTTCCTCCTTTAATATATGGCTTTGTAGTGTGTTATTTTTGGTTCATACACGGCTATGTTCCTCTAACAGAGCGCTAAAAGTGTTCATGGATGGTTGTCATTGACTCTGCGGCCTCAATGATTTCAATATGATCTTATGCTGAAGTTTGGAGTTCTAATCCAAATTTCTCAAAGGCAGGACAAAGTGACAACTTGATGTTATGCTAGGGTAATTTCATAGAAAATATTACTTTGACCGGAGGGTCATTTCATAGTCATCATTAAGAACAATCAACAACTTATTTTTTATTGTCTTTTTAGTGCTATTTTTACAGCTTCAAAAACAATTTTCAGCTGTCTTTTATATGACTAGCAACACCAAATTTTTTCTACCAACATTTCTAGGCAAAATGATATAGGGGCACACATACACACTGATGGAAATACGGATAAAAACCTAGACCATTATTATTTCACAGAGCTCTTAACATTCTTATAGAGAATTGAACCTATAAGCCAATTGTGACTCAACTCATTGACACTCTCAGATGAAGTACTAATAAAATCCAATTCTTCACCCCTTGGACACTATGAATCAAACTCTTGGTGAAGTCTTTCAAATTCAGAAACCAAAGCAGATATAAAAAATGGATCATTTCTTTAACTCAAGAAACTGATGGGTAAGATCATTAGTGTTGGTTGAACAACCAATATGTGAGTATGTCTCACGGGCTCAAATACAAATCTCATAGGCAAAGTTTAACACCATAATTGCATTAGACAATAAGTATTATCAAATGGAGTAATTATGGGACAACCAACGAATTGTTTGACTCTCACTGCTTCCATAAAGGTTTAATATGGAGAATCATATATTATCCCATGAATGTGTCTAAATAACTAATATCTTTGAATTGCATGTTCTGATCATAACCATTCAAAATAGTTGGTACCATCCAAAATGACAATGAATCCGAAGTGATAAATCAAGGGAGTACTTTGAGACATCTAAATGTTGGAGCAAGAACCCGAGAATACCCATGTACATCACTGAAAATGCACCAATTGGAGGATTTGGATCCGACAAAAGAGGCAAATATGGATCACCAAATCATTTTGTATCGCCCAAGAGCATCGCCACATGAGGCGGCTCCGACAACAGCTTTCGAAAGGACAGAGGAATAGCGGGCTTTTGCAAGCCAAAAGTCCTATGAAGTGTAAGTTCTGAGTGTAACAACCCACTTTTCAATTGAACAATCTAGGAGTCTAGCTGGTTTAATTGACTCAGAATGAGTGGTCTAGTCAAATCTGAGTGACTCATTACTCGACTATGACCTAAACTATCGGTTTCTCATGAGCTAAGCAAATGAACTCAGAATTGATTTAAGTTGGTTCTATTAGACTTGTAAAGACTATACAAGTTCAATGAAACCATTCAGGATCAATTACAATGAGCATTGAGAGAATTTGACGTGCAGACACAATTTTAATTAACGTGTTCACCATAAAGAGAAAATTGAGTAAATGACCTCAGAATCGATCTCAGTTGGTTTTGTTAGACAAGTAAAATATATACAACCATAGAGTCGTTTACACTCAATTCTAATGAGTATTGGAGAATTTGACATGTGGATGCACATTTAAATAATGTGTTTACCCAAAAAAGAGAAAATTGAGCAAATGACCTAAGAATTGACCTCGGTTGATTTTGTTTGACTCGTAAAGCCAATGTGAAACTAACGGAGTTAACCACCGTCAATTCCGATGAGTGTCGGATAATTTGTCGTGCAAACTTGGTTTTAAAGTATCCTAATTATCTGAAAAGGGTGAAATCGAGGAAACGAACGTGAAATTGACCTTAGTAAGTTTTGTTAGCCTCATAACGACAATATGAGCCCAACAAAGTCGTCCGCATGCGATTCTGACAACGTTAGAAGGGTTTTTGACGTTCAAGTCAAATCGGGCCACAAACGCTACAAGAAACGTAAAATGAGCAAACAAACTCGAAATTGACCTCAGATCATTTCGGTGGGTGCGTATCGACGAGACAATCGTAACGAGTCCGACCGAGATAAATTCCAAATCCACTAGAGAAATCTACGAGCGTTTAAATGAAAAAGTAAATGGCCTCCCTCTTAACTCTAAACCAAATTTATTAGTACAAATAAAACTTATAATATTTAGGTTAAGAATATCCTTCTTCCCAGCCACCATCGTCATGCACCCTCACACTAGTTTGACATTGTCTATTTCCATCTGCATTGTTTTTCGCTTTATTACGCTTGGTTGAATGATGTTTGGTCGTTCGTTTAGCACCGTGTTCGGATCGGGTGGTTGGCGTGTATAATGGGGGGTGGGGAGACGATCGTCTCAACTCTCTCTCATTAGCCACTGTGATCATGTGATTTGGACACGGCGTGTGATAAGAACCACTCCCATGCCTTTTCGGGAGGGTGTCTTACACTGAGGACAGTAGAAGAAGGTGGTGAGAGTCAGTGAGGTGCTAAAGTTGGAGGCATATTCTGGCGAGGGTTTAAAAAAGAACAATGCTCAGGGAGGGTGTAAGGGCCAGAGATGGGACCAATCAAGGATGTTGGAGGCAAGCCTGGTGCTATGGAAGCATGATTTTGTATGGTGAAGTGGAGATGGGGATTGTGGGCTTTTTTCTTATGCTCTGATAGGAAAAGTGAATATTACATGATTTCATATATGTATATATAGGTATTAAACAAAATACTTGCCCTAATATAAGAATACATATATTAAGCATATACATGCAGGTATTAAATAAAGTGCAGGCTTTAATATAAATTACAAATATTCAACTATTTATATTCAACTATATATGCATTAAATTGATTCTTGTAGTATGATCTTGATGATAACGTAAGAGTTAACTTTAGTCCTTAAATTCAATAATGACCCTTGGATCTAATTAATATGGCGACTGCTCTGCACTTAAATTCATATAAACCAGATGATCAAGCTGATTAACTTTTGTGCATTGAATCTTTCTTTAATATACCACAGGTCATTATAATTCCTTATCAAAACATTTAATCTTAATCATATTTCATATGTTATATGTATAATCTTAATATTGAATTAGATCTTAAGATCAAGTCTCTGATCATAGTTTGACAGCCCAGAAGTCCTTTAATAAATGTCAAATGTTTTTTCTATTGATTTAATACTTCACGAATCTCAATTATCTTATTCTCTCGATATAATCATTTATCTTCATTAAATTGCATAGAAGTTGTACCATTATGTGCTTGGATCAAGCATTAGATCTCCATTTCATAGACTTTTTGATGACAATCAGCTGCATGGAGCAAAGTACGAGAATCAGAGGTCATTTGAGGTTTATTCTCATCGTCATTTGTTATAGGAACATCATCAAAACTATTGAAGTCCTTCATCGTATACAATGCGATTTTTCATATAGTTATGAATTTCTAGTATTTGCTTAGTGACATTTTGAGAATTAGGCAAAATAATATAGCCGTCGCTCTGAATCATCGAATACATTTAACAAAATCTTCATCTATTTATGCATACAGAGTACTACATATGGTATCGAGAGATTGGTTTTTGATCATGAAACCACTTGATCATGTAAATGTTAGTGTTGAAGCCCGTGACATCCCCCTATAGAAATCTCATAACCTCCAACAGTTGCACTTGAGAAAGAATAAAATATAATTTCCCATGTAAAATAGAAATATTACATGACACATTTTTATATACACGAAAGGAGAAGAACCCAACCCAAAATTAGAAGCATGGGAGTAAAATAAATTAAGACAAACATGAGCTTATATCACTGGCTTTGCAATGGGTTTTAATACAACTCTCTCCCTCAACATGGGAGTACATGCCACTAATTCCCAACTTGAAAATATTATAAATGAAGTTGTCACAACTCGGTCTCTTGGTAAGGATATCAATCAGCTGATCTTGAGATTGAACGAATGGAGTGCAATTGTTTCCTTTATCCAGGTGATCCTTGATAAAATGTTCGTCAATTTCAACATGTTTTGTTCTGTCGTGTTGAATGAGATTATGAGCAATGTTGATAGACAATTTATTCTTGCAAAGTAGTCGCATAGGTTTTCCATCTTATAACCTCAAATCTTGCATAATAGATTGAAGACAAAGTCACTCACATATCCTTTTTGACATTGCTCTATATTCAGCTTTTGCATTGAACCTTGCTACCAGCCTACCACATTTTGTTTCTTATATCTTCAGATCACGAGATTCTCTCAGACAAAAGAACAATATCTGATGGTGGATTTTTGGTCATCTTGGCTTCCAACCCAACCAGCATCGGCGTATACTTCAACATTCAAATGCTTGTTCCGGGAGAATATAATCTCATGACCAGGAGGCTTCTTTAAGTATCATAACACTCATATAGCAACTTCCTAATGCCTCAATTTGGAAGAATGCACGTATCTCCTCAGGATGCCAAATGCAAATATGATATCAGGACAGGTGAGTATGAGGTAGATTAGCCTTTCCACAATCTTTGGTAGATAGCGGAGTCCACTTTCTCACTATCCTTGACTTAATTGATTTTACAATTTACTTCTACGGGGGTATTTGTCGATGCACAACCAAGCATCCTTATTTCTTCTAGAAAGTCTGAGACAAATTTCCTCTGAAAAATGAATACTTCACGATTTGACCATGCAACTTCAATTCCTAAGAAATATCTCAACTTTCCTTGATCATTGATTTCAAACTACATGCAAAGACGTGGCTTCGTGCTTTAAGCCACGTGATTTTTCCAAATCATTTTCTATGATAATGATATTGTCGACACAGACAAAGAGAATAGCCACTTTTTATTTTTTCCTCTTAACAAAGAGGGCGTGATCAGAGTAACTTTTTGTATCCCAATAGAGTCATTGTTTTTTGAAGCTTCCAAACCAAACTCTGAGAGACAGTTTCAAATCATAAAGAGATTGTTTAAATTGGACAGACTTTCTCATCTGATCATGCGTTTAAGAAACTCGGCGGAAACTTTATGTATACCTCATCTTCAAGATCGTCATTTAAAAAGGCATTTTCACATCTAATTGCTACAAGTCCCATCCAAGGCATGCAGCATATGATAAAACAATATGAATTCAGTCCATCATAGCAACTGGAGTAAAGGTTTCATGATTATTGTAAGTTCAAGACAGTCTAATCACCTAGAGGGGGTGAATAAGAGTTTCTCATTTTTTAGTTTATGTTTATGATTTTTCAAGTAATCTAGCACAGTAAATCAAATCACACAGAAAATAAAAAAATTTATAGTGGTTCCCCAACTATAGGTAAATCTACTATCCTCATCCACCTATCTAGCAGTGTGTTAGACTATGTCAACTTCTCTAATAACTCAGATCAAATAAATCTTACAACTCAGAGTACAAGACTCCTACAGCCCAGGAACAACAGACTGTTACCTACCTCAGATGAGGCTTCTGCGGCTCTGCCATATACCGAATTACTCAGCCTACAACATAAGCAATATCTTCCCTTATAATTGTCAGATATATGAGACTCCCAACGAGAGCCCAGAACACCAAGGGATCTGGAAGAATACTTTCCGCATCACGCTGAAGCTTGAGACCGACCTTTAAAGGTGTAGAGCTGCTCTTCTCTTCCGCATGCCGATCCGCTTAACGATTCTTTCTGCATAGCCCTTCTGGGAAACGAGTACACAGCTCTTATTCCTCTCCACCTCAAGACCAAGGAAATGGTGGAGCTCCGCAAGATCTTTCATCTCGAACCGGATATCTAGCTCTGCCCTGAGCCTAGCTATCTCTTTCTTAGAGTTCCTCGTGACGATCATGTCGTCAACGTACAAAAGCAACAAGACTTCAATCTCCCCCAATTGAAAATTTAGGGGGAGTACATTGAAAATTTCATAAGAAACATCTATGTAGGTGGAGTAATCATATAGGAGGTGCATATATTATCTTATTGCCTGATCATGACTATTCTTCCAAAAAATTATCCATAATCAATCTTAAAAGATATATATTAATCTCTACTCACTTTCAGTAATAACAAAAGGGGAAAAATAAACTGAAAAATCTAGTGGAATAGATATTTAGAGAGAGCAAAATATATATAAAACACTTATGTAGGGGGAGCATTCATACAGGAAGAGTATGCATTTGTGCTTTAAAGCTATCACGCTATAAACCTGTTATTCATGCATATTTTTAACCGCACTTACCTATAAACATACATTTTCTTAAACTCACTAATTTTACATATAGGTATTTGTTATTATCAAAATTGGAAGATTGTTGAAGCATGCGATCCGCATCTCTTATTTTGAGAATAGCAAATACTGTGATGTATTTGATATAGTCTTTTGTGTGTTTATAGTGTACAGATTGTATATGTTGAATGAGCAGACAAGTCCTCGGTCATGGGCATGATCCAAGAGTGTGTTGATATGAACTAGCAAGAGAAAATGAGGAGAGATGGAGATTCTAGAGAGAAAGAGAGAACTAGGGTTAGGGTTGAGGGAGAGAGAAGAGAAAAACCTGAGAGATCTTCAATAATCCTTCCCAAAGCAGCCCCGGGTTATAAATACCCGGGGAAAGGAGGGGTCCGGCTGCCCCCCCCCCCAAGTGGGGCTGAACCGGAGTGGTTCAGCCCCCTTCTGGCCGATTTAATGAATGGGGGCTGAACCGGATGGTTCAGCCCCGTTGTCTTGCGCGCGCTCCTTGACCCGCCGCGAGTATTTATGCCCCGAGAACCCAAGCGGATGTGGGGGCATAACATTCCCCTCCCCATCAAGCACCAGCTTGTCCTCAAGGTGGAAGTCCGGAAACCGCTCGCGGAAGTCCAACAAGTCAACCCAGGAGTTATGCACTGTGTCCATCTGCTGCCATTTGACGAGCACTGCCGGCCGATATTCCGTGCCGGACTTCTTCCATTTGGTGAGCAAAATGGCCTCCGGTGACGGACGCAACTCACCCATGCTGGTCGCCTCGGGAAGTGAAGGGCTGGCCTGAACGGAAGCCCCAAGCTTTCTCTTCAAAACAGATACATGGAATGTCGGGTGGATGCGAGACCCCGCGGGGAGATCCAAGGTGTAGGCCACGGGGCCCACGCGACGAAGAATGCGGAATGGCCCGTAGTAACGTGGGGCGAGTTTCTGATTCGTCCGCCGAGAGACTGACAGCTGGCGGTAAGGTTGGAGCTTGAGGAAAACTTCATCGCCCACGGCAAACTCGCGCTCTGTCCGGTGCTTGTCGGCCTGTGCTTTCATGCGGTCCTGCGCGACCCGCAGGTTGTCCCGGAGCAAAGCTAAAGTGCGATCTCTGTCCTGAAGTGTCCGTTCTACAGCTAGAAGAGCGGTGCTGGAGGGTTCATACGAACTCAAAGTAGGAGGAGGACGGTCGTAGACCACCTCGAAGGGGGTGAGCTTGTTGGCTGTGTGGAATGACGTATTGTAACAGTACTCCGCCCAATGGAACCAACGCGTCCACGTGCGCGGCTCGTCCATCACAAAACACCGTAAATAGGTCTCCACCCCCCTGTTGAGGACCTCAGTCTGTCCGTCCGTCTGGGGATGGTGGGCGGTGCTCATGCGCAGTGTCGTGCCCTGGAGTCGAAAAAGCTCCCGCCAAAAACTGCTGATAAAGACCGGGTCCCTGTCGGAAATGATGGAGCGTGGGAGGCCATGGAGGCGCACAATCTCTCGCGCAAATAACTCTGCGACTGTCTCCCCCGTGTACGGATGGCTCAATGGAAGGAAATGACCATACTTGGAAAGCTTGTCTACCACCACCAGTATGACGGATTTGCCTTGGGACTTGGGCAATCCGTCAATGAAATCCATGGAAACGGTGTCCCAGACCTGGTTCGGAATCTCGAGCGGTGTAAGAAGCCCCGCAGGTGATGTAGTCTCATATTTCTGTCGCTGACAAATGTCACACTCCCGCACAAATTGTTGGACATCGCGTCGCATCCCCTTCCAGAATACATTTGCTCGGAGCCGCTGAAGCGTTCGTAGAATCCCTGCATGGCCGCCTGTGGGTGAAGCGTGAAACTCCTGCATCATCGCCGTCCGCCACGGCGACGCGGATGGAATGACCACTCTGCCTTGAAAGTACAGCCGCTGACCCAGAAGATGGTAACCCGGCTCTGTAGCTTGACCCTGCTGTAGTGTCTCGATAATGGTGCGTAACTCGGGGTCCTGGAGTACCGCTGCCTGCATCTCGTCCAATGTGGTAACCACTGGTCCCGATACATGAGAGAGAGAGCTCTCAGGGAGGCGGGAGAGAGCATCGGCGACCACATTTTCTCTGCCCTGCTTGTACACAATCTCGTAATCGTACCCCATCAGCTTGGTCAACCACTTCTGCTGCAGTGGAGACGCCAAGCGCTGCTCGAGGAAGTGCTTCAAACTCTGGTGATCCGTACGGACCTGGAAGTGCTGGCCCAAGAGATAGGGTCGCCACATCTCGACTGCATGTATAATAGCCAACATCTCCTTCTCGTACGTGGAAAGCCCCAACGTCCGTGGGGCCAAAGCCTTGCTGAAATAAGCGATCGGGCGGCCCTCCTGCATCAAGACTGCCCCAAGGCCGACGCCGGAGGCGTCAGTCTCCACCACAAATTCCTTGCTAAAATCCGGTAGCGCCAACACCGGTGTAGTGGTCATGGCCTGCTTTAAGGCCCTGAAGGCCTCGTCTGCCTCAATACTCCACTGGAACGCATCCTTCTGCAGCAACTGTGTCAGGGGTCGAGCAATCTTGCCGTAGTCCTTGACAAAACGGCGGTAGTACCCCGTCAGCCCGAGGAAGCCACGCAAGGCTCGAACCGTCGTGGGCTGGGGCCACGACACCATACTCTCAATCTTTTGTGGGTCTGCCTGGACCCCCCGGGCGGACACGAGGTGCCCCAGGTACTCGACCTGACTCTGGCCGAAGGAGCACTTGGACTTTTTGGCGAATAACTGGTTTTCCCGCAGTATAGTAAGGACATGTCGCACGTGCTCCAAATGGTCGTCCCAAGTCCTGTTATAAATTAGTATATCATCAAAAAATAACAGGACATACCGGCGAAGAAGTGGGCGAAAGATCTCGTTCATAACAACCTGGAAGGTGGAGGGAGCGTTGGCCAACCCAAACGGCATCACCAAGAACTCGTAGTGACCGTCGTGGGTCCGGAACGCCGTCTTGTGGACATCCTCCTCCTTCATCCGAATTTGATGATAACCGGACCGGAGATCCAGTTTGGTGAACAAACTCGCTCCATGCAGCTCATCCAGCAACTCCTCAATCATAGGAATGGGAAACTTGTCCTTGATGGTGGAGCTATTCAGCCCCCGGTAATCGACGCAGAAGCGCCAGGAGCCGTCCTTCTTCTTGACCAAGATGATCGGAGAAGAGAACGCGCTGGTGCTGGGCCGAATAATGCCCGTCACTAGCATCTCCCGGACGCTACGTTCGATCTCTGCCTTCTGCACGTACGGGTAGCGGTAGGGACGTATATTGGTAGGGTCCGTCCCTGTCTTTAACTGTATCTGATGATCCCGGAAGCGTGAGGGAGGCAGAGTGTGCGGCTCCTGAAAGACGTCCTCATACTGGGCTAAAAGAAACTGTATCGGGTCCGGCGCCCTCTGCGTGTCGGCCCCCTCCGCCGCCATCCCGAGTATCACGGCCATCATACTACCCTGCTCCTCCAACCTCTGCAGGCTCCGTAGGGAGATCTCCTTGAGAGGGGAGGATCGGATACCCTGCAAACAGTAATCCGTCCCCTACTGCGTGAACTCCAGTGTCATGCGGTCCCAGTCCGTAGTCACCCGCCTCAGTTGGCGGAGCCACTGTACCCCCAGCACCATATCAGACCCTTTAATCGGAAGGAGGTAGACGTCGGTGCGGCACACATAACCTGTAAGTTGTATCTCCACGCCCTTCAGTGCCCCTTCGCACCGCAGTTTGCTGCCATCCGCGACCATCACCTGGAACGCCGTGTTCCTGTCAACTGGGTGTCCTGTCCTCAGTGTCACCTCAGGGTTGATTAAATTGTGGGTACTCCCACTATCAATGAGAATGGTGACCCTTGGCCGCCGCCCCATTGTTGTCCCCCACCGTGAAATCCCTGACGGCGTGGCTGCTCGGCCCATGTTTCGCCGTTTCCAAACCTCATTGGACCTCCCATGTGCTGCGGCGTAGGTAGAAGGCCCGTTCTCCCTCCGAAATTGGCGTCAACAGCCCCCGGTGGTCGCAAGGGAGCCGCTGATGCCTCCCGGTTTCTCCATAGGTCGGCCCCGGCCCCTTCCTGGGCAGCGGACGAGCCGCATGCCCCGTTTCCGGCCGGAACGCCCGAAATCGGCGTTGGCTAGCCGATCCAGGCCGCAGGCGGGCGTGCGGCGTAGGCGCCCCCTGGCCGGCTTCCGCCGGTCCCGTCGGCCACGGTTGACCAGCCGTGGTAGGCGTGCGGTGCTCCCATCCAGGCGGGGGCCGATCCGGTGCCCGCTGGTTCCGTGCGGCCTGGATCGGTCCCGATTCCGTCGGGACCGAAGTGTCCCGACCCCGCGCTTCCTCCGTTGCCCGTAGATCGGACATTTTTTGGTGCTTCGGCTTCAGAATCGCTTCCTTGAACCGCCTTGCCCTTCAACGATTGCATCAACAGCGCCTTGATCTCATCCATGCGTTCCTCCATGTTTTTTGTGGACGTGTCCAAGCGGCCTTCCATGGCCGTCACCGAATCCTCCAACCCCACGTAGTTCTCCTCTAGGGTAGCCAATCGTGCGGTCTCCGCCTCCGAACGTGTCACCATGGTCGCAGGAAGGATGCTCTGATACCAAATGATATGAACTAGCAAGAGAAAAATGAGGAGAGATGGAGATTCTAGAGAGAAAGAGAGAACTAGGGTTAGGGTTGAGGGAGAGAGAAGAGAAAAACCTGAGAGATCTTCAATAATCCTTCCCAAAGCAGCCCCGGGTTATAAATACCCGGGGAAAGGAGGGGGTCGGCTGCCCCCCCCCCCCCAAGTGGGGCTGAACCGGAGTGGTTCAGCCCCCTTCTGGCCGATTTAATGAATGGGGGCTGAACCGGATGGTTCAGCCCCGTTGTCTTGCGCGCGCTCCTTGACCCGCCGCGAGTATTTATGCCCCGAGAACCCAAGCGGATGTGGGGCATAACATGTGTACACTTTAGAAAAAACAAAAGGACGAATTTTATGTGCTTAACTTCAAACGGCCATAACTTTCAATCTGGGAAGAGTTACGGAACATGTCACCCCATTCCGGAATGAGAACGAAGTCATCTATAATTTGGAAAATGTTTGGACGACAAAAGTAAAGAGGAGCAATCCCTGGAGATAGCAACTATCATCAGGCGATAGAGAAAATGACGTCAGCATGATGACGGCCATGTCCTGCACGATCTCCATGATGCGCACTACTTGACACTATCGCCAGACGATAGTGGTTATCACCCTGTGATAGCCCCACGACCCAAACACGTTTGTTTTCAACCGACACGATCTTGCAGTGTGGGACATGTGGCAGCTTGAGGAGATATCGCCTGCAATAATTAAATATCGCCCGACGATAGCGATTTTTCTATAAAATGTTGAAAACTTCGTGCATTCGATAGAGACACCTTTTGAAACAGTGATTCCTCCTCCACCAAGTCAGAACCACGATTCTTTTGAGAGAGGGTTGTCTTTAAAGATAGAGAGAAATCATTTGTGCAAATACGAAGATCTATAGGAGATTTTGAAGGAAAATGGCTACAACACGCATTCAACGCGAAGGGCAAACACATCAAGAACGTTGACGTCTACACCGCCTTCGTCTTCACCTTCAGAAAGTCTTGGGGAGTTTCTCCTATTTTTTATTATCTTATAATCTCTTTTACCTCATCTTTTTGTATCGGTAGAAGAAAAATCGTTCGGGGAGAACGTCAGATACTGAGGAAGGATTCCGTAGAAAATTCGTCTTATTTGTGGTGACTAATCCCTTGCGCGGTTTAGGAAGAATTTGTTGCCTTGTGTGCAGCGACTAGGTCGAGGTTAGATCTAGGGGGAGGCTAGAGGTCGTATCTGGGGTAAGATTGGCTATAGCCAGCCGGTCTTAGGGAGAAGGACCGGTGAATCATCAAAAAGAGATTTGTCATATTCGCCTCGATTTCAAGCGTTATAGAAATCAAACATTTTGTATTCAATTCTAAAGGAATAAAATCATGTCTCTCTTTGTATTCATATCTTGATTTT
Organism: Platanthera guangdongensis; assembly: GCA_039583875.1. Classification (NCBI taxonomy): domain Eukaryota; kingdom Viridiplantae; phylum Streptophyta; class Magnoliopsida; order Asparagales; family Orchidaceae; genus Platanthera; species Platanthera guangdongensis. The sequence continues at coordinate 131,341,078 of CM077156.1, forward strand.
ATATCTATGTATAAAATGTTTTAATTAATATTTCTCCTGAAGGCTTATTGTAAAATATATTAGAAAGTTTGTTTTTGTAAGAAAGAAATACTTGAATTCAATATCTGCAAGCTATTGCTTGGCGGTAAAACTTACCGCTGGCAGTAGTGAAAAAATATTGAATTTATACATATTCTATAATTAAAATTCAATATAATTTTTCTTGAATTATTAATTAAAGATTTCTATAAAATATTATGAAACTTCATTTATAATAAACTCTGATATTATTATTAAACTTTTAAAATTCCATAAAGTCCTTATTCACCCCCCCCCCCCCTAAGGGAGTCGTAAGATCCAACACGAAGCACTTCAAATAAATTCTTCGATACTAGAGAAAGGGCAGAGTTTTTATTAAAAAGGCAAAGAAAGTTTTTTCTCAATAGGCATTTATAGGGTTCTAAAAGTTATACACAAGTATTTAAGCAATTTATGTTCTTGTATTTTAATTTTAGAAACTATGGAGGAATATTACAGTCTGTTTCTCCAATAGGTAGAAAGAGATTTTATTATACTAATTAGAAAATTAGAGGAGAATAAGCTACAAGCGGCAGTTTTGAGGTGTCGTTTGGAGGATGAACCAGTAGCATTTTTTATTGCCTCTACTAATTATGTTTACGGCATATTATCTTTGTTATATCTTAATCTGGCTGGTTTGTGCTAAACTAGCAAGTGCTCAGTTGAAATTAACAAAAATTTTATTAAATTCAATTCAACACCTTCTTGACTTTGTGCTATTGCCACCAATCTTCATTTTGCTTCATGGTTCTAGTTTACATCCATTCTGTATGAAATTCTAATAACAGACTTAAGAAACATTAATATTACAACAACACTCAAGCCTTTATCCTACTATAGTGGGGTCGGCTATATGGATTCTTTGTAGTCATTGTGTCCTATCTTTTGTCATTATCTCACTAATGCCTAAGTACATTATGTCTTTCCTTATAGTTTCAATCCAAGACTTTATTGATCTACCCCTCCCTCATTTAACATGCCTGGAGACTAGACTCTCACAATGTCTATCAGGTGCCTCTAATGATCTCCTTTGTACATGTCCAAACCATCTTAGTCGAGCTTCTCGCATCTTCTCTGCAATTGGTGCTACTCCTGTCTTATCCCTGATACATTCATTCCTAATTTTATTCAGTCTCAAGTGTCCACACATCCACCTAAGCATTTTCATCTCCGCAACTCTTTTTTGCTCATGTACACAATTCACTGCCCAACAAACCATTTGATAATATAAAATTAGAAAATGTGTTTTATAAAACAGCATACTTTGTTAATTTAGAATTAGTTAAACCTTATAATTTGGAATTCAAACTTAGCAAAGCATCTCAGAACTCCATAAAAATAGTGATTTCAATTTGAACACACGAGTGACGGGAACAGGGCTCCATCCCTAAGGCAAACCACGGTAGTACCCCGATCGCGATAGTGCACGTAGGGCCCCCAGTGCCCCGCACGGTAATACCACAGCTACGACATTTCCCTGAAACCTAAACTCTAAGATGGTCGTTAAAAATTTAATTTAAAATTTTAAATTAATAAAGATTAAATGTCAATTTTTGACTAAAAGAATTTAAAAGTATGATAAAATTGCAATTAAGTTAAAAGGTTACACAATTATATGTTATTTATATTATTAATTAATAAAAAACAAATCAGTTTTTGACTTTTATCCTTTTTATATAAATATTATGAGAAAGTAAATTTGTACAGACAGAGTGCATCGGTTAATTTGATGGTGGGCTTGCGAGTTGCGAACCAGCGGGTTTTTTAATTTTAATAACAAATAATTGGAATGAAATCTTAAAAATGGTTGCACTTGGTGAGAGTGGGTGAATTATGGGTGTTTACGAAAATACAGTCTTCTCACGTTCAGGAAACATTTCTTTTGTACCGTAAAATCAGATGGCAATTTGTATTTTATTAGGAGGGTAAAATTGGCAATACTAATGTTTAATCAAAGGGATGTTTCCCCTTTTAATATAGTATAGATAAAATGAGTGTAAAAAAATATTTTCCAAACCTGATTTCTATCTAAAAGCAACGCAATGAATCTTTAGACAAAATATTGTCTTAAAGCATTTTCTAATTTCAAGTAACTATATAAATCTTTGGATAAATCTCAGAAAATACACCATACCTACCATGGTTTGAGTAATAGAAGCTTCAGCAGTTTTGGCCGTACTTGTGACAGAGTAAATACCCTTAGCTTGAGACTCTTTTGATGCCGCATTTGATTTCTTTTGTTCAGAGACATTCTTGATGCCTTTCTGCAAGACAAAGGTAAACCTGGTCACATTTAATTAATTTCTCAACTGCTTTATAATCTTAAATAAAATATTTTTGATTTATTTTAAGATAACCCACAACCAAGCAGACAAAACTAGAGAGTACTTATCAGACGTTTCAAAATTTTAAGAAAATTCAAAAAACCACATATAAGAATATTTAATATTACTTAATGTGATTATCACTTGATGTCTGTTCGGATCGCAAGAATTGGAAATGAAAAACTAAAATTAGTCAGATTCCAAAAATCGTAGGAAATGCAATTAGGCTGAATTTCAATTATATTGTTCAAAAGCATATTAGTAATCTATGACAGGTATTGGAATTGGTGAGATTTCAACAGAAATTGAAATCTAAAAAAGTACACAAATTGGAAGAGGAAGTTATTTTTGGATCTAATAAAGAAGGAAAAGAAGAGGAAGAATGAGGAGGATGGTCCGGATCTAATGAAGAAGAAGATAAAGAAGAGGAAGGAGGATTCCTGTTTAAATTTACAAAAGAAGCGGGCAGCATTAGGATCGAAAGAAGGGCGACAGGAGCAAGAAGCAAGGTCTTTGAAATTCCTCAAAAACCATCTAAATGCAAAAGAATTGAGCTTTATCCTAGAACGAGCATCTTCGCACGGGCTACGCCCGTGCTCGATGCTCTCAGGCGGCCTTTAGCCACATCCAGGCAGGCTTCGCCCGCCTCCGCACGAGCTTCGCCAGTGCCTGAAGCTCCGGGCGGCCTTCGGCCGCATAGAAGCGGGTTTCGCCCAATTCTATGCAATCCACTAGCTCGAGATGGCACCCACCACTCGCGGCCCCTGGAGCTCTATGTTGTTTGATTTTGTAGACGCACTCCGAGAGGCCACGAGTGGCGGGTGCGGCGCCGAGCAGGTGGATTGCGTAGAAGCGGGCGAAGCCCGCTTCTATGCGGTTGAAGGCCGCCCGGAGCATCAAGCATGGGCGAAGCCCGTACGGAGGGGGGCGAAGCCCGTGCGGAAGGAGGCGAAGCCCGCCCGAATGCGGCTGAGCCACCTGACAACATCGAGCACACGCATAGCCCGTGTGAAGATGCACGTATCATAGAGAATGTTATACTTGATATATATTTTATTTTATTTTTAATTTTAATTATATTTTTAATTTAAATTTTATACATATTTTAATTTTAAGTTTTATTTTATATTTAGTTTTGACTTTTTAATTTATTTATTTTAATATATATTATTTAATGATTTCATTTTTTATTCTTTATTTATTTAATTTATTATTTTTATTTATTATATATATGAAAAACGAAAAAAAATTAACCGTCCGCCCGACGATGGAGGCCAGCGGCCTGACCAGACCCCACCAACGGGGTCCCCGAACGTCGGCAACCCCGACGGGGGTAGGCTGGAGGTAGTCCGGCAGTAACCCTGACCGTGACCACCTGTTTAGGCAGTTATGGTCTGACCCCGGCGTCCAAGGGGGGTGGGGGGCGATCGGGCGGCTAACGGCAGTGGCCTCCACCGAATATCGTTGTTTTTATAAAAACGGCGATATACGGTCACAGTGGAGGTCGTCGTTGTCGGTGGAGCCGACGGGGGCCTGACCGTGCGATCACTCAAATTTTTATAGAAACGGTGGGGTAAAATGGGAATAGCCAATGTAATTGACGCCTGCACCTGTAGCAATCCTAAATTCCCTTCTATCATAGTATAAGATGAAAAGCATGGATTTTCACTAAATTCCATGTCAGCTTAAATTCCGTCAAATTGAACACCCTTAATTGAATTGTTAACTCTCAATTCCAATTCCGTTAAGCCAATTCCCACCAATCGAGGGCCCTAATATAAATGGTGCAAGCAAAAAAAAAAAAACTATTGAGAATATAGGGCTACCACAAAGAAAACTACATCAAGGTCTGATAGATATTAAACCAACCTTCATTACATTAGGAGATTCTTTATCACGATGTGTTGTGGGTTATTTGTTATTCCCATCAACAAAGTCGGGCCCATACACTCCAACCCCTTTCCGCACGTGTTCTTGGTGTGGCGGGTTGTTGAGCCTGAGGCTCAATATTCAAATCGCCTGAGGGAGTTCGGCGAAGAGATCGGAGACCGCAATCGACCGGTTATTGACCCTGCAAAGGCTTGGCAAGCAAAAAGTGAAATGCAGAAAAGAGGAGGCCGCTGGCAGCGGCGGACACCAAACTTACCTGCCGCGGAGAATACCACTTGCGGCGGGCAATGTTATTGCTCCAGAGAATGAATAAAAGAGAGTACAGGTGAATACAAGAGTGAGTAAGGAAACAAGAGGTAACCGAGAGACAGACTTAGTAACCGCACCTACAGCATGGTAGATTCTGGCCTATGTTTCTTTGTCCCTTTGAGCACCCCTGGCCCCTAATTTATATTTGAGGGTAGGTTGCCTGAACGGTTGGAGGCATTTAATGTTGCATTAAATGCGCAAAAACCCGAGTTACACAAGGAGTCGGGTGGCAGGGGTGAGAGAAGAGACCGCGTGATAACCGCACGCGCTACTGCTGAGGAGAAGGGTCCGGGCGGGCTCTTGGAGGGCGCCCGCTGCGGCTAGCCTACTGAGAAATTGAAGAGGCTTCCGGGAAAGCGCTCGACCCCTGTTGAGTATTGTTGTGCGCGCCCCTGCTGAAGAGAACATGCAGAGTCTTGAATGGTGCTCGTGAATGTTTCTGAGTGCCTGCCTGGCTGCTTTGTGACCAACACAGGCAGATGTTGCCCGTCATCGCAGAATTTGAGTTAACATAATCCTCGCACTTTTTTTAAGCATATGCGGGCTCCGAAAAAAGTACACCATGAAAACCGCAAAGACTGCAACTCGATTTTCGTGCCGCCGGAAATCTACAAATACTGCAAAACCGCGTGTCCACTCATACCTCTCCAATTCACTGTTCCGCGATCTCCAGTCTAGAGAATGGCTAGCTTAAATCAAACCGTTCTGGCAAAGTTGAGGGCGAAGCGAGCCGGTGAATCCCCCGGTGACTCCGTACGAAGTTCATGGACCCCGCAAGCCCAAACCTATTAGTTTCGGCCATTGTTTTTTTCTTAATCTAAAGCTCGATTACTCAGCTACCCTCGATGTCGCGGTCGTTTGCCAGGGGCGCGCACGAAGAAACGCGACCGCGAGGGCAATTGTTGAAGGCGGTGGCAAAAAGAGCACGCCCTGTCAGTATGCGGGCAAGCACCAAGAACGTTTCTTCAGGGAGCGGAGAAGACGATGGGGGAACACTCAGAGTCGTAATAGGCCCGCAGAGGGGGGTTGTCATTCGCGACGCCGCCGGAAGGGAGTTGGTGACGAAGGTGCCTTCAATCCTGTGGGCAGCCGATAACACCCCTGCCACTAGGCACACACCGTCGATAAGAGAATTGGCGCGGTATTTACGACATGGTGTTCCGGAGACAGTGTCCGCCCGAAAGGAGCTAGAGAATACGGAGGCCAAGAGGCGAGAAGAAGAGGTTGCGGTGAATGAGGCCCATCTCTAAACGATGCAGCTGGAGGAGGAGGTCGTGTTCGTGCCTGCATGAAACAAAAAACCAAAATGTGTACCTGAGAGGAAACCGTCGTCGAAGCGATCGAGGCGAGCGGAATGTACCAACAGCTCGGGTGATGGTGGAATGCCAACGGAACCTTGGGATGACTTCGCCCCGACATTGTGCATCACGGAGGCACTGAACCAAATGGGCGACTTATTGCAGAGTTGGTTGGCGACTGCGTGGCCTCAGTCGCATAGGCCTCAGGTGCGGTTGGTTGCCCCCCCCCCCCCCCCCCCCGTGAGTCGATTATCATCCTACCCCTGGCGGGGGAAACACCGGGAGATTGACCGCAAACCCACGTGCAGCTGCAGGCAATGCACAAGTGGGGAGAGACGTCATAGAGGGCCAACCTAAAGCGGACGGATCCTGAGATGGCTAAGTGTCCGTCATTTTGGGCCAGCGCGGGTGCCTGTCACCCCACAGATTGACTTCGACGCATTTGGCTCTATTGAGGGCGATGCTCCTGTGGTCGATTTGGCAACCACCAAGCCTGATGTGTTTGACGACGAAGAAGCAGAATCCGAAGAAGCACCAACTTCTATGACGCAGGGTATGCTCCTTTCCCTGTACCATTGTTTACACAAACTTATCAGGAACTTACATTTTGTCTGGCGATTGTTGTTGGAGAGCCCCCGCCGGAGGAGCGAAATCTCATGAAGAACATAGAAGCTATGCAAGATGTAATATTGTGCAAGCGAGCGCGGATCGCCGAACTGGAGGCGGAGGTCAGAGAGCTTAAGAATTAGTCGGGTAGTTCAGCAGATTTTCGCGACCGCGCGCACTAGTGTCAGGTCTTTTATTTTGTTGTAACAACTAACTGCACAATTATTGAGTCTCCAATTTATGTTACCCCTTGCGCTTGTGCTTGATTTTTGTACTTGTGAATCTTTATTCTTGCGGGTTCATGTTTGGGGGTGTGCGGTTTGCATGGTTGCAGGGAAGCCTCCCTGAGACTGCGGTAGTAAGCGGGCAGTTGCAGGAGAGGGTGGGCGCTAGGTCGTTTTGTCTTCTGAGATGATGTTATAAATAGAGAGGGCCTTGTCCCTGGCTTTACCTTACTGAAGACGTGGCGACCTGATCGAAGGGATGGCGCGAGCTCCTGCTTCACTTTGTTCTGAGTGCGCGATTTCTTTCTTGAGAGACGAGTTGTCCCTTCCCGCGCTTACCGACGGGGACCTGGCCGACCTTATGTCAAAACATCCATTTTGCGATCACTTTTTCACGCGGCAGCCACAGGGGGAGGAGGGAGTAAACATGGTGTTCGCGAACAAGCTCGTGGTGCCCTTCGATCATTTTGAAGCGGCAGGGACGTTCCACATCTTCCCCGAAATGGTGGAAATACTAAACTTCTACAAGGTGGTGCCCACGCAGCTATCCGGACTCCATGGCTACTGTGGTGTCTTACATCACTTGCCTACAGACAGCGAATTTGCTTCTTCCTGGAGTGTTCCGCTTTGTGTTCCAAAGCCGGCCCCATAATCTGGTGGGCAAGGCTACAAACTTGCCAGCACGTTTTGTTGTTTTCAAAGGTGATTTCAGTGGCCTCAGTACCATTCCCGACCTCCGAGACGAAAAAGCTTTTTTGTATCCCAAGTTGTCCATAATCAGTTCACGAATAACACGTTTCTTAGATAACGAGTGCTTGAACACTCAGTACTATGTTTGTTGTGTGAGGGAGGTGCAGAATGCGCATGTTAGCCTGTTAGAGAATATAACATAGCAATTTATATATTGTGCTTGCGCGTTCCTGGGCTAACCTGACGGTCATTCTAATGGTGCCCGGCTCGAAACCGTATACTCCGCCCGGGAACACTTTGATCGCGGCTAAGAAGCGGCAAGCCCGGCTTCGGCGAAAGATGGATGCTAATGCGCCCGCCCAGCCGACTCTGGAGGGAAATCTCCTCGACGAGGCGGGGAATCCGTTGATAAATCGGGGACCAAAGTCTGTAATGCTCAACGTCGGGCTTCCATCTTGAAGGGAATCTGAGCGGGTTCATCCACATGCGCTGGCGATCTCAGCCATCACCTGTGTCACGAAGGATCGCCATGACATAAAGGTGATTCACGCAGAGGAACTCCCCGCGAGGACTGCAGTGGCGACCCAGAGGGCACTTACTTTCAACAGTGCGGCATGGAGTGTCCATGAAGATGCTTTTGCGGCGAACTCTCGTCTGCAAGAGAAATTGAAGGTATGAGTTGATTTCCTAAAATACCATTTACCATTCCCGCGCGGAGGGTCATGCATTTGCGGGCATTCTTGCCATAGGTGAGGAATATGGTGGACAATCCGAGGTTTCGCAAGGAACTAGTCCGGCTCGGCAGACGTTTGACGAAGGCGACGCTCCTCCTTCTGAAGGAGAAAGTCGCCCTGAAGTCGGAGTACGCGGACATTGATTGTTCGACATTATTTGCAGTCCATGACAACGTCGCGGTCTCAAGTTCGGAAGAAGACTCCGCCAGAGACTGAATTCTAGTCGTGTGCTCGCTTGAGTTCGAGGTTCATCAGCCACGCCGCTATCCTTACCACATGTTTTCTCATGATTCTTAAATTCCTATAATATAAGCAAGGTTAGATATCGGATGTCGGACTCATGTCATTTTGGGTTTTTTATGTCAGATGTCAGATTGTGGTGGATATATATCGAGGACATTTCAAAATATCGGATTGTAAAATTATAATTATATATATACATATATTTCATAATTTTTTCATTTATTAATTAGTATTTATCTAATTCAGTGTAAACTAAAACTCATATGAGAAAATTAAACTACTAATAAGTGTTTAATTATATATGATTGGTGTCATTTGAAGTCTCCTTCTCACCAAATGGTCAACACGGATCTCGACCTACTATGAAAGAAACACTAGGAATCTTGTTAGAAACTTATGATGAATTCATTCTATACAAAAAAAAAATTGAACATATTTTAAAAAAACGCATTATTGGGCTGACATTACTACCATTAGCCGCAAAATTGGGTCGACATGTCCGACATGTCGGCCGCAATATAAGAAAATGCCAAATAAGACAAATGTGGCGGTAACGTGGTGATTCCCCCTCAAAAATGACATGTCGGTCGGAATCTACAAGCTTGAATATATGTGAGAAAAATATATGCATCAACAATTCACTTCGTACCTTGCTTGCACGGATTTCTCTAGGCTGTATATTGGTAGTGGTGTCTCCGTCCATAAAGAGTAATGACCATGGCATGCGTGTGTATTTCTGCGAACACTATTTCGAGTGTTTTAAGAAAACAGACTAGGAGGCCCAGTACTGGGCGTTCTCCTACCAAAAGAAAGAACAGAGTGGCATGTGAAGAGTTGATGCGAGCATTCGTCGATATGAGCAACTACACGCAAGAAAGCTGGTCAGGCAACTCCGCACCAGGCGTCCACCCCACAAAATGGAGGATAAGGTGAAGTGCGTGAATTAACGTGCGGGTACTCAATAATATAAGGCACTATGAGAACCAGCCAGGCGACCCTATTTGTGGTGTCTGCCTATTAGAATAGAAACTATGGCGGAGTATGCGAATTATCATGAGGGCACTCCCCAATGAGAGGCACGATGAAAACCGGCTAGGCGACCCCATTCTGAGTGTTCCGCCTATTAAGATAGAAACTAGGGCGGAGTGTGTGAATTATCATGAGGGAACTCACCAATGCGAGGTGCGATGAAAACCGGCTACGCGAGCACATTTTGGTTGTCCGTCTATTAAGATAGAATACGGGAGGAGTGTGTGAATTATCATGCAGGCACTCACCGATGAGAGGTACAATGAGAACCGTCTAGGTGACCCCATTCTGGGTGTACGCCTATTAAGATAGAAACTAGGGTGGAGTGTACAAATTATCATGCAGACACTCGCCAATGAGAGGTACAATGAAAACCCGCAGGAGAAAGGAGAAAAGGCTTGTAGCGCTTCCCTCAACCAGTGTCATCTGATGGGGTTATGGGTGTTCGAATATAGAGCGCTCCTCTAAAATGACGTCCCGGGGGAGTTAAGGCATCCACTATTCGCACCGAGCGGTCCATTGTCAGAGATTACGACGATCGATTAGGCATATGACGTCTGCAGGTTTCTCCTCCGCAAGGGATGAATGGACACGTCCTTGGGGTATGAAGCACCTATTGTTCAGAGTTTGTCCACATAACGGCGCCGGTAACTATAAGAACGCCTCTATGGAGGTAAGATCAGCTTTCTTGTTTTTCGACATGTGTCTGCCACGTATGCAAATCGCAAGTGTCGCGGATGAAGAAGATTTTCGTGGTCTTAGGGCGATGGGTAAGAGGGCATTTTGTTCCTGCGAAGAGGGTCGGAGTCCTGATGACCTCCGCTCGAGCCGTCCGAAAGCGTGCGAGGTGGTCTAAGCGGGTTCCAGTAACCGCACAAGTTGAGTGAAAGTGAGCATCGATCCCGGGTTTTGCCAGCTTACCCGGGAGTTGATTATTGACCAAAACACATGTACCAGTCCGTTAGTGTTACAGGCAAAAAATCATATCAGACGTTTAAAAACATGTTAACAAAGAAAGCAAGTTTGAGAGCATAACATCACAGAAACCCTTTGTTTGCCACCAGATGTCAGAGAAAGGAACCAGCCTCGACGTCGCTTCCCACACGGGAGGGACGTAATCGTCGACTGAGTTCACCGATTGGATATAGCACTCTCGCGCGCTCCGAGGGTTGCTCCGTACCCTGAACTGCTTCCCTCCCAGCGGGAATTTAAGCACCTGGTGGTAGGTGGATGCAATGGCCTGGAAGTCGTCAAGGAGAGGCCTTTCGAAGATTGCATTGTAACTACTTGGAGCGTCAATCACCAGGGAAGATTCAAGTCGTGCTATCCCGCACAAGACAACGATGAGGTATATAGCGCATTATACTTCATTCTTCCCTACAAGACTGTAAAGCGGGCCATCACAGGCTATTAGGGGCCTATCAGTTTTCATCACATCAAAGGCCAGCTAAAACAAAACATTGACAGAGCTGTCTGTGTCGATGAGAATCCGGGCTACGGTGTAATGGCCTAAAACTGCCTTTATTACTACTGCGTCGTGAAAGGGATTGGGGGTTCGAGGAAGATCTTCCTCCTTGAACGTCACCACTCCCCGAACAGGCGGAGCTAACGATGCCAATGCGACCTCTCTCTCTCTCTCTCGAAGGCTCTTCAAGATCCCCTTCCTCGAGGATTTTGTTCCTGCCACGCCATGTATGTAGTGGATATACCCTCGAGGGCCAACGCCCTCGATCTCTACACAATATTCTTCCTCAGTACCTTGGCCAACATTGTTACCCTGCTCAATGTTGCCACACCTTGGGGTGCTTGGCGCCATGTCTACTTTCTCCTTCCCTTTCAAAAAGGAGGCTCCCTCGGTGTTGCCTGCTATCTTGTGCTTCAACTTTCTCTCTTTCAACAGATTTTTTACCAAGTCGTGGAGGACCCGGCAATTTTTCTGTAATATGACTGACGTCACGATGAAACTTCCAGTAGAGATTGGGATTCCTGTTTTCATATCCCCCCTTCATAGGCCTAAGGGGCTTGAAGCCCGGCTGTCTCAGGAGGATCTCAATGACTTCCTCCATAGGGATTCCTATTTTTATATATTCTTCTGGCTCATTTCCCCATTGGTCGGGGCAAGCTGCCAGTAGTAGTGGGGGTTGTTATTGTCACTCGTATAACCCGTCCTTCGCCTTAAATGTTGTCTTCATTCATCACACTCTATGACCTTGATATGGTGGTACCTGATCAAGCTTTGAAAATATTTGGACACCTGACATGGTGTCAAAAAGGTCGTCGAGCTGTGGAATGGGGAACTGATACTTAATCGTGATTCTATTGACAGCACGACTATCCTTATTTATTAAAGGCGCATCAAGACGCAAAGAGGTCTTGGAGCCTAGGCGCAAGAAGCAGACGCGCACTCGAAGAATACAAGGCGTAACCACATTTATTTTAAATAATCAGTATCAAAAATCAGTTCATCTTTTTGAACAAATTCTTCATATATTCTACTCATTAATCATTCATTACTATCATTTATATCTCTTAAAAAATAAAATCAATATGGTTGTTTGCATCATATCTATGTCTTAACGATCGATTATATTTCAAAAACACCGAATCATATAAAAATTATTGAGTTATTGAATTAATTTTTTAATTTTGAAAAAAAAATTACAACAAAAATCACACATAGCCACACCTTTATTGTCCAAAGGCACAAAAAAGCGCACGAAGGTGCAAACCTCTGGGTCTGGAGCCTTAGGTGCGCCTGAGACGCGGCTTTAACAACATAGCGGCTATCAACACACATACGCTAGATATCATCCTTCTTAATGGTAAGAAGGTCAGGTACGTCACAAGGACTTAAGCTCTCTCTAATAAACTGCTTTCGCAGTAGGTCGAAAATCTGAGTATGGAGCTCTTCGTGCTTATCAGAGTTCATACGATGATGTTAAAGATTCGGCAAAGATGAACCCAGAATGAGATTGTTCGCATGTTGTAAATCTCGTAGTGGGGGAAGCTCCTCAGGAGCTCCTCAAGCATAGTGCTCATCCCGAAGGTGTCGAACATCAGGATGGGTGGACTCTTAAATCTAAAATGCCCTCTGAAGCAACAATGAAATAAATGAGGCATGTATCTAGACTCTCCCGAGTGAACTCACTACGCCACACAATATGAATTGGTCTAGGAGAACCCATAGTAGTTGAAGGCTCGACCCTCCACTTCGAGGGACCAATGGGTTGGGTCGAGGACAATGTGATATTGCGTCCCTTATCAAAGAAGAGACATGTATTGGACCGTCCATAACAAGTCACATCTCTATCATAAAGTCGGGGTCTGCCTACTAAAACATAAGCAACGTCCATGGGAATGACGTCGCACCAAATTCTATCCTCGAAGAAGGCGAGCTGAATAGGAACCTGACATCACTGGAAGACCTAGATCGTTATCTTATCTACCCAAACAACTCGATATGGATGAGGCTCTGCCTTAATTTTAATCTGCTAAAGTCCCTTTTGAACTATAATATTCACAAAACTGCCATTATCGATGGCGAGCTTATAGGGTTCCCCTGCGCTCGGTAAATAAGTGTAAAAGATAGTGGTCTGCTTCCAATCCTCATTTGCATGGGCGGTGTGTAGTAGCGGTGGATGATGCCCAACTCAATTACTCGATCAACCTCGTCCTCTCAACCTTCTTCTACGTCCACAAAGATCTCCAACTCGGGTCGCTCTGCAGGAGATATAAGGTAACGATCCTCCTAAATTAGTAGATTTTGTGTGGGGCACTGCACCGCCACATGACCTCTACCCTGACATCGATAACACTAGATCCCGAGCCTCAGAGACATAGTGGCAGTGAAGGTGGCCCTTGTATCTGTAGGAGTACGGGGAGGCATGTACGGGGTGGATCCCTGTTGTGGGGGCCTCCTAGGGGAAGGGCTATCAGATTGTGAAGTCACCTCGGACCCGTACTTCGCAAGTACTGCTCATTGAGAATACAATATTTATTTATATTCCTATATAATATTTATTAAATAAATAAACCATTTTAGTTTTATTTTATCTTAATAATAGGTTAAATTGCCTCTTTTTATATTTTGAGAATTAATTGGGCTTCAGATAGCATTTTTAAGTCTATGCCCATGATCAAGAGGCAATTAAAGAAAATTAACATTTTGATCTGCGGATAGCAAACATACCAATGACAACTTTTAATTCAGGAAGGTTTACGAAACGTGTCACCTGATTTTGGAATGAGAATGATGTCATCTACAATCTGGAAAAATTTAGCAACGTTAAAATTACATGCCCCGGTCACGCCGTGACCTGGGTATGACTAGTCTGGTACCTGAAGAAATTAAAGCCATTCACGCTCGTGGCATGAACGTTCTAAATCCAACCAAGTCACGCCTATATCATGGCGTGACTAGTGTTAACCCTAGAGTCTGCAAGGCATCTTCATCCCATTCGGCAGGTCGCCGCGGACTCATTCCTGAGGTCGCACGAGCATCCAGTGATGAGGCAGTCCCGATGTCGTGCGCAGAGCAGGTCTCCATCAGCAGCGGCGGACAGACATATCAGTCCGCCAAAGTTGGCGCCTATCCAGCGATACATCAAGGCAAAGGCTCCAGGTCGCAAGTCTCAGTCTGCCCCTCGGCAGACTCGAGATCTCTTGTCTTTTCTTTTCCCTTTGTATCCAATCACCACTGTCTGGTTCTCCTGTACCCCGGGCAGGCGGTTATTTTAGCCATACCCGTTTGGGCAGGCCCCCCAGCCTATAAATAGGGGGGAGTGGCACACCCAAAGCACGCTGACTCGAGCCCAGGAGCCCCTTTGTTAAAAGCTGCGGACTCGATTCTCAGGCTTTGCGGACTGTTGCTCGCATAGCTCAGCATTTTTTCACTTTTTCCTTGTAACCACATTCATTCGATCAAGGGAAAGCCCGTCGCAAGAGTGGCATTCGACACGGCGGGTGAAGTCTGGTGTTGCCACGATCTGCAGCTCTCTTTTTTCCTCTAACCATTAGTAGGCAACTACTTGCAGTTTTCTCCGCCCTCTTTTCCCTCTGCAGGATCTAAGGGTGCATTTCTTGCATCAACATTGAGCACGCGACCTTCAGATTCAAGTAGTTGTTGAAATTGCGGATAGCCATGTCGGACCGCCGATCTTCCCATCGCCCAACTCGCTCAAACCGCTCAAGCTCTTCAGATGCTTTATGGGATGCGCTGGAGCAATCTCGCAGGGAGGCCGAACAGTCTCGAAGGGAGACTGACCAACGCCTCGATGCAATCGGCCAGGCCCAAACCGCACTTACCCAGCGGCTAGCATCTCAGTCCGCAGCAGTTCCAGCGGACACGCCAGCCTGCATAGCCCCAGCAGTTGCCCCCTCTCCGCCAGCAAATTCGCCCGTTCAGTCCGCAGCTCCCCAGCAACCTCAAGATGAGGAATTCGCTTCCCTCATGGAGTTCTTCCGTGAGGCGGCCAGGGGGAGCCCAGCCCGCAGGCTTGATTTTACTAAAGATGGTCAGGTCGCACGGCCAGCTGCGACCTCTGCTCCAACTGAAGTTGAGGACCCCTCTCCATTTGTGGGTAGGATCTGTTGGGAGCCGGCTTCGAACAATTTTAGGGAGCCTCGCTTGCCCTCCTACACTGGAGAGTCTGATCCAGTCACGCATCTGCAGGCTTTTGAAGATGTTGTAGCCCTGAGATGCTTAACGGACGCTATGAAGTGCAAACCTACAAAGCACGTGTACTCCAAAAAATGTCCCGTACCCGTACACGGTACGTTTGCGGGTACTGGTACGGCCCGGTACGGCAAAAAAAGTACCCGGTACGTTTATTGTTTTTTGGTACGGGCCGGTACTGCCGGGTACTTCCTGATATTATTAATAGCGCGGATCATTATTCACGTTAGGGCTAACTTCTTCGACAAACCCACGACAGATCTCCCGCGAGCGACCTCGACGGCGGCAGATCTCCTGCGAGCGTACTCGACGGCGAGATCCCTTCTGCGAGTGACCTCGACGGCGGCAGATCTCCTGCGAGCGACCTTGACGGCGACATCCTTCTGCGAACCCTATCGACAAACCCACAACTCCAGGTCTCCACTATTTTGACGTCATCGACTCCTGCGAGCCCTGTCGACCTCAACGGAAACTCCAGGGCTCGGTCGTTCTCTATATCAGAAGCTCGATCTGCGCTACACCGACTGTTCCAGCTGCGCGACTGCAAGGCTGCAAGCTCGGTCGACGCTACACCGCCCTTCATTGCCTTCTCACCCCTAATCTACGAGGTTTGGTTTACCCCCAATTTTAATTTCAATGTTCTTCTCTGATTATACATGCTTATTATTACCTCATATCTCTCATAAGTAGTCTCTTTGGAAATATCCATTAAAATTGTAAATAATGGCATACAAACCTAGAAATCATTCTCATTTGGTGTATGATATCACTTTGGTTAATTAGGTACTCCAAAGTTTCACTGATATCACTTTGATTTTAGCATGCATTGATTTTTTCAAGCAATTGTATATTTTTAGGATTTCTAACATCCAAAAAAACGGTCGGCGTGGGCGACAATCACCCACGACAAATGTCCTTAAATAAAATAAGTAGTCCATAATAACAATCTCATAGTTATTTTTGGGAGTTAATTAGCAATCTATTGGAGTTTGCATTTGGCGTGAGTTAGTAGATTTAAGGACATTTAATTTAATAATCTTAAGTAGTCTCTTTGGAGTTTGCATTCGGCATGAGTAATTTTTATGAGTTTGCTAACCTATCGCTTGATGAGCCAGAGATGGAAGCAAATATTATTTAACGATGAAGAAAACGATGACCTTGAAAATCAAGAACTTTAATCATTATAAGATTTTTATTTGTTTTGTTGAACTATGTATGTCCTATATGACTATATCATCATTGAATTTTTTTTGTGTTTGGTGAACTATAATCCTATATCTTCTTTTAGATGGATTTCTTTTCCTGTATTTTCCTTTTCCTAGAGGATATTTTTAATATGATTCTCACTTTCATCATTCCTTAGAATAGTCTAATTTTTTTATTTATGTGAACAATCTTAACATCTTGTGCATGTATGGTGATAACTGATAACATTTCATTGAATATATTCTTGCTGCAAATTAACTTGTTATATGTGTTTTTTAATTTTTTTTCACATACCCAAACATACCCGTACCGTGCTATTTTATAATTTTGTTGTACCACGTACCGGTACCCGTACCACGTACCGGTACCTGTGCTTCACAGGTGCAAACTCTTGCTTACCATTTTTGATGGCCAAGCTAGAGAATAGTTCCATGAGTTGTACCCCCAGTCCATCGCTTGCTTTGCAGAGCTTCGTAGAGAGCTCTTGTTGAGATTTGCTACATCTAAGAAAAGGAAGAGCAGGTCAGCAACCCTTTTCAAGATCAAGCAGAGGGATAACGAACCAGTGGCTCGGTTCGTTGATCGTTTCCAAAAGGAAATTTTGGGGGTCAAGAATATGGACCCAGATCTCTACAAAGTCGCCTTGATCAACGGTCTAAGGGAGGGACCCCTTAAATTCAAAGCAACCACTAAAGAGCCTGCAACGTATCTGGAGTTGATCACTCTGGCAAACCAATTTATTGAAGGGGAAAATGACAATCCCACTTATATTTCTTCTTTGACAGCTAGGGCTGAAGAAGGAAGAGATGTGGCAGATTCCTCTACAGCTCGTCATCCATCCATGCCCCCTCGCCGAGACTTCCAACCCCCGGCTCAAAGGGGAAGGAACTATCGTCATAAGCAACCATTCCAGGGCCATCAATAGTTTCGTGATCAAAAACTGTCGTTGGCCGCCGCATCCACTCCAGCCGCTCTTCAAGTTCTACCGGTTCTTCAGGTCAGGGATGATTCCTGCTCGGGTGGTTAGCAGAGCAGCAATCCCATAGACGAGCTTGCAACAATGGGTCTGATAGTTTACGAGGTCATCCAAATTCTGCAGAAGAAGTAAGAGTTCAAGAAAGGTTTTCAGAAAGTGGAAGGGAGGCCCCGAAGTTTTGAGCTTTACTGTGAATTCCACAGGGATAAGGGGCATCTAACTGAGAATTGCAGAGCCCTTCGCCAGTTGGTGGAACGACTTCTTGCAGCGGGAAAACTGAAAGATCTTGGCCAGAAGGAGCCTCCAGTGAAACCGTCCACCTCGAAGGGTAAAGTGGTGGAAGAGGTTTTCTGGGAATGTGATGAAGTTGAGGATTTTGGCCATCTCGGCAGCATCAACGTTGGAGGGGAATGCGTCGATGCCGACGACGAAGGCACTCTCGGGGAACTCTTCTGCAGTCATGGGGGAGCAGTGGCAGAGTCAACCCGAAAATCTTCTATGACAAGAATCTATCAGCATGAGGTGGCCACAACCTCTACTTCTGCTCCTCCAAGGGGAATCATCACCTTTGGTCCAGATGACTTTCCGCAGATAGCCAACCCCTTCAACGATGCAATTGTGATCAAGGCAAATACCGAAAACTACACGGTAAGGAGAATTTTGATTGATACTGATAGTTTAGTGAATCTCATTTTCAAGACAACTTATGAGGCTCTGAATACTGCGAAGCCCTTGCTTTCCACCGAAGGGCCACTCTACGGTTTCTCTGGTGAAAGGAAAGAGGTAGAAGGAAGTGTGGCCCTCTTAGTAACCCTCGGAGGGGGTTACAAAGCTCATTCAGTTCGTGATAGTTGACTCGCCTAGCAGCTACTACGCTATCTTCGGGAGACCCCTCCTCAATGAATACCAGGCAGTGGTTTTAACTTACCATCTTGTTATTAAGTTTGCAGCTGAAGGCAGGCAATATCGGATCAAGAGCGATCCAAGGATGGCACGGGAGTGCTACGTTCAGGCGGTCAATGTGATCGAGGAAGGCTCGCTCCCTGCAGTTTTAGTTGCTACTCCAAAGGATGCAACCTTTTCAGAGGCAGTCAAGGACTTGGAAGAGGGAACTCGAGAAGGAACTCACCTGGAACCTGCCCAGGCGACTCAAGGAGTTCCCATCGCAGAGGGAGAGGAGAGGAAACTCTCCATCAACTCAGAGCAGTCGGAAGAAGAGAAAGCAGAGTTGATTGCCTGTCTGTTAAAGAACTTAGATGTCTTCGCTTGGGCAGCAGAGGACATGCCAGGAGTGGATCCGGATGTTGTTTGCCATCGCCTCAGCATCGCTCCTGATTTCAAGCCTGTTCAGTAAAAGAAGAGGTAGGTGGCAACTAAGTTGGCGGAACCCATCAGAGAGGAGGTCTTCAAGCTCTTCAAAGAACTTAGATGTCTTCGCTTGGTGTCGAACATTATAATGGTGAAAAAACAGGAGGAAAGTGGCGAATGTGTGTTGATTTCACCAAATTAAATAAAGTGTGCCCTAAATATTGTTACCCCTTGCCTCGGATAGATGCATTAGTAGATTCCGCGGTTGGGTATCATTGTATGAGTTTTTTAGATGCGTTTTCTGGTTATCACCAGATTAGAATGCAGAAGCCTGACGTTCCTCATACGTCCTTCTTCACGAACGATGGTTGTTATTGTTATCTTGTGATACCTTTCGGGCTAAAAAAACGCAGGTGCCACATATCAGCGTATGATGGATTTTGTGTTTAAGGAGCAAAAAGGGAAAAATCTTGAAGTTTATGTCGATGACCTACTTATAAAAAGTAAAAAATTTTGCATTGCACCTGCAAGACGTTCGCTACTCTGCGGAGGTATAACATGAGATTGAACCTGTTAAAATGCATTTTCGGGGCGAGTAAGGGGAAATTTCTCGATCATTTTCTTACACACGAGGGACTAGCTCCCAATCCAGATAAAGTGAAAGTGATCCTTGATATGACACCTCCTCGTTCCCCAAAAGAAGTTCAACAATTAGGAGGAAGGCTGACAGGCCTTGGGAGATTTATTTCCCAAGTAGGAGACAAAAGCGCCCCTTTTATCAAAACTCTTCGAGGAGCATCAAAGTTTGAGTGGACCAAAAAATGTGTTGAATCTTTCAAACAGCTCAAAAAATAACTCACTTCAACTCCTCTGCTCCAGAGCCCTCAAGCAGGAGAAATGTTGTACATCTACTTGGGAGTTGTCCCAGAGGTAGTCAGCTCAGTTCTGGTTAGAGAAGAAGGAAGAAGGCAATATCTGGTGTATTACATAATCCACATACTTAAGAATGCCAAAACGAGATATTCGATTCTAGAGAAGCTGGCTCTGCCATTAGTAATGTATGCCTGAAGACTCTGGCCATATTTCTAGGCACATTCAGTTCAGGTGGTGGCTAATCAACCATTGAAGAACGTCCTAGAAAAGCCGGAACATTCAGGAAGATTAGTCAAATGGGCGATCGAGCTTATTGAGTTTGATATCTCTTATGTACCCAGGACAGGCACCAAGGCACAGGTGTTGGCAGATTTTGTGGTAGATACAACAGAATCAAGTTCTAGTTATACAGAACGGTCTCCTCTGGCCTGACAATTTAGGTGGATGGGGCTTCGGGCAGAAACTCCTCAGGGGCAGGAGTGATGCTCATCAATCCAAATGGAATCAAGTTGGAGCAAGCTATAAAATTCTATTTTCAAACAACAAATAACCAAATAGAGTACGAAGCACTTTTGGTCGGTTTAAGATTTGCTAAAGAATTGGGAATCAAGCATGTGCATGTTAAAACAGATTCTCTGGTAATGGCCTCACAAGTACTCGGCAATTTTGAGACCAAGGAGCCGATGTTGAAAAAATATCTAATACTGGTTAAGGAAGAAGTCGGCAGGTTTACAAGCTTCGCCATTAAACACATCCCAAGAATGCAGAACACGGAAGCAGATGAGTTAGCAAAATTTGGTCTCCCTTCGGGTGGGACGACCTCAGAGCTTTTTCATCCGGTAATAGATGAAGGGGAGTTGATGCAAGTTGATCAACGTCCATCTTGGATGGATCCGTTCATACTGTATTTATCAACAGGAGAATTTCATCAGTTGGTGAAAGACAAGAAAAGATTCAAGATAAAAGCTGCAAATTACTATCTTATCTCTGGAATTCTTTACAGGAAGACTTTTTCTCTCACCAATAGCAAGGTGCGTATCAGAAGAGGAAACCTCAATCGTGCTTCGAGAAATTCATTCGGGGAATGTGGTAGTCATTTGGGAGCAAGGACTTTAGAAAAAAGAATACTGCGACAAGGATATTTCTGGCCCACGATAAAGAAAGACATTAAATCTTATGCAAAGAAATGTGTTCAATGCCAAAAGTTTGCTCCATTTCAGCTCCATCCAACCCAAAAACTCACGTCAGTTGCAACACCATGGCCCTTCGCAGTTTGGGGGATTGACCTCCTCGGACCTTTTCCTATGGCAAGTGGGCAGTGACGCTTCTCACTAGTGATGATTGACTATTTCAGTAAGTGGATTGAAGCAAAGGCATTGGCAAGAACAACAACGCATATAGTGAAGAACTTTGTCCGGGGAGAGATAATTTGCAGGCATGGGATTCCGATGGCAATAATCACGGATAATGGGCCATAATTTTACAACGAAGAAATGATTAGCTTCTGTAGGCAGGTCGGCATAGAGCTGCGATTCTCATCAGTGCATCATCCCAGGAACAACGAACAGGTTGAAGCAGCAAATAAGCAGGTGCTTAACCTATAAAAGAAGGTGCAAAATCTAAAAGGAAGTTGGGCAGACGAACTTCCTTCAGTTCTGTGGACCTTGAGAACAACACCATCATCTGCCACTGGGGAGACTCCTTTTAAACTTTCTCATGGCTTAGAGGCTCTCATCCCTGTAGAATTTGAAGTCCAAACCCCAAGGGTTTTGCTAGCTAGACAAAAGTTGGGAGGATTGGCTTGAGATCAACTACAAAAATATGAAATGTAGTCTGGATCAAATTGAAGAAATTCGGGATGAAGCCGCTATCAGACATGAGGAAGTCAAGTGCAGGGTGGCAAGGTTTTATGACAAAAATATAAGGGTCAAACATTTTCTGGTGGGAGACCTCGTTTTAAAAAAGGTTGATGCGGCTGCACGAGTCGGTTCAGTAGGAAAGCTGAATCCAAATTGGGTCGGGTCATTCATTGTCAAAGAGGTTCTAAAGAGTGGAGCATATCGACTACAAACCTATGAGGGGAAGACATATCTCACACTTAGAGCGGAGATGATCTAAAACGGTTTTATTCTTGAATGTTGTCCTCTCTTGAACTTATATAGCTAGTGATTATATCAATAAAAAGGCCTCTTTTACTGACACTTTTCTTTGACAAGTCAACTTTGCTTCTCTATTTTGCAACTCGAGATTAAGGATCATTGGATCAGGAGACATCGTCGGGTCCATCTTAAACCTCCACCAGAATCATTGTCATTAGCGTAACACCACAATGACCACGTGATGCGGGGAAATTTTGCACCGTGTAGTGGGAGCTTGTAGATTATCGTGCGGCGGACTTCTGGATTACGGATCTCAGCCGATATCTAACCTCACCTCTGCATTTTGGAGGGGACAGGGTGGGTGTTAGCTCTACTATGCATCATAAGGGATATCGTTACAGCTTTGATGATCTCTCTGAGAAAAGCAATGCAGCCATGCGCGCACCTGCCCAATTGATCATCTTAGCATGTGACCCTCTGTAACACCCCTTCCCAGTATTACAGAAATCAGCCGTCCGGCCGGGTCAGCGATATAAAGAAGACTAGGAAACAGTATTAAAACTAGTAGCATCAGGTAATAAAAGTCTATACTGAGCGGATTTAAGACTTACAGCGGAAGTAAAAAAAATAAACTAAAGTAACCACATACTTGATATCTGCATTCACAGAGCCACTAAACAAGAATGGAATTGTAATAACTGAAAATCTGGTAACAATAATAGTCTGATACAGGTTATATAAAATATTAACCGGGTACATTATCCACATCTACAAGTACATGCTGAAACAGAGTAAACTGAAAGGGTAAAGTACTACAAACTGACGTCACCATAACGCTCATCCTATACGTAGTTTCCCACCTGGATCACCTGAAAAACATTGCTCACGAAGGGTCAGAGTAAAGAAAAACAATTCCCCTTAGTGACACTAAAACAGATTTACATATGAATGCATGCATGTCTTTAAAACTAGTCTCGTGCACTGAAAACATTTTATGATATATGTTATGCATGTTTTTCCTATACTTTCTGGTGAACACACTATAGTTCTATATTCATGACTTTTCGTTCATTTACCCAAGTCCTGACGTTCACTAACTAGTGTACTGTCTCACGTCAAGTCTGTACTTGAGCTCTAGGTGGCTTTTAGCCTCCACGTTTACTGGGAAAGGCTCTAGGCAGAGTAGCTCCTAACGCGCAAAAATCTGAAACTGGCGACCCGAGACCATCTGACGAACTCAATTGTTCTAGTGCCACGCGGACACGGTCTCGAATCTACTAACTGTCTAAAAGGGGAGTCAACTCACATGACTGTAACTCATAGGATACCATATGCCCTATGAGGAAGGTAGTGCGTCTCTACCAAGCACGAAAAGACTGGTGTGCTACTGACCTTTTTGGTCTGACGCTACTCTGCATGGGATATCTTTTCTGGTGTACTACTGAGCGACCCTTGACTTTCTCGTAGTCGACTTGAAGGTATCTTCGCACCCTTGATTGGACAATCTCCAAACTTACGTACACGCGTGAAGTTTCGTACGTAACTAACTGTTCATGACTTTACTAACGTGGTTATGGAAGAAGGCGTTATCACACGCGTTTCCACGATTATTTTCCTAGTGTCACACTTTTCTATGCATGGTTATGATGCTTATACGAAACCTACTCATGCGTACAAAATATAATTACTTGATATGTCTAACTAAAAGAAATTAGGATTTCCTTACAGAGGTGCGGCGACGCTCGTATACTCGGCGCGGCGACATTTTCTCTTCGAAAAGCAAATCCTACTGCTGGGGACCTTTAGAATGTTGCCCCGACCCCACCAAAGTCCTGCAAATTCAAGGCAGTCCTAATTATCGCATTTTCCCCTTAGGGTTAACCTTTTGAAAAAAAATTCCAAAATGCTAGAGTCGTCCAAAATTAACGGCTAACGTAGTGTATTACCTTCACGAGGGAGGGATTGAAGCTTCCAATGCGCCTAACTCCAATTTCGCGGTGGAAACCGTGCTCCAAAACCTAATTAGGGCACAAGGATGAAAACCTAGGTTAAACTAGTTTCCAAAACGAAGGAAAACCAAGCAGAAATCGAGAAAAGGAAGAGAACGAACTCACCGCAACCAAAATGTTCAACTTCCACCGATTAGGGTTGAATCCGGCACTTCCACGGCTAAGGAAGGAAAAGGAATGCCCACCGATGCCAGTAGAGGAGGGAGAAGTCGGAGATGGAAACCGGAGGAGAAACGGCCGCCGATTAGGGCAGCGGGAGGCCGTCGGCCTGGCGTCGTCGCGAGCGGACGGGCGATGCTGCGGAATAGGCGAATCGGGAGGTAAGCGTCGGGCTGCGGTTTCTAATCCGCAAACAATAGGATACGGGAACTAATGGCTTGCGGGATTTACTTCATGGCTAAAGCGGTTTTGATAACAGTATGAATAGAGGGGGGCAAATTACTATTGGCACCCCAACCTAAATCCTTTGAAGATTAACTCATTTTCACACCGCGCATCACTAAAATAAAATGCGTCTCTTTACCACTACATCTGAGATAAATTACAATTTAACGAATGCGACCCAAGGCATAGTAACATTGTACCTTGACGACGCGCTGAAACGATCAAAATCCGTCGCGACTTGCCCCTACAAATTTTAAATAATTTCGCGTCAGATTTTCGGATGTTACAAATCTCCCCTCCTAACAAAAATTTTTGTTCTCGAAAATTGTAATCATACCTGAATCGAAGAGAAAAGAATAGTCTGCATTGCTCTTAAGTTCATCCTCTCGCTCCCAAGTATACTCTGGTCTGGCACAGTTCATCCAAAGGACTTTGACCATGCGAATCTCCCTATTTCTGAGCTTCTGTATCCTTGAATCACTATTCTGACTGGTCTAACCCCAATACTAAGATCTGTCTCAATTGGTGTTTCCTCGGTACTGATGATCTGACTAGGATCTCTGACTGCTCTCCTCAGAAAGCAGACGTGGAATACATCATGTACACCACTCATTTCCTCAGGTAAGGCCAACCTGTAAGCAACCTCACCGACTCTTTCCAGTACCTCAAAAGGACCAACGAATCTGGGGCTCAGCTTTTTCATCCGCTTTATTCTAGAGACTCCTCTGACTGGTCTGACCTTCAGATAAACATAGTCTCCAACACTGAACTCTACTGACCTGTGCTTCTGATCATGATACTTGGCCTGGCGATCCTGAGCTGTCTTCATACGCTCCTGAATAAGCTTGATCCTGTCAGTAGTCTTATCAATCCATGACTCCCTGATAGTAGATCTTTCCTCATTTTCAGTCCAACACAACGGTGTCCGACAACGTCTGCCATAGAGGGCCTCGAACGGTGTCATCCCAATACTCGTCTGAAAGCTGTTGTTGTAGGAGAACTCCACAAGAGTAACATATTTCTCTCACTTTCCTCCAAAGTCCAAAATGCACATCCGAAGCAAATCCTCCAAAGTCCTATTAGTGCGCTCAGTCTGTCCATCTGTCTGGGGATGGAATGCGGTGCTGAAATGTAATCTGTTACCCAACCGCTCCTGTACGTATCGCCACTCCCTGGAGGTGAATCTGCCGTCTCGATCTGAAACTATAGTCCTGGGAACACCGTGAAGCCGAACTATCTCGTCTAAATATAATTATGCCAGCTTCGGATCTTGATCCGTCTTCCTAAGAGTAATGAAATGGGCGACCTTAGAAAGTCGATCAACTATAACCCACAAGGAATCATTCTCACTCTGCGATCTCGGCAAACCATGAATGAAATTCATGGATATATCTTCGAATGTCCACTCAGGAATGGGAAGTGGCTGCAACTTGCCTCCAGGCCTTTGGCACTCGGCCTTAACCAACTTGCACGGCTCACACTTCCCTACGTAATCTGCAACATCTCTCTTCAAGCCTGGCCACCAGACTACCTTCTTGAGATCTGCATACATCTTCGTGCTACCCGGATGTATAGAATATCTAGAATTGTGTGCCTCAAATAGAATATCCTCGCGAAGGTGACTAACATCGGGGATACACACCCTGCCATCAAACAACAATAAATCATCCTGAATAGTGAATCCCTCCTTCTGACATGTCTGCACTGAGCTCCAAATCTCTGCCATCTTTGGATCCAACGGTAGAGCTGTCCTGATTCTATCATTGATATCACAGGTAATCTCCATCCAACTCAAACTTGCAGAACCAAAACTACTGCGTGGCACAACGGTAATATCCAGTCTCTCTAGCTCTCGCACTAACTCCTCCTGCTGAGTGAGAAGGGCGAAACACGAACCTCTACGGCTAAGGGCATCAGCTACAACGTTCGCTTTTCCTGGATGTTACTGAATGTCTACGTCGTAGTCTGATAGAAACTCTAACCATCTGCGCTGCCTCAAATTGAGATCTCGCTGATCAAAGATATACTTGAGTCTCTTATGATCAGTGAAGATCTCACAACGCACTCCATAGAGATAGTGCCTCCAAATCTTCAGAGCATGTATGACTGCCGCAAGCTCCAAGTCATGCACTGGATAGTTCCTCTCATGAACCTTTAATTGTCTTGAGGCATAGGCTACGACATTTTCATGCTGCATGAGAACACACCCCAAACCCTGACCTGATGCATCGCTGTAGATCTGAAATCCGTCAGGCCCTGAAGGTAAACTCAAAATCGGTGCGGTCATCAACCTGCCCTTCAAGTCCTCAAACGTCAATTCACACTCAACAGTCCAATCCAAGCCCTTACCCTTCCTAGTGAGGGAAGTCAGTGGTAAGGCTATCTTTGAAAAATCTCGGATGAATCTCCTGTAGTAGCCAGCAAGACCCAAAAAGCTGCGAACCTCTGAAACGGTCGTCGGCCTTGGCCAATTCTTAATGGCCTTTATCTTCTTCGGATCAACATTAACCCCTTTCTGACTGATGATGTGGCCTAAGAATGCAATCTCTGAAAGCCAAAACTCACACTTTTAAAACTTGGCATACAACTGGTTCTTCCTGAGTGTGCTCAAAACCATCCTGAGGTGTGCTGCATGATCTTCTGCACTCTTAGAGAACACCAAGATGTCATCTATAAAGACGATGACACAACGATCCAAGTACTCCCGAAATACCCTGTTCATCATGTCCATAAATACTGAAGGGGCATTGGTCAGCCCGAACGGCATGACCACGAACTCAAAGTGTCCATATGTGGTGCTGAAAGCCGTCTTCTGAATATCCAAGTCGCGAATCTTTAACTAATGATAGTCTGACCTCAGATCTAACTTGGAGAAAGTGTTCGATCCCACCAACTGGTCAAACAAATCATCAATCCTAGGAATCGGGTAATTGTTCTTTACTGTCAGCTTGTTCAACTGACGGTAGTCTATACACAGTCTCAGACTACCATCCTTCTTCTTCACAAAAAGCACTGGAGCACTCCATGGTGAAGTACTGGGGCGTATGAAACTCAAATCAAGAAACTCCTGCAACTGACTCTTCAACTCTGCTAGTTCACTTGGAGCCATCCGATAGGGAGATTTGGCTACGGGTGTAGCCCCAGGCTGCAAGTCTATCGGGAACTCAATCTCTATATCTGGAGGGGCACCAGGGAGCTCTTCCGGGAAAACATCGGGGAACTCCTGCACCACCGGTACCTCTGACAAGTCAGCCTTAGTCTCTGCATTCATCAGTACTACGAAGGTTTCACAACCCTTACTGATGCACCTTCTCGCTTGGACTGCAGATATGATCATTTTCACTACTCCCTTCAAACCCTGAAAAGAAAATGAAGTCTGATTGGGGTCATCAAACTGTATCTGCTTCGCTCTACAGTCAATCCTGTCGTTGACTGCCGAAAAACAGTCCATTCCAAAAATCAGATCGAATCCTGCAATAGGTAGCTGCAAAGCTTCCACTATAATCTCGGTGTCACCAAACTGCACCGGTACCATGCACCTATCTCTGGTCTGCAGAAGGGATCCATTCGGCATCATAACATCCAGCGCTACAGTCTCTGGGAAGACTTCTAAATTCAACTTACGCACTAGAGATTCTGCGATAAACGAGTGTGAGGCACCCGTATCAAACAGAATCTTAGAGGGTAAATTATGAATCATAAGGATGCCTACATGAATGATTTTCAAAAATAAAAAGAGTGTCACTACGGAGGATTAAAATAAACTTGTCAGGCAAAGTAAACACTTACCTGTCACTACATCATCCTGCTCCTTAGCCTCCTGCTGACCAAGCTCATAAGCTCTGGGCTACACCAATTCTCGACCCTGCTGTGGTCTTCCATCAGTAATCATCAAAGCTTTGCCCTTGCCTGCACTGCTAGGGCCACCAACCTCATACTTCGACTGCAGGAACAAATTACACTTGTCATCTACAGAAAATTCATAAATGTACAAAAATACAACAAGGTTGATTACCTGATTCGAACCACCTTCCTGACAGAAACGAGCTATGTGTCCAGGTTGACGACACTTGTAACACACGCCCGCGCTGGCCAAACACTCTCCTGGATGGCGACGCTGACACTTGGGACAAAGGGGGTAGTCTCTGCTCCTGTCACCAAATTGATCATTCTTCCTCGCATCAGGCTTCTGCTTCTTGTTCCAGTTCTTCCCCTGATCATTCCTTCTCTGCTGCGACTGATGCGAATCCTGAGATCGATTTGCACGGAAATTACTTCGTTTTTGAACCTTCTGCTGGTCAGTCTCCAGCCTGCGAGCCGTATCCACTAAGCTCTTGTAATCAGCATTGACCATAGTCATCAGCGGCTGTCTCAACGAGTCACGTAAACCATCCACAAAGCGGCTGCACTTCTCAGTCTGGTCTCCCTGCATCACGCCCGCATATCGAGCCAGATGGGTAAGCTCTCGCTCGTACTCAGCAACAGTCCTGTCCCCCTAGAAAAGCCTAAGGTATCTCTCCTAGAGACCTCGTCGTGCAGAAGGAGGCACGAACCAATTTGCAAGGGCTCTAGAAAATTCTCCCCACGTAAACATGTCTGGCGTACGACCTGGCCAAAGCATGGTCATATAATTTTTAAAAAAGAACATATCACTTCCAAAAATAAAAGAAATTTTCATAACCATCTACCTGCGGGGTCATCTGCCCGGTACTTGTCCCACCAGACCTTTGCCTCACCTCGGAGGAGGAAAACTGCCAGAGGAACCTTCTTGTTCTCTGGGCACTCCAAAACATCCAGCAGGTCTCTGGTGTTTGCCACCCAATCATCTGTGTACATCGGGGTCTCGTCCCCACTGTAGTTCGAAGGTTGTAGCTCTCTAAAGTTCCTCAAATAGCGCTCCAGGGTCATCTCCACTGGTGCTGGGGCAGGAGCTGGTGCAGGGGCTGGTATTTGTACTGGAACTGGAAACCCTGCAGCCAGTCCTCTCTGAAACTCCATCAAGGCAACAGTAACCGCCTTGGAAATCTGAGACGCTATGTCAGTGCCCTCTGTAACTGCTGGAACTGGTGGTACCTGCGGCACGGCAGCATCTCTCATAGTCGCGTTAGGAACAGGGTTCTGACGTGAAGATTCACCCGGTTCACTTACTCGAGTCGCCTGATAGCACATATAAAAGAAATTTGATTATTTATCAAGCATCTGCAAAATCTGACTGAGCAACTTTACTTCGTACCCTTGCGAAAACTAAGGCTTAAACGCAACTTAAAATACTCTACTAACAAGAGTTTACTCTTACACAATCTTATGGCTCTGTGAAAACCTTCTAGGGTCCAGGGATCCTAAACCTAGATCTGATACCAATTTGTAACACCTCTTCCCAGTATTACAGAAATCAGCCGTCCGACCGGGTCAGCGATATAAAGAAGACTAGAAAACAGTATTAAAACTAGTAGCAGCAGGTAATAAAAGTCTATACTGAGCGGATTTAAGACTTACAGCGGAAGTAAAAAAAATAAACTAAGGGTAACCACATACCTGATATCTGCATTGACATATAAACTAAACAAAAATGGAATTGTAATAACTGAAAATCTGGTAACAATAATAGTCTGATACATGTTATATAAAATATTAACCGGGTACATTGTCCACATCTACAAGTACATGCTGAAACAGAGTAAACTGAAAGGGTAAAGTACTACAAACTGACGCCACCATAACGCTCATCATAAACGTAGTTTCCCACCTGGATCACCTGAAAAACATTTTTCACGAAGGGTCAGAGTAAAGAAAAACAATTCCCCTTAGTGACACTA
Source organism: Platanthera guangdongensis (assembly GCA_039583875.1). NCBI lineage: Eukaryota > Viridiplantae > Streptophyta > Magnoliopsida > Asparagales > Orchidaceae > Platanthera > Platanthera guangdongensis. Next base: position 131,370,827 of record CM077156.1, read on the forward strand.
AAACAGATTTATATATGAATGCATGCATGTCTTTAAAACTAATCTCGTGCACTGAAAACATTTTATGATATATGTTATGCATGTTTTTCCTATACTTTCTGATGAACACACTATAGTTCTATATTCATGACTTTCCGTTCATTTACCCAATTCCTGACGTTCACTAACTAGTGTACTGTCTCACGTCAAGTCTGTACTTGAGCTCTAGGTGGCTTCTAGCCTACACGTTTACTAGGAAAGGCTCTAGACAGAATAGCTCCTAATGCGCAAAAATCTGAAACTGACGACCCGAGACCATCTGACGAACTCAATTGTTCTAGTGCCACGCGGACACGGTCTCGAATCTACTAACTATCTCAAAGGGGAGTCAACTCCCAAGACTGTAACTCATAGGATACCATATGCCCTATGAGGAAGGTAGTGCGCCTCTTCCAAGCACGAAAAGACTGGTGTGCTACTGACCTCTTTGGTCTGACGCTACTCTGCATGGGATATCTTTTCTGGTGTACTACTGAGCGACTCTTGACTTTCTCGTAGTCGACTTGAAGGGATCTTCGCACCCTTGATTGGACAATCTCCAAACTTACGTACACGTGTGAAGTTTCGTACTTAACTAACTGTTCATGACTTTACTAACGTGGTTATGGAAGAAGGCGTTATCACACGCGTTTCCACAATTATTTTCCTAGTGCCACACTTTTCTATGCATAGTTATGATGCTTATACGAAACCTACTCATGCGTACAAAATATAATTACTTGATATGTCTAACTAAAAGAAATTAGGATTTCCTTACAGAGGTGCTGCGACGCTCGTATACTCGGTGCGGCGACATTTTCTCTTCGAAAAGCAAATCCTACTGCTGGGGACCTTTAGAATGTTGCCCCGACCCCACCAAAGTCCTGCAAATTCAAGGCAGTCCTAATTATCGCATTTCCCCTTAGGGTTAACCTTTTGAAAAAAAATTCCAAAATGCTAAAGTCGTCCAAAATTAACGGCTAACGTAGTGTACTACCTTCACGAGGGAGGGATTGAAGCTTCCAATGCGCCCAACTCCAATTTCGCGGTGAAAACCGTGCTCCAAAACCTAATTAGGGCACAAGGATGAAAACCTAGGTTAAACTAGTTTCCAAAATGAAGGAAAACCAAGCAGAAATCGAGAAAAGGAAGAGAACGAACTCACCGCAACCAAAATGTTCAACTTCCACCGGTTAGGGTTGAATCCGGCACTTCCACGGCTAAGGAAGGAAAAGGAATGCCCACCGATGCCAGTAGAGGAGGGAGGAGAAGTCGGAGATGGAAACCGGAGGAGAAACGGCCGCCGATTAGGGCAGCGGGAGGCCGTCGGCCTGGCGTCGTCGCGAGCGGACGGGCGATGCTGCGGAATAGGCGAATCGGGAGGTAAGCGTCGGGCTGCGGTTTCTAATCCGCAAACAATAGGATACGGTAACTAATGGCTTGCGGGATTTACTTCATGGCTAAAGCGGTTTTGATAACCGTATGAATAGAGCGGGGCAAATTACTATTGGCACCCCAACCTAAATCCTTTGAAGATTAACTCATTTTCACACCGCGCGTCACTAAAATAAAATGCGTCTCTTTACCACTACATCTGAGATAAATTACAATTTAACGAATGCGACCCAAGGCATAGTAACATTGTACCTTGACGACGCGCTGAAACGATCAAAATCCGTCGCCACTTGCCCCTACAAATTTTAAATAATTTCGCGTCAGATTTTCGGATGTTACACCCTCGAACACTCCTTGATACTCTCGAGCAGTGCCTGCAGGAGACCCACAGCCAGGTTGATCTCTCTGAGGAAAGCAATGCAGCTCTACGCGCACCTGCCCAATTGATCAATTTGGTCTGTATCTCCAGGCAAGAGAGCAGTGTGTCCTTCTTTCTCTAAGTTGAAAGAGTTTACACCTTTTGTGACCTCGCTGAGGAAAGCAATGCAGTCCTGCGCGCACCTGCCCACTTGGTCACCTAAGACTGTAACTCTTTCCAAGCCTGAAATATTAATCTTGTGGGCGGAAGTTGTATCCACAAAGGACGCATTGTATGAATTAAATCAGACGGACATGATCATATAGCAACGGACAACAAATACTTATGGTTTGATCAAAACAATAATTGTGTGACCTGCAATATCTTTTTGGCCCACGAAAGCGACCTGACTTCTATGATATATCTGCGCAAGTTGGTCAATCAATCTCCATCTAATTAATCTCAATCACGAATATACTCTCCAAGTCGCGCCAGCTGTCATTAAAAACCCTATTTAGCAAAGCAACGCGAGCGGATAATAAAACTGATTCTAGCGGCTTGATTAATGAATCTGTGCGCTCTATTACTTGTGATTTTCGGTAATATATTGGAGTTAATTTGCGATAACAGACGATTTCTAATTATTTTCCCCACCTGTAGAATTAACTCGCTGGTTCAGGTCTTCAGTTGTGTTAGCTCGTGTTAGTCCAGTGATGAGAATTCGATCCTGATTAGTGCGGACTGGTTTTCCAGCAGACATTATCATGTAGCATTTCAATCATCTCTTACCCAAGGATCAGCTGTGGCGGATTTAACTCTACGAATCTTTGACATTTCAAGGCTAGTTATAAGCTCGAAGCATGTTATTAAAGAGTGCGGACAGACTACAAACATTACTATGGAATCCGCCAAAAACTACTCAAACAAGAATGGTGAACTGACGAAGCATCCTTTTCATTTCTTTCAGAAAATCACTTACAACTTTTTGAATTCGTGCGGCTTACAAAAAAAAGAGGTCGTCGAGCCTTTGCAAAAGAAAAGTGTAAAAAAAACAAAACATTTAATCAGAAGGCTTCAGCTTCTTTGCTGCAGGAACTGGGCTTTCAGGCTTGTCTTCTAGGCGTATGTACAGAACTTGAATCTTTTGATGTGGACTCCAAAGATTTCGCTTCCTGATCGACATCATTCAAACCATCGCCCGCGGCTTCTTGGATATCCTGCTCGTCCTCCACTTCGACCTCGACCTCTTCAATCTCCTCTTCTTCCTCCTCTTCGCTAAATGTGGCCTCGCCCTTGGCCGCACGCTCCATCGCAGCGACTTTCCTCCTCAACTCAGGAAAGAGCTCGACAAAGGGAACATCAACGACGCCCTCCTTTGCATGCCCGAACTTGATGAAACAGCGGACGGCGACCTGGACGCTCTCCTTCACAAAAGGCATCATTGCGTATTGGAAGTCCGAGTTTTCGATGTCATATGACCTCTGCAAAAAGCAAGGCAGTCAGATAGTGCGGACACTATTACAAGTCGTAGTGAATGAAATCCTTACCGTTTCTTTTTCCTTCAGCTGTGCAACCTCTGCGCTAAGCCGCTTGTTTCGCTCACGGAGTTGGTTGTTTTCCTTCGCCATGCCCTTCAATGCACAGCCCATAAAATGGCATGTTACCAAGCTATTCGCATGGGCTTGTGCATCCAGGTACGGGAGGTCGACAGTGGGAACTTGCTGGAGCTCGCGCAGGTTCCTTTTTACATACATCGTCGTGCTGGCAATATGAGCATGGAGAGTAAGTCTGGTGGACATCCAGGAAGGAAGTGCAGTGGAAACGCGGACGTGCTTATTCTTCCGGTGCCACTGCATCATCTAGTTTCCCCGCAGATCCTTCTGGTTTACTCCAAAGTCATGGAGGTCGAAGCTCTCTGAGGAGGAGGAGTTCGCAACGAGATCATTCTCCTCCTTCCTCTTCCTGGCGACCTCTTTCTTCCTTTCCATCTGAGTAAGAGACGGCCCGCCAGGAGTTTGCGGAAGGTTGGCTGGAATATTCAAAGTAGCTGAGAAGAGAACCATAGTTAGCAAGATGGTTATAAAGTTAATACGGATACAAACTAAGTCCGCAGTGTTTACTCACTTTCCTGGTGAGCTATAACGCACAAGTCCGGCAGCAATGGAATATAATGATCGATGTCCAACCAGGCGCCTTTCAGGAAGTCCACGATTTTCTCCTCCATTTCAGAGAGCCTGATGCTCCTGAACTCGCTATCCACAAGTTCTTGTAGATATGTGTGTTCGAAGCCTAGATCGCCTTGGAACATTAGATAGCGAGAAGACCAGTTATGAACCTTATTTGGAAGGTTCACCATTTTCAGTCTGCGGCAGTAGAAGTAGATGATCCCCTTGTATGGTTTGCCGCCGGTGGGGGTAATTGAGTGAACAGAAAAGATTCTTCGGAAAATTGGCAGTGAAAATGCTACCGGCTCAGACCGCAGGTAGGCAACAAAACTATAGACGGCGGTGATAGTATTTGGGGCATGCTGAGCCGGCACTACCCCATAATGCTCAAAGATCTTGGCGATCTCCCAGAGCAAAGGAAACCTGAATCCGCAAGCAAAATGGTCAACTGGAATGGCAATCTGATTTGCCAGCGAAGTATTTATTCTTTCATGTTCCAGAGGCAGGCGAACGTGGAATGGTGAATTATCCATATACTCGGCAATGAACTCGTTTAAGTCCGCCACAGGCAACTTGCACTTTTTATGGTCGACAGCGTGAAATGCAGCAGCAGCGTCAGTTCGTGCAGACACCATTTTCGGAGACCGCAGGGACTTCTGCTTCGAGCGCATTTCCTGCAATGAGCTAAGAATGGAGATCTATTTATAGAAAATCAAGCCTGCCAATAAACTGTCAGTTCACGTATATTGATTAGTCAATTCGCACAGTCCGCAAGAATATTTCCAGCAATAGAAAGGACCTACGAATAAAATTTATAGATCGCATAATTCACAGGTATAGCAGACAGAGCAGATATATATTTGAATTCGCACATCTCGCAAATCTTCATAAAATCAGTTCGCACAGAATAAAAAAACAAATTGTTCAGAATATTACAGACATCAAATGTTTACAAAAATTCAACGATCACTACGGCCTCGGCGATCTCGGCGATCAGGATGTTCAGGTCGCTCCCCACGGTCTTTGCAGATATGGGCGACCTGATCACTACCTTGTAGGATCATGGCGTATAGCTGCTGCAGATGATAATGCAGGTGCGGACTCGGCGGATAAGTCAACATTTTCGAAATTCCCAGGAATTTAAAAAAGTGTGGGGATAATGTTGACCCTAGAGTCCGCAAGGCATCTTCAGCCCATTCGGCAGGTCGCCGCGGACTCATTCTTGAGGTCGCATGGGCATCCAGTCATGAGGTAGCCCCGATGTCGTGCACTGAGCAGGTCGCCATCAACAGCGGCGGACAGACATATCAGTCCGCCCAAGTCGGCGCCTAACCAGCGATAGATCAAGGCAAAGGCTCCAGGTCGCAAGGCTCAGTCCGCCCCTCGACGGACTCGAGGTCTCTCGTCTTTTCCTTTCCTTTTGTATCCCATCACCACTACCTTGTTCTCCTGTACATCGGGCAGGCGGTTATTTTATCCCTACCTGCTTGGGCAGGATCCCGAGCCTATAAATAGGGGGGAGTGGCACACCCAAAACACGCTGACTCGAGCCCAGGAGCCCCCTTGTTAAAGGTTGCGGACTCGATTCTCAGGCTTTGTGGACTGTTGCTCGCATAGCTCGGCATCTTTTCACTTTTTCCTTGTAACCACATTCATTCGATCAAGGGAAATCCCGTCGCAAGAGTGGCATTCGCTGCAGCGGGTGAAGTCTGGTGTTGTCGCGATCCGCGGCTCTCTTTTTTCCTCTAACCGTTAGTAGACAACTACTTGCAGTTTTTTCCACCCTCTTTTCCCTTTGCAGGATCTAGGGGTGCATTTCTTGCATCAACAACTCGGGTGTGTACTTGTTATTTATGATGATTTGGCAGGTTTTTTTCTCCAAAACACTTCTCGGGTTAATTCTAGCAGTTTCCCACCAAATCACGCCCATGTCACGTCGTGACTAGGGCATGTACCTAGAAAATTTCAACTAAAAAAGTTTGTTGCTGCCAAAAGTCCACTATCCAATCCTTGTCTTAGTATGGATCATTTTCAACTATATTTTTGTATGTTTTTATTGTATTTTCTCTTTCTGCAAATAGTATAGAATCGCAATTTCAATTCTAGTTTAGCAACGTACTTTTCCTTTCCTAGCATAGAATTTACTTTCAAATACATGCACCTTTCAATTATAACAAGATTCAAGCCTTTATCCCACTACAGTGGGGTCGGCTATATAGATCATTTGTCACGATTTTGTCGTATCGTTTGTCATTATCTCACTAATGCCTAAGTATATCATATCTTTCCTTATAGTTTCATTCCAAGCCTTTATCGGTCTACCCCTCCCTTATTTAACATGTCTAGTTACTAGACTCTCACAACGCCTAACAGGTGCCTCTAATGGTCTATGTTGTACATGTCCAAACCATCTTAATCGAGCTTCTCGCATCTTCTCTGCAATTGGTGCTACTCCTATTTTATACTTGATACATTCATTCTTAATTTTATCCAGTCTCATGTGTCCACACATCCACCTAAGCATTCTCATTCCGCAACTCCCATTTTTTGCTCATGTACACAATTCACTGCCCAACACTCAGAACCATAGAGCATTGTTGGTCTAATTGCAGTGCAGTAACACTTGCCCTTAAGTTTTAATGGTACTTTACGATCACATAAGATCTCTGACGTGTCTCTCCACTTCAGCCAACCAGCTTGGATTCTCTGTGTCACATCTTTATCAATACCTCCATATTTTGAATTATCGATCCTAGATATTTAAAACACTCACTATGGAAAATATCTTGAACACCAAACTTAATAACGAAGTCATCCGTCCTTCTTGCACTGCTAAATTTAAGCATCATATATTCTGTCTTTGCTCTGCTCAACTTAAACCCTTCTTTTCTAAAGTGTCTCACCAAGATTCAAGTTTTGCTTTTACTCCTCCGTGCGTCTAATCGACCAAAATGATATCATCTGCAAATAATAAATACCAAGATATTGCTTGTTGGATATGTCCGGTGAGCTCATATAAGATAAGGGTAAAGAGATGAGGGCTTGAAGCTGAACCTTGATGTAAGCCAACAAAGATAGGGAATTCTTGTATTAATCCTGCAGATGTCCTCACACTTGTCATTGAATTTGTATACATATCTTTGATTAAGCCAATGTATGATATATTTACACCTTTCTTTTCTAAGACTCCAAAAGATCTCTCTTGGAACTCTATCATAAGCCTTCTCAAGATCGATAAACAACATACAAAAAATAACAACACTTAAACATGTACCCCACTATAGTGGGGTCGGCTATATGGATCCTTTGTAGCCATTGTGCCCTATCTTGTCATAATTGATAAACAGCATATAATTATAATTATATTTATTGAAATTGTTTTCTTATCATTTGTAATTCGAGCTTTTAACTTTTATGTCTTTTTTCCAATAGAATTGTATTTTTTTCTGATCATGTTTAGCTAATTCCTTCTAGCATTTGATTGGATGATTTCTTTAGAAATATAATTATGTAATTCCTTTTTCACGAGCTTTGAATGTAAAAGCTCGATTTACCTTTGATTAGCAAATTATTGATTTCAAATTTCTAATATATGATAATCAAGTCTTGATTCGTACTCTAGTTGATCAAGAGATCCGTGAATACGAGTAGATCACTCATTGGTAAAAGGACTTGCATGCACCCCTTGAGAGAGGATGACATAATTCTTTCGAATTTTAGTCAAATCCAATAGTGGCGTTCACCTGGCAAAGCAAGCTTATGGGTTTCAGCTGGTCAAGATATCTTAATCTATAAACCTATGATTAGTTAGTAGTATTCATCTAGCGAGGTGTTATCATAATTTGGGAACCTTCATGATTGAGTTACTATCTTCAAATGCTTAGGAATTGCTATAGATAACTTTGCTTTAGATTGATTCTAGATCAAATGTTTTGTGTTAAATTTTATAATTTTGTTATGAAATAAAACAATTTTATTTGATCGATAAAAAAATAGTAAGAGCATGAGTAGAAGTAATCAACAGCCTCATGGAATATGACACTTGGTATTTCTTCAAAAGATCTAATGCTATGAATGAAAGATACTCTTGCCTATAATTCATAGAGTCGGAGAAAATTGTTAAAGGAGGAAAAATGATTATTATTTCACAAAGAGGGGTTCCCCTCCTATATATGAGGGGAATACAATAGAGGCATAAAACATAAAAATTAAAAGATAATTTGTAACACTAACACTCCCCCTCAAGTAGAGTGTGTGATGTTTTGCATGCCCAACTTGCACATAATTTTTTTGAACGCAGTCTAACTTAAACCCTTGGTGAGAACATCCGGAAGCTGCTAACCTGAAGGAACAAATAATGTGCTCACAACTCCTCTTTCTATATTTTCTTTGATAAAGTGGCGATCAACCTCAACATGCTTTGTGTAGTCATGTTGGACTGGATTGTGAGCTATGCTAATCGTGGCTTCGCTATCGCAGTAGTCTTATGGGGTCTTTATTCCCCGTGTAAAGATCATTCAACAAGGATTTAATCCACAGTCCTTCGAAGATCTCATGAGTCATAGCTCTAAATTCTGCTTCTGCACTTGACCTGGCAACCACATGTCTTTTACTCCTCCACGTTACCAAGTTTCCACCAACAAAAGTGCAATAGCCAGAAGTGGATCTCCTGTCATCAACAGGACCTCCCTAATCAGCATCTGTAAACTGTCAATTCTTTGTCATGAGAGAACAGGATACCCCTTCCAGTACACGACTTAAAATACCGAATGATACGGTAGGCCGCTTCTAAATGACGTGCTCTGGGTGAATGCATGAACTGACTAATAACACTCACAACATATGAAATATCTGGACAAGTATGTGATAAATAAATAAGGCGACTGGCCAGTCTTTGAAATCCAGCAACATCAGTAACCGCTTCTCCATCATCTCTACCCAATCTGTGGTTGACTTCAATTGGGGTGTCAGCAGATCTGCACCCACTCAACCCGCATGATTGAAGCAAGACAACGATATACTTCCTCTGCGATATGAATATACCATGATCTGATCGATCGACCACAATTTCAAGGAAGTACCTGAGATTTCCTGGTATTTGACTTCAAAATCTTTTGTCAATCTCTGTTTCAGAGACTGAATTTCTTCACATCATCACCCGTGATAATAATATCATCCACATAAACAATAAGGACAGTGAGCCTCTCATGCTTGCGCCGTACAAATAAGGTGTGATCGGCATTGCTTTGGGAGTATCCAAATGCGACCATAGCTCTACGAAATCTCCCAAACCAGGCCCAAGGAGATTGTTTTAGGCCATATAAGGCTTTCTTCAGCCTACATACCTTTCCCCCAGATTCAGCCAGGGTAAGATCAGGAGGTAACGACATATAGACCTCTTCTTTCAGGTCCCCGTGAAGAAATGCATTTTTCACATCCAATTGAGTTAGAGGTCATCCTTTGCAGGCAGCACACGAGAGCAAAACTCTTAGATAATTTATCTTCGCCACAGGAGCAAAGGTGTCTTGGTAGTCAATCCTCATGGTCTGGGTGTAGCCCCTAGCCACCAACCGAGCCTTGTACCGCTCAACAACACCTTCAGAGTTCTGCTGCACGGAGAACACTCATTTACATCCAACCACAGTCTTGCCAGGTGGCAAGGGAATCAAGTCCCAAGTGCAATTCTTGTTCAGGGCCAACATCTCCTCACGCATAGCATCCTTGCCACTTTTGCAATAGCCTCCTGCCAACTTGAGGGAATAGAAATAGAGGAGAGAAATGCAACAAAGAGCTTGTGTGAAGGAAATAATGAACTGTAGGACACAAAGTGGGACATTGGATGTTGAGTAGAGATACCTTGAGAGCCCAAAGAAGGATCTGATGTTGGCTCTGGTAGCCTGAGAGAAGATGATGTACCAGGATCCCTTTTCTGCCGAGTATATACCTGTAAAGGAGGAGCTATCACAGGAGGAGTAGTCACAACAGCGATCACTGAAGGAGAGGTAGAAGTCGGAATAGTCACGGGAGGAGGAAAAGGAAGGGGAAGAGAACTCACTTCCACTGGGTAAAACTCCCCCTGAAGTGAGTACTCCCCCTGAAGTGAGTACTCCCCCTGCAGAGAGGACTCATAGTAGGACTCAAACTCCCGAAAGGTGACGTCCATAGTAATGAAGATCTTCTTGGAAGCTGGATGGAAGCATTTGTATCCTTTTTGGGTAGGAGAATACCCAATAAAGATACACTTCATGACACGAGTATCAAGTTTGGATGTGGGATGGACATGGACAAAACACACACATCCAAAGATCCGAGGTAGTAGAGTGGAGGGTGGGACAGAAAGGGTTTGGAGTGGTGATTTATGGACAAAGACACGAGACGACAACCGATTAATGAGGTATGTCGCAGTAAGAACCGCATCACCCAAAAAAAACTTAGGGAGATGCATCTTAAGGAGACAGCGAGCGACCTCCAAGAGATGACGATTCTTGCGCTCGGCAACCCCATTTTGAGCCTGGGCAGATAAACAAGATGTTTGATGGATAATGTTATAATCACTAAGGTAACGCTCAAAGGAAGAGGCGACATACTACCGACCGTTATCACTCCGCAAAACATTGATAGTGCACTAAACTGAGTAGCCACCATTTTGTGAAACCGTTAAAATAAAGGAAAAACCTCATTTTTATGTTTCATCAAGTAGACTCACGTACAACGAGAGAAGCAATCAATAAAGGAAACAAACCAGTGAAAGCCAGAAATAGAGGCAACAGGGCAGGGGCCCCAAACGTCAGTATGAACTATAGCAAAAGGAGTAGCACTAGGAGTAGATACATGAGTAAAAGAAGCACGATGGTGTTTAGCAAGAGCACACACATCACACTTAAAATCTTGCAAAGATACATTTGATAACTGCGGAAATAAAAAATGCATGGTAGAAGTAGATGGATGGCCAAGACGATAATGTCAGGAGTCCAGAGAGAACTGGGCAGCAGAAAGAGCACGCGGAGCATCGACGGAGTTGGAGGGATCAAACAGGTAGAAGTCATCCCACATTCTATCAGAGTCAATCATCTTCCACGTCTTCAGGTCCTAAAAAACACACGAGGTGGGAAAAAAACGTTACAGAGTAATTCATAGAATTAGTAAGTTGACTGATAGAAAGCAGGTTACGGGTAAACTTAGGCACATGGAGCACCGAAGTGAGAGTAAGGGAGGAGCAAAGAATTGACCCTTTTTCAGCAATGGGAGACAGAGATCCATCAGTAATGCTCACTTTGTCCCGACCAAACAAAGGAGAATAAGAGACAAAACCTGTAGCAGAACCTGTCATGTGGTCCGTGGCACCTGAATCAATGATCCACTGGGAAAAAGAGCAGGCAGAGTGAGCATCGGGAACTCCCTGATGGGCATAAGAGGAGCTAGCGGACTCGGAGGAGTGGCCAAGCATGAAGCGGTGGAAGGCGAGAATTTGCATAGCAGAAAGGGCAGAAAGAACCTCAAGTGCAGCAGGTCCACCATAAGAAGTAGGATCATCACCGGCATCGGAGAGATGAGCCGAGCGAGAGGGAGGTCAGCTCGAACTACGACCAGAGCCATGTCCACCACGAGGAACAGGACATCCGCGAGGAGGAAAGGCATGTAGCTTAAAGCAAGTGTCCCGAGTATGGCGGGCTTTCCCACAATAATCATATATCACTTGTTCCTTGTCCACAGGCTTGCCCTTAGTCTCACGAAAAGAGCGGCTCCCTGGATTGAACCGAGCGAGAAGAGCAGAGCACTCAGTAGCAGTGTCAGACAGGCGAATTTGTCGGCGATTATATTCTTGCTAAACCAAACTATACACCTCAGGTAAGGAAGGTAGGGGAGAGCGGCCAATAATCTGAACACTGATGGGATCAAGGTCACGATGGAGACCATGAAGAAACACGAAGATCCGGTTGCATTCCTCTCGCGCACGAACCAGCATCTCATCCTCAGGACAGACGAGAGTAAGTGCGTCGAAATGATCATACTCTTGATAAATCTAAGTAAACTCCAAGTAGTAGGCAGCGGGAGGACGATCTTCTTGGCGCAAAAGAAAAATCTGTCGCCACAACTGAAAGATTTGAGCCGCATTGCCCCGACATGAATAAGTAATCTCGGCACGCTTCCAAATATCAGTTGCAGTATCCAGAAAGAGATACTTGTGGGAAATAGACTCCTGCATGGAGTTGGTGAGCAAAAACATAACCAAAGAGTTCTCGGAATCCCATTGTGGCCAATCGGGAGAGGTAGGCAAAGGCGCCCTGGTAGTACCATAGAGGTAGCCAAACAGACGGCGACTCTTGAGGGCCAAAGTGACAGAACGGGCCCACGGAAGATAATTTGTTTTGTCCAACCGAATAGTAATAATCTGAGGAATCCCGTGATCATGAGAGATACGAAGAGATCCAATAGGAGGCAAAGAATCTAGAGGAGCACCCCACCGGAGGAGATACCGGAGTTTCACCACTCCCTGACATCATACGCGAGGTAACCGAACAACAACGGGTTGCCGACGGAGAGAGATCTCACTCATAGAAATAGGAGAGTGATACGACCCCGCCTGGCGCTGGGCTGCTCGCAGGGCCATCTAACCCAGGATCCATAGCCAGCCGGCAGCCGGTCGCACCAGGGCCGCGGCCCATACACCCCAGCCCTTCTCCCAAGGGGGCACAGGCTGCTCAACACGTGATCCATAGCTGCACGCGGCAGGCTGCTCACTGTGTGATCCATAGCTGTCCCCGTAAGGCGGGTTGTTGAGGCGAGGGCTCGATCCCTCCACCACCTAGATAAGATACGCTTCCGCGGAACTCTCATCACCAACTGAGCCGCGGCAGCTATGGATCACGTGTTGAGCAGCCTGTGCCCCCTTGGGAGAAGGGCTGGGGTGTATGGGCCGCGGCCCTGGTGCGACCGGCTGCCGGCTGGCTATGGATCCTGGGTTAGATGGCCCTGCGAGCAGCCCAGCGCCAGGCGGGGTCGTATCATAAAAGTGCAGCTCAGTTGGTGATGAGAGTTCCGCGGAAGCGTATCTTATCTAGGAGGTGGAGGGATCGAGCCCTCGCCTCAACAACCCGCCTTACAGGGACAGCTATGGATCACACGGTGAGCAGCCTGCCGCGTGCAGCTATGGATCACGTGTTGAGCAGCCTGTGCCCCCTTGGGAGAAGGGTTGGGGTGTATGGGCCGCGGCCCTGGTGCGACCGGCTGTCGGCTGGCTATGGATCCTGGGTTAGATGGCCCTGCGAGCAGCCCAGCGCCAGGCGGGGTCGTATCAGAGAGGCCCGGAGGAGAGCAATCACGCCAAGAGAAGAAGATATATCCCTAAAAGGAAGGAAAATAGACGTCAGAGAAGCGATCCGTGCATCAATCCGACGTCGAAGAACTCAAAGAGCCATGAGAAGAAGAAGAAGAAGAAACAGAGTCGGAGTGGAGAGGAAAGGCCGAAGCGGAGCGGGAAAAAAAAGGCGAAAGCGTAGAGGAATCGACGGGAAGCGGAGCAGCGGGATCGGCGAGAGACGGAACAGACGAGCGGGATTGAGCTGGATCGGGCGGAACTAGGTTTCTCCCTCCGATACCATGTTGAAGGAGGGAAAATGATTAATATTTCATAAAGAGGGGTTCCCCTATTATATATGAGGGGAATACAACAATGGTATAAAACATAAAAATTAAAAGATAATTTGTAACTCGAACAAAAATATTTCTCAAATTTTACGCATCAATTTTTTGGTACCGTTGTCGGGGACATTTGTTGGTATTTTGAAAGCTAATGCACTATTAATTTATCATTTTATTTTTCTTCAGTTTTTATTTTCATAATTCCCAACCCCCATTCCTCTTTTTATTTCATTATTTTTCTTTTCTTGTTTTTCCTTTTATTTTTCTAGAAAATCTAAGTAAATGTAGTTTTATTTTCATTTATAAAAATGTTATCCAATTTTGTCGCTCAAGTTGTCCCGATTACAAAAAAATTGAAATTATGGAAGCTGCAACTAAGCGTACAAAGTTTTGCAATTTTTGGGGTGAAAATGATCATTTTAGTGAGGAATGTTCATTTTATTTTTATAATCAAAATGATTTTTGAATAGAATATAATTATAATGAAATTTCCTTTGTGCTCTGATGTTATTTTTTCGTGGTGGAAAGATCACCCCGATAATTAACGGTAAGACAAAGAAAAATATTTGATTCATTTTATTATTCCTCCGACTTAGTGTCACAAATCTCGACAACTAATTTTAGGGGGCTCATACAATATAAATTAGATATTGACACCCAAAATATAGTTAAGAGCATTCATAATTCTAGTTTTATTTCTCAATCTCTCCATCATAATTTATCTATGGAGGTGCATGACTCTTCATGAACCCCATAGTTTTTTTTTTAACGAAGATAAAAAAAAATTATTTTACCAAGAATTTATTAAAATAATAGGTTCACCGGACGAAGTAATCGATGAAAATAATTATTTTGACACTACTTCACCCGAATTCACTCTTATGTTTCATGAATTTTCACACACGCAAAATATTTATTTTGAAAATAAAGTTCATGAAAATATTGCGTCTCATGAATTTAGTACACTTGGTATTCCAGCTCAATTTTCAGATAACAATTTTAATTTGAAGATTCCACAACCTGAGCTTAATCATTTACTTTCACAGGAAACTACTCGTTAAAATTTTTTTGACTCGCTTGTTTTTTATTATTTTATACTAACAATTTGACTTAAGATGATGAGTCATTCAGTAAAACGTCTTTGATGATTCATTTGTCACTCATCTTCATTAATTCAAATTACCTAAGGTATGTATAGGAAATTGGGATTGACAATTTCAAGCCGACGGACAAATCAAACATCAAGAATATAGTGGAGGAGTCGTTGGGTAACATACATCGACATATTCATCTCAGCGTAAATTAATGGAGTTGCCTGTACATTTTGAGTTTAAATTTCTCTTAGCTAACCATGTATGTCTAGCTCAAAGAAAGTAAACAAAGTGTTCTTGTTAGGCACCCCATGGTTATCTTTCTTTCTTTTTGTTCTTTTATTTGTCTTTACATGCTTTCTTTTTCCATGCTTTGTTTATAAACATTAGGGACAATGCTTATATTTAAATATGTGAGTGTATTCACCTATGTTTTGTTTTTACAAAAAAATATAAAACTTTCAAAAATCACGAAAAATTTTGTTTTTTTATTTCCTTGTTTTCTATTTTGCTAAGAACATCTTACAAAATGTAAAAATTTATTTTTTTTCTTATTTTGTATCACATTTTTAGTTTTCCTTATTTTATTTCATTTCAAATATTTAGTTTCCCTTATTTTTTTTCCTAAGAACATTAAAATACAAAAAAATAGAAATTTTCAAAATTTAATTTCTTTTATAGTGCAGTGTTGGGCTTTCAACCCACAAAACCGCACATTACCTTGAGAGCTTGTCATTGGGTATTCCTTGGCTAGTCCAAGATTTTTAAAAAATATATTTATGATTTTATGTTAATAAGAAAAATTAATCTAAAAATTCAAAAAAAATGTGAAAATTTTATTAGAATCTTCTTTAAAAATATATATTGACATATATCTTCTAATATTAGATTCCTCCTTTTTAATTAAGTTTAACTACTTTTAAAATATGAGTTTTCTCTTTAGGCATTTTAAAAAAGTTCTTTTTATGATATCCTTGTTTTATTATGTCTTCCTGTCATAATTTACAAGATAAAAATTTTAGATGAATTTGATTTAATGAATTTTTCATTATCTTGAATTGTTTAGAAAATTTCTTAGTTTTTATTTCTCTCGTTAAAATATCATGAAACAACTTTGTACTGATTGTACTAAAAATCTTTAGATTTTACTTATATTCACTTTTATCTCATGGACTCAGTGAGATTAATAATTTTATTTTGTATACTTTCAACATGAAATTTTATTTCAAAATTAAGGATTATGACAAGGTTTATAACATCTTATACCTTTTTACCCTTTTACACTCTACCTTTCCTTATTCATTTGTTGTTGGTAAAATAAAAAAAAATTGTGAAGATGAGAGAATAAAATTCATAATCACTTTCTTTTGAGAAAGAGAAAAATAAATTCTCGAGATGAGAGGGTAAAATTTGTTATCCCACACTTCAAAAAAAAAATTAAATGAGAATGAGAGCATAAAATTCATTATTCTCTAAGAGGGGTGAGAGGATAAAATTCATCACCCCCCTACTAAAGACCTTTCTTTGCCTATTTGATGTTCACCCTACCAAAGCCAATATAATTTTCAAATGCTAATGATCACAGAATTAATTTTGAAATTTTTTTTTGAGAGAGAGTATATTAAATATTTTTGTGATTTTCTAATAAGTCTATATTATTGTTAAAAGTTTTTATAATTTTAATCTTAAATTATTTTACTTAAGTCAATACAATCTAGTTTGTAAAGATTCAATTAGAGAACTTTAAATTAATATTTAGTCTTTTCATATCAATTTGTGAATTATGAATTATCTCTTATGAATCTAGATCTTATTTCAAAACATATTTTGACATAATTCATGTATAATTCAAAGTGCATAATTAGAAGTAAATCTTATTGTAATGCTCTAGAGATATTTCTCATACTCTTCTGAATTAGTTTTACGCTAAAATAATATTTGATAATACAATATTTATATATATATTTCTTTATAATATTTATTCATAAAATACACACTTTTAGATTTATTTTATCTTAATAATAGTCTAAATTGTCTCTCTTTATATTTTCAAGAATAATTTGGCTTCCTATAGCATTTTTGAGCTCATGGCAAGGATCAGGAGGCAATTTGAAGAAAATTAACATTTTGGTTTACGGATAGCAAACATACAAATGGACATAACTTTCAATCAAAGAATAGTTACAAAATGTGTCGCCCCATAGCAGAATGAAAATGATGTCATCTACAATCTAGGAAACTTTTGCAAAGTTAAAACTATACACCATAATCACGTCGTGACCAGAGCATGACTAGTCCAGTGACCGAAGAAATTAAAGTCAATCACGCCCGTTGCATGACCATTCCATATCTAGCCCAAGTCAGACCCATGTCACGTCGTGACTAGGGTGTGTACTTGCAACTTATGATGATTTGGTAGGTTTTTTCTCCATAATGCTTCTCGGTTAATTCTGGTGGTTTCCCACCAAGCCACACCCATGGCGTGTACTTGGAAAATTCCAACTATAAAAGCCAGCTGCCGCCAAGAGCCCACTATCAAATCCTTTCCTTAGTTTGGATCATTTTCAGCTCGATTTATTATGTTTTTTATCGTATTATCTCTTTTTGCGAGTAGTATAGAATCTCAATTTCAATTCTAGTTTAGCATCACACTTTCTTTTCCTAACATAAAATTTACTTTCATGTACTTCTGTCATTCAATTAATAATTATATGAAATTGTTTTTCTAATCATTTGCAATTTGAGCTCTTAACTTTTATGTCCCTTTTTCCTAAATTGTTTTTTCTTCCTATCATGTTTAGCTAATTCCTTCCAGCATTTGAAAGGATGCTTTCTATACAAATAAAAATACGTAATTCCTATTTAATGAGCTTTGAATGTAAAATTTCGATTTAACATTGATTAGCAAATTATTGATTTCATATTTCTAGTATATGTTAATCAATTCTTGATCTGTATTCTAGTTGATTGAGAAATCCGTGAATACGAGTAGATCACTCATTGGTAAAATGAGTTACAAGCACCACTCGAGAAAGAATGACGTAAATCTTCTGCATTTGAGTCAAATCCAATAGTGGAGTTCACCTCGCAAAACAAACTTAGGATTTTCGATTGTTCGAGAGATCTTAATCGATGAACCCAAGGCTAATTAGTAGTATTCCTCTATCGAGGGGTTATCATAATTTGGGAACCTTCACCGTCGAGTTATTTTCATCAAACGCTTATGAATTGTTACTAATTATTTTGCTTTAGATTGATTCTATATCAAATGCTTGTGTTAAATTTTATTATTTTGTTATTGTTAGAAGAAAATCCCTGTAAAGGCCCAAAGAAAGGATCATCAAAGGCTCTCTTCCTCCTTATGTATTAGTGTCACATCTTGAGTGTTAATAATTTTTTTGAGTTATTTCTCAATACTCTGAGCATTTCTCTACATGGTATCAGAGCCAATCTGGTCCCGATTGACTGAGGGCAGCTAGCTTTTCTCTAACCGCAGCTCCATTGGCGGTTTACTGTGGTCGACTAATGATTTTTTAACCGCAGTCGGTGTTGCGGTTTCGTGGGTTTCAAATCTCATGTTCCCTGCCTGCTTCTCCTCTCCTTTTATAGATTCTTCTCGCGGGTCCCAGCATCCTCCTTCTCTACGGTCTGCTCAGGCTACTCGTCGCTTCCTTCATTTGTCGTCCAGCTCTCCTAGGTTATGGGTCTCCCGCGACCTCCTTAGCGCTAACCTCTCCTCTATCCACCGTTCTTCTCTAATTCGCGAGCTCCATTCTCATGTTCTTCTCTACCCGCTGCTCCCTTGCTTCATATTTGACTACTTCTACTCACTGCCTGCATCTCCTTGTCGCAGACTTCGTCGTTGATTAGCCGCACCCTTGTCATAGCTAGCTGCTGCTCCAGTCGTTGTTCCACCCGCGTCTTTAGCCGCTTCTCAAGGCGACTTCTTCAAGTCGTTGCTCGCCGCCAGTCGTCTTACCGCATGTGTGTGGCCATCTTCTCTGCCAGCTCAAAGGTCTCTTCACGGACGTCTCCCCATATCATGGCTAGCCACTGCTAGTCTTGTCGCGGGCTTTCCTAGCCGTCTTCTATCCCTTGTTGTGGGCTCACCTCTTGCCGCGAGCTCTCCGTGTCGTTGTTGCTCCCCTTGTCGCAAGCTCTTCTCACATAGCAGCTAGCTGTGCTTATCTCCATTACTGGCCGCAATCTCCCTTAGCTTTTCGTCTTGTCTACTTAGCCGCAGCCTTCCTGCCACATTTGCTCATCTGGCCATTTTTTTAATCGCAGCAGTCTGTGGTTTCTTCCCTTAGCCGCGTTTACTCTCTTTACCGCAAGGGCTCCCTGCCTAACCGCTTTCTCTTTCCGCCAAGGTTGCTCGTCTTGCTTGCTTCATGGATTCAATTGTTGCGTCATCTCTTCCAGCTCATGTTGTTGCTCCTGCTCCTGAACTCCGTGATGAGTTGCGAATAACCATCATTTCTCTTACTAGAAGAAGAATTTTGTTGACTTGGGTGCACTCTGTCCGCCGGATTCTTCAGACGAAGGGTCTCCTGCATCATTTGACTAAGGACACTCCTTCTGCACCCACTGATGACAGGCTTCGTGACGATGGTCATGTTCAGTCTTATCTCCTCAACTCCCTGTATGGCGAACCCTACCACATGGCCATGTATCATGAGAAAGTCAAAACAATATAGGATGAGCTTCATTCTCTTTACTCTGATAAGGACAGTCTCCAACACTTGTATGACATCATCACCGATCTTCAAACTTTTGACTCAGGCAGTGTTGTTGACTTAACCTCCTTTGTTGCACGGTCCAAGACTCTTGTTGAGGCATGGATTCAGCATCAACCTCTGATTACTGATCTAGCTACTCAACGTGCTCAAAAGGAAGCTGTTGGTATTGTCATGATGATGGTTTACGTTCCGCCTCATCTTCACAGTGTTCGATCTCAGATCCTCTCATCCGCTATTATTACCTCGTTCTATGATGTTTGCTCCATAGTGTTAAAGGTTACACCACCTCCTGAAGTTATTGGCCCTCCCTTACCGGCTCTTCTTCACATTGTTCCTATTGTGGTAAGGATGGACATCTTGAGGCAACTTGCTACCGCAAACATAGTTTGCCTCCGCGTACAAATGCCTTTGTTTCTTCCAACACCCCTTCTGCCACTCGTGCTGATCTTAATGAAGTGAGCCTCCAGCTACGGGAACTTCGAGGGTTGCTCAACCACCTGCATGCCTCTGTTGCCTCCATCTCTAATGAAGGTATCACTTGTATAGTTGCATCTCCACTAGTCCGCGCTGGATAGTGGACTCAGGTGTCACTCACCATATCACCTCATCGAAACCACCATATTACTTGGATGCTCCGCATCTCAAGTTTATCACAGTAGCCAATGGTCACACCGCTCCTGTCTCAAGCTCTGTTGATATACCTCTCAACCCTTCTATTTCTCTTCGCTCAACCATTCATGTCCCGGACTCTCCGTTTAATTTATTTTATGTTAGTCGTCTCACTGCCAATCTTGATTGCTCTATCACATTCACCGCTTCTTTTATAATAAAGTATCGACGGACACAGAGTATCATTGGTGAAGGACCACTGCACAACAGACTCTACCTTCTTGACATCTCTCCTACCGTTCTTTCCTTCGTCTCCTCTGCAGATTGGCATCGGCGTTTTGGGCATGCTCCTCTTCCGGTCCTCAAGAAGGCTCTTCCTGATATTCCTCTTCCAGCATTTACTTGTGATTCATGTATTTTGGGAAAACAACAACGTTCATCTTTCCCTCCTTAATGTACTCGTAGCACTGCTCTATTTGTTTTAGTACATTCTGATGTTTGGGGTCCGTAAAAAATAGCTAGTCTGTTTGGTTATCGATATCTTATCACTTTTATTACTGATTATTCTAAAAATGACGTGGTTGTATTTACTTCGTGATCGCTCTGAGCTTTCACGTGTGTTCCGGGCTTTTATTCTTGAGACTCGAACACGGTTTTCTTGCACAATTAAAACACTCCGGGCTGATAATGCTCGCGAATACACTAGTCATGTGTTTGATAATCTTTGCTCTGATTTTGGGATGATTCATCAAACCTCGTGTTTATACTCTCCAACAGAACGGTGTGGCTGAGCGAAAAAATAGACATCTTTTTGATGTTGATTGCTACCTCATGTTTCAAATGCAGGTACCCAAGGCTTATTGGCACTTTGCAGTTTCGACGGCATGTTATTTCATTAACCGTCTACCCTCCTCCGTCCTCAACTATGCCACCTTGTTCAATCTCTTCCCCTCCACACCGCCCATCCCTCCCCCGCCTCGGATATTTGGTTGTACCTGATATGTTCATGTGCTTGGCCATTCCACTGACAAGTTCACTCATCGGGCAATCAAACATGTTCGTTGGTTATTCTCGTACTCAGAAATGGTATGTGTGTTACTCTCCTAGCACCCGCAAGGTGATTGTATCTGTTGATGTTATCTTTCTGAAAGAACAACCTTATTGCTCTACTTCAACCACCACGCTTCCACCACCGTTATTATCGCAACCTGTCATCACAGTTACGTCTCCTCTACCACCACTCCTTCCAAATCCGATTCTCGGTCAACACAAGCCACCTCTTCTTCGGGTTAATACTCGTCGTCCTACTCGCTCTGTTGCCCCACCGCAGGCGCCTTCAACTTTTGGCACCATGCGACTTGTTGATTCGGCTCCTACCTCCACAGCTCATCCTATGGTGAATTATGTATCCTTACATCTTCTATATTCAGCGCTTCAACACTTCGCAACTTCATTATCTATATCTTTGTACTTAACTCTGTACAGCAGTCTCTCCAACATCCGGACTGGTGGGCGGTCATAGAAAAATAAATTACTGTCCTTTGGGCTAATCAAACATGAGATCTGGTTTCTCTTCCTCCAGAACAGTGTTGTGTTAGATGCAAATGGGTATCTGTGATCAAGCATGCTCCTGAAGGGACAATTGATAGTTTTAAGGCCCGTCTTGCGGCTCATGAGTTTACTCAACAGCAAGGCCTTGACTATGAGGAAACTTTCTCTCTGGCGGCCAAGCTCAACACGGTTCGTGTTTTACTCTCCTTGGTTGTACATCGACAATGGCATTTACATCAACAGAATATCAAGAATGTCTTTTTCAATGGCGACCTACAAGAAACTGTCTATATGCAACAACCTCCCGGGTTTGAGACCACAAGGGAGTCCCGAGTTTGTCACCTCAAAAAGTCGATTTATGGTCTCAAACAATCTCCTCGGGCATGGTATGACAAATTCAGCAGGGTTGTCCGCGAAGCTGGATTTACTCGTAGCTCGGCGGATTCCTCTCTATTTACTCATCATCAAACAACATGCATTGTTCTCTTGTTAGTTTATGTTTATGACATCCTAATCACGGGAGATGATTCAAAGGGAATACAAATGATCAAGCAGCATCTGAATTTTGTTTTTCAAACAAAGGATCTGGGGAATCTTAGATACTTCTGTTGAAACTTGTGAAGTGAAAGTGGGTGAATGGAAGGCTTGGGCAACCTATCCGCGCGGACTACGCGGACAGGGTTTGCGGACTGCTAAGTCGGCAGGGATGTTGCAGGCGGTTTGCTCTGTGGCGGCCTGGGCGGTCTGTTCGCACGGACTACGCGGACAACAGCGGCGGTCTGTCAGGCCGGGGATTACTCAGCAGGCAGTTGGTTCCCAGGAAGTAACCGGGCGGATAGAAATCCTATCCGCGGAGTCCGGCATGAAGCGGACTGATGAACTGGAGCTCGGCAGACCGGTTTGGCAGTTGCCTTGGTCTTGCTCCAGTGGAGCGGCAAGTAGAAGCCGCGGAGACCGCCGGTCAGCGCGGACAGAAACTGGAGGTCGCCCGGTATGGCGGGCTAGATCCAGTGTCCGCCAGTAAGTGCGGACTGGCCCATGTGGCCAGTGGACTGGACTTGGTGTGATCTGAACCAAGTCCAGGATGGCTCAGTCCGGGGAGATCGCGCAGTGGAGCGCGGGCTGCTTTCTCAGTCCGCCAAGCCTAGTAGAAGTGCTGATGCCTTGATTGCTAGCTTGGGGGTATGCGGACTGGAGGATTGCCTGTGCAAGAGCGTGCGGACTGAAGCTGGAGTCCGCTGAGTTCGATTTAGCCTTGTGATGAGGTTATGAGCTCAGGATTGCGGATTGGAGTTTGCTGTGTAAGCAGACTGGATCGGCGTGTCCGCTGAGTCCGGAGGTGCCTTGGAGATAGAGGCAATGGACTCAGGAGTTGCGGACGGTAGTCGGGTGTCCGCTGAGTCCGGCAGGTGCCTTGAAGGCGAGGCTGCGGGCTCGGGGTTTGCGGGCTGATGCCTTGTCCGCAGATTGGCGGACACGGCTGTTGTGGAGTCCGGCTGTGGTGGTCCTGGCTTGGCCTCTGGCGGCAAGGCGGGCTGGATATTGGAGTCCGGCCTTGGAGAAGCTGGGGCGGACTGGCTATCTGCACAGGAGCGGCGAACTGGAATGTGTGTCCGCGGGCTGGCGGACACACTAGTTCTTGCTGCGGGATGTGGCGGTGATCCTATCGGCTAGGGCGGTGACCATACTCATCATCGTGCCTATAAATAGGACCCATGTCACATCAGGAGTAACGGAACCTGAACCGAAGTAAGTGAACAGTAATTGAGCTCGCGTAAGTTGCTGCGGTCTGGACTTGGTGTCCGCGCGGATAGAGAGTTGACCCGGTTGTGCTGTGCAGGTTGTGCGGATAGCGCTGGAAAGCCAGGACTTGGCTCTGATTGCGGTCAGGGACAGTGCGGACTCTGCGGTTAAGCAACAGGCGGTAAACAGCAGGTCGCGGATAGCGACTAAGCGGTCTTCTCTTTGGCAACTTGGTTCGGAGTTCGGGAAGTCGCCTGTTCAGGCGGACTGTTCCATTCGGTAACGCAGCTTGTGCGGTCTGGCGACTAGGCGACCTCACGGTCAGGCGGCCTGCAGATCGGCGGTGAAGAGCTAAGCATTGGAATAAGGGGTAGTCCGCGCGGCTTTGGTTGCGGTCTGGCGACCTGGCGGACTGAGCGGACTCCACAGCAGTAGGTCGGCGGCTTGTTGATTGAGTCCGCGCGGCTTGTTTTCTGTTCTTGTCTTTGTAACTGTCTCTGCTCTTCCGGTGTTGGGTTTTGGTGAAGCATGTCTCGCCATGTATGTCTCGCCTTGTAAAGAAGTTTGCTCTTGATCAATAAAGAAGCTTGTGCTGCATGTGTTGCTGGTTGTTACTACTTTGTTGAGATAACCCCTGCTAACTCCACGATCCGGGAAAACTTTCAACAATATAAGTGGGCGTATCCTCCTCCGGTTTGTTGAGTTTTCAACAGGGTATCCAAGGGAGCGTCTGCGGTTTTGTTGAATTTTAACAACTTCCTTGGTCTAGAGATCGCAAGACGTCCTGATGGTCTTGTCTTATCTCAACGGAAGTACTGTCTCGACCTTCTTCAGGATGTGGGCTACTCTGTATGCAAGACGATTGATACTCCTATGGATGTCAATCACATGTTTTGTGCTCATGTGTCTGACACCTATCTTCTCCTTCTAAATCCAGAATACTATCGACGACTTGTTGGAAAATTAATTTATCTTACAATTACAAGAGCATACCTCTCATTTGTTGTCGGGATTGTCAGTCGATTCATGCATTCTCCCCAAATGTCTCACCTATAGGTTGTCGAACGCATTCTAAGATATTTGAAAACAATCTCTGGTCAAGGGTCGGTATACAAAACCACTTCCTCTTCTACTCCAATGTTGGTTGCATATTTGGATGTTGATTATGCTGGCTCCTGGATGATCGGCGTTCCACCAACGAATTCTGCACATACTTCGGATATCACCTTGTTACCTGGCGCAGCAAGAAACAATCTGTGGGGGCTCGCTCTTCGACCGAAATCAAGTATCGTTTGATGACATCTGTTGTATCAGAGCTCGCATGGCTAGAAAGTCTCCTAGGTGATCTGGGAGTCAAACTTTACTCACCAGCTACCTTAATCTGTGACAGTCAAGAGGCTATACACATAACTAAGAATCATGTTTTGCATGAACGAACGAAACACATTGAAGTTGACTACTACTTTATTCGAGAAAAGGTTCAAATGAAGAAGCTAGAGTTAAAACATGTTCCGACTACTGATCAAGTCGTTAACCCTCACAAAGGCACTACCTCGCGTTCTATTAAATCAGTTCTTGTCCAAGTTAGGTGCTTACGACTTGTACGCTCTACCTTGTAGGGGAGTGTTAGAAGAAAATCCTGTAAAGACCCATCAAAGGGCCTCTTCCTCCTTATGTATTAGTCGTACATCTTGAATGTGGATTTTCTCTATTTCTCTTCCTATATAAGTGTACATATACTTGTATTCATATATTGAAGGAGTGTTAATAAAGTTTTTGAGTTATTTCTCAATACTCTGAGCATTTCTCCACAGTTATAAAATAAAACTTTATTTGATCTATAAAATAATAGTAAGAGCGCGAGTAGAAGTAATCAACAACGCTGTGGAATATGACATATGGTATTTCTTCTAAATATCCTAAGTTATGAACAATATGTACTCTTGTCTATAGTTCGTAGAGTCAGAGAAAATATTTTTCAAATTTCAAGTATCACTCATACTCCAATGTGAGTTGGTAGATCTGCTTGACCGTTTCTAGGTGATGGGGAATGAGCTCTCTACGGATGTCTGCCCTCAGTTTGGCCCTAAAGCGGGAGGTTGTCATGATATGCTCCTCTGTGATATCACTCCTCACGGCAAGCTCATCAAATAGAGTCATGTATTCGACTACGGATAGGGTTCCTTGTCGTAAGGTCGGGAGTTGCACTAACAGCTGGTTACGATATGAAGAGGAGAGGTATTTTTCTAAGTTTCTGCTACATATAGGCACATTGGGTGATGGGGTCAAGACCATCTCTATCTAAAAAGTGCACCACACTCGTCAAGTAAACTTTGGTCTACCCAATTTATTTCATTTTGGTAAATTTTATTTGTCTTTCATTGTTTATCTCGAACCAATCAAAGTAGTTGTCCATTTCCAGCAATCAATCGTTAAACTCCTTAAAATCTAATTGTCTGTCATAGGATGGGGCATTGATCAGAATACGGCAGGTAATGTCATCATCATAACCTTTTGGGGCATCATAGCGACCCATATAGTCATCTCAATCATAATGATATCGAGTGTCTTGACCACAATGACCTCTACGTGGTGGGTACTGAGGCGGAGACAGTTCTTCTGAGGGAGCAAGAGCCTGGCACTCATTGAGGTTCCTATAACAATTATTAACAACCACCAGGACCTCCTGGGCGGGCTGGGTAGCCTGTGCAATTGGGTTGTGGAATATACGATATGGGGTGTATGTAGGAGTAGGAGTTCTTCCTCTTTCACGACGATCCTCACGCTAGACAACTTGTGGTGAGGTTTTAAAGCTACTATCTAATATATTGTAATTGTGTGCCTACTTGATCAAATCGATCCTCCAAAAATTTTTGGATATTGGACATTAACACATCAGTGTTAGAACTAGAAGTGTCCTGACTGTGTTGACGTGTTGACTTCGACATTGTACGCTTATATGTCTTACTGTTGCGTAACGTGCAATGCAGCCCAACCTAGACTCTGATACCAAATTGGCATAGATTAAGGCTCTAATGAAACTTAGGGCTAGGTGCAAATGCAATAATCAGCGAATTCGAATTTGTAAAACATTTACAAATTATAAGACTTTGATTTCACCACAATTGAAATAAAAATATTTTACAATAAGGGAATAAATAGAAGAGTATGAGCGCGAGTGCGCAAAAGTAAATACTATTTAAATAGGAAATTACAAAGACCGGAACGATGACAACAAGACTTATAAACAACTATCACTTCAAGTAAAGAACACACCAGATCCCAATATCCCATGCAAAAATAAAAACAACACACCTTGAATACCCCGGCTATAAAGAGGGGAGGGTTGGATGTACTTTTCGAGGGCTGCCGAGGCTGATATTCAGCAATCAGGAACTACACCTGGTTGTCCAGGAATGGGGACAGCAAATAGGGAGGTGCTGGGAGGCAGTCTTTTAGAAGTAAACAAATGGAATTTGCTGTTTTGGATGGTGTTAATGGCAATCGGGAAGTTCGGGTGACTGTATGAGAGATGTGGAGGCTTGGGCGGGGTTTTAGATGGCCGTAGGGTGGCTGGACCGCACACAGGAAGCAATTTCGGGGAGGTTTTGGGGTTGCAGAAGGTGGCAGAGGGTGGTTCCAAGGGAGGCTTAGATGGAGGGGGCTGCGGTTGGGAAACAGAGGGGACGGGGGCCTCAACCGAGCAGTTAGAGGAGGAGCCCAGCTGTTTTTTTTATAGGAATAGGGTGGCCCAAGTGGAAATTATTTTAGGGAATAGTGGGGGATTTGATTGCCAGGATGAAGTGGGATAGTTGGCTAACAATTAGGAGTAGTTTTAGGTGGATTCATGTGAAGTCTAAGAGAGATTTGTAGAGAGGGATGACTGTTGTAATGAGGGGAACGTGGGAGGGAGTTGAGGTTTGAAGTTAGAAATTAACTCCTTTAATTTAAGAGGTGGGGATAATGGGTGGTTATGCGGTTGTGGGTAGTTATGAAGGAGGTTATGGTGATTATGAATGGTGGGGTGGTTGGTGGTTGGTGGTGGCCGGAGGTAGCGGCCGGTGGTGGTGGTCGCCAGAGACGTTTTCCAGCAATTGCCGGAAAACTATAAAACTGTAAATGATGAAAATGGATATGGGGATATAGGAGCACCACCGGAGGTGAACAAAGACGAAATCCGGTGATCATCAAAGATGTTTTTATCGGGTATGGGGTTGTTTAGTGATGGAGAAAGGGAGGTTAAGGGTGGCTCCGAAGCAATGGGGGTGGCGAAGGGAGATGGAGTTGCTTCTTGTGGGGGAGGCCGAAGGGGAAATGGGCTTGGGGTTTGGCTACTATAAAGATGGGGAAGGATGCCCCTTCAAACAGTGTCTGTAATGGAGGGGAGGAGGGGTAGTCGGTTGTTACTTAGAGTGGGATGTGGGCTGGGTCGTGGCTGCTTCCAGTGGTGGAGGAGGAGGATGGGAGGTGGAGAGGTTGGCCATGAGGAAGGATGGTAGGAGGTCGGCCGAGGGGAATAAGAGGGAGAAGGTAGACCCAAGCAACGCATCTGGGGTTCGGCTTCGGCACCGAGATGACCAAAGGAAGGCATCTAAGCTCCAATCCTTCAATGCCCAAAAATAAAAGCCCTTGCCCTCTATTTATAGTTTTATAGGGATAAACGAATGGCTAAAATTGGTCGAACACTTCGACTCAAAAAAAGACAAAAATAAAACTAGAAATAAAAAACGATAAGCGACAAAAATACTATGATTCGCAAGGTGCTCGAAATGAGCGGTCTCAATCATCATTGCGCCCTACGTCGTTGTGAGTAGACCCGAACGGGCTGGGCGGGCTTCTCTCTATAACTCATGTTAATAATCATTTAAGGATCAAAGTCTTCACGGACGTTGATTGGGCTGGAAGTCATTAGGACAGGAAGTTTGTAACGGGATATTGTACTTTTTTTTTGGAGAAATTCAGTAACCCAGTGAAATAAGAAACAGAGTGTACTGACCAGATCAAGCTCGGAGACTGAGTATAGAGCGATGTCCTAAGGACTCTATGAATGACTATGCTTCCAATCTATGTTACAGGAGCTGAGATTTCGTGAGCATATATCTCTTTCCTTATACTATGATAACAAGGCCACCACTAGTATAGTTCACAACCCTGTAAAACATAATATCAAGTATAATACGATTGACACTTCATCAAAGAACACTTAGACAAAGGGAATATGAGCACACCATTTGTTCATTCCAAAGACCAACAAGCTGACGTCTTCAACAAAGCTCTGGGTTATGATATTTTAACTGATGATATACACAAGCTAGAGATAATCGACATCTTTCTGCGGACTCGAGGGGGGGAGTTGTCGTTATATTATATTATCAAGTCGTAGTGTTATGACATGTGTGTAATACCCAATACGGGTAATTTGATCTCATGTGTTCTTTCCACTCATTCATATGAGTAATGTCTTGTATTTTGAATAATGAAAACATAATTTGTTTCCACTATATATTATACATATATATATATAATATACATATATATGTCTAATATATACATATATATATATAATATACATATATATGTATAAAATATACATATATATTTATAAGTGCATATATAATATATAAATACCAATAAATATATACAAGCATCAATGCATGAGGTACCTCAGTGCCATAGCAGCGACAGTGCCTCCAAAGCTTGCCTCCCCCCCCCCACCACCACCACCCACCCACCTTTGGGAAGTTTTTTTTTCGTGAAATACAAAATAGGAGATACCGAGAGGCGAGGGTATTGTCGTTTTCCGGGGGATGAAGGAACCTCGTTCATGACTGCTCGTAATATAAAGGCATAGATAGTGTTAGAGAACCTCTTTTCTAACCGCCCCTTCTCCGGATGATCCACCTCTCTCTCCACCTCTCCTTCAGCAACTCGTGGCTACTCCTGCTCCTACTCGCAGTCATCCGGCTCGTGGCGGTCGCCAGTCTCGGGGACGGAGTAGTGGTGGTCGTACTCTCTTCAAGTGCTCTCATTGCGGCAGGGATGGTCATCTGGAGGCCACCTGCTACCGCAAGCATTGTTTGCCCCCTCACCTTGCTGCTTCGGCTACTCCCGTTTACTGGCACTGCTCATCTGTCTCTAACTTCTTCCCTTTCATCATCCTCGGTTCTTCATGTTCTAGGATCATCTTTCAATCTACTTTCTGTTAGCTGTCTTACACGGGACCTTGCTTGGTGTGTTACCTTCTCACACTCTTCCTTTATTGTGTAGGATCGACTAACGCAGAATATACTTGGTAGGGGGCGACTATCTAATGGGTTGTATCTTCTCGATGTTCCTCTCACTGCTCTCACCACTGTCTCCTCCACTGACTGGCATCATCGTCTTGGGCATGCTCCTCTTCCAATTCTCAAGAAAGCTCTTCCAATGGTTCCCCTTCAAGAGTTTTTTGGGAATCATGTATTTTTGGCAAACAACACCGTGTATCTTTTACTTCTCCTTGTACTCGAAGTGATACCCATTTATTTTTAGTGCATTCTGATATTTGGGGACCATATAAGATCCCTAGTATTTTTGATTATCGCTATTTTGTAACATTTATTGATGATTATTCACGGGTTACATGATTGTACTTACTTCGTGATCGTACCGAACTCACCCCCACGTTCCGTACGTTTCTTACGGAAACTCATACCCAGTTTTCAACGAGTGTAAAAAATCTTCGTACTGACAATGCTCGAGAGTATACTGGTCGCACCTTCTCCAATCTGTGCGCCAAGTTTGATATTATTCATCAGACTTCGTGTGCATATACTGCTCAACAAAATGGTGTAGCGGAAAGGAAAAATCATCATCTCCTTGATGTTGCCAGATCTCTCATGATCCAAATGCAGGTCCCTTCTCTATACGGGAAATTTGCGGTTTCCACTGCTCGTCACCTCATCAATCGCATGCCCTCATTCATCCTCCACTTTATGGCTCTCATCACTCTCCTTTACCCATCCAAGACGCTCTTCTTTCTTACCCCTCGTGTGTTTGGATGTACATGTTATGTCCATCACCTTGGCCCTCCATCTGACAAGTTAGCCTCTTGTGTTATGAAAGATATGTTTGTCGGGTACTCTTGCACTCAGAAGGGTTATGTCTGCTATTACCCTACCACCAGGAAGGTGGTTGTCTCTGCGGACGTCTCCTTCAATGAAGAACAACCATATCACATCAGTCCTACTGATCCTCTTATTCCTCCTCTGCTACCTCAGCCCACAGTTCCAGTTACGTCCTCACTTCCATCGCTTCTACCTAGTCCCTCTCTGCTTCCAACTCCTACACCACCACATGTCCCATCAAAATCTCCTATCATTCAGGTTTACACTCGACGTCCTTCACGTCGAGATGCCCTGCAGCAGCTTCCCTCTACCGGTGTATCCTCGCGGCTTTTTAATTCGGTATCACCTTCGACGGCTCATCCCTTGGTCAATTATGTCTTTGTACATCGGCTCTCTCCACCTCTCCTTACATTTGCTCTCTCTCCTCTATTTCCATACCTAACTCTATGCAGGAAGCTCTCCAGCATCCGGGGTGGCGTGCAGCGATGGATGAAGAAATGACTATGGGGTAATCAGACTTGGGAACTGGTCCCTCTTCCTCCTGGCCAAAGTTGTGTCAGTTGCAAATGGAACTTTACAATCAAGCATGCGGTGGATGAGACAATTGATCGCTTGAAGGCTCGACTTGTGGCACGGGATTTTACTCAAAAATACGGCCTTGATTATGATGAAACCTTCTCCCATGTCGCCAAATTAAATTCGGTTCGGGTTCGGCTCTCCTTAGTTGTTCATCGTCAGTGGCCTCTCCATGAGTTGGACGTAAAAATGTCTTTTTGAATGGTGATCTTCTAGAGACCGTTTACATGCATCAACCGCCCGGGTTTGAGACTATGGGGGAGTCTCGTGTATGTTTGCTTCGAAAATCTATCAATGGTCTCAAAAAGTCTCCTCGGGCGTGTTTTGAAAAATTCCGCAAGGCAGTTCGTTGGTTTCACACGAAGCTCCGTAGATTTCTCTATTTTCACTAGTCACCAATCATCTGGGACTGTAATACTACTGGTTTATGTGGATGATATTTTGATCACGGGTGATGACTCCGCTGGGATACAACATGTTAAGCAACATTTAAATTCTGTCTTTCAAATCAAAAATCTGGGAAACCTTCGGTATTTCCTTGGACTAGAGCTTGCTCGACGACCTAATGGCCTTATCTTATCCCAGCGAGAGTATTGCATTGACCTTCTGCAAGATGTTGGCCTCTCTGGGTGCAAACCTGCGGAGACCCCGTTGGACGTCAACAACAAGCTATGTGCTCAGGGATTTGAGTCTGATTCTCTACTTCCAAATCCGGAATATTATCGACATCCTGTGGGAAAAATGATATACCTAACATTTACAAGACCAGATATCTCATTTGCGGTTGGAGTGGTCAGCCGCTTTATGCACACCCCACGTGTTTCCCATCTTCAGGCAGTGGAACGCATTCTCAGATATCTAAAGACTGTTCCTGGACAAGAACTTGTGTATAAACCATCTTCGGAGTTTTCTCTTATTGCTTACTCTGATGCAGATTATACGGGCTCGTTGGACGACCGACGATCTACAACTGGTTTCTGTACTTACTTTGGGAGAAATCTTATCACATGGCGGAGTAAGAAGCAATCTGTGGTTGCTCGCTCGTCTGCTGAGACTGAATACCGTGCGATGGCGGTCGTTGTGTTAGAACTAACCTGGCTGGAAAGTCTTCTTATAGATTTGAGAGTTAAATTATCCTCACCTTCAACTTTGTTCTGTGACAGTTAGGCTGCAATCCATATTGCAAAGAATCATGTGTTCCATAAGCGGACCAAACATATTGAAGTTGACTGTCACTTCGTTTGAGAAAAGGCCTGCTTCTGGGCAAGTTGCTGACACTCTTACCAAGGCATTACCTCGGAAATTGTACCATCAGTTCCTGTCCAAGCTTGATTCCTACGATTTGTACGCTCCAGCTTGCGGGGGAGTGTTAGAGAATATGAGGAAAAATGTATAAGCCTCATCTATTGGCCGGCTTCTTCTTTCTTCTATTAGTCTCACATCTCTTGTATAGGATTCTTTCTCCTTCTTCACTCCTATATATTTGTACTCTCTCCTGTATTTTTGAGATGACAAAGTATATAGAAGGTTTGGCTCTACGTTTCTACAGATAGCAATAAACAATTTTTTGTGATGGATATATGCAATAATTTTCAAATATGCTACAAATAAGACAAATAATTATCGAATATATGGGAGCTATAATAGGCAAGGTTTGAATCCTACCCTCTCCAATATTTCCTTGATTTCACTATATTGCTTCCTAATTTCTGGGCTATTTGTCTCAAGCCTCAATGCAAAGTCAGCATCTGCAAATAACTTGTATTTGTAAGTATATGGCATTCTAATATGTTTACTAAAAGATATGTACGTTAGAGTTGCAAAGAAACAATCCACATATCCAACCTTCCATAGCTCCATCAAACTTCATTAGTTCTTTTCGACTTGTAGCTCGTCGTGAATATGCCTTAACATACCGATCATCTAAATTTAGAGCGTATGTGCAGTCATTTTCTGCCTCTTCAAATCTGTTTTACATTTTTAAGAATCAAAACAAAAGATTCGGAAGGAAATGAATGCAAGAAGCATAGTAATAATATGAATAACAATTAATTTGATCAAGCCGTAGCACATAATCAAGGCTAAATCAAAATATTTCTATAATTATATGAACAATAATATAGTTTTCAGGCAATAATCCCACAAAAATTCATGAGATTTCACAGGATATGTTAAAAATGAAATAATAAGTAACAAATAAAACCAACTTCTTCAATTTGAGATATGCCATAGCTCTGTTTGCAAAAGCAACTGATGTAGGAGCAAATGCAATGCTTCTTGAGTAGCACTCAATTGCTTCAAGATACTTTTTATGCTTAAAGTAATCATTTCCCTGATAATGAAAATTAGAGAGAGAAAAATTACTTCAAGATCCTCAGGTATGCAATTTCATGGAAATAAAAGTCAGTCAACAGATGCTAAGAAGTGTTACCAACTCCTTTTCTGAATTGGCATCTGGCAATTTCTCTTCATTTAAGAACCTACTAGATACTGTGTCAAATGCATCCAAATTTCTAAGATAGCTGCCTGATAGCTCGCTGTTTTCTATTGAAGAAAAGACCTTTGCATTGTTCTTTCTAATATTATCCGTAGTAAACTTTGAACTAGGTTCCCTATCTTCATTGATTTTTCCCTTCGCCTTTAACAAACAACAGAAAAACAAGTCATTATTAATGTAATCTGACCAACAACATAACATCCATATACTTCATGCTAAAAAACAATATTAAAGAAATAGCACGGAATTTCAAATTTGTATGGACTACTTCATTCTCGAAGGTAAAATAATCTTACTACACCCTTTCTGTTTGTCAATTGCCCTCTGCTGAAAACACTAACAATATGACTACCACACCTTCACTCTATCTGTCAACAACACCACCATAGAGAATGCTAAATAAAGATGCTTGAACTAAAGCATAAGGGCCTACAAAGCACAAATGCTTCTAGAGGATTATTGTGCATCACACATCAAGCTAAAATCCAGATTATTTAAATAAAAAAATGGGCACCATGTTAAACAGGTGATGCTAATCTGAAAGTAAATAGAAGCCCAAAACACACATAATTTTGTTGAGCTAAAGTCATTTAAAAGATAATTTGTTACATATATTTACTATTAATTACCCAAACCACTCGTACGATTAGCATACTTACATGTTGCACCCATATATCTTTTGAAATTTCATAGACCTCCTCTCTGAGTTTAAATTTCATAACATGCATACACAAAAATAGATGGGTGCATGCATGTTATGAAATGCAAACTCATAGAGAACATTCCTATAATTTTAAAAGATAGATGGGTGCGCAAACCATATTTGGCTATTCGTATCCCCTAGATAGACACCTTTTATTCAGTTTAATAGTCAAAAATCTAATATATAGACCGCTTAATCCTCAACCTCGATTCTGTTTTCACGAAGGAGTTCCGCTCGCGCCCCTCGTCCGATCGCCGACCTCGCCTGACCACCCGACTGATCTGGTCGACAACCTTGTCGGACCCCCTGACTCGCCTGGACACATGTATATTCCGGTGGTGGTGCATTTTGGCGTGTCTATATATGCCCCTTTTTACTCTCTATTTCATCCTAAAACTTAGTTTTTTCCTGAAATCTCTCCATAATTTTTTTGTAAATTTCAATTCAACAAAAATCTTGTGTTTGTTCCATTACCTTACCATTGTTAGGTTCGTTGAGGGTAAAATACATAATGTTATGATTTTTTTTGCTTCTCAAACCTCTTTAAACAATGTTCTTTAGTGTTGTGTTGATTAGTTTTTCTCTAGTTTTTTGGTTCCTTATCGTAGTGGTTATTATCTACCCAAACCTAGCATTCCCGAAACTGATAAGTATGAATTCACGGTACCTTAAATTTCATTATTTCTTTTGAATTTGTAGCTTGATGAGTGCCATTATTTAGCGTTTCTATGTGTGTTTTTTTTGTGTAGAAAGGAATTGAAAAATAGAAGGTGCAATCTTATTCTTCCACAAAGGGGCTTTATATAGGAATTACAACATGACTCACAACACCGATAGGCGGTGTGGGACTAAACATAATAACACAAATATTAATATCTCTAACACTCCCCCTCAAGCTGAAGGGGAAGCCAACAGCTTGGACACAACATAAAATAGAGGGTAAAAGAAGGAAGGCGGCGTGGGACAAAGCAACAGCCACCGAGGCCCAACCGCGTGTCACCGGGGATACTTCAACCGGGCAAGAGCCACACGTCGTTGGTCCGCAAACCGACCATGACAACGCTGGATACACTCGGAGCAGAAACAAGATCAACCACGCAAGACCAAACCAACCCTACCAAATCCAGAGAAAACGACGAGGAGACACAAACAACATATGAAATCAACCTAGGGGCCATGTGTGACTAAGGCAGGAGTCGGGAAAGAAGTATCCGAGTTGCCATGATCACAAACACTCCCCCTCACGTGGATCATGTGCAAGAAGACATAGGTTATACCTAGGGGCCGGGTGTGACTCAGGCAGGAGTCGGGAAAGAAGCATCCGAGTCGCCGATATCACAAACACTCCCCCTCACGTGGAATACGTGCATGAAGGTATAGACTACGCCTAGGGGCCGTGACGTACACTCCCCCTCACGTAGATCACGAGCAAGAAGGCGGAAATCATAAAGAAGCAACACAAAAAACACAAACAACAACTTAAAAAAAAATTTAAATATTAAACCCTAGGGGCCGGGCTGGATCTGAAGAAGGAAGCATCCGAGTACGAAGGAGCAGCACGGCAGCAGCGGAGGAGAAGCACGGCTCGCAGAGCAGCCGGAGAAGAAGCAGCTGCGGCAGCAGCAGGCCGGAGAAGATGAGCACTGGCAGGCAGAGCATCTGGAGAAGAAGAAGTAGCCGGAGAAGAAGTAACTGGAGAAGTAGCAGCTGGCAGAGCCGCAGGCTGGAGAAGGGGTAGCCGGAGAAGAAGAAGCTCTGCTGTCGACGGGAGAAGCAGGCATCGATTGTGACGGGAGAAAGAGCCGCCGATGTCGATGAAGGAAGCCGGAGGAGGCGTCGGTGTCGATGAAGGAAGCCGGACGAGCCGTCGATGTCGGCGAGCGGAAGCAATAGCGATCGTCGAGGAGGAGCGGAGGGAACGACGCCGCCGTTAGGGAAAAAGGGCCACTCCCGTCGAGGAGGCAGGAGGCCATTCCGTCGACGGGAGGAGGCGGTATTCCGCTCGACGGGAGCCCGAGCGGAAGCGCTGGAGAGGAAAAATGAAATCACGGGTCGGGGGGGGGCGGGATTTAGGTCGGGACGGGAGCCGGGGGAAACAGTAGCTGGGAACAAAATTTTAGGTCTCAGAATATTAGGCTCTGATACCATGTAGAAAGGAATTGGAAAATAGAAGGTGCAATCTTATTCTTCCACAAAGGGGCTTTATATAGGAATTACAACATGACTTTCAACACCGATAGGCGGTGTGGGACTAAACATAATAACACAAATATTAATATCTCTAACATTTTGTATCCGCACTTCCATTAGATAAGACTGAGTTAAGAGGATTTGAAGTTGTTGGCAAATAAAGAATCTTCCGAAGGCACACTGATAGGATAGCTGTTGGAATGCGTTTTAGCACAAATTTGATTTTTCATAGTAAAAACTATTTGATTGTGTGGGATAAGAATATTGCAAGAAAATTTGCAGTTTATTATCATTATTTTAAGGACAGATAAGCTCACCGTCAGACTAAAACCTAGGTTATTTTAGGTAATGATAGATCCAAGTTTCTCGTGGAAGTCAAAACAGGAAAGGGTAGGGGAAGCAAAATATTAGAAGGTCAAGTTTAAAATAATTAAATAAAAAATCAATTGAGTGGATATTATTGTGGATACTACTTAGAGAGATGTTGCAGGGATAAGTGAAAAAGGTGATAGAATTTTAGCTCTTAAATTGGTCGAAGAAAATTATTAATGTGATTAGGGTTTATGCGCCACAAGAAAGGTTGTAAATATCGGATGTCGGCGACATGTCGGTTAAGTTTTAAAATATAGAACGTCAAAAAATGGAGACATGTCCGGGATATTTTAAAATATCAGATTTCCCTATTTAATAAATAAATAAAAATTTAATCTTTATGTACATGTTCTGAAAGGAAAAAAAATTAACATAGGAAACGAACAATGAGTTATGTAAATTTCAAAGCAAATTTAAGAAATATCCAAAATAAAAAATTATAACAAGGTACAAATTAGTAAAATGTAAAATATATTTAAAACTATATAATAATTTTATTTTGTAAGTACTAAGTTTCATGGTAAATAAAGAACATTTAAAAGCTAAATATCCTTGATTGATTATAAGTCTTTCCATACATAATAATTTATGTTAAAATCACATAAATAACAACAAATAACTATGTTGAACTTTTTTACATTTTTTGTAATATAAAATTAAAAAAATGTATTATGAACTATGAAGTGTCGGTGCTTTCTTGAGGGTCATGTACCGTACCGGATACGTATATGATACCGGTACGTATCTGATACTTGGCGGATACACCTGTTACTCTAGTCTGTAGATACACTTAGACTTGTCAAACCACTCTGCATATTGTGATAGGAATATGCTTGTTTTAAGTAAATAAAAGACTTTTGCATGTCTTTTAGAAAAAAAAATTTGTGACCCATAAATACAACTAGCGGTGTTTGATTAGATTTAAGTATCTTTTTCACATTAAAACTATAAACAAATTTAATTAAATTTTATTATTTTATTTTTACTATATACATGTACATATATACAAACCTAGGAAGTACAGATATGCCAAATTAAAGCGTGTACCTGTATCGAGTGCATTTTTGGATTGGGTACGCGTACCGGACGGACGGATACTTATTAAATCTTATTTGTCGTGTGTGTTCTTATTCTGCTCCGCTGTTCCGATCGTTCTTCTCATCGTCTCCAGATCATAAACCTGTTGCCCTCATCAATCGCTCTCGCTGTCTGCTGCGTTCGTCGATCATGTTGCGCTCGTTGATCAATCGTTCTCGCTGATTTCTTGCAGTTTGTTGCTTTCGTCGATCTCGTGATGTGTCCGATGATCGATCGTTCTCGCCATCTCCCGAACATTCTCGTTGTCTCCCATTCATTCTTGACGTAAGTTGTTGCTCTTTTTCTTCCTCTTCCCACTTCTTCTTCCTTTTCCCTATTCTTCTTCCACTTCTTGTTCCACATCTTCTTCCTCTTCTTCTTCCCCTTCTTCGTCTTCCCCTTCTTTTGCTGATTTCAGAAACAAAAATAGATTGTTCATGTTATTTTTTGCTTTGCAAATTCATTATTTGCTAATTTCAGAGAAGTAATGTTAGTAATGTTCATGTTATTTGCTGATTTGCAAATTCATTATTTGTTGATTTCAGAGATGAGAATGCATAGGTGGATGTGTGGACACACGAGGCTAGATAAAATTAGGAATGAATGTAACAAAGAAAAGACAGGAGTGGCACGAATTGTTGAGAAGATGTGAGAAGCTCGATTAAGATGATTTGGATACATACAAAGAAGACCATTAGAGGCACATGTTAGGTGTCGTGAGAGTTTAGCCACTAAGCATGTTAAATGGGGGAGGGGTAGACCAAAAGATTTAAAATGAAATTATAAGGAAAGACGTGATGTACTTAGGCTTTAGTAAGATTATGACAAAAGATATGGTGTCATTGTGAGCCCCACTTTCGGTCCACACACTTAACTTTGTATATAAGCTTTTTTCAATTTATTTATTGCAACACATCATAAAAGTATATACAGTGTGTAGAAAATAAAACTTTTATTACATTCAATGTTTTATTACAAATGTAGTGCATCATATTCTCATCCGGACATAGATAACTTAAAACTATTAAATCTACTTGATTACAGAAAGGACATTATCAATCCTCAGTCATCTCCTTAGGCTTCTCCTTTGCTTCTTCTATTCTAAAAAGTATTTTAAGTAATACCTTAGCTAGTTCTTCCACTCTTTTTCGATGTTCTTCTTCAGTCAATATTACCTTCTTAGGTATATTTAGGGAATCATCAACTTCCTAAAAAAGTGAAAACTACGGGATTAGTCAAGAGTAATATGACTTAGTACTTTACCTCTTCAACTGATGTACAGGAAAACAAGAAAAGTGAGTAATAATGTCCATACTCATTTTAAAATGCAATAAAGGAACTGATTTAAACATTTTCCGTTATTTTGTTTCATAGGGTTCTTCAAGTTCCTTAAGTCTTTTTTCTTTTATTCTTTTACTCGTTCAAGTTCTCTGTTTGTTATACCATTTATGCAATTTCATTCATTTCGATTTTCTTTCAAATCATCAGAGTATCATCATATCTTTCATTTTCATCTTTCTTTAATTTCATTCAAATAGGAATTGCTAAGGGTATTTGTTGGTTCTTCTTTTCATAATCTTGGTCCCAGCCCTCCTGGGGTTATCATCAAATTCATATGTCAAATCTTCACGCACAATAGGCTCAAAATTGTTTAACCTCACAACTCATTAAAAAATGATATTTTCTAGGTATGAATGTTGGACCTAAATTTGGGTTTTCGTGATCACATAGGCTCAAAAATGATCCTATAGGAGCAAAAAATATCTTATAAGTTCAAAAAGTGAATTTATAAAATCAAAAAGTGATCTTATAAAATCAAGGTGATGATAAAAATGTGTTTGATCAAAAGATGTTGTATGTATGATCCCTTAATATGAAAATGCCATCAAATGTATGATCAAAAATATGAACATTTTTTGGTCTTAAACATTATTTTAAATGTCCTCTGACATGTCATTTTTAAGGGCAAAATGATACGTTAATCAAAAAAATAGGCACAAAATGATCACATAGGCAAAAGATGCGGACAAAAAAATGCCATCAAACAAAGTTGTATGTATGATCCCATAATATGAAAATGACATCAAATGTATGATCAAAAAATATGAACATTCTTTGGTCTTATACATTGCTTTAAATGTACGCTGACATGTAATTTTTAAGGGCAAAACGATGTGTTTTTCAAAAAAAAATATGTTCTTTTATAAAAAATATGCCGACATGTCGCTTTTTTCGATATATCGACCGACACGACTTTTAAATATATCGTTCTTTATTTTATTTTATTTTACATGTTCCTTTTTATATATATATTATCTATATTTAAATTGATTAGACTTATTGTTTTGATTTTGTAACGTTTTATTCTTACAATCAATATTATATAATTATTTTGCAATTTTATAATTTCATATTACAAAAATATGAAAATACTTAATATATTTATAAGTTAATTATTTGCATGTTTTTAATATAAATTTATAAGTTTGAAAAAACTTATAATAAATCAAGAATTCTAAACTTTTAAATTTTTTTATTTGCAATAAAATTATTGTTATCTGTTAAAATAGCTCATGTAAAAGGCCCATTATTGGGCTCATTTATTGTTTTATCTTCTCTCCTCCTTTAGTCTCACATCTTGTATAGGATTTTCTTCTCTCTTCCTCTTCCTATATATTTGTATTCTCTCGTATCTAGATACACAAGCAATACATACAAGTTTTGAGCTCTCTCAACATGGTATCAGAGCGAGGTTACTGTCCTCTGCGGCTTGTTTTTTTCTAACCGCCAAGCCCGCCCGGTCTCTATTCCCTCCTACCCGCTGCTTTCTCTCTTGCGGACTGGTCGCCTACCCGCTCTGGTCTTCTGTCGGCCCCTGACTCTGCGGTTTGCAACTTTGCATCCGCTTCTCCTCTCCCTCTCCGTGGTTCCACCCTCTTCAAGCTTCTTATAGCCATCCTCTCTCTCTATTTCATGGGGCCCACCTTTCTTCAAACCGCTGCGAGCTCTCTACTTCTGTCCGCTGCCAGCCCCGCTGCGGCTTCGTCTTCAGATCGCTGCGGCCTTCGCCTTCAGACCGCTGCGGCCTCGCCTTCAGACCGCTGCGGCCTTGCCTTCTGTCCGTTGTCAGTCTCTTTCCTAGCCGCTCGAGTTCCTACTCGCGGCCTCTCTTTTCTAGCCGCTCGAGTTCCTACTCGCGGCCTCTCCTCTCCAGCCGCTCGAGTTCCTACTCGCGGCCTCTCTTTTCTAGCCGCTTGAGTTCCTCCTCGCGACCTCTCTTCTCTAGCCGCTCGAGTTCCTACTCGCGGCCTCTCTCCTCTTTCCGAGTTTTTCTGTCAACCCGCCCGGGCTGTTTTTCTGACCACTGCCGGCTTCACCTAGACCGGGGCAGTCTCTCTTTTGTTTCTGCCCTTTGGTCGCGACCTGACTACTCGCTAGTGTCCGGCTTGACCGTGCGGACTGCTTCCTATCCGCACTCTGGTCGTGGTCTTCCTTAGTCTTTCTTGCCGGCGGCTTATCCTCTATTCGCCGCGGGCTGCCTTATGGGCTCTTCCGGTAACTCTTCTGGCTCGACGGCCAGCCCGCCTGCTGACTGCCCGGCCTGTCCAACTGACCGCGCGGTTTACCCTACAGAACTTCGTGACGAGCTGCGCATCACTACCATTTCTCTTTCTGGAAAGAAGAACTTCATTCCTTGGGTCCATTCAGTTCGACGGGTTCTCCATGCCAAGGGTCTTCTCCCTCACCTTACTCAGGCTCCACCCACCCCTCCTACCGATGACTGGCTCCGCAATGATGGCCGAGTTCAGACCTGGATCTTGAATTCTTTGGATGGTGAATCATATCAAATGGCTATGTA
Organism: Platanthera guangdongensis; assembly: GCA_039583875.1. Lineage (NCBI taxonomy): Eukaryota > Viridiplantae > Streptophyta > Magnoliopsida > Asparagales > Orchidaceae > Platanthera > Platanthera guangdongensis. The sequence goes on from CM077156.1 coordinate 131,412,515, forward strand.
TCATGAGACTGCCAAAGATATGTGGACTGAGCTACACTCCTAATATTCTGGCTGGGACAGCCTCCAGCATCTCTACGACATCCTCACTGACCTCTTTACTCTGGACGCTGGAGGGGCTTCCGATATGTCCTCCTTTATTGCTCGTGCGAAGACTCTTGCTGAAGTCCTGGATCCAGCATCAGCCGTTTACCAATGATGCTCTTGCTCAGCGCGCTCAGAAGGAAGCCGCCTGTACTTCCATCCTTATGGCTCGTCTTCCCCCTCACCTTCAGAGCATTCGTGCTCAGGTCCTGGCGTCCTCTACCACACCATCTTTTTCTGATGTGTGCTCCATGATTCTCCGAGTCCCACCTCCTCCAAATACTGCGGCTCCTCCGGCCCTTCTTCAGCAGGCACCTCCGCTTCTACCCTTCCCTCCTCCTCCTTCTACTCGGGGGGGTCGTTCAGGCTCTCGCGGCCGTGGTCGTGGTGGCCGGGGTCGGCCGAAGTGTTCCTTCTGTGGCAAAGACGGTCATCTCGAGGCAACCTGTTACAAGAAAGTTGCCTATCCTCCTCGCCCGGCGGCTTCTGTTGTTACCGATGCTGGTCCTCCTGATCTTGAAAGTGTCCGTCTTCAGCTCCAGCATCTCCAGGGCTTGCTTCATCCCCCATCTGCCTCTGTTGCCTCCGTCTCCAACACAGGTACCGCTTGTCTCTCCACCGGCTTGGGATGGATTGTGGATTCTGGCGCTACTCATCACATTACTCCACATCGCCCTGCCCAGTACCTGAATTCCCCTTATCCACCGTGTATTATTGTGACCAATGGCGCCACTGTTCCCGTCTCCGGCTCGGCAGATCTTCCTCTCACCTCCTCCATCTCCCTTCGCTCGGTTCTTCACGTCCCGAGTTCTCCGTTCAATTTACTTTTTGTTGGACGGTTTACTACTGATTTGGATTGTTCTGTTATATTCACTTCCTCTTCTTTTGTTATACAGGATCGGCGGACGCAGACTACCATTGGTAAAGGCCGGCTGCGGAATGGGCTCTACCTTCTCGACGACTCTCCCACCATCCTCTCCTCCATTTCCTCCACAGATTGGCATCGTCGTCTTGGGCATGCTCCTCTACCGGTCCTCCGGCAGGCTCTCCCGGATGTCTCTCTTACCCCCTTTCAGTGTGATTCCTGCATCCTCGGCAAGCAGCCTCGTTCATCTTTTTCTTCGCATTGTACTCGGAGCGCTGCTCCTTTTGATTTAGTTCATTCAGATATTTGGGGACCCTTTAAAATTTCTAGTATTTCCGGTTTCCGGTATTTTATCACGTTTATTGATGATCATTCTCGCACTACCTGCCTATACTTACTTCGTGATCGCTCTGAGCTTTCTCGTGTCTTTCGGGCATTTGTCCTCGAAACCCGTACGCAATTCCACAAGACCATCAAAATCCTACGCACTGACAATGCTCGTGAGTACACTAGTCACGAATTTACTGCTTTATGTTCCGAGTTTGGGATTCTCCATCAAACTTCCTGCGCTTACACGCCGCAACAAAACGGTGTTGCCGAACGCAAGAATCGCCACTTACTCGATGTTGTCCGTTCCCTCATGCTTCAAATGCATGTCCCTAAACCGTATTGGAATTTTGCGGTCTCGACCGCCTGCTTTCTCATCAACCGTCTCCCTTCCTCTATTCTCAACTACGCTACTCCGTTCAGCATCCTCTTTCCCTCCGCTACAGCCTTTCCTCTCCCACCTCGTGTGTTTGGTAGCCTATGTTATGTCCACCGTTTGGGGCCTTCATCGGATAAGTTAGATCCCCGGGCCGCCAAGCATATCTTTGTTGGTTATTCTCGCACCCAAAAGGGGTATGTCTGTTATTCTCCTGCTACCCGCAAGATCTCCGTTTCTGCTGATGTCACTTTCCGCGAGAATCAACCATTCTTCTCTGCTCCCTTACCTGACCATCCCCCACCTACACCTCCATCCATTCCCCGCCCGGTCATTCCTGCCACCCCTCCGCTGCCTGTCATTCCCTCTCCACCGTCTGTCGTTCCCTCTAAACCACCAGTTATCCGTGTCTACACTCGTCGCTCTACCCCTTCCGTTGCCCCTTTGTCGTCGGTCTCTACCATGGATACTCCGCATCCGACGGATCAGGTATCGCCTTCCACTGCTCATCCGCTGGCCAACTCCGTCTCTCTTCATCGCCTCTCTCCCCATTTACGCACATTGGCTACTTCTCTCTCTTCGGTTGCTATTCCTAATTCTGTGCAGGAGGCGCTTCAACATCCCGGCTGGCGAGCAGCCATGGAGGAAGAAATGTCTGCTCTCTGGTCTAACCAGACCTGGTCTGTTGTTCCTCTTCCACCGGGCCAGAAACCAGTTGGGTGCAAATGGGTCTTTGTCATCAAACATGCTGCCGATGGGACAATTGACCGTCTAAAGGCCCGTCTTGTGGCTCGCGGTTTCACTCAACATGAAGGGCTCGATTATGAGGAAACGTTCTCTCCGGTGGCAAAGCTTAATAGTGTTCGTGTCCTCATCTCTGTTGTTGTCCATCGCCGGTGGCCTCTCTTTCAGCTGGATATCAAGAATGTCTTCTTGAATGGGGACCTCCAGGAAACTGTCTACATGCAGCAACCGCCCGGGTTTGAGACCACGGGGGAGTCTCAGGTCTGCCATCTTAAAAAGGCTCTATATGGTCTCAAACAATCTCCGCGGGCATGGTTTGAAAAATTCAGCAAGGTCCTCCGTGCGATTGGCTTCACTCGGAGCTCGGTCGACTTCTCGCTCTTTACTCGTCACCACCCAACAGGAACGGTTATTCTGTTAGTTTACGTCGATGATATTATCATTACTGGAGATGACTCTCAAGGGATACAGGCAGTCAAAGTCCATCTAAACTCAGTCTTCCAGACCAAGGATTTGGGACCCCTTCGCTATTTTTTGGGCCTTGAGATTGCCAGAAGGCCAGATGGGCTCACTCTCTCTCAACGAAAATACTGTCTTGACCTTCTTCATGATGCGGGTCTGTCTGGCTGCAAGCCCAGTGATACTCCTATGGATGTGAACCACAAACTGTGTGCTCAGGCCTCTGACTCCGATCTCCTTCAGAATCCTAAATATTATCGACGTCTTGTTGGAAAACTGATATATCTCACGGTTACCAGACCGGATATCTCCTTTGTTGTTGGTCTTGTCAGCAGATACATGCACTCTCCTCGAAAATCTCATCTTCAAGCAGTGGAACGAATTCTCAGGTATCTGAAAACCGCTCCTGGTCAGGGACTTGTCTACAGGACCTCCTCTTCTGCTCCAACATTGGTGACATATTCGAATGCCGACTACGCTGGCTCTCTCGATGACCGGCGATCTACGAGTGGTTTTTGCACTTACCTTGGAGGACATCTTGTAACTTGGCGAAGTAAGAAACAAGCGGTCGTTGCTCGCTCTTCAGCTGAGGCAGAGTACCGGGCAATGGCATCGGTTGTATCAGAATTAACATGGCTTGAGAGTCTTCTTACTGATCTGGGTGTAAAATTATCATCACCGGCTCTTCTCCTGTGTGATAGTCAAGCCGCCATACACATCGCAAAGAACCCGGTCTTTCACGAAAGGACGAAGCATATTGAGGTCGATTGTCACTTCATCCGGGAAAATGTTCAAATGAAGAAGCTTGACTTAAAGCATGTCCCAGGATCGGAACAAATTGCAGATGTCTTCACAAAGGCTCTTTCCAAGACATTATTCTATCAGTGCTTGTCCAAGTTTGGCGCATACGATTTGTACGCTCCAGCTTGCGGGGGAGTGTTAAAATAGCCCATGTAAAAGGCCCATTATTGGGCCCATTTATTGTTTTATCTTCTCTCCTCCTTTAGTCCCACATCTTGTATAGGATTTTCTTCTCTCTTCCTCTTCCTATATATTTGTATTCTCTCCTTATATTTAGATACACAAGCAATACATACAAGTTTTGAGCTCTCTCAACATTATCAAAATAAAATTATTGTATATTATTAAATATATTTTTCAATGTATCTTTTTGTATTTTTTAATGTTAGAGAATATTAGGAAAGATGATGTATTGTCCCATTAATATGGCCCATTTAGGATTCTGGTTTAGTCTCACATTGTTTGTATAGTTGTCTTTTTCTCTCTTCTCTCCTATATATTTGTACTCGTACTTATATTTTGGTATTTCAACAAAGATATACAAGGTTTGAAGTATTCTTCTACATGGTATCAGAGGGACCGATCTTCCTCTGAGCGGATACTTCATTTCTGACTGCTGGTTCTGCCCTCCTCTGAGCGGGTACACTTTGTATGACCGCTGCAATCCGCTTGGTTTCCTTTATCCGCAAGATTTCACGGTTTCCTCTAGCCCACCCACTTCTGCTTGTCTCTCTCGTGGCTTCCACTTCTCCTTACTCTCCTTCGCTCTTTTATAGCCTCCTCTCTGGTAAGTGTACCACACCCCCGTACTTCTGTCCGCTCGGCTATCGGCTCGGCCTTCTTCTCCTCGTGCTTCCTGATAGTGCTCTTATAACCACTGCCGGTTGTCTAGCTACTGCGGTCTCCCCGTGGTAGTCGTTGCGCTCTTGCAGGTTGTGGTCTGTCTGCCTAACCGCTGTGCTCCTATTAGCCTCGCCACAGGCTCTTCTAATCATTGCAGGCGCTGTTAGCCGCTCCTCGATCTTGCTTGCCGCTGCTTCTGTCTGCTCGGCTTCTCACGGCTTGCGGTCTCTCTGCCTAGTCGTTGAGTCTCGGACCGTTGTGCTTCTAACAGCGGCTCTTCTTAGTCAATGGTCTACTCTCCTTAACAATTGCGGGTTGCCTCCTTAACTGTTGCGGGTTGCCTCCTTAACCGTTGTGGGTTGCCCTCTTAACCGCTTCGGGCTGTTTCTATCCGATGCGGGCCCTCCTTCCTCCCGCTGGTGTGGTCTTGTCTTGCCACTAAGGTCTTTCTTCGTAACCGCCGCGGTCTCTCTTTGTAACTATTGTGGTCTCTCTTCGTAACCTTTGCGGTCTCTTCTTTAGCCGCCTTTCTTGCCGTTGGTGTATTGTCGGCGTGACCGCTGCGGGTTCTTTTCTACCCGCTCATGTGCTAAATCACTGTGACCGCTGTGAGCTCGGTCTCTTAGTCGCGGCGGGCTCACTCTAACCGTTGCAGCCCACTCTAACCGCTGCGGGCTCATGGCTTTCGAGGATTCTAATGTCCACCTCCGCTCTACTTGCTCGTGTTGCGGCTCCGGTTCCCAAACTTCGCGATGAACTCCGGATTACTACTATCTCCCTCAGTGGGAAGCGGAATTTCGTGGAATTGGTGCACTCAGTTCGTCGAGTACTGCAGACGAAAGGACTTCTTCATCACTTTACTCGAGTCACTCCTACCGCCCCCATCGATGAGTGGATTCGGGATGGTGGTCGGGTCCAGTCATGGTTGCTCAACTCCATGGACACCGAGTCCTATTGGATGGCTATGTACCTTGATCTCGGGGCTCCCGGTGATGTGATCTCCTTTGTTGCTAAAGCCAAGACCCTGGTCGAGGCCTGGATCCAACATCAGCTCCTACTACAGATCTGACTACTCAACGGGCCCAGAAAGAAGCTGTCGGGATTACGATGATAATGTCCTGAGTTCCTTCTCACCTGCACAGTATTCGGGCTCAGATTCTCCCGTCTACTACAACTCCATCTCTGTTAAATGTGTGATCTATGCTTCTGAAGGTCACACCACCCTAGGATGCTCCTGTTACTCTCTCCTCATCTCTTCTACAACAATCTTCACCTATTCCGTCAGCTCGGGGTTCCTCGTCCCGTGGGGGACGCAACACGTCTAGGGGACGTGGCCGGTCTGGCAGATCTCCGTTTAAGTGCACATATTGCGGTCGGGATGGTCATTTTGAGGCCACCTGCTATCGCAAACATGGCACGCCTCCACATCTTACTGCTCCTGCTATGGTTGATCCTTCCACTTCGGCTGCCACGGATTCTGCAGCCTCTACACGAGACGACATTAATGCTCTACGCACTCAGCTCCAACAACTACAAGGGATGATCTCTCACACCTCTGGATTCGTTGCATCTACTTCAAATGAATGTATATCTTGTCTCTCACAGGGCTCCCATGGGATTGTGGATTCAAGAGCCACACAACCTATCACTTCGCAGCGCCCTCCACAATATTCGATGACCGCCCACCCCAAGTTCATTATTGTGGCTAATGGTAATACCACCCCCGTATCTGGCACTGCTGATATACCCATCACACCCAGTATCTCTTTGTTTTTTGCTCTTCATATTTCAGGATCATCATTTAACTCTCTCTGTTAGCCGTCTTACTCAAGACCTTAATTGTTGTGTTACCTCCTCACCCTCTACCTTTGTTGTGCAGGATTGACAAATGTAGAAATATCATTGGTAAGGAGAGGTTGTCGAATGGGCTCTACCTCCTAGATGTTCCTTCTTTTGCTCTCTTTGTCGTCTCCACTACTGATTAGCATCGTCGTCTTGGGCATGCTCCCCTCCAGATTCTCAAGAAGACTATTCTGAATGCCACCCTGCATGAGGTTTCTTGTGATCTTCTATATTTGGCAAACAGCATCGTGTTTCCTTTCATACTACTTATACTCTGAGTGATACTCCTTTATCATTAGTACATTCTAATATTTGGGGACCTTATAAAACCTCCAGTATGTTTGTCTATCGTTGTTTTGTCATTTTTTGATGATTACTCTCACTTAACCTGGATATACTTACTTCGAGATCGTGTTAAACTGACCTCTAATTTCGTGTCTTTCTTATGGAAACTCGTACTCAGTTCTCCTCTCCTTTAAAAATCATTCACACTGATAATGCTCGGGAATATACTAGCCGGACATTCGTGAACCTATGCACAGAGTTCGGCATTATACATCAAACCACGTGTGCTTATACGGCTCAACAGAATGGTGTGGTCGAGCGAAAGAATTGTCATTTTCTTGATGTTACTCGGTCACTCATGATTCAAATGCAGGTTCCTACACAGTTTTGGAACTTTGTTGTGTCTACAGCATGTCACTTCATCAATCGCATGTCATCCTTTATGATCGACTTTGTCACTCCGTTTAGTCTCCTCTTTCCGTCTCAATCCTTGTTCACTCTCATGTCTCGACTTTGTCACTCCGTTTAGGGAATAAGTTTGTCCCTCGTGTCAGCAAATGTATGTTTCTCGGGTACTCTCGGACTCAAAAAGGCTATATGTGTTATTCTTCAACTACTGACAAAGTAATTGTCTCTGTCGATGTCACCTTTCGTGAGGATCAACCGTTATATGACTCACCGTCTACCACTGCTCCTCTTCTCACCCCTTCCATACCTTGTCCAACCGTTCCAGTCACGTCTTCCCTACCCCCCCTTCTTCCCACTCCACTTCCGGCACTTGTTCCACCTCAACCACCCAAACCGCCTCTTCTTCACGTATACACTCGTCGTACACCGGTCTCTGGAGCAATACAACAGCCCTCCTCCACCAGTGCTATCCCACGGACTGACGATCCAGCATCAACATCTACCGCTCACCCCAGGGCAAATTATGTTTATCTGCATCGACTGTCTCCACCCTACGCAAGTTTGCTCTCTCTCTCTCACCTCTATCTCTATTCCTAACTTAGTGCAGAAGTCTTTTCTTCATCCGGGGTAGCGTGCGGCTATGAATGAGGAAACGACCGCTCTTTGGTCTAACCAGACTTGGGATCTGGTTCCTCTTCCTCCTGGACAATCTTGTGTCAGTTGACCGCCTCAAAGCCCGACTTGTGGCTCGGGGGTTCACTCAACAACAGGGACTTGATTATGATGAAACTCTCTCCTGTCGCCACGTTGAACTTTGTTCGGGTGCTGATCTCCTTGGTTGTTCATCGTCACTGACCTCTCCATCAGTTGGATATAAAAAATGTTTTTTTAAATGGTGATCTTCAAGAAAAGATCTACATGAACCAACCTCTCGGGTTTGAGACCACGGGAACGTCTCGTGTATGTCATCTTAAGAAATCTATTTATGGTCTCAAACAATCTTCCAGAGCTTGGTTTGATAAATTTAGTAAGGTCGTTCGCGAAGTTGGATTCAAGAGGAGTTTGGCTGACTTCTCTCTCTTCACTCATCATCAATTAACTGGGACTGTCATTCTCTTGGTTTATGTGGATGATATTTTGATTACTCGTGATGACTTCATAGGGATACAACAAATCAAGCAACACTTAAACTCTGTCTTCCAAACAAAAGATCTGGGGGCTCTTAGGTAATTTCTTGGACTTTAGGTTACAAGACGGCCTGATGATTTTGTCCTTTCACAACGAAAGTCTTGAATTGATCTCCTCCAAGATGTTGGCTACTCCGGGTGCAAACCTGTGGAAACTCCAATTGATGTCAATCAAAAGTTATGTGATCATGGGTCTGACTCTGATTCTCTGCTTACGAACCCTGAGTATTATCGGCGTCTTGTAGGAAAACTGATATATCTGACAGTTACAAGACCTGATATTTATTTTGTTGTTAGGGTGGTCAGCAAATTTATACATGCTCCTCGGATCTCTCATCTCCAGACAGTAGAACGCATCCTCAGATATTTGAAGACAGCTGTTGGACAAGGATTGGTATATAAGTCATCCTCCTCTTTATCTCTTATTGCATATTCAGATGCGAACTATGCGGGCTCCCTAGATGATCGACATTCCAGTACAGGTTTTTGTACCTACTTTGGAGGGAATCTTATCACTTGGCATAGCAAGAAGCTGTCTGTGGTTGCTCTATCTTCCGCTGAAGCTGAGTATCGTGCAATGGCGATCGTTGTATCTGAACTCACTTGGCTTGAGGGTATTCTTGGTGATCGAGGGGTCACTTTATCCTCACCAGCAACTTTCTTTTGCGATAGTCAGGCTGCAATCCATATTGCGAAGAATCTTGTGTTTAATGAGCGGACCAAGCACATTGAAGTTGATTGTCACTTCGTTCGTGAAAAGGTTCAATCAAAGAAGTTAGAGACGGAGCATGTTCCTGCGTCAGAGCAAGTTGATGTCATTCTCATCAAGGCATTATCATGACAAGTGTACCATCAGTTCTTATCCAAGCATGGTGCCTACGACTTGTACGCTCCAGCTTGCGGGAGAGTGTTAGAGAATATTAGGAAAAATGATGTATAAGGCCATTAATATGGCCGATTTAGGATTCTGGTTTAGTCCCACATTGTCTGTATAGTTATCTTTTTCTCTCTTCTTTTCTCTATATTTATACTCATACTTGTATTTTTGGTATTTCAATAAGGATATACACGTTTTGAACCATTCTTTTACAGTTAATAATATTTTATCTTAGATACTATTTGGTTTTATTTCGTGATATAAATAACTCACTTTTTATCTATTTATTATATTATTTTTGTAATATATCTGACAGTAATAAATTGATTATTTTATGATTCGCAAAATGAATAAAATGATTTGTAAGGATTGCAAAGTCATACTATGAGAAAGTTTGGTAACACAACATAGGTTATTGATGTTAGATGTACAAATTAAATATAATAAATTTAAGACAAGAACAAAAATATTGCAAAAAAATCAGAGGTGTAACTTGAAGATGGAAAAGCAGGTTGCTTTCAAGAAGGTAGTTATGGAACAACTAGTTGATGACTCTTATGTTGATCCTAATACCTCATGGAAAATTATGTTTTAACATTTAAGAATAAGTGAAAGGAACACACGTGGAGTAAGAAAAGGTCGTGCGCTCCCAAATAAAGAATCTTGGTGGTGGAAAGAGAAAGTGTAATATAAAGTGAGGGCAAAGAGGGACAGCTATAAATCACTCTACGCTTATAGGAATGATGAAAACTTAGTCAGGTATAAAGCTCCAAAAAAGAAGCTAAACATGCAGTAAGTAAATCAAGAAGTCAAGCTTATGAAGAATTTTATAAGCGACTAGATACCAAAGATGCAGAGCATGACATATATAAAATTGCTCGGGGTAAAGAAATAAAGACAAGATATTTAAGTCAAGTAAAATGCATAAAGGATGAGACAGATATAGTTTTGACGGATGATGTGGATATTAAAGAGCGATGGAAAAGATACTTTAATCAACTCTATAATGAAACAAAGGACAAGAAATTAATCTTGAAAAAGTTAAGTAAATCAGAGAAGTATAAGAACATAACGTTTTATCGTAAAATTCAAGTATCAGAGTTAAAGATGTTCTAAATAAGATAAAAAAATGTAAAGGCAGTTGGATCAGACGATATACTCATTGAAGTATGAAAATGTCTAGGTAATGAAAGATTTTTGTAGCTTACATATTTTTTCAATAAAATACTGAAGTCAAAGAGCATGTCAGACCGATGGAGAGAGTATTTTGGTACTTTAGTATAAAAATAAAGGAGATATACAAAATTATGTTAATTATAAAGGAATTAAATTGATGAGTCATGCCATCAAACTACGGGAACGAGTAATAGAAAGAAGATTAAGACGAGAGACTAACATCTGGGAGAATCAATTTGGATTCATGCTAGGGAGGTTGACCATGGAAGCTATACATCTCTTGAGTAGACTCATTGACAACTATCGAGAAAAAAAATAAGATTTGTGTATGTTGTTTATTGATCTTGAGAAGGCATATGATAGAGTTCCAAGAGAGATCTTATGGAGAGTCAGAAAAGAAATGTGGAAATGTATTATATATTGGCATAATCAAAGATATGTATACAAATTCAGTGACAAGGGTGAGGACATCTGAAGGATTAACACAGGAATTCCTCATTACTGTTGGATTACATCAAGGTTCAGCTTTAAGCCATTTTCTCTTTACCTTTATCTTAGATGAGCTCACCAGACATCCAACAAGCAATACCTTGGTGTTTATTATTTGCGGATGATATCGTTTTGGTTGATGAAACGCGCGGTGGTGTAAACATACAACTTGAATCTTGGCGAGATACTTTAGAAAAGAAGGGTTTCAGGTCGAGCAGGGCAAACATGGAGTATATGGAGCTTAAACTTAGCACTACAAGAAGGACAGATGACTTCGTTATTAAGTTGGGTGAACAAGATATTTCCCTTAGTGAGTGTTTTAAATATCTTGGATCGAAAGTTCAAAAAGATGGAGGTATTGATAAAGATGTGATACAGAATCCAAGCGGGTTGGCTGAAGTGGAGAGGCGCGTCAGGAATCTTATGTGATCGTAAAGTACCACTAAAACTCAACGGTAAGTTTTACCGTACTACAATTAGACCCGCGATGCTCTATGGTTCTGTGTGGGGCAGTAAATTGTGTACATGACCAAAAAAAGGCAGTTGCGGAGATGATAATGCTTAGGTGGATGTGTGGACATGAAAGCTTGGATAAAATTAGGAATGAAAGTATCAGGGATAAGACAGAGGTAGAACCAATTGCAGAGAAGATGTGAGAAGCTCGTCTAAGATGGTTTGGACACATACAAAGGAGACCATTAGAGGCACCTATTAGGCATTGTGAGAGTCTAGTCACTGGCCATGTTAGACGAGAGAGGGGTAGACCAATAAAGATTTGGAATGAAACTATAAAGAAAGACATGATATACTTAGACATTAGTGAGATTATGCAAAACGATAGGGCACAATGGAGACAAAGGATCCATATAGCTGACCCCAATACAGTGGGATAAAGGCTTGAGTGTTGTTATTATTATTATATTATTTTATATTTTATAATATATAATTACAGTTAGTATAAATAAAATTAAAATTTTTATTTATAATACATGAAAATCCGATATTTTAAAATATCATCATCATGTCTCTGACATCCGACGGGTACAATGTCATCTTCGGCGGGACGTCTATCCGATGCCGCTTCATCATCGTCGACGCGCCGAGCGGGTACAATGTCATCTTCGGATGGCCCCTCATCAACTACTTCAGGGTCGTTCCGTCGTCTTACCATCAGTGCCTGAAGTACTATCGCGGAGATGTTCAGATCAGGATCAGGGAAGATCCCAAGGCCTCCAGGGAATGCTACCTGAATGTCGTCAGCACCATTAGCTGGATGGGTGACGCGGAGAAGCTGGAAGAGATGCTGGAGAAGGAGAAGGGATTGTGTGCTGCTGAAGAGGTGGAGGAGATAGAGGTGATCTCTCGAGGAGGAGAGTCGGGACTGCTGAAGGTTGGAGGATCGTTGCCGCTAGGAGGGAGGATAGAGATGGCCGCTTGACTGCAGGACAACGTTGACGTCTTTGCATGGAGCGTCGCCGAGATGCCAGGGGTCGACGTCGATGTTGTCTGTCATCCCTCAACCTAGATCCCGTGGTGGCTCCTGTTCGTCAGAAGCAGAGGAAGAGCGCCGTCATGCTGGTCGAGCCTATTAGGGAGGAGGTAGAGAAGCTACTGGAGGCAGGTTTTGTCTCGGAGATCCAGTATCCAGGCTGGGTCTTCAATGTTGTAATGGTGAAGAAGCCCGGAGGGGGCTGGCGTCTTTGTATCGATTTTTCAATGTTGAATAAAGCTTGACCGAAAGATTGCTACCCCTTGCCACAAATCGACGCGCTGGTTGATTCCGCCGTCGGGTTTCCTGTGATGAGTTTTCTTGATGTTTTTTCAGGGTATCACCAGATCCGGATGCATCCCCCCCGACTGTCGGGACGTCTCTTTCATAACCAGCGATGGCTGCTATAGCTACAGCCTACAAGATGATGCCCTTCGGGCTCAAGAATGCATGCGCGACTTACCAGAGAATGATGGATCAAATCTTCAAGGAGCAGAAGGGGCGGAACTTGGAGGTTTATGTGGATGACCTCCTCGTCAAGAGTAAAAGTGGTTGTTCCCGCTGCTCCTACTGAAGACTGGTTACGCAACGATGGTCGAGTTCAGACTTGGCTCCTCAACTCCCTTGATGGCGAACCTTATCGCATGGCCATGTATCACGAGACGACTAAGGTGACGTGGGATGAGCTTCATTCTCTCTATTGCGGCAAAGATAGTCTTCAGCACCTGTATGACATCATAACAGATCTTCAGACTCTTGACGTTGGCGGGGCCGCCGACCTCACCTCCTTTGTTGCTCGGGTCAAGACTCTGGTTGAAGCCTGGATTCAACATCAACCCCCTACGATGGATCTTGATGCCCAGCGTGCCCAAAAAGAAGCCGTCGGTGTTGCCACGGTGATAGCTCGTGTCCCGTCTCATCTTCAGAGCATTTGGGCTCAGATCCTCTCCTCTGCTGCTACTCTGTCACTATCTGATGTGTGCTCCATGTTGCTCAAGGTCTCACCACCTCCTGACAGTTCTGGACCTCCGTCACCGGCCCTCCTTCAGCAGACTTCTGCACCCTTACTGCCTCTCGCTTCTCCGGCTCGTGGGGGATGTTCAGGTTCTCGGGGCAAAGGTCGGGGTGGCCAGCCACGACCTAAGCGTTCCTTCTGCGGTAAGGAAGGCCACCTTGAGGCCACTTGCTACCGCAAGCATGGGCTTCCTCATCGTCTGCTTGCCGCTGTTGCTGCCAACGACTCATCTGTCACTCGTATTGACCTTGAAGAGGTTTGGCTTTAGCTCCAACAACTTCATGGTCTGAAGAGCCGACCACCTACTTCATTGCCTCGGATGTCTCCATCTCAAATGAAGGTATGGCTTGTCTTTACACAAGTCCGCGCTGGATAGTGGATTCAGGTGTCACTCATCACATAACCTCCCAGTGGCCACATCAATACTTGGACTCTCATCATCCAAAGTGTATCACAGTGGCCAATGGGGACACTGTTTCGGTCTCCTCCTCTGCTGATATCCCTCTCACTTCTTCTTTATCCCTACACTCGGCTCTTCATGTTCCAGGTTCCCCATTTAATTTACTTTTTGATGGCCACCTCACTGTCGATTTGAATTGTTCTGTAACATTAACATCTTCTTTTCTGATACAGGATCGACGGACGCGGAATATCATTGGTAAGGGACGACTGCAGAACGGGCTCTACCTTCTTGATGACTCTCCTACTATCCTCTCCTCTGTCTCATCCGTCGATTGGCATCGGCGTCTTGGGCATGCCCCTTTACGGGTCTTGCAGAAGGCTCTACCAGATGTATCTCTTCCTCTTTTTCAGTGTGAATCTTGTATTTTTGGCAAACAACCCCGTTCATCTTTTCCATCTCATTGTACTCAGAGCTCTGCTCCTTTTATTTTAGTATAATTCGATATTTGCGGTTAGTACAAAATCACTAGTCTTTCTGGGTATCGTTATTTTTTAACTTTTATTGATGACTATTCTCGGATGACGTGCCTATATTTACTTTGTGATCGCTTCGAGCATATCCCCGTATCTTTCGAGCATTCCTCCTTGAGACCCGCAGGCAATTCTCCGCGAATATCAAAACTCTTCGCACTGATAATGCTCGCGAATACAGTAGCCACGAATTTGCAAATCTCTGCTCTGAATTTGGGGTCATTCACCAAACATCATGTGTCTACACCCCCTAACAAAACGGAGTCGCGGAACGTAAGAATCGATATTTGCTTGATGTTGCTTGCTCTCTCATGCTTCACATGCAGGTTCCCAAATCTTATTGGAACTTTGCGCTTTCAATGGCATGCCATCTGATTAACCATCTCCCCTCCCTAATACTCTACAATGCCACTCCGTTCAACCTCATGTTCCCCCCTACTTCGGCATTTTCTCTCACACCCCGCATTTTTGGTTGTACTTGCTACGTTCACATTCTTGGTCCATCCACGGACAAGTTGGATCCCCGGGCGGCCAAACACATCTTCGTTGGCTATTCACGAACTCAGAAAGGCTACGTGTGCTACTCTCTTATTACCCGCAAGGTGACTGTTTCTGCCGATGTTATCTTTCGGGAGGATCTTCCTTTCTTCTCCGCTCCAGATCCAACTCCTCTACCACCACCCATCCTACGACCTGTCATTCTTGTTACCACTCCACCACCACAAATTCCTAACAGGGCTCCCACTCTTTCCAAGCCGCCTCTTATACATGTCTATACTCGTTGTCATCCTGGAACCGTTGCCCCAATGCAGTCGGCTTCGACCTCTGACGCTCTGCGTCCTGCTGGTCCGGCACCAGAATCAACCACTCATCTCATGGCGAACTATGTATCATTACATCGCATATCCCCACGACTTCAAACATTTGTCACTTCATTATCCTCGATTTCTGTACCTAACTCTGTGCAAGAGACTCTCCAACATCCTGGTAGGCAGGCAGCCATGGAAGAAGAAATGACTGCTCTCTGGGCTAACCAAACATGGAACCTAGTATCTCTACCTACCGGCCAGACATATGTTGGGTGTAAATGGGTCTTTGTCATCAAACATGCTCCTGATGAGACAATTGACCGTCTGAAAGCCCGACTGATGGCTCGTGGCTTCACCCAACAACAAGGTCTCGATTATGAGGAAACATTCTCTCCAGTAGCCAAGCTCAACACCGTTCGTATCCTCCTCTCTATGGTTGTGCATCGCCACTGTCCCTTACATCAACTGGATATCAAGAATGTGTTTTTGAATGGCGACCTCCAAGAAACAGTCTACATGCAGCAACCTCCCGAGTTTGACACCACGAGGGAGTCCCGAGTTTGGCATCTTAAGAAGTCCATCTATGGTCTCAAACAATCCCCTCGGGCATGGTTCGACAGGTTCAGTAAGGCAGTTCGGGAAGTCGGCTTTACTCGGAGCTCAGCAGACTTCTCTTTGTTCACTCAACATCGGGCAAAAGGAACGATTCTTCTGTTAGTATATGTTGATGACATCTTAATCACTGAAGATGATTCAAAGGGAATCCAAGCGGTCAAACAGCATCTTAGCTCCATTTTCAAACAAAAGATCTGGGGTACCTTCGATACTTCTTTGGTCTTGAGGTCGCGAGACGTCCGGATGGACTTGTCTTCCCCCAACGGAAGTACTGTCTTGATCTCCTTCAAGATGCTGGCTACTCTGGATGCAAGCCGACTACTACAATTGATGCAAATCATAAGTTGTGTGCACATGCTTCCAATACAGATCTTCTCCAAAATCTGGAATACTACAGACGACTTGTTGGAAAAATGATCTACCTAACGGTCACAAGACCGGATATATCCTTTGTTGTTGGGGTGGTCAGCCGGTTTATGCATGTTCCTCGAATATCTCACCTTCAAGCCATCGAACGCATCCTAAGATATCTTAAAATAGTTCTGCATCAAGGGCTGGCATACAAAACCTCATCCTCTACTCCAACGTTGGTTGTGTATTCTGATGCAAATTATGTTGGGTCCTTGGATGATCGGCGGTCAACCAATGATTTTTGTACCTATTTTGGAGGTCATTAGTTACCCAGTGGAGTAAGAAACAAGTTGTGGTTGATCGATCCTCAGCTGAAGCAAAATACCGATCGATGGCATCGGTTGTCTCTGAGCTCACATGTCGTGAAAGTCTCCTCGCCGATCTAGGAGTAAAACTTCTCTCACCAGTCATCCTATTATGTGACAGCCAAACGGCTATACACAGCAAAGAATCTGGTCTTCCATGAAAGGATGAAACATATTGAAGTGGATTGTCACTTTATCCTGGAAAAGTTCAAATGAAAAAGATAGAATTAAAGCATGTTCCGGGTACCGAACAAGTTGTTGATATCCTCACAAAGGCCCTACCAAGTACCCTATTTTATAAGTTCCAGTCCAAGCTGGGTGTCTATGACTTGTACACTCCAGCTTGCGGGGGAGTGTTAGAAAAGCCTATGTAAAGAGACTAATGATTGTTGAAACCGAAAACTCGGTCTTTTGTGGAGTTCACCCTCGGGGAAGGGGTGATCGCACACCTACTTCTCTCTTGCAAGCCAAATGACAAAGGAAAACTGACTCAAGGGCTCGGCGTGGAGGTCCCACCACACACCCGGAAGATCTTAGAGTGTTTCCCCTCCTTAGCCAAAGGCCGAGCTAAGGCTACCTTAGAAAGCGCTAGAAGATTAGGGAACAAGTGAGTCTGCCTTCTGAGGTACCCCGTGGGTCCTATTTATAGATTTCTGAAAACAGCCTGCAAATAGTCAACCTTCGCTGTTCCAAACAGCTATGTGCAGTACATGTTGGTCTGCCAACAGCGTAACTCCGCTGTTCTGAAAGGCTATGTGCAGGCCAGCGGGGGCAAAATGGTAAAAAACATCATGGGCTGCTGGGCGAGTAGCCCTCAGCAACCTCTGCTCGGCAAGGGCGGCGAGTACGGGTCCGGGCTGCCCTGCTCGCATGTTGCGAGTTCGCTCAGCAGTCAGGACTCGGCGAGCAGCCTGGGACTCGACGAAAGGTCCAGAGGACGACGAACACCGGGTTACATTCGACGAACGCCGAGCTCAGTTCGTCGAACGCCGAGCTCCGTTCGTCGAACGCCGAGCTCCGTTCGACGAACTGAGTGGACTGGGCGGCACTCGCCGCTTCTACTCACCCCCCGGCGAGTGTGGGCCCGGCTGGCCCTACTCGCGTGCCACTAGCCGGGCTCACCTGGGCGAGCTGGAGGCTGCCGAGCTCTGGCCCCCTTGGTGCTCGGCCGAGACTCAGGAAAACAGAGCCGGCCGGTCTGGTTCCTGGCGATCCCACTCTCCGGATACGGGGTTGTACACAATCCCTGCTCTTTTTGAGCTTGGCAAAGCTCGGAAAGAATCATCCAACCACAAGTATTCGGCGAGTGCGGCAGGAGCCAGAGGGAATCTTCGGGTGGGGTCCACCTGCGGCTATATATAGGCGCCTGCATACCTGGGTGACTTTTGTCATTCCCCTCGCTCTAACTCTGCCGAGAGGCCAATCCCCAAGATATCCAGGAGAAGCTCGCCCGAGTTCGCGAGGCTACTTCTGCACGCATCACCAGCCTGACCGCGGTTCCACTTGTTGTCCCGCAGAGCGGCTCGGCCGAGTCCAATCCCGCCAAGAGGGCGAAACCACTTCCTCAGGCGGTCGAGCCAATATTTGATGATCTGAAGACGACCGTGGAGCACAGGACAGGCTTCACCAATCTACCTGCCCTTGAGAAGGGAAAAATATTGTTGACCTTTGCACCGACCCGGACAGCCAACAGGATGACGCCGGAGATCCCGCGCCGCGAGCCAAGAACACCCTTGGCGACTCGCGGCTTAGAACTCCAGAGAATCGCCCGCGCGACCCGTCTCCTCCCTTCGGTACCCTGGGGTTGGATTCGCAGAGGCCGAACTCGCCGGTTCGCGCCCTTCTCCTCAGCGGCCTGTCGGGACCGTGGGGGGAGGTGTCGAAGCCATCTCTGTTTCGGGCTTCAACCTCCTCTCGCCAGGAAAACGCTGCCCTGGCTGCGGTAAGAACCTGAGGTTGGTCACTCCTCGCACTTTCTTGGGGGCGTCGAGCTCGTCAGGTAAGCCGGCCTCTGGTTTTTGTTGTGGTTTTCCGGGATACCGGCCTTCCATACTGATGTTTAGTTAATCTTCATAGCTTTTCCCGGCCAGTCTGAGGCTGAAGAGTCTTCGCAACCAACCCGCTATTCCCCCCTCCCCTCTCCGAGCTCGCTAGACTCCTATCTGGGCTCTGAAGTGGAGAACGGGGAGCTGACGAGGAGGGGGATCGGGCTCTTCAAGAAGCTGGTGCGCGGCCTGCGCCAGGTGCAGGAGGTCAACGAGGCGCTGCAACGCGACTACGTGCGGCTCGCGGACGAGGTGAGTGGCAACCCGGCCGGCGAGGCAATGTCCCCCTCCCGGCTTTTGGATGAGATCGATGAGAGCCTCCTGGTAGCGCAGAGAAACTCGGGGCGGATTCGCGAGTTCCTCCGCTCGCGGCAATCTGGGGGGCGGGGGATGCAAAGCCGTGGTAGATAGAAACGGCTTCATTGCCGAGCCGACCGGTACTCGCCTTTTGACCCCCTCTACGCGCGCATCTTGTTTCCCCCTTTTTTCTTTTGTGCCTGATTTCTTCAGAGAATTCATTTCTTTAGCCTGTAATAACTTTGGACATTTTTAGATTTTAATATCTGGTACCCAAATAATATTGTATAGCCCTTTATATTTAGTTCGGCATGTGATGGGACAAATCGCAGAAGTCGGCAAGCTGCGGTTGGCGAGCTGGGATAGGCGAGCTGGACTGATCGGTCAGCTCGGCCTCAAGTTTCTTTTTTCTATGAATAGCCCCTCTCAACAACCCCGTACCACCGCCTTTACTGCCTCCATACCCTCTTCTCGCTTTCTCTCTTTTCGTACCCGCGCTTTTAGCCTTTACGCGAGCATGGGCAAGACAAACCCCGATGTCGACGGCCGCTCTAAATGCGCCCAACGCTTCACCGATTACTGTTTCTTTGACGGGAACACGACCGAGGCGGAGCTCGCCGAATTCGTCACCGACTACGTTCCCCGTGGATTCGAGGCATGCCGGCCCAGGGAGCAGGAGGCCATCGATACTTTCTACCCTGACGAGCTCGCCTTCCCCATCTCGCATTTTGAGGTGGGGTTGCGCCTACCTCTCTGGCCGGAAGTCCCCCAGATTTTGAAATATTATGGCGCGGTGCCCGCGCAACTCAACTCGAACGTCATCGCCATGATGGTGGCGTTTGTGTGCTTCCTCCGTCGGGAGCGAATAGAGTTCAACCTGACCGTCTTCAGGAAACTCTTCTCCTACAAGGCGACCCCGGATGGCGTCGTCTACTTCGGGGGTTCGCTCATCAAAGTTCGCGAGATCGCGAACAAACATCATAACTGGATGACCAAGATCGCCTTCGTCAAGGGCGATCTTGGCAACATCTCCTACTCCCCCCCCCCAGCAAAAGGGCGCGGACGTCTACCGCCCACCCACGATATCCGGCAACGACGCCGAGCTCAACAAGTTTTTCCTCCATAAGGATTTCGAGGTCGCCTTCTTGCGAAGGGGCCTCGACTCGCTCAGCCCCGTTCTTCCCGGCGAAGGTATTCTTCTCTCCCTTATTGCTCAGCTCGTCGGATCTTGGTAGAATTTTTCTAAGTCTTTTCATGCAGGAGAACGGCTGATTCCCGCGAACCGGCCATTCGCGGACTCGGGGTTATTCTCTGACCCCCTCGCTCGCGAGAGGGCGGCGGCGGCGGCCTGCCGAGACGAGCTGGCTCATCCAAGCCCTCATCCAGCAAGAGGCGACTTGAGTCTGCGGGACCGAGCCCGCCCCGTCGCCAACAACCGCCAAAGAAAATGAAGAAAGCAGTGGTGGTTCCTCGGGCGAGACATCAACAACAACAACAAAGCCCCAAATACATGAGCTCGCCCGAGACCATCCCGGACGGGTCGTCGGAGAGCCCGCTGAAGGAGATCACGAGCAAGGGGCAGAGGGGTGGCGAGTCCTCTGCTCCCCCTGTTGCGAAGAAGACGGCCCGCGAGCCGGCCGCGCCGAAGGACCATCCCCTCTTCGGTTTCTGGGGAAGGTGGAAGGACTCGGCCGGCGATCCCATGGTTCAGTGGGACGAGCTAGCTCACCGAGTCTCCATCTCCACCCTTCATCCCTCTTTGGCCGACCGCGAGCTCTCCACCGGGCATGCCTACGCACTCGGCTTCGACCTTTATGGCCGCGAGGACGCTGAGGCCTACAAGGGCATGGCCCTGCGGCAGCTCGGCCATGAAGGCATGCAGGCCCACATGCGGGCCATGGAGCTTCATCACATGATGATCTGCTGCAGCTTCAACCTCAGCAATCGTCTTCAGAAAGCCGAGCTGGGCTCACCACCACCAGCTCGCTCGCGAGCTGCCTCTTTTTTCACCAATGTGGAACCAAAAATCGCCAAAAAATTCACAGTAAAACTGGAGGGGGGTGAAGTGCCCTGTCGGAGCCCTCCTT
The DNA here is from genome assembly GCA_039583875.1 of Platanthera guangdongensis. Classification (NCBI taxonomy): domain Eukaryota; kingdom Viridiplantae; phylum Streptophyta; class Magnoliopsida; order Asparagales; family Orchidaceae; genus Platanthera; species Platanthera guangdongensis. Next base: position 131,433,281 of record CM077156.1, read on the forward strand.
CCTTGTCGGGAGCCAAGGACGGCTCGTCACCCTTCTGCCGAGCTGGGCTCGCGAGTCCCGACTTGCCGGTGAAGATTCTCTTCCTGTTTTTTAGAAAGGCCAAATTTCTTAAGATCTAGAGAGTATAGGACTTTCACGAGTGACATCCAGCCCTGCCAGCTTGGTGAGAGCCTGGCAGCGGGATCTGCTCGAGGTCCGGGTAGACAACGTCGAGTGACATCCAGCCCTGCCAGCTTGGTGAGAGCCTGGCAGCGGGATCTGCTCGGGGTCCGGGTAGACACCGTCGAGTGACATCCAGCCCTGCCAGCTTGGTGAGAGCCTGGCAGCGCGATCTGCTCGGGGTCCGGGTAGACACCGTCGAGTGACATCCAGCCCTGTCAGCTAAGTGAGAGACTGACAGCGGGGTCTGCTCGGGGTCCGGGTAGACTCCATTGAGTGACATCCAGCCCTGCCAGCTAAGTGAGAGCCTGGCAGCGGGATCTGCTCGGGGTCCGGGTAGACTTCATCGAGTGACATTCAGCCCTGCCAGCTAAGTGAGAGCCTGGCAGCGGGACTTGCTCGGGGTCCGGGTAGACACCATCGAGTAACATCCAGCCCTGTCAGCTAAGTGAGAGTCTGGCAGCGGGATCTGCTCGGGGTCCGGGTAGACACCATCGAGTGACATCCAGCCCTGCCAGCTAAGTGAGAGCCTGGCAGCGAGATCTGCTCGGGGTCCGAGTAGACACCGTCGAGTGACATCCAGCCCTGTCAGCTAAGTGAGAGTCTGGCAGCGGGATCTGCTCGGGGTCCGGGTAGACACCGTCGAGTGACATCCAGCCCTGCCAGCTAAGTGAGAGTCTGGCAGCAGGATCTGCTTGAGGTCTATCAAATAAACATTTCACCCTCTCATATGAGTTACTGCAGCAGGATCAAAAAGTTTTATCAAGAACAAGTCATTACTTACATATTTCAAGGATAAAAACGTTTCAAGTCATCACCGCTCCAGGTGAAACTTAGGGTCTCGCCCTCCACATTTTGGAGGCGATACCCTCCTGATCTTAATGTTTCTTTTACAATGTATGGACCTTCCCAGTTGGGGTTGAGCTTCCGCACAGTTGTCGATCTTCCCGCTGCATCCACTTTTTTCAAGACCAAGTCCCCCTCCGCAAATTGTTCGACTCTAACGTGCTTGTCAAAGTACTTAGTCATTCTCCTCTTTACTTCTTCCTCTCGGATGGTGGAGAGGTCGTGCAGCTCCTCCACCATGTCAAGGGAGAGTCATTGCTCCTCCTCGTTCTCGACCTGCCATTTTTCCCTGCCTTCTCCTATTGTGACCACCCGAGGCATTTGAACTTCAAATTCTATGGGGAGTACTGTCTCACATTCATGGGAGAGCTTGAAAGGGGTCTCCCCCGTGGCCGTGTTGGGGGTGGTCCTCAGGGCCCAGAGGACCGAGGGAAGCTGTTCCACCCAGCTCCCTTTTAGGTTTTCTACCTTCTTTTTCAGGATGTTCATAATAATCTTGTTCGCGGCCTCTACTTGCTCATTGCTCCTGGGGTGGTGGACCGAGGCAAACCTGAGGTCAATCCCGAGCTGCTCGCAGAAGCTAGTGAATTCTGCGTTGGCGAACTGAGGCCCGTTGTCCGTGACGATGGCCTGCGGCAACCCATGGCGGCAGATGATCTCTCCCCAGACAAAATTTCTGATGACTTGTGAGGTCACCTTGGCCAGCGCCTTCACCTCCAACCACTTAGAGAAAGTCTATCATCATCAACAGGAATCTCATCTGCCCACTAGCCTGGGGGAACGGCCCAACCAAGTCCATTCCCCAAATCGCAAAGGGCCAGAGGGCCGTGAAGCTCTTGAGGCGCTGAGTCGACTGCAGTTGGAGGGGGGCAAACAACTGGCACTTGTGGTGTAACACCCTCATTTTTCGCGCACTAAATTTTATTTATTTTTCTCTCCCCAATGATGAAAACGGCACTTTATATTATCACAATATTTTGACTAATTTTGTTTTTCTTTTTTTGCTTATCATTTTGATATTTTTGGATGAGTTTGGGCTATTTTTTTATGTGGGCTTTCACCTTTGCTGGTTTAGTGGGCTTAATATATATAAATATTGAGCTAGTTTTTCTTTTGTGCTGATTTATGATGGGTTGGAAATGCTTGTTGGCTGTTATATTCGTGGGCTTATATTGCATGGTGGGCTGACCTTGTCCTTATGGGCTAGCTGATTAGTTATGGGCTAATGATTTTTGGCTAGCTGGCTTGGTGTGTTGGCTATATTAATGATGTGCTGGCTATATTAATGATGTGCTGGCTGTTTCATTTATGCTGGCTGCTTATATGTTGACTGCTGGATATGGTTGTTGGCTGAGTTTGGGGCTTGTGTTTAGACACTTGGTTGTGGAGTTTTGACACTTGGTGTTGGCTGAAATATGTTGGGATGTATGTGGTGACACCTAGCTGAGTTACCAACTCCAATTTGGCTTCTTCTTGCCTCTTCACCGCCCCTACTCTTCTTTAAATATTCAGTGGATTCTCCTCTCTTCTCTCATTTTCTGGTTGCTTCTTGCTGCTGTCCTGAGAGGCTACTCCCTACTTACCCCTCTTCTCTGCCGGAATTGTTGCTGCTTCTTCTTCCTCTGCCGGAGCTGCTGCTGCCTTCTTCTTCTTCTGCTAGGGCTGCTGCTTCTCCTCTTCTCTGCTGCTCCTTGCTACCCCGAGCTGCTATTCTCTGCTGCTTCTTGCTGCCCCGAGCTGTTGTTCTCTGCTGTCTTGCTGCAGCACCGCCCCCTAGCTGTTGTTTCTTCTGCCGCTTTGCTGATCTGTGCTGGAAGCTTGCTACTGCCCTCTCTCCTCCTCCCTCTTTCTCCTCTTTTGCAGGTTAGTTTATTACTTTTATGATTATTTTGCAACTATGTTTCGTGCTGATTTTAGGCCTCTTTGTCACTGTTTTTATGATTGTTTTATGTCCTGTTTGGGCTGATTTTTTTTCACGGTTTATACATTAGTTTTGGGCTGTTTTTGGGCTGAAAAGGGACTGTTTTTTGAGCTGCTATAAGGCTGTTTATTGGCTTACTTTTTTTGTATATTGCTGGACATTCCTTTATGGGGACGGGACGTCCATTTTGAGGGCTGGTTTTAGCCCATTGCGAGGCATATTTATGGCTGTCCGGCAAGATATAAAATTAGATCTTGGCCTTTCCGGTTTATCGTTTCTGTTTTCCGATGATTTTGCGAATCTTTCTAAATCTTTTGCACTTTTCGCTACGAATTCCAAGTGACGCAACTCAATAAACGTGCGTATAATTTCAGTGGTTCCCAAGACTTCAAAATCAGAGGATGGCGTCGCAAGGAAATCATGACGGAAATGCGAATAAAGGCAAAATTGTAGTGAGTTTTTTATTTCTTGAATTAGTTATTCACTTACTTTCATATTCTGTTGCATTTTATGAAATACACAAGTGTTTGTGCATATGAGTTTAACTCATTAAGATATCGTTGTGGGATAAAATGTGGGCAAGGGAAAAATATGAAAGCGATATATTTATTTCTGAGGGGATCAGTTTATTACCAACTCCTATTCATGACAAGAAAAAATTCATTTAAAACTCTGCATGGGGAAATGTGATGGTTTCGAATCTGATGATATGGAGGCATCCACTGATGGATTCACCAGTAGGGGTGAGCCTACAATTACGTCCTTCGGGGGCGGGGCTCAATTCATGTTTGCATCACTGGAGCATTTCCTATTTTATGTAAATTAAATTAAGGGGTAATTAAGATTTTAGCTTTGAGAAGGATATTATTCATTATTGTACTGTATGCATATTGATAGTATTTCGCTTGTTTGCATGTACTACATTTCACGAAATATTTATCTCACCTAGTCATATTTTTATGACTGACCCTCGGTGGATTCATTTTTTTCAGACATCAGGTGGAACTCCAGATGTACGGCAGAGGTTCGCACCGGAAGAGTTAGAGAAGGTATGGTTGAACGTCTATAAAGGAATCGAAGAGGGTTCTGAGAGTCACAAATTACTATGTTCAGAATATTACTGTAAATTTTTAGTAGATTTCGAGTAAACGTCTGTATAATCATGTACATAAATAAAGGAATGAAATAAAAAGTTTTGTGTTACTCTTTTGTACTATTTACTACAATTCACTGGTGAAAATCACTGCCGATCATCTTGGGAAGCCCGGAAAAAGGGTCTTCACAATTGGTATCAAAGCGAGATTGATTTTCACTCGATGTGGTCGTAGGCAGTACGAAAATATAACACAAAAGTTAATTTAATTAAGTCACCTTCGTATGTAAGAACCCGTTCAAGTTTATTCTAGCCGCCGCAGTCAACGTCGTCGGGAGAATCAAGAAGATCATCAAGCAGCTACCAGGTCCGAGGAAAGTGACAACGGGCATCAACACCATCGGCGTCCTTCGGATTTTGTGTTGTCAATAGCAGAAGCCTTTAAGTTAGTTTTTCCTACGTTAGCTACTTTAGGACCCACACTTCCCCAAGAAAATCCTAATCCACAACATCAACCCCATCAACCACAACAACATCCGATGAATCCTCCTCCAAATCTCCCCCCAAGAGTAGAAGCTCCGACGCTCCAATACCGTCAAATGGACTTCGATCTGAAACAATTTATGGAATTAAAACCACCAACTTTTGTAGGAGGCCTATCTCCCTTAGAAACAGAAGATTGGATACTCCGAATCGAAACTATTTTCCAAGTTATGCGCTGCCCAGAAGATCGGAAAGTTGAACTTGCATCCTTTTTACTTGAAGGCACAGCAAAGCGTTAGTGGAATAACTTAGTCGCCACAAAATTTGTCCGACTTGACCTGGTAACATGGCCAGATTTTATACAGGAATTTACGAATTGGTTTGTGTCGCGATCAGAGAAAAGAGTCCTATACGATCAATTCATGCGACTAGTTCACGGGACAAAAACAGTTCTACAATACGAGATGGAATTCTCAAAATTAGCATATTATGCCGACTCTCTCGTAGCCTCAGAGGAAGATCGTTGCAGGCAATTTTAACAAGGCCTGCAGGACGACATACGCAATTTACTCGTACCTCTGGATATCCTAGAATATGGAAAATTAGTTGAGCGAGCTCGATTAGTAGAAATTGATCAAAGCAAATCGCAGAAATATCGAGATAGTGGAAAGAGAAAAGCCACAGAAATCCCAACTCCAAGTGAAACACAAGGCAAGGATGTTGCTAAGACGATACAACCTAGTCCATCAACTAGTACTACGTCTCAAGCAAACTCGACAAAATGCGCCAAGTGTAACCGCTTTCATAAAGGAGAATGTTTAATTGGGGCATGCTATTATTGTCGTCAGCCAGGGCATACAAAGAAAAATTGTTCAAAGCTCTTGAATAAAGAAATCAATTCACAACCTCCTCTGCAGCGACAATTATATCAAATGATGGCTGAATCCTTAGCGTCCGCACCTGCACCGGTACCTGCTCCAGCGTCTGCTCCAATTCCTCCTCCAGAAGTACCGGAAGAACGTTTAATTATACCGCGAGCCTTTAATTTAGAACAATATCGTAAAAAATAAAAGTGTAATCTTTCGTTGATGTACATAATGTAAATGACAACTTACAAATCTATATTATCTTTTCGGGGACGAAAAGTTCTTTTAGGAGGGAAGGATTGTAACACCCTCATTTTTCGCGCACTAAATTTTATTTATTTTTCTCTCCCCAATGATGAAAACGGCACTTTATATTATCACAATATTTTGACTAATTTTGTTTTTCTTTGTTTTGCTTATCATTTTGATATTTTTGGATTACTGTAAATTTTTAGTAGATTTCGAGTAAACGCATGTATGATCATGTACATAAATAAAGGAATGAAATAAAAAATTTTGTGTTACTCTTTTATACTCTTTACTACAATTCACTGGTGAAAATCACTGCCGATCATTTTGGGAAGCCCGGAAAAAGGGTCTACACATGTGGCACCTCTTTGTGAATTCCGCGGCGTCGTGGCCCAGGGTTGGCCAGAAGTATCCCTGTCTGACAATCCTCCCTTCCAGGGTCCGACTCCCGGAATGACTCACACACTCCCTGGAGTGGACTTCTTCCAAGATCCTCTGTATTTCCCCTCGGTCACGCAACAGGCAAGCATCCCCGAGAGAGTCCTTTGATACAGTTGCCCGTCTCGGAGGAGGTAGTATGTCGACTTGTATCTGAATTTCTTCTTGTCCATCCCCTCCGGATACTCTCCTGTGGAAAGGAAGGTTGTGAATGGATCCATCCACGAGGGGTGTTGGTCCACCTCCATCAGCTCCCCCTCTTCGATGGAAGGGAGAAACAGATCAGTGATGGTACCCCCCATCCGGGGGCCATGTTTTGTCAGCTGATTGACTTGCTCGTTTTCTTCTCTGGGCACGTGTCGGATGGAAAAGGTCGGAAACGTGTCGATGACCCCCTTCACTTTTGCTAAGTACAGCCGGAGGGTGGATTCCCTCACCTCGAATTCTCTGTTGATCTGGGAAGCCACCACCATAGAGTCAGTGAGGACCTCCACGTCTAGCACCCCCAGTTTCCTGGCCAGGCGCAGCCCCGCTATTACGGCCTCGTACTCGGCCTGGTTGTTAATGATGGGGAAGTGCACCACCACTGTTTGCTCGATCTTCGCCCCTTGGGGGCTTTCCAAGATTACCCCTATCACCAAGGAATGTTTCCCTGAGGCGTTGTCCACCTTCACCTTCCACGAAGCCGGACGAGTGAGCTTCTCCTCTACCACCTCGACCACATAGTCTGCCAAAAAGTCGGTCATCGCTTGGGCCTTGATCGAGAGGCGGGGGACGAAGGAGATGTCGAACTCGCTTAGCTCTACCGACCATTTGGCTAGCCTGCCCGAATGCTCCACCCCCACGAAGATGTTGCGGAGGGGATGGTCAGTCACCACTCGGATGGAGTGTGCCTGGAAGTAGGGCCGAAGACTCCGGGCCGAGATGATTAGAGCGAAGGCCAGCTTTTCCAAGATGGGGTACCGAAGCTCGGCCTTCCTCAGAACCTGACTCACATAATATATGGGGAGCTGCCTCTTCCCCTCTTCATGAACCAGGACAGAGTTCAAGGCCTCTGCTCCGACCCCGAGATACAAGTACAGGTCCTCCCCCTCCTTCGTCCCTTGGAGTAGCGGAGCCTGGGTCAACTGCCTCTTCAGGGCTTGGAATGCATCCTCGCACTCCTTGGTTCACTCGAATTTTTGGCCCCCCCTTAGTGTCTTGAAGAAGGGGGAGCACTTTTTCCCGGCCCAGGAAAGGAACCTGCTCAATCCTGCCAGCTTCCCTATTAATCGCTGCACCTATTTTGCACTCCGCGGTGAACTCAGCTCCATGATGGCCTTGACTTTATCGGGATTTGGCTAGACCCCCGCGAGGATGAGGAGATGCCCCAAGAGCTTTCCACTGCTGGCCCCAAAGATGCATTTCAGGGGATTCAGCCGCATCTTATATTTGCGTAGGGTGGCGAAGGTTTCCTCCAGGTCCTGGAGGTGAGAGTCCACGTTCCGACTCTTGATCATGAGATCGTCTACGTACACCTCCAGGTTCCTCCCCTTTTGTTCCCGAAAGACCCTGTCCATCATCTTCTGGTATGTTGCCCCTGCATTCTTCAGCACAAAGGGCATCATTTTGTAGCAGTAGCACCCATCCCCTGTGATGAATGAAACATCTTTGATGTCCGGGGGATGCATCCTGATCTGGTGGTAACCTGAAAATGCATCTAAGGAACTCATTACAGGAAAACCGACGGCTGAGTCAACCAGCGCGTCGATCCGAGGCAAGGGATAACAGTTCTTAGGGCATGATTTATTAAGTAAAGAAAAATCAACAAACATACGTCACCGGCCGTTTCCTTTCTTAACCATAACAACATTGGAGACCCAGACGGGGTACTGTATTTCGTATACAAAGCCGGCTTTGAGAAGTTTGGTCACCTCCTCCCTGATGGGCTCGGCCAGCTTGCCCGCGGTGGACCTCATCTTCTGCTGGACGGGGCGTGCTCTCGGGTCCAGGTTGAGGCGGTGGCAAGTCACGTCCGCATCAACCCCTGGCATCTTCGCGACGCTTCATGCGAAAATGTCCACATTCTTTTGGATGCATGTCAACATCCTGCCCAGAGCCTCCGGGTTCAACCCCCCGCTGACATGAACCTTCTCCACCCTGCCTCCAAGGGTGAGAACCTCCATCTCCACCACCTCTTCTGCAGCCTCCAGCCTGGACTGCTCCCCCCACTCTCTGACGTCCCTCTCCTCTGGGACAAGAACCTCCGCTTCCACCTCTCCCTCCATGGTCATTGCCTCGGCCAACTCCTCCCGGTCTCCTCCTATCACCTCTACCTTGGTGCATCTCTCCACCTCCATCTCCTCCCTGCCAGCCTCCTGCTCCGCCTCCATCCACCGCTCCATCTCCTCGGCCCCTTCCTGCCAGGAGATAGAGTTCACGGCGGTGACATAGCACTCCCGCGCTACTTTGGGGTCACCCCGGACCCGGACCTGGATCCCCTCAGCATTAAACTTCAGACATTGGTGGAACGACGAGGGGACGCTGCGGAAGACGTTGATGAGGGGCCTTTCGAAGATGGCGTTGTAGCTACTGGGGGCATCCACGATGACAAATCGGCAGTTCCGGGACTGCCCCCCAGGGTGACATGGAGCCCCACTACTCCTTCTACCTCCTTTCTCTCCCATAAGAACCCAAACAAGGGGCCATCTGAAGTCAGCACCCTCTTTGCATCCACCTTCATTGCGTCGAACGCCTTCTTGAAGATGACGTTGACGGAGCTTCCATTGTCAATGAGGATCCGGGATACGGTGAAATTCTCGATGGCCGTCTGGATGACCAGCGCATCGCAGAAGGGATCCTCATGATCCGGCATATCACTCCTTGAGAAGGTAATCTTCTCTGCCGGGGGTGGGGTCTGGGACGTGGAGTCAACGCTCCGACGGTACAAGGTGTGGAGGCTCGCCTTTCGAGAGGCTTCAACCCCCACCCCTCCATGGATCACTCTGATCCCTCCCCGGGTCCCGACGTCCACCCGGTCTTCACATCGGTCCTCCTCCGCCCGAGGCTGGACCTCTTCAATCCTCACCTTCTGGCGCCCCGGTTGCTGATATTGCTCCCTGTTTCCTCTCATCTCGAGGAACTCCGGGCACGTGGTCGTGGCGTGCCCTTCCTCTTGGTGGAAGTCGTAGTAGGGCAACTCCACCCTGACTTCTCTTCTCCTCCTTCGCGCTGCTCTCCTCCTCTCCCACATGGCTATGGCCATAGCCTGATCTTGATTGAGGAGGAGAGGCCTTTGCGCCTGCCTCCAACCCGGGGGACGGAACTGATTCTGGCCCCCCTGATGGTGGTCCCTTCCCTGGTTTCCTCTTCGTGGCCCCTGGTCTTGCCACTCGGGCCTCCGGCCCAACCGACGGTCCGGTTCCTGACACCCCCACCTGGGCTGCTGCTGCCCCTGAAGTTGCCTCTGTTCCCTCTGCCGGGGTTAGCCTCTCCTCTCCTCCTGCCCCCTGCCGACTCTCGGCTCTTTCTCTTCCTCCGTGGCCCACCTGGCCAGCTTCCGGGCAAACTCCGGATTCGACGCCTCCCCGTCGACTTCCCTTGTCGCCCTCTCCATCAGCTCCTCGTAGGAGAGGGCGGCACTCTCTTCAGCTCCATCCTGAAGAAACCCTGTTGCAGCCCCAGGGTGAAAGCCATCATCAGACTATGGTCCGGCATCTCCTGGACCTGGGTAACCTCCTCCTGGAACCGGTCGACGTAACTCCCCAACGTCTCATTCACTCCCTGCTTGATGTGTAACAGGGACTCCAACTCCTTCTTCCTTCTCTTCGAGGTGGTGAATCTCAACATGAACCCCAAGCGCAGGTCCTCAAAGCAGTAAATGGAGCTGGCCGGAAGCTGGTGAAACCACTCCCTCGCCTTTTCCTTGAGGGTAATGGCGAAGAGCCGGCACTTGAACCCATCCGAGATCTGCCGGATCGAGACCACGTCCTCAAACCACTGCACGTGTTGGACCGGGTCCCCCTTTCCGGTGTAGTAGGACATCTCTGGCTCCCTGAACCCCTCTGGAACGGGGGCAGAAGAAACCAACTCGTTGAAGAGGCTGTCTCCCCCCGCTGGGCGAGCTGAAAGATCTCGCGCACCCTTCTCGCTGATCCGGCCTCCGCTTGCCGAGGTGGGGAAGTGCTCACGCCCAGGGAGCTCGCATCCCCTTCCTTCCTCGGCGAGCTCCTTCTTAGCTCGCCTGCCGGGAGCGTCCTCGCCCAGAGACGGGGTGGCAGCGATCGGGATAGCCGGATTCGACCACTCGGCCTGCGCGCCGAGTGCAAACTTGACGAGGTTGAGTACCTCCTGTCTAAAATCTTCGAACATCCCAACCGTGGCTAGAGGTGGCGGGGGCGGCAAGTCGGACCTATCCGAGCCGTGTCCTCTTGTCATGGAGTCTGCCGAAGATTTTCTGTGCTGACCACTCTCCACACTCACCGCACCAAAATGTTGAAACTGAAAACTCTGTCTCTTGTGGAGTTCACCCTCGGGAAAGGGGTGATCACACACCTACTTCTCTCCTGCAAGCCAAATGACAAAGGAAAACTGACCCAAGGACTCGGCGTGGAGGTCACACCACACACCCGAAAGATCTTAGAGCGCTTCCCCTCCTTAGCGAAAGGCCGAGCTAAGGCAACCTCAGAAAGCGCTAGAAGATTAGGGAACAAGTGAGCATGCCTTCTGAGGAACCCCTTGGGTCCTATTTATAGATTTCTGAAAACGTCCTGCAAATATCCAACCTCTGTTGTTCCAAACAGCTATGTGCAGTCAAGGTTGGCCTGCCAACAGCGTAACTTCACTGTTCTGAAAGGCTATGGGCAGGCCAGCGGGGGCAAAATGGTAAAAAAAAACATCATAGGTTGCTGGGCGAGTATCCCTCAGCAACCTCTGCTCGGCAAGGGCGGCGAGTACGGGTCCGGGCTGCCCTGCTCGCATGTTGCGAGTTCGCTCAGCAGTCAGGACTCGGGGAGCGGCCTGGGACTCGACGAAAGGTCCAGAGGACGACGAACACCGGGTTCCGTTCGACGAACGCCGATCTCAGTTCGTCGAACGCCGAGCTCCATTCGGCGAACTGAGTGGACTGGGCGGCACTCGCCACTTCTACTCACCCCCCCCCCCCGGCAAGTGCGGGCCCGGCTGTCCCTACTCGCGTGCCACTAGTCGGGCTCGCCTGGGCGAGCTGGAGGTTGTCGAGCTCTGGCCCCCTTGGTGCTCGCCCGAGACGCGGGAAAAGGGAGCCGGCCGGTCTGGTTCCTGGAGACCCCACTCGCCGGATACGGGGTTGTACAATGATGGAGCCCATTTGTTTATTTCTCTTCTTCTCCTCTTTAGTCCCGCACCATGTATAGAAATCTCTTCTCTCTTTCTCCCTCCTATAAATGTGTATTCATACCTTGTATTTGATTATTGAGAAAGTATATACAAGTTTCAGGTTTTCTCCACAATAATATCAATTTTTGATCCTATAGAATCATTTATATCCAATAAGATCTTTTTTAATCATATAGAATCATTTATATCCAATAAGATCTTTTTTAATCATATGAGATCAGCCTGACAAAAATTTAGGTTGGGATTTGAACCAAAAATTTATTCACAAAGAAGTAATAAAGAGGGCATAATCATTGCAACTACCTGGCCTAAGATAGCTCAGCTCAACCCATACTATGTTGACCCTTAAGAATTTCTCAGATTTACTAATGTTTCTCAGGTGGCAACTCATCTTAGAACTACACTCAAAAACTTTAAAGTGTGGACTAAACTCCAGTACATGATATTGAAAACGCATCACATGTTTGGAGTCTAAATTACAGCTCATAGTTTAGATATTTCTCAAATTAAGATGTGTGATTAGTTCATCCATGCATCTAATTTTTCAAAAATTCTATCAACCTAGAGATCTATCAAAAGCTGCTCCTTGTGAAGCATCACTACTCATAGACTATGAAGCACCGGTACGGGTATGGGTATCGGGTCCGGTACGGAGGTACGGCAAAATTTAAAAACAAGGATACGGGTACGTGGGGATACGTTGTATTAAATATAATAAATATATATATGTATATATGTTATGCCACCGCATCCGCTACAATTTCAAGGGCAAACGTACACTCGGCGACCGAAAGAACGGAGGCCAAACAACGGGGCTGAACCATCCGGTTCAGCCCCCAACCTATGAATACGCCAAGGGGGGACTGAACCGACCCGGTTCAGTCCCCAAGTGGGGGGGCCGGCCGGCCCCCTTGAGCCCCAGGTATTAATAAACCCGGGGCTCCCTTTCGATGGCATGGATTATTATTTTCAAGGTATTTCCTCTCCCTCTCTCCCTAACCCTAATTCCTCTCCTTTCCCTCTCTAAATCTTCCCCTAGATCTCTCTTCTACTTGCAAAGTCTTATCATTTGGTATCAGAGCAACATCCTGCGACGATGGTGACTCGCTCAGAAGCCGAAACCGCGCGGCTTGCATCCCTCGAGGAGAACTATGTAGGGTTGTCGGACACGATGACGGCGCTCGAAGAACAAGTGAAATCCTCCCAAAAAATCCTAGAGGATCGCTTGGATGCGCGCATGGAGGAGATCAAAACCCTACTTGCACAAAATCTGAAAGGAAAAAATCCCGCGGTGGAAGGATCAGAAACGGAGGCATCCTACCATCCTATTGCGCAGAACGGCACTGGAATCGGAAGCGGAGTGCAGCAGGGGGCCGGATCGGGGCCTACAGGGGGCGGTTTCTCCGTTGCGGGATCGGCGGAAGTCGATCCTACGCGGATCGGCGCGTACGCCAACCGTGCGGCGGGATCGACCCCGGAGGGATACGGGGGCCCTGGAGGGAGCGTCGGAGGGTCGACGGAGGACGGCTACCGTCGCCCAGGCGGCTGGAGGCCGCCGGAAGGCCTGGCGGCTCCATGCGGGCCGTTCGGCGCCCAGTCCGCCTGGAACGGACCCGGAACTCAGGCTGGCCCCTCTTGGCGGGGTCCGGGGCAAGGAGTGGCCCCTTTTCGACCAACTGGAGCGAATGCGGTCCCAATCGGAGGAGTGGCGGGCATCCTACCGATACCTCCGCTCTACGGAGGACCGGCGGACTACGGAAATGGCAACCCATGGGGTGGAGGGCAACAAGGAGGCTACGGCATGGACCGGGGGCGGCCCGGGCCCGCAGCGGCCCCGGCGCAACCTTACCAACCAGCACCTGCAGAACCCCGGCCATACATGCAGCCCAAATTGACACGTATGAACTTTCCTAAGTTCAAGGGCGGCGACGCCTTAGAGTGGATCCAGAAGACTGAGCTTTTCTTCAAGTACCAAGAGATTCCGGAGGGGCAGTGGGTCCAGTTGGCGTCTTTCCATCTGGAGGAGGACGCCTTCCAGTGGACCAAGTGGTTTCTGAGGGGACGCAATTACGCACCGTGGGAGGAGTTTGTGGAGTCCTTCTCGGCTCGTTTCGGGCCTTTAGAGTATGAAGATGTGGAGGCTATGTTACAGAAGCTGCGGCAGAAAGGATCAGTCACAGAGTACCGGACAGAATTCGAACGGTTGGCCAATCGGGTCAATTGGGAAGAGAGGACAATGCTGAGTTGTTTTGTATCCGGACTGAAGGACCATTTGAGAGACGAGGTCCACACGTACATGCCACGCAGTCTGAGTCATGCCATCAGCCTAGCCAGGATACAGGAGGAGCGGTACAACCGGCAGAAGACCCGGACAACAGGACGGGCACCCACAGTGACAGACGTAACCAGGAAGGAACCACCGGCCGGGGGCCGCCCCACTGTGACGAAGTTGACGTGGCAGGAGCTGCAGGCCAGAAAGGACAAGGGGCTGTGCTTCAAGTGTGATGAGAAATTCGTTCCGGGGCATCGGTGTCAGAAGGTCCAAGTCTTCATGCTGCGGAACGAGGACGGCGAAGAAGACACTACGGGTGAGTCAGTTGAGGATGATCTGGATCTTACGGAGTTTGGAATATCTCTTCAGGCGATGGCAGGGTGCACAGCTCCCCTCACTTTACGGATCGCAGGGGAAATTGGCCAGGAGCGGGTGACTATACTAGTCGATAGTGGGAGCACCCACAATTTCATTGACCCCGAGGTGGCTCTCAAGACAGGGATTCCAATTGATCGGGAGGCCGCATTCCAGGTCATGGTTGCGGATGGGAGCAAGTTGCGATGCGAAGGGGTCCTGAAGGGGGCCGAGCTGCGGATGCCGGGGTACATCTGCCACACCGACGTCTACCTTCTCCCCATTCGAGGCTCGGATATGGTCTTGGGAGTGCAGTGGCTCCGGCAGTTACGGCGGGTGACCACAGATTGGGACAGGATGACGTTGGAGTTTACTCAGCAGGGTAAGGACCACCGTTTGCAAGGCATCAGGACATCTCCACTCAAGGAGATCTCACTCAGGGGTTTGCAGAGACTGGAGGAGCAAGGCGGGACAATAACCATGATTCTGGGGGTGACACCCGTGGGATCGGAGGCTAGCGCGGAGCCCGAGCAGATACAAGCACTTTTGGGACAGTACGATGATGTTTTCCAGGAGCCACGCTCCCTTCCACCGTCCCGCTTCCGGGACCATCAGATCCAGTTGAAGGTTGGGACGGATCCCACCAACATCCGGCCTTACCGCTACCCCCATATTCAGAAGATCGAGATAGAGAGCAGCGTACGCGAGATGCTGACTTCCGTTATTATACGTCCCAGTACTAGTGTTTTCTCTTCCATGATCATACTGGTGAAGAAGAAAGACGGTTCGTGTAGATTTTGCGTGAATTATCGGGGTCTTAACAGTTCCACCATCAAGGACAAATTTCTCATTCCTATGATCGAGGAGTTGCTGGATGAGCTACACGGAGCACACTTATTCACCAAATTGGATCTCCGGTCCGGTTACCATCAGATTCGCATGAAGGAGGACGACGTCCACAAGACGGCCTTCCGTACCCACGATGGTCACTATGAGTTCTTGGTGATGCCATTTGGGTTGGCCAACGCACCCTCGACCTTCCAGGCAGTCATGAATGAAATATTCCGCCCTCTTCTTCGAAGGTATGTGCTAGTTTTCTTTGACGATATACTTATCTACAGCAGGAGTTGGGAGGATCACTTGGAGCACGTCCGCACCGTCCTCACCATGTTGCGAGATCACAAGCTGTACGCCAAGCGGTCCAAGTGCTCATTTGGACAGCCGGAGGTTGAGTACTTGGGACACCTGGTGTCCGCACACGGGGTACAAGCTGACCCAAAGAAGATCGCGAGCATGGTAGATTGGCCACCCCCCACGACGGTCCGGGCTTTGAGGGGTTTCCTCGGGCTGACAGGGTACTATCGGCGGTTCGTGAAGGATTATGGCAAGATAGCCCGCCCCCTCACTCAGCTGTTGCAGAAAGACGCTTTTCACTGGAGTTCAGAGGCAGTGGTCGCCTTCCAGTCTCTGAAGGCGGCTATGACTACTACCCCGGTTCTGGCGCTTCCAGATTTCTCCAAGACGTTCGTAGTGGAGGCCGATGCGTCGGGGGTCGGTATTGGAGCTGTGTTGATACAGGAGGGCCGACCCTTGGCCTACTTCATCAAGGCGTTGGCACCCCGGACACTGGGCCTTTCGACGTACGAGAAGGAGATGTTAGTCATCCTGCATGCGGTCGCCTTGTGGCGGCCTTATCTCTTGGGACGACACTTCCAGATCCGTACAGATCACCAGAGCCTGAAACATTTTCTGGAGCAGAGATTAGCCTCACCGTTGCAGCAGAAGTGGCTGACAAAGTTGCTGGGATACGATTATGAGATTGTGTATAAGCAGGGGAAGGAAAATGTGGTGGCTGATGCACTCTCCCGCCTACCAGAGAGTTCCTTGTCCCATATTTCAGGACCAGTGATTGAGTCACTGGAAGAGATACAGGCAGAAGTTCAGCAGGATCCGGATCTACGAGCCATCATTGCAGCACTGCGACGGGGGGAGCCTACTGAGGCCGGCTACCACTTGCAGGGAGACAGACTTTACCATCAGGGCCGGCTAGTCCTCCCTGCCACGTCGGCCTGGCGGACGATCATGATGCAAGAGTTTCACGCCTCACCCACCGGCGGACACGCCGGCATCTTGCGAACATTACAACGGGTCCGGGCGAATGTTTTCTGGAAAGGGCTGCGACGCGATGTTCAGCGGTTTATACGTGAATGCGAGATCTGCCAGCGACAGAAGTACGAGACTACCTCTCCCGCCGGGCTGCTGACACCGTTGGAGATCCCCCGTCAGATTTGGGACACTGTCTCTATGGATTTCATCGACGGCCTGCCCAAGTCTCAGGGCAAATCCGTCATCTTGGTCGTGGTTGACAAGTTGTCCAAATACGGACACTTCATCGCTATGAGCCATCCGTACACTGGAGCAACAGTTGCTGATGTTTTTGCCAAGGAGATTGTGAGACTTCACGGAATTCCAAGCGCTGTCATATCAGACAGGGACCCCGTCTTTGTGAGCAATTTCTGGCAGGAGCTGTTTCGACTTCAGGGGACTTCCCTCCGCATGAGCACGGCCCATCACCCTCAGACAGACGGGCAGACGGAGGTCCTCAACCGTAGGGTTGAAACCTATTTGCGGTGTTTTGTCATGGATGAGCCACGCTCCTGGACTCGGTGGCTCCATTGGGCGGAGTACTGCTACAATACATCTTTCCATACGGCCAGCAAGCTCACTCCTTTTGAGGTGGTCTACGGCCGCCCCCCGCCTAATTTGAGTTCTTATGAGTCATCCAGCACCGCTCTGCCCGCGGTCGACCGGATGTTACTGGATCGCGACCGGACTTTATCGCTACTCCGGGAGAACTTACGCATCGCCCAAGATCGCATGAAGATTCAGGCAGACAAACATCGTACCGAGCGGGAGTTTGCGGTCGGCGATGAGGTCTTCCTTAAACTCCAACCATATCGGCAACTATCGGTCTCTCGGCGGACCAACCAGAAACTGGCACCGAAATACTATGGCCCGTTCCGCATCCTCCGCCGGGTGGGGCCCGTGGCTTATACTCTTGCTCTCCCGGAGGGTTCTCGCATCCATCCAACGTTCCATGTATCCTTACTGAAGAAGAAGCTCGGGAACTCCACTTCCATCAGCCCTACTCTTCCAGAGGCTACTAGCAGCGGCGAATTGCGGCCTTCGCCGGAGGCGATTCTGTTGACCAAATGGAAGCGGCGGGGTGCCGAGTACCGGCTCGAGCTACTCGTCAAGTGGGCGCACATGACCGCCGAACATAATTCTTGGGTTGACTTCTTGGAGTTTCGCGAGGCGTTTCCGGATTTCCCACTTGAGGACAAGTTGCCGCTTGAAGGGGGAGGGAATGTTATGTCACCGCATCCGCTACAATTTCAAGGGCAAACGTACACTCGGCGACCGAAAGAACGGAGGCCAAACAACGGGGCTGAACCATCCGGTTCAGCCCCCAACCTATGAAGACGCCAAGGGGGGACTGAACCGACCCGGTTCAGTCCCCAAGTGGGGGGGCCGGCCGGCCCCCTTGAGCCCCAGGTATTAATAAACCCGGGGCTCCCTTTCGATGGCATGGATTATTATTTTCAAGGTATTTCCTCTCCCTCTCTCCCTAACCCTAATTCCTCTCATTTCCCTCTCTAAATATTCCCCTAGATCTCTCTTCTACTTGCAAAGTCTTATCAATATATTACAAATATAATTATAAATTCTCAAAACAATAAAACATGAAGCATAAATAATCAATTAAAGTACAAATTCATAACTAATGTAATATAAGATGAAGTTCTTAAACAACAAAATTCATAATCCTTTCAAATTGATGAATGTTTATCACTCATTTTTTTCATCTTCCAGATCTGGACAGAAATCTGTCCAGATTTCTTAGAGAAACTTAGAGAAATCTGTACAAAAATTTGTGCACAGAATTTGTGTCCAGATTTGTCTAAGAATTAAAGAAATCTGGACAGATTTCTATCCAGATTTCACTAAGGCTCCGTTCGTTAAACGGGAATTGGGTCGTTGGCATTGTATTCATTTACCAATTCCAATTATAGCTGTTTGGTATGCCAAAACATTCATGGGAATCGTAAATCAAACCTAATTCGGTCGGAATTGGGTATAAGCTCATCCCGCGACATTCATTTCCGACCTCGCTAGGTCAGACATCGCGATTCTGATCCCGCTCCTCTTCCTTCTCCCGTCGCCGCGATTCCGATTCCCCTCCCTGTTCCTGCTGCCGCTCTGGCTCCCGTCGTCGTTCCTGCTCCCGCTCGGCTGCTCCCACTCGGCTGGTAACTTCTTCTTCTTCTTATGGTATGTTTCTCGTTTTTTTACTGCGTGGTCATTCCCAACTTTATCTCTTGTGTTTGATGTTTGCCTAGTAATAGGTTACTAAATTAGATGATTGGAATTGGACCTTCATTCCCAACTTTATCTTCTTCTAGAATTGTTTGAAATTTTTTTTATTGATTCTATTCAAAGCATTAGGTTAGTAAATTAGATGATTGATGTTTGCCTAGTAATGACAGCATTAGTTTGATGTTTGTCTAGTAATGACAGCATTAGTTTGATGTCATTTCTTACTCTTTTTACAGTTCTAAGTTTGATGTTTGTCTAGTAATGACAGCATTAGTTTGATTTTACTACATGATCAGCCTAATAAAGTCTTGGTTCCGACTGTAGGATTTTGCAACCTTGGTATTAAACTAGACTAATGATTTTGATTGGTTTTGTTTAAATTTACCCAGCTTAGAATAATGTCCCGCTTGTATTGGTGCACCAAAAATATTGGTCTTATATTACCCTCGTTTTTGAAATAAGATGTTATTTCCTCCCTCTTTTTGGTAAAAAAGAAAGAAGCTCAATAGACTCCTAGTTAGGTCATAAATCATATTGCATAATCAAGTTTTCATTCTTCATCTATTTTTATAATTTAATTTTTACCATGTAATCAAGTTTTCATTTTTGTGCAAGACCGGAAAGTAGGGCCGTATAACGACCCTATTGTACCATGTATGTACCCTAGCATACTTGATTTTTCGGTCCTCATTGGTGGCATGATTTCTCTTCCAGGACACCTGCATTCACATGCATTTTGTACTTGTTCATTTATATGTAGATGGATGAATTACAAATACGTCGTAGACGTAGTAGAACAGGAGTGACAGCAGCTCTTGCTGCGGCCTATGTTGTTTTGATGAAACCCAAGATTGGAAGGGATCTTGAAGAGGCCGATGCCAAAATAATTTTAAGAAGGACGTTGTTTGCCCGATTACATAGTGGGACAGATATCAATTGTTTTAATCAGCTTCGAATGAACAAAAACTCCTTTGAAACTCTATGCACCATATTAGTTGCGAGAGGATTACTAAGAGACACAAGAAACGTTTCAGTGAAAGAGTCTGTTAGCACTTTTTTATATATTTTAGCTCATAATAAAAAATTTCGAGCGGTTGGTGGAACGTTATTACGTTCAATAGATACAATTAGCAGACATCAGCGTGGTGTTAGGGGCAATTCTAAAGTTAGCCCCTGATTTTATCAAGCTCCCGGATGCGTCAACAACACAAAGATGGCGCAATTTTCTCGTGAGAATTTTATCTCTTTCATACAGGTCTTGTGTACGTTATCTGCTTATTCAATATTAATACCTAATTACATAATGTATAGGATTGCATTGGCGCCATAGATGGGACTCATATTGAAGTAACAGTTCCAATCAAAGATTAAGGTCGATATCGAAATAGGAAGCAAGCGATTACAACACAAACGTAATGGGTGCATGTAACTCAAACATGAAATTTGTTTATGTATTACCTGGCTGGGAGGGTTCATCTTCGGACTCCAGAGTATTGCGTAATGATCTCGAAAGAGCGGATCGTTTTGAGATCCCGGTAGGAAAATACTACCTTGTGGACGCGGGATACGCTAACGGTCCGGGTTATCTTGCTCCATATCGGTCAACAAGATATCACCTAAAGCAGTGGGCTCCACAGGGCAACAATCCGACGAACTATAAAGAGTTGTTTAATCTTATACACGCAAAGCAGAGAAATATTATTGAGAGAACATTTGGTCTCCTCAAAAAAAGATGGGCAATTTTACGAGGGTCATCCTTCTATGATATCAAAGTGCAGGTATATTTATTAAGAGGACCTTCATTCTTCTTACAATTTATTTGGTTATAAAGTGTAATTTTTTAAAATTTGACATAGGTTCAAATTATAAATGCATGTTGTATACTCCATAATTTCCTGATAGAGATGAGATTAGAGAACAATGCACGATTGCTTGCTGAAGTAGATGCAGACATTTTAGAACAAGATGCAAGTCATGCTAGTTTTGAGTATGCAGATGCAATAGGTGCTGTTCAAGCAACTCCGGAGTGGACCCATTTTAGAGATACTATGGCCGTAAATATGTTCAACGAGTATCGTGCTCGACGTGGATTATAGGATATTCTCTTGCTTTGCTACTCTATGATTATAATTTTGTTGCGGCATTTAAATCATGTAGTGCTACTTAAGCTATTGTTGTTATTTTTTAAATCATATGGTGCTACTTAAGCTATTGTTGTTGTTTTTAAAATCATATGGTGCTACTTAAAATACAATGTTGTTGCCTTTTATGTTTGATTGAATTGCAGAAATTATATGGATAAAGGCAAGGAAAAAGCTGGTAAGGCCATTGAACGGTCATATGTTCCCTGGACATCACAGATGGACTGTGCTTTATCGACTTCTCTCCTAGAGCAGCAAAATTTGGGGAACAAGGCAGCTAGTGGTTGGAAAAGTGTCGCGTACACAGCGGCAATTCAAGCATTAAAAGAAGTTTGTAACGTCGACATTAGTAAGGAGAAGATAATGGGGCGAATAAAAACATGGAATAAATACTACCAAAAGATATCGACAATGCTAGATACGAGTGAATTTGGATGGGATTGAGAACGCAATGTAGTGAAGGTAGACAGCGAAGATGTTTGGGCGAATTATGTTAAGGTACTATTGTCAGTTAAAAATAAACTTTAAATTTTCTGTCAATTTATAGTTTAATAAGTGTACTCAACTCTAAACTTGTAGGCACACCCGGCAGTAAAGCATTATCGTAGCAAGGTGATCGTGAATTGGGGCGACTTAGCTATGATATGTGGGGTTGACAGAGCTACAGGAGCTAATACTGCAACTGCATCCGAGTCAATGAATGAGATCCACATTGACGTTTCAGTGGACGATAATGTGGTCGAGGAGATCGAGCCAGAGACCAAGAAGAAGAAGAAAGCAGCAGCGGCGGACATAATTGCAGATGTTGTTTCAGCAATAGCGAGGAACATGGAACACGAGAGCAGTGTTACTTCTCAACCGACATATCCGATCTCAAGGGCAGACAGGATATATGCGGCCATGACAGCTATCACGGATCTGACTTAGGATGAGTTCATACATGCTATCGATATGCTGAGTGTCGACGACATCAAGATTGACGTGTTTATGGCTTTGTCGTTGTCAATTAGGAGGACTGTATGAAAGAGATAAAATCCCTGATTTTATCTCTTTCATACACAAGACCTGTATGAAAGAGATAAAATTCTCACGGGAAAATTACGTCATCTTTGTGTTGTTGACCAAGGTTGTCAGGATCGCGATCCAGATCATAGGATCTTACGACCCTACGATTCAGATGTTGTAAATCGATCTTGATTTTGTAAAGCGATCCTCGATCCAAACATACTATCTGATCTGATCCTACCTCAAAATGATCTTATCTAGGATCTCGATCCTGACAACCTTGTTGTTGACGCATCCGCGAGCTTGATAAAATCAGGGGCTAACTTTAGAATTGCCCCTAACACCACGCTGATATGTCTGCTAACTGTATCAATTGAACGTAATAACGTTCCACCAACCGCTCGAAATTTTTTATTATGAGCTAAAATATATAAAAAAAGTGCTAACAGACTCTTTCACTGAAACGTTTCTTGTGTCTCTTAGTAATCCTCTCGCAACTAATATGGTGCATAGAGTTTCAAAGGAGTTTTTGTTCATTCGAAGCTGATTAAAACAATTGATATCTGTCTCACTATGTAATTGGGCAAACAACGTCCTTCTTAAAATTATTTTGGCATCGGCCTCTTCAAGATCCCTTCCAATCTTGGGTTTCGTCAAAACAACATAGGCCGCAGCAAGAGCTGCTGCCACTGCTGTTCTCCTACGTCTACGACGTCTTTGTAATTCATTCATCTACATATAAACGAACAAGTACAAAATGCATGTGAATGCGGGTGTCCTGGAAGAGAAATCATACCACCAATGAGGACCGAAAAATCAAGTATGCTCGGGTACATACATGGTACAATAGGGTCGTTATACGGCCCTACTTTGCGGTCTTGCACAAAAATGAAAACTTGATTACATGATAAAAATTAAATTATAAAAAGAGATGAAGAATGAAAACTTGATTACGCAATATGATTCATGACCTAACTAGGAGTCTATTGAGCTTCTTTCTTTTTTACCAAAAAGAGGGAGGAAATAGCATCTTATTTCATATAAGACCAATATTTTTGGTGCACCAATACAAGCGGGACATTATTCTAAGCTGGGTAAATTTAAATAAAACCAATCAAAATCATTAGTCTAGTTTAATACCAAGGTTGCAAAATCCTACAGTCGGAACCAAGACTTTATTAGGCTAATCATGCAGTAAAATCAAACTAATGCTGTCATTACTAGACAAACATCAAACTTAGAACTATAAGAAGAGTAAGAAATGACATCAAACTAATGCTGTCATTACTAGACAAACATCAAACTAATGTTGTCATTACTAGGCAAACATCAATCATCTAATTTAGTAACCTAATGCTTTGAATAGAATCAGTAAAAAAAAATTTCAAGACTGATTTGGCTTACGTTGCCACAGGAGATAAAGTTTGGAATGACCAAGCAGTAAAAAAAACGAGAAACATACCAGAAGAAGAAGAAGAAGTTACCAGACGAGCGGGAGCAGCCGAGCCGGAGCAGGAACGGCGACGGGAGCAGGAGCGGCAGCGGGATCCGGAGCCGAAGCAGTCGAGGCGACGGGATCGGGAGCAGGAACAGGGAGGGGAATCGGAATCGCGGCGACGGGAGAAGGAAGAGAAGCGGGATCGGAATCGCGAAATCTGACCTAGCGAGGTCGGAAATGAATGTCGCGGGATGAGCTTATACCCAATTCCGACCGAATTAGGTTTGATTTCCGATTCCCACGAATTTTTTGGCATACCGAACAGCTATAATTGGAATTGGTAAATGAATACCAATTCCAACGGCTCAATTCCCGCTTAACGAACGGAGCCTAAGAGATCTGTCCAGATTTCTTAGTGAAATGTGGATAGAAATTCTAAGTAGCTACCTATGTCCAGAAATTTGTCTTAACACTATGAAATGGATAGCATTTGTCTAAGTAGCTACCTATGCAAACAGAAGAAATACATTTCCAAACAGAAGAAATACCTATGCAAACAGAAGAGGAACGAACGAACGAACTTACAGTGATCGTCGGCAGCAGGGATCGACAGGGATCGCCGGCAACAGGGAGCGGGAGCAGGACGGGAGCGGGAGCGGGGCGGGATCGGGAGCGGCACGGGATCGGGAGCGGGAGCAAATGAAGCCTAATAACCTAAAATCGCAATTATACTGAACCGGGGTGTGCGGTACGCGTATCCGTACCGGAAATGTACCCGATATGGGTACGACCCTAATTTTGACGTATCTGTGCTTCTTAGCTCTCAGCCCTCATCGGTTCAGAATGTTATAAGTCCGCTGGCATCTGCTTAATTCATCCACAAACTGCATATTGTACGATAAGAGTACATCTCTGATAACATCTATATCAACCCAACCAACAATATGTAAGGTATTATCTGCATTGACTCATCTCTCAATCAATACAAAGTTACGTATCATTATTTTATCTTTTTTCTACGATAACCTACTCGTCCTAGAAGATCACATATCCAAGAATTACTCTCACCCAAACACACTTAATAGCGTAGTTCATAACTGAATTTTAACATACGCTCATAAGATGTGCCTCACATATTTGTAGCACGTACCAATTTTTATGTGTGATTTAGTTCATCTCTACATCTCTTTTCTCCTATAAGCATGTCATCCTAGAAGCACATCAGGAGCGGCTCATATCAAGGTATTAATACACCAGAGACACCCTCACTCTCATTGGACCCCCTTGTTGGATTCAGTAAGTTAGAGACTTGATCAGCCAAAGAAGGAAAGAAGAAATTCTTTTTTCATTCAACATCATTAGGTACATGAAAATAAAACTAATTACAATACATTACAAGGAGTGAAGAGACAGACACAAAGGATAACATATCCTTAAATCCTTTTAAACATAAAAAAGAAATAAAAAATACAGAGTAAGCTTACATAAGGATTGATCATAAACAAAAAACATAAGAACATGACAGCATATACAAAGTATGAGAAATTAAGCCAGATTTTTCACTTTCAGGTCCTCTTGTGGTACATCAATAAGTGGCATTGTTTGTTGATTTTTTTTTACATATTATTCTTCTAATCAATGAAAGGATTATGCAAGGACTTTGTTCATAAGTTTAAATTTGAAGATGCAGAGGTTGAATATGCTACACATGTCAATTTTAAGCCCTCGTAAAGTTAAAGTAGCATTATACTTCAATTTGTTGTCATCCTGCACAGTAGAAAAAGGTCAGGACGACCAACTATGATGCTTACTCCCTAATATATAAACTAATCTTACTGATTCTGCTGTCTTCTTTGCTCTATCCTTCAATTTGGCACTACCGTCCTTGTTTAAGGAATCATGATCGTGTTGGTCTTTCAAGAAACCACGAAACTCCTGCAAAATCAACAAATTATCCTGATATATAGCTCTCAAAATCCTAATGAATTATACTAACAACAAATTCCTAGCATTACAATAAACCTGCTGAACACAAAATACAAACAGTCAAGGAAGCTTTAAAATGTTCTAACATACTAATCCCTTTAGCTAACTAAGACATACTTAACAATTTCGACAGAGCTCGACACGTGGCGGGTATTAATTTGGTGATAGAGATCGGCGACTTTTGGATCATCGGATGGATGGTCGGAAACTGCCATCATATTCGTCGCGATTTTTCACATTTATGTATTTTATTTTTTTGAACTTATATTTTGCGAGTTCTGTTAAATTATCCATCGGACCGTTGGATATTCTTAACCTAACTGCCCCTCCCCCTTATATTCTACCAGCAGCCGAAATCAAAGGGCATCAAGAGTTTAAGCATTGAAATCTTGAGCCGCTCTGTCACGGGAGGTGCGGACTCCTCCCCCCCTCCTGGTGCCAACACCGGGAGCCACCACCTCCACTGCCACTGCTGGTGCCAATGCCAGCACCGCCCTCCGCCGCCTCCCTCTCCGCTGATGAATATGTACCTCCCTACAATCGTAATTCCCGCCAAACGAACAATCTCCAGTCTGCGGATAGACCTTCCCCTTCACTCCCACGACCAACCGACGCCACCCAGCTCTACATCACCACAAAACTCTACCTTCCAGCCCCTTCCCACAGCAAAACACCATCTCCCAACCCCTCTTTCGCCACTAGAACCTCTGTCTAACACCCCACCACCACCCCCCCCCAGATCCTTCCCGCAGCAGGCAACCACCTCCTCCAGCCCAGCCTCCACCCCCCCCCCCAGCCTTTCTCGTTCCCTCACCAGCTCAACAGCCACCTATCCTGCTCTCCACAACCCGTCTACCACTGCAAATCAACCCCTTACTATCCTGTCAGCACCCTTCCAGCAAAAAACTGCTCTTGAATCACATTTCCAACCATCCGGAACTTGTTCCTAGTGCAGCCCCATCCACAAAACAGCTAATTAACTCCTTTGTCCACAATCCAGTACCCAAGCACTCCCTCTATGTCCGTTTTTTCATTGTTCAGCCGCCCGAGACTATTTGCAGCACCTGGACATTCCATTTCATCCCTCCAGCCCTCCTCTGAAGGTCCCCATTCCATTTCAGCCCTCCGGACCTCCTCGGAAGGTCCACATTCCATTTCACCTACGTCGGCAGTCATTCATCTAGTAAAATTCATGCTTACTTTCATTCCTTTGTACAAATATATATTGTGTTATTTCAAGTAATATTTTGTTCAATTTAATGGGATTGTTTCTCCTTCGGTTGGCATGTAACACATTCATCATGTACTTAATTTCAGTACAATCTCAATTATGTGTCATTATCCTATATCAGGGATAAGACGGGAGTAGCACCAATTGCAGAGAAGATGCGAGAAGCTCGACCAAGATGGTTTGGACACGTACAAAGGAGACCATTAGAGGCACCTGCTAGGCATTGTGAGAGTCTAGTCACTAGGCATGTTAAACAAGAGTGGTGTAGGCCAATAAATACGTGGAATGAAACTATAAGGAAAGACATGATATACTTAGGCATAAGTGAGATTATGACACTAGATAGGGCAAAACGGCAACAAAGGATCCATATAGTTGACAACACAATAATGGAATAAAGGCTTGAGTGTTGTTGTTGTTGTTGTATCTGCTAGCTTGACTTGGTACATTTTTTATCAATTGCAACATTTGCGTAAAGTTTTCAAAGCTCACTGTTTAATAAACTTTTCCGCCGGAAGCAATCTTGTGTGACTGACGCATTTTGCATCGCATTCGTCGCATGCTCACTTGCATTGCATCTATGGTTAGGGAATTCAAATCGCACGACCGCGTCCACCTATAGATTCATTCTGGGTTAAATGGTATCAAAGTCAGATTGCGAGCACTCTTTTGATACGCAATCATTGAGTTTATATGTTCCTTCATGGCAATGTATCACCATTATTTCTCTCATCTATTTGGGGATCCCGAGTCCATTTACACCCACTCTCATAGAGCCACTTCTAGAGATCATGTCGACCCCTCGACACGATCAAGTTATTCTAGAGACGATCACTGTAAGCAACACATCTCTTCAAATAGCACTGTAAGCAAAACAAATTTTTCACTTCCTGTTACAAATTCAATTTCTACATTTGTGCGCTTGAATCGGCTAAATATAAATTAAAAAGTTAAAAATATTAATTCCATATTACATTTAGAAAATAAAACATTAAAAGCAAAATTTAATGAGAAATTTAATATTGATGTGCCTATTGTTATATATATATTATGCTCTTCACTTGAAAATCTTATACAATGTGTTGATTGCAATAAACTTAAAGAAAAATTCAAGGTATTAGAAAAAGAGCTTTATATTGCAAAAAACATAGTGAATAATTGCTAAATGAAAATAATGCTCTCATAAGAAAACTAAAAAACAACAACACTCAAGCCTTTATCACACTATAGTGGGGTCGGCTATATGGATCCTTGATCGCCATTGTGCCCTATCTTTTGTCATAATCTCACTAATGCCCAAGTACATCATGTCTTTCATTACAGTTTCATTTCAAGTCTTTTGGTCTACCCCTCCCTTGTTTAACATGCCTAGTGACTAGACTCTCACAACGCCTAAGAAGTGCCTCTAATGGTCTCCTCTGTACATGTCCAAACCATCTTAGACGAGCTTCTCGCATCTTCTCTGCAATTGGAGCTACCTCTGTCTTATCTCTGATACTTTCATTCCTAATTTTATCCAATCTTGTGTGTCCACACATCCACCTAAGCATTCTCATCTCCGCAACTCTCATTTTTTGCTCATGTACATAATTCACTACCCAACACTCAGAACCATAGAGCATCGCGGGTCTAATTGCAGTACGGTAAAACTTGCCCTTAAGTTTTAGTGGTACTTTACGATCACATAAGATCTTTGACGCGCCTCTCCACTTCAACCAACTCGCTTGGATTCTATGTGTCACAACTTTATCAATACCTCCGTCTTTTTGAACTATCGATCCAAGATATATAAAACACTCACTATGAGAAATATCTTGATCACCCAACTTAATAACAAAGTCATTTGTCCTTCTTGTATTGCTAAATTTAAGCTTCATATACTTTGTCTTTGCCCTGCTCAACCTAAAACTCTTCTTTACTAAATTATCTCGCCAAGATTCAAGTTTTGCGTTTACACCCTCGCGCGTCTCATCAACCAAAACAATATTATCCGCAAACAATAAACACCAAGGTATTGCTTATTGGATATGTCTGGTGAGCTCATCTAAGCTAAGGGTAAAGAGATAAGGGCTTAAAGCTGAACCTTGATGTAAGCCGACAATGATAGGGAATTCATGTGTTAATCCTTCAGATGTCCTCACCCGTATCATTGAATTTGTATACATATCTTTGATTGTGTCAAGATATGATATATTTACACCTTTCTTTTCTAAGACTCTCCATAAATCTCTCTTGGAACTCTATCATAAGCTTTCTCAAGATCAATAAACAACACATGCAAATCTTGTTTTCTTTCTCGATAGTTGTCAATGAGTCTCCTCAAGAGATGTACAGCTTCCATGGTCGACCACCTTGGCATGAATGCAAATTGATTCTCCGAGATATTAGTCTCTCGTCTTAATTTTCTTTCTATTACTCGTTCTCATAGTTTCAGGATATGACTCATCAATTTAATTCTTTTGTAATTAACACAATTTTGTATATCATCTTTATTCTTATACAAAGGTACCAAGATATTTTCTCTTCATTGGTCTGTCATCCTCGTTGACTTCAGTATCTTATTGAAAAAATATGTAAGCCACAAAATTCTTTCATTTCCTAGACATTTCCATGCTTCGATTGGTATATCATCTGGTCCAACCGATTTTCCATTTTTCATCTTATTTAGAGCATCTTTTACCTCTGATACTTGAATTTTACGATAAAATGTTATGTTCTTATACTTCTCTGATTTACTTAACTTTTTCAAGTTCAATTTATTGTCATTTGTTTTATTATAGAGTTGATAAAAGTATCTTTTCTATCATAAAATTGTTTGTTCAAAAAATTTCAAATGATAAGAAATCTTCTATATCTTGTTTTTATACATATTTGTGCAAGATCTCTACTAGTGTTACTAATCTTGTAAAACAACATACACATAGTAGAATATTTAACCACGTAAGCACACCTTACAGCAAGTGTACTATATATTCCAAATTTGGGTGTATTTCATCTTGTTAAAGGATAAATCTAAACCTTGCACATCTCACCAAATTTGGGTTCGTAAAATTTCATTATCCAAAACATTTGGATCTATATAGGTTCACAAATCATGCCTTCAAGTACCATGAGATTATTGATTCCCTAGGGAGAAGTTTAGCATGATATAGTTTGTTTGCATCAAAATGATAACAATTTTATCAAACTTATTTTTGCTCCCTTAGTCAAATGTATAAAAATGAAAATAATCTTTTTTGTGCAATTTTTGTATGTTTTATTTTTCTTTTTTTGAGCTAATATGTTTCATGTTTGCATTAGATATATGTTGTGGTATTACACATGCACCATTCATAAGCTTGCATTATAATAAATCAAGTAGGATGAATATAAATGATCATGTGTTACTTCATTGTGGACTATTAATCTCATATTATGAATATTTGGTATCTCAGATCTCTAATCATGTATCATAATTTAGTGAAACTATATTTTCAATCCAAGTAACATTATCAACTAACTAATTATGTATATTGGACTTAATCATAAATGATGCAACATTTTGTCGTCATAACTTATTATTCTAGCATCACCTCTTAGTATATGTACAATTTAAGCTAGTTATTTCATTCATAATGTCATATCATGCTACATTAAAAGTAGAGTAACGAATTTGAAAAGGATTATATATATATATATATATATATATATATATATATATATATCTTTGAATGTATGAATGAAAAAAATTTAAATAACTTGAAAAAAATCTATCTCCACTATAACAACATTTCTAAAATTCATCATACATCAAAGACAAAGTTTGTGCATTAGGTATAGATTTAGTATGTTTGTGATCATCTCCACATACTATGTGTCTCACAATAGCGGTGGTATAGGATTATGTTCACTAAAGATGCTAATCTATAAGTCATGTCTTGTCCTTAATCGAGGAGGGTTCCAGTGGGTCTTACGAGACATTGGGGGAAAACGTTTTAGTGTTCAACCCTGTATTCGCTGAGTGGGTCCTTTCCACAGAGCAGGTAGTGCAAAAGCCTTTCGCCAGGGCAGGCGGAAAGGCTTCCACCTGGGTAGGCGGAAAGCCCTTGGAGCTGGCGGAACTCTCCTGGCTTAAGGCGTCGAGTGATCGTCCTTCACTTGACGCTCTCAACGCTTTTTCGGCTTAAGGCGTCGAGTGATCATCCTTCACTCGACGCTCTCAACGCTTTTTCGGCTTAACGCGTCGAGTGATCATCCTTCACTCGACGCTCTCAACGCTTTTTCGGCTTAAGGCATCGAGTGATCATCCTTCACTCGACACTCTCAGCGCTCTCCTAGCTTAAGGCGTCGAGTGATCATCCTTCACTCGACGCTTTCAACGCTTTTCAGCTTAAGGCGTCGAGTGATCATCCTTCACTCGATGCTCTCAGCGCTTTTCGGCTTAAGGCGTCGAGTGATCATTCTTTACTCGACACATCGGCACTTGGACAGATTTCCTTGGGCTTAGGATGGTCCAGTCAGGTAAGTAAAGCAGGTGAGTAGGCGAGCAGGCCTGCATTCGGCCATGCAATTGAAAAGCCTTTCGCCAGGGCAGGCGGAAGGGCTTCTGCCTAGGTGTGCGAAAATCCTCCCGCCCAGTATGGTCCAGAGGTAAGATTACCTGGATGCCCTTAGAGGTCTGCCTTTAGCTCTTTCAGAACAGCGGAGTTACGCTGTTGGCAAACCTAGTTGGGCTGCATATAGTCTTTTGGAACAGCGGAGCTACGCTGTTGGCAGACCAGATTGTTGGAATCTATAAATAGACTCATAGGACACCTCAGAAGGCAAGCTTTTTTATTCTCTCAGGTCTTTTAGCGCTTTCTGAGGTATCCTTAGCTCAGCACTAGCTAAGGAGGGGAAGCGCTCTGAGATCTTTCGGGTTAGTGGAGGGACCTCTGTGCTGTAGCCCAGGGTCAGTTCACTAGTCCCTAGCAACTGGTCAAGAGCCTAAGTTTGGGAGGAGTAGGTGTAAGTTACATCCCAGGGCCCGGACTCTCGTTGGGACCAGTTTTCGGCTCCAACATTGCTGGAGCGGTGAGCGTGGACCGTAGCTTTCACAAGAAAATCTCGAACTAAGCTTCATGGCTAGAGGCGAGGACAAGGGAGCTGGCTCGGGAAGTTCTCCACCCCCAGCGAGTGGGGTGACGATGGGGATGTTGGAGGACTTCAGGCGGGAAGTCTTGCAAACCATCCATCTGGCTTTCGCCGCGAGAAACGAGTGAGCCACGCCTCCTATTCCAGTGGTTGTGGCTCCTTCTTTGGGCGAGGACGCTTCCGGGCAGCGTCTCGGGAAGGAGATACCGGCGAAGAGTGGCGATAGGGATGTCGCCAGGCGGGAACTCTTCCCTGGGCACGCGAGTGCTGACAGGGCCAGCGAGCCAAGGCCACGAGATCTGCCCGCTCGCCAGGTTGTGGGCGGAAGCCCTTTCAGTGAATTGATTGTCTATGCCCCGGTCTCCGACGGGTTCAGAGAGCTAGATATGTCTTAGTACACGGGCAGGGATGACCCAGTGCAACATGTTCAGTGGTTCGAAGATGTTGTCTCCATTAGGCAGATGTCGGATGTCTTCAAGTGCAGGCTCTTCGACATCACTCTGAAGGAGAAGGTCAGGGACTGGTTCCATCAACTTCCTGCAAGTTCCATCTACTGTTTTGAAGATCTCCGGCGAGGGTTCCTGTTGAGGTTATCAACTTCGAAGAAGAGAAAAAAGGGGACGGAGTGTCTGTTCGCCATTAAGCAAAAGCCGGAGGAAACGCTGAGGCACTATGTCGATCGGTTCCAGGAAGAGGTCCTTCTGGTCCAGGAGGTCCCGGGGTACGCGCTGATGCTCGCGTTTACCCTAGGGTTGAGGTCAGGGTTCTTCAGCATGGAGCTGAAAAGAGTCCCCCCCCCCCCCCCCTCTCTTACGAAGAGCTGATGGAGAGGGCGGCGAAGGACATAGAGATCGAGGTGGCCAACCCGGCGTTCGCCAATAAGCTGGCCAAGTTGGCAGAGGAGGATGTGAAGGAAACGGGAGCAGGGAAGCAGAGGGAAGAGAGGAGGAGAGAAGAGCCCCGAGATCAGGAGCACCAGGGGCAGCACCAAGGTTGGGGGCATAGGGAGCCGAACAACCAGTTGGCCTGGAGGCCTCAAGAGGGTCCCCCCAGGGGCAGGGGAGAGGATTCCATGGTGGGGAGAACTTCCGCGGACAGGGACAGTTTAACCCGCCGGGATGGAGGCAGGGCCAGAGGGCCCCCCTCCCGCAGCAGCAGGAGGCGATGGCGATCGCCCGGGGAAGAGGGGGAAGGAGAGGAGCTAGATGAGGAGGAAGGAGAATAGAGGGCGGGGTGGCGTTGCCTTTCTGTGACTTTCATCAGGAGGAAGGTCACGCAACGGCCACCTGCCCAAAATTTCTAGAGGTGAGGGAAGCCAGGGGCAAATGCAGCAACAGTCGCCTGTGAGGATAGAGGAAGTTCTGCCAGAGAGAGGATAAGACAGATGCGAGGACAGGGCCGACGTGGGGGCCAGAGGAGGGATCGGAGTGATCCACGGGGGAGTAGGGATCGAAACCACTCGTAAGGGGAGCTTCCAGACATGTACAGGAGGAGCGTAGCCTCGACCTCCCTGACACCCCCCCCCCCCCAGGAGGAAAAAATTACCTTCTCATCAAAGGATATGTCAGACTACGAGGACCCGTTATGTGACGCTTTGGTGATCCAGACAGCCGTCGAAAACTTCACGGTCTCCAGGATTCTGGTGGACAATGGGAGCTCCGTGAACGTGATCTTTAAGAAGGCGTTCGATGAAATGAAGGTGGAGGTCCGGAGGGTATTGGCCTCGGATGGGCCGTTGTTCAGGTTTTCAGGGAGAGGAAGGAAGTCTAGTGAGGGGTGGGACTGCATGTGACGTTGGGGGGGGTCAAGGAACTGTAGGTTCGTCATTGTTGGCGCTCCGAGCAGCTACAACGCCATCTTCAGGCGCCCCCTCATCACCGCCTTTCGTTGCGTCCCCTCCTCGTTCTATCAGTGCCTTAAGTTCAGCAGCGGGGGAGTCCAAGTCCGGATCAGGGGAAACTGAAGGTGGCAAGACAATGATATGTGACGGTTGTCAACACCATATATTGGATGGCAGAGGCGGAGGAGTTGGAGGAGTTGGCAGCACCGGAGGAGGTTGCGGATGAGGGGGAAGTGAGCATAGGAGAGGTCGAGGGGGAGGTTGTGGAGGAGGAGCAGGAGGAGGGTGAAGTTGTAGTCGAGACCCAGGGAGGCGGAGGAGTGGAACCGCAGGGAAGTCGGGCAGAGGCCATGGAGCTTGAGGAAGCAGGTGGGGAGGAAGAGTTCGAGCAGGGAGAGGAGTCGAGGATCGGAAGGGAGCAGTCTCAGTTGGAGCCGGCGGAGGAGGTCGTGGAGATGGAGGTCTTCACCAGGTCAGGGGAGACGGGGAGGGTGCGGATCAGCGGCGGCTTGAGCCCTGAAGATCAGGAGAAGATGCGGGAATGCATTCAAAAGAACATCGACGTCTTCGCTTGGAGCGCGGCAGACATGGCGGGCATCGATGCGGACGTGGCATGCCACCGTCTGAATCTCGACCCCAAGACGCGCCCCATCCGCCAGAAAATGAGGATCATCGCCGCGAAGATGGAGGAGCCCAGCCGTGAGGAGGTAAAAAAGCTCCTCAATGCAGGTTTTGTATCGGAGATCTAGTATCCAGGCTGGGTCTCCAACGTGCTAATGGTAAAAAAAGGAAACGGGAGGTGGAGAATGTGTGGATTTTTCTCTTTTGAATAAATCATTCCCTAAGGATTGTTACCTCATGTCTCGGATCGACGCGCTGATTGATTCAGCCGTCGGTTTTCTATTATGAGTTTGTTGGATGCTTTTTCAGGTTATCATCAGATTCGAATGCATCCTCCTGATGTCAAATATGTCTCCTTTATCACGAGGGAGGGGTGCTTCAGCTATAAGATGATGCCCTTTGGGCTAAAAAAACATGGGAGCTACGTACCAGCGCATGATGGACCAGGTTTTCCAAAATCAGAGGGGGAGGAATCTGGAGGTATATGTTGACGACCTCATGGTAAAGAGCCGAGACGTGAACTCCCACATACTCGAGCTAGAAGAAACGTTCGCCATCTTACGGAAGCACAAGATGCGGCTAAATCCCTTGAAGTGCGTCTTTGGGGCAAGCCGAGAAAAGTTCCTTGGTCATCTTCTAACTCTCACAGGGGTAGAGCCTAACCCCGACAAGGAAAAGGCCATAATGGAATTGGGATCGCCGCGTAACACTAAGGAGGTTCAGCGTCTGACGGGTAAGCTTGTCGGGCTAAGTAGGTTTCACTCTTGGGCTGGGGAGAAATGTTCACCATTCTTCAGGGTGATACGGAGAAATCAAAAGTTCGAGTGGACAAAAGAGTGCGATGAGGCATTCAAAGCATTGAAGGGTCAACTTTCTCAAGCATCGCTCCTTCAGGGACCAAAGGAAGGGGAGGATCTAGTGTTGTACCTAGGAGTGGGGGCCGAGGTCGTGAGCTCTGTTTAGGTCAGGGAAGAGGGGAGGAAGCATCTGCCCGTTTACTACGTCAACAGGATCTTGAAGAAGGCGGAACTTCGTTACCCCATCCTGGAGAAGCTGGCCCTCGCCTTAATCATCTCGGCTAGGAAGCTTATGTCATACTTTCAGGCCTATTAAATCAAGGTAGTAACGGACCATCCTCTGCGCAAGATCTTTGAAGGAGTGGAGCACTCGGGGCGGTTGGCCAAGTAGTCCATCGAACTAAGTGAGTTCGACATCTCATTTATACCACGACTCTCCATCAAAGCACAAGCGGTGGCCGATTTTTTGGCTGATTATGTCATTGAGCTAGAGGGCGAGAAGCTGCCGTCGCAGGACGCCTGCAAGATGTTGGTCGATGGAGCCTCGGGGAGGCACTCTCTGGGGGAAGGGGTAGAGTTGGTAAGCCCCCAGGGGGTTATAATAGAACAGGTCGTGGTTCTGCACTTCCCCGTTACCAACAATCAGGCAGAGTATGAGGCCGTCATAACAGGACTACGTCTGGCCAAAGATCTGGGAGTTCAGGATGTGGAGGTGTCCACGGACTCGTTGGTGGTGGCATCACAAATCTGGGGCGAGTACGAGGCCAGGGACACCACTCTCACGAAATACTTGTCCAAGGTAAAGGCGATTGCCGGCGGGTTCCAAACGTTTTTCATTCGACACGTCCCCGGGGAGGAGAACATACGGCGGCAGATCGGTTGGCCAAGTTTGGACCCCAAGCCAGAGGAGCGTTGGCGGAACTGTTCCATCCGGCGATCGAGGAAGGTGAATTGATGGAAGTGGATCGGCGTCCCTCGTGGGTAGATCCCTTCATTACTTTCTTAACCACAGATAAGCTTCCAGAGGGGGCCAAGGATGCGAAGGGCTTCAAGCACAAATCGACATACTACCTGATGCAAGAAGGAGGGTTGCATCGGAAGATGTCAAAGCTTCTGGCCCGGTGCGTGGCGGAAAAAGAAATCTCAAAAATTCTGGAGGAAGTACATTCCGGCGAGTGCGGCAGCCATTCAGGTGGCAGGACCCTGGAGGCGAGGGTGGTCCGGCATGGGTACTTCTGGCCATCTCTGAGGAAGGACACGGCGGAGATTTGCAAGGAAGTGCCAGAAGTGTCAGCTATATGCCCCACTTCAGCTCTTGCCCGCCCAAAGGCTTCGAAGCATCACGGTTGTACAACCCGTATTCGTCGAGGATGGGCCCTACCACAGCCAGGTCAGCAGAATTCAAGGTCAACAAGTCAAGACAGGAGTCAAAGGCAGCATACAAGATCGCGGAAGGCCTGGGCGAGTATAGGCGAGCTCCCCTCGCATACTCGCCAGGTAGGCGACTAGGCGAGCTACTCGCACAGCCCGTGCGTGTTCCTCTGGAAGTCGCCTAGTCGCCAGGGGGTGCGGTATAAATATGACCCCCCCCCCCCCCCCTTCTTGGATTTGCCTATAAATAGGACCCCAGGGGTATGAGGTGAGGCACCTAGAAATCCTCGGCAGGATACTCGCGCGCTTCATTTTCGAGATACTAGCTGAGCCTTTGGATTCATTTTCCTTAGAGAGCAACTCGCGACCGTGCGAC
This sequence comes from Platanthera guangdongensis, assembly GCA_039583875.1. Lineage (NCBI taxonomy): Eukaryota > Viridiplantae > Streptophyta > Magnoliopsida > Asparagales > Orchidaceae > Platanthera > Platanthera guangdongensis. The sequence goes on from CM077156.1 coordinate 131,469,612, forward strand.
TTTGTCAGCTAGCTTCCCTCGTACCCAGTTCGGCCATCTTTGGTTGAGAAGGGGCTGCTCCTTTCGAGCATCCGGGTACGTGGTGGGACCTTCCTGCCGCAACATCTGGGGTCCTGTTTGACCTTTCTCTTCGTCCTAGTCACCCTAGCCGTCTGATCTAACTTCTGGGCCGGTAACCTTTGGCGTCTTTGGTCCGAATTCTGAGTTAGGATTTTTTCCTGTCTTCAACACTTGGTGCGGTGAGCGTGGATCGCAGCCAAGGAGGAAAGTTTGGAGGTTGAGTGAGATGGTCATTGGTGGCGAGCAAGGAGAGTTGGTCGGCAACGCGGCAGTAGGAGGAGACGACGCGCGAGGTGGCGAATTTGTGACGGTGGCCGCGTTTGAAGAGTTTGCGAAGAGGATCGAGCAGACCATCCTCGCCGGGTTTGCTCATCGCCAAGAGGTCACGGCGACTTCTCCTCGTCGCCTGACACCGCTAGAAGAGGAAGCGACGCCGAGGCGAGCTGGAAAGGAGCCCGCTTGGGCAAGGGAAGAGCGACCAATGCAGTCGTGACTTTATCCAGCGAGCAGCCAGGGGGTTCGTTTTTGGGATCCAATGTCGTCGGCGAGATGCAGAGATACTCGGCACTACAGCGAGTATGACGTCTCCAGTGAGGATGAAACTCGTCACCGCCAGGGAGGGAGGAGCCCCTTCTGTGACGAGATCCTCGCTGCCCCAGTTCCAGAAGGGTTCAGGGAACCCGTTCTCACTTACAACTCCGGCAGAGACGACCCTGTCAGACACCTCCAGTGGTTTGAAGACGTCGTCTCCATCCGCAACATGTCTGACGCCTTCAAGTGTCGTTTCTTCTCCATCACCCTTGAGGGGAACGCTAGGGATTGGTTCCATCAACTACCAGCAGGGTCCGTGTACTACTTCTCAGATCTACGTCGGGGCCTCATGGCGAGGTTCGCGACATCGAAGAAGAGAAAGAAGGAAGCGACGGCCCTCTTCAAAATCATCCAAGGGCAGCACGAGAGTTTGGGTCACTACAACGATCGCTTCCAGGAGGAGATTTTGGAGGTGGAAGAGGTGGACAGCTTTACCCTGATGGTGGCCCTGAAGTTCGGGTTGAAGCAAGAACTGTTCAGTCTGGAGATGGGATCCAATCCCCCGAGATCTTTCGAAGATATGATAGAGAAGGCGAAAACTTTTGTTCGGGGGAAGGAGAAGAACAAGGACTTCCTGGCAAGGCTGGATGGGGAAGCTGCGACGGAGAGGGGTAGAGCAGGACCTTCGGGGTCGAAGACAAGGAGGACGCCAGAAAGGCGGGAGGAGAGGAAGGAAGAGACAAGGAGAGAGGAGAGGAGAAAGAGAGAGGAACCCAGAAGGGTTGAAGAGAGGAGGCAGGAGAGGCCTCGAAGACAGGAAGAGAGGAGGCCAGCGGAGGCCTGAGAAGGAGGAAGGGGGGCAAGGCGATTTCAGTATCCAGAGAATCGCCCCAGTGGAAACCACCAGCAAGGCAGCACTACCAGGAGGAGAGGAGGAACGGTAACCGGCAAGAGGGAGGCCGAGGAGGAGGAAGAAGGGAGACGATGGTCATCGCTCGCCAAGACAACAAACGGCGCCGGAGGGAGCAGCGAGCGATGCGCCAGGAGGCTGAGATTCCCCTCTACTGCGATATTCATCGGGTAGAGGGGCACGGGACCTTGGCTTTGCCCCGAGTTCTGGGAAGCAAGGAGGAGGCTGGAGGCAGGAGCGGCAGAGAGAGAGCAGCAGAGGCAGGAGGCCCCGGTGGGGCAGGTGGCATTCCAAGCTCCGGCGAGGAGGAATGAAGACCGAGTCGACCTGGGAACTTGCGGGGAAGTGATACAGGGCCCAGGAGGTGGGCATGTAGGCGAGATCAATGGAGGGGTCGGGCTTGGAGCTTCCCGCAAGGGGAGTCTCCACCAGATCTATCGGAAGAACGTCGTCTCGACGTCACAGAACCCGCCGCCATTGGAGGAGATCACGTTCTCGGAGGAGGACATGTTAGGGAACGAGAATCCTTTCCATGATGCCTTGGTCATTCAAGCCGCCATCGAAGACTTCACCGCCGACCGAATTCTCGCGGACAACGGTAGCTCGGTGAATGTCATCTTCAAGAGAACCTTCGTCGGGCTTCAGCTGGAAGCGTCCCGGGTCCAGGCTGCTGATGGGCCGCTCTTTGGCTTCTCAGGAGAGAAGAAAGAGGTGGAGGGAGCAGTGGAGCTACTAGTTACACTCGGCGGGACGTCTATCCGATGCCGCTTCATCATCGTCGACGCGCCGAGCGGGTACAATGTCATCTTCGGATGGCCCCTCATCAACTACTTCAGGGCCGTTCCGTCGTCTTACCATCAGTGCCTGAAGTACTATCGCGGAGATGTTCAGATCAGGATCAGGGAAGATCCCAAGGCCTCCAGGGAATGCTACATGAATGCCGTCAGCACCATTAGCTGGATGGGTGACGCGGAGAAGCTGGAAGAGATGCTGGAGAAGGAGAAGGGATTGTGTGCTGCTGAAGAGGTGGAGGAGATAGAGGTGATCTCTCGAGGAGGAGAGCCGGGACTGCTGAAGGTTGGAGGATCGTTGCCGCTAGGAGGGAGGATAGAGATGGCCGCTTGCCTGCAGGACAACGTTGACGTCTTTGCATGGAGCGTCGCCGAGATGCCAGGGGTCGACGTCGATGTTGCCTGTCATCGCCTCAACCTAGATCCCGCGGTGGCTCCTGTTCGTCAGAAGCAGAGGAAGAGCGCCGTCATGCTGGTCGAGCCTATTAGGGAGGAGGTAGAGAAGCTACTGGAGGCAGGTTTTGTCTCGGAGATCCAGTATCCAGGCTGGGTCTCCAATGTTGTAATGGTGAAGAAGCCCGGAGGGGGCTGGCGTCTTTGTATCGATTTTTCAATGTTGAATAAAGCTTGACCGAAAGATTGCTACCCCTTGCCACAAATCGACGCGCTGGTTGATTCCGCCGTCGGGTTTCCTGTGATGAGTTTTCTTGATGTTTTTTCAGGGTATCACCAGATCCGGATGCATCCTCCCCGACTGTCGGGACGTCTCTTTCATAACCAGCGATGGCTGCTATAGCTACAGCCTACAAGATGATGCCCTTCGGGCTCAAGAATGCATGCGCGACTTACCAGAGAATGATGGATCAAATCTTCAAGGAGCAGAAGGGGCGGAACTTGGAGGTTTATGTGGATGACCTCCTCGTCAAGAGTAAAAGTGGTTGTTCCCGCTGCTCCTACTGAAGACTGGTTACGCAACGATGGTCGAGTTCAGACTTGGCTCCTCAACTCCCTTGATGGCGAACCTTATCGCATGGCCATGTATCACGAGACGACTAAGGTGACGTGGGATGAGCTTCATTCTCTCTATTGCGGCAAAGATAGTCTTCAGCACCTGTATGACATCATAACAGATCTTCAGACTCTTGACGTTGGCGGGGCCGCCGATCTCACCTCCTTTGTTGCTCGGGTCAAGACTCTGGTTGAAGCCTGGATTCAACATCAACACCCTACGATGGATCTTGATGCCCAACGTGCCCAAAAAGAAGCCGTCGGTGTTGCCATGGTGATAGCTCGTGTCCCGTCTCATCTTCAGAGCATTTGGGCTCAGATCCTCTCCTCTGCTGTTACTCCGTCACTATCTGATGTGTGCTCCATGTTGCTCAAGGTCTCACCACCTCCTGACAGTTCTGGACCTCCGTCACCGGCCCTCCTTCAGCAGACTTCTGCACCCTTACCGCCTCTCGCTTCTCCGGCTCGTGGGGGATGTTCAGGTTCTCGGGGCAAAGGTCGGGGTGGCCAGCCACGACCTAAGCGTTCCTTCTGCGGTAAGGAAGTCCACCTTGAGGCCACTTGCTACCGCAAGCATGGGCTTCCTCATCGTCTGCTTGTCGCTGTTGCTGCCAACGACTCATCTGTCACTCGTATTGACCTTGAAGAGGTTTGGCTTTAGCTCCAACAACTTCATGGTCTGAAGAGCCGACCACCTACTTCATTGCCTCGGATGTCTCCATCTCAAATGAAGGTATGGCTTGTCTTTACACAAGTCCGCGCTGGATAGTGGATTCAGGTGTCACTCATCACATAACCTCCCAGTGGCCACATCAATACTTGGACTCTCATCATCCAAAGTGTATCGCAGTGGCCAATGGGGACACTGTTTCGGTCTCCGCCTCTGCTGATATCCCTCTCACTTCTTCTTTATCCCTACACTCGGCTCTTCATGTTCCAGGCTCCCCATTTAATTTACTTTTTGATGGCCACCTCACTGTCGATTTGAATTGTTCTGTAACATTAACATCTTCTTTTCTGATACAGGATCGACGGACGCGGAATATCATTGGTAAGGGACGACTGCAGAACGGGCTCTACCTTCTTGATGACTCTCCTACTATCCTCTCCTCTGTCTCATCCGTCGATTGGCATCGGCGTCTTGGGCATGCCCCTTTACGGGTCTTGCAGAAGGCTCTACCAGATGTATCTCTTCCTCTTTTTCAGTGTGAATCTTGTATTTTTGGCAAACAACCCCGTTCATCTTTTCCATATCATTGTACTCAGAGCTCTGCTCCTTTTATTTTAGTATAATTCGATATTTGCGGTTAGTACAAAATCACTAGTCTTTCTGGGTATCGTTATTTTTTAACTTTTATTGATGACTATTCTCGGATGACGTGCCTATATTTACTTTGTGATCGCTTCGAGCATATCCCCGTATCTTTCGAGCATTCCTCCTTGAGACCCGCAGGCAATTCTCCGCGAATATCAAAACTCTTCGGGGGAATCAAAAGTTCGAGTGGACGGCGGAGTGTGAGGAGGCCTTCGGAAAGCTCAAGCAACAGCTAACTCAAGCTCCTCTCCTCCAAGGCCCGCAGGGTAATGAAGATCTCTTTCTTTATCTGGGAGTCGGGGCGGAAGCAGTTAGCTCGGTGTTGGTCCGGGAGGAAGGCAAGAGGCACCTCCCTATCTATTATGTTAGTAGAGTGCTGCGGCAGGCGGAAGCGAGATACCCTATTTTGGAGAAGCTTGTGTTTGCGTTGGTGGTTTCGGCTCGTAGGCTCCGTCCGTATTTTCAAGCTCACTCCATCAGGGTCGTCTCCGATCACCCTCTACAGAGTATCCTGGATGGAGTGGAGCATTCGGGCAGGTTGGCAAAGTGGGTGGTATAGCTTAGCGAGTTCGATATTTCTTACTCTCCAAGGGTGGCAATCAAGGCGCAGGCGGTGGCGGATTTACTTGCCGACTGCTCGGCCGAGGTAGAAGGAGAGGAAGGCTTTTCTAGCACAGTCTCCTGGAAGATGTTTGTGGATGGGGCTTCGGGCAGATATTCTGTGGGAGTCGGAGTCGTGCTCGTAAGCCCTCAGGGAACCAGGATCGAGCAAGCGGTCGAGATTCTCTTCCCAGTTACAAATAATCAAGCGGAGTACGAAGTCATGGTGGCCGGTTTGCGTCTCGCCAAGGAGTTAGCAATTCGAGATATCAAGGCCTTCAACGACTCGATGGTAATAGCGTCCCAGATCAGGGGCGAGTTCGAGGTGAATGATCTGATTTTGCAGAAGTACTTGATCAAAGTGAAAGGTCTGATCGGGGGATTTCAATCTTTCTTCGTCGAGCACGTACCCCGAGAAGAGAATTCAGAAGCTGACTACCTTGCCAAATACGGTCCCCGGGCGGGGGGGACCGTGACTGAACTTTTTCGACCGTCCATCGAGGAAGGGGAGATGATGGAGATCGAGCAGAGGGCGTCCTGGAGGGATCCGTTTGTTTCTTTCCTGACAACAGGTCGGATTCCTGCCAGTGAAGGAGACCAGAGGAAGTTTCGTTATAAAGTCGCATACTATTTGCTTCAAGAAGGAGAGCTCCACCGCAAGACCATCTCAGGCCCTCTAGCTCGGTGCCTGTCAGAGATTGAAGTACCTCGTATCCTGGAGGAGATTCATTCAGGAGAGTGCGGCAGTCATTCAGGGACTCGCACTCTGGAACAAAGAATTCGAAGGCATGGGTACTGCTGGCCCACCATTAGGAAGGATGCAGAAGTCTTCTCCAAAAAGTGCCTCCAGTGCCAACTCTTCGCGCCTCTTCAACTACAACCAGCTCAACATCTTCGCTCGATCACTGCTCCATGTTCTTTCGCCATCTAGGGGATGGACTTGATCGGCCCTTTTCCTCAGGCCAGCGGACAAAGGAAGTTCGTGCTTGTCATGATCGATTACTTCGCCAAGTGGATCGAGACAAAGGCTCTGGCCAAGACCACGTCGCAGATTGTAAAGAACTTTATTTGGGGGGAAATTGCATACAGGTTCGGGATTCCTCTCGTCATCGTCACCGACAATGGTCCGCAGTTCGTCAGCTTGGAGTTAGAGGACTTCTGCAAGCAGCTAGGGACGGATCTTCGATTCGCCTCTGTACATCATCCGCGCAGCAACGGACAGGTGGAAGCCGCCAACAAGTTGATCATCAACCTTCTGAAGAAGAAAATCACCAACTTGAAAGGCAATTGGGCGGAGCAGCTCCCCTCGGTCCTCTGGGCCCTGAGAACAACTCCAAACTAGGCTACGGGGGAAACTCCCTTCAAGTTGTCCCACGGGTCCGAGGCACTCATCCCAGTGGAGTTCGAGGTTCGGAGCCCGAGAGTCATAGACTCATAGCAGCTGGAGATGGCAGCGAAGAATGGCGCTTGGAGAATGAATACGCCCAAAGACTCTCGCTGGATTTCGTAGAAGAGCTTCGTGACTTGGCCTCCATCCGCCAAGAGGAGATCAAGCGGCGCATGGCGAAACACTTCGACAAAAATGTCCGCCTGAAGCATTTCCTCGCAGGAGATCTGGTTATGAAAAAGGTGGATGCCGCAGGAAGAGGAGCAACAGTTGGCAAGTTGCAGCCAAATTGGGAAGGTGCCTTCATTGTCCAGGAAGCCTTATCCACCGGAGGCTATTATCTTCAGGATCAGGTTGGAGAGCAATTGGGAGGTACTTGGAGCGGGGATGACCTGAAAAGGTTCTATCCCTAGCAATTCGCGACGTACTTGTACTTATACATGCTTTCACATATATACAATGGCAACTGTTCTGCTTCTGTTCATTCTTTTTTCATCTCAAGTTTTCTGGGAACTCAAGTTTCTGCTCCAAGATCGATCCAAGAAACCGGTCGTCAACTTGTTCCCCCTGGATAGCCTAGTTCGGACGATGGGACGATGCCTCGGGATATAAGCGCCCTTGTAAGACCGGACCCCTGCATTGACGGCTGAGATCAGCTCCCCCCTTGCACATCGGCCTAGCTACCCCCGATTGCATCTCTCCTCTGACTGGAGGAACTAGCGGGAACAGGTTTGGACTCCAACCTCTCGGATTCGAGAAAGGATCAACCTTGTCAAGCTCTCCTTTCGGGCAGCGACCCTTCGATTATTTTCAACGATTATTTTCAAAGGCAGGATAACGAGCCAGAGAGCCAGGATAGGCCCAAGGGAATATGTTAGTCGCGAGTGCGTCCTGGAGGACCCTCGGGAAAACATTGTCCCTCGCTCGTGCGTTTATGCTTATGGTCAGGCGGCAGAGCTGAAAATGATTTCCACGGTTGGATTGGGAAACATGTCTTCGACCTGTTCCTCCTAGATAGCCCAGTTCGGACGATGGGACGATGCCTCTGGATATAAGCGCCCTTGTAAGACCGGACCCCAGCATTGACGGCTGAGATCAACTCCCCCCTTGCATGTCGGCCTAGCTACCCCCGATTGCATCTCTCCTCCGACTGGAGGAACTGTCAGGAACCGGGTTGGACGCCAACCTCCCAACCCGACCTCGGCAAGATCATCGCTTTCTTTTCAATTTCTTCATCGTCAAAAATACTGATGCACGTGATTCATTGTCAACCTCTTAAAGCAGCAGGGAAAAATGACTCCTATAATGTATCAAGTCCTCGAGTGGCAGGTCACCGTAAGTCCAAGTCCCAGCACGAGCTCATCTCCTGCATATTGGCCAAGGACCTCCTCGGGTGAGATCGAGTTACTCGTTGGAGTGATGTCGTAGTCCGAGATATCTGTACGAGCTCCTCTCCTGCAGACCGACTACTTGCCTCCCCGAGTCGACATACACCACTCTAGTTGAGCAAGGCTCCTGAGAGCTGTCGACTCCAATATATCAAGTCCTCGAGTGGCAGGTCGTCGTAAGACCAAGTATCTGCACGAACTCCTCTCCTGCATATTGGCCAAGGACCTCCTTGAGTGAGATCGAGTTCCTCGTTGGAGTGATGTCATAGTCCGAGATCTCTGTACGCGCTCCTCTCCTGCAGACCGACTACTTGCTTCCCCGAGTTGACATACACCACTCTAGTTGAGCAAGGCTCCTGAGAGCTGTCGACTCCAACATATCAAGTCCTCGAGTGGTAGTGTCGTCGTAATTCCAAGTCTCTGCGCGAGTTTCTCTCCTGCATATTGGCCAAGGACCTCCTCGAGTGAGATCGAGTTCCTCGTTGGAGTGATGTCGTAGTCCGAGATCTCTGTACGAGCTCCTCTCCTGCAGACCGACTACTTGTCTCCCCGAGTCGACATACACCACTCTAGTTGAGCAAGGCTCCTGAGAGCTGTCGACTCCAGCATATCAAGTCCTCGAGTGGCAGGTCGCCGTAAGTCCAAGTCCCTGCACGAGCTCCTCTCCTGCATATTGGTCAAGGACATCCTCGAGTGAGATCGAGTTCCTCGTTGGAGTGATGTCGTAGTCCAAGATCTCTGTACGAGCTCCTCTCCTGCAGACCGACTACTTGCCTCCCTGAGTCGACTTACACCACTCTAGTTGAGCAAGGCTCCTGAGAGCTGTCGACTCCAACATATCAAGTCCTCGAGTGGTAGTGTCGCCGTAAGTCCAAGTCCCTGCGCGAGTTTCTCTCCTGCATATTGGCCAAGGACCTCCTCGAGTGAGATCGAGTTCCTCGTTGGAGTGATGTCGTAGTCCGAGATCTTTGTACGAGCTCCTCTCCTGTAGACCGACTACTTGCCTCCCCGAGTCGACATACACCACGCTAGTTGAGCAAGGCTCCTGAGAGCTGTCGACTATAGCATATCAAGTCCTCGAGTGGTAGGTCGTCGTAAGTCCAAGTCCCTGCATGAGCTCCTCTCCTGCATATTGGCCAAGGACCTACTCGAGTGAGATCGAGTTCCTCGTTGGAGTGATGTCGTAGTCCGAGATCTCTGTACGAGCTCCTCTCCTGCAGACCGACTACTTGCCTCCCCGAGTCGACATACACCACTGTAGTTGAGCAAGACTCCGGAGAGTTGTCGACTCCAGCATATCAAATCCTCGAGTGGCAGGTCGTCGTAAGTCCAAGTCCCTGCACGAGCTCCTCTCCTGCATATTGGCCAAGGACCTCCTCGAGTGAGAGCGAGTTCCTCGTTGGAGTGATGTCATAGTCCGAGATCTCTGTACAAGCTCCTCTCCTGCAGACCGACTACTTGCCTCCCCGAGTCGACATACACCACTCTAGTTGAGCAAGGCTCCTGAGAGCTGTCGACTCCAGCATATCAAGTCCTCAAGTAGCAGGTCGCCGTAAGTCCAAGTCCCTACACGAGCTTCTCTCCTGCATATTGGCCAAGGACCTCCTCGAGTGAGATCGAGTTCCTCGTTGGAGTAATGTCGTAGTCCGAGATCTCTGTACGAGCTCCTCTCCTGCAGACCGACTACTTGCCTCCCCGAGTCGACTTACACCACTCTAGTTGAGCAAGGCTCCTGAGAGCTGTCGACTCCAACATATCATGTCCTCGAGTGGTAGTGTCGTCGTAAGTCTAAGTCCTTGCGTGAGTTTCTCTCCTGCATATTGGCCAAGGACCTGCTCGAGTGAGATCGAGTTCCTCGTTGGAGTGATGTCATAGTACGAGATCTCTGTACGAGTTTCTCTCCTGCAGGTGCAAGCAAAATTGGGCGAGCATGCGAGCAGCAGGTGCGAGCAAAATTGGGTGAGCATGCGAGCTAGTATCGGCGAGTATGCGAGCATGACATAACAAATGTGCGAGTATGACATGGCGAGTACATGCGCAGAATATAGGCGAGTATCGGGATGCGAGTTGATGGAACGACTACGATCACGCCAGCAATGACAACACGATTATGGATGGTATCGACGTGCGAGTAAAGCGTCGCGAGCACTCGTTCTCCTCGAGCCTATGAGCCTAGCGAGTATCATCAGCAAACAAACATGAAAGCAGAAAACGACGGCGTGGTAATTTAGACTTGTATATATATATTTCTTTCAAAAATGTTACAAGTTACAAAAGTTGTCTATTACAAAAAATGTCGCTAACTGCCTTGTGCGAGTATGACAAATATTGGCAAGCAACTAGGACTCATCGTCGCCAGCATCAGGCTGATATTCCTCATCTCCAATGTCGGCATCCTCCTCTTCCTCGCCGCTCTCCTCGCTCTCCTCCTCGCCGCTGTCACTACCACCGCTGCTGCTGCTACCGCTGTCGCTGCTGTTGGAGCCCGACGACGATGAAGGAAGGCGATCTGGCGAGGTTGTCTCCTCGGCGAGCAGCTCGGGGATAAGCTCGTCCACAGTGAACTGCTTCTCCCCCTCGTCGCGTTTTCCGCTGATCCTCAACCTCGTGAGCACGACATTGCCCGCCGCACGGGCTATCTCGCGGCAGACTGACGACCTCTCCTCCCAAAGAACGCGAGATCTCTTAATTGCATAATGAGGGTCGTCCTCCGGCCGCGGCTGAGGAGCAGAAGAATTCGCGTCGGCTTCTAGAACAGCTAGGCGAGATTCCATTTCGGCTGCGCGGATTTGGGCTGCCTCCAGGTCAACCTGAGATTTGGTGAGTTTCGCCTCGTACGCAGAAAGTTTCTTGGCGGTTTATATCTCGGCAGCCTGCGACAAAAAACAGAGAATCAACAAAAAGAATCCAAGTCCGTCAACGTCACGCGCAGGAAGCGACTTACCTCATAATCTCGCCAGCGGACGGACTCCATGCCGAGATCAATCGTCTTCTTGCTGACGATCTTCAAGGCCTTGGTCGTCTCCAGCAGTTTCCTCACCGCGAAGTGGTTTAGGTCGACGGCTCGTGCGAGCGAGCAAGATGCCTGCTGGGTGATTTCCTCCTCGCTGAGGTCCAGCATTGACTCGGCGTCGCCCCACCCATACAGCGCATGGAGGACGGCGAAGGCCTCCCCCTTGTCCTCCCAGTCCGCCGACCAGGAGGGGAGGTTGGTGCTCAGCGTCACCAGGTGTTCGTCTGCCGACCATGTCACCAGCGGGCGACCATAGGCGTCAACCGCCCCTCGCCCCAAATTGAAGTTGGGGTGGAAGTGGGGAAGTCGAGCATCCAGCGGCGACGATTCTTGGTCGTCAGGTTGCGGCGACGACACCTACGCCTTTTTGGTCGCGGGGCCCGGCGACCTGGCCTTCCCCTTGCCCTTGGCAAGCCTTTTCTTCTCGTCGACATCAGCCGGCGGGTTGGTCTCATGCAGTGAGGTGGCAACTTCCTTCGCCGGAGGGAGCGGCTTCTCCGGCAGCTCGCACGGCACTACAAAATGACGAGTAAAAATCAGGATCAAGGCACAAAGAGCGAGGCGAATATGCGAGAGATGATCCTCGCTAAGAACTTACCCTCCTTGGAATGAATCTCCAGCAAGGTGTTGACGTTTAGTCTCCAGAATATCACGTCGAACCGGTGACCACGGAACGACTCCACCAGCTGCTCGCGGACGCCCTCCAATATCGGCGGGAGGAAGGCGACATCGGCAGGTTGGTGCGGCCTTCCCAGGACGCCATCGAAGTCGCCTTCGACGACGACTAGTAGCTCGCTCCAGCGGTGGACTTTATTCGCCGTTCCCACCAAGGTGCAGACGTGGCTGCTGAAATACATCACGCCCTCGGCGGTTGCAACAAAGGCAAAGATCTTGCGGAAGACGGAAAGGTCGAAGGCGACCCTCTCCTCGCGCAAGTAGCAGAGGAACCACATGATGATCGTCACACCATTAGGGTTACTCTGCGCGGGGACTATGCCGAAGTATTGCGGGATCTCGCAATACTCCGGCCATAGTGGAAGTCGCAAGTCGGCGTCGAAGTTGCGGAGTGGCGGGACCAGCGCGCCCTCAATGTAAGTATTTAGTCGCTTGTTGCGACTAGGGAGCCTGGCCGAGTATCCCTCAGGCAAAAGTCACTCCCTGAAATTCTGTAAGTCTCGTTCTATTGTGATCGACTTCTTGAAAGCCGCATCAGCGAAGTTGGCAGCATGGGCTTGGCGGCGAGCACTGGCGTCGTCTCCAACCATTTTTGCGAGTATGGCGAGCTGAAGAAGATTGGTGAGATGAAGAAAGAAAAGTAGCAGCGCGCGAGCTGGAAAAGATACTCGCAATCTAGGGGTTGGAAAGCGCAACAGCGTACTTATGTCCTACCTACCCCCTCTATTTATAGGCGCCGGCAAAGGGGGGGTATATCTTCATTACGACGAGTATCGATCCAAGTCGCGCTCTAAGCGAGCAAGTGGATCTCGTCGCATAGATCGCACGGTGTAGAGGAAGCATATCGCGACGATAATCAAAACCTACATAGTAAAGTCGGCACATCGCAGAAGATATCGGAAAAACATCAGAAAGAACCGCAGGAAAAACGAATAAGATGCGAGATCCAAGCTCACCTATTACAAATAATAATTGTTCAATACACATCGCACATGGCGAGTTTCAAATAAACAGGAAAACGTCTAAGGCCTTGGAGGTCTCTTGGTGGATGAGGATGTCGCCCAGCCCAGCCCATCTCGCGCGCTCGCCTATAGTGCTCCGTCGCCAGCAACATGGCATCGTCGCCAAGCCGCAGTTGCTCCTCCATCCTCGTCAGCCGTCCAACGGAGCCCATACTCGCGCGGATGCCAGCCAACTCGTCGAGGACCAGCTGGAGGCAATGATTGTTGATCGCCAGCTGGCGATCATTCTCCTTCACCATGTGGAAGCGGGCTTCATAGCTCTCCAGAGTACTCCGGAGCTCTTCAATCTTCGTCATCCGCACTTCCAGGGATGATATTCGCCGATGAGGTTCGCAGATCGCCAGCTGGTCGAACTTGCTCTCCAGCTCCATGTATGCGCGAGCAGCGGCGTGGCGATATTCGATGCCCGACAACCCAATGGCGTCGATGAAGGCCGCCCCTGGAGTCTCCGGCCGATCTGTCAAAAAAAGAAAGTCGCCAGATTAGAAACAGGGCACTTAGCCGCCATATGCAACAACAGTAGCGGCACGTAACGCGGCGAGGAGACCTAGATCGGCGAGGAGAGGATCCGCGAGTTGGCTCATCTCGCCGGCTCGAAGATGGCCCACCAGCATGCTCGGCCGCCTTGTCTTGCCCGCGTCCCCCATGTCCAGAATCTGCAACTCTCGGTGGGAAGTACCTCGGCCGCGGCTTGACCGGCCTACCAACTACAGTCTGCGAGGAAGGAGGCATGGGCAGCGACGAACTCGCCGGTTGTTGTGGGTTCTTCAGCAGAGGAGGCGGAGGAAGTCGCGTCGTGGCAACTTGGGAAGGCGCGACAAGAGGCGGCGGCAGCGGCAAAGATGCAGTTACCGACGGGATGGTTGCGACATTCGGAAAAGGCGGCGGCGGTGGCAGCGCAGAACTCGCCGCGGGCAGCGCAGAACTCGTCGCGGGCAGCGCAGAACTCGTCGCGGGCAGCGCAGAACTCGCTGCGGGCAGCGCAGAACTCTTCGCGGGCAGCGCAGAATCTCGCGCGAAGACGGGCGGGGTCTTACTCGCCGGAAGATCCTTGCTCACCGGCGCAACCTTCTTTGGCAGAGGATCCTTCGGCAACGGATCCTTGGTCGTCGGGGTCACCTTCCTTGGCGGAGGATTCTTCAGCGATGGTTCCTTGCTCGCCGCAGGAACCGAGGCCTCAGGTGTCCTCTTGGCGCCGACATGGATCCGTACCGTATGCGCGGTCCTTACTGGTCTCTCGGCTGAGAGGGCGAGCAGTGGCGCGGAGTTCAGCGGGGTGACATTCAGAACAGCGTCAGCACCCCCCGGTGGGGAATATGCGAGTATCAAAGCAAAGTCAGCGAGAAGTGGCAACGACCATCAATGTCGGAAAGAATATCTCGGCAATATGGCAACCTGGCAGGTCGACAACTTCAACCTGCTGCGGCACCGAAGTGGAGGCGATTTCCGGGGCCAGAGTGGAGGCGAGTTCCGGAATGTTGAGCGAGTCGAGGAGGCTCTCGTCAGGGAAGACGACATTGGGGATGTCGTCAAGCCCCAGGTCGCTAAGCAGTTGCTGCGTGCTAGCAGAGCGCGCGGGATTGCTAGTGGAAGCCGCGACTTGCTCAGGAGGTGGCGGCGAGTCAACCGCATCAGAGGCGGGCTTCTTCTTGGGTTTCTTGGTCGTCTTCTGCTTTAGGTGGGTAAGTCGGCGACGGCGTCTTTCTCGCGCGGCCTTTTTGGCTTAACAATGCCGAGAGCACCAGTTAGCGCGGCGAGGCTATCATGAAGAAATTTCTCGACGTCCGACATTATGCGTGAGTTCTGAAAATCCGGCTAAAGAACCAGCCCCCCCCCCATTTATAGAGATCGGCAGGCAGTTATCAGAGACGCTCAATCCAGATAGTCGGCATCGCAGCTCGCCGAATAAGTGTTGAATGTTTCTTTTCGAGTTCCTACGTCGCTCGAAAAGAGCGGGGATTGTGTACAACCCGTATTCGTCGAGGATGGGCCCTACCACAGCCAGGTCAGCAGAATTCAAGGTCAACAAGTCAAGACAGGAGTCAAAAGCAGCATACAAGATCGCGGAAGGCCTGGGCGAGTATAGGCGAGCTCCCCTCGCATACTCACCAGGTAGGCGACTAGGAGAGCTACTCGCCCAGCCCGTGCGAGTTTCTCTGGAAGTTTCCTAGTCGCCAGGGGGGTGGGTTATAAATATGACCCCCCCCCCCCTCCTTGGATTTGCCTATAAATAGGACCCCAGGGGTACGAGGTGAGACACCTGGAAATCCTCGGCAGGATACTCGCGCGCTTCATTTTCGAGATACTAGCTGAGCCTTTGGATTCATTTTCCATAGAGAGCAACTCGCGACCGTGCGACTATGTCAGCAAGCTTCCCTTGTACCCAGTTCGGCCAACTTTGGTTGAGAAGGGGCTGCTCCTTTCGAGCATCCGGGTACGTGGTGGGACCTTCCTGCCGCAACATCTGGGGTCCTGTTTGACCTTTCTCGTCGTCCTAGTCACCCTAGCCGTCTGATCTAACTTCTGAGCCGGTAACCTTAGGCGGCTTTGGTCCGAATTCTGAGGTTAGGATTTTTTCCTGCCTTCAACAACGGCGCCATGGCCCTTCGCCATTGGGGATGGATTTGGTTGGGCATTTTCCCCCAGCGAGCGAGCAGAGAAGGTTCCTTCTAGTTATGATTGATTACTTCTCGAAGTGGCTGGAGGTCAAGGCGTTGGCCAAGGTGACCTCCCAAGTAATCAGAAATTTTGTATGGGGAGAGATCATCTGCCGGCACTGGTTGCCTCAGGTCATTGTCACGGATAATGGGCCGCAGTTTGCCAGCGAGGAATTCATCAGTTTCTACACCCAGTTGGGGATTGATCTCAGATTTGCCTCCGTCCACCACCCAAGGAGCAACGGTCAGGTGGAGGCGGCAAACAAAATCATTGTGAACCTGCTAAAGAAGAAAGTAGAGAACTTGAGGGGGAGTTGGGTAGAGCAACTTCCCTCGATATTGTGGGCCCTGAGAACAACCACCAACACGACCACTGGAGAGACCCCATTCAAACTTTCTCACGACTGCGAGGCGGTCCTTCCCGTGGAGTTCGTCGTTCGGTCGTCGCGGGTCGTAGCTGCCAGCGGAGGAGGTGAAGAATGGAGGGTAGAGAATGGGGGGGAGCTACGACTCTCGTTGGACATGATAGAGGAGCTTCGAGACACGACCGTAGTCAGGCAGGAGGAGATCAAGCGACGAATGGTCAAGTATTTTGATAAGCATGTCAGGGTCAGGCAGTTTAAAGAAGGAGATTTGGTTTTAAAGAAAGTTGACGTCGTGGAAAGGTCTGCGGCCGTTGGGAAGCTCAATCCTAATTGGGAGGGTCCCTACATAGTCGAAAAGGCCCTGGGGTTGGGAGGATACCATCTCCAGAGTGTAGAAGGGGTGGTCATAGGCCACGTTTGGAGTGGTGATGACCTGAAACGCTTCTACCCGTAGTTTGGGTAAGATTGTATATTTTATTATGATAAATTGATTGAAATTTGTCTCTCCAAGTTTGTGTAAAGTTTTTGTTTTTTGATGACCCCGAGAAGATCCCGCTGACCAGGCTCTCATTAGCTGGCAGGGTTGGAAGGCGCACTCGGAACCGAGTACACACGTTGTCTAGGCTCTCACAAGAAGGCAGGGTCGTAGGCTCGCTTGGGGGGCAGGGTAAAAAGTTCTTGGTTTTTTGATGACCCCGAGAAGATCACGCTGACCAGGCTCCCATTAGCTGGCAGGGCTGAAAGGCGTAAACGGCTCCGAGTAGACCCGCTGTTCAGGCTCTCACTAGCTGGCAGGGTCGTAGGCTCGCTTGGGGGGGCAGGGTAAAAAGTTCTTGGTTTTTTGATGACCCCGAGAAGATCCCGCTGACCAGGCTCTCATTAGCTGACAGGGCTGGAAGGCGCACTCGACCCTGAGTACATCCGCTGTCCAGGCTCTCACTAGCTGGCAGGGCCGTAGGCTCGCTTGGGGGGCAGGGTAAAAAGTTCTTGGTTTTTTGATGAGCGCGAGAAGATCCCGCTGACCAGACTCTCATTAGCTGGCATGGCTGGAAGGCGCACTCGGCCGCGAGTAGACTCGCTGTCCAGACTCTCATTAGCTGGCAGGGTCGTATGCTCGCTTGGGGGGGCAGGGTAAAAAGTTCTTGGTTTTTTGATGACCCCGAGAAGATCCCGCTGACCAGACTCCCATTAGCCGGCAGGGCTGGAAGGCGCACTCGGCCCCGAGTAGACCCGGTGTCCAGACTCTCACTAGCTGGCAGGGTCGTAGGCTCGCTTGGGGGGCAGGGTAAAAAGTTCTTGGTTTTTTTATGGCCCCGAGAAGACCCGCTGATCAGGCTCCCATCAAGCTGGCAGGGCCGTAGTCGGTGGCATACGTGAAAGTTGTGGTTTTGATGGCCCCGAGTAGACCCGTTGACCAGGCTCTCATCAAGCTGGCAGGGTCGTAGGCTCGCTCGGTGGCAGGGGTGAAAGTGCTTGGAATAACTAGACCTAGAGCCGCTCCCGCTGCCAGTCTCTCACCTAGCTAACGGGGTTGTTGGACTCACGATGAACATTACGAAGTGCTTCGACAACAGGTTTTCAAATAACTAACACATATCCTAAGTAGGGATGGAGGAATCCAGACCCCTCTCGGCACGTTCCTCTCAGCATATCTCTTTGCATGGGTTTCTCGGCATGTCTCTCTCGGCAAGTCCCTCTCGGCATGTCACTCTTGGCAAAGTTTACTTAATCTACTCAGCAAACGGACTGCGGTCATCACCTAAGAGCCTAAGGTATATGCGGAAGCGCGAAAACACGTACGATTGATATAAATCAAAAAGAGCTAATCTCAGACAATAACATTTCGGCATCACGTAAGTTGTCTGTCACATCAAGGGAAGGAAAAGAAATAAAATACAAGCAAAAAGAAACTAGAAGCCGGAAAGGCTCGGGAGGAGTTGTCGGACGTCTAGTCAGTAGAACCGTCGTTCTCGCCATAGATTACTTCGTCGTCCTCGCCCGGATAATCATCTTCTCTCGCGGGCTTCTGGATAGGTTCAAACAGCCAAGGCAAGATCCCGCGAGGCATCAGCGTCTCGCTGCCTTCGTTCAAAAATCCGGACACTCGCAGCACTCGGACCACGTGCCTAGCCGCCGACTAGGCGTTCTCCTGCATCATCACTTCTATTTCATAATTAGAGTATAGATGTCGCTTGACAGTCTCAACCGGCGGCGGCGGGACGTGGGCCTCTTGCGCGCGTTTGAGTTCGGCCTTTAGCAGCGCGATCTCGCACCCAAGAGCAGCCTCCCGCGCACATGATAACTGGGCTATAAGTTATCAAAGGCGCAAGACGCACTGAGGCGCAAAGGCCCCTGGATCCTACGAGCAAGGCGCAGGCGCGCGCCTGAGGCACATG
This sequence comes from Platanthera guangdongensis, assembly GCA_039583875.1. NCBI lineage: Eukaryota > Viridiplantae > Streptophyta > Magnoliopsida > Asparagales > Orchidaceae > Platanthera > Platanthera guangdongensis. The sequence goes on from CM077156.1 coordinate 131,487,730, forward strand.
AGGTGCAAAAATGGGGGGAAAAGAAAATTGAGCGAATTGGGCGCCCAATTCGCTGAAATTGAGCGAATTCACGGAATTTCAGCGAATTGGACGCTCAATTCGCTCAATTTCAGCGAATTGGGGGCCCAAGTGCGCCTAGGGGATGCTTCGGGTGCGTCTAAGATCATGTTTTTGCTCATATCAAAATTTTAAAAAAATTACCTTGAAACACCCGGGCGCGCATTTGGCGGGCCTGGGAGCCTGTAAGGCGCGCTCCTAGGCGCGCCTAGGGCACATCGCCCGCCTCAGCTGTGCTGAGGCGCGGGGGGCTGCGCTTGGTGCGCCCGTCGCCTCAGGCGCGCCTAGGCGCGAGCCTTGACAACTATGACTGGGCTTGGGCGGAATCCTGCAAGAAATTCGTCAGAACCAAGTAGCAGGAAATAGCCATAAGGCGGGAGGCATTTAAAGTTTCACGTACCTCAGACGACGGATGGAGGGCGAGAAGCTTATGTGAGGCCGCCAGTTCGGCCTTCAGGGAGGTCACCTCGGCCACGGCAAGATCTCGCGACTTTTGCATCTCGCTGAGGTTGCGCTCAAGAGTGAGGCTGCGGCGCGAGGACATGTGTGCAAGCTCTAGCGCGCGCAGATGGGCTCGCGCAGCTTCATGAGCGAGAGCCCTGGTGGACTCCTGGTCATAAATGCTAGCGTCCTCCCGGCTGTATAATCCGAAGACAACCCCGAAAGAATCGCCGCAACTGGCATCCTGCTCCATCCACGAGGGGAGGAGTGACGAGATAGAGACTCGATTAGCCTCAGGATCCCACTGAAGCAGGGGTTGGCCCTCTTCATCCAGATGCCTCATGTCGAGGCCAAAATTTCGGTGCACTCTCGGCACCGGCTTCACAGGAGTCTTCTCTGGTACAGGGTCACCCCTCGCGGCAATGTTCGTCTTATCTGTTGCGGGTGGGCTCAAGGCAGGGGTTTCAGCGACGGATTTGCCCGGGTCCGCTGCGGAAGGTTTGGACTTCTTGGAGGGGGACGGCGGAGGAGCATCGGATTTCCGCTTCCGAGCACTTGGCTGGGAAGATGGGTCCGACTCATTTCGGCAGGCAAGGGTCGTAGATTGGGCACGAGGCGGAGGCGGAAGCCCTGGACTCATCAAAAGGTTGGTTGAGGGGTATCTCCCGCTCACCTGCGAGAGCCATAAATATGGGATTTTCCTAATCCAAGGCAATAATTTAAGTATGAGGTGGAATGGTACCTTCGCCGGCGGGAACCGGAGGAAGAGAGTCGAGATCCCTCCGCAAGAACTTGACGTCGAAGTTTTTGATCCCGAAGAAGTTGATGAGGGCGGTCTTGTGCCCCCCCCCCAGTGCGGGATCTTGCGGCTTTCCCCGTCCCGGGCGGTATGGCGTGCATTCAGGCGCATGGGTCTCGGCCAATGGTAGGATGGTGGCTTCTTCTCTCGCCATAGGCCGGGAACCCGACGCAGGCACAAGTGATTCGGCAGCGGCTTCCTCAGCCGAGGGCAGGAGACCGGGCGCTGGATCGATGGGATCCTTGGCGGCTGGAGTTCTCGGCCTCGGACTGACAAGGCCCAAGGTTCCGAAAGTGGGCAGAGACTTCCACTCCTCAATCAAGACCAGGCTATGGCCATAGCCATGGGGGGAGAGGAGGAGAGCAGCGCGGAGGAGGAGGAGAGAAGTAAGGATGGAGTTGCACTACTGTGATTTCCATCAAGAGGAGGGCATGCCACAGCCACGTGCCTGGAGTTCCTCGAGATGAGAGGAAACAAGGAGCAGCAACAGCAACAGGGGCGCCAGGAGGTGAGAATCGAGGAGGTCTTGCCTCGATTGGAGGAGGACCGATGTGAAGACCGGGTGGACGTCGGGACCCGAGGAGGGAACGGAGTGATCCATGGAGGGGTGGGGGTCGAGGCCTCTCGGAGGGCGAGCCTCCACACCATGTATCGTCGGAGCGTTGGCTCCACATCCCAGACCCCACCCCCGGAGGAGAAGATTACCTTCTCAGGGGGTGACATGCCGGATCATGAGGATCCCTTTTGCGATGCGCTGGTCATCCAGACAGCCATCGAAAATTTCACCGTCTCCCGGATCCTCATCGACAACGAAAGCTCCATCAACGTCGTCTTTAAGAAGGCGTTCGACGCAATGACGGTGGAGGCGAAGAGGGCGTTGGCCTCGGATGGGCCCTTGTTTGGGTTTTCGGGGGAGAGGAAGGAGGTAGAAGGAGGAGTGGGGCTTCATGTCACCCTGGGGGGGCAGTCCCGGAACTGCAAGTTTGTCATCGTGGATGCCCCCGGCAGCTACAGCACCATCTTCGGGAGGCCCCTCATCAGCGCCTTCCGCTGCGTCCCCTCGTCGTTCCATCAATGCTTAAATTTTAACGCCGAGGGGATCCAGGTCCAGGTCCGGGGTGACCCCAAAGTAGCAAGGGAGTGCTACGTCACCGCCGTGAACTCCATCTCTTGGCAGGAGGGGGCCGAGGAGATGGAGCGGAGCATGGAGGAGGCAGAGCAGGAAGCTGGCAGGGGGGAGATAGAGGAGGAAAACGGCACCGAGGTAGAGGCGGCAGGAGGAGACCAGTAGGAGTTGGCCGAGGCAATGGCCGTGGAGGAAGAGGTAGAGGCGGAGGTCTTCGTTCCAGAGGAGAGGGACATCGGAGAATGGGGGAGCAGTCCAGGCTGGAGGCTGCAGAAGAAGTGGTGGAGCTGGAAGTTCTCACCCTTGGAGGCAGGGTGGAGAAGGTTCACGTCAGCGGAGGGCTGACCCCGGAGGCTCAAGGCAGGATGCTGGCATGCATCCAGAAGAACGTGGACATCTTCGCATGGAGCGCCGCGGAGATGTCGGGGGTTGACGCGGATGTGGCTTGCCACCGCCTCAACCTGGACCCGGGAGCACGCCCCGTCCAGCAGAAGAAGAGGTCCACCGCGGACAAGCTGGTCGAGCCCATCAGGGAGGAGGTGGCAAAACTTCTCAAGGTCGGCTTTATATCCGAAATCCAATACCCCGGCTGGGTCTCCAATGTAGTCATGGTTAAAAAAAGAGACGGTTGGTGGCGCATGTGTATCGACTTTTCTTTGTTTAATAAATCGTGCCCTAAGGACTGTTATCTCTTGCCTCGGATCAACGCGCTGGTTGATTTAGCCGTCGGTTTTTCTGTAATGAGCTTTTTAGATGCGTTTTCAGATTACCACCAATACAGGATGCATCCCCCGGACGTCAAGGACGTCTCATTCATCATGGGGGATGGGTGCTACTGCTATAAGATGACGTCATTTTGGCTGAAGAACGCAGGGGCAACCGACCAAAAGATGATGGACAGGGTCTTCAGAGAACAGCAGGGGAGGAACCTGGAGGTGTACGTGGATGACCTCATGATCAAGAGTCAGGACGTGGACTCTCACCTCCAGGACCTAGAAGAGACCTTCGCCACCCTGCGCAAGTACAAGATGCGGCTGAACCCCCTGAACTGCGTCTTCGGGGCCAGCAGGGGGAAGTTCTTGGGGCAACTCCTCACCCCCGCGGGGGTCGAGCCAAATCCTGATAAGGTCAAGGCTATCTTAGAGCTGAGGTCGCCGCGGAATTCTAAGGAGGTGCAACGATTGACAGGGAAACTGGAAGGGTTAAGCAGGTTCCTCTCCCGGGCCGGGGAGAAGTGCTCCCCCTTCTTCAAAACACTGAGGGGGGGCCAAAAATTTGAGTGGGTCAAGGAGTGCGAGGAGGCATTCCAAGCTCTTAAAATGCAGTTGACGCGGGCTCCGTTGCTCCAGGGGCCAAAGGAGGGGGAGGGCCTATTTTCGTATCTCGGGGTCGGAGCGGAGGCCTTGAGCTCTGTCCTGGTGCGTGAAGAGGGGAAGAGGCAGCTCCTCATATACTATGTGAGTCGGGTTCTGAGGAAGCCCGAGCTCCGATATCCAATCTTGGAGAAACTAGCCTTCGCCCGGATCATCTCGGCCCGAAGGCTGAGGCCCTACTTCCAGGCACACTCCATCCGAGTGGTAACTGACCATCCCCTCCGCAACATTTTCGAGGGGGTGGAGCATTCGGACAGGTTGGTCAAGTGGTCGGTAGAGTTGAGCGAGTTTGACATCTTCTTTGTCCCCCGCCTCTCGATCAAGGCCCAAGCGATGGCCGACTTTTTGGCCGACTACGTAATCGAGGTGGCGGAGGAAGAGCTCACTCGTCCGACTCCATGGAAGGTGAAGGTAGATGGCGTCTCGGGGAGGCATTCCCTGTGGGTGGGGGTGATCTTGGAGAGCACCAGGGAACAAGAATTGAGCAAACGGTGGTGGTGCACTTCACCATCACAAACAATCGGGCCGAGTACGAGGTCGCGATAGCAGGGCTGCGTCTGGCCAGGGAGCTAGGAGTGTTGGACGTGGAGGTCGTCACTGACTCAATGGTGGTAGCTTCCCAGATCAACGGGGAGTTTGAGGCAAAAGAGTCTACCCTACGACTATTCTTAGCCAAAGTAAAGGGGGTCGCCGGCGCGTTCCAAACTTTTTCCATCTGATACGTGCCCCGGGAGGAGAACGAGCAGGTCGATCAGCTAGCGAAACATGGTCCCCGGGTGGGGGGTACCATCACCGATCTATTTCGCCCCTCCATCGAAGAAGGAGAGCTGATGGAGGTAGAACAACACCCCTCGTGGATGGATCTAATCATGAATTTCCTCTTCACAGGAGAGTATCCAGAGGGGATGGATAAGAAGAGGCTCAGACACAAATCAGCATACTATCTCCTTCGGGACGGGCAGTTGTATAGGAAGGCTCTCTCGGGAATGTTGGCCCGTTGCGTGGCAAAGGGGGAAGTACAAAGAATCTTGGAAGAAGTCCACTCCGGGGAGTGTGGGAGTCACTCCGGGAGTCGGACACTGGAAGGAAGGATCGTCAGTCAAGGGTATTTCTGGCCCACCCTGGGCCGCGATGCTGCGGAATTCACGAAGGGGTGCCACAAATGCCAACTGTTTGCCCCCCTCCAGCTACAGCCGGCCCAGCGCCTCAAGAGCATCACATCCCCCTGTCCCTTTGCAATTTGGGGGATGGATTTGGTTGGGTCATTCCCCCAGGCCAGTGGGCAAAAAAGGTTCCTGTTGGTGATGACTGATTATTTCTCGAAGTGGTTGGAGGTGAAGGCGCTGGCCAAGGTGACTTCTCAGGTCATCAAGAACTTTGTTTGGGGGGAGATCATCTGCCGTCATGGGCTGCCCCAGGCCATTGTCACGGACAACGGGCCTCAGTTCGCCAGCACAGAATTCACCAGCTTCTGCGGGCAGCTCGGGATCGACCTCAGGTACGCCTCTGTCCACCACCCCAGGAGCAACGGGCAGGTGGAGGCGGCAAACAAAATTATTGTAAACCTCTTAAAGAAGAAAGTAGAGAACCTGAAAGGGAGTTGGGTGGAGCAACTTCCCTCGGTTCTCTGGGCCCTGAGGACCACCCCCAACACAGCCACAGGCGAGACCCCTTTCAAGCTCTCTCATGGGTGTGAGAATGGCTAAGTACTTTGATAAGCACGTCAAAGTCAAACAATTTGCGGAGGGGGACTTGGTCTTGAAAAAGGTGGATGCAGCAGGAAGGTCGGCAACCGTGGGGAAGCTCAACCCCAACTGGGAAGGCCCATACATTGTAAAAGAAACATTGAGATCAGGAGGGTATCGACTCCAGAATGTGGAGGGAGAGACCCTAAGTCTCACCTGGAGCGGTGACGACCTGAAACGCTTTTATCCTTGAGAATGTGTAAGTGATGTTTTATTCTTAATAAAGCTTCTTGATGTGTTAATTATGCTGCATTAACTCGTACAATAAGGTGAAGTATTCATTCAATAGATCCCGAGCAGATCCCGCTGTCAGGCTCTCACCTAGCTGGCAGGGCTGGATGTCACTCGATGGTGTCTACCCGGACCCCGAGCAGATCCCGCTGCCAGTCTCTCACCTAGCTGGCAGGGGCTGAATGTCACTCGATGGTGTCTACCCGGACCCCGAGCAGATCCCGCTGTCAGGCTCTCGCCTAGCTGGCAAGGGCTGGATGTCACTCGATGGTGTCTACTCGGACCACGAGCAGATCCCGCTGTCAGGCTCTCACCAAGCTGGCAGGGCTGGATGTCACTCGATGGTGTCTACCCGGACCCCGAGCAGATCCCGCTGTCAGGCTCTCACCTAGCTGGCAGGGCTGGATGTCACTCGATGGTGTCTACCCGGACCCCGAGCAGATCCCGCTGTCAGGCTCTCACCTAGCTGGCAGGGCTGGATGTCACTCGATGGTGTCTACCCGGACCCCGAGCAGATCCCGCTGTCAGGCTCTCACCTAGTTGGCAGGGCTGGATGTCACTCGATGGTGTCTACCCGGACCCCGAGCAGATCCCGCTGTCAGGCTCTCACCTAGCTGACAGGGCTGGATGTCACTCGATGGTGTCTACCCGGACCCCGAGCAGATCCCGCTGTCAGGCTCTCACCTAGATGGCAGGGCTGGATGTCACTCGATGGTGTCTACCCGGACCCCGAGCAGATCCCGTTGTCAGGCTCTCACCTAGCTGGCAGGGCTGGATGTCACTAGATGGTATCTACCCGGACTCCGAGCAGATCCCGCTGTCAGGCTCTCACCTAGCTGGCAGGGTTGGATGTCACTCGATGGTGTCTACCCGGACCCCGAGCAGATCCCGCTGTCAGTCTCTCACCTAGCTGGCCGGGCTGGATGTCACTCGATGGTGTCTACCCGGACCCCGAGCAGATCCCGCTGCCAGGCTCTCACCTAGCTGGCAGGGCTGGATGTCACTCGATGGTGTCTACCCGGACCCCGAGCAGATCCCGCTGTCAGGCTCTCACCTAGCTAGCAGGGCTGGATGTCACTCGATGGTGTCTACCCGGACCCCGAGCAGATCCCGCTGTCAGGCTCTCACCTAGCTGGCAGGGCTGGATGTCACTCGATGGCATCTATCCGGACCCCGAGCAGATCCCGCTGTCAGGCTCTCACTTAGCTGTCAGGGCTGGATGTCACTCGGGGAAGTCCTAGACTCTCCAGATGTTACCCAGGAAGTTGGGCGTTTTTCTTAAAAACAGGGGGAAAGACTCTTCACAGGCGAGTCAAGACTAGTCAGCTCAGCTCGGCCTCGGCAGAAGGGTGGCGAGCCGGGCCCTTGGATCTCGCTGAAGAGAGGCGGGCTCTAGCCGGGCGCTTCACCCCTTCTCTGTTTTACTTGTGAAATTTTTTGATTTTGGTCTTATATTAATAAAAAGATACGCAGCTTGCGAGTGAGCTGGGGGGTGGTGCGCCCAGTGCGGCGGGTAGTCCACCGCCGAAACATCTGAAAATTGGCGAGCTCTCAAGGTCTACTCTCGGGAACGAGTCCTAACAACCATCCTGATCGCAAAATCTATCTACGCGAGGTCGTCAGGGAAAGGGCTCGCGAGCAAGCAGGACGCAGCAAGGAAACCCAGAAAAAAGATAGAAAAAATAGACAGATTATATCAAAAGTGTATTCAATTAAATAATGAGTTACAAGGGGAGCTCGCCGCGGCGAGATTACAAGAAACAAAAAGAAAATAAGATCAGCATTTGCCCCCCTCGCCGGACCGGCGATCCTCCCCCCTTCACAGGGCAATTCCTCGAAGCCCTTCCCGAAGAACGTGTCAAGGCTATCTTCCTTCTCGCTGGGCGGTGTCGCCGGGAACGGGCTCGGCATGATGTCCCGGACCGAGATCTCCTCGCAGCCCTCCACCAGCACTCTTGTATCCTTCATCATCTGGAGGGTACATTCGGCGATTTGGATCGAGTTGACCCGCAGCCTCTCAGCGACGTCAGCCTCGCCGAAGATCCTCGGACTCTTGTACGGGAAGGTTGGCTCGACGTCGCGAGCTGGGGAGAAGATCTCCGCTTGGCGGCGGACCTTGCGGCTAAGGCTCGTGTTCTCCTCCGTCAGCTTCGCGTTCACCCCTCCAGCTCGGCAAGGCGGGCACGCAGCTGGCCATTCTCGTCTTCCAGCCCGGCAGCGCGAGTCCGTAACTCCCTGGCAGCCTCGGCATCCTGAATAACAAGGCAGCACATTTATGAGAGGGTAGAAATTTCTAAGTACAAAGAAAAGGAAACAGCTCGATGCTTACCAGTCCGCTGGCGGCTTGGGAGAGAAGGTTCTCAGCAATGTCGAGCTGCCTCGCCAGGTCGACGGCCTTATCCTTGGCGACGTCGCGTGCCTGCTCGGCTTTTTGGAGATGGTTGTTGGGATTAAAGCTGCGGCGGACCATCATATGGTGGAGCTCCATGGCCCGCATGTGGGCATGCATACCCTCATGGTCGAGCTGCCGCAGGGTCATGTCCTTGTAGGCCTCGGCGTCCTCGCGGCCATAGAGGCCGAAGCCGAGTGCGTAGGCGTGACCGGTGGAGAGCTCGCGGTCAGCCCAAGAGGGGTGGAGGGTGGAGATGGATACTCGGTGGGCCAGCGCGTCCCACTGGACCATGGGCTCGCCAGCCGAGTCCTTCCACCTCCCCCCAAAGCCGAAGAGGGGATGTTCCTTCGGCGTGGCGGGCTCGCGAGCCACCTTCTTCACAGCAGGGGGAGCGGAGGTCTCGCCACCCCTCTGCCCCTTGCTCATGATCTTCTTGAGCAGGCTCTCCGGCGACGCATCTGGAATGACCTCGGGCGAGCTCATGTACTTGAGGCTTTGTTGTTGTTGTTGATGGCTCGCCCGAGGAACCACCATCGCCCTTCTCATTCTCTTTGGCGGTGGTTGACGACGGGGTGGGCTTGACCCCGCATCCTCAGGTCGCCTCTTGCTGGAGGAGGGTTTGGAGGAAGCCGCCTCGTCTCGGCAAACCGCCGCCGCCGCCCTCTCGCGAGCCAGAGGGTCTGCATATAACCCCGAGTCCGCGAATGGCGGGTTTACGGGGATCAGCCGTTCTCCTACATGAAGAGACAAAGAAAATTTCCATGATGATGTGGTGAACTGAACAATGGGAAAGAGGACAATACCTTCGTCGGGCAGAACAGGGCGGAGCGAGTCGAGGCCCCTTCGCAGGAAGATGACCTCGAAGTCTTTGTGGAGGAAGAACTTGTGGAGCTCGTCATCGTTGCCGGACACAGTCGGCCGGCGGTAGACGTCCTCGCCTTTTTGCTGGGGCAAGTAGGGGATGTTGTCGAGATCGTCCTTGATAAAGGTGATCTTGGTCATCCCGTTGTGGTGCTTGTTCGCGATCTCGCGAACCTTGATGAGCGAGCCCCCGAAATAGGCGACCTCATCCGTAGTCGCCTTGTAGGAGAAGAGTTTCCTGAACACGGTCAGGTTGAACTCTATCCGCTCTCGGCGGAGGTAGCAGGCGAACGCCACCATCATGGCGATGGCGTTCGAGTTGAGCTGCGCGGGCACCGCGCCGTAGTACTTCAGAATATGGCGGACTTCCGGCCAGAGGGGTAGGCGCAACCCCACCTCGAAATGCGAGATGGGGAAGGCGAGCTCGTCGTTGTAGAAGGTGTTGATGGCCTCCCCTTCCCTTGGTCGGCGAGCCTCGAATCCAGGCGGGACATGGTCACCGACGAATTCGGCGAGCTCCGCCTCGGTCGTGTTCCCGTCAAAGAAGCAGTAATCCCTGAAGTGCTGGGCGCATTTGGAGCGACCGTCGGCATCAAGGTTAGTCTTGCCCATGCTCGCGGCAGGGGTTGGAGCGCGAGTACAAAAAAAGAGCGCAGGAAGAGAAAGAAAGAGTAAGCAGTTAAGACGGTGGTACGGGGTTGGTGGGGGGGGCTATTTATAGAAAAAGAAATTTGGGGTCAAGCTGTCCAATCGGCCCAGCTCGTCATCCCAGCTCGCCAACCCCAGCTCGCCGACTTCTGACGCGTCTCATCCCATGCTGAGTTAGATATAAAGCAATGTATATACCATTATTCGAATACCAGGCACTAGTCTAAAAAATGTTCGAAGTTATTACAGGAATCAGATACAGAAATAAGAAAGCAGGGCGCGCGAGCAGAGGGGGACCAGGAGGCGAGTGTCGGTCGGCTCGGCAATAGAGCCGCCTTCTACCTACCCCGGTCTCGCATCCCCCGCCCCCCAGACTGCCACGAGCGGAGAAGCTCGTGGATCCGCCCCGAATTCCTCTGCGCCACCGAGAGGCCGTCGTCGATCTCGTCCAAAAGCCGGGAAGGAGACATCACCTCGCCAGCCGGGTTGCCCCTCACCTCGTCATCGAGCCGCACATAGTCGCGCTGCAGCACCTCGTTGACCTCCTGCACCTCGCGCAGGCCGCGCACGAGCTTCTTGAAGAGCTTGATCCCCCTCCTCGTCAGCTCGTCGTTCTCCACTTCAGGGCCCAGATAAGAGTCCAGCGAGTTCGGGGAAGGGAGGGGGGAATAGTGGGCTGTCCGCGAAGACTCCTCGGCCGCGGATTGGCTGGGGGGAGCTGTGAAGACAAAAACATCAGCAAGGGGAGGTGTCCCGGAAAACCACATGACAAGAATCCAAGGCCAAGCCTACCTGACGAGCTCGGCATCTCCAGGAAGGTGCGGGGAGGGGCGAATCTCAGGTCCTTACCGCGGCCTGGGCGGCGCGTTCCCGGCGAGAGCAGGTCGAAGCCCGGAATAGGGATGGCTGCAACACCTGCCCCCGCGGTCTCGGCAGGTCGCTGAGGGGAAGGGGAGCGAACCGGCGAGTTCGGCCTCTGCGAGTCCAGCCCCAGGGTCCCAAAGGGGGGTGACGGGTCCCGGAGACGATTCTCCGGAGTTCTAAATCGCGAGTCGTCAAGTTCGTTCTGGGCTCGCGGGGTGGAGTCTCGCGGCGGGGTGCCTTCGACGCCATCCAGTTGGCTGTCCGGGCCGTCGCAGAGGTCAACAATATTTTTGCCCTTTTCAAGGGCAGGCAGATTGGAGGAGCCAGTCTCATGCTCCAGGGCTATCTTCAGGTCCTCAAAGATGGGTTCGGCCGCCGGAGGAAACGGCTTCGCCCTCTTGCGGAGTTGGGTTCGGTCGAGCCACCCTGCGGGACGGCGAGTGGAACCGCAGTCAGGGCAGCTACGCGAGCAGAAGAGGCCTGGCGAACTCGGGCAAGCCGCTCTTGGATCTCCTTTGGGATCGGCATCTCGGCAGGGCTAGAGCAAAGGGAATGGCAAGAGTCAGCCAGGTATGCAGACGTATATATATAGCCACAGGTGGACCCCACCCCAAGATTCTCTCTGGCTCCCCCCGCACTCGCCGAACACTTGAGGTTGGATGTTTCTTTCCGAGCTTTGTCAAGCTCAAAAAGAGCGGGGATTGTGTACAACCCTGTATCCGGCGAGTGGGGTTGCCATGAACCAGACCGGCCGCCCCCCCCCCCTCTTTTTCTGAGACTCGGGCGAACACCAAGGGGGGACGGGGCTCGACAACCTCCAGCTCGCCCAGGCGAGCCCGGCGCATGCCACGCGAGTTCGGCCAACCTCGCGAGCTCAGCGTTCGACGAACTGTGCTCGGCGTTCGACGAACTGAGCTCGGCGTTCGTCGAACAAAGCTCGACGTTCGTCGCTCTCGCGACCTTTTTGCCGACCTCCAGATGGCTCGCCGAGTCCAGACAGCTTGGCGGGCTCGCAGCTCGCGAGCAGGGCAGTCCGTGTTCGTGCTCGCCGCCCTTGCAGAGTAGAGATTGCTGAGGGCTACTCGCTCATTGATCTGTGAGGTATTTTTACCATTTGCCTCGCTGGTCTGCCCATAGCCTTTCAGAACAGCGGAGTTACGTTGTTGGCAGGCCAACCTGGACTGCACATAGTCGTTCAGAACAGCGGGAGTTGGCTATTTGCAGGCCGTTTTCAGAAATCTATAAATATGACTCAAGGGGTACCTCAGAGAGCATGCTTCTGGTGCTCACTTGTTCCCTGATCTTCTAAGCGCTTTCTGAGATTACCTTAGCTCGGCCTTTGGCTAAGGAGGGGAAGCACTCTAAGATCTTCCGGGTGTGTGGTGGGTCCTCCACGCCGAGCCCTTGGATCAGTTCTTCTTTGTTTCCATTGTTGTTTTGTTGCAGGAGAGAAGTAGGTGCGCGATCACCTCTTCCACAAGAGTGAACTCCACAAGAGACTGAGTTTTCGGTTTCAACATATACCTTAACTAATGTCATAACATTGACGATATATTGATCTCTCCTTTGTCATGTATGAGACAATTCACATATGAACCCTAATATTTTGATCATCAAATGAAGTGAATATAAAATCAAAAGTTTGCATTTACTTTAGAAGAGTGTGCGATTCCAATCTTTGATTTGATCTTAATTTCATATCATTGACAATAATGTCAAGAACATCAATAATTGCAAAGAACATAGTTGTCAAGCTAATCAAAGTATTATAATGTGAACTTCAATGTGTATCTTCAACTCGTTTTAGAGTAGTTGCTTGATTTAAGCTTTGACCACTAGCAAGTTCGCTATTCTTGCTATTCGGAAGTGCTTCCTTAATCTTTTTATATTGTTGTTCTTGCAAAATATCATGACATTTACATGATCCGCCCACCAGATTCACTACATTAGTAAACAATTCAAAGACAGATGTTATATTTATGTTTTTTTTTGAAGTAGCGACAAGTGCTAATTAAAGTTGATGCGCAAAACAATGAACATAATATACTTGTTGATTCTCTTTTAAAATTAGTGTTTTAAGACCATTAAACTCTTTTTGCATGTTACTAGCTCCATCATAACCTTGACTATGGATTCTTGACAAACTCAAATTATGTTTCATTAATAGTACTTCAACTTCTGATAATAGTGATTTTGATATTGTATCAGCAACATGAGTAATTACTAATTGACGTTCAACCACATGACCATGTCTGTTAACATAACGTATAACAACTGTCATCTGCTCTTTTGTAGACACATCACGAGCTTCATTGACTAGAATAGAAAACAAAGCATCTTCAAGATCTTTAATTATCAAATTGGTGGTTTTAATTGCACAAGCGCAGACAATATCTTTTTGAATATCCAATGAAATTAACTATAGATTACCGGGACTATTGTCTAAACAAGCTCTTTTCATTTCTTCATTTAAGCTCGTAATCAGTTTTAAAGTTTCCAAAAAAAATTCCTGATTATGTGAATCAAAAGATTCATCATGCCCTTGAAATGCAAGTCCTTGACGTAATAAAAATCGAGCATCAATTGTTGAAGCTTTCAATCGAAGTTTGTAGTGACTACGATTTTGATCGGTATGTTTATTCATTATTGTCTCAATATGTTGATCTTGTTTCATCAAATCTTCACAACTCTTCCATGCATTATTATGAATGTTATTAGGTCCCCTGACGTGTAATTGAAGTTTATCTTTTCTTTTCCAATTTCTAAATCTTTTTATAACAAAAGCATCACTACTTCAAGCATGTCTTTGATTTTATATTCGAAGAGATAACAACATAGGCAATAAGCAGCATATTTTTTATGTTATACTCTAACCAAGTTGGATGATCATTAAACCATTTTGGATTAAATCGCCTCAATGATTCCTCTTACAAAATTTGGGGAAATTGATGCTTACTTGGTTGGCAAGGATCTCTTAATAAGTATATTCTTCAAACTTTTTCTTTATCCTTAAGTTGATAGTCTATGATCGGCCTACGCAACTCAGGATCTGCAGGTGTATTTTCATGATCAAGCTCTAAGCAAACTCTTTTACAACTTGATTCTCATTTTTCGAGTTGAGTTGCAATTATAAAATGTGCGCTCAAAGGTGTTGTCGAAGATTTTTTGAAATAACGCTCCATAGGACCATAGCTAAGCAACAAATAAAGAGCAAACACTACCATAATCTTATAAAAGAAAGATAATTTACAGCCAAGCAGAGGACAATGAAGCTCATAGTCCATTTATTTTTATCAATATATCTTTAATAAGTATGTGCAAATCTAAAAAATTGATAATCAAAGAAGAGAAGAGAGGAGGAAAGAGGACCAAGAGGCAAGGAGGGGCATGCCTTTTCGATCAAACTCAAGCAAAATGCTGGCGGCGGGAGAGGCGGTGAATACGCAGCAATGATATAGATCTGAGACGCGGAGAGCAGGAGAGGAGAATCGGGATTTTAGGGAGCGGAATTCGGATTTAGGGAGCAGTCGAGCGGGAATTGGGATTTAGGGCAAGCTGGAATCGGGATTTAGGGATAATAATTAAAAGAAAATTTACAGTCATCGGATTAGATCAAATGGCTGGAAAAAAATAGATTGGATTCGAACTGGGACAATCGGGCCTAATAAAAAACGCCACTACCAACAGGACGCAAGAACACAAACAAAAAAATGAACAATTATTATATTTTTTTTCTAATCTATTTTTTTTTCTAATATGTTTTTTTATAAAAAAAATGATTACTAATTTTTTTCCAAAATGATAAGGTGGCATTTCTCAAATGATTCGTATTCATAAGTGGGACTAATTATATCAAATAAGATTTTCATAAAGAGGGGAGAACATTTAATTACGTTTAAAAGCGCACCAAATAAATCACAAATTGGTTTTTTATGACCCGCAAAATGAATAAAATGATTTGTAAGTATTGCAAAATCATACCAGGAGAAAATTTGACAACACAACATAGATTAGTGGTGTTAGATATACAAATTAAATATAATAAACTTAAGACAAGAACAAAAATATTGCAAAAATTTCGGTGGTAGAACTTGAAAATAAAAAAAACAGGTTCTTTCAAGAAGTCAGTTATGGAACAACTAGTTGATGACCCTTATGTTGATCCTAATGTCTCATGGAAAGTTATATCTTCACATTTAAGGATAAGTAGAAAGAACGTACTTGGAGTATCAAAAGTTCTTGCGCCCCAAATAAAGAATCTTGGTGGTGGAAAGAGTAAGTGCAAGAGAGGGCAAAGAGGGTCAGCTATAAATCACTTTACGCTTGTAGGAATAATGAAAACTTAGTCCATGTACAAAGTCGTCAAAAAAAAAGCTAAACAGAACGTAAGTAAAGTAAACGTCAAACTTATGAACAATTTTATAAGCGACTAGATATCAAAGAAGAAGAGCGTAACTATATATAAAATTGTTTGAGCTACAGAAAAAAAGACAAGAGATTTAAGTCAAGTAAAATGCATAAAAGATGATAGATAAAGTTTTGACGGTTGATGTGGATATTAAAGAGCGATTTAAAAGATATTTTTATCAACTCTATAATAAAACAAAAGACAATGAATTAAACTTGGAATAGTTAAGTAAATCGGAGAAGCATAAGAACATAACGTTTTATCATAAAATTAAAATATCAGAGGTAAAAGATGCTCGAAATAATATGAAAAATGGAAAGTCGGTTGGATCAGACGATATACTCATCGAAGTATGAAATGTCTAGGAAGTGAAGGAATTTTGTGACCTACATGTTTTTTCAATAAGATACTGAAGTCAAAGAGAATGTCAAACCAATGGAAAGAAAGTATTTTGATACCTTTATATAAAAATAAATGAGATATATAAAATTGTGTTAATTACAAAGGAATTAAATTGATGAGTCATACCATAAAACTATGGGAACAAGTAATCGAAATAAGATTAAGACGAGAGACTAATATCTCGGAGAATCAATTTGGATTCAGGCCAGGGAGGTCGACCATGGGAGTTATACATCTCTTGAGGAGACTCATTGAGAACTATCGAGAAAGAAAACAAGATTTGCATGTTGTTTATTGATCTTGAGAAGGCTTATGATAGAGTTCCAAGAGAGATTTATGGAATCTTTAAAAAGAAGGGTATAAATATATCATATACTGACACAATCAAATATATGTATACAAATTCAGTGACAAGGGTGAGGACATCTGAAGGATTAACACAGGAATTCCTTATCACTGTTGGCTTACATCAAGGTTCAGTTTTAAGCCTTTAACTTTTTATCCTTATCTTAGATGAGCTCACCACACATATTCAACAAGCAATACCTTGGAGTTTATTGTACCTTCTTCTGCCTGTGCGATTTGCCTTCGTCTTGTAGTCTGTTCGTACGGCCTCTTTTCCCTTCCTTGTCGCTGCCCTTTTGTGTGTGCGGCCTCTCTTCTCTCTCCGTCTTTCTATCCGCGATCTGTTTTCACGGTTTCTCTGCATCTTTTCTCCCCGCGAACTCCTTCCAGTTTGCGCCGTCTTCTCTAGTACTTGTTTGCGCGGCCTCCTTTTCTAGCCAAACGACTTCTTTCCCTCTGTTCTTTTCCCTTCTTTGTCGCTGCCATTTGTGTGCGCGACCTCTCTTCTCGCTCCGTCTTTCTATCCGCGACCTGTTTTCGCGGTTTCTCTGCCTCTTTCCTCCCCGCAAACTCCTTCCAGTTCGCGCGGTCTTCTCTATCACTTGTTCGTGTGGCCTCCCTTTTTAGCCGCACGACTTCTTTCCCTCTGCTTTGTTCTGCTTCTTGGTCGTGGTCTTCCTTGTCGCTGGTGTGTTAACATCGTGACTGATGTAGAACCTCTTCTTGTGTCCGCTGCGGCCTTCCCCGCCGCACGACCTGCTTGATGGTCGCGCCGTCTCCGCGGCTTGCAATTCGCGCGGCATGTTTCTACTCGCGCGGCTTCTTGTCTCTTCCATGGCTCTTTTCGGGCATACCGTGGATCGCTGTTGGCTGAAACATCCACATCTTCGCCCCTCTGGTAACTCTTTCGCCTCGGTGGTCACGTCATCAGGTAGTGCCCACATGATTTCTCAAGGTAAATGGTTGATCGACTCTGGTGCGACTAATCATATGACGGACAATTCTCAGTGCTTTTCTCTGCTAGAAACACATGATCGGTTGCCCCCGGTCCTCGTTGCAGACGGTTCTCCCTCCCCGGTCCTCGTTGCAGACGGTTCTCCCTCCCCGGTCCATGGGACGGGAGTGGTTCATGTCACTCCGTCTCTTCGCTTGGCGGACACTCTATGTGTCAAAGTTTCCGTGCAATTTATCATCGGTTACCTCTTTATGCAAGCAACTTCAGTGTTCCGTCACATTCACTTCAACTTCTTGTTATTTTCAGGATCCGAGCTCACATGAGGCTCTTACTATTCCTCATTGGAAAGCTGTCATGGATGAGGAGATTGCTACTCTCACTGAACGGGGTACGTGGACCCTTGTTCCTCCTCCCTTCGGCACAGATGTTGTTGGCTGTCGCTGGGTCTTTGTGGTGAAGTTCAGTCCGGACGGCAGTGTGGATCGTTACAAGGCACGTCTTGTTGCCAAAGGCTTTACCCAGACTTATGGCGTTGACTATTTTGACATCTTCTCTCCAGTTGCTCGTCTCAGTACCATCAGGGTCCTCCTCTCTGTGGCTGTAAACAGGGATCGGCCCATTTCCCAACTGGATGTCAAGAATGCTTTTCTATATGGGGATCTCCAGGAGGATGTCTATATGGAGCAACCTCCAGGGTATGTTGCTTAGGGGGAGACACAGGTATGTCGGCTAAAGAAGGCTATATATGGCCTAAAGCAAAGCCCTCGGGCTTGGTTTGATAAGTTTAGCGGGATTGTGGCGGTAGTAGGTTTTACGAGAAGTTCTGTCGATCACTCTTTATTTGTTCGAAAAACCTCCCTGGGTCTGGTGGTTCTTGCGGTATATGTGGATGATATTCTTCTCACTGGAGATGACCAGGCTCGGATAACTTTGACAAAGAAGCATCTTCGGCAACACCTAATCACAAAAGATATGGGTTCTCCAAAATACTTTCTGGGGATAGAAATCTCTCGGAAGCCCAATTACTTAGTCCTCTCCCAACGCAAGTATGCTCTTGATTTGCTAAAAGAGGCAGGGTTGACTAGGGTTAAACCTGTCTGATGCCCCATGGCGACTGGAGAAGATAAAACTTGTACGGATGACTCTCCTCTCTTTCAGATGTTACAAGGTACAGACGTCTGGTTGGCAAGCTCATATATCTCACGGTGACCAGACCCGACATCTCTTATGTTGTAGGCAAGGTTAGTCAATTCATGCAAGCTCTTAGGGAGTGTCATCTACAGTCTGTCCTGAGAATATTGGAGTATGTTAAATCAGCGCCTGGGAAATGGACTACTCTTTCAGAAGAATGGTCACTTGACGGTTGAAGCGTACTCGGATTCGAGCTATGCTGATGACAAAGGAGACCGAAAGTCAACATCGGGCTTTTGCACCTTTGTGGGAGGAAATCTTGTGAGCTGGAAGAGCAAGAAACAGTCTGTCGTCTCCAGGTCCAGTGCAGAAGCAGAATATCGAAGTATGGCGTCGACCACATGTGAGTTGAAGTGGTTACGGCCTCTCATGCTTGACTTAAGAGAGGTCTACAACTATCATCTACCTATGTTTTGTGATAACAAGGTCGTTATATACATCTCCAAAACTCCGGTCTTCTATGAGAGAACAAATCACATTGAAGTCGACTGCCACTTTATTCGAGAAGAGATTTTGAAGGAACAAATTTGTACTATGTTCGTCAACTTCGATAAGTAGTTGGCTGATATTTTCACCAAACCGGTGTCCGCCTCTTTTTTCCACATTTGCGACAAGCTGGGCATGATCGATATATATGCTCCAGCTTGAGGGGGAGTGTTGCAGTATGGAGACCCGGCGGTCTGGCGGTCTGACTCCGGCGGATTGGAGACCGCGCGGTCTGTCGGTTTCTCTTCATCGGTTTGGTAGCCGGACTGTTGTTGTTTGGTGTCCGGGCGATCTGGCGGTTTGTCTCAGGTGTGTTGGAGATCGGGCGGTCTGGAGGTCTCTTATGGCGGTTCGTTCTCTCCTTCTGCTGGTTGCCGGGAGGTTAGCCTATTCGTCTAACCGCGCGGCCTGTTCGACTTGTTTTCTTGTTAAACCGCTTATACCTGTAATTATTTAGTCTCACATTGCTTATTTTTAATCTCACTCATCTCCTTCATTCTATAAAAGGGAGGTCATACATTTGTAATACGCGCCGTTTTTGGATAATAAAATTTCTATTATTCCAATTTTCGGTTTCTTCTTGTCTGTTCGCACATTAGCCGAGAGGCTCGTGCATGCGAATCGATCACTCACGGGTAAAGAGAGTTGCACGCAACCCCCAGAGAAGACGATGTAAATCTCCTACATTGAAAAAAAATCAAATAGCGGGGTTCACCACGTAAAGCAAGTATTAGGGGTTTTGATTGTACAACAAGAGTTCGGCCAATCAACCTAAACTAAGTTGGGCGTATTCCTCGAGAGAGTCGCGTTCATATTTCGGGAACTACCACGAACAAAGCGATTTTGTTAAAGAGAATTAGATTTTTATTTCTTTTGATTATTTTCACTCTGGGGTTAGTCGAGATCAAGTGTTAGCCATTTTTTGTATAATATAGGTCATCATTTTAATCGTAATCCTTCTTTTATTTGCAACAAATCCAAAATCTAATTAACAAGATAATAGTTCATTCCTTGAAGTTAAAGTAATAAACGTGCCGGAAAATACGACATTGATATTTCTAAAATCGTATACTATATTCAATAGGTACGCTTTCCTTTTGGAGTATAGAATTGTTGAACATCTTTAGAGTAATCTTCTAAATTTAATCATCATCTATCTCGCTTGGCATCTCTTCACATTCAATGAAAGGAATCTCATCTCTTAATCATATATTACATGACTATTTTCAACAAGTGATAGCATATCATTTCATTTTAACCCCTTGTGTTTAATGTTTTTACTATGCAATCCCCACATTGTGTATGCTTCTCTCCTTATCATTCCGTATTATTTTTATGATGTATTTCCGCTATTTTTTTCTCTTTTGGTCGATCATAAATATCTTGAAAAAAAATCTAATTCTTGAAATCACTAATAAAGTAAGAGAATAATTTTAAGACTATACTCCACCTACACCTTCTTTTGATGATATCAAAAGGAGGAGAATAAATTGAAAAATCCAAAAAGAGAGGATATGAATTGACAAATCTAAAAGGGGGAATAATCAACAACTAAGGGGGAGAACAAATACAATCATGAGAGCATTTATGCAAGGGGAGCACTCATCAAAGGGGAGTACACAAAGATAATAATGAACATTGTTATGTACTTAATTATATTTGTAAAACCTACTTATCTTACGGTTATCATTTACCGCACTACTCTATAAACACGACTCTATTCTAAAATGATTGATTTCTCAGTAGAGAATTTGTTATTATCAAAATGAGAAGTTTATTGGAACATGCAATATGCATCTCTTTTGTTTGATAATAAAAATTCTCATTATGTATTTGATCAAGTTTGTTTTGTATTTATAATGTACAAAAATAATTGGTGTGATAAACAGAAGTGAACAATTGAATGGGCAAACAATTTAGACCAGCACTACTACTTTTGTGTCTACCGCAGCATGGTAGCACCTACCACTAGCAGTAGCGTTCAATTTCAGGACGAGCACCAAAATGCATTCAAATAAAAATACTGGCGGGAGCAAGGAGGCAAACATGTAAAAAAGTTATCGTAACGCGCTAACACATACAGCGGTGCGATAGGTGGTGCCTAAAATGAAGAATGGCTAAAATGAAAAAATATGCTTACCATGTCTGCTCGATTCGCACATCAATATGTTTCTATAATGGATATCGTGTGGCGGTAGATCGCAGAATCCATTTAAAGACTGGTTCGCTCTTTCCGCAACAATGACAACGAAAGATGAGAGCGCATATAGCACCAACACTCCGAATTATTTCCAGAGCCTCATCCCTGAACTTCAGAGTACTCCATTGGGCAAACACGAAGTCAAAAGGAGAACTTGAAGGAGAAGCGCAAAACGATTATTTTGCACGAAGGACGAACGCATCAACAACGACGATTTCTCTGCGTCTTCGTCTTCACTTTCAGAAGTACTTCATAGTGAGTTCTACTACATATTCTAAATCTCATATCTTTTGCAACAATTTTCTTTTTTGTTACCTTTTTTTGTAATTGTAGAAGAATTCACATGGTGGTTGGTGACTAGGTCCATGAGTGCCTTAGAAAGAATTCGCCTGTGTTGGCGACTAGGTTCGTGTGCGACTTAGTGCAGAAAACTCGTCTTTTGTGGGAGGCGACTATATCTAAGGAGTAGATCTAGGGGCGGACCGAGTGCTATATGGGGGAGATAGGCTACGGCCAATCAGTTCTTAGGGAGAAGAGTCGGTATAGAAAATACAAAAATAACATTGTCACCACGATTTCTAGCGTCAAAGAAATCACAATTTTGTATTCATGTTTAAATTAATATAAAATTAATTTTTTTTGTGTTTTCAACAAATGAATTATTTATAAACTAAATTTGACTTTGTTTGATAAAAACATATTTTCTAAGAGTTTTTAAAAGCCCTTATTCACCCCCCCCCCACAAGGGCGCATGTAGATCCAACAGTAATAATTATGCAAGAATCATCGTCATATGGTATGAATGCGACGTCTTGGCAAAAACCACTGCACCTCCAAAAGAACTTGGATGTAGTGTTAAATAGACAAAAACCATCACTTATTAAACACCCTAGGAGAGTAAATCATAGCATTTATGACCGACTTATGTTTGGAAGTTAGAATATGGGTACGTGAATGGAAAAAGTGGTGAAAGAAGTAGATACGATGAGTAGGAGAATGATAAATATCTTATGTCTGCAAGCCACAAGATGGGCGGGTAGATGATGATCTTTAAGTTGATGTTAATGTCATATGTGATGTTACGTCTTCATATTTAAGGATAGGTGGAAAGAACGTACTTTGGGAGTAAAAATATCATGCACCCCCAAATAGGGTTTAGGGTTCCGGGTTTTTAGGGTTTCGGGTTTTTAGGGTTCCGGTTCCGGGTTTTTAGGGTTCCAGGTTTTTAGGATTCCGGGTTTTTAGGGTTCCGGGTTCCGGGTTCTGGGTTGAGGGTTTAAATTGGGGCAAAGAGGGCCAACTATAAACACATAATATATTTTAAAAGAAAATAATATGATCAAACAATTGTATGTTTAGAAGAGCAAAGAAATCATACATAATTTTTTCCAATTTTCGCTAACGTACTATTAGAAAAGCAAAAAAATCATACAATGTCGTTAACTAATTTTTTTAATATAACATTATTAGACTTATATTAAGAAAACTGTGGATTTGTAAGAAATGTGAAGTTTTTAGGTTTAACTTAACCTAGACTATTTTAAGACTCATATTGAGTGAAATAAGGATTGAACAACTCATGTTTTTTTTACTAAAATTCAATAACTTGGTTTTTCGATCAGTTTTGGATATCCGGGTGTAAGAACTGAGAACCGAACTGAGTAGTCGGTTTTGAAAAATTTGGACCCATAACCGAACCGAGACACATGAGAACCGACTCGAATTGCTCGGTTCGATTTGATTTTGGTCTGGTTCTCGTTTCTTTGATTATTTTTGCACACCCCTAAAAATGAGGGCAAAGATGGTCAACTATAAAATACTCTACACGTGCAGAAATGATGAAAACTTTAAAAATGAGTACTAGAGGGGCTTTGGCAGATGGCGTCATCATCATTGTTGATCTCTTCGACGAAAGGGCTTTGGCATTGAGTAGGAGAAGATGGAGGGGATCTAAACTAAACAATCCTTGGATGGAAGCTCAATGAGCTTTAGAGCTCGATTGATCCTCTATGAGAATAAAGGATTTGGAGTAAAATGACAAACCTAGTGTGTGATACCAGTAAATGAGCACTAGAAGGGCAAATCATTTTTTTCATAGATAGAATCCTATTTATCTACACACACACACACACCAATATATTAGGCTCAAAACTTTAAAAATATAACCTTATTTACAAAACTGACTTTTGGCACAAATATAGCCCACCCTGAGCCCTAGGTCTTAACTCAAATACAAATTCTAACCATGTTAGCTTACTTGTAGAGGTAAAATAAAACACAAAATTATAAACAAACTTACTACCAACCAAAAGATTTTTTTCACTGAACTCAGAACTACACAAGAAGGGTTAAATACTCATTGTTCGGTTGGGTTCAACCCCACTAATAATTTACCTAACCCTAACCACAGATGGCCCATTAAGACCTTGGTTTGGAAGAAAAGTGATCGGACCATCAGCAAATTGATGAAGCCGCTTCCCTAAATATTTTCTACTTCAATTTTTAAAAAAAATTAGCCAAAAACAGCAGAAAACCTCCAGATTTTTAAACAATGCAGGTAAAAATCCCAAAAACATAACTTCGCAATCAAAAAACTACACTAAAGCAAAGGTAATACTGAAAATTAAGATTTAAGAAGGAAAGCACCATCAACGAAGAGAGAGGAACACAGTACCATGAACCACGTCGCCCGGATGTTTTTCGAACGCGGGTGAGAATGGAAAGAAGAATTAACGACTGCAATGAGAGAAATCCAAGCGATGTTCTCGGTTGAAAGAGTCGAAGCAGAGGAGGGAGCAAAGGTACTTGGAAATCGATATCGATGACTCTGGACCGAAGAGCAGCATTTATCGAAGGAGGCGTTCTTGGGTCCGGGGCTCGCACCTGTCCAAGCGTAAGCGCACTGTTATAGAAGCTTTGAAAAGATATGGAGCCATTGTAACAGATCAGGACACGCCCCAGCATCAAGGAGCTCCGGCATTTGATCAACATCTCTCCGCCTGACATTTGTCAGCAGCAGGAGTTCATCTAAGAAGAAGGGAAGGGACTTGCTTACACATGTCTTCGTCAAAAGAAGGGGGTGGTTTTTCAGGAGTTTCATAGGCTTTTATTGTTGTAACGATAGTTTATTATGAAAGCAAAGTAACTTTCAAATGTTGGATATTGACCTATATATAGGCATAGTCTTGTAATAATGAGATTATGGATGAAATGAAAAAAATTAATTGAGTTGTTGTTCTTCTTGGTTTTCCCGACCCCTCTCTTGGATGAAATGAAAAGAATTTATTGGGAGAGCGATGATGTTCCGTCAGTCTCCGTTCCAGTTACTCTATTGTGACTTGCACTCTAACACTCGGTACTATGTAGTGACCTACTTGTGACACCAATTAGGGTTTCAACTTCCCAATACACATCCCAGTCCAACCATCTATCATTTCTCTGTGGGTCCTAATGTTACATGTCACTTTTTGTTAAGCGCAACTCATGACCTAATTCTAACCCAAATGAGATGACTTCCAATTCCTTGGGCCGAAGGCCCCTAAATATTTATCATGGGTTTGTCATATACATAATATCAACATTCAGAATTTCATTATTTTTCTAAGTATTTAGGATCATAAATTAATATATTTAATTAGGTGACCGATTTCACTTTGTACATGAGCTACTATATCCAATGGTCTATTATGTCTAGATAATTTACCTGAAGTTCATCTAGGTTAAAATAGTTGTTCATCAAAGATACTAATTTTCTCACTTGTTTTACCATTCATTTTCTATTTATGTTTATAATCCTAATTATTTCATTTTCCAAATGAAGTACCTAAACTATTCACCTAAAAATTTATAAAAAGTTACTAGTGATTAACATTGTCATAAAAATACTCCAAACAGAAATTCATACCCTTAACCAGTGATTTGACCTAAAATAATTATAGGTTAACATTATTACAAAAATGCCACTACCATGATTTTCAGCATAGTCAATCATCCAAAATTTTTAAATAAATTCACAGAGGTTTTTTTCACAAAAATAAGACTATATACATTTTTCCACAAATTTCCAAATAGTATTACCCATATATTTAATTTATATCTCAAAAGAGTAAAATTGTAAATCTACTAAATACACAAGATTTATTCCTCAAACAGACTCATAACTTTTTTCAGAGATGTAAAATGTCCAATTATAGCTTGTATCACAATTTTAGAATTTTACAAGTTCAGTGGGCCTATATCTCATTTTTATTTCTAAAAGAGCTTATTTTCCAATAATTCAAAATAATGAGATTTTGATCCCAAAAATCTCAATCTTTATATTGGAGGTGTAATTCATCCCTATAATACTCTGTCAAAAATCCCATGGACATTCATTGGGCCAAATGGGCTAACTTCTCACTTTCCCATTTTTACTATTGGCACACCATTTACAATCTACCTCCACCATGCATGTTGGATTTCCCCAACACGAAGAGGCATGACTGGTTTGAAACTTTTACCATGATCATATAATGACCCAATGGTCATGCCAACCAAATTTGGGGTCATTTGGGTAAGGGGATCTCCCTATATTCCTTTTATTTAATAAATGAAGTTTCTATAAAAACTATAGAAAAATACCTCCCAAATATTCTGATTTTTGGGCAGGGACTAAGTCCAACATAAACACATACATGGCCTAAATTTCAGTGCATGTGGACTTAGGATTTGACTTAGACATCCATTTAAAATTCTGCTCTAACCTAGGAGCAGTCCTAGGAGAACTATACTACAGGGAGCTACATATCTCCAAATTACAACTTTAGTATGTCAAATTAAATGTGACACCTAGATCTACCATTTTTATGTTGGTCATTATTTTTGGAAAGGCATCTAAGAGTCCTAAATAATTTATGCAATGTGACTATTCAACCGTGATAGAAAAATGAAATCAATTAACATGATCCATAGTTTAATACATGTAAAAGGACCGCATCGGCTCATCTTCCCCAATGAGCCGATGGTCCAGATCATCCTGAGTTGTAGCTCTTTGATCTCCACTCTCCCGGCCATCCGGCCACCGCCACCGTCGGCGACTGTCGACACCATCTCTGTTGAGGTGGTGTCTAGTGTAAGACCCCAACCTCCCCCTTACCAAGGAGGGCTACCGGGCCTTATGCCCAGAACCGCCGTCTTACGGTGGCACTAACGCACGGGCTAGTCAACAACGCAACACGCCTATCCTGTCGGCTAATACGATCATATACATAGGCCAATATGAGAAAAGAAGTGTAACAATGTAACAAATCTACAAGTCCACAAGTCACAGAGTGCATCATATATATAAAATGAAAAGTACAACAACATGGTCCACAAGAGAGTACAAAAAGAAAGAGTAATAAGGGCTTATGCCCAGTACATCAAATCCACTCTCTCTCAAAATAAAAACGGAAGCTACACTAATACATCAGAACTCGTCCCACCTGAGGACGCACAGTAGTGGTAGTAGCCTGCTGAAGCGGTATCTGCTCCTCAAGTCCTGCCTCCTCGATGTGCTGGTGCTCAATCTCCACGGGCTCCTAAAAATAGTATGGTCACCAACCATTAGTCAAAAAGACTAAGTCGTTTCCTCCGCACCTCGCCCCGCAGCTCCTAGGCACCGAGCGGGAGGACGAAGCAGAGGACAACAAGGGGGTAGCAAAAGTGGAAGCAGGTGACAGAAACTAACTAATAGTTGTAATAAGTAATATTGTTCTACTCTATCAGTTCTAAATATAGTACAAGTAAGTAAGAGCAGTACAGAAAGGGAAGTAAAAAACAGCAGTAAGAGCAAGTAAATAACTATTCTACCACTATACTATCATCACAAGAGTACCCTAACTTATATAAATGCTCATACAAATATATAAGTTAGGATTTCCAGGAAATTTAACTTATCATATAAAAGAGCTCATACTAATTTATATGATAAGGATCTATGATGCGTATGACCTAATATGAATGGATGTTATGATGCAATTTTATGCATAGGCAAGTGCAACTCACACACAACGACTCTGTGATCACAGACCTTTAGTTCCCACTTTTTGAGAGCTAGCATCACTCTCGGGTACCACCGCTGTGGCTACGGCAGCAGCGGAGCGGGCGTCTCCGCTTTTAGGCCGGTATGCACACTACCAAGCCTTAGACCCCTCTCATACGCCTCTGTAGACGTCCAAGGTGCACTCTAGAGTCTCGCGTACGTACTTTGCTGACAACCCGTCAGTCTTGTTGGGTCGGTTGTGTGTTATCGGGGGTCGTCCTCCAGACCGCAGTGTAAAACAACCCACTGGCCCCTCTAACCCTCACAACCGCCTGGTGCACCGTACTGCCATCGGTGTGACGAACGGCCAGTACCGCATGCCCCGCCACTGAATTTATGCACATGCAAGTATTTTATTCCGAGCCTTCCGCTCGCAGGACCAAACCCGTCCTGTAAACCCTCAAACCCAACCCGGGTGAGAACGCACATTAGTGTCTTTATACTAATTCCCTCAAACCCAACTCGGGTGAGAACGCACATTAGTGCCATTATACTAATTCCCTCAAACCCTACACGGGTGAGCATATATCATGAATCTCTCCAACCCTACACGGGTGAGAAGGTACAACAAATGTCTTAACCTATTAGACTACTCTTGTCTACGGGTTATTATACTTAGTGATTTAAGGTTAATCTCAGGACTGCCCCCGGTATTCCCTGTGAAGGGCTCTCAAGGGGCACTAGGAACTCTGTTGGGATTACGCTCAGCGTTCCCTTTCGCAAGGATATTTACTTTAGTTGATGGCTACCCATGTTTCACCTCAGCTCTTATTGTTGCTCTGGAACAATCCTAGTGACTTAAGATATTACCGGGAAACCGACGGTCTTCCGTCGACCTCTACTCTGGTTGCTACCTAAAGATTTGCACTTTTAAGCCCGTCACTAAGACAATACTACCCACCAGGGATTATTCATATTGCACTCCTTTATTTATTCTGATAATCAATCTCCTGGTAATCCCCTAAAGTATGCCCTATTTATGCTATATGCAGACCATGTCCTATTATTAACCCAAAAATGGAATCTTCCAATTCTTAGGGCCTCTTGCCCCTAACTATTTATCCTAGGGTGGTATGGGCTAAGGGAACTATCCTATGGATTCTCATAATTTTTCTTTGGCCAAATAATCCCTTAATTAAATCTTTTAAATTAATTACTAGGTCACTTTACACATGAAGTAGTATGATTTAAAACCCACTGACCTAGATAATTTTTCCTGAGTTTTATAATGATAAAATATTTCCGTCTACAGGGTTTCATAATTTTCGTTGATTATTTATACCAATTCATTATTTAATACCAAATCTACAAAATTTCCATTTTCCAAATGAAGTACAAGGAATATGTAATCCAAAATTCCAGGAAAATTACAAAACATATACAATATTAATTTATGACTATTGGCAGAGTTTCATCAACTTTTATTGTGTAATGGCCTAACAATTCCCATTCTTACATATTTACCAAAATGCCATTATATTACTTTTTAAACTATCAGTACACCCATAAATTCTGAAATAATTATGCAAGACTAATAATACAATTTTACAACACTAGAAATATTTCCAATGTTTTCTGAGGTGTACATACATCAATTCAAAAATAAATGAAATAAGGGTAAAATGGGCATTTCAAGGTATTTTGCTCAAGAAGTTCTTAAAACAGAAAGATAAAATTTTCCTAAGTCAAATATGACCTTCATTTAAACTTGGCAAAGTTTGAGAATTTTTACTTGAGGAAAACCTATTTTTCAAATTTATTTTCAAAAGGAGCTATATTTTTAAAAATTCCAATTAATGGGATTTTTGATTCCAAAAATCCCATAATTAATCTGAGGGGTGAACTTTACCATAATGAATCACTGGAATCAAATCCATGATTTTTGAATGCCTCCACTAGGCTGAATGCACAATATTTAAATTATTGTTATTGGCACCCCAAGGCAATGTATACACCAACACATGCAAGTGGATTTTCCAACATGCAGTGATCCCAATGTGCTGAAATTTTTATCATGTACCAATGATGTCCCCAAGGACCTACCACCAAAATTTGGGGTCATGAGGAGTCATATAACTTCAAATATTTCATTTATTTAGTTTTTGTAATTATGACCAAAACTATAGAAAAAGTTATTTCAAAAATTCTCCATTTTTGGCAGGGGCTAAGTATGACCTAATCATGCATGTACCCAAAATTTGGGGCCATGGTGATTGCTGGTTTGACTTGGGCATCCAAATGAATTTCTGCCCTTGTCTAGGACCAATCCTAGGAGAAATGTCCTACAGGCCATAATACTGGGCCAAAGTTAATGATTAAGATTTCAAATTAAATTTAACAGGTAAGGCTACATTTTTCATTCAGGGATCAGTGTCTGGAAATGCCTCTAAGAGGCCTAAAAATGGCATGCAAGGTCACTGAATAAGTGTGACATAATTTTACTATTCATAATGATTAAATTTAAATTATATTTAAGTATCTGCACGAATCCTAAAGTATATTTGAACGGGATCCGGTCATCTTCTCCACCCGTCCGACGGCTGAGATCGAGCCGACCTGGGCATCTTTGCTGGCTTCTTCCGGCCAGCTGAGGCGGCGCCACCCCCGGCCAACGGTGCCATCACCTTCACGGTGGTGGTGGCTATCGTTTCCCGGTGATGGGGCGGCGGGAGACGGCGGCGACGGCGATCCCGAGCGGTTTCTAAAGCTTGGAAAAATCTCACTTTCCTCCCATGGTATCGGGCTCAGTTGAGCTCGATATCTCACCTAATCGATCTAGGATCCTAGTACGGGTAGAGGTGAGGTGAAACGAACCTAGATTGGGGCTTGGTTGCGGGTCAGGCGGCAGTTTGCCATGGTGGTGGTGCGCCGGCGAGCTCCTCCCCGATTCCTTGATTCTCCATCGTTTTCCATGTTCCAGCACTCGAATTCCACTCCTTTCCACCTCCTGAAGCTAATGGTGAAGTCTGTTTGGGCTGAGTATGGCTGTATATGGAGATAATACCTATGTGAGCTCGGTTTGGGCTTTGGTTGTGTCACCATGGGTTTCATGTGGCCAGCATGCTATCAAAAATTCTCTGGAATATCAGAGGGGGCTGGCCAAAATGTGTTGTGCAGGGAATTGCAGCTGAAGGGGTGGCCATGTGGCCACCCTTCCCCTTCATCCCCATTTCTCTCTCCTCTTTTTCTTAAAATCCCATTTCTACCCCTTTGCATGCATTATCTCTCCTGATTTAGAAGGGTAGGACTGGTCTTGTTCACTTGGGCTGGCCATGGGCCAAATTTGGTGGGCTTGGTCCAAGGAGAGGTGGCTTGGTCTTCATTTCTCTCTTTTAGGTCAAATAGTTGACTATGTTGACTTTGAGTTGACTTGGTCAACCAATGGTGGGTGGGCTGACCCCATTTGATGGTCATGAGCTTAGTGGCACCACCCAACTTGGGTTGGGTCAAGGGGGTGCCCTACTTAGGCTAATTTGGGCTTATGAGTGTGGGTTTGACCAAATTAAGCCCAAGGTTGACTTTGGTCAATTGGGGTCAAAGTGTTGACCTAATGGCATGCCCTAGGGTGCACTTAGATTGTTTTTAGGGTTAGGGCAATGTGGTGGGGTCATGGTGTGATTTGGCTCCCTATTTAGGCTAGTTTGACCTAGTTTGACTTGGTCCTATAGTGGGCCCCACATGGCTACAACCCACTACCTAAGGTCAAACCTAGCTAAAACCCCTATCACCCATCCCATGCCTAACCCAATCTAAGTTGAGGGGTCCAAAAGTAACATGGGATGTTACAAATTCCAATAAACAAGAAAATAATTTCGTCCCCAAAATTTAAGTTCGGGTCTACGGGGTTCTACTAGCAAGAATTTTTAAGAAACTTTAAAACATAAATTGAAAATACCTGATGCAAATAGCTCCGGGTGTTGCTCCAGCATCAGATCCCTCGGCTCCCAGGTGTGCTCCTCCCGTCCATGGTTGGACCACACCACCTTCACAAGAGGGACCTTCTTCTTCTGTAACACTCGGATGGCTGTATCGTCAATCC
The DNA here is from genome assembly GCA_039583875.1 of Platanthera guangdongensis. Classification (NCBI taxonomy): domain Eukaryota; kingdom Viridiplantae; phylum Streptophyta; class Magnoliopsida; order Asparagales; family Orchidaceae; genus Platanthera; species Platanthera guangdongensis. The sequence goes on from CM077156.1 coordinate 131,518,354, forward strand.
GGATCGGCTCCAATCTAACTGATCTGTCAGTCTCTACCGGTCCGGCTGTAGTAGTAATGTGCTGCTCTGGCCGAAGGAGAGCTCTTCGCAAGAAAGAGACATGGAAGACGTCATGTAATGCACCCAACTCCGGTGGCAGCTGCAGTCGGTAAGTTAAGGGGTCGATCCGCTCCAGGATCAGGTATGGCCCCATGTATCGTGGACTGAGCTTCTTGTGCCTCCGCACCCGAGAGACACTGTGTACTGGACGTATCTTCAAGAAAACTCTGTCTCCAACCTAGAACTCCACCTTCCGGTGTCGAGCATCATAATACTTTGTCTGCCTGTTATGGGCCTCTAGTAGCCGATCCCTGATCAAACGAATCTGAACCTCAGTATCCTCTATATAATCAGATCCAAGAGCTCTGGTATCCACATCCTGAACCCATGATAACGGTGTCCGACATCTCCTCCCATAAAGTGCCTCATATGGAGCCATCCGGATGCTAGCCTGGTGGCTGTTATTGTACGAGAACTCAATCAGTGGCAGCAACCTCTCCCAAGGCTTCCCGTATCCAATATGCATAGTCTGAGTAGGTCCTCCATGGTCCGGATGGTCCGCTCGGTCTGTCCGTCGGTCTGCGGATGGAAGGCGGTACTAAAAGTAAGCCGAGATCCCAAGTAAGCATGCACGGCCCTCCACTCGCTCGAAGTGAACCGACCATCACGGTTCGAAACAATCGTCCTGGGAATGCCATGATATCTGACGAACTGCTCCACAAATAATCTCACCAGAACTGCAACTGGGGCATCCTTCCGAACTGGGATAAATCACACTACCTTGGTCAGTCTATCCACTATGACCCATATAGAATCATGCCCAGAGTGGGAGCGAGGCAATCCGTGTATAAAGTCCATAGCAATGTCCTCGAACTTCCATTCTGGAACTGGCAGTGGCTGTAGTAAACCTCCCGGGCTCTTGCATTCTGCTTTCACACGTTGGCAGGTCTCGCATTGGGTCACAAAATCTGTGATCTCCCTCTTCATCCCAGGCCAATACATAGATCTCCGCAAATCTGCCCACATCTTGGTGATGCCGGGGTGTACTGAATATCTAGAGCAATGAGCCTCTCTGAGTATGTCATCCCGGATACTGCCCCCTGCTGGTATGTAGATGCGCCCACGGAATCGAAGAAGATCATCCTATAGCGTGTAGTCCTCAACCTTGCCCCTCTCCAGGGCATTAAAAATCGGCTGTAATGCAGCATCCAGCCTCTGATGTGTTCGGATGAGCTCCCGTATATCATCACCACTGATCACTGAGCTCAAATACTCTCGATACACCACTGGTTCGGTCTCAGATACCATGGTAATGTGCATGTCTTCCATCATCCGTAGCAGCTCCATAGACATCAACCGAGGCTCCGGTCCAGAAGTGTCGGCCCTCCTGCTCAAGGCATCTGCTACCGTGTTCGCTTTCCCCTGATGGTAGTGGATCTTATAATCATAGTCGCAGAGGAATTCCAGCCACCTCCTCTATCGCAGGTTTAAGTCCTGTGTATCGATATATTTAAGATTCTTGTGATCTGAAAAGATGTCACAATGAATCCCGTATAAATAATGCCTTCATATATTTAGGGCGAATACCACAAACCCGAGCTCTAAGTCATGTACTGGATAGTTATGCTCGTGCTTCTTCAACTGTCTTGAAGCATAAGCAATAACATGTCCATGTTGCATCAGGACAGCACCCATCCCCTGATAAGAGGCGTCTGTGTAGATCTGGAATCCTTAACTCCCGGATGGAAGCGCAAGAATGGGGGATGAGATGAGTCGGTCCTTCAGCTCCTGAAATGCCGTCTCGCACTGCTTTGACCAAACAAAATCTGCATCCTTCTTCGTCAAGGACGTGAGGGGGAGTGCTATCCTCGAGAACCCCTCCACGAACTTGCGATAATACCCTGCTAGTCCCAAGAAACTGCGAATGTCAGATGCGGTCTTCGGTCGTGGCCAATCCCTTACTGTCTCTATCTTGGCTGGGTCCACTGCTAATCCAGCCCCACTGATCGTGTGTCCCAGGAAAGCCACCTCTTGCAGCCAGAACTGGCACTTTGAAAACTTTGCGTACATTGGGACTCCCTCAGCCTCTGCAAGACCTGCGTCAGATGCTCTGTATGCTCCTCCTGAGTCCGGGAATATATCAGAATGTCGTCGATGAATACAATCACGAAGCGGTCTAAGAAGGGCTCGAATACACGGTTCATTAGACTCATGAATGCGGCAGGGGCATTCGTGAGCCCAAAAGGCATCACCGTGAACTCGTATAATCCATAGCGTGAACTGAATGCCGTCTTCGGTATGTCCTCTTCCCTGATGCGGAGCTGGTAGTACCCAGATCGCAAATCTAGCTTGGAGAACCAGAAGGCTCCCTGCAGCTGGTCAAATAGCTCATCTATCCGAGGCAGAGGATAGATATTGCGGACCGTTAACCGGTTCAGCTCCCGGTAATCTATGCATAGTCGTAATGACCCGTCCTTCTTCTTCACAAAGAGAACTGGCGCTCCCCATGACGATGAACTGGGCCGCACAAATCCTGACTCGACTAGCTCCTAAAGTTGAGTCCTGAACTCCGCTAACTCCCTGGGAGCCATCCTGTAGGGTGCCCGGGACACCGACCTCACTCCCGGTACTAGCTGAATCCTGAAATCCAAGTCTCTGGCAGGTGGTAGCCCGGGCAATTTCTCCGGGAATACGTCGGAGAAATCCCGGACCACCGGAATATCTGAAATAGTCGTCTCTGCTCCCACCATCTCAAAGCAGATAAGATAAACTTCTTCTCCCTGCTCGTGGGACTTCACAGCCTGTACAGAATATAACAATAGGTGGCAGATAGGCTGAATACCTTCAATGATAACATGAGAGTCGTCATGCCTTAGCGTGATCCTCCTGGACGGACAATCTATCTGAGCATGGTTCCGATGTAACCATGTCATGCCCAAAATCAAGTCGAAGTCCTGCAGCTTCAGAATAGTTGCTGGCGCCTCAAATGCCTTGCCGCCAATCTCGGCCTCCATATCACAATGTGCAGTGGTCCGCAGCTCTGACCCATCGGGTAGACGCACCCTCATCTCTAGTCCAGGAAATCTCTCCACGCCTTCGAGTCCGTCTATGAAGGCCTCGGATACGAACGAGTGCGAAGCACCCGTGTCGAAGAGAGTATGAGCGGGCTTGCCGCTGATCATAACTATGCTTGAGGTTTGTTTACGTTAAAATTAATTGTTACCCTATAGTTCCAGGTACTATATAATTGAAAACTCAAGAAATTTTTAATAATTAACCTTAAGTACCTGTGATAACCTCCTCGGGTTTCCTCTGCTCTGTGAGGTCCAAGGCGTATATCTGCTCCTGCTCGCGTCTCCTACCGTGATATCCCCGACCTCGGCCTCGTCCTCGGCCTCGGCCTCGGCCCTGCTGTACTGGGGCCACTGGAGGTGGAGGAGGAGGAGGAGGAGGATGGAATCGATGCGGGCACTCCGACCTAATGTGCCCGGGCTGGCGGCATCCGTAACAAACTACCTGTCGGTGGCCTCGGTCATCCTGCCTCCTCGGATCATGCATCTGTAGAGGTGGGGGAGCCAATGCTGGAGGAGGCCCCTGCTCCTGCCTGAAGTTGGGACAATGACGTCCCCCACCCTTCTTGTATCCGATAGTCCTGCCTCTCTGAGAGCCCCTGCTGCTCTCTCCTGATGTCGACCCATCAAATGGTCTCTTCCCTCTGACTTGCACCATCAGCTGGTCAGCCTCCAGCTTCTTTGCCATCTCGATGATCTGTCTAGACGTGCCATGAGAAATGAACAGCAAGGCCTGCCTCAAATCGTCCCTGAGGCCCCGGTAGAACCTCTTGGCATACCTTCTATCATCGGTATCCTGAATCCCTGCGAACCTGGCCAAATGAGAGAACTCTCTCTGATACTCGATCACCGATCTAGTCCCCTGCCTGAGGTTCAAAAACCTCTCCTCCAAGGCATCTCTGTCCGTAGCAGAGACGAAGTTGAAAGATATTGTACCTAATTACCTAGAGGGGGGGGGGGGTGAATAGGTGAGTTAAATCTTTTTCACTTTTAGGCAAAATTCAGATTATATCACAGAATTATAACTACTTTTGCACAGCAATCAATCAGCAATCACAGCAAAACACATGCACACAGTGAACACCCAGGTTTATAGTGGTTCCCCAAGGTTTGGGTACATCCACTTTCCCCATTCGCCTATCTAGTAGTGTACTAGATTCGGCCAAACTCCTCCACTATCTCAGATCCTCAGATCTTACACTCAGAACCCCAAAACAGGTTCCTACAGCTCAGGCCCAAGGCCCTACAACTCAGTCTTCTCCAAAGACCTACACTCAGCTTCTTCACAAAGCCTACACTCAGCCACAGCAGGCCTACACTCAGCCACAACAGGCCTACACTCAGAGATACAAATCTCCTACACTCAGGCACACAGGCCCTACACTCAGCCTTTATAATTACAGGCTTACAAACTCAGATCCCTAAGGATCCTACAAACAATATAAAATACAAAGAGTATATACCCACAACTCTGAATAGAGAGATGAGTTGATAGGTTCTTGATGAGTTCTTGGATGAACTCTGCTGAGATCAATCTGACTTGGCTTTCTTCAAAGCTTCTTGAATGTAGAACACAATAGGATTGATCTCCTCTGCAACTGATCCTTGATCTCTGCAACTTAAGATTCAGAACAAAGTCTGAATCCTTCTTCACAGCCTGGTTCCAACGGCTGTCTTCTTAGATGGAGCTCTCTCTCTCTCCAACTACTTAGAACTTTTCTTGAAAGTTTTCAATGAAGTGCTTTTCAACAACTTTGATCTGTGTTGAATCATCTATTTCTGTAGACAGTGTAAGCGTATTTATAGGCCTTCTTCATGGTAACCGGCTGGTCCGGTTCATAACTGATTTCTGACAAGTTTGATAGGTGCAGTAGACCGGCTGGAATGGCAGCTGTCAAGTCATCCAGTCAGTTCTTGAAAAATCTGTAACTGTCTGAAAGTGTCGAGACTGTCTGTCTTTAAGTGTCGACACTTATAGATCAAGTGTCGACACAAGTTGACTAAGTGTCGACACTAGCCTACAAGGTGTCGACACAACTCCTTGTGTTGTAGAATTCACTTCTCGACACAGCTTCTTCAATATGTGTCGACACTGATATTGTGTGTCGACACAACTCCTTGTTCTTCAGCACTTAGTTGAATTATTGTTAGTGTCGACACAACACCTTTGTGTCGACACATCTTCATGTGTTGAACTTGTTCAGTGTCGACACATCTTCTTGGTGTCGACACATGCCTTCTGTGTTGATACTAGCTGAGTGTCGACACTGCTCCTTATGTCGACACATTCTTCTTCTGTTGAGACTTTGGCTGAGTGTCGACACATCTCCTTAGTGTCGACACTTGTACTTAGAATTTTGTTGAACTTTGCTAAGTGTCGACACAGCTCCTTGTGTCGACACTTTCTTCAAGTGTTGAGTCTTCTGCTGAGTGTCGACACATTCTTTCTTGTGTCGACACTTTCTTCAAGTGTTGAGTCTTCTGCTGAGTGTCGACACATTCTTTATTATGTCGACACTTATACTTAGACTCTGCTGACTTTTGCTGAGTGTCGACACAGCCTCCAAGTGTCGACACTTTCTGATGTAGACACAGTTTCACTAGGTGTCGACACAACTGCTAAGTGTCGACACTGCTTCACTGGATTTTTCTTCATTGAGTGTCGACACAGCTTCTTGTGTTGACACTTTCTGTCTGGTGTCGACTCTGCATCCCTGGTGTCGACACAAGTACTCCAAGTGTCGACACTGCTTGCGTGGGTGTCGACACAAGTCTTCTTAAGTGTCGACACTTTCCTTCTGGGTGTCGACACATGGACTTAGAAACTTTTTCATCTTTCCTGCAAATACTTAACCTACACAAGGTAACTCAAAATACATCAAATGCATTTTGATGTATATCATTGAGTAGGGTGATGCTTCTTCAAATCAGGTACATTAGAACCAATGTACCCAACAATCTCCCCCTATTTGGAGAAGTCATAACCCTTAGTCAATGATATACACCATACAGAATAAAATCATAGCATGATGTAAAACAGGATTATATAACAGGGCAAACATAAACATGTATCAAACAAAACATGTATACACAGATATCATCTCAGAACAATTATGAAGTAAATATATCACACAGCACATTGTTCTTAACACTTTGTCATATTCATTATACAAAAATTTACAAAATGTTTTAATACAAGTGATTACATAGTAAACTTAAGATAATGCAATTCTATTTCTGCTCAGCCTCCTTGATCACTATGCCCTTCCCAGACTTTATCTTTGCTTGCACAGGGGCTTCAGCAACTTCAGCATCAGCAGGCTTTTTCCCTTTCAGATCCTTCTTCTTTAGCTCTTTAGCTTTAATCTTTTGCCTCTCAAAGTAATGATATGGCTTGGGAAAGTACTTGCTAGGCTCCTGAGCAGTAGGAGGTATCTTTCCCATCTTTGCCTTCCTTCTATATTGCACTATGGCTTCTTGCCTTGTCTCATGCTTTCTCCATTCTAGTTCAGAAAACCATTTGTTTCTGTCTTGAATATTATCTTTGGCAGCTTTCCATGCAGTCAAAATAATATTTCTTGAAGTGGGGCTTCCACTCCTCAAAGTCAGGCCTTTGTTCAGCTTGCTCTCTGAACCTCTTCTTAGACAATCTAGCTTCTTGTTCTTTCAGCAAGGCTTCTTGCATAGCCTCAGATACTGGCTGAACCACCTTTTCTAGAATAACATTTTGCTTACCCTCAGGTGGGCTATACATTGTCTGGATATCAGCTTGTATCATATCAAAATCTGGTGGAGGGTAGATTACTTGAGCCACTTCAGGTTGCTCCCCTCCTAGATATGCAGGATGTATCCCAGATTCTGTTACATTGTCATCATCACATAAAGGAGGATATCCAAGAGTAGCTCTGATAGAATTAGAAATCCACTTGGCATGATCAGAGCTGGCTTTGACTAACACCCTCTCCCCTTTATGACTTCTCTTTCCATGTGATCTCTTAGATCATCCTTTTGAAATCTTACTTGGGCATCCAAATAGTTGACTCCATCTTTAAAGAAAGGTTTCAACCTTTGGAGTTTTTCTGAGATCAGCTTCTGAGAATCTTGAATAGCAGATGTAACAGCAGTGATGCCTTCTTGTAAAGCTTTATCAAACTCTGATTTAGCAGTAGCATGAGAAGTAGTCAGTCCAGCAGCTATATTCTTCATCTCTGTGACAATGGCATTGTGGGAAGCTGTTAAGTTGTCATTCATTCTGATCTGGTTCTCAAGAACATACCCTTGTTTCAGTGCAATGTCATCTACTTGAGCTTTTATTTTCTCCTGATGAGTAGCTAAGTAGACTACTGCATTCCCTCCCTTGTAGAAGCAGTCATTCATTTCCTTCTTATTTAGATTCATTTCAAATCTTATAGACTTAATATCCTAGGCCAGATCAAACTGTAAAGACTTGTGCCCCTCATCCACATATGTTTCTATGGCTTTCCTGTGCTCATCCAGCCTAATTTGCATAACAACCATCAAAGCACTGTAATCTACAGTTGGTGCTGGCTGTAGTACAGGCTGTGGTGCTATAGTTTGCAAGGCCTTTTTGTAATTCTGGCTCCTTCTCTTAAATACTTGGAACTTTCTTTTCTTAGCTCTTGCAGCTTCCTCATCTTCTGAAGCTGATGTGCTTGCTATATCTACCCTCTCCTTAGGTAGCTCCTCAACTTCTTTTGGCTTCTCAGGCTCTTTCCTTGTTGGTTCTTCTAGAATTTGCACTTGCTCCCCCTCAACTGGAGCATTCTCCCCCTCAGCAGCAGTACTTTCCTTCTCAAAGTCAGCTTGGTCCAGATTAAGGAAAAGATCTTCCATAGTGAATTCTTGTTGAGGAAGTGATGGAGATTCTCTTATCTCATCAGTTACTTGATGTGTGTCCACTTGAGCTGCAACAGATGTGTCTTCCATGACAACATCTGGGGGTAGACTATCAATCTGTGGTTGCTGATTAACATCAGATAAGTAGTCAATTATAACTTCACTCTCAATAAGGAAATCTAATTGATTGATTTCTGAGATTACCTCAAGGATAGTGTTTGTAGCTTGTTCACTTTCCAGTGGAGTTGGCTCTTCCACTACTAGAGGCTCCCCCTGGACTGAATCCTGGTGTATGGGGCTAGCTTGAGGTAACTCCCCCTGCCTCTCAGCAACTTCTTGTTGAGCTGGAGACTTCCCAGCATCTCCAGTGTCTTCTTTATCAGGAGTGAAGACAACTTGTTCTTCTGAACTACTAGATGACTCTTGAGCCACATGAGGCTATCTTTTTCTTCTTCTTTTGAGGAGTTATTTTCTCAGGAGTAGACATCTCCTTAGTTAAAACTCTGTCCCATCTGGAGAAGAGTCTCATGTCCATTTTCCTCATATGATTGATCTTAGATCCAGCAGTTTGACTCATTACTTCTGGTATGCTACCAACCAAGTAAAGACTTAATATTCTACCCAAATTGGGTTTCTTCAGACTTTCTTTAATCTTATCAAAGACAACAATAGACCAATCAGTTTACAGGGTGAAGATAATCCTTGTCATAAGATTGAACATATGGGCTGATACCCTATCATGCCCTCCAGGCTTACTTAAGATCACTTTTCCAACAATTTCAGAAAGAAATTTCCCCTGGCTGTTCATGTCTTTCCTATTGAATACTGATCCAATTTTCAGCTTGGAATCCAGTCCACACCATGATAAATCTTCTCTGGTCTTAGAAGCAGTAACTTCATCTTCTTCCTTTGTCCTTGGGAGGTTTAGGATCTTTCTTAAACTTTTAGGTGATACCTTCACCTTTTCATCATGAACCCTAGACTTTATCTTGAGTCCAGATTCATCTACTTTAGCTCCATTCAGGAATTCCAGTACTTCTTTCTTCCAGATCTTAGTCGGCTCTGAAACAAGAAAATCTAACCCTGAGTTTGCGACTAGGGTTACCACATCCTTGATTTCTTGTTCTGCATCGTCAAATGCATGCCGCACCAGTTCATAGCCTTCATTGACGTTCTCCTCGAGCTTTGGCGCCATTAGGGTTTGAAGAATTTGAATGGAGAGAAGAGAGGTGTCGACACACAAGTTTGGTCTCGAAACTTTAGAGAGCGTGTCGACAGACAATGGAGAAATTCTATTTATACCTTTCTAAGATTGAAGATGAAAGGGCGGGTTAACTAACTTAAATTGTGTCGACACTGTTGATAAGTGTCGACACAGACTTATAATGTCTCGACACCTATGTGTCGATACAAGTATAGTCGACAGAATATATGTGTCGACACTTGTTGATGTGTCGACACCACTTAACTCGACATTTAGTCGAGACTTTACTTAGATAATTCTGAGTAAATTCTAAGTGTCGACACCACCTTGGATGTGTCGACACCTACTAATCATGTGTCGACACTAATATTCTGAAGTGTCGACACCAACTTCCTAGATGTGTCGACACCTTTTCTCTGAAGTGTCGACACCACTTTTCTGTGTCGACACAGATATCTCTGTGTGTCGACACTATTTTACTTAGTCAATTCTGTAAACGTTATTCCAAGTTTATCATACCTAGTTCAATTTTAAACCTATTGAACTTTGTTTCTTCTAAAAGCTTAGTATACATATCAGCTACTTGATTATCTGTTTTAACATATTCCAGTAAAATATCTTCTTTTTCTACATGTTCCCTAAGAAAATAATAGTTTATTTCAATATGTTTAGTTCTACTATGGGAAACAGGATTGTTTGCAATTGATATAGCACTAGTAGAATCACAAAACAGTGGTGTTCTACTTACCTGAATTCCATAATCCTCAAGCTGATATTGTATCCAAAGAAGTTGAGCACATCAACTTCCTGCAGCCACATATTCTGATTCTGCAGTGGAGATAACCACACTTGTTTGCTTCTTGCTACTCCATGAAATCAGTCTTCCACCTAGGAATTGACAGGTTCCAGTTGTACTTTTTCTGTCTTCTTTGCATCCTGCAAAGTCTGCATCTGAATAACCTGTTAGATCAAAGTCTCCATTCCTAGGGTACTAAAGGCCTAGATAAGGAGTGCCCTTTAGATATCTCAGTATCCTTTTGACTGCTGTCAAATGAGACTCTTTAGGGCATGCTTGATACCTTGCACATACACATGTAGCATACATGATATCTGGTCTACTTGCAGTCAAATATAATAGGGAGCCAACTATCCCTCTATACAAAGACTCATCTACAGGTTTCCCTGCATCATCTTTGCTAAGAGACATACTTGACCCCATGGGAGTCTTCATGGTACTGGATGAATCCATACCATACTTCCTTATGAGTTCTAGGGTGAACTTAGACTGGCATATGGATAATCCATTCTCAGTCTATCTTACTTGGAGACCCAAGAAAAACTTAAGTTCCCACATACTACTCATCTCAAATTATCCTTGCATTAGTTTTGCAAACTTTTTGCAAAGACTACTTTCAGTAGACCCAAATATTATGTCATCTACATATATTTGGACTACTATTATTTTGCCTCTAGATTCCCTAAGGAATAGAGTCTTGTCTATTTTTCCCCTTGTGAACTTATTCTCAATGAGGAAACTAGACAATGTTTCATACCAAGCCCTTGGGGCTTGTTTTAACCCATATAATGCTTTCCTAAGTCTATAGACATAATTAGGTTGAGTTGAATCAACAAAATCCTGATGGATGTTCCACATAGACTTCTTCCTTTAGATTACCATTCAAAAAGGCTGACTTAACATCCATTTGGTAAACTTTAAATCCTTGATAGGTTGCATAGGCCAGGAACATCCTTATGACTTCCAGTCTGGCTACTGGAGCAAAGGTTTGATCAAAGTCAATACCTTCTTCCTGCCTATATCTTTTAGCAACCAATCTTGCTTTGTTCTTGACAATTACTCCATGTTCATCCATCTTGTTCCTAAAGATCCACTTGGTTCCAATTATGTTGTGGTCTTTTGGTTTAGGAACAAGCTCCCAGACTTTGCACCTCTTGAACTGATTCAGCTCTTCTTGCATTGCCTCAATCCAATGAGGGTCTAGGATGGCTTCTTCAAACTTCTTTGGCTCAACTTGGGATAGAAAACTGGAGAAGAGTGCTGCACTCAGATTTCTGCTCCTTGTTTGTACCCCTTGTCTTAGATCACCAATGATTTGATCTGGGGGATGATCTCTAAGATGCCTATTAGCTGGAGGCATCCTGACTTCAGGTTGAATTTCTTCAATTTCTTGATCTTGCTGCACTCCTTGAACTTCTTCTGCATTAGGTACATGTAGTACTCCCCCTGGACAACAACCACTATCTTCTAACTGCTATTTTGCAGTAGGTCCTTCTTCTATAATGAGCCTGTCCATCTTCTCAGTGACACCTGTGGAGCTGCATATACTACTAGACAACTCATTGTTAATAAGTCTAGTTTCATCAAATACCACATGTACTGACTCTTCTACAACTTGAGTAGACAAGTTGTACACTCTATAAGCCTTACTATTGTTGTTGTACCCAACAAAGATTCCCTCTTGGGACTTGGCAGCAAACTTAGTCAAGTAAGACTTTCCATTGTTAAGTATAAAGCACTTACAACCAAAGATCCTGAAATAGGATAGGTTTGGTTTTCTGCCTTTCATAATCTCATAGGGGGTCTTGTTTTGGCTTTTAGTAATGGTAGCCCTATTAATTACATGGCATGCAGTATTAACTGCCTCTGCCCAGAAATATTCTGGTAGAGATGTGTCACTTAATAGGGTCCTACCAGCCTCAATCAAGGTTCTATTCTTCCTCTCAGCAATGCCATTTTGCTGAGGTGTTCTAGGTGACGAAAATTCCTGAAATATCCCAAATTCTTCACATAGTTTTGTCATACTATCAGACTGAAATTAAGTACCATGGTCACTTCTTATCTTGACCACTGTACTATCTAGTTCATTCTGAATTTGTTTGACAAAGCTATAGAAGATACTGGGTGTTTCAGATTTCTGTCTAAGGAAGAACACCCAGGAAAACCTTGAGTAATCATCTACAACTACAAAGGTATAGACCTTCCTACCTAGGCTGTGAACTGGCATAGGACCAAAGAGATCCATATGCAAGAGGTATAAACACCTCACACCATCTTTGTTTTCAATGCTACTAAAGGTGGATCTAGTCTGCTTGCCCTTTTGACAAGCTGAACATATTTCATCTTTAATACACTTAACTTGAGGACCATTCCTCACTAACTCTTTGCTAAAGAGTTGGCCAATTGTCTTGTAGTTGAGATGAGCTAGCCTCTTGTGCCATTTGACACAATGAGAGACTTTCTCATCAGCTACAAGACACACTGGAGAACCATTGTTCTCACACATAATGTCTAGACAGTAGACATTTCTTTTTCTGTAACCAGTCAAAATGATCTCTTGATCATTTGATCTCCTAATATGACAACCATTTTTAACAAATGAGATATCATATCCCAAATCACTCAATTGACTTATACTAATAAGGTTATGTTTCAAACCCTTGACATAAGCCACTTGAGTAATAGTTATATGGGTGCTAGAAATGTTACCAAAACCCTTGATAATTCCTTTTTCAGAACCACCAAAGGTGACTTTTAGACCATCCTTGATAGGTGTGTAGTCCTTTAGCAATCCCCTTGTTCCAGTCATGTGTCTAGAACATCCACTGTCCAAGTACCATATTGGGGCATGGCCACTTGGACTCACCTGCAAAACAGATTAGTGAACCTTACAACCCAAAGAATTCTTGGGTCCTTGGTACTGGTTAGTTTGCTTCCTAACAAAGCTACCTGCAGGTTTTCCAACAGACAGTTTGCTACTCACTTTGACACTTGCATTGTGCCAACAGCCCATGGTAAAGTGTCCTACCTTGCCACAGCACCAATACTCAAACCTATTGTACCTTTGCTTAGGTACATTCTTAGCTGTTTTATCTACAGCTGGCTTGTTGAGAGCTGGGGCTTTGCCCTTGGACTTGGACTTAACAGTCCTTGTACGTTTAGTAAACCCCAGTCCAGCTTTACCTTTTTGATGAACAAATTCATCAATTAAGGGTAGAACAGACTTTGGTTTAGAAAACCTAGCAACTAAATCTCTCTCCTTCTGAAGACTAATCTCCAGACTTTTGATTTGATCATTCTTAAATGATATAGTCCCCATCTGAATCACAATTATGTGCTTCAGTCTGGCTATTTCATTTAGCTTTTGATCAATCATCTTCTCAAAATCAGTTGCAGCAACTTTGAGACTAGCATTTTCCTTTGCCTGACTCTTGGCTAGGGACTTGCTCTTCTTAAAAGCTTGCAACAGAACTTTATATTCATCTATCAATTGATGAATATCCTCTTCAAACTCAGATGCACTCTCATCACTTGATGATGATGAATCTGATTCTGAACTAGCACAAGAAATTGAACTGAAAGAACAATTTTGTACCTTACTATGTCCAGGCTGCTCCTGGATTTTGTCACTTTCTGTCAATGCCATCAGTCCTTCACACTGACTGTCCTCTTGTTCATATATAGAGTTCAAGATCTGGATGAACTCTTCTTCCTCTTCCTCAGCAAACAGTCCTATGTATGCTTCAGCATCTGACTCAGTTTTTGATGAAGATATGTCTGACAGGCTCTTATCCTTTTTGGCAACAAAAGATCTTTCCTTCTTGCCCTTGAATTGAGTCTTTTTCTTATCATTAGACTCCTTCCTTTTTTCTGGACAGTCTGCAATAACATGTCCTTGTCTATTACAGCAATAACAAACAATTTTTGATAGAGTTGCTTTGTTAGACTTGGTCTTTTTCCTGTCTTTCTTTGATGACTTCTTGTTCTGATAATAGTCATCTTTTCCTTGTGAAGTAGATGGCTTTGTCCTCCACTGTTTCTTCTTTAAGAACTTCTGAAAGTGTCTTGTGAAGGCTGCAAAGTCCTCATCACTTTCACTGCTCTCAGAATTTCTACTTGCTGACTCATCTGACTCAGTCTCAGCTACTTTAGGAGGTGGAGTTGGTGACTTACTTCTATATTTTCTGGGGGCTTCTGTTTTAAATGTCACTGTCCTTTCTTTATATTCACTTCTTGTAGATTTCTCCTCTTCTTTCCTCACCATCAATTGCATTTCATAGGATATCAATTTTCCAAACAGAGTTGGAGGAGGAATTTCTGCTAACTTTGTCATTTCCCTAATGACACAGATCTTGGTGTCCCAATCCTTTGTTAGGGAGCTTAAGAACTTATCATTTAACTCATAATTACTAAATTCTCTGGCATAGGACATTAGCTCATTCACAATCCTATAGAACTTCTTATAGCATTCAGTTATGCTATCAGATCTACCTTGCCTGAAGCTTTCATATTCTTGGTTTAATAAGGACTTTCTGTCCTGCCTCACTTCTTCAGAACCCTCCATGTACACAATAAGAGTATCTCATATCTCCTTAGATGTCTTACATTGTATCAAATTCTGAAAGGTAGCATCATCAGTAGCACTCACAATGATATTCTGAGCCCTCTTGTCCATTGTGGCTAGAACTATCTCATCTTTTGTCATCTCAGAAAAGTCTTTAGGTGTTCTCTGATTTGCATCCAGGACTGAAACCTTCATGGGCACATATGACCCTTCTTTAACTGTGATGTATATCCTAGGGTCTGAGGCTTCCATAAATAGTCTCACCCTTTCCTTCCAGATGCCAAATATTTCTTTTCTGCAAATGGGTAGCTTCATGGATCCCAATTCCTTATGATTCTCAGTGGAACCCATGGTTCTTGATTTTCTTGATTCTGTAATGTACTTAGACTGAATCTGCCAACAGGATCTACTCAGACAGTTATGTCCTTTTTTAAGTAACCTCCATCTGATACCACTTGAAAGATATTGTACCTAATCACCTAGAGGGGGGGGGGTGAATAGGTGACTTAGATCTTTTTCACTTTTTAGGCAGAATTCAGATTATATCACAGAATTATAACTACTTTTTCACAGCAATCAATCAGCAATCACAACAAAACACATGCACACAGTGAACACCCAGGTTTATAGTGGTTCCCCAAGGTTTGGGTACATCCACTTTCCCCCTTCGCCTATCTAGTAGTGTACTAGATTCGGCCAAACTCCTCCACTATCTCAGATCCTCAGATCTTACACTCAGAACCCCAAAACAGGTTCCTACAGCTCAGGCCCAAGGCCTTACAACTCAGTCTTCTCCAAAGACCTACACTCAGCTTCTTCACAAAGCCTACACTCAGCCACAATAGGCCTACACTCAGAGATACAAATCTCCTACACTCAGGCATACAGGCCCTACACTCAGCCTTTATAATTACAGGCTTACAAACTCAGATCCCTAAGGATCCTACAAGAAATATAAAATACAAAGAGTATATACCCACAACTCTGAATAGAGAGATGAGTTGATAGGTTCTTGATGAGTTCTTGGATGAACTCTGCTGAGATCAATCTGACTTGGCTTTCTTCAAAGCTTCTTGAATGTAGAACACAATAGGATTGATCTCCTCTGCAGTTGATCATTGATCTCTGCAACTTAAGATTCAGAACAAAGTCTGAATCCTTCTTCACAGCCTGGTTCCAACGGCTGTCTTCTTGGATGGAGCTCTCTCTCTCCAACTACTTAGAACTTTTCTTGAAAGTCTTCAATGAAGTGCTTTTCAACAACTTTGATCTGTGTTGAATCATCTGTTTCTGTAGACAGTGTAAGCGTATTTATAGGCCTTTTTCATGGTAACCGGCTGGTCCGGTTCATAACTGATTTCTGACAACTCTGACAGGTGCAGTAGACCGGCTGGAATGGCAGCTGTCAAGTCATCCAGTCAGTTCTTGAAAAATCTGTAACTGTCTGAAAGTGTCGAGACTGTCTGTCTTTAAGTGTCGACACTTATAGATCAAGTGTCGACACAAGTTGACTAAGTGTCGACACTAGCCTACAAGGTGTCGACACAACTCCTTGTGTTGTAGAATTCACTTCTCGACACAACTTCTTCAATATGTGTCGACACTGATATTGTGTGTCGACACAACTCCATGTTCTTCAGCACTTAGTTGAATTCTTGTTAGTGTCGACACAACACCTTTGTGTCGACACATCTTCATGTGTTGAACTTGTTCAGTGTCGACACATCTTCTTGGTGTCGACACATGCCTTCTGTGTTGATACTTGCTGAGTGTCGACACTGCTCCTTGTGTCGACACATTCTTCTTCTATTGAGACTCGGGCTGAGTGTCGACACATCTCCTTAGTATCGACACTTGTACTTAGAATTTTGTTGAACTTTGCTAAGTGTCGACACAGCTCCTTGTGTCGACACTTTCTTCAAGTGTTGAGTCTTCTGCTGAGTGTCGACACATTCTTTCTTGTGTCGACACTTTCTTCAAGTGTTGAGTCTTCTGCTGAGTGTCGACACATTCTTTATTATGTCGACACTTATACTTAGACTCTGCTGACTTTTGCTGAGTGTCGACACATCCTCCAAGTGTCGACACTTTCTGATGTATACACAGTTTCACTAGGTGTCGACACAACTGCTAAGTGTCGACACTGCTTCACTGGACTTTTCTTCATTGAGTGTCGACACAGCTTCTTGTGTCGACACTTTCTGTCTGGTGTCGACTCTGCATCCCTAGTGTCGACACAAGTACTCCAAGTGTCGACACTGCTTGCCTGGGTGTCGACACAAGTCTTCTTAAGTGTCGACACTTTCCTTCTGGGTGTCGACACATGGACTTAGAAACTTTTTCATCGTTCCTGCAAATACTTAACCTGCACAAGGTAACTCAAAATACATCAAATGCATTTTGATGTATATCATTGAGTAGGGTGAGGCTTCTTCAAATCAGGTACATTAGAAGCAATGTACCCAACAGAAGTGCTCCAGAAATACATCGCTAAACTCCTCCCATGATATCTCTGACAGCTCCCAGTCCGCATATGTAGACTCCCGCACTGATTTCCACCATCTCTTCGCATGAGCCTCTAGTGTAGAGGTGGCTAGAGATACTGCCTCGCCGACCGGGCAGCTGATGCCTGCTAAAATCTCGTGTATGGCCTCTAGCCATTCCTCCGTCTTTACCGCATCCTCTGTCCCACGGTATGTCGGTGGGGACAGGCTCTTGAAGGCACTCAGCCAGCTCGACCCCGGATTTGGCTGTGGAGCCGGGACTTGCTGGGATCTGAAGGCATCCAGAATCGCCGTCAAAGTCTGCCCCATCTCCGTATGTAGGAATGGAGTGGCAGCTGGAGGGGGAGGAGCCACATTTTGCGGCGTGACGACCTGTGGAGGTTGCATAAAGGTAAGGTTAAAACAAAACTGGCCTAACTCATTGTACTTTGCGGACCATTTATGTGACTTTTGCACATGGGCACACCACTGCTTACGCTGCATAGTTTGTCCGCAAACTAATGCTCGGGCGGGGGTGGTCCCATGTTGTGGACTTCTTTCTCATATGATCGTTGTTCAATTAATACCAGTTTGTAAGACCCCAACCTCCCCCTTACCAAGGAGGGCTACCGGGCCTTATGCCCAGAACCGCCATCTTACGGTGGCACTAAGCACGGGCTAGTCAACACCGCAACACGACGATCCTGCCGGCTAATACGATCATATACATAGGCCAATATGAGAAAAGAAGTGTAACAATGTAACAAATCTACAAGTCCACAAGTCACAGAGTGCATCATATATATAAAATGAAAAGTACAACAACATGGTCCACAAGAGAGTACAAAAAGAAAGAGTAATAAGGGCTTATGCCCAGTACATCAAATCCACTCTCTCTCAAAATAAAAACGGAAGCTACACTAATACATCAGAACTCGTCCCACCTGAGGACGCACAGTAGTGGTAGTAGCCTGCTGAAGCGGTATCTGCTCCTCAAGTCCTGCCTCCTCGATGTGCTGGTGCTCCATCTCCACGGGCTCCTAAAAATAGTATGGTCACCGACCATTAGTCAAAAAGACTAAGTCGTTTCCTCCGCACCTCGCCTCGCAGCTCCTAGGCACCGAGCGGGAGGATGAAGCGGAGGACAACAAGGGGTAGCAAAAGTGGAAGCAGGTGACAGAAACTAACTAACAGTTGTAATAAGTAATATTGTTCTACTCTAGCAGTTCTAAATATAGTACAAGTAAGTAAGAGCAGTACAGTAAGGGAAGTAAAGAACAGCAGTAAGAGCAAGTAAATAACTATTCTACCACTATACTATCATCACAAGAGTACCCTAACTTATATAAATGCCCATACAAATATATAAGTTAGGATTTCCAGGAAATTTAACTTATCATATAAAAGAGCCCATACTAATTTATATGATAAGGATCTATGAAGCGTATGACCTAATATGAATGGATGTTATGATGCAATTTTATGCACAGGCAAGTGCAACTCACACACAACGAATCTGTGATCACAGACCTTTAGTTCCCACTTTTTGAGAGCTAGCATCACTCTCGGGTACCACCGCTGTGGCTACGGCAGCAGCGGAGCGGGCGTCTCCACTTCTAGGTCGGTATGCACACTACCAAGCCTTAGACCCCTCTCATACGCCTCTGTATACGTCCAAGGTGCACTCTAGAGTCTTGCGTACGTACTTTGCTGACAACCCGTCAGTCTTGTTGGGTCGGCTGTGCGTTTTTGGGGGTCGTCCTCCAGACCGCTGTGTAAAACAACCCACTGGCCCCTCTAACCCTCACAACCGCCTGGTGCACCGTACTGCCATCGGTGTGACGAACGGCCAGTACCGCATGCCCCGCCACTGAATTTATGCACATGCAAGTATTTTATTCCGAGCCTTCCGCTCGCAGGACCAAACCCGTCCTGTAAACTCTCAAACCCAACCCGGGTGAGAACGCACATTAGTACCTTTATACTAATTCCCTCAAACCCAACCCGGGTAAGAACGCACATTAGTGCCTTTATACTAATTCCCTCAAACCCTACACGGGTGAGCATATATCATGAATCTCTCCAACCCTACACGGGTGAGAAGGTACAACAAATGTCTTAACCTATTAGACTACTCTTGTCTACGGGTTATTATACTTAGTGATTTAAGGTTAATCCCAGGACTACCCCCGGTATTCCCTGTGAAGGGCTCTCAAGGGGCACTAGGAACTGTGTTGGGATTACGCCCAGCGTTCCCTTTCGCAAGGATATTTAATTTAGTTGATGGCTACCCATGTTTCACCCCAGCTCTCATTGTTGCTCTGGAACAATTCTAGTGACTTAAGATATTACCGGTAAACCGACGGTCTTCCGTCGACCTCCACTCCGGTTGCTACCTAAAGATTTGCACTTTTAAGCCCGTCACTAAGACAATACTACCCACCAGGTATTATTCATATTGCACTCCTTTATTTCTTTCGATAATCAATCTCCTGGCAATCCCCTAAAGTATGCCCTATTTATGCTATATGCAGACCATGTCCTATTATTAACACAAAAATGGAATCTTCCAATCCTTAGGGCCTCTTGCCCCTAACTATTTATCCTAGGGTGGTATGGGCTAAGAGAACTATCCTATGGATTCTCATAATTTTTCCTTGGCCAAATAATCCCTTAATTAAATCTTTTAAATTAATTACTAGGTCACTTTACACATGAAGTAGTATGATTTAAAACTCACTGACCTAGGTAATTTTTCCTGAGTTGTATAATGATAAAATATTTCTGTCTACAGGGTTTCATAATTTTCCTTTATTATTTATACCAATTCATTATTTAATACCAAATCTACAAAATTTCCATTTTCCAAATGAAGTACAAGGAATATGTAATCCAAAATTCCAGGAAAATTACAGAACATATAAAATATTAATTTATGACTATTGGCAGAGTTTCATCAACTTTTATTGTGTAATGGCCTAACAATTCCCATTCTTACATATTTACCAAAATGCCATTATATTACTTTTTAAACTATCAGTACACTCATAAATTCTGAAATAATTATGCAAGACTAATAATACAATTTAACAACAGTAGAAATATTTCCAAATTTTTCTGAGTTGTATATCCATCAATTCAAGAATAAATAAAATATGGGTAAAATGGGCATTTCAAGGTATTTTGCTCAAGAAGTTATTAAAACAGAAAGATCAAATTTTCCTAAGTCAAATATGACCTTCGTGTCAACTTGGCAAAGTTTGAGAATTTTTACTTGAGGAAAACCTATTTTTCAAATTTATTTTCAAAAGGAGCTATATTTTTAAAAATTCCAATTAATGAGATTTTTGATTCCAAAAATCCCATAATTAATCTGAGGGGTGAACTTTACCCTAATGAACCATTGGAATCAAATCCATGATTTTTGAATGCCTCCACTAGGCTGAATGCACAATATTTAAATTATTGCTATTGGCACCCCAAGGCAATATATACACCAACACATGCAAGTGGATTTTCCAACATGCAGTGATCCAAATGTGCTGAAATTTTTATCATGCACCAATGATGTCCCCAAGGACCTACCACCAAAATGTGGGGTCATGAGGAGTCATATAACTCCAAATATTTCATTTATTTAGTTTTTGTAATTATGACCAAAACTATAGAAAACGTTATTTCAAAAATTCTCCATTTTTGGCAGGAGCTAAGTATGACCTAATCATGCATGTATCCAAAATTTGGGTCCATGGTGATTGCTGGTTTGACTTGGGCATTCCAAATGAATTTCTGCCCTTGTCTAGGACCAGTCCTAGGAGAAATGTCCTACATGCCATAATAGTGGGCCAAAGTTAATGATTAACATGTCAAATTAAAGTTAACAGGTAAGGCTACATTTTTAATTCAGGGATTAGTTTCTATAAATGCCTCTAAGAGGCCTAAAAATGGCATGCAAGGTCACTGAATAAGTGTGACATAATTTTACTATTCATAATGACTAAATTTAAATTATATTTAAGTATCTGCACGAATCCTAAAGTATATTTGAACGGGATCCGGCCATCTTCTCCACCCATCCGACGGCTGAGATCGAGCCGACCCGGGCATCTTTGCTGGCTTCTTCCGGCCAGCTGAGGCGGCGCCACCCCCGGCCAACGGTGCCATCACCTTCACGGTGGTGGTGGCTATCGTTTCCCGATGATGGGGCGGCGGGAGACGGCGGCGATGGCGATCCCGAGCGGTTTCTAAAGCTTGGGAAAATCTCACTTTCCTCCCATGGCATCGGGCTCAGTTGAGCCCGATATCTCACCTAATCGATCTAGGATCCTAGTACGGGTAGAGGTGAGGTGAAACGAACCTGGATTGGGGCTTGGTTGCGGGTCAGGTGGCGGTTTTCCATGGTGGTGGTGCGCCGGCGAGCTCCTCCCCGATTCCTTGATTCTCCATCGTTTTCCATGTTCCAGCACTCGAATTCCACTCCTTTCCACCTCCTGAAGCTAATGGTGAAGTCTGTTTGGGCTGAGTATGGCTGTATATGGAGATAATACCTATGTGAGCTCGGTTTGGGCTTTGGTTATGTCACCATGTGTGCCATGTGACCAGCATGCTACCAAAAATTCTCTGGAATATCAGAGGGGGCCGGCCAGCATGTGTTGGGCAGGGAATTGCAGCTGAAGGGGTGGCCATGTGGCCACCCTTCCCCTTCATCCTCATTTCTCTCTCCTCTTTTTCTTAAAATCTCATTTCTACCCCTTTGCATGCATTCTCTCTCCTGATTTAGAGGGGTAGGACTGGTCTTGTTCACTTGGGCTGGCCATGGGCCAAATTTGGTGGGCTTGGTCCATGGAGAGGTGGCTTGGTCTTCATTTCCCTCTTTTAGGTCAAATAGTTGACTATGTTGACATTGAGTTTACTTGGTCAACCAATGGTGGGTGGGCTGACCCCATTTGATGGTCATGAGCTTAGTGCACCACCCAACTTGGGTTGGGTCAAGGGGGTGCCCTACTTAGGCTAATTTGGGCTTATGAGTGTGGGTTTGACCAAATTAGGCCCAAGGTTGACTTTGGTCAATTGGGGTCAAAGTGTTGACCTAATGGCATGCCCTAGGGTGCACTTAGATTGTTTTTAGGGTTAGGGCAATGTGGTGGGGTCATGGTGTGGTTTGGGTCCCTATTTAGGCTAGTTTGACCTAGTTTGACTTGGTCCTATAGTGGGCCCCACATGGCTACAACCCACTACCTAAGGTCAAACCTAGCTAAAACCCCTATCACCCATCCCATGCCTAACCCAATCTAAGTTGAGGGGTACAAAAGTAACATGGGATGTTACAGCTAGCATTTCCCGGCGACATGGTCGCCGGAGGCGGCTCCTCCGGTGAACCCGAGCAAGAAGAAAAGCTCGGTTTTTCTTCCTCTTTCTGACATGACATCAGGCTCATTTTAGCCTGATATCTCTCATAGTGGATCTAGAAGACTAGCACTGTGGGAGGGGGGATAAACGAACCTATAGTCGCACTTGGCGGCGAGTACGGTGGTGATGAGCTGTGGCCGACAACTTCTCCAGCTATCTCCTTTCTCCAACTATTGATTTCTATACATCTGGACTCAATGAAGACGATGTTGGCCTTGGTTTTTAGCTGGGAGTGGACGGTTTAAGGACTTTGAATAAGGGGAGTGGCTGGGAGTGGTTGGGAATGGTTGAGAGTGGCGGGGCATGGCGAGTCATGGCTGGTCACTTCCTTCCGTATAGAGCCTCATATGGTGTCATCCCAATGTTTGCCTGATGAATGTTATTGTGGGAGAATTCAACCAGGGGCAACAGTCTTTCCCAGGATTTCCTCATGTCCAGTATACATAAACGCAGCAGATCCTCCATAGTTCGGTTGGTATGCTCTGTCTGGTCGTAGGTATGTGGATGGAAAGCGGTGCTAAAAGCAAGCTAAGAACCTAAGCACTCCTGCACCGCTCTCCACTCCCTAGAGGTGAACCGTCCATCACGGTCCGAGACAATCGTCCTGGGTACATCGTGATACCTAACGAACTGCTCCACAAACAACCTCACCAAAACAACAACTGGGTTGTCCTTCCTGATCGGTATAAATCAGGCCACCTTAGTCAGTTTATCGACAATGACCCATATAGAATCATGCCCAGAGTGAGAGCAAGGCAATCCGTGCACGAAGTCCATAGCCATATCCTCGAACTTCCACTTTGGCACTGACAATGACTTTAGTAGTCCTCCTGGGCTCTTGCACTCTGCCTTTACCCGCTGGCAGGACTCACAATGTGTCACATAATATATGATTTCCCTCTTCATCCCCGGCCAGTACATGCTCCTCCGCAGATCCTCTGTCATCTTCGTGATACCGGGGTGCACTGAGTACTTAGAATAGTGTGCCTCCCTGAGTATATCCTCCTGGATACCGCCTCCTGCAAGTATATAGACACGACCACGAAAATGAACGAGGTCATCACGCAATGAATAGTCCTCTGACCTACCCCCTTCTAGGGCTATGAATACTGGCTCCAAATCCGCATCCAGCCTCTGTTGTGTCCTAATGCGCTCACATATGACACACTCGATGACCATGGAGTTCAAGTACTACCAATAAACATCTGGCTCAGCTCTAGAAACCATGGTAATGTGCATATACTCCATCATTCGTACTTGCTCCATAGCTATCACCCGAGACTCCAGTCCAGTAGTGTCGGCTCTCCTGCTCAAGGTATCCGCCACGGTGTTCGCCTTCCCCGGGTAATAATGCATCTTGTAGTTGTAGTCGCATAGGAACTCAAGCCATCTCCGCTGGCGCAAATTTAGATCCTTCTGCGTGTCAATATACTTGAGGTTCTTGTGATCCGAGAAGATATCACTGAAAGTGAGGGATAGATCTGCATTTACACTAGAGAGGGGTGAATAGTGTATATTAAAAACTTTAATTTATTTTTATAGCGGATTTAACGTAAGTGATATATATATACATGAAAATCACAGCACATAATAAGAAGTAAAGCAATCACAGATGACACAAGGAAATTTTATTGTAGTTCCCCAAAAAATCTGGGTATGTCTACTCTTCTACCACCCTAGTAGGAATCTACTACAGGATTTTGATCAGGTGTCCTGCCACCAGAAGATCTATTTTTTAAGGGAGATCTAGCAACCCTTTGAGCTTTTGATCAGATGCCCAAAAACCAAGCTCAAGTCTTTTGATAGGGTGACTTAGGAACCAAGAGGTTAACTTTTGAAGGGAGTTATGACCCTGTACATAGTTTAGGAAGTAAACTAAAAGTTGATGTTGTCTTCTCTTTCAAATATCTCTGAGAAGTCTAAGTGGATTGATGATGCAAAAAGCTCCCCCTGATTTGAGTAGAAATTTGTGATCAGGAAGGGAAACTTTTCTTCAGGGTGTAGGCCTTCTTGTTTATGATTGATTGAAGACTTTTCACTTGTAGAGACAGAAGCAAAAAATCTGTTAAAAATATGTTGATCTGTAAGAGTGTTAAAACTGTCTAACCCAATTAAGCAGCAATCTTCTGAATATATATTATCTGATAAGAATTCAAACATTTGAATCAAAACCATTCTGAAAAGCCTGAAAAATCTCTGAGAATTATAACTGCTCTGGGTAATAGATTAGAATTAAACTCTGTGATAAATTTATATTTAATGTTGCCTGAAATGGCTATATTCATTAAGAATATTTAGCATTAAATATCAGAGTGTAATTGACAGAAATGAAGCCTTTCAAAATCATTCTGCCTTCAGAATATAAAACTTCCTGAACATTGAACACTGCAAGAAATTTGTCGAACTGAGCCTAGAGATCGTTGAACTGAGCCTGGAGTTCGTCGAACTGAGCCTGGAGTTCGTCGAGCTGAGCCTTTGAGTTGAGATCAGAGTTCGTCGAACGGAGCCCAAAGTTCGTTGAACTAAGCTCAGAGTTTGTACTATGAGTTCGTCAAACTGAGCACGACATTCGTCGAACAGAGCTCAGCTTTCGTCGAACGGAATTCTGCGTTCGTCGAACTGCACTTCTCTTGAATTCTTCTGAAGGAGTAACCCTGGAAATAAACCTATAACCCTAGATTATACATATTGGCTCAAATTAATCATCCTAAACAAATAATAGTGATCATAACCCAAATCAGTAATAGGGTTTCAACAACCTCCCTATATTTGGGCGAGGATACTATCAAAAACAGAAAAAACCCAAAGCATAAATATCTAGCAGAAATAAAATTTTCAACAGATATATAATAAGTGCTTTGAGAGTTTAAAAAACACAACAACATAGTTCAAAAACATAAACAGAAATCAAGAGTCTTTCTAAGGAGCTGCTGATGGAGAATCTGAAGATGATTTGGGGAAAATCAGCTTTCTGTTTGGATCTTCTGATTCCTTTTTACTCATTTTTAGGTATTGAGAACCTATGATTTTCAAGGAGGTGGTTCTTGGAACAACTACCTCTGGATGCAGACTCATGTACTTATTAGCATTGAACAGATTTTTCTTCTGATATCTTTCAAGTTCTTGTTATCTGTAAGAGGATATAGTAGTGAATTATGAGGTATTCTTTCCTTCTGCCCTTGCTTTCTTAATCTGAGCAATTGTAACTTGCTCATTAAACCTTTCCATTCTATACACTGGGTCTAATTCTGGATCATATACAGGAGAAGGTGGCCTTTCTTTGCTTGATTGTTGTTGCTGGCTGCTTTGACTGCTTTGAGTATCAGACCATGCTGGCTGCCTGTGTTGAGTAGATTTAGAGTGATGATGAGAGGAAATCTTGTGAGAAGAAGAAACATTACTAACTGACCCTGCTGGAGGAGGAGGAGGAGGTCCTCTCCAAGACTTTTGAGGTGGAGAATGATATCTCCTCATCTTCTTCCTATTTTTCTGCTCATTCTTAGAGTACCTCATCCAGTGTGGAAGATCCGGAGTTAGAGGTATCCCATGCAGAATATAGTATGGAATATTTACAGTTGATGAAGGTTGAGGAGCAACCTTAACTGGGGCCTTCTTCTTGAACTTTCTTTTTTTAGACCCGGAATCTTCTAACTCTTCTGAATCTATGTTAACATCAAATTCTTCTGCTGACTGATTATATAAATCATATATCTATTTATATAAATTAGTATGGTCATCTAACTGATCCTCTGGTTGCGTATAAACATTATCTATATTAGCTGCTACTTCCATATCTTCATTAAGAAGATCATCAAGATTTGGCATAGGTGATTCATCCCATGCAAAAGTGGGAGGAGAACAAGCATGCTCCATAATATCTACTATATTATCAACTGTTATAGGCTGTGAGGTAGAATCAAAACTGTTAGAAATAACTTGTAAAAACTGTTCTAAGACAAAAGTATTAACATGAGCAGTATAACGGACTATAGCTCTAGAAGGATCTGTTTCGAAAGCTAGATCTTGTAAACTAGCAATATAACAGTGTATTAAATCACAATCTGATAATAGTGAATATATATCAACTGTAGGATGAATGATAACATCACCAACAGTAATGATTTTTGGTTCTGCAGCCAACACATCCTTAACTGAAATCATTTCTAAATCTAAAACAAAAACTGCTACTGCTGCTGCTGTAACTGCTTCTGTAATTGTTGTGACTGGAACTGCAGTATTTGGAGCTTCTTCATGAAACATCTCCCCCTACCTAGATCCATGGAGACCTGAATCTAGGCCCCCAAAAGAAGGGACAGATTGAAGAGAGTCAATCCTAGAGGAGAGTTTAGAAATGGAAGCTATTATAGGAGCTAAAGATTCATCCAATAACTTTTTGAGTGTAGGAGTAATGAAATCAAGAGGGTTAGAAGCAATGGAGGAGAAATTCAAATACATAAACTCAGGTGTAGCCTGAGTAGATGCAGAGGATGGAATGGAGGAAGAGGGAAGAGAACTGTTAGCACAGTTTGGACATATAATGAAGGCACGGGGAATAGAGGTAGAAGGGATGATAGGGGGAATGTCATCTGGACTGATTTTTTGGACAGATGAGTGTGGTGGAGATATATGAGGTAGAGATGAATGTGGCGGAGATACTGTGAAGAACTGGATTCTGTACATTTGATATTGCACTACTATTATCACAAAAAATAGTTGAATTATTTAAGTTATAACCATAATCTAAAATTTAATTTTGAATCCACAAAATCTGTGAACAACAACTACCTGCTATAATATATTCAGCCTCAGCAGTTTAAGTAGATACAAATGTTTGTTTCTTGCAAAACCATGAAACAAGCCTATCACCAAGAAACTGACAAGTTCCTGATGTGTTTTTTATCAACTCTACATCTAGTATAGTCAGCATCTGAGAATCCAGTTAATGTAAATCCTGACTCAATAAGATACCAGAGTACTAGATTAGGGCAACCCTTTATATATCTTAAAATTCTTTTTACTAAAATTAAGTGAGATTCTTTGGGATTAACTTGGAACCTAGCACAAATACAGGTTGCAAACATAATATCAGGTCTACTTGTTGTTAAATATAATAAAGACCCAATAGTAATCCTATATGTTTTCTGATCAACATGTTTTCCATGTTCATCAGTATCAACAACATCATTAGTAGGAATAGGTGTTTTCATAGAGAAGACATCTGACATCTCAAATCTTTTAATCAGCTCTTTAGTATATTTAGATTGAGATATGAAAATGCCATCAGGTATTTGCTTCACTTATAAACCAAGGAAGTAGGATAATTCATCCATGCTACTCATTCCAAACTTGGAATGCATTAGGTCAGAGAACCTTTTGCATAGTTTGGAATCAGTAGATCTAAAAATTATATCATCAACATATATTTGAACTAGTAAAATTTTGGTTTTATGATGTCTAAAAAATAAAGTTTTATCTACCATGCCTCTACTAAATTTATTTTTTTAAAAAAAACTAGCAAGAGTCTTATTCCAAGTTCTTGGACCTTGTTTAAGACCATAAAGAGCTTTATTAAGTTTAAAGATATGAGTAGAATGAGTTAAAGAGATAAAACCTGGAGTTTGTTCAACATAAACTTCCTCTTTGAGTTCTCTATTCAGAAATTCACTCTTCACATCCATCTGATATACCTTGAATTGCTTGAATACTGCAAATGCAAGAAATATTCTGATAGCTTCTAATCTTGCAACAGGAGCAAAAGTCTGATCATTATCTATTCCTTCCTCCTGTGAGTATCCTTGAGCTACCAATCTAGCTTTATTTTTTACTATAACTCGTTGATCATCCAACTTATTTCTGAAGACTCATTTAGTTCCAATGACTGGATAGTATTTGGATCTTGGAACTAAGTCTCAAACTCTACATCTCTCAAACTGATTGAGTTCCTCTTGCATAGTAATGATTCAGTGGGGATCTTGTTCTGCATCTTTGATGGATTGAGGTTCAATCTGAGAGAGAAAACAAGTATGCAACTGATCTTGATTCAGTTGATGCCTTGTTTGCACACCAGCTGATATGTCTCCAATCACTTGAGATTTAGGAAGATTTCTAAGTGCGACAAAATCAACAGGTGAAGTTGGTTCTTTAATTATTTATGTTGTTAATTCCTCTTGTGGAATTTCATTAGCTATGACCTTTTCAACATAAACTTCAGCATCATCTTCATCAATGTATTTAGCATTTTGTTGAGAAGCATGCAATGTATCCTCTTGTTTAAGGTTCAATTCATCTAACTTCTCACACAAAATTGGTACCTGAAAAAAGTTTATGGTAAAAGTGTTCTTCTCCTTATAAAACATGTTAGTTTCATCAAAAGATACATGAACAGATTCTTCTATCCTAAGAGTTGATTTTTTTAAAGACTCTATAAGCTTTGCTGACTTGAGAATATCCAAGAAATATTCTATTTGTAGCTTTGACTTCAAATTTCCTTAAGTGTTTCTTATCATTATTGTGAATATAACATCTACACCCAAAAACTTTGAAATAATTTACTTTAGGTTTTTTATTTTTAAGTAAGGATGGGGGAAGAGGTGAGTCTGTCCTTCAACTCCTGGAATGCTTCTTCGCACTTCTCGGTCCAAGTAAAAGCTACATCCTTCTTCATCAAGGACGTGAGGTGGAGTCCTACCCTTGAGAATCCCTCCACAAACTTGCAGCAATATCCTGCCAGTCCAGAGAAACTACGTATATCTGAAGCTGACTTTGGCCACGACCAATCTCAAACTTCCTGTACCTTAGCCGAGTCAACGACAAACTCGGATCCACTGATAGTATGCCCCAAGAATGCTACCTCTTGCAGCCATAATTGGCACTTGGAGAACTTTGCGTACATCTGATGCTCTCCCAGCTTGCCCAACACCAGTGCCAAATGCTGGGTATGCTCCTCCTTCGTCCGGGAGTAGATTAGAATGTCGTCAATGAAAACTTTAACAAATTTATCTAGGTAGGGTTCGAAGATACGGTTCATCAGACTCATGATTGCGAAAGGTGCATTCATGAGCCTGAAGGGCATCACCAGGAACTCGTATAGGCCATACCGAGAACTAAAGGCTGTCTTCAGTATATCCTCCTCCTAAATGCGTAACTAATAGTATCCGGATCTCAAATCCAGCTTGGAGAACCAAAAAGCTCCATGTAGCTGATCAAAAAGCTCGTCGATCCGGGGCAACAGATATGTGTTCTGGAATGTCAACCAGTTCAACTCTCAGTAGTCGATGCAGAGCCGCAACGATCCGTCCTTCTTCTTAATGAATAGCACCGGTGCTCCCCACGGTGATGTGCTCGGTCTGACAAATCCCGACTCCACTAGCTCCTGCAACTAGGTCCTGAACTCCGCTAGCTCTTTGGGGGCCATCCTATATGGTGCTCGAGATACGGGCCTTGCTCCCGACACCAACTGAATTTGGAAGTCCATATCCCTAGTCGGTGGCAATTCGGGCAATTTCTTCAGGAATACGTCGGAGAAATCTTGAACCACCGAGATATCAACAATAGAGGATTCTACTCCCGCCATCTCGAAGCAGATAATGTATACCTCCTCCCCTTACTCATAGGCCTTGACAGCTTGTACAAATGATAATAGAAGATGGGAGGCAGGTCTAATACCTTCGATGAAAATATCGGTATCCTCATGCTGTAAAGTGATCCTCCTCAACGGGCAATCGATCCGTGCATGGTTCCAGTGCAACCAAGTCATGCCCAAGATCAGATCGAAGTCCGGCATTCTCAAAATCATCGTCGGCGCTTCGAATGTCTTTCATCCAATTTTTGCCTCCATGTTACACTTGGCAGATGATAGTAGCTCTGATCCATCTGGCAGACGCACCCTCCTGGTTACACCTGTGAATCGGTCTATGCCCGCTAGTCCCTCCAAGGAGGCTTATGATACGAATGAGTGCGAAGCACCCGTATCGAACAATATATGAGCGGGCTTGCCGCTGACAAAGACTATGCATGAGGTTTTTGCTTGAGTTGTATCATGTTTGTTGTTATACTGAGGTTGGTAAGGTACTATAAAATGAAAACCAGGTTGCAATTAATTTTAAGTACCTGTAATAACCTCCTTGGGGTTTCTTGGCTCGGCGAGGTCCAAAGCATATATCTGCTCCTGTCCTCAACCCCTACCATAATGTCCTCGACATCGACCTTGACCTCATCCTTGGCCTCGACCATGCTGTGCTAGAGGGGTTGTCGGGGGTGGAGGAGGAGGTGGTGGATGAAACTGCTGAGGGCAGTCAGCTCTTATGTGCCCCGGTTGTTGACATCTATAGCAAATCACCGGTCGGTGGCCACGGTCGTCCTGTCTCCTCGGGTTATGTATCTGTAGTGGCGGGGGAGCTAGTGTTACAAAAGGCCCCTGCTCCCGCCTAATGTTGGGACGATAACGTCCCCCACCCTTCTTGTAGCTCATCACTCTACCTCTCTGGTATCACCTACTGCTCTCCCCATGGGATGACCCATCTAATGGTCTTTTTCCCCTACTCTATACCATTAGCTGGTCTGCCTCCAGCTTCTCAGTCATCTCTATGATCTGTGTTGAAGTGCCTTGGTGTTGATGTATGGTGACCGAGTGGTCTGGCAGTCTGCCCCTGATAGCTTGGAGACCGGGCGGTCTGGCAGTCTGCCCCTAGCGGCTTGGAGACCGTGCGGTCTAGCGGTTTCTCTCCTGTAGTTTGCTAGCCGGTTGTTGCTGATTGGTGACAGGGCGGTCTAGCGGCTTGACATAGGCGACTAGAAGACAGTGTCGGGTTGTCTTCTCTTCATTGTGGTTGTTGGGCGGTTAGTCTAACCACGCGACTTGTGCGGCTTGTATAGTTGCTTGTTCCTGTAATTATTAGTCCAACATTACTTATTTGTAATCTCTCCTCTCTCCTCCATTCTATAAAAGGGAGATCATACCTTGTAATAAACACATTTTTTGGATAATAAAATTCTGTTTGTCCAAAGTTTTGGTCTACTTTTTCTTGTTCGCACATGGTATCAGAGGACTCAATCTTTTCACCTAATTCTGTGAGCTTCCTCTATCCGCGTGAGCTGTCTTCTCATGACTTATCCTCGTGGCTTGCTCCTTCTTCTCGCGACCTATCTTCGCGGCTTGTTTATCCCTCCTATTTGCGCCCTGTTCGCGCGGTTTCTTTCTCATCCTTGTAGTTGCCCTTTGTGTGCGCGACCTCTCTGATTGCCCTTTCTTCTCGCCACAACCTACTCTTAAGTTGCCGCAACCTATTCTTCACGCCGCGACCTGTTCCTAGTCGCCTCACCCTCCTCTTCTCGCCGCGACCTGTTCCTAGTCATCACGACTTGTTCTTCTCTCTACGACTTGTTCTTCTCGCTGCTTTCTGCTCTCTTCTATGGCTCCCTCCGATACCTCTACCACTACTACTCTCATTGCCACTCCTCCTCCTCCTACTCCTCTTTCTCCTTCAGGTAACCTTGCACTGTTTCCAAACTCATCGGTCTCAACTACCCGGACTGGAGTTTCTCCTTCACCTTTCTTCTCCGCTCACAACACAAACATCATCATCTCACTGATGACCCTCCTCCTCTAGACTCCACTCTGTTTGATGATTGGGATGCTAACGACGCTTTTGTTTGCACTTGGCTGACAAACAACCTTTCTGATTAGTACCTCCCCATCATCCGTCATGATGAAACAGTCAAGGCTGCTTGGCTTCATCTTGTCGCTCTCTACTCAAAGGGGGCTCAGACGTCTGTGTTGGGTACATTGGAATAAATGTACCTGATTTGAAGAAGCCTCAACCTACTCAATGATATACATCAAAATGTATTTGATATGTTTTGAGTTTAGTTGTGCAGGTCAAGTATTTATAGGGAAAGCTGAAAAGTTTCTAAGTCCATGTGTCGACACCCAAAAGCAAAGTGTCGACACTTAAGAAGACTTGTGTCGACATCCAGAGAAGCAGTGTCGACACTTAGAGTAATTGTGTCGACACCAGGGATGCAGAGTCGACACCAGAAGGAAAGTGTCGACACAAACAGACTGTGTCGACACTCAATGAAGAAATGTCCAGAAAAGCAGAGTCGACGCTTAGAAGCAGTGTCGACACCCAGTGGAACTTTGTCGACATCAGAAAGTGTCGACACTTGGAGAATGTGTCGACACACAGAAGAAGACTCAACACATGAAGAAAGTGTCGACACTACGAGGCTGTGTCGACACTCAGCAAAAGTTCAACAAATTCTAAGTACAAGTGTCGACACAAAGGAGATGTGTCGACACTCAGCCAAAGTCTCAACACATGAAGAATGTGTCGACACAAAGGATCAGTGTCCACACACAGCAGAAGTCTCAACACATGAAGAAAGTGTCGACACAAGGAGCTGTGTCGACACTCAGCAAATTTCTATGAAGACTAAGTACAAGTGTCGACACCAAGCAGATGTGTCGACACTCCGCAAAAGTATCAACACTGAAGGCATGTGTCGACACTTAACAAGTTCAACACAAGAAGATGTGTCGACACAAAGGAGTTGTGTCGACACTTCCAAGAAATCAACAAAGTACTGAAGAACAAGGAGTTGTGTCGACACACATTATCAGTGTCGACACATGTTGAAGAAGCAGTGTCGAGAAGCAAATTCTACAACACAAGGAGTTGTGTCGACACCATGAAGGCTAGTGTCGACACTTAGTCTACTTGTGTCGACACTTAGTCTACAAGTGTCGACACTTAAAGACAGACTGTCTCAACATTTTCAGACAGTTACAGATATTTCAAGAAGTGACTGGATGACATGACAGCTGCCATTCCAGCCGGTCTACTACAACTGTCAGAGATGTCAGAAAACTGCTAGAAACCGGATCAGCCGGTCACCATGAAGAAGGCCTATAAATAGGCTTATTCTGTCAACAGAAGATAGAGATGAACAACAATCAGAGAAGAAGATCAAGCACTTCATTGAAGAGTTAATTTAAGTGAAGATCTAAGAAGTTGGAGAGAGAGAGCTCCTTCTAAGAAGACAGCTGTTTTAACCAGGCTGTGAAGAAAGTTTCAGACTTAGTTCTGATTCTTAAGTTGCAGTGATTGAAGATCTGTTGCAGAGAGTATCAACCCTATTGTGTTCTACATTCAAGAAGATTTGAAGAAAGCCAAGTGAGGTTGATCTCAGCAGAGTTCTTTCAAGAACTCATCAAGAAACCTGTCAACTCTTCTCTCTTATTCTGAGTTGTAGGTATATACATTGTATTCTAAATTTCTTGTAGGATCCTTAGGGATCTGAGTTGTAAGCCTGTAATTATAAAGACTGAGTGGTAGGGCCTGTGTGCCTGAGTGTAGGAGATTCATATCTCTGAGTGTAGGCCTTGTGGCTGAGTGTAGGTATTTGAAGAAGACTGAGTGGTAGGGCTGTTGAGCCTGAGTTGTAGGAGTGAGATCACTCTGAGCTGTAGGAAACATTTGGGGTTCTGAGTGTAAGATCTGAGGATCTGAAGAATAGTGGAGGAGTTTGGCCGAATCTAGTACACTACTAGATAGGCGAAGGGGGAAAGTGGATGTACCCAAACCTTGGGGAACCACTATAAAACTGTGTATACTCTGTGTATGTGTGTGATTCTGTGATTGCTGTTTTTAGTTCTGTGAAATTTGTGATATAATCTGCCTAAAAGTTTAAAAAGATAAAGTCATCTATTCACCCCCCCTCTAGGTGATTAGGTACAATTTCTTTCAAGTGGTATCAGAGTCAGGTTACTCAAAAAGGACATAACTGTCTGAGTAGATCCTGTTGGCAGATTCAGTTTAATCAAGTGCAGAATCAAGAAAATCAAGAAAATGGGTTCCACAGAGAATCACAAAGAACTTGGATCCATGAAGTTGCCAATATGCAGAAAGGAGATTTTTGGCATCTGGAAAGAAAGGATGACACTATTTATGGAAGCCTCAGACCCTAGAATTTATATCACAGTTAAAGAAGGGTCATATGTGCCTATGAAGGTATCTGTGTTAGATGCAAATCAGAGAACACCTAAGGACTTTTCTGAAATGACAAAAGATGAGATTATTCTGGCCACTATGGACAAGAGGGCTCAGAATATCATTGTAAGTGCCATAGATGATGCTACATTTCAGAACTTGATACACTGTAAAACATCAAAGGAGATGTGGGATACTCTGATAGTGTACATGGAGGGTTCAGAAGAAGTTAGACAGGACAGAAAGTCTTTGTTAAACCAAGAATATGAGAGCTTCAGACAAGGCAGGTCTGATAGCATAACAGAATGCTATAAGAAATTCTATAGGATAGTTAATGAGTTAATGTCCTATGGAAGAGATTTCAGCAATTATGAGCTGAATGATAAGTTCTTGAGGTCCCTAACAAAGGATTGAGACAGCAAGATCTGTGTCATAAGGGAAATGACCAAGTTAGCAGATATTCCTCCTCCAACATTGTTTGGAAAACTGCTATCCTATGAGATGCAGTTGATGGTAAGAAAGGAGGAGGAGAAGACTACAAGAAGTGAGCATAAAGAAAGAGCAGTGACATTCAAGACAGAAGCCACTAAGAAATATAGAAGTAAGTCTCCTTCTCCACCCCCAAAAGTTGCTGGGACTGAGTCAGATGAGACAGAATGCAAGGATTCTGAAAGCAGTGAGAGTGATGAGGATTTTGCAGCCTTCACAAGACACTTTCAGAAGTTTCTAAAGAAGAAACAGTGGAGGTCAAAGCCATCCACTTCACAGGGAAAAGATGACTATTATCAAAACAAGAAGTCATCAAAGAAAGACAGGAGAATGCCCAAGTCAAGCAAAGCAACTTTATCAAAGATTGTATGCTATTGCTGTAACAGACAAGGACATGTTGTTGCTGACTGTCCAGAGAAAAGAAAAGAGTCAACTGATAAGAAGAAGACTCAGATAAAGGGCAAAAAGGAAAGGTCCTTTGTTGCCAAGAAGGACAAAAGCCTGTCAGACATATCATCTTCAGAAACTGATTCAGAAGCAGAAGCTTACATAGGACTGTTTGCTGAAGAAGAAGAATAGGAGTTCATCCAGTTAATGAACTCAATATATGAGCAAGAGGACAATCAGTGCCAGGGACTGATGGCCTTATCAGAAGGTGACAAAATCCAGGAGCAGCCTGAACCTAGTCAGGTACAAAATTATTCTTTAAGTTCAATTTCTAGTGCTAGTTCAGACTCAGTTACATCAGCATCAAGTGATGCCAGTGGATCTGAATCTGAAGGGGATATTCATCAGTTAATTGATGAATATAGTGTACTGTTGCAAGCTTTTAAGAAAAGCAAATCCTTGGCCAAGAGTCAGGCAAAGGAGATTGCTAGTCTCAAAGAGGCTGCAACTGATTTTGAGAAGTTGATTGATCAAAAGCTAAATGAAATATCCAGACTGAAGCACATAACTGTTATTCAGATGGGGACTATAACATTTAAGAATGATCAAATCAGAAATCTGGAGATTAGTCTTCAGAAGGAGAGAGATATAGTAGCAAGGTTCTCTAAACCAAAATCAGTTCTACCTTTGATAGATGAGTTTATACCTCACAAGGGTAAAACTGGATTAGGGTTTACACAACCTGCTAGGACTGTAAAGTCCAAGTCTAAGGGCAAAGCCCCAGTACTCAACAAGCCTGGTGTAGATGAAACAACTAGGGTTATACCTAAGCAAAGGTACAAGAGATTTGAGTGCTGGTGCTGTGGCAAGGTAGGCCACTTTGCCATTGACTGCTGGCACAATTCTAGTGCCAAAGTGAGTAGCAAACTGCCTGTTGGAAAATCTGCAGATAGTTTTGTTAAGAGGCAAACTAACCAGCACCAAGGACCCAAGAATTCTTTGGGTTCTAAGGTCAACTAATCTGTTTTTGCGGGTGAGTCCAAGTGACCATGCTCCAATATGGTACTTGGACAGTGGATGTTCCAGGCACATGACTGGAACTAGGGGATTGCTAAAGGACTACACACCAATCAAGGATGGTCCTAAAGTCACCTTTGGTGGTTCTGAAAAAGGAGTCATCAAAGGTTTTGGTAACATTTCTAGCAACCTTATAACAATTACTCAAGTGGCCTATGTTAAAGGTTTGAAACATAACCTTATTAGTATAAGTCAACTGAGTGATTTAGGATATGACATCTCATTTGCCAAAGATGGTTGTCATATCAGGAGGTCAAATGATCAAGAGATCATTTTGACAGGTTATAGAAAGAGAAATGTCTATTGCCTAGACATTATGCGTGAGAATAATGTTTCTCCAGTGTGTCTTGTAGCTGATGAGAAAGTCTCTCATTGTGTCAAATGGCACAAGAGGCTAGCCCATCTCAACTACAAGACAATTGGTCAACTCTTTAGCAAAAAGTTAATGAGGAATGATCCTCAGGTTAAGTGTATTAAAGATGAGATATGTTCAGCTTGTCAAAAGGGCAAGCAGACTAGATCCACCTTTAATAGCATTGAGAACAAAGATGTTGTGAGGTGCTTATACCTCTTGCATATGGATCTCTTTGGTCCTATGTCAGTTCACAGCATAGGTAGGAAGGTCTACACATTTGTGGTTGTAGATGACTACTCAAGGTTTTCCTGGGTGTTCTTCCTTAGATAGAAATCTGAAACACCTAGTATCTTCTATAGTTTTGTCAAACAAATTCAGAATGAGTTAAACAGTACAGTAGTCAAAATAAGAAGTGACCATGGTACTGAATTCCAGTCTGATAGTATGACAAAGCTATGTGAAGAATTTGAGATATTTCAGGAATTTTCTTCACCAAGAACACCTCAGCAAAATGGCATTGCTGAGAGAAAAAATAGAACCTTGATTGAGGCTGGTAGAACCCTATTAAGTGACACAACTCTCCTAGAATATTTCTGGGTTGAGGCAGTAAACACTGCATGTCATGTAATTAATATGGCTACTATCACCAAAAGTCACAATAAGACCCCCTATGAGATTGTGAAAGGCAGAAAACCAAACCTATCCTATTTCATGATCTTTGGTTGTAAATGCTATATACTTAACAATGGAAAGTCTTACTTGACCAAGTTTGCTGCTAAGTCCCAAGAGGGGATCTTTATTGGGTACAGCAACAACAGTAAGACTTATAGGGTCTAAAACTTGACTACATAAGTTGTAGAGGAGTCGGTACATGTAGTATTTAATGAAGCTAGACTTATTAACAATGAGTTGTCTAGAAGTATTTGCAGCTCCACAGGTGTGACTAAGAAGATGGACAAGCTCACTATTGAAGAAGGATCTACTGCAAGTCAGCATGTAGATGATAGTGGCTGTTGTCCAGAGGGAGTACTAGATGCACCTGATGTAGAAGAAGACCAAGGAGTGCAGCAAGTTGAAGAAGATGAAAGAGTTCAACCTGGAGCCAGGCTGCCTCCAGCTAGTAGACATCTAAAAGATCATCCAGCCAATCAAATTATTGGTGATCTAAGTCAAGGGGTACAAACAAGGAGCAGAAATCTAAGTTCAGTACTCTACTCCAGTTTTCTATCCCAAGTAGAGCCAAAGAAATTTGAAGAAGCCATCCTAGACCCTCATTGGATTGAGGCAATGCAAGAGGAGCTGAATCAGTTCAAGAGATGCAAAGTCTGGGAGCTTGTTCCTAAACCAAAAGACCACAACATAATTGGGACTAAGTGGATCTTCAGGAACAAGATGGATAAACATGGAGTGATTATAAAGAACAAAGCAAGACTGGTTGCTAAAGGATATAGGCAGGAAGAAGGTATTGACTTTGATCAGACCTTTGCTCCAGTAGCCAGACTGGAAGTCATAAAGATGTTCCTTGCCTATGCAACCTATCAAGGGTTTAAAGTATATCAAATGGATGTTAAGTCAGCATTTCTAAATGGAAATCTGAAGGAAGAGGTCTATGTGGAACAACCATCAGGTTTTGTTGATTCAACTCAACCTAATTATGTCTATAGACTTAGGAAGGCTTTGTATGGGTTAAAACAAGCCCCTAGGGCTTGGTATGAAACCCTGTCTAGTTTCCTCATTAAGAATAAATTCACAAGGGGGAAAATAGACAAGACTCTATTCCTTAGGGAATCCAGAGGCAAGATCATACTAGTCCAAATATATGTACATGACATCATATTTGGGTCTACTTAAAATAGTCTTTGCAGAAAGTTTGCAAAACTTATGCAAGGACAATTTGAAATGAGCAGTATGGGGGAACTTAAGTTCTTCTTGGGTCTCCAAGTTAGACAGACTGAGAATGGTTTATCCATATGCCAGTCTAAGTTCACCTTAGAACTGATAAGGAAGTATGGTATGGAATCATTCAGTACCATGAAAACTCCTATGGGGTCATGTATGTCTCTTAGCAAAGATGATACAGGGAAACCTGTAGATGAGACTTTGTATAGAGGGATAGTTGGCTCCCTATTGTATTTGACTGCAAGTAGACCAGATATCATGTATGCTACATGTGTCTGTGCTAGGGACCAAGCTTGCCCTAAAGAGTCTTATTTGACAGCAGTCAAAAGGATACTGAGATATCTAAAGGGCACACCTTATCTAGGCCTTTGATACCCTAGGAATGGAGACTTTGAACTGACAGGTTATTCAGATGCAGATTTTGCAGGCTGCAAGGAAGATATGAAAAGTACAACTGGTACCTGTCAATTCCTAGGTGGAAGACTGATATCATGGAGTAGCAAGAAACAAACAAGTGTGGCTATCTCCACAGCAGAATCAGAATATGTGGCTGCAGGAAGTTGCTGTGCTCAACTTCTATGGATATAACATCAGCTTGAAGATTATGGTATTCAAGTAAGTAGAACACCACTATTTTGTGATTCTACTAGTGCTATATCTATTACAAACAATCCTATTTCCCATAGTAGGACTAAGCACATAGAAATAAAATACCATTTTCTAAGGGAACATGTGGAAAAAGAAGATATTTCACTAGAATATATTAATACAGATAATCAACTAGCTGACATGTATACTAAGCCTTTAGAAGAAACCAAATTCAATATGTTTAAAATTGAATTAGGTATGATAAACTTAGAATAAGTTTACAGAAATGGCTAAGTAAAATAGTATCGACACACAGAGTTGTCTGTGTCAAGACAGAGAAGTGGTGTCGACACTTCAGAGAAAAGGTGTCGACACATCTAGGAAGTCAGTGTCGTCACTTCAGAAAATTAGTGTCGACACATGCATGGTAGGTGTCGACACAACCAATGTGGTGTCGACACTTAAGATTTATCCAGAATTAGTCAAGTAAAGTCTCGACTAAGTGTCGAGCTAAGTGGTGTCGACACATAAACAAGTGTCGACTCATATATTCTGTCGACTTTACTTGTGTCGACACATAGTTGTCGAGACATTATAAGTCTGTGTCGACACTTATGAACAGTGTCGACACAATTTAAGTATTTTGACGCGCCCTTTCATCTTCGATCCTAGAAAGGTATAAATAGGATTTCGCCATTGTCTGTCGACACGCTCACCAAAGTTTCGAGACCAAACTTGTGTGTCGACACCTCTCTTCTCTCAATTCAAATTTCTTCAAACCCTAATGGCGCCCAAGCTCGAAGAGAATGTGAATGAAGGATATGAACTGGTGCGGCACGCATTTGATGAGGCGGAACCTGCAATCAAAGGTGTGGTAACCCTAGTTGCAGAATCTGGATTAGAATTCCTTGTTTCAGAACCCATCAAGATCTGGAAGAAGGAGGTCCTGAAATTTCTGAATGACGCAACCCGAAATTTCTGAATCAGGACTAAAGATTAAGTCAAGGGTTCATGGAGAAAAGGTGAAGGTCTCACCTAAGAGTTTGAGAAAGGTACTAAACCTACCAAGGACTAAGGAAGAAGATGAAGTTTTTGCTTCTAAGACTAGAGAAGCATTAACATGGTGTGGACTGGATTCCAAGATGAAAATAGGATCTGTTTTCAATAGGAAGGGGATGTACAGCCAAGGCAAATTCTTATCTGAGATTGTGGGCAAGGTTATCTTGAGCAAGCTTGGAGGGCATGATAGAGTATCAACTCATATGTTTGGTCTAATGACCAGAATTATCTTCAAACTACAAACTGATTGGACTGCAGTAGTGTTTGAGACGATTAAGGAAAGTATGAAGAAGCCCAATTTGGGTAGGATTCTAAGTCTTTACTTGGCTGGTAGTATACCAGAAGTAATGAGCCAAGCTGCAGGTTCTAAGATCAATCACATGAGGAAGATGGACATGAGAATCTTCTCTAGATGGGATAGAGTCTTGACCAAGAAAATGCCAACTCCTGAGAAGGTAACACCCCAGAAAAGGAAGAAGAAATCAGCCCCTGTGGCTCAAGATTCATCAAGCAGTTCTGAGGAACAAGTAGTGTTGACTCCCGATGAAGAAGAAACTGGAAATGCTGGAAAGTCTCCAGCTAGACAAGATGATGCAGAGAGGCAGGGGGAGCTACCTCAAGCTAGCCCAGTACACCAGGATTCCATCCAGGGGGAGCCTCTAATTGTGGATGAGCCAACTCCACTAGAAAGTGAACAAGCTACCCACACTATACTTGAGGTAATCACTGAGATTAATGCATTAGATTTCCATATTGAGAATGATGTTTTGTCTGATTCATTAAATAATGTTAATCAACAAACACAAAAACATAGTCAACCCCAAGATGTTGTCATGGAGGACACATCTGTTGCAGATCAAGTAGTATCTGATCAAGTTGTTGATGAGATTAGAGTTTCTCCACCCCATCCTCAACAAGAATTTACTTTGGAAGAGCTATTCCCAAACCTTCTTCAAACTGACATTGAAGTTGAGAAAGAAAGTGCTGCTGCTGAAGGGGAGAAGGCTCATATTGAGGGGGAGCAAGTAAAGAATATACAAGAAACTGCAGGCAAAGAGACTGAGGTGCCACAAGATGCTGAGCAGGTACAAAGGACTGAGAAGGAGTTACCTTCAAGCCCAAAGGACAGAGTGACTATTGATAGCACATCTGCTTCTGAAGATGAAGAGGCTGCAAGAGCCAAGAAGAGGAAGTTTCAAGTTTTCAAAAGGAGGAGCCAGAATGATAAGAAAGCTCTGCAAACAATAGCACCACAGCCTGCACCACAGCCAACACCATCTGCAGATTACAGTTCTCTGATGGTTGCAATGCAGATAAAGCTTGATGAGCAAAGACAAGCAATAGAAAAGTATATGGATGAGGGGCATAAGTCTTTGCAATTTGATCTTGCACAAGATATTAAATCCATCAGATTTGAAATGAATCTGAATAAGAAAGAAATGACTGACTGCTTTCATAAGGAAGGAAATGCAGTAGTCTATTTAGCAACTCATCAAGAGAAGATCAAAGCTCAAGTGGATGAACTTGAAGTGAAGCAAGGCTATGTTCTGGAGAATCAAATAAGAATGAATAATAATTTGACAGCTTCCCACAATGTTATTGTCACTGAACTAAAGAATATAGCAACTGCCCAGAATGCAGCCCTGACCACTACCAAAGAGGAATTTGACAAAGCTTTGCAAGAGAGCCTAACTGCTGTTACTACTACACTTCAAGATTCCCAAAAGCTCATCACTGAAAAGCTCCAAAGGTTGAAACCTTTCTACAAGGATGGAGTAAATTATCTAAATGCCCAAATAAGATTCCAGAAAGATGATCTAAGAGATCACATTGAAAGAGAAGTCATAAAGGGGGAGAGGGTGTTAGTCAAAGCAGGCTCTGATCATGCAAAATGGATTTCCAATTCCATCAGAGCCACCCTTGGATATCCTCCATTATGTGATGATGATAATGTTGCAGAGTCTGGGATTAATCCTGCATATCTTGGAGGGGAGCAAGCTGAAGTGGCTCAAGTAATATACCCTCCACCAGACTTTGACATGATACAAGCAGATATACAGTCAATGTATAGCCCTCCTGAGGGAAATCAGAAGATCATCATAGAAAAAGTAGTTCAGCCAGTGCCAGAGGCTATACTGAAAGAACAAGAAGCTTTGCTCAAAGAATAAGAGACTCTATTGTCTAAGAAAAGGTTCAGAGAGCAAGCTGAACAAAGGCCTGACTTTGAACAGTGGAGCCCCACCTCCAAGAATATCATTCTGACTGCATGGAAGGCTGCCAAAGACAATATTGTGGACAGAGGCAAATGGTATTCTGATGTGGAGTGGAGGAAGCATGAGAACAGGCAAGAAGCCATTGTGCAGTATAGAAGAAAGGCAAAGATGGGAAAGCTACCTCCTACTGCCCAGGAGCCTAGCAAGTACTTTCCCAAGCCTTATCATTACTTTGAGAGGCAAAAGATCAAGGCTGAAGAGCAGACAAAGAAGGATCTTAAAGGCAAGAAGCCTGCTGCTGCTGAAGATGTTGAAGCCCCTGTTCAAGCAAAGATACAATCTGGAAAGGGCATAGTTATCAAGGAGGCTGAGCAGAAATAGAATAAAATTATCTTAAGTTTACTATGTGTAATCACTTGTATTAAAACTTTCTGTAAACTTTTGGATAATGAAAATATTGAAGTTGTTAGAACAATGTGATATATGTTCAACTATTACATTAATTGTTCTGAGATATCTGTGTATACATGTTTTGATTAATACATGTTTATGTACTTACCCTGTTATATAATCCTGCTTTACATCATACTGTGATTTTGTTATGTATGGTGTATATCATTGACTAAGGGTTATGACTTCTCCAAATATGGGGAGATTGTTGGGTACATTGGAATAAATGTACCTGATTTGAAGAAGCTTCACCCTACTCAATGATATACATCAAAATGTATTTGATGTGTTTTGAGTTTAGTTGTGCAGGTCAAGTATTTACAGGGAAAGCTGAAAAGTTTCTAAGTACATGTGTCGACACCCAGAAGCAAAGTGTCGACACTTAAGAAGACTTGTGTCGACATCCAGAGAAGCAGTGTCGACACTTGGAGTAATTGTGTCGACACCAGGGATGCAGAGTCGACACCAGAAGGAAAGTGT
This sequence comes from Platanthera guangdongensis, assembly GCA_039583875.1. Taxonomy (NCBI): domain Eukaryota; kingdom Viridiplantae; phylum Streptophyta; class Magnoliopsida; order Asparagales; family Orchidaceae; genus Platanthera; species Platanthera guangdongensis. The sequence goes on from CM077156.1 coordinate 131,561,764, forward strand.
CGATACAAAAAGACTGTGTCGACACTCAATGAAGAAATGTCCAGAAAAGCAGAGTCGACACTTAGAAGCAGTGTCGACACCCAGTGGAACTTTGTCGACATCAGAAAGTGTCGACACTTGGAGAATGTGTCGACACACAGAAGAAGACTCAACACATGAAGAAAGTGTCGACACTACGAGGCTGTGTCGACACTCAGCAAAAGTTCAACAAATTCTAAGTACAAGTGTCGACACAAAGGAGATGTGTCGACACTCAGCCAAAGTCTCAACACATGAATAATGTGTCGACACAAAGGATCAGTGTCGACACACATCAGAAGTCTCAACACATGAAGAAAGTGTCGACACAAGGAGCTGTGTCGACACTCAGCAAATTTCTATGAAGACTAAGTACAAGTGTCGACACCAAGCAGATGTGTCGACACTCAGCAAAAGTATCAACACTGAAGGCATATGTCGACACCAAGAAGATGTGTCGACACTTAACAAGTTCAACACAAGAAGATGTGTCGACACAAAGGAGTTGTGTCGACACTTCCTAGAAATCAACAAAGTACTGAAGAACAAGGAGTTGTGTCGACACACATTATCAGTGTCGACACATGTTGAAGAAGCAGTGTCGAGAAGCAAATTCTACAACACAAGGAGTTGTGTCGACACCATGAAGGCTAGTGTCGACACTTAGTCTACTTGTGTCGACACTTAGTCTACAAGTGTCGACACTTAAAGACAGACTGTCTCAACACTTTCAGACAGTTACAGATATTTCAAGAAGTGACTGGATGACATGACAGCTGCCATTCCAGCCGGTCTACTGCAACTGTCAGAGATGTCAGAAAGCTGTTAGAAACCGGATCAGCCGGTCACCATGAAGAAGGCCTATAAATAGGCTTATTCTGTCAATAGAAGATAGAGATGAACAACAATCAGAGAAGAAGATCAAGCACTTCATTGAAGAGTTAATTCAAGTGAAGATCTAAGAAGTTGGAGAGAGAGAGCTCCTTCTAAGAAGACAGCTGTTGGAACCAGGCTGTGAAGAAAGTTTCAGACTTAGTTCTGATTCTTAAGTTGCAGTGATTGAAGATCTGTTGTAGAGAGTATCAACCCTATTGTGTTCTACATTCAAGAAGTTTTGAAGAAAGCCAAGTGAGGTTGATCTCAGCAGAGTTCTTTCAAGAACTCATCAAGAAACCTGTCAACTCTTCTCTCTTATTCTGAGTTGTAGGTATATACATTATATTCTAAATTTCTTGTAGGATCCTTAGGGATCTGAGTTGTAAGCCTGTAATTATAAAGGCTGAGTGGTAGGGGCTGTGTGCCTGAGTGTAGGAGATTCATATATCTGAGTGTAGGCCTTGTGGCTGAGTGTAGGTCTTTGAAGAAGACTGAGTGGTAGGGCTGTTGAGCCTGAGTTGTAGGAGTGGGATCACTCTGAGCTGTAGGAACCATTTGGGGTTTTGAGTGTAATATCTGAGGATCTGAGGAATAGTGGAGGAGTTTGGACGAATCTAGTACACTACTAGATAGGCTAAGGGGGAAAGTGGATGTACCCAAACCTTGGGGAACCACTATAAAACTGTGTGTACTCTGTGTATGTGTGTGATTATGTGATTGTTGTTTTTAGTTCTGTGAAATCTGTGATATAATCTGCCTAAAAGTTTAAAAAGATAAAGTCACCTTTTCACCCCCCTCTAGGTGATTAGGTACAATTTCTTTCAGTCTCACATCTATACTCTGTGTGCGGACCTCTTTACTCGTCCCTCCATGTCTCTTGTCGCTGCTTACTAACAAGTTCAGGCTCTCGGAGCCGAGATTCTCTAGAATCGCCCCTTCTCTGTGGATCTGACTGAGCAAGACAAACACTTCCAGGAGCTTCTGGTTGTGTGCTATCTTCTGCGACTTCCCGAGTCTTATGACATAATCCGTCAACAGATCCTTGGCAAGACGAATTCTCCCACCTTGGATGCCACTACTGCCCGCATCATCGCAGTTACCTCTCTGCTACAACGTCCACTGTTATCCTCCCCTCCTCAACCGGACCACTATGCTCACCAGACTCAGCGGAGTGGCTCTGGTGGCCGTAACCATCATTCTGGCGAGCGTGGTCCTCATTTTCTCTGCTTTCACTGTGGCCGCACCGGCCATACAGTTGATCGTTGTTGGGATAAGCATCCTCATCTTCGACCCACTGGGGATGCTTCCACCTCCTCTTCGAAGTAATCCACCTCGATGGTCACGTCTTTAGGTAGTACCCACGTTGTTACTCAAGGTAAATGACTGATCGACTCTAGTGCTACCAATCATATGACCGACAATTCTCAGTATATTTCTCTCCTAGAAACACATGATCGGTTACCCCCGGTCTTTGTTGCGGATGGCTCTCCCTCACCGACCAATGGGATGGGAGTGGTTCAAGTCACTCCGTCACTTCGCTTGGCGGATACTCTCTACGTGCCCAAGTTCCCTTGCAATTTATTATATGTTACTTCTCTGTGCAAGCAACTACATTGTTCCATCACATTCACTCTTACTTCTTGTTTTTTTCAAGATCCAGACTCCCAACGGACGATTGCTACTGGTACTGAGAGCGGCGACCTCTACTTCCTTAACAACATTTCCGCTCTGTCCACCTTCTCCTCCTCTTATACTGATCTTCTCCAGTGGCACCTTTGCCTTGGTCATGCTCCTCCACAACTTCTTCATCAGCTTCTGCCCCACCTTCCACCATAGAGTCCTCTTAACTATGATGTATATCAACTTGACAAGCATCACCGCTCCTCCTTCCCACCGAAGCAAGACCGTGGATCTTCCCGTCCATTTGATCTAGTTCACTCTGATATCTGGGCTCCTGCTCATACCCTCACCATAGGTCGGTGTAGTTAATATTTTGTAATTTTTATTGACGATTTCTCCCATTGTACGTGGGCGTATCTCTTAAAAGATCACTTTGAATTATTCTTTGTATGGACATCGTTTTATTTTATTATTAAGACTCAGTTTGATGTCTCTATTAAAATCTTTTGCTCTGATAATGCAAAAGGATTATCGTAGTCATGATTTTTCTTCTTTCTGTATGCAAAATGAGATTGTTCATCAAACTAGCTGTGTCTATACCTCACAGCAAAATGGCATGGCGGAACGCAAAAAATGTCACCTCATCGATGTCGCGTTCACTCTGCTGACGCAAATGCAGGTTCCTCGCTTCTATTGGGCTATGATGTTCTCATCTCCTACTATCTCATCAATCGCATTCCCTCCACGGTTCTCCACGGTAAAACCCCATTCTTCATTCTCTATCCGGGCAAGGATCTGTTTCCTCTCACTCCGCGTGTCTTTGGGTGCACGGCCTTTGTGCACTCTCCCTCAATCACCTATGACAAACTCTCCCCACGCACTGCCAAATGTGTTTTTCTGGGTTACTCTACCACTCAGAAAGGTTATTGTTGTTTTGACCCTGTTCTTCGCAAGTAGTTCGTCTATGTGGACGTAACCTTTTTCTAAAATGCATCCTATTTCTCTCGCGACTACTCTTCTTTTCCTGATGTTCCTGCTTCTCCTACCGTCCCCTCCGTCCCATCTACACCTACCAAGATTTCTCCTCCTCCACCGTATCCACCAGCTCCGCCTCTTTCCCCGCCTCTGCTATCTTCCTCTTCTCTATCACCATTTCTCTACTCCCGGTCCAGCTCTCTCCGCCACGCATACACCAAAAACTGAGGAACATGCCGACCTGGATCTTCCCATTGCTCATCGCAAAGGGGTGCGAACATGTACCTAGTACTCGCTAGCTGCTGTTATTTCCTATGCTCGTCTTACTCCTTCTCGCAGGACTTTTACATTGTCGATCTCTGGCACTGCCACTCCCCGCACCTACCAGGAAGCCCTTACTATTCCTCATTGGAAGGAAGCCATGGATGAGGAAATTGCAAACCCTCACTGAGCGGGGTACATGGACCCTTGTTCCTCCTCCATTGGACACCGATGTTGTTGGCTGTCGGTGGGTATTTGTTGTGAAGTTCAGTCCAGACGGCAATGTGGATCATTACAAGACACGCTTTGTAGCCAAAGGCTTCACTCAGACTTAAGGTATTGATTATTTTGACACCTTATCTCTCGTTGCTCGTCTCAGCACTATTCATGTTCTCCTCTCCGTGGCCGTCAAAAGGGATTGACCAATTTCCCGACTGGTTGTCAAAAATGCCTTTCTCTACGGTGATCTTTAGGAATATGTCTACATGGAGCAACCTCCTAGGTATGTTGCTCAGGGGGAGACACTGGTATGCAGGCCGAAGAAGGACATCTATGGCCTAAAGCAAATCCCTCAGGCTTGGTTTGATAAGTTTAGTGGCATTGTGGCGGCCGTGGGTTTTACTAGGAGTTTGGCCGATCACTTATTGTTCATTTGCAAAACCTCCCTGGGTATGGTGGTTCTTGTCGTATATGTGGATGATATTCTTCTCACTGGAGATGACTAGGCTGGGATAGCCTTGACAAAGAAACATCTCCGTCAATACCTGGTAACGAAGGATATGAGTTTCCCAAAATACTTTATGGGGATAGAAATCTCTCGAAAGCCCAACTCCTTGGTCCTCTCTTAACGTAAGAATGCTCTTGATCTTCTTAAAGAGATAGGGTTGACTGGGGCTAAACCTACTCGATGCCCCATAACTACTAGAGAAGATAAAACCTGGACAGATGACTCGCCTCATCTATCAGATGTTATGAGGTACAAGCATCTGGTCAGCAAACTCATTTATCTAATGGTAACCAAATACGACATCTCCTACGCTGTAGGTAAGGTTAGCTAGTTCATGCAAGCTCCTAGGGAGTGTCATCTGCAGTCTGCCCTGAGGATATTGGAATATGTTAAAGCGGCGCTAGGTAAAGGACTACTGTTTTAAAAGAATGGTCATTTGAAGGTTGAAGCATACTCGGATTCTAGCTATGCTGATGACAAAGGAGATCGCAAGTCCACATCGCGCTTTTGCACATTTGTGGGGGGAAACCTTGTGAGCTGGAAGAGCAAGAAATAGTCTGTCATCTCTAGATCTAGTGTAGAAATGGAATATCGAAGTATGACATCGACCACATGTGAATTAAAGTGGTTGCGGGCTCTCATGCTTGAATTAGGAGAGGTCTACAACCATCCCCTACCTATGTTTTGTGACAACAAGGCCGCTATATATATCTCTAAAAATTTGGTCTTCCATGAGAGGACAAAGCACATTGAAGTCGACTGCCATTTTATTCGGGAAGAGATTTTGAAGAAACAGATCTATACTCCCTTTGTTACCTCCGACAACGAGTTAGCAGATATCTTCACCAAGCTTATGTTTGCTTCCTTTTTTTTCACATTTGCAACAAGTTGGGCATGATTGATATATATGCTCCAACTTGAGTGGGAGTGTTGATGTGTGGCGACCGGGCGGTCTGGTGGTCTGCCCCTGGCGGCTTGGAGACCGGCGGTCTGCCCCTGACAGCTTGGAGACCACGTGGTCTGGCGGTTTCTCTCCAGTGTTTTGCTAGTCGGTTGTTGCTGATTGGTGATCGGGAAGTCTGGCGGCTTGACACAGGAGACTTGAAGACAATGTCGGGTTGTCTTCTCTTCATTGTGGTTGCCGGGCGGTTAGTCTAACCGTGCGGCTTGTGCAGCTTGTATAGTTGCTTATTCCTGTAATTATTAGTCTCACATTCCTTATTTGTAATCTCTCCTCTCTCCTCCATTCTATAAAAGAGAGGACATACCTTTGTAATAAACACATTTTTTGGATAATAAAATTATGTTTGTCCAAATTTCCGGTCTACTTTTTCTTGTTCCCACACATGGGAAATGAACAGTAGAGCCTGCTTGGTAGAGTCCCTAAGTCCTCGATAGAATATCTTTGTATTCCTCCTATCATCGAGATCGTGTATCACCGAGGACCTGGCCTGATGGGAAAATTCCCTCTAGTACTCTATCACTGATCGGGTCCCCTGCCTGAGGTTCAAAAACCTCTCCTCCAACTCATCTCTATCCGTAACAGAAACGAAGTGATCCAAGAAGGCCTGGCTGAACTCATCCCAAGAAATATCTGATAGCTCCCTATCTGCATATGTGAAGTCCAACATGGACTTCCACCACTTATTTGTATGAATATCCAGTACATAAATCGCCAAAGGAACTGCCTGCCTGATAGGGCAGCTGATGCCTACAAGCATCTCCTGAATGGCCTCGAGCCACTCCTCCATATTTACCACATTCTCTGTCTCGTGGTACATCGACGGGGATAGATTGTTGAAGGCACTCAGCCAATTCGATCCCGGATTTGTCTGCTAGGCCGGGGCCTGCTGATCCCTGAAGCCATCGAGGATGGCCGTCAGAGTCTGCCCCATATCCGTCTGCTGGAAAGGTATGATAGCCGGAGGGGGAGGAACCATATCTTGTGGTACATCGACCTATGGTGGCTGCATAAAAGTAAGGTTTATATTAGGATTGACCTAACTCATTGCTTAAATGGAGTATTTACTATGACTTTTACACATGGGCACACCATTGCTTCCGCTGTATAGTTTGTTCGCATACTAATGCTCGAGCGGGGTGTTCCAGTAATATGAACTTCTTTCTCATATGATCATTTGTTAAATCCAGACCTGTTTGTAATGTAATGCCCCAAATCTCAGTGGTGACTGGGCTGAGAAGAGTGGACAACACGGCCTGGGACACATGCGTGTCCCAAAGCCGTGTCCTACTCTGTGTGAGGTATACGGCCTGGGACATGGGCATGTCCATGACCGTGTCCTGCACTCGAGTGCTGGCAGGGTCGTGTCCTGCTATGCGCTCGATGTTCTCTCGAGTGTGCTCGACAAATGCGCTCGATGATCCTTGAGTGGGGCACACGGCCTGTGACACAGGCGTGTCAAGGGTCGTGTCCTTCTCTGTGCTTGATCAGGATGATGAACACGAGCTGGACACGGGCGTGTCTGAAGCCGTGTCTAGCTCACGGCCTATGAAACGGGCGTGTCACACAGCCGTGTCCTGGTATAGGTAAGTCGGTTTTTGTGCCGCTTAAGGTATATGGCCTATGACACGGGCGTGTCGCAAGCCGTGTTCAGCCTAGAAAAGTGATTTTCAGGGCTTTTCGTGGCCATTCATTCCTTTCACCTAAGATCCAACGGTCCTGAGATCTCCCTGCGGTTATAATTCTATGAGTTGAGGATAACTCTCTCATCATCAAAGGCTTCTCTCTCTTTCTAAGAAGATAGAGAGTGAGGAGAGCAAGGGAGTAGGAGGATGAGGAATCCGGCTACCGGTGGAGCTTTAGAGCCCCGAATCGCGTGCCGAGTCCAGATTCATGGAGGCAAGGCTGTTGTGGTGCTTTTCATCCGGCTAGGTTTCCATGGCTCCAAAGCAATCGTAAAGGGTAACGATCTTTCTTCCTTGGACATGTGAAGTCCTTAATTTGACATATGCATGGGTTCCCCCACCAAAAGGTGGCTTGTTGAGGGATTCCCCTTGGGTTGATTTTGGATATCCCCAAGATGTCTTGCATGTAGATCCGGAAATATGTAGTACGAAATAAACATACTGTGTGAAGCCCATCTGGACAGGTTGGTTTGGATTGGTGATGTTTTATTTTGCATACAGGAGAAGACTCCGCGTATAAATGAATATGTTTGCGGACTCAACGGGTTATGTCTGTGAAGTATAGTAGCACGAAGTACTGGAGTGAAAGTCTAGGAAAATACCCGCACAGTGCTTGTGATGTATGCTATGAAAGACCAGTGTTTCTGGCACCGCAGATGGCTGTAAGGATTGCTGGATGGTTGATCCAGATAAGGTTAGGATTAGGAATGGAAAGTGAGTTCTGTAGCTAACGTCGGGCGATAGTGAGTGTCGCTGGCGATGGCTCCTAGCTAACCTGAGATTGTGAAGCCAGTCCCTCGGGGACAGTGTGGCTATTTATGAGCTTGGTGGGCTCTTAAAAAGGCCTCGTGCCTAACAAATAAGGGGAGGTCGACCCGCGTCAGTGAACTGACGATTTGAGCAACGCGAAATGGCCAAACTGTCTCCGCGTTATGGTTATCCGCCATGAGTGCCTGGTCGCCTGGCATTCGGCAGAAACACATAATGAGAGCCTTGGGACTATGTGCGCCACCAGGTAGCGATGCCATGGGGGGCTACGGGCCAAATCCTGGGTCGTTACAACAAGGCCATCCAGTAGCGATGTCATGGGGGGCTACAGGCCAATTCCCGGGTCGTTATAACAAGACTAAAGTCTCCGACTGAAAGCCGTGGAGCAAAATGCTCTTGTTTGTCGTTGGGCTTCGGGCCTTGAATGGCGGTGGGCCACTGGTATATCCGGTACACCAAGAATGTGCTCTAAATGCACGAAGCGTCAGGCCGCGTGGTCGACGTTTGTGATATGTTGATTATGCGTGAATGCACTTTGTGTGATATATCTGCCTGTGACATGCTATTCCTGTAGGGAAAGAATACCACTGCCCCAGGTAAGGGGTATGGTCGTTATAAATTAGTCAGCTGAATGCTGACCGTTGCCTTGTTTACCACCGTACGGTGGTTTGTCCCATGCAAGTGCAGGAGAGCCGAGTGGAAAATAAGGGGTTGAAGCCCTTGTTGTTGTTGTTACTGTTGCTGCTATGCCGGCCCTCGAAGGCCAAAGGTCATATGATAGTATTTCCATGTGTGGCCGGTCTGCGTGCTGATGTATGGAAGTCATATGTATAAAGCTTAACGGTAAGGCCATAAGGCCAGACTTGCTGTGTACTTGGAAAATATTCATGAAGTTATATATAAATGCTGGTTTATATATTGTGGACATTTAGATGAGTTGAGTTCAAATAACTTAAAAGCTTCCACTAGAATGCTCTGAGTTAGGATGCGCAACTCTGATATTAACCTGTAACTTCGCCGCCTGTTTGTGGTATATGGTGTGGGGCGCCGGCCGGACCTTATATTATATGTCATGCAACAGATGGGGGTGTTACATTTTGGTATCAGCTTGTCTCGGTCTTCATCTTTCGAATTTGTGGTCGAATTTTTTTGTGGGGTGGCAAGCACGTGTAAGTGCGACCCACTATAACATTAATGAACTCAAGAATGTCCACTAAGGAATGCAAATACACCTGTTTGGGGAACCTGTGCGTTCCTGGTAATTCTTTTGGCACTATGTTAGTTTCTTACTTGTGTGTTTCACGACTGTAGGCGACTAGCACGAATGCGGGGCAGCAAGAACCCCAGCATTCGATAGGAATGAACACGCCAACTATGGTACCAACACCTCCTCCTTCGGTAGAGATGGTCTGATTGATCACTGATGTGGTCTTCGAAATGATCAAGGCCCAATATGAGGGACATGTGGAACCCTCTGTTCCGGTGGTGCGTCCCATGTCGGTCGGTGTACTTGAGTAGACGGCAAGGGGAAGAGCATCAGCTTCGCCATTGAACATGTGCCTGAGCCAAGGAGTGTACACGGTTGAGGAATACTTTCATGCATTTGTTGCACCGAGACAACATCCAAAGTTTGTGTTTGAAACCGAGGAGACTAAGATCAACATGTTTTATAATGGGTTATGTCAGGAACTACGTTTTTTTGTTGATGGGTCCTAAGTTACTGGGATTCCAAACATTGGTGGAGTCAGCTAGACTATTGGAGATGGACTTGGCAAAAGCCCACCAAATGCCTGAGATCAGGGAATTGAGTTCTCCACGGGTTGGAAAGTCTGCGCACCGCAAGAGGTGGAAACACGAGACTAGAGCATTGAAGAGTCAAGCTTCACATGCTTATTATACTTGTGGCAAGAAAGGACACCTTGCCCGAGAGTGTTGGGATGGTGGCCAGAAGCCAAAGAAGCAACACAGGTGCTACTCATGTGGCAAAGGACATAAAGCCCGAGATTGTCGAAGTGGACCTTAGATGACAACAAACAAGAAGGGAATTTCGCGTTTATGTACATCAATAATTGTGCTCATGTACTGTGCATGTGTTGTGTGTACAAACCTGTAGTTAGTCTTTTAATGGAGGCTGCCAGTGTTCCTTTTGTGCTTATATTGGTATAATACAGATACGATTGGGATAAGTGCTTGCACGGTAGTCGTGAACATGAATAGTACATGGGGGTAAAGTGGGGGCATCTAGGCCGTAACTATCAGGTTGGTCAACCAAAGGTTGAAAAGAAGACAGGAGCATCATATGTTGACAAGGGAAAGGCAGTGGTGGACTCCTCTGCATCCCAGGCTGCTTTTGTTATTTCATACCTTGTTTGTAGCTTGTGTATGATGTGTTTGTATTCGGCTTTGTCCTGATACGAGACTGTCCGACGAGAGCACTGTTTGATGCTAGTACTTCTCATTCATTTCTATATGTGGACTTTGTGTCATGGATCGGTGTACCGATTCGTATGGTGGCAGATAACGTGAAAGTGTTATAACCAAATGGATGTGTAATGTATGCGGATAGGTTTTGTTTTGTGGAGGTATGAATATGAAGTCGGGATTTCGGGTTGGATGCCTCAGGGCTGCAGATATCGGAGTTTGATGTAATCTTTAGCTTGGACTGGATCTCGGTGTAGCGTGGCGATATAGATTGCGAGTCAAAGGAAGTCACACTAAAGCAGAATACCGAACGAGAAACAAAGTTCGCTGGTATGCAAAGGTCGAGCATGACATTGATGTCTGCTCTTCAAGTGGTTAAGGCAGTTCGGAAAGACGCAGAGTTGTTTTTCACGCTTGTTGAGGCTGTTGAGCCAAAGGCCAGTGTGTATGATGTTCTGATTGTCGGATTTTGCTGATGCGTTTTAAAAGGAGCTTCCAGGATTACCTCCATAGTGGGAGATTGATTTCTCGATTTTCGATTGAGCTGGTGCCATGTGCAAAACTTGTTGCCCGCTCTCCATATCGAGTAGCGCGAAAGGAAATGGCCGAACTAAAAGTTCAACTGCAAGAGTTGTTGGAACAGGGTTATATACGCCCAAGTATGTCACCTTGGATTGCACCTGTTCTTTTTATGAAAAAGAAGGACGGTAGTGTACAACCCCATATTCGCGAAGAGTGGGCCCCAAACAAGGCAAGCATGTTTTAAGCTTTTTGGAGATTTTGCACTCTCGGTGGCCAATTTTGGCTCTAGCTTGGAAATATACTAGTAGAGGAGGAAAAATTGGCCTCCCCCAATGACCCCTTTATTGGGGGGCGGGTGCGGCAAGTTGGCTAGCACTCGCCACGGCCTGTTGAGTTCGAGGTAGGGGCGGGTGAGACGGCCGGGGACCGGTCTCGCGCGGGAAGTCTGCAGGCGGGCGAGACCGTCGCGACCTGGTTCTCGCCCGGACGGTCTGCTCGCGGGCGAGACCGCTGTTGCCTGGTTCTCGCCCGGGCGGCCTGCTCGCGGGCGAGACCGTTGCGGCCTGGTTCTCGCCCGGGCGGCCTGCTCGCGGGCGAGACCGCTGCACCCTAGTTCTCGCCCGGGCGGCCTGCTCGCGGGCGAGACGGCCGGGGGTCGGTCTCGCGCTGGAGGCCTGCTCGCGGGCGAGATGACCATGGGCCAGTCTCACGCGGGAGGCCTGCTCGCAGGCGAGACGGCCGGGGGGCGGTCTCGCGCGGGAGGCCTGCTCACGGGCGAGACGGCCGGGGGCTGGTCTCGCGCGGGAGGCCTGCTCGCAAGCGAGACCGCCGCGGCCTGGTTCTCGCCCGGGCGGCCTGCTCGCGGCGAGGCGGCCGACGGCCTGGTCTCGCCCAAGCGGCCTGCCCGGCGGCCTGGAATCGCCTCGGGTGTTTGGGGCGGGGTGTTGCCGACATGCTTTTACCGCTATGCCCCTGGGGGTGTTTTTACCTCTCTGCCTCCCGGTGTGGGTGTTTCCTATTGGCCCAAAGTCTATTTGTCCCAAGGGCATTTTGGTCATTTTACCCCCAGGACTTGGGAAAACTATAAATAGACCCCCTTGGGTGCCTTTGGAGAGGGACTTTTTTGTCTTCCTCCACCCTTAGCTTCTTCTTGGTAGAGTAGAGAGAGCTCTCCAAGGCACCCAGCCTAGCCCTTTGGTGAGGGAGGGGAAGAGTTCTGGTGACCTTCCGGGTGTGTGGTGGGACCTCCGCGCTAGAGCCGAGGGTCTATTCATAGTTTCCTAAGTCTCCAGTCTGTGACGTTCTCCTGAGTGTAGTAGGTGTGAGGTCACCCCTCTTTAGGGACCCCGAACTCCACAGAGGCCATTTTTGTTTTCAACACTTTGGTGCGGTGAGCGTGGAGAGTGGCCAGCACAGAAGATCTCGGGAGAGTGTCATGACTGGAGGTCAGGGAGGAAGTGATGATCTCGGCGAGCTCCCCAACCTAGGACCCTTTGTGGGGAGGCAAGAGTTCATGACCTCCATCTAAGGCATCATGGAGATGCTGCGAAGCATTGCTCCTCAGGGTGGCAGCTCCACCCCAACCCCCTAGGAGCTAGCTCCCCCCCCTCTCGACGAGATGACCCCAGTGGGGGGAGAAGGAAGTGCACCAGGAAGAAGGCCGGGGAAGGAAAGGATGGGAGATGGGGTCGAGCGAGACCTCACCGGCCGGGAGCTGTTCTCTAGCCCGGCGAGTGCCAACCTCCCAAGCGAGCAGGTCGCGCGAGTGGACCAGGCGAGACCCCCCCTCAGGGGGTCACCCTTCAGCGAGCTGATCATCTCAGCTCCCGTTCCCGAGGGGTTCTGAGAGCATGACATGGCTTACTATACCGGGAAGGATGACCCCGTCCAACACCTGCAGTGGTTCGAGGATGTCATCTTCATCAGGCCAATGACGAATGCCTTCAAGTGTCGCCTCTTTGCGATCATATTGAAGGAGAAGGCGAGGGACTGGTTTCATCAACTCCCTTCGAGGTCGATCTATGGGTTTGAGGACTTGAGCCGGAGCTTCCAGCTCTGCTTCTCCACCTCCAGGAAGAGGAAGAGGAGTCCTGAGTCCATCTTCCTGATAAGGCAGGGGGCCGAGGAGTCGCTGACCCGTTACGTTGACAGGTTCCAAGAAGAGATCCTGGAGGTCCAGGAGATGTCAGGGTATGCTCTCCAGATGACTTTCACTGTTGGGCTGAAGGAGGGCTTCTTCAAGACAAGCTTGACCCGGAAGGCCCCCCTTTCCTTCGAGGAGCTGATGGAAAGGGCGGCAGAGGAGATAGCTATGGAGGCAGCCAACCCGGCATTTGTCAAGAGGTTGGCGAAGTTGATGGAGGTGGAGTCAAAGGAGCAGGGTGGCTCAAGGCATCAGGAAGGGAGAAGAAGAGAGGAGCAGAGAGCTCAGGGGTTCCAAGGACAGGAGGGTCCGGAACCAGGCTGGAGGCAGCATGGAGGACCTACATAAGGTCCAGGAAGAGCTCTCATCTAAGGAGGGGGAAACTTTCATGGGGGCCAAGGGAGGTATAACTTCCAGAGGCAAGCCCCAAGGCAGTTCTTGCCCCCGTCGTAGCAAGCCTTGGTGATAGGAGGGGGAAGAGGTAACATGAGAGAACGCCCAGCCCGCCGAAAGAGGGGAGAAAGAGCATTACTGTACTGTGACTTCCACCAGGTGGAGGGGCACGCCACGGCTACCTGCCCCGAGTTCTTGGAAGTGAGGGTGGCGAGAGGCCCTGCCCAGCCGCAGCCGCCGGTGCGGGTAGAAGAGGTTCTACCCGGAGAAGGGGGCGATGATATATGCGAGGACCGGGTCGACGTGGGAACCCGAGGTGGTATAGGAGTGATCCGCAGTGGAGTGGGGGTTGAGGCCACTCGGAAGACAAGCCTCCATGTCATGTACCGACGGAGCGTCGCCTCATCCTCCCAGACCCTGCCCCTAGAGGAAAAGATCACCTTCTCGGTGAAGGACCCGCCAGATCATGAGGATCTGTTCTGCGATGCGCTGGTCATCCAGACGGCCATTGAAGGCTACACTTTCTCCCGGATCTTGGTTGACAACGGAAGCTCCGTCAACATCGTTTTTAAGAAGGCGTTTGACGAGATGAAGGTGGAGCCAAGGAGGGTGTTGGCCTCGGATGGACCCCTGTTCGGATTCTCAGGGGAGAGGAAGGAGGTCGAGGGTGGAGTGGGGCTCCAAGTAAAATTGGGGGGAGTCTCAAGGAACTGCCGGTTCGTCATTGTTGACGCTCCAAGCAGCTACAACGTCATCTTCGGAAGACCCCTCATCAGCATCTTCCGTTGCGTGCCATCTTCGTTCCACCAGTGCCTCAAGTTCAACTCAGGGGGAATCCAGGTTAGGGTCAAGGGAGACTCCAGGATGTCAAGACAGTGTTACGTCACGGCCGTCAACACCATCTCTTGGCTGGCCAAGGCAGAGGAGATGGAGAAGGTCATGAAGAGCTTGAGCAAGATGGAAGTGTCCGAGGAGAAAGAAGCGGAAGACGGCCATCATGCCCAGGCCCCTTGAGGGTGTCTCGCCTTACGGTAGTTTTTTTCCCTTTTCTTGTCTTATAACAAGTGCTACCCCTGACCAGCTGAGTCAGGGTACCATGTAATCCATATCTTCCCCGTTTGAGGATGTAGGATGTGGTAAGGTTTGATTGAGATGCTTAGTCCCTTTGCTCCGATGATGATTCCGTGGCCAGGCTCCCACTAGCTGACAGGGCAGGTTGATCTCTCGTGGTAGCCCAAGTCCCTTTGCTCCGATGATGATTCCGTGGCCAGGCTCCCACTAGCTGGCAGGGCAGGTTGATCTCTCATGCTAGCCCAAGTCCCTTTGCTCCGATGATGATTCTGCGGCCAGGCTCCCACTAGCTGGCAGGGCAGGTTGATCTCTCGTGGTAGCCGAAGTCCCTTTGCTCCGATGATGATTCCGCAGCCAAGCTCTCACTAGCTGGCAGGGTAGGTTGATCTCTCGTGGTAGCCCAAGTCCCTTTGCTCCGATGATGATTCTGAGGCCAGGCTCCCACTAGCTGGCAGGGCAGGTTGATCTCTCGTGGTAGCCCAAGTCCCTTTGCTCCGATGATGATTCCGCGGCCAAGCTCCCACTAGCTGACATGGCAGGTTGATCTCTCGTGGTAGCCCAATTCCTTTGCTCTGATGATGATTCCGCGGCCAGGCTCTCACTAGCTGGCATGACAGGTTGATCTCTCGTGGTAGCCCAAGTCCCTTTGCTCCGATGATGATTCCGCGGCCAGGCTCCCACTAGCTGGCAGGGAAGGTTGATCTCTCGTGGTAGCCCAAGTCCCTTTGCTCCAATGATGATTCCACAGCCAGGCTCTCACTAGCTGGCAGGGCAGGTTGATCTCTCGTGGTAGGCCAAGTCCCTTTACTCCGATGATGATTTCGCGGCCAGGCTCTCACTAGCTGGCAGGGCAGGTTGATCTCTCGTGGTAGCCCATGTCCCTTTGCTCCGATGATGATTCTGCGGCCAGGCTCTCACTAGCTGGCAGGGCAGGTTGATCTCTCGAGGGTGGGCAGGTAGGTCTCACCTCGAGAGGGATTCCGCTGTCAGGCTCTCACTAGCTGGCAGGGCCGGTGGTACCTCTCGTGGAGGCTAAGTGTTTTAACCCCGAGGCCATCTCGTCACCCAGGCTCCCATTAGCTAGCTTGATAGGTTGACCCCTCGGGGAGGCTAAGTGTTTTCACCCCGAGGCCGCCTCGTCACCCAGGCTCCCATTAGCTGGCTTGACAGGTTGAACCCTCGGGGAGGCTAAGTGTTTTCACCCAGAGGAGGTCTCGCCACCCAGGCTCCCATAGCTAGCATGGCAGGTTGACCCCTCCAGAGGGTGAAGTATTTTCTGCCCGGAGGGGGTCTCGCCACCCAGGCTCCCATAGCTGGCATGACAAGTTGACCCCTTCGGATGGTGAAGCATTTTTTACCCGGAGGGGGTCTCGTCACTCAGGCTCCCATCAGCTGGCATGACAGGTTGACTCCCCGGGGTGCCGCACAAGAAAATTACACTCAGCGAATACGTTGGGTTGGACGTTTCTTTCCGAGTTTGTGCTAACCTCGAAAAGAGCGGGGATTGTGTACAACCCCGTATTCACGAAGAGTGGGCCCTAAACAAGGCAACCACGTTTTTAAACGTTTTGGAGATTTTGCACTCTCGGTGGCCAATTTTGGCTCTAGCTTGGAAATATACTAGTAGGGGAGGAAAAATTGGCCTCCCCCAATGGCCCCTTTGTTGGGGGAGGGTGTGGAAAGTTGGCTAGCACCCGCCCCGGCCTGTTGAGTTCGAGGTAGGGGCGGGCGAGACGGCCGGGGGCCGGTCTCGCGCGGGAAGTCTGCAGGCGGGCGAGACCGTCGCAGCCTGTTTCTCGCCCGGACGGTCTGCTCGCTGGCGAGAGCGCTGCGGCCTGGTTCTCGCTCGGATGGTCTGCTCGCGGGCGAGACCGCTGCGGCCTGGTTCTCGCCCGGGCAGCCTACTTGCGGGCGAGACCGCTGCGGCCTGGTTCTCGCCTGGGCATCCTGCTTTCGGGCGAGACCGCTGCGGCCTGGTTCTTGCCCGGGCAGCCTGCTCGCGGGCGAGATGGCCGGGGGCCGGTCTCGCGCGAGGAGCCTGCTCGCGGGCAAGACGGCCGGGGGCCGGTCTCGCGCGGGAGGCCTGCTCGCTGGCGAGACGGCCGGGGTCCGGTCTTGTGCGGGAGGCCTGCTCGCGGGCGAGACGGCCGGGGGCCGGTCTCGCGTGGGAGGCCTGCTCGCGGGCGAGACCGCCGCGACCTGGTTCTCGCCCGGGCGGCCTGCTCGCGGCGAGATGGCCGGCGGCCTGGTCTCGCCCAAGCGGCCTGCCCGGCGGCCTGGAATCGCCTCGGGTGTTTGGGGCGGGGGGTTGGCGGCGTGCTTTTACCGCTGTGCCCCTGAGGGTGTTTTTACCTCTCTGCCCCTCGGTGTGTGTGTTTCCTATTGGCCCAAAATCTATTTGTCCCAAGGGAATTTTGGTCATTTTACCCCCAGGACTTGGGAAAACAATAAAATTGACCCCCTTGGGTGCCTTTGGAGAGGGACTTTTTTGGCTTCCTCCTCCCTTAGCTTCTTCTTGGTAGAGTAGAGAGAGCTCTCCAAGGAACCCAGCCTAGCCCTTAGGTGAGGGAGGGGAAGAGTTCTGGTGACCTTCCGGGTGTGTGGTGGTACCTCCGCGCTAGAGCCGAGGGTCTGTTCATAGTTTCTCAAGTCTCTGGTCCGTGACGTTCTCCCGAGTGTAGTAGGTGTGAGGTCACCCCTCTTTAGGGACACCGAACTCCACAAAGGTCATTTTTGGTTTCAACAGGTAGCCTGCGATTGTGTATTGATTATCGTGAATTGAACAAGTTGACGGAGAAACATAAATATCCAATTCTACGGATAGATGATTTGTTTGATTAATTGGTGGGATCGAAAGTATATTCAAAGCTGGATTGGAAATCGGGCTACTACCAGTTGCAAATTCGGGAAGGTGACATTCCCAAGGCGGCGTTTGGAACACACGACGGGCATTATGAGTTTACGGTAATGCCGTTTGGACTATCTAATGCACCGAACGTTCCAAGAGTACTTGGACATGTTTGTGATTGTCTTTATTGATGTTATCTTGGTGTACTCTCAATCTAAAGAAGATCATGCGAACCATGTACGGTTGGTGTT
The DNA here is from genome assembly GCA_039583875.1 of Platanthera guangdongensis. Classification (NCBI taxonomy): domain Eukaryota; kingdom Viridiplantae; phylum Streptophyta; class Magnoliopsida; order Asparagales; family Orchidaceae; genus Platanthera; species Platanthera guangdongensis. The sequence continues at coordinate 131,579,304 of CM077156.1, forward strand.
GCATACCCTGCGGAGAAACAAGCTCTACGCCAAGTTCTCAAAGTGTGAGTTTTGGCTGTCGTCAGTGGCTTTTCTTGGCCATGTGGTGAGTGGAGACGGCAATACGGTGGATCCGTCAAAGATAAGAGCCATCCAGGAGTGGCCATGTTGTCTTCGGTGGCCGAAGTCAAGAGTTTCCTTGGACTGGCAGACTACTACAGACGTTTTGTAGAAAACTTCTCACGGATCGCTTTGCCTCTTACCACGTTGACGAGGAAGGATCATAAGTTCGTTTGGACGCCGGAGTCCGCGCGAGCTTTTGAAGAGCTAAAGAGTCGTTTGACCACAACGCCCGTTTTGACGTCGCCATGTGGTACAGACGGCTACGAGATTTATAGTGATGTTTCAAGGAGCGGCTTAGGCTGCGTTCTTCTTCAATTTGGAAAGGTGATCGCTTATGGCTCACACTAATTGAAAGTACATGAGCAAAACTATCCCGTCCATGATTTGGAGTTGGCGGCGGTAATTTTTGCACTTAAATTGTGGCGTCACTATCTATATAGCGTGAAGGATCTCAATATGCGAAAACGAAGATGGATGAAGTTCCTCGGGGACTACACCGTTGATATTGACTACACTCCCGGGAAGGGAAACGTGGTCACAGATGCCTTGAGTCATAGGACTCTGTCAAGGGCAAATTGGTTGCAGATGCATGATGAGCGTCTGATCCAGGAGTTGGAAGCGTTAAATATTTCTTGTGTTGACAAGAATTCTACAGCCAATGCATGCTTGCACTGGACAGAGGTACAATATGATCTTGCGGACAGAATTCGGCAAGCAACGGAACTTGATGAGAGTTTGCAACACTATGCAGTGGATGGGTCAAATGACCAATTCTCCTGGGATGATGGCTTTTTGCGGAAAGAGGGTCGTTTGTGCGTTCCAAGTACGGGTAAGCTAAGAGAGGAATTAATGTATGAGGCTCATTTTACGACATACTCAATTCACCCAGGAAGCACAAAGACGTACAAGGACATGAAAAAGTTATTTTGGTGGCCCGGGTTAAAGAAAGACATAACACATTATGTGGCAAAATGTCAGACTTGTGCCTTAGTGAAGGCTGAATGATAGAAGCCTGGAGGTTTCCTGAAGTCGCTACCTATTTCGGAGTGGAAGTTTGATGATATTTCAATGGATTTCGAGCATGGTTTGTCGAGGTCTCAACACGGTAACGATTCACTTTGGGTAATCGTAGACCGATTGACTAAAGTGGCTCACTTCCTTCCAAATAAGAGGGATGATTCAGTGGAAGTCTTGGCGAAACTCTATGTTGAGCAGATCGTGCGATTACACGGTGTTCCCCATAGCATCGTAAGTGATCATGACGGGCGATTCACATCGAATGATTGAAGACTAATCCATCAATTGTTGGGAATAAAGTTAATGTTCAGTACGACCTTTCATCCCCAAACTGATGGCCAGACTGAGAGTACCAACAGAACGATGGAGTACATGCTCCGAATGTGTGCCTTGGATTTCTGTAAGAGGTGGGAAGATCATCTCTATATGGTAGAGTTTGCCTACAATAATAGCTACCAAGCGAGCATAAGTATGGCACCGTTTGAAGCTTTGTATGGTCGCAAATGCCGTACACCATTAGCTTGGGCGGAAGCAGGCGAATCTAAACTATATAAGCGTAAGGAAGTCGAAGAAGCTAATTCGACGATACGCTCGATTCGGGAGAGACTACTGATCGCCCAAGATAGATAAGCCAAATATTACAACGCCAAGCATCAAAATGTTGAGTTTGCGATTGGCGATTGGGTATATTTGAAAATCAAACCCTTCAAAGGCGTGTCTAGGATTCGGCTCTTGAAAAAGTTAAGTCCGAGATATCTTGGTCCATTTGAAGTGGTGGAAAGAGTTGGCGACGTTGCCTATCGGCTAGCCCTTTCAGATGAATTGAGTGGATTGCATGATGTATTTCACATCTCAGTGCTTCAAAAAGCCATAAAAGATCCAGCTCAAGTGAGTGCAAATGATCGTGTACCGATCGAATTTGGGCTAACGACAAAGGTTAGGCCCATTTGGATCAAGGATAAAGCCGATAAGCAGTTGCGAAACAAAACAATCGGGATGGTCAAGGTTCGATGGGACAACTGCGGCCGTGAGGAGCTAACATGGGAGCGGGAGCAGACCATGCTTACTGAGTTTCCCGAATTGTTTGTGTAAACTTGTATAACAGTTTATGTTGCACAGAAAATGTTGTAATACATTTTGTTGAAGAGTTTCCTGCGTACTGTATGCAAATTTTGGGATGAAATTTCTTGTAAGGAGGGGAGGATTGTAATGCCCCAAATCTCAGTGGTGACTGGGCTGAGAAGAGTGGGCAACACGGCCTGGGACACGAGCATGTACCAAAGCCGTGTCCTACTCTGTGTGAGGTACACGGCCTGGGACACGGGCGTGTCCATGGCCGTGTCCTGCACACGAGTGTTGGCAGGGTCGTGTCCTACTATGCGCTCGATGTTCTCTCGAGTGAGCTCGATGAATGCGCTCGACGATCCTCGAGTGGGGCACATGGCCTGTGACATGGGCGTGTCAAGGGTCATGTCCTTCTCTGTACTTGATAAGGATGATGAACACGGTCTGGACACGAGCGTGTCTGAAGCCGTGTCTATCATACGGCCTATGACACGAGCGTGTCACACAACCATATCCTGGTCTAGGCAAGTCGGTTTCTGTGCTGCTTAAGGTACACGGCCTGTGACACGGGCGTGTCTTGTGTCACATGTCGTGTTCAGCCTAGAAAAGTTATTTTCAGGGCGTTTCATTGTCGTTCATTCCTTTCACCTTAGATCTAATGGTCCTGAGATCTCCCTGCAGCTATAAGGCCATGAGTTGAGGATAACTCTCTCATCATCAAAGGCTTCTCTCTCTTTCTAAGAAGATAGAGAGTGGGGAGAGCAAGGGAGAAGGAGGATGAGGAATCCGGCTACCGGTGGAGCTTTAGAGCCCCGAATCGCGTGCCGAGTCCAGATTCGTGGAGGCAAGGCTGTTGTGGTGCTTTTCATCAGACTAGGTTTCCATGGCTCCAAAGCAATCGTCAAGGGTAACGATCTTTCTTCCTTGGACATGTGAAGTCCTTAATTTGACATATGCATGTGTTCCCCCACCAAAAGGTGGCTTGTTGAGGGATTCCCCTTGGGTTGATTTTGGATATCCCCAAGATGTCTTGCATGTAGATCCGAAAATATGTAGTACGGAATAAACATACTGTGTGATGCCCATCTGGACAAGTTGGTTTGGATTGGTGATGTTTTATTTTGCATACAGGAGAAGACTCCGCGTATAAATGAATATGTTTGTGGACTCAGTGGGTTATGTCTGTGAAGTATAGTAGCACGAAGTACTGGAGTGAAAGTATAGGAAAATACCCGCACAGTGCTTGTGTTGTATGCTATGAAAGACCAGTGTTTCTGGCACTGCAGATGGCTGTAAGGATTGCTGGATGGTTGATCCAGATAAGGTTAGGGTTAGGAATGGAAAGTGAGTTCTGTAGCTAACGTCGGGCGATAGTGAGTGTCGCTGGCGATGGCTCCTAGCTAACCTGAGATTGTGAAGCCAGTCCCTCGGGGACAGTGTGGCTATTTATGAGCTTGGTGGGCTCTTAAAAAGGCCTCGTGCCTAACAGATAAGGGGAGGTCGACCCGCGTCAGTGAACTGACGATTTGAGCAACGCGAAATGGCCGAACTGTCTCCGCATTATGGTTATCCGCCATGAGTGCCTGGTCGCCTGGCATTCGGCAGAAACACATAATGAGAGTCTTGGGACTATGTGCGCCACCGGGTAGCGATGCCATGGGGGGCTACAGGCCAAATCCAGGGTTGTTACAACAAGGCCATCCAGTAGCGATGCAATGGGGGGCTACGGGCCAATTCCCGGGTCGTTATAACAAGACTAAAGTCTCCGACTGAAAGCCGTGGAGCGAAATGCTCAAGTTTGTCGTTGGGATTCGGGCCTTGAATGGCGGTGGGCCACTGGTATATCCGGTACACCAAGAATGTGCTCTGAATGCACGGAGCGTCAGGCCGCGTGGTCGACGTTTGTGATATGTTGATTGTGCGTGAATGCACTTTGTGTGATATATCTGCCTGTGACATGCTATGCCTGTAGGGAAAGAATACCACTGCCCCAGGTAAGGGGTATGGTCGTTATAAATATGTCAGCTGAATGCTGACCGTTGCCTTGTTTACCACCGTACGGTGGTTTGTACCATGCAAGTGCAGGAGAGCCCAGTGGAAAATAAGGGGTTGAAGCCCTTGTTGTTGTTGTTGTTGCTGTTGCTGCTATGCTGGCCCTCGAAGGCCAAAGGTCATATGATAGTATTTCCATGTGTGGCCGGTATCCGTGCTGATGTATGGAAGTCATATGTATAAAGCTTAACGGTAAGGCCATAAGGCCAGACTTGCTGTGTACTTGGAAAACATTCATGAAGTTATATATAAATGCTGGTTTATATATTGTGGACATTTAGATAAGTTGAGTTCAAATAACTTAAAAGCTTCCACTAGAATGCTCTGAGTTAGGATGCGCAACTCTGATATTAACCTGTAACTTCGCCGCCTGTTTGTGGTATATGGTGTGGGGCGCCGGCCGGACCTTATATTATATGTCATGCAACAGATGGGGGTGTTACATTTTGGTATCAGCTTGTCTCGGTCTTCATCTTTCGAATTTGTGGTCGAATTTTTTTGTGGGGTGGCAAGCACGTGTAAGTGCGACCCACTATAACATTAATGAACTCAAGAATGTCCACTAAGGAATGCAAATACACTTGTTTGGGGAACCTGTGCGTTCCTGGTAATTCTTTTGGCACTATGTTAGTTTCTTACTTGTGTGTTTCACGACTGTAGGCGACTAGCACGAATGCGGGGCAGCAAGAACCCCAACATTCGATAGGAATGAACACGCCAACTATGGTACCAACACCTCCTCCTTCGGTAGAGACGGTCTGATTGATCACTGATGTGGTATTCGCAATGATCAAGGCCCAATATGAGGGACATGTGGAACCCTCTGTTCCGGTGGTGCTTCCCATGTCGGTCGGTGTACTTGAGTAGACGGCAAGGGGAAGAGCATCAGCTTCGCCATTGAACATGTGCCTGAGCCAAGGAGTGTACACGGTTGAGGAATACTTTCATGCATTTGTTGCACCGAGACAACATCCAAAGTTTGTGTTTGAAACCGAGGAGACTAAGATCAACATGTTTTATAATGGGTTATGTCAGGAACTACGTTTTTTTGTTGATGGGTCCTAAGTTACTGGGATTCCAAACATTGGTGGAGTCAGCTAGACTATTGGAGATGGACTTGGCAAAAGCCCACCAAATGCCTGAGATCAGGGAATTGAGTTCTCCACGGGTTGGAAAGTCTGCGCACCGCAAGAGGTGGAAACACGAGACTAGAGCATTGAAGAGTCAAGCTTCACATGCTTATTATACTTGTGGCAAGAAAGGACAACTTGCCCGAGAGTGTTGGGATGGTGGCCAGAAGCCAAAGAAGCAACACATGTGTTACTCATGTGGCAAAGGACATAAAGCCCGAGATTGTCGAAGTGGCCCTTAGATGACAACAAACAAGAAGGGAATTTCGCGTTTATGTACATCAATAATTGTGCTCATGTACTGTGCATGTGTTGTGTGTACAAACCTGTAGTTAGTCTTTTAATGGAGGCTGCCAGTGTTCCTTTTGTGCTTATATTGGTATAATACAGATACGATTGGGATAAGTGCTTGCACGGTAGTCGTGAACATGAATAGTACATGGGGGTAAAGTGGGGGCATCTAGGCCGTAACTGTCAGGTTGGTCAACCAAAGGTTGAAAAGAAGACAGGAGCGTCATATGTTGACAAGGGAAAGGCAGTGGTGGACTCCTCTGCATCCCAGGCTGTTTTGTTATTTCATACCTTGTTTGTAGCTTGTGTATGATGTGTTTGTATTCGGCTTTGTCCTGATACGAGACTGTCCGGCGAGAGCACTGTTTGATGCTAGTGCTTCTCATTCATTTCTATATGTGGACTTTGTGTCACGGATCGGTGTACCGATTCGTATGGTGGCAGATAGCGTGAAAGTGTTATTACCAAATGGATGTGTAATGTATGCGGATAGGTTTTGTTTTGTGGAGGTACGAATATGAAGTCGGGATTTCGGGTTGGATGCCTCAGGGCTGCAGATATCGGAGTTTGATGTAATCTTTAGCTTGGACTGGATCTCGGTGCAGCGTGGCGATATAGATTGCAAGTCAAAGGAAGTCACACTAAAGCAGAATACCGAACGAGAAACAAAGTTCACTGGTATGCAAAGGTCGAGCATGACATTGATGTCTGCTCTTTAAGTGGTTAAGGCAGTTCGGAAAGACGCAGAGTTGTTTTTCACGCTTGTTGTGGCTGTTGAGCCAAAGGCCAGTGTGTATGATGTTCTGATTGTGTCGGAGTTTGCTGATGTGTTTTAAAAGGAGCTTCCAGGATTACCTCCATAGTGGGAGATTGATTTCTCGATTTTCGATTGAGCTGGTGTCATGTGCAAAACTTGTTGCCCGCTCTCCATGTCGAGTAGCGCGAAAGGAAATGGCCGAACTAAAAGTTCAACTGCAAGAGTTGTTGGAATAGGGTTATATACGCCCAAGTATGTCACCTTGGATTGCACCTGTTCTTTTTGTGAAAAATAAGGATGGTAGTGTACATCCCCGTATTCGCGAAGAGTGGGCCCCAAACAAGGCAAGCATGTTTTTAAGCGTTTTGGATATTTTGCACTCTCGGTAGCCAATTTTGGCTCTAGCTTGGAAATATACTAGTAGGGGAGGTGTTGGGTCCGACGTTCCTTCACTTGACCCGTGGCGCTTTGCTACTTATTTAAGAAATAAAGTAGCGCCCTCTCCAACAGTCCGGGCTTTTGGTGCAGTTGGGTATGCGCTTGATCCTTCAATTGGTATCAGAGCAGGTCACGGGTTCAAGACTGGGGGAGCGCTATTAAATCCTGATTTTTCTCTTCTACCTGTGTGGGTGGACATGTGGTAACCCCACCTCTGAGCCGTGTGGGCCATGTGGTAACCCCACCTCTGAGCCATGTGGGCCATGTGGTAACTCCACCTCTGAGCCGACGGGTTGTGCTGGAAGCCGGGGGGGGGGGGATTGTTGGGTCCGGCGTTCCTTCACTTGACCCGTGGCGCTTTGCTACTTATTTAAGAAATAAAGTAGCGCCCTCTCCAACAGTCCGGGCTTTTGGTCCAGTTGGGTATGCGCTTGATCCATCAGGAGGAAATATTGGCCTCCCCCAATGGCCCCTTTATTGGGGTGCGGGTGCGACAAGTTGGCTAGCACCCGCCACGGCCTGTTGAGTTCGAGGTAGGTGAGGGTGAGACGGCCGGGGACCGGTCTCGCGCGGGAAGTCTGCAGGCGGGCGAGTCCGTCGCGGCCTGGTTCTCGCCCGGACGGTCTGCTCGCGGGCAAGACCGCTGTTGCCTGGTTCTCCCCCGGGCGGCCTGCTCGCGGGCGAGACCGCTGCGGCCTGGTTCTCGCCCGGGCGGCCTGCTCGCGGGCGAGACCGCTGCAGCCTGGTTCTCGCCCGGGCGGCCTGCTCGCGGGCGAGACGGCCGAGGGTCGATCTCGCGCGGGAGGCCTGCTCGCGGGCGAGACGGCCATGGGCCGGTCTCACGCGGGAGGCCTGCTCGCAGGCGAGACGGCTGGGGGCCGGTCTCGCGCGGGAGGCCTGCTCACGGGCAAGACGGCCGGGGGCTGGTCTCGGGCGGGAGGCCTGCTCGCGGGCGAGACGGCCGGGGGTCGATCTCGCGCGGGAGGCCTGCTCGCGGGCGAGACGGCCATGGGCCGGTCTCACGCGGGAGGCCTGCTCGCAGGCGAGACGGCTGGGGGTCGGTCTCGCGCGGGAGGCCTGCTCACGGGCAAGACCGCCGCGGCCTGGTTCTCGCCCGAGCAGCCTGCTCGTGGCGAGACGGCCGGTGGCCTGGTCTCGCCCAAGCGGCCTGCCCGGCGGCCAGGAATCGCCTCGGGTGTTTGGGGCTGGGTGTTGGCGGCGTACTTTTACCGCTGTGCCCCTTGGGGTGTTTTTACCTCTCTGCCTCCCGGTGTGGGTGTTTCCTATTGGCCCAAAGTCTATTTGTCCCAAGGGCATTTTGGTCATTTTACCCCCAGGACTTGGGAAAACTATAAATAGACCCCCTTGGGTGCCTTTGGAGAGGGACTTTTTTGTCTTCCTCCTCCCTTAGCTTCTTCTTGGTAGAGTAGAGAGAGCTCTCCAAGGCACCCAGCCTAGCCCTTTGGTGAGGGAGGGGAAGAGTTCTGGTGACCTTCCGGGTGTGTGGTGGGACCTCCGCGCTAGAGCCGAGGGTCTATTCATAGTTTCCTAAGTCTCCGGTCTGTGACATTCTCCCGAGTGTAGTAGGTGTGAGGTCACCCCTCTTTAGGGACCCCGAACTCCACAGAGGCCATTTTTGTTTTCAACACTTTGGTGCGGTGAGCGTGGAGAGTGGCCAGCACAGAAGATCTCGGGAGAGTGTCATGACTGGAGGTCAGGGAGGAAGTGATGATCTCGGCGAGCTCCCCAACCCAGGACCCTTTGTGGGGAGGCAAGAGTTCATGGACTCCATCCAAGGCATCATGGAGATGCTGCGAAGCATTGCTCCTTAGGGTAGGTCTATTCCCATTGGAGTTCTCATGGTAGTGGATGACTCCATACCATATTTCTTAATTAACTCCTTGGTGAACTTAGACTGTGAGATTGACAAGCCCTCATCAATCTGTCTTACTTGGAGTTCCAAGAAGAACTTGAGCTCACCCATACTGCTCATCTCAAACTTCCCTTGCATAAGTTTTGCAAACTTCCTACAAAGGTTGTTTTCTGTAGATCCAAAGATTATGTCATCAACATAAATCTGTACTAGGATCATCTTACCCTTTGACTCTCTAAGGAATAGAGTCTTGTCTATTTTCCCCCTTGAAAATTTATTTTCAATGAGGAAAGTAGACAATGTTTCATACCAAGCCCTAGGGGCTTATTTCAAACCATATAAGGCTTTCTTAAGTCTAAAAACAAAATCAGGATAAAGTGGATCAACAAAACCTGAGGGCTGATGAACATAGACTTCTTCTTTCAAATTACCATTTAGGAAAGCTGACTTGACATCCATTTGGTATACTTTGAAACCTTGAAAACAGGAAAGGAAAGGAATAGCCTTATTGCTTCCAACCTTGCCACTGGGGCAAAAGTCTGATCAAAGTCAATGCCCTCTTCCTATCTATAACCTTTGGCAACCTGTCTTGCTTTGTTATTCACTATTATGACATTTTCATCCAATTTGTTCCTATAGATCCACTTTGTCTCAATGATGTTATGATCCTTTGGTTTTGGAACCAGCTCCCATACTTTACACCTTTTGAATTGATTCAACTCCTCCTACATTGCATCAATCCACAACACTCTTTGTTGGAGAATACATCATCACTCTTTGTTCATTTTCATAAACTGTGTACAGGGTTTTTAACTCCCTTCAAAAGTTATCTTTTGGTTTTAAGTCTCCTGATCAAAAGACTTAAGTTATTTTTCGGGTACCTGATCAAAAGATCAAAGGGTTGCGAGATCTCCCTTAAAAAAATAGATCTTGTGGTGGCAGGGCACCTGAGCAAAAACCTGTGGTTGCAGGGCATCTGATCAAAAACCTGTAGTGGATTCCTACCAGGGTGGTAGAAGAGTGGAAAATAAGGGGTTGAAGCCCTTGTTGTTGTTGCTGTTGCTGCTATGCTGGCCCTCGAAGGCCAAAGGTCATATGATAGTATTTCCATGTGTGGCCGGTCTGCGTGCTGATGTATGGAAGTCATATGTATAAAGCTTAATGGTAAGGCCATAAGGCCAGACTTGCTGTGTACTTGGAAGATAAAAGATAGTATGAAGAAGCCCAATCTGGGTAGAATACTGAGTCTATACCTAGCTGGTAGTATACCTGAGGTAATGAACCAAGTTGCAGGTTCAAAGATTAACCACATGAGGAAGATGGATATGAGAATCTTCTCTAGGTGGGATAGAGTATTGACAAAGGACATGCCAACTCCAGTAAAGGATACACCTCAAAAAAAGAAGAAGAAAACAGCCATTGTGGCTCAAGAATCCTCTAGCAGCTCTGAAGAGCAAGTAGTCTTTACTCCTGATGATGAAGAGACAGGAAATGCTGGACAGTCTCCAGCTAGACAAGAAGAAGCACAGAGGCAGGGGGAGCTACCCTCAGCAAGCCCAATTCACCAGGATTCAACCCAGGGGGAGCCTCTACTTGTGGAAGAGCCAACTCCACTAGAGAGTGAACAGGCTACTCAAACCATACTAGAGGTAATAACTGATATTAACCAATTAGATTTCCTTATAGAGGATGAAGTTTTGTCTGATTCATTACATAATATTCATCAGCAAACTCAGATACTGCCTCAACCCCAAGATGTTATCATAGAGGATACATCTTTTGCTGATCAAGTGGTTGATGAGATAAGAGATTCTCCAGCCCTTCCTCAACAGTAATTTACATTAGAAGAACTATTTCCTGATCTTCTACAAACTGATTTTGAGAAAGAGAAAGCTACTGCTGAGGGGGAGAAGATCCATATTGAGGGGGAGCAAGTGGAGATTCTAGAATAAACTGCAAGCAAAGAGACTGAAAAGCCAAAGGATGCTGAGGAATCACAGATGACTGAGAAGGAGTTACCTCCTAGTCCTAAAGAAAGAGTGGATATTGCAAGCACATCTACTTCAGAGGATGAAGAGGCTGTTAGGGCCAAGAAGAGGAAGTTCCAGGTCTTCAAAAGAAGGAGCCAGAACTATAAGAAAGCCCTACAGATAGTTGCTCCACAGCCTGCCCCATCTACTGACTATAGTTCATTGATGGTGGCTTTACAGATTAAGCTTGATGAGCAAAGGCAAGCTCTGGAAAAATATGTAGATGAAGGGAATAAATCTCTGCAATTTGATCTGGCCCAAGACATCAAGTCAATCAGATTTGAAGTGAATCTGAACAAGAAAGAAATGACTGACTGTTTCCATAAGAGAGGGAATGCAGTAGTCTATCTGGTCACACATCAAGAGAAACTAAAGACAAAACTTGATGAGCTAGAAGTGAAGCAAGGCTAAGTACTGGAGAACCAGATAAGAATGAATGATAACTTGACTGCTTCACATAATGCAATAGTAACTGAAATGAAGAATATGGCTACTGCTCAGACTACAGCAAGTGCTACTGCAAAGGCTGAATTTGACAAAGAATTGCAAGAGAGCCTAACTGTTGTTAAGACTGCTATTGAAGACTCTTAGAAGGCAATTATTGACAAGCTCCAAAGGTTAAAACCCTTTTATAAAGATGGAGTAAATTATCTGAATGCACAGATAAGGTTTCATAAAGATGATCTGAGGGATCACATTGAGAGAGAAGTCATAAAGGGGGAGAGGGTATTAGTCAAGGCAGGCTCTGATCATGCAAAGTGGATTTCAAATTCCATCAGAGCCACCCTTGGATATCCACCCTTATGTGATGATGACAATGTTGCAGAGTTTGGAATCAATCCTGCATATCTTGGAGGGGAGCAAGCTGAAGTGGCTCAAGTAATATACCCTCCACCATACTTTGACATGATACATCAAGAGATACAGTCAATGTATAGTCCTCCTGAGGGAAATCAGAATGTCATCATAGAGAAAGTAGTTCAGCCAGTGCCAGATGCCATTCTGAAAGAACAAGAGGCCTTACTAAAGGAACAAGAGACTCAATTGTCTAAGAAAAGATTCAGAGAGCAAGCTGAATTGAGACCTGATTTTGAACAATGGAGCCCCACTTCCAGGAATATCATTTTGACTGCATGGAAAGCTGCTAAAGATAATATTCTGGATAGAGGCAAATGGTACTCTGAACAAGAGTGGAGGAAACATGAGAACATGCAAGAGGCTATTGTTCAATATAGAAGAAAGGCTAAGATGAGAAAGCTACCTCCTACTGCATAGGAGCCTAGCAATTACTTCCCAAAGCCTTATCATTATTTTGAAAGGCAGAAGATCAAGGCTGAAGAGCATAAAAAGATAGATCTTAAAGGGAAGAAGCCTGCTGATGACAAAGATGCTCAAGTTCAAGCAAAGATTCAATCTGGAAAGGGCATAGTTATCAAGGAGCCTGAGCTGCCTTAGGATAGAAATTTTTCTTAAGTTTACTATATGTAATCAGTTGCATTCAACTTTCTGTAAACTTTTGAATAATGAAAATGTTGAAGTTGTTAGAACAATGTGATATGTGTTAAATCTATTACATTACTGTTCTGAGATATTTGTGTATACATGTTTTGTTTATACATGTTTATGTACTTACCCTATCATTTAATATTGTTTTACATCATACTGTGAATTTGTTATGTATGGTGTATATCATTGACTAAGGGTTATGACTTCTCCAAATATGGGGAGATTGTTGGGTACATTGGAGTAAATGTACCAGATTTGAAGAAAAGTGCAGACCCCAAATATACATCATGGTGTATTTGTTGTTTTGATGTGTGTGCAGGTTAAGTAATTGTAAGGAAAGCTAAAAGTTTCTAAGTCCATGTGTCGACACCCAGAAGAAAAGTGCCGACACTTAAGAAGACTTGTGTCGACACCCAAATAAGCTGTGTCGACACTTGGAGTAATTGTGTCGACACCAGGAATGCAGAGTCGACACCAGAAGATAAGTGTCGACACATACAGGCAGTGTCGACACACAATGAAGAAATGTCTAAAGAATCAGTGTCGACACTTAGAAGCAGTGTCGACACCCAGAGGAACTTTGTCGACATCAAAAGTGTCGACACTAGGAGGCTGTGTCGACACTCTGCAAAACATCAACAAAGTTCAAGTACAAGTGTCGACACTAGGAGGCTGTGTCGACACTCAGCAAAACATCAACAAAGTTCAAGTACAAGTGTCGACGCTAGGAGGCTGTGTCGACACACATCAAACTTCAACAGAGTTTAAGTACAAGTGTCGACATAATAAACAATGTGTCGACACTCAGCAAAAGTATCAACACATGAAGCATGTGTCGACACAAAGGAGATGTGTCGACACTCAGCAAAAGTCTCAACACATGAAGAATGTGTCGACACAAGGAGATGTGTCGACACTCAGCAGAAGTTTCAACACAGAAGGCATGTGTCGACACAAAGAAGATGTGTCGACACTTAACAAGTTCAACACAAGAAGATGTGTCGATACAAAGGAGTTGTGTCGACACTTAGCAGAAATCAACTAAGTATTGAAGAAGAAGGACTTGTGTCGACACACACGATCAGTGTCGACACATGTTGAAGAAGCAGTGTCGAGAAGCAGATTCTACAACACAAGGAGTTGTGTCGACACCATGAAGGCTAGTGTCGACACTTAGTCTACCTGTGTCGACACTTAGTCTATCAGTGTCGACACTTAAAGACTGACTGTCTCGACACTTTCTGACAGTTACAGAAAATTCAAGAAGTGACTGGATGACTTGACAGCTGTCATTCCAGCCGGTCTACTGCAACTGTCAGAGCTGTCAGAAAGTTGTTAGAAACCGGAACAGCCGGTTACCTTGGAGAAAGTCTATATAAAGACCCTTCTCCTTCATCAGAGGAATCGAATTGCAGATTGAGTATTGGATTCATTGAAGATCTAACAACACTAAAATAAGAAGACCTTCAAGTGAAGATCTAAGAAGTTGGAGAGAGAGAGCTCCTTCTAAGAAGACAGCTGTTGAACCAGGCTGTGAAGAAAGTTTCAGATTGAGATCTGATTCTTAAGTCAGCAGTGATTGAAGATCATCTGCATAGAGTTTCAACCCTACTGTGTTCTAATTCAAGAAGTTTTGAAGAAAGCCAAGGGAGGTTGATCTCAGCAAAGTTCTTCCAAGAACTCATCAAGAAACCAGTCAACTCTTCTCTCTCATTCTGAGTTGTGGGTATATACTTTGTAATTTTAATTTCTTATAGGATCCTAAGGGATCTGAGTTGTAAGCCTGAAATTATAAAGGCTGAGTGGTAGGGCCTGTGTGCCTGAGTGTAGGAGATTCATTTCTCTGAGTGTAGGCCTTGTTGAGGGCTGAGTGTAGGCCTTGTTGAAGGCTGAGTGTAGGTCTTTGTGAAGACTGAGTGGTAGGGCTGTGTGCCTGAGTTGTAGGAGTGGGATCACTCTGAGTTGTAGGAACCTGTTTGGGGTTCTGAGCTGTAAGATCTAAGGATCTGAGGAGTAGTGGATAAGTTTGGCCGAATCTAGTACACTACTAGATAGGCGAAGGGGGAAAGTGGATGTACCCAGACCTTGGGGAACCACTATAAAATCGGTGTGTTCTCTGTGTGTGCTTTATTCTGTGATTGCTGTGGTGTATGTGCTGTATTGCTGTGAAGAATTGCATATAACTCTGTGTTTTTGCCATCAAAGTTTAAAAAGATTAAGTGCACCTATTCACCCCCCCCTCTAGGTGTGTTGAAGTATTAGACCGGGTGGCCTTGCGGTCTGATCCAGCGGTTTGTTGACCGAGCGGTCTGGCGGTCTCACTCTGAAGCCTGGAGACCGGGCGGTCTATCGGTCTCCCATTGCGGCCTGTTCTATCCTGCTGGAGTTGCCGAGCGGTTAACCCATCTGTCTAACCGCGCGACCTGTGCGGTCTCCTTTATTTCTAGCCGCTCAGTACTGTAAATGTTTAGTCCCATATGTTTGTATACTCTCTCTTATATCTCCTCCATTCTATATAAGGGAGGTCATACCTTTGTAAATGATATCTTTTTTGGATAATAAAATTTCAATTATTCAAAAGTCTATCCGTTTATTCTTTCTTATTCGCTACTTTCTACATGGTATCAGAGGGACACGGTCGTTTCCTCCTGATTGTGTGCACTCGGCTTGTTTTCTGCTATCCGCGACCTGTCTCGCGGCTTGCCTTTTTTTCTGTCCGCTGCCCTGTTCGCGCGGCTTGTTTCTGTCCGCTGCCCTGTTTGCGCGGCTTGCTTCTCCTTGGTTCTCTTCTCCTACTGCTTTTCGTCATCGCGACCTGTTTCGTTGTCGCCGCGACCTGTTTCTTGCCTCTCCGACTTCCTAGTCGTTGCGGCCTGTGTCTGTTCGCCCGGCCTGCGACTTGTTGTCGTCGCTGCTTCTTGCCTCCTCTTTCTCTTCTGTTCGCTCGGCCTTTTCAGTCCGCGCGACCTCTACCCCGCTGTGCCTTTGACTGCTTTCTCGCCGCTTGTGTTCGCGCGGCTTCTTACTTTTCTATCCGCTGCGGTTTCTTGCTGTCTTCTATGACTACTTCCGGTCTCACCACTACTCCTGCAGCTCCTTCTCCTCCACCTCCTTCGGGCAACCTTGACACCCTTTCTAAGCTTGTTGGCTCCAACTATCCCGATTGGAGCGTTTCTTTCACTTTTCTCCTTCGCTCTCATCGCAAGCGTCATCACCTCACCGATGACCCTCCTCCTCGTACCTCTCCTGAGTTTGATGACTGGGATGCGAGTGATGCTCTTGTCCGCACCTGGTTGGCCAACAGCCTTTCTGATGAGTGCCTTCCCGTCATTCGCCATGATGAGACGGTCAAGGCCGCCTGGTTTTACCTCGCTGCTCTCTATTCGAAGGGGGGCCAGACGTACCACATTTATACTCTCTATGCGGACCTCTTCGCCCACCCTTCCATGTCTCCTGCTGCGGCTTATCAGCAGGTTCAGGCTCTTGGTGCTGAAATCCTTCAGAATCGCCCCTTCTATGCGGACTTGGCCGACCAGCACAAACACTTCCAGGAACTCCTGGTTGTTTATTATCTTCTTCATCTTCCCGATTCTTATGATATGATCCGCCAGCAGATCTTGGGTGAGGCGGAATCTCCTGCTTTGGATGCCACTGCGGCTCGCATTGCCGCTGTTACTTCGCTGCTCCAGCGGCCTCTGTTGGCCCTCCCCCCTTCCTAGGACTCCTTTGCTCACCAAGCTCAGAGGGGGGACCTAGTAGCCGCGGCCACTCCGGCGGACGGGGTTCCTCCCGGTTCCTCTGCTCTCACTGTGGTCGTACCGGCCATTCTGTTGACCGCTGCTGGCAGAAGCATCCTCATCTTCGCCCTTCCGGTGATGTTCCTTCTTCGGCCTCCGCATCTTCTCGGTCGTCTGCCTCTGTGGCCACGACGTCAGGTAGTGCCCACATCGTTACCCAAGGTAAATGGCTGATTGACTCCGGTGCTACAAATCATATGACGGGCAACCCACATTGCTTCTCCCGTCTTGAGACACATGACCGCTTACCCCCGGTCCATGTGGCGGATGGTTCACCGTCCCCGGTTCATGGGACGGGCATGGTTCAACTCACCCCCTCGCTTTGCTTGGAGGACACCCTCTATGTCCCGAAGTTCCCGTGCAATTTGTTATCAGTTACTACTTTATGCCGACAACTTCAATGCTCCGTCTTATTCACTCCCACTACTTGTTCTTTTCAGGACCCGAGGACCCAGCGGACGATTGCTACTGGGACTGAGAGCGGCGGCCTCTACTTCCTCGACGATGTTTCCGCTCTGTCCGCCTACTCCTCCTCCACAGATCTCCTTCAATGGCATCTTCGCCTTGAACATCCTCCTCCTCGGATTCTTCGCCAGCTTCTGCCCCACTTACCTCCTACCAGTTCTCCGCTCAACTGTGATGCGTGTCAGCTTGGCAAACATCATCGCTCCTCCTTCCCACCGAAGCAAGGCCGTGGCTCCTCTCGCCCGTTTGATCTTATTCATTCTGATGTATGGGGTCCTGCTCCTACCCTCACTGTTGGTCGGGGCAGTTCCTATTTTGTCACTTTTATAGATGATTTTTCCCGCTGTACCTGAGTGTATCTGTTAATAGATCGCTCTGAACTTTTTTCTATTTGACAATCATTTTATTTTATGATTCAGACTCAATTTGCAATTTCTATTAAAGTTTTACGTTCTGATAATGCCAAGGAATGTCTGAATCATGAGTTCGCCTCTTTCTTTCACCAACATGGTCTGCTTCATCAAACGACTTGTGTTTACACCTCCCAGCAGAATGGGGTGGCGGAGCGTAAAAACCGTCACCTGCTTGATATTGCTCGTACTCTCATGATGCAGATGCACGTCCCTCGCTCCTACTGGGGCTACGCTGTGCTCCTCGCCTGCTATCTCATCAATCGCCTTCCCTCCACAGTTCTCCACGGCCAGACTCCCTTCTCCATTCTCTACCCCCACAAGGAACCTTTCCCTCTCCCTCTCCGTGTCTTTGGTTGTACGGCCTTTGTTCACGCTCCCTCCGCTACCCGCGACAAGCTTTCCCCCCGCTCCACCAAGTGTGTCTTTTTGGGGTACTCTACTACTCAAAAAGGCTATTGCTGCTTTGACCCCCTTCTCCGCAAGCAGTTTATCTCCACGGATGTGACCTTTTTCGAGAATGCTTCCTATTTCTCTCCTACCTCTTCTCTTCCTTCTCATCTCTCCGTTCCTTCCCCGCCTCTCGACGTTTTCCCACCTCCGTCTCCTCCTCCACCGACTCCTTCCCAGTCCGTCTCCCCACCCACCCCCCACCCTCCTCTCCGCCGCCGTCTCTCTCTAGTCCCGGGCCAGCTTCTCCGCCACGGACGCTCCGGTCGCTGACGCTCCCGTCGCTGACGCTCCCGTTGACCTGGATCTTCCCATTGCTCTTCGCAAAGGGGTGCGGGCGTGTACTCAACACCCGCTTGCGGCAGTTGTTTCCTATGATCGGCTTTCTCCTTCTCGCAGGTGTTTTGCCTTGGCTATCTCTGCTACTTCTACTCCCCGCACCTACCAGGAGGCTCTTGCTCTCCCTCATTGGAAGTCTGCCATGGATGAGGAGATGGCTACTCTTACTGAACGGGGTACCTGGACCCTGGTTCCTCCTCCCGTGGGCACTGATGTGGTTGGCTGTCGCTGGGTCTTCGTTGTGAAGTTTCGCCCCGACGGCACTGTGGATCGCTACAAAGCCGGCTGGTGGCCAAGGGCTTCACTCAGACTTACGGCATTGATTACTTTGATATCTTTTCTCCGGTTGCTCGCCTCAGCACCATCCGGGTTCTCCTTTCTGTGGCTGTTAACCGGGATTGGGCTATTTCCCAGCTTGATGTGAAGAATGCCTTCCTCTATGGCGATCTTCAGGAGGATGTCTATATGGAGCAACCTCCTGGGTATGTTGCTCAGGGGGAGACACGTGTATGTCATTTGAAGAAGGCCATTTATCTCCTAAAGCAGAGCCCTCGGGCATGGTTCGACAAATTCAGTGGTATTGTGGCTACCATCGGCTTTCGAAGGAGTTCGGCCGATCACTCCTTATTCATTCGCAAAACGGCCTCGGGACTGGTGGTTTTGGCCGTATATGTGGATGATATTCTTCTTACTGGCGATGACCGAGATGGAGTGGACTTGACGAAGAAGCACCTCCGTCAGCACTTGGTCACGAAGGATATGGGCTCCCCGAAATACTTTTTGGAGATAGAAATCTCTCGGAAACTTGACTCGTTGGTTCTCTCCCAACGGAAGTATGCCCTTGATCTTCTACAAGAAGCAGGACTGACAGGTGCCAAACCGGCTCGGTTTCCCATGGCTATTGGAGAAGACAAAATGTGGACGGATGACTCGCCTCTTCTATCTGATGTCACAAGGTACAGACGTTTGGTAGGCAAACTCATCTATCTCACGGTGACTAGACCCGACATCGCCTATGCTGTAGGCAAGGTCAGTCAGTTTATGCAAGCTCCCAGGGACTGCCATCTTCAGTCCGCCCTGAAGATTTTAGAGTATATCAAAGCAGCACCAGGCAAAGGGTTACTCCTTCAGAAGAATGGTCATCTGAGGGTTGAGGCCTACTCAGATTCAAGTTACGCGGATGACAAAGGCGATCGTAAATCCACATCAGGTTTCTGTACCTTTGTTGGAGGCAATCTCGTGAGTTGGAAGAGCAAGAAACAGTCTGTTGTCTCCAGATCCAGTGCAGAAGCCGAATACCGGAGTATGGCGTCAACCACGTGTGAGTTAAAGTGGTTGCGGGCTCCCATGCTTGACCTGTGCGAGGTATATGACTGTCCTCTCCCTATGTTCTGTGACAACAAGGCCGCTATATACATATCCAGAAATCCGGTCTTCCATGAGAGAACAAAGCATATAGAGGTTGACTGTCACTTCATTCGGGAAGAGATTTTGAAGAAACAGATTTGTACTCCATTTGTCACCTCTGACAAGGAATTGGCAGATATCTTCACCAAGCCGGTTTCTACTTCCTTCTTCCACATTTGTGACAAGCTGGACATGATTGATATCTATACTCCAGCTTGAGGGGGAGTGTTGAAGTATTAGACCGGGCGGCCTTGCGGTCTGATCCAGCGGTTTGTTGACCGAGCGGTCTGGCGGTCTCACTCTGAAGCCTGGAGACCGGGCGGTCTATCGGTCTCCCATTGCGGCCTGTTCTATCCTGCTGGAGTTGCCGAGCGGTTAACCCATCTGTCTAACCGCGCGGCCTGTGCGGTCTCCTTTATTTCTAGCCGCTCAGTACTGTAAATGTTTAGTCCCACATTGTTTGTATACTCTCTCTCATATCTCCTCCATTCTATATAAGGGAGGTCATACCTTTGTAAATGATATCTTTTTTGGATAATAAAATTTCAATTATTCAAAAGTCTATCCGTTTGTTCTTTCTTATTCGCTACTTTCTACAAGGTGTTTAGGCACTAGTTCTTTCAAGAGTCTTGGGCCTGTGCGCGCCATCCGGTAGCGATGCCATGGGGGGCTACGGGCTAAATCCCGGGTCGTTACAATAAGGCCATCCGGTAGCGATGCCATGGGGGGCTATGGGCCAAATCCCAGGTCGTTACAACAAGACTAAAGTCTTCAGCTGAAAGCCGTGGAGCGAAATGCTCAAGTTTGTCATTGGGCTTCGGGCCTTGAATGGCGGCGGGCCACTGGTATATCCGGTACACCAAGAATGTGCTCTGAATGCACGGAGCGTCGGGCCGCGTGGTCGACGTTTGTGATATGTTGATTGTGCGTGAATGCACTTTGTGTTATATATCTGCTTATGACATGCTATGCCTGCAGGGAAGGAATACCACTGTCCCGGGTAAGGGGTAGGGTCGTTATAAATTGGTCAGCTGAACGCTGACCGTTGCCTTGTTTACCACCGTACGGTGGTTTGTCTCGTGCAGGTGCAGGAGAGCCGAGTGGAAAATAAGGGGCTGAATCCCTTGTTGTTGTTGTTGTTGTTGCTGCTGCTATGCTGGCCCTCAAAGGCCAAAGAAGGTCATATGATAGTATTTTCATGTGTGGTCGGCCTGCGTGCCGATGTATGGATGTCATATGTATAAAGCTTAGCTGTAAGGCCATAAGGATAGACTTGTGTACTTGGAAAACATTCCTTCGTGAAGTTATATATAAATGCTGGTTTATATATTGTGGACATTCAGATGAGTTGAGTTCAAATAACTTAAAATCTTCCGCTAGAATGCTCTGAGTTAGGATGCGCAACTCTGATATTAACCCGTAACTTCGTTGTCTGTTTGTGGCATATGGTGTGGGGCCCCGGCCGGACGTTCTATTATATGTCATGCAACGGATGGGGGTGTTACATGTAAGACCCCCTCCCCTTACCAAGGAGGTTACCAGGTCTTATGCCCAGAACCGCCTCCTTACGGTGACACTAACAGACGGGCTATTCGACACTGCAAGACGTCGATCCTGCCGATTAGTATGATCATTCAACATGTCATCCAATCGAGAATAGAAGTATATAAGTAGTAAGTAAATCTAACAAGTCCACAATATCACAGTACAAGATCATAATATTTATGAAACTGAAAAGTATAATAGTCTTCAATGAATACAGAAATGAGAGAAGGGCTTATGCCTTGTACATAGCAAATCAAATCTCTCACTCACAAAACAAACTATGTGGAAGCAAACTCCATCACAAGTACACTCATCCTCACCCGACGGTGAGCTGCAGTAGTAGTAGTTGGTGGTATCAGCTCCTCATATCCTGCCACCTCATCCTGCTGGCCGTGCTGGTGCTCTAGCTCCTCAAGCTCCTATGGTCACAACCGACCGTTAGTCATAAAGACTAAGCCATTTTGTCCTCGCCTCACCCCCGCAACTCCTTAGTACCGAGCGGGAGGATGAAGTGGAGAACAACAAGTGGTATAAAAGGAAAGCAGATGATAGTGGATCTATTCTATCGTGGTATAGATTATCATTTGTATCTCTACACTAGCAGTTCTATAAGGTACAAGTAGAGTGTGTACAAACAGTATCACATAAGGTACAAGTAGAGTATGTACAAACAGTCTCATTGAAAAAGAGTGCGGTGGCAGAAAGTAAACTAACTACTACTAAGCTGTTATCACATAAGTACCTTAACTTTTATGAATGTCCATACAAACTTATAAGTTAAGGTTTCACAAATGTAACTTATCATATAAAAGAGCATATAATAATTTATATGATAAGGATATATGGTGCGTATGTCTTAAGTATGTATGTATGTTATGGTATGCGAGTTATGATTCATACAAGTGCAAGTCACCCACATGACTCTGTGATCACAGACCTTTAGTTCCCACATTTTGGAGTTAGCTTAACTCTCGGGTACCACCGTTGTGGCTACGATAGCAGTGGAGCGGGGGTCTCCGCTTCTTAGGCGGGTATACACACTACCAGGCCTAGACCCTTCGTACGCCTCTGATGGACACACCAGAGTCACCATGTACTAATACTGACAAACGATGTTCATTTTTGGGGATTGTCCTCTAGACAGCAGTATAAACCACCTACTGGCCCCTCAAACCTTCAGACCTTACCAGAGTCACTGTACTGCCATCGGTGTGACGATTCGTCCATTACCGCATGACCCTCCACTAATATGTTCATGCACATGCAAGTTATTTCCAATCCGAGCCTCCAGCTCGCAGGACCGAACCCGTCCTATAACTAAACATTCGAGCCTCCAGCTCACATGACTAAAACCTATCCTGTATCCAAACATCCAAGCGTCCAGCTCGCAGGACTAAAACTCATCATGTATCCAAACATCCGTGCCTCCAACTCGCAGGACTAAAACCCGTCATGTATCCCTCCAACCCTGTACGGGTGAGTTTGCCATATCGTTCCCTTAACTTATTAAACTACTTTTGTCTAATTCTTGTTATAAATATAATTTAAGGTTAGTCCTTGGACTGCCCAGGGCATACCCGATGAAGGGATCTCGGGGGAACTATGAACTATGATGGGCTGAAGTACAAAGCTCCCTTTCTCAAGGATACTTACTTTTATTAGTGTTTACCCATTATTAATACCCAACTCTCGATGTTTCTCTTGATAGAACCTAATGACTTAAGGTATTATTATAAGAGCGACGGTCTTCCGTCGGTCTCCACTCTAATTACTCTCCTGTGACTTGCACTCTAACACTCGTTACTATATGGTGACCTACTTGTGACACCAACAAGTGTTTCAACATCCCAATATACGTCTCAGTCCAACCATCTATCATTTCCTTGTGGGTCCTAATATTACATGTCACTTATTGCTAAGCGCAACTCATGACCTAATTCTAACCCAAATGAGATGACTTCCAATTCCTTGGGCCGAAGGCCCCTAACTATTTATCATGGGTTTGTTGAAAGAACTAGTGCCTAAACACCTAGAGGGGGGTGAATAGGTGCACTTAATCTTTTTTAACTTTAAAAGCAGAAACACTGAATTATTAGACCTGTTTATGCAATCCTCTACAGCAATTCAGCAAATATAACACAATAATCACAGAATAAATTACACACAGAGTACACACAGCTTTTATAGTGGTTCCCCAAGGTCTGGGTACATCCACTTCCCCCTTCGCCTATCTAGTAGTGTACTAGATTCGGCCTAACTTCTCCACTACTTCTCAGATCCACAGATCTTACAGCTCAGAACCCAACCAGGTTCCTACAACTCAGAGTGATCCCACTCCTACCACTCAGGCACAAAGCCCTACCACTCAGTCTTCACCAAGACCTACACTCAGCCTTCAACAAGGCCTACACTCAGCCTTCAACAAGGCCTAAACTCAGAGAAATGTATCTCCTACACTCAGACACACAAGCCCTACCACTCAGCCTTTATAAATATAGGCTTACAACTCAGATCCCTTAGGATCCTACAAAAAATAAAGAGTACAAAGATTAATAATCACAACTCTGATTGAGAAAGATGAGTTGACTGGCTTCTTGATGAGTTCTTGAAAGAACTTTGCAGAGATCAACCTTCCTTGGCTTTATTCAAAGCTTCTTGAATTAGAACACAGTAGGGTTGTATCTCTATGCAGATGATCTTCAATCAACTGCTGACTTGAGAATCAGATCTCAATCTGAAACTTTCTTATCAGCCTGGTTCAATAGCTGTCTTCTTAGAAGGAGCTCTCTCTCTAACTTCTTAGATCTTCACTTGAAGGTCTTCTTCTTGTTGTGTTGTTTTTCACTTCATTGATTACTTGGTTCGATTGTTTTCTCGATTCCCTTCTGTTGAAGGAATAAGCCTTTATATAAACTTTCTTCATGGTGATCAGCTGATCCGGTTTCTAACGATCTTCTGACAGCTCTGACAGTAGCAGTTGACCGGTTGAAATGGCAGCTGTCAAGTCATCCAGTCACTTCTTGAAATCTCTGTCACTGTCTGAAAGTGTTGAGACAGATAGTCTTTATGTGTCGACACAAATAGACTAAGTGTCGACACAAGTAGACTAAGTGTCGACACTAGCCTTCATGGTGTCGACACAACTTCTTGTGTTGTTGAAATAGCTTCTCGACACTGCTTCTTCAGAATGTGTCGACACTGATCCTGTGTGTCGACACAAGTCCTTCTTCAATACTTAGTTTATTTCTGCTAAGTGTCAACACAACTCCTTTGTGTCGACACATCTTCTTGTGTTGAAACTTGCTAAGTGTCGACACATCTTCTTTGTGTCGACACATGCCTTCTGTGTTGAAACTTTTGCTGAGTGTCGACACATCTCCTTTGTGTCGACACATTCTTCATATGTTGAGACTTTGGTGAGTGCCAACACATCTCCTTTGCGTCGACACTTGTACTTAAACTTATTGAAGTTTGCTGGGTGTCGACATAGCCTCCTAGTGTCGACACATGTACTTGAACTTTGTTGAATTTTTGCTGAGTGTCGACACAACCTCCTAGTGTCGACACATTTGCTGTCGACAAAGTTTCTCTGAGTGTCGACACTGCTTCTAAGTGTCGACACTGATTATGTAGATATTTCTTCATTGTGTGTCGACACTGTCTGTATGTGTCGACACTTTTCTTCTGGTGTCGACACAATTACTCCAAGTGTCGACACTGCTTCTCTAGGTGTCGACACAAGCCTTCTTAAGTGTCGACACTTTTCTTCTGGGTGTCGACACATGGACTTAAAAACTTTTCTTGCAAACCTGCAGTTATTTAACCTGCACAAATAAACTCAAAGCACATCAAATACACCTTGATGTATATCATTGAGTAGGGTGAGGCTTCTTCAAATCAGGTACATATATTCCAATGTACCCAACAATCTCCCGCTATTTGGAGAAGTCATAACCCTTAGTCAATGATATACACCATACATAACAAATTTTCAGTATGATGTAAAACAGTAATATATGACAGGGTAAGAACTTAAACATGTATAAACAGAACATGTATAAACAATTATCTCAGAACAATTAATGTAATAGATTTGAACCATGACATAATGTTCTTACAAATCCCAACATTTTCATTAAGCAAAAGTTTACATAGAATTTTAATACAAATGATTACAATTTGTAAACTTAAGAAAATGCTATCCTATGGCTGCTCTGGTTCATTGATTACAATCCCCTTTCCAGATTGAATCTTTGCTTGAACTGGAGCTTCATTGTCATCAGCAGCAGCAGGCTTCTTCCCTTTGAGATCTTTCTTTTTCAGCTCTTCAGCCTTTATCTTCTGTCTTTCAAAATAGTGATAAGGCTTAGGAAAATACTTGCTAGGCTCCTGTGCATTAGGAGGTAGCTTTCCCAGTTTAGTCTTTCTTCTATATTGTACTATGGCCTCTTGCCTATTCTCATGTTTTCTCCACTCCTGTTCAGAATACCATTTACCTCTATCCAGGATATTGTCCTTGGCAGCCTTCCATGCAGTCAAAATGATATTCCTGGATGTGGGGCTCCATTGTTCAAAATCAGGCCTTAATTCAGCTTGCTCTCTGAATCTTTTCTTAGATAATTGAGCCTCTTGTTCTTTTAACAAAGCCTCTTGCTCTTTTAGTATTGCCTCTGGCACAGGCTGGACAACTTTCTCAATAATAACATTTTGATTACCCTCAGGAGGACTATACATGGACTGTACCTCCTGATGTATCATGTCAAAATCTGCTGGAGGATATATCACTTGAGCCACTTCAGCTTGCTCTCCTCCAAAGTATGCAGGATTGATTCCAAACTCTGCCACATTGTCATCATCACATAAAGATGGATATCCAAGGGTGGCTCTGATGGAATTTGAAATCCATTTGGCATGATCAGAGTCTGCCTTGACTAATACCCTCTCCCCCTTTATGACTTCTCTCTCTATGTGATCCCTCAGATCATCTTTCTGAAACCTTATATGTGCATTCAGATAGTTAACTCCATCTTTATAGAAAGGTTTTAACCTTTGGAGCTTGCCAGTAATTGCCTTCTGAGAATCTTCAATGACAGTTTTCACAGCAGTGAGACTCTTCTGTAATTTCTTATCAAATTCTTCTTTGGCAGTGGACACTTACTGCAGTCTGGGCAGTAGCTATATTCTTCATTTCAGTTATAATGGCATTATGTGAAGCAGTGAGATTATCATTCATCCTTATCTGGTTTTCCAGGACATATCCTTGCTTGACTTCTAGGTCATCAAGTTTTGTCTTTATTTTCTCTTGATGTGTAGCTAGATAGACCACAACATTGCCTCCTTTATGGAAACAATCAGTCATTTCTTTCTTGTTGAGATTCACTTCAAATCTGATTGACTTGATGTCTTATGCCAGATCAAATTGCAGGGATTTATGCCCTTCATCCACATATTTTTCTAGAGCTTGCCTTTGCTCATCTAGCTTGATTTGCAATGCTACCATCAGAGAACTATAATCAGTAGTGGTGGCAGGCTGTGGGGCAATTGTCTGTAGGGCTTCTTATAGTTCTGGCTCCTTCTTTTGAAGACTTGGAACTTTCTCTTCTTGGCTCTAGCAGCCTCTTCATCTTCTGAAGCAGATGTGCTAGCAATGTCCACTCTGTCCTTAGGACTAGGATGTGAATCCTTCTCAGTCCTTGGTAGCCCTTCAGCATCTCTTGGCTCCTCAGTCTCCTTCCTTGCAGTTTCCTCTACAATCTCCACATGCTCCCTCTCAATATTTGTCTTCTCCCCCTCAGCACCAGCTTTCTCTTTCTCAAAATCAGTTTGTAGAAGATCAGGGAACAACTCTTCTAATGTAAATTCCTGTTGAGAATGGGCTGGGGAATCTCTGATTTCATCAACTATATTATCAGCAACAGATGTGTCCTCCATGACAACATCTTGTGGTTGAGGTTGTATCTGTGTTTGCTGATGATCATTAGGTAATGAATCAGTCAAAACTTCATCCATAATAGTGAAATCTAATTGATTAATTTCAGTGATTACCTCTAGTATGGTTTGAGTAGCCCTTTCACTCTCTAGTGGAGTTGGCTCTTCCACAAGTAGAGGCTCCCCCTGGAGTGAATCCAGGTGAATTGGGCTAGCTAAGGGTAGCTCCCCTGCCTCTGAGCATCTTCTTGTCTTGCTGGAGATTGTCCAGCATTTCCAGTCTCTTCTCCATCAGAACTAAAGACCACTTGCTCTTTAGAGCTGCTAGATGATTCTTGAGCCACAATGGCTGTCTTCTTCTTCTTTAGAGGTGTGTCCTTTACTGGAGATGGCAGTTCTTTTGTCAGCACTCTATCCCACCTAGAGAAAATTCTCAAATCCATTCTCCTTATGTGGTTTATTTTGGAACCAGCAGCTTGATTCATCACCTCAGGTATACTACCAGCTAAGTAGAGACTCAGAATTCTACTCAGATTGGGTTTCTTCATACTTTCTTTTATCTTATCAAACATAACTGCAGACCAATCAGTATCAAGTTTGAAGATAATCCTTGTCATCAAACCGAACATATGGGCTGAAATTCTGTCATGTCCTCCAGGCTTGCTCAGGATGACCTTGTCAACTATTTCAGACAAGAATTTTCCTTGGATGTTCATTCCTTTCCTATTAAAAACTGATCCAACTTTCAGGTTTGAATCCAGTCCACACCATCTCAAAGCCTCTCTAGTCTTAGAAGCAGATACATCTTCTTCCTCTTTTGTTCTTGGTAGTTGAAGTACCTTCCTTATACTTTTCTGTGTGACCTTAACTTTGGTTCCATGAACTCTGGACTTAATCTTGAGTCCAGTATCATCAAGTGAAGCTGCACTCAAAAATTCAAGGACCTCCTTCTTCCAGATCTTGATAGGTTCTGATACAAGGTATTTCAATCCAGTCTCGGCAATTAGGGTAACCTCACCTTTAATTTTGGGTTCCGCGTCATCAAAGGCGTGTCGCACGAGCTCATATCCTTCGTTAATGTTCTCTTCTAGCTTGGGCGCCATTAGGGTTTGAAGAAATTTTGAATTTAGAGAAGAGAGATGTCGACACACAAGTTTGGTCTCGAAACTATGGTGAGCGTGTCGACAAACACAGGGGAAAACCTATTTATACCTTTCTAGAATCGAAGGTGAAAAGGCGCGTCAAAATACTTAAATTGTGTCGACACTGTTGAAAAGTGTCGACACTTACTTATAATGTCTCGACAACCATGTGTCGACACAAGTATAGTCGACAGAATATATGTGTCGACACTTATATATATGTCGACACCACTCAGCTCGACACTTAGTCGAGACTCTACTAGACTAATTCTGTGTAAAGCCTAAGTGTCGACACCATCTTGGATGTGTCGACACCTATGCTGCATGTGTTGACAATAATTCTCTGAAGTGTCGACACAGACTTCCTAGATGTGTCGACGCCATTTCTCTGAAATGTCGACACCACATCTATGTGTCGACACTGACAACTCTGTGTGTCGACACCATTTTACTTAGCCAATTTTGTAAACTATTCTAAGTTTATCATCCCTAATTCAATTTTAAATTTATTGAATTTGGTTTCATCTAAGGGCTTAGTATACATATCAGCTAGCTGATTATCTGTATTAATATACTCTAGTGAAATATCTCCTTTTTCCACATGTTCTCTTAGAAAATGGTATTTTATTTCTATGTACTTAGTCCTACTATGAGAGACAGGATTATTTACAATAGAAATGACACTAGTAGAATCACAAAATAAAGGTGTTCTACTTACTTGAATAGCATAATCTTCTAGCTGTTGTTGTATTCATAGTAGTTGTGCACAACAGCTTCCTACAGCAACATACTCTGACTCAGCTGTGGAGATAGCCACACTGGTTTGCTTCTTGCTACTCCATGACATCACCCTCCCACCTAGAAATTGACAGGTTCCAGTTGTACTCTTCCTATCTTCCTTGCAGCCTGAAAAATCTGCATCAGAATAACCTGTCAGTACAAAATCTCCATTCCCAGGGTACTAAAGGCCTAGATAAGGAGTGCCCTTAAGATATCTCAAAATTCTTTTGACTGCTGTCAAATGAGATTCTTTAGGGCAAGCTTGGTACCTAGCACAGACACATGTAGCATACATGATATCTGGTCTACTTGCAGTCAAATATAGTAGGGAGCCAACTATCCCTCTATACAAAGTTTCATCTACAGGTTTCCCCGCATCATCTTTGCATAAAGACATTGTTGACCCCATAGGAGTTTTCATGGTAGTGGATGATTCCATATCATACTTCCTTATCAATTCTAGGGTAAACTTAGACTGGCATATGGATAATCCATCTTCAGTCTGTCTAACTTGGAGACCCAAGAAGAACTTAAGTTCCCCCATACTGCTCATTTCAAATTGTCCTTGCATTAGTTTTGCAAACTTCCTGCAAAGACTACTTTCTGTATACCCAAATATTATGTCATCTACATATATTTGGACTAAGATAATCTTGCCTCTGGATTCCCTAAGGAATAGAGTCTTGTCTATTTTCCCCCTTGTGAATTTATTCTCAATGAGGAAACTAGACAGGGTTTCATACCAAGCCCTAGGGGCTTGTTTTAACCCATACAAAGTCTTCCTAAGTCTATAAACATAATTAGGTTTAGTAGAATCAACAAAACCTGATGGCTGTTCTACATAGACTTCTTCCTTCAGATTTCCATTCAAAAAAGCTGACTTAACATCCATTTAGTATACCTTGAACCCTTGAAATGTTGCATAGCCAAGGAACATCCTTATTGCTTCCAGTCTTGCTACTGGAGCAAAGGTCTGATCAAAATCAATACATTCTTCCTGCATATATCCTTTTGCAACAAGTCTAGCTTTGTTCTTTATAATTACTCCATTTTCATCCAACTTGTTCCTAAAGATCCACTTAGTTCCTATAATGTTGTGGTCTTTTGGTTTAGGAACTAGCTCCCAGACTTTGCATCTTTTGAACTGATTCAGCTCCTCTTGCATAGCCTCAATCCAATGAGGATCTAGGATTGCTTCTTCAAATTTCTTTGGCTCTACTTGGGATAGAAAGCTGGAGTAGAGAACTGAACTTAGATTCCTGCTCCTTATTTGTACCCCTTGTCTGTGATCTCCAATAATTTGATTGGCTAGATGATCTTTTAAATGCCTATTTGCTGGAGGCAGCCTGTCTTCTGGTTGTACACCTTCAGCTTCTTCATTCAGCTGCTCCTCTTGGTCTTCTTCAGCAATAAGAGTATCTTGTACTCCCCCTGGATAGCAGTCACCTTCTTCGACTTATTGACTTGCAGTAGGACCTTCTGCAATAGTAAGCTTGTCCATCTTCTCAGTTACACCTCTAGAGCTGCAAACACTTCTAGGCAATTCATTGTTAATGAGTCTAGCTTCATTAAAGACTACATGAACTGACTCTTCTACAACTTGAGTAATCAAGTTGTAGACCCTATAAGCCTTACTGTTGTTGATGTACCCAACAAAGATCCCCTCTTGGGATTTGGCAGCAAACTTGGTTAAATAAGACTTACCATTGTTAAGTATATAGCATTTACAACCAAAGATCCTGAAATAGGATAGATTTGGTTTTCTACCCTTCACAATCTCATAGGGGGTCTTATTGTGGCTCTTGGTGATAGTAGCCCTATTAATTACATGACATGCAGTGTTTATTGCCTCAGCCCAGAAATATTCTGGGAGATATTTGTCACTCAATAGGGTTCTACCAGCCTCTATCAAGGTTCTATTTTTCCTTTCAGCAATACCATTTTGCTGAGGTGTTCTTGGTGAGGAAAATTCCTGAAATATCCCAAACTCTTCACATAGCTTTGTCATGCTAACAGACTGGAATTCAGTACTATGGTCACTTCTTATTTTGACCACTGTACTGTCTAACTCATTCTGAATTTGTTTGACAAAACTATAAAAGATACTAGGAGTTTCAAATTTTTGCCTTAGGAAGAATACCCAGGAAAACCTTGAATAATCATCTACAACCACAAATGTGTAGACCTTCCTACCTAGGCTGTGAACTGCCATAGGACCAAAAAGATCCATATGCAAGGGGTATAGGCACCTCACAGCATCTTTGTTCTCAATGCTATTAAAGGTGGATCTGGTCTGCTTGCCTTTCTGATAAGCTGAGCATATCCCAACCTTTATGCACTTAACTTGAGGACCATTCCTCACTAACTCTTTGCTAAAGAGTTGACCAATTATCTTATAGTTAAGATGAGCCAGCCTCTTGTGCCATTTAACACAATGTGAGACTTTCTCATCAGCTACAAGACAAACAAGAGAAACAATGTTCTCACACATAATGTCTAGACAATAGACATTTCTCTTCCTATATCCTGTCAAAATGATCTTTTGATCACTTCACCTACTGATATGACAACCAACCTTGACAAATGAGATGTCATATCCTAAATCACTCAGCTGACTTATGCTAATGAGGTTATGTTTCAAACCCTTTATATAAGCCACTTGAGTAATTGCAATTAGGTTGCTAGAAATGTTACCAAAGCATTTGATGATTCCTTTTTCTGAACCACCAAAGGTAACCTTAGGACCATCCTTGATTGGTGTATAGTCCTTCAGCAATCCCCTAGTTCCAGTCATGTGCCTGGAACATCCACTGTCCAAGTATCATATTGGGGCATGGCCACTTGGACTTACCTGCAAAACAGATTACTTAACCTTAGAACCCAAATAATTCTTGGGTCCTTGGTGCAAGTTATTCTAACTCTTAACAAAACTACCTGTAGCTTTTCTAGCAAGCAATTTGCTACTCACCTTGGCACTTGAATTATGCCAACAATCTATGGCAAAGTGGCCTACCTTGCCACAACACCAGCACTCAAATCTGTTGTACCTTTGTTTAGGTACAACCCTGGCTGTTTTATCTACAGCAGGCTTCTTGTTGAGTACTGGGGCTTTGCCCTTAGATTTGGACTTTACTGTCCAGGCAGGTTTTGTAAACCCCAATCCAGTTTTACCCTTATGAGGTACAAACTCATCTATCAAAGGTAGAACAGATTTTGGTTTAGAAAAACTTGCTACAATATCTCTCTCCTTCTGAAGACTAATCTCCAGATTTCTAATTTGATCATTCTTGAATGTAATAGTCCCCATCAGAATAACAGTAATGTTCTTCAGTCTGGCTATTTCATTTAGTTTCTGATCTAATAACTTATCAAAATCTGTTGCAGCCTCTTTAAGACTCGCAATCTCCTTAGCCTGAGTTTTGGTCAAGAGTTTGCTTTTCTTCAAAGCTTGCAACAATACTCTATATTCATCAATTAACTGATGAATGTCTCCTTCTAATTCAGATCCACTCACATCACTTGATGCTAATGTATCTGAATCTGACTCAGTACTAGAAATTGAACTTGAAGAACAATTTTGTACCTGACGAGGTCTAGGCTGATCCTGGATTTTGTCTCCTTCTGATAAGGCCATCAGACCCTTGCACTGAATGTCCTCATGCTCATAAATTGAGTTCATTAGCTGCATGAACTCATTTTCTTCTTCTTCAGCAAACAAGCCAATATAGGCTTCAGCTTCTGAATCTGTTTCTAAAGATGACATATCAGTCAGACTTTTATCCTTCTTGGCAACAAAGGACCTTTCCTTTTTGCCCTTGAACTGTGTCTTCTTCTTGTCAGTGGATTCTTTCCTCTTTTCTGGACAATCAGCTATTACATGTCCTTATCTATTGCAATAATAACATACTATCTTTGAGGATGTAGTTTTACTAGACTTGGACTTTCTCCTGTCATTCCTTGATGACTTCCTGTTCTGATAATAGTCATCTTTTGTCTGTGAAGTGGATGGCTTGGAACTCCACTGCTTCTTCTTAAAAAACTTTTGAAAGTGCCTAGTAAATGTTGCAAAGTCTTCATCACTTTCACTACTTTCTGACTTCTTGCTATCTGAAGTATCTGTCTCAGCCTCAGCAACTTTTTGAGGTGGAGATGGAGACTTGCTTTTATATTTCCTAGTGGCTTCAGTCTTGAAGGCCACAGCTCTTTCTTTGTGCTCCACCCTAGTAGTCTTTTCTTCCTCCTTCCTTACCATTAGCTGCATCTCATAAGATAACAGTTTTCTAAACAAAGTTGGAGGAGGTATGTCAGCTAATTTGGCCATTTCTCTTATGACACAAATCTTGGTGTCCCAGTCCTTTGTCAGGGATCTCAAGAACTTATCATTCAACTCATAATTGATGAACTCTCTTCCATAGGACATCAATTCATTGACTATCCTATATAATTTCTTGTAGCATTCAGTTATGCTATCAGACCTGCCTTGTCTGAAGCTTTCATACTCTTGATTTGATAAAGACTTCCTGTCTTGTCTTACCTCTTCTGATCCCTCCATATAGACTATCAGTGTGTCCCACATTTCTTTTGATGTTTTACAGTGAATCAGATTCTGAAATGTGGCATCATCAATTGCACTTACAATAATATTTTAGGCCCTCTTGTCCATAGTGGCCAGAATAATTTCATCTTTTGTCATTTCTGAATAATCTTTGGGAGTTCTCTGATTTGCATCTAGAACAGATACTTTCATTGGCACATATGACCCTTCTTTGACTGTAATGTAAATTCTTGGGTCAGAGGCTTACATAAAAAGTCTAACCCTCTCTTTCCATATGCCAAAAATCTCTTTTCTGCAGATTGACAATTTCATGGATCCTAGCTCTTTGTGATTCTCAGTTGAACCCATTTTCTTGATTCTTGATTCTACTGATTCTGCCTACAGGATCTTTTACTCAGACTGTTATGTCCTTTTTGAGTAACCTCGCTTTGATACCACTTGAAAGAATTAGTACCTAAACACCTAGAGGGGGGGGGGGGTGAATAGCTGCACTTAATCTTTTTAACTTTAAAGGCAGAAACACTGAATTATTAGACTTGTTTATGCAATCCTCTAAAGCAATTCAGCACATATAACACAGCAATCACAGAATAAATCACACACAGAGTACACAAAGCTTTTATAGTGGTTCCCCAAGGTCTGGGTACATCCACTTTCCCCCTTCGCCTATCTAGTAGTGTACTAGATTTGGCCTAACTTCTCCACTACTTCTCAGATCCACAGATCTTACAGCTCAGAACCCAACCAGGTTCCTACAACTCAGAGTGATCCCACTCCTACCACTCAGGCACAAAGCCCTACCACTCAGTCTTCACCAAGACCTACACTCAGCCTTCAACAAGGCCTACACTCAGCCTTCAATAAGGCCTACACTCAGAGAAATGTATCTCCTACACTCAGGCACACAAGCCCTACCACTCAGCCTTTATAAATATAGGCTTACAACTCAGATCCCTTAGGATCCTACAAAAAATAAAGAGTACAAAGATTAATAACCATAACTCTGATTGAGAAAGATGAGTTGACTGGCTTCTTGATGAGTTCTTGAAAGAACTTTGCAGAGATCAACCTCCCTTGGCTTTCTTCAAAGCTTCTTGAATTAGAACACAGTAGGGTTGTATCTCTATGCAGATGATCTTCAATCAACTGCTGACTTGAGAATCAGATCTCAATCTGAAACTTTCTTATCAGCCTGGTTCAATAGCTGTCTTCTTAGAAGGAGCTCTCTCTCTCCAACTTCTTAGATCTTCACTTGAAGGTCTTCTTCTTGTTGTGTTGTTTTTCACTTCATTGATTGCTTGGTTCGATTGCTTTCTCGATTCCCTTCTGTTGAAGGAATAAGCCTTTATATAAGCTTTCTTCATGGTGACCGGCTGATCCGGTTTCTAACGATCTTCTGACAGCTCTGACAGTAGCAGTTGACCGGTTGAAATGGCAGCTGTCAAGTCATCCAGTCACTTCTTGAAATTTCTGTCACTGTCTGAAAGTGTCGAGACAGATAGTCTTTATGTGTCGACACAAATAGACTAAGTGTCGACACAAGTAGACTAAGTGTCGACACTAGCCTTCATGGTGTCGACACAACTCCTTGTGTTGTTGAAATAGCTTCTCGACACTGCTTCTTCAGAATGTGTCGACACTGATCCTGTGTGTCGACACAAGTCCTTCTTCTTCAATACTTAGTTGATTTCTGCTAAGTGTCGACACAACTCCTTTGTGTCGACACATCTTCTTGTGTTGAAACTTGCTAAGTGTCGACACATCTTCTTTGTGTCGACACATGCCTTCTGTGTTGAAACTTTTGTGAGTGTCGACACATCTCCTTTGTGTCGACACATTCTTCATGTGTTGAGACTTTGCTGAGTGTCGACACATCTCCTTTGTGTCGACACTTGTACTTAAACTTGTTGAAGTTTGCTGGGTGTCGACATAGCCTCCTAGTGTCGACACATGTACTTGAACTTTGTTGAATTTTTGCTGAGTGTCGACACAGCCTCCTAGTGTCGACACATTTGCTGTCGACAAAGTTTCTCTGAGTGTCGACACAGCTTCTAAGTGCCGACACTGATTATGTAGACATTTCTTCATTGTGTGTCGACACTGTCTGTATGTGTCGACACTTTTCTTCTGGTGTCAACTCTGCCTTCCTGGTGTCGACACAATTACTCCAAGTGTCGACACTGCTTCTCTATGTGTCGACACAAGCCTTCTTAAGTGTCGACACTTTTCTTCTGGGTGTCGACACATGGACTTAGAAACTTTTCCTGCAAACCTGCAGTTACTTAACCTGCACAAATAAACTCAAAGCACATCAAATACACCTTGATGTATATCATTGAGTAGGGTGATGATTCTTCAAATCAGGTACATATATTCCAATGTACCCAACATTTATCATATACACAATATGTAACATCCCATGTTACTTCTAGGCCCCTTTCACTTAGATTGGGTTAGGCATGGGATGGGTGATAAGGGTTTTAGCTAGGTTTGACCCTAGGTAGTGGGTTGTAGCCATGTGGGGCCCACTATAGGACCAAGTCAAACTAGGTCAAACTAGCCTAAATAGGGACCCAAACCACACCATGACCCCACCACATTGCCCTAACCCTAAAAACAATCTAAGTGGACCCTAGGGCATGTCACTAGGTCAACACTTTGACCCCAGTTGACCAAAGTCAACTTTGGGCTTAATTTGGTCAAACCTACACTCATAAGCCCAAATAGCCTAAGTAGGGCACCCCCTTGAACCAACCCAAGTTGGGTGGTGCCACTAAGCTCATGACCATCAAATGGGGTCAGCCCACCCACCATGGTTGACCAAGTCAACTCAGAGTCAACATAGTCAACACAATTGACCTAAAGAAGAAAATGAAGGCCAAGCTCACTCTCCTTGGGCCAAGCCCACCAAATTTGGCCCATGGCCAGCCCAAGTGAACAAGACCAGCCCTACCCATCTGAATTAGGAGAGAGAGTGCATGCAAAGGGGTAGAAATGGGATTTTAAGAGGAAGAGGAGAGAGAAATGGGGATGAAGAGGAAGGGTGGCCACATGGCCACCCCTTCAGCTGCAATCCTCTGCCCAACACCTGCTGGCCGGCCTCCCCTGATTATTCCAGGATATTTTGGTGGCATGCTGGCCACATGGCACCCATGGTGACACAACCAAAGCCCAAACCGAGCTCACATAGGTAGTATCTCCCTATACAACCATCCTCAGCTCAAACCGACTTCACCATTAGCTTCAGGAGGTGGAAAGGAGTGGAATTCGATAGCTGGATCAAAGATTTTGGTGGAGAATCAATAAATCGGGGAGGAGCTCGCCGACGTACCACCACCATGGCAAACCGCCGCCTGAACCGCCGCCAAGCCCCAATCCAGGTCCGTTTCACCTCACCTCTACCCGTACTAGGATCCTAGATCGATTAGGTGAGATATCGGGCTCAACTGAGCCCGATGCCATGGGAGAAAAGAGTGATTTTTCCAAGCTTTCCTTAACCTCTCGGGATCGCCGTCGCCGCCGTCTCCCGCCGCCCCATCACCGGGAAACGATAGCCACCACCACCGTGAAGGTGATGACACCGTTGGCTGGGGGTGGCGCCGCCTCAGCTGGCCGGAAAAGGCCAACAAAGATGCTCCAGATTGTCTCAATCTCAGCCCTTGATCCCTTGGGGACGATGACAGGATCCCGTTCAATTACGTTTTA
This sequence comes from Platanthera guangdongensis, assembly GCA_039583875.1. NCBI lineage: Eukaryota > Viridiplantae > Streptophyta > Magnoliopsida > Asparagales > Orchidaceae > Platanthera > Platanthera guangdongensis. The sequence continues at coordinate 131,616,088 of CM077156.1, forward strand.
AGATTCGTGCACTGCTTATTTAAAAATCAAAATACTTATATATATTAAATGAAATGAATCTAGTTATGTGTCACATAAATTCAGTGACATTACATGTCATTGTTAGGCCTCTTAGAGGCCTTTATAGAACCTGGACCCTGAATGAAAAATGTAGCCTTACCTGTTAACTTTAGGGACACCTTAATCATCAATTTTGGTCCAGTAGTCTGGCCTGTAGGGCATTTCTCCTAGGACTGGTCCTAGACAAGGGCAGAAATTCATTTGGATGCCCAAGTCAAACCAGCAATCACCATGGCCCCAAATTTTGGGTACATGCATGATTAGGGCATACCTAGCCCCTGCCAAAAATGGGGAATTTTTGGGACACCTTTTACTATAGTTTTGGTCATAATGTCAAAAACTAAATAAATGAAATATTTGGAGTTATATGACTCCTCATGGCCCCAAATTTTGGTGGTAGGTCCTTGGGGACATCAGTGGTGTATGATAAAAAAAGTCAGCACATTTGGATCACTGCATGTTGGAAAATCCACTTGCATGTGTTGGTTATATATTGCCTTGGTGTGCCAATAGCAATAAATTAAATATGGTGCATTCAACCTGATTGAGGCACTCAAAAATCATGGATTTTATTCCAGTGGTTCATTAGGATAAATTTCACCCCTCAGATTAATTATGGGATTTTTGGAATCAAAAATCCCATTAATTGGAATTTTTAAAAATATGGCCCCTTTTGAAAATAAATTGGAAAAATAGGTTTTCCTCATGTAAAAGTCCTCAAACTTTGCCAAGTTAAAAATAAGGTTATATGTGACTTAAGAAAATTTGATCTTTATGTTTGAAGAACGTTTGGAGTAAAATACCTTGAAATGCCCATTTTACCCTTTTTGCATTTATGGAAATACACTTCAGATAAATTTGGAAATATTGCTAGTGAAGTATAATTGTATTATTAGTCTTGCATAATTATTTCAAAATTTATGGGTGTACTGATAATTTTTAAATTAATATAATGTCATTTTGGTAAATATGTAAGAATGAGAATTGTTAGGTCATTACACTATAAAGGTTGATGAAACTCTGCCCATAGTCTTAAATTAAAGTTTTATATGTTCTGTAATTTTCCTGGAATTTTGGATTATATATTCCTTGTACTTCATTTGGAAAATGAAAATTATGTAGATTTGGTATTAAATAAGGAATCGGTATAAATAATCAAAGGAAAATTATGAAACCCTGTAGACAGAAATATTTTATCAATATACAACTCAGGAAAAATTACCTAGGTCAGTGGATTTTAAATTATACTACTTCATGTGTAAAGTGACGTAGGAAATAAATTAAAAGATTTAATTAAGAGATTATATTACCAAGGAAAATTATGAGAATCCATATGATAGTTCCTTTAGCCCATACCACCCTAGGATAAATAGTTAGGGGCAAGAGGCCCTAAGGATTGAAAGATTCCATTTTTGGGATAATAATAGGACATGGTCTGCATATAGCATAAGTAGGTCATGCTTTAGGGGATTACCAGAGGATTGATTATCAGAAGAATAAGGGAGTGCAATATGAATAATCCCTGGTGGGTAGTATTGTCTTAGTGACGGGAGTAAAGGTGCAAGTCTTTAGGTAGCAATCGGAGTGGAGGTCGACGGAAGACCGTCGGTTTCCCGGTAATATCTTAAGTCACTAGGATTGTTCCAGAGCAACAGTGAGATTTGGGGTGAAACCTGGGTAGTCATCAACTAAAGTAAATATCCTTACGAAAGGGAACTTTGGGCGTAATCCCATCATAGTTCCTAGTGCCCCCGAGAGCCCTTCACCGGGTATACCCTGGGCAGTCCTGGGATTAACCTTAAATCACTAAGTATAATAATTCGTAGACAAGAGTAGTCTAATAGGTTAAGACATTTGTTGTACCTTCTCACCCGTGTAGGGATGGAGAGATTCATGATATATGCTCACCCGTGTAGGGTTTGAGGGAATTGGTATAAAGGCACTATTGTGCGTTCTCACCCGGGTTGGGTTTGAGGGTTTCAGGACGGGTTTGGTCCTGCGAGCGGAAGGCTCGGAATGAAATACTTGAATGTGTATAAATATAGTGGCGGGGCATGCGGTACTAGCCGTTCATCACACCGATGGCAGTACGGTGCACCAGGCGGTTGTGAGGGTTAGATGGGCCAGTGAGTTGTTTTACACTGCGGTCTGGAGGATGACCCCCGATAACGCACATCCGACCCAACAAGACTGACGGGTTGTCAGCAAAGTACGTACGCGAGACTCTAGAGTGCACCTTGGACGTGTACAGAGGCGTATGAGAGGGGTCTAAGGCTTGGTAGTGTGCATACCGGCCTATAAGCGGAGACGCCCGCTCCGCTGCTGCCGTAGCCACAGCGGTGGTACCCGAGAGTGATGCTAGCTCTCAAAAAGTGGGAACTAAAGGTCTGTGATCACAGAGTCGTTGTGCGTGATTTGCACTAGCCTGTGCATAAAATTGCATCATAATATTCATTCATATTAGGTCATAAGCTTCATAGATCCTTATCATATAAACTAGTATGGGCTCTTTTATATGATAAGTTAAATTTCCTGGAAATCCTAACTTATATATTTGTATGGGCATTTATATAAGTTAGGGTACTTTTGTGATGGTAGTATAGTGGTAGAATAGTTTTATTTGCATGCTCTTACCTTCTGTTATTTACTTCCTTTACTAGTACTGCTCTTTACTTACTTGTACCATATTTAGAACTGCTAGAGTAGAACAATAATACTTATTACAACTGCTAGTTAGTCTCTGTCACCTGCTTCCACTTTTGCTACCCCTTGTTGTGCTCCGCTTCGTCCTCCCGCTCGGTGCCTAGGAGTTGCGGGGCGAGGTGCGGAGGAAATGACTTAGTCTTTTTGACTAATGGTAGGTGACCATACTATTTTTAGGAGCCCGTGAAGATGGAGCACCAGCACGACGAGGAGACAGGACGTGAGGAGCAGATACCGCTACAGCAGGCTACTACCACTACTGTGCGTCCTCAGGTGGGACGAATTCTGATGTACTAGTATAGCTTCCGCTTTTATTTGAGAGAGAGAGTTGATTTTGATGTACCGGGCATAAGCCATTATTACTCTTTCGTTTTGTACTCATTGTGGACTATGTTGTACTATTCATTCCATATATATATATATGATGTACTCTGTGACTTGTGGACTTGTAGATTTGTTACATTGTTACACTTTTTTTCTCATATTGGCCTATGTATATGATCGTAATAGCCGGCAGGATCGGCGTGTTGCGGTGTTGACTAACCCGTGCGTTAGTGCCACCGTAAGACGGCGGTTCTGGGCATAAGACCCGGTAGCCCTCCTTGGTAAGGGGGAGGAAGGGGTCTTACAAACTGGTATCACTTGAACAACGCTCATATGAGAAAGAAGTCCACAACACCGGACCACCCCCGCCCGAGCATTAGTTTGCGGACAAACTATGCAGAGGAAGCAGTGGTGAACCATGTGTAAAAGTCACATAAAATGGTCCACGAAGTACAATGAGTTAGGCCAGTTCTGTTTTAACTTTACCTTTATGCAACCTCCACAGGTCGCCGCGCCGCAAAATGTGACTCCTCCCCCTCCAGCTGCCACTCCATCCCTACATACGGAGATGAGGCAGACTTTGACGGCGATTCTGGATGCCTTCAAATCCCAACAAGTCCCGGCTCCGCAGCCAAATCCGGGGTCGAACTGGCTGAGTGCTTTCAAGAGCCCATCCCCACCAGTGTACCGTGGGACAAAGGATGCGGTAAAGACGGAGGAATGGCTGGAGGCCATACACAAGATTTTAGCAGGCATCAGCTGCCTGGTCGGCGAGGCAGTACCTCTAGCCACCTCTGCACTAGAGGCTCATGCGAAGAGATGGTGGAAATCAGTGCAGGAGTCTACATATGCAGACTGCGAGCTGTCAGAGATATCATGGGAGGAGTTTGGCGATGTATTTCTGGATCACTTCGTCTCTGCTACGGACAGAGATGCCTTGGAGGAGAGGTTTTTGAACCTCAGGCAGGGGACTAGATCGGTGATCGAGTATCAGTGAGAGTTCTCTCATTTGGCCAGGTTCACAGGGATTCAGGATATCAATGATAGGTGGTATGCCAAGAGGTTCTACCGGGGCCTCAGGGACGATTTGAGGCAGGCCTTGCTGTTCATTTCTCATGGCAGCACTAGGCAGATCATTGAGATGGCAAAGAAGCTGGAGGCTGACCAGCTGATGGTGCAAGGTAGAGGAAAGAGACCGTTTGATGGGTCCACATCAGGAGAGGGCAGCAGGGGCTCTCAGAGAGGCAGGACTATCAGATACAAGAAGGGTGGGGGACGTCGTCGTCCCAACTTCAGGCAGGAGTAGGGGCCTCCTCCAACATTGGCTCCCCCACCTCTACAAGTGTATGGTCCGAGGAGACAGGATGATCATGGACACCGGCAGGTAGTTTGTTACGGATGCCGCCAGCCCGGGCACATTAGGTCGGAGTGCCCGCATCGATTCCATCCTCGTCCTCCTCCTCCACCTCCAGTGACCCCAGTACAGCAGGGCCGAGTCCGAGGCCGAGGACGAGGCCGAGGCCGGTGATATCACGGCAGGGGACGCAATCAGGAGCAGATATATGCCTTGGACCTCACGGAGCAGAGGAACCCCGAGGAGGTTATCACAGGTACTTAAGGTTAATTATTAAGTTCCTTGAGTTTTCAATTATATAGTACCTGGAACTATAGGGTAACAATTTATTTTAACTTAAACAAACCTCATGCATAGTTATGATCAGCGACAAGCCCGCACATACTCTCTTAGACACGGGTGCTTCGCACTCGTTCGTATCCGAGGCCTTCATAGACGGACTCGAAGGCGTGGAAAGATTTCCTGGACTAGAGATGAGGGTGCGTCTACCCGATGGGTCAGAACTACGGACCACAGCCCATTGTGATATGGAGGCCGAGATTGGCGGCAAGGCATTTGAGGCGCCGGCAACTATTCTGAAGCTGCAGTACTTTGACTTGATTTTGGGCATGACATGGTTACATCGGAACCATGCTCAGATAGATTTCCCATCAAGAAGGATCACACTAAGGCATGGCGACTCTCATGTTATCATCGAAGGTATTCAGCCTATCTGCCACACATTGTTATCTTCTGTACAAGCTGTGAAGGCCCACGAGCAGGGAGAAGAAGTTTACCTTATCTGCTTTGAGATGGTGGGGACAGAGACTTCTATTTCAGATGTTCCGGTGGTCCGGGATTTCTCCGACGTATTCCCAGAGAAATTGCCCGGGCTACCACCAGCCAGAGTCGTGGATTTCAGGATCCAGCTAGTACCGGGAGCGACGCCGGTGTCCCGGGCACCTTACAGGATGGCTCCCAGGGAGTTAGCAGAGTTCAGGACTCAAATTCAGGAGCTAGTTGAGTCGGGATTTGTGCGGCCTAGTTCATCGTCGTGGGGAGCGCTAGTTCTCTTTGTGAAGAAGAAGGACGGGTCGTTACGACTATGTATAGATTACCGGGAGCTGAACCGGTTAACGGTCCGCAATACCTACCCACTACCTCGGATAGATGAGTTATTTGATCAGCTGCAGGGAGCATTCTGGTTCTCTAAGCTAGATTTGTGATCCGGTTACTACCAGCTCCGCATCCGGGAAGAGGACATACCAAAGACGGCATTCAGTTCACGCTATGGATTATACGAGTTCACAGTGATGCCTTTTGGGCTCATGAATGCCCCTGCCGCATTCATGAGTCTAATGAACTGTGTATTCGAGCCCTTCTTAGACCGCTTCGTGATTGTATTCATCGATGACATTTTGATATATTCCTGGACTCAGGAAGAGCATACAGAGCATTTGACGCTGGTCTTGCAGAGGCTGAGGGAGTCCCAGCTGTACGCAAAGTTTTCAAAGTGCCAGTTCTGGCTGCAGGAGGTGGCTTTCCTGGGACACACGATCAGTGAGGCTGGATTAGCAGTGGACCCAGCCAAGGTAGAGGCAGTAAGGGATTGGCCATGACCAAAGACAGCATCCGATATTCGCAGCTTCCTGGGTTTGGCAGGGTACTATCGGAAATTTGTGGAGGGGTTCTCGAGGATAGCCCTCCCCCTCACGACTTTGACGAGGAAGGATACTGAGTTCACCTGGACAGAGCAGTGTGAGGCGGCATTTCAGGAGCTGAAGGACCGACTCATCTCATCCCCTATTCTTGCGCTTCCATCCGGGAGTGAAGGATTTCAGATTTACACAGATGCCTCTTACCAGGGGATGGGTGTTGTCCTGATGCAGCATGGACATGTTATTGCTTATGCTTCGAGACAGTTGAAGAAGCATGAGCATAACTATCCAGTACATGACTTAGAGCTCGGGGCTGTGGTATTCGCCCTAAAGATGTGGAGACATTACTTATACGGGATTCATTGTGATATTTACTCAGTTCACAAGAATCTTAAATATATCGATATGCAGAAATACTTAAACCTACGACAGAGGAGATGGCTGGAATTCCTCTGCGATTATGATTATAAGATCCACTACCATCCGGGGAAAGCGAACACAGTAGCAGATGCTTTGAGTAGGAGGCCCGACACTTCTGGACCGGAGCCTCGATTGATGTCTATAGAGATGCTGCGGATGATGGAGGACATGCACATTACGATGGTATCTGAGGCCGAACTAGTGGTATATCGAGAGTATTTGAGCTCAGTGATCAGTGGTGATGACATACGAGAGTGCATCCGAACACATCAGAGGCGGGATGCTGCATTACAGCCAATTTTTAGTGCCCTAGAAAGGGGCAAGGTTGAGGACTACACGATACAGGATGATCTTCTTCGATTCTGTGGACTCATTTACATACCAGCAGGGGGTAGTATCTGGGAGGACATACTCAGAGAGGCTCATTGCTCCAGATATTCAGTGCATCCCGGCATCACCAAGATGTGGGCAGATTTACAGAGGTCTATGTATTGGCCTGGGATGAAGAGGGAGATCACTCATTTTGTGACATTCTGCGAGACGTGTCAGCGCGTGAAGGCGGAATGCAAGAGCCCAGGAGGTTTGCTACAGCCACTACCAGTCCCAGAGTGGAAGTTCGAGGACATTGCTATGAATTTTGTGCACGGATTACCTCACACCCACTCTGGGCATGATTCTATATGGGTCATAGTAGACAGACTGACCAAGGTAGCACGCTTTATTCCAGTCCGGAAGGATGCTCCAGTTGCAGTTTTGGTGAGATTATTTGTGGAGCAGTTCGTCAGATACCATGGCATTCCCAGGACGATCGTTTCAGACCGTGATGGTCGGTTCACTTCGAGCGAGTGGAGGGTCGTGCATGCTTACTTGGGCTCTCGGCTTACTTTTAGTACCGCCTTCCACCCGCAGACCGACGGACAGACCGAGTGGACCATCCGGACCATGGAGGACCTACTCAGACTATGCATATTGGATACGGGGAAGCCTTGGGAGAGGCTGCTGCCACTGATTGAGTTCTTGTACAATAACAGACACCAGGCTAGCATCAGGATGGCTCCATATGAGGCACTTTATGGGAGGAAGTGCTGAACACCGCTATCATGGGTTCAGGATGTGGATACCAGGGCTCTTGGATCTGATTATATAGAGGATACTGAGGTTCAGATTCGTTTGATCAGGGATCGGCTACTAGAGGCCCAGAGCAGGCAGGCAAAGTATTATGATGCTCGGCATCGGAAGGTGGAGTTCCAGGTTGGAGACAAAGTTTTCTTGAAGATACGTCCAGTACATGGTGTCTCTCGGGTGCGGAGGCACAAGAAGCTCAGTCCATGATACATGGGGCCATACTTTATCCTGGAGCGAATCGGCCCCTTAGCTTACCGACTGCAGCTGCCACCGGAGTTGGGTGCATTGCATGACGTCTTCCATGTCTCTTCCTTGCAAAGAGCTCTCCTCGGCCGGAGCAGCACATTACTACTACAGCCGGACCGGTAGAGCCTGACAGATCAGTTAGTTTGGAGCCGATCCGGATTAACGATACAGCCATCCGAGTGTTGCGGAAGAAGAAGGTCCCTCTTGTGAAGGTGTTGTGGTCCAACCACACCTGGGAGCCAAGTGATCTAATGCTGGAGCGACACCCGGAGTTGTTCACTTCAGGTATATTTTAGTTTACACGTTAAAAATTTCTTATAAATCTTGCAAATAAACCCCGTAAACCCGAACTTAAATTTCGAGGACGAAATTATTATTTTTTGGTTGTTGGAATTTGTAACATCCCATGTTACTTCTAGGCCCCTTTCACTTATATTGGGTTAGGCATGGGATGGGTGGCAGGGGTTTTAGCTAGGTTTGACCCTAGGTAGTGGGTTGTAGCCATGTGGGGCCCACTATAGGACCAAGTCAAACTAGGTCAAACTAGCCTAAATAGGGACCCAAACCACACCATGACCCCACCACATTGCCCTAACCCTAAAAACAATCTAAGTGGACCCTAGGGCATGTCACTAGGTCAACACTTTGACCCCAGTTGACCAAAGTCAACCTTGGGCTTAATTTGGTCAAATCCACACTCATAAGCCCAAATAGCCTAAGTAGGGCACCCCCTTGAATCAACCCAAGTTGGGTGGTGCCACTAAGCTCATGACCATCAAATGGGGTCAGCCCACCCACCATGGTTGACCAAGTCAACTCAGAGTCAACATAGTCAACATAATTGACCTAAAGAAGAAAATGAAGGCCAAGCTCACTCTCCTTGGGCCAAGCCCACCAAATTTGGCCCATGGCCAGCCCAAGTGAACAAGACCAGCCCTACCCCTCTGAATTAGGAGAGAGAGTGCATGCAAAGGGGTAGAAATGGGATTTTAAGAGGAAGAGGAGAGAGAAATGGGGATGAAGAGGAAGGGTGGCCACATGGCCACCCCTTCAGCTGCAATCCTCTGCCCAACACCTGCTGGCCAGCATCCCCTGATTACTCCAGGATATTTTGGTGGAATGCTGGCCACATGGCACCCATGGTGACACAACCAAAGCCCAAACCGAGCTCACATAGGTAGTATCTCCCTATACAACCATCCTCAGCTCAAACCGACTTCACCATTAGCTTCAGGAGGTGGAAAGGAGTGGAATTCGATAGCTGGATCAAAGCTTTTGGTGGAGAATCAAGAAATTGGGGAGGAGCTCGCCGGCGCACCACCACCATGGCAAACCGCCGCCTGAACCGCCGCCAAGCCCCAATCCAGGTATGTTTCACCTCACCTCTACCCGTACTAGGATCCTAGATCGATTAGGTGAGATATCAGGCTCAACTGAGCCCGATGCCATGGTAGAAAAGAGTGATTTTCCAAGCTTTCCTTAACCTCTCGGGATCGCCGTCGCCGCCGTCTCCCGCCACACCATCACTGGGAAACGATAGCCACCACCACAGTGAAGGTGATGGCACCGTTGGCCGGGGGTGGCGCCACCTCAGCTGGCCGGAAAAGGCCAGCAAAGATGCTCCAGATTGGCTCAATCTCAGCCCTTGATCCCTTGGGGATGATAACCGGATCCCGTTCAATTACGCTTTAAGATTCGTGCACTGCTTATTTAAAAATCAAAATACTTATATATATTAAATGAAATGAATCTAGTTATGTATCATATAAATTCAGTGACAATGCATGTCATTGTTAGGCCTCTTAGATGACTTTCCAGAACCTAGACCCTGAATGAAAAATGTAGCCTTACCTGTTAACTTTAATGTGACACCTTAATCATCAATTTTGGTCCCGTAGTCTGGCCTGTAGGGCATTTCTCCTAGGACTGGTCCTAGACAAGGGTAGAAATTCATTTGGATGCCCAAGTCAAACCATCAATCACCATGGCCCCAAATTTTGGGTACATGCATGATTATGGCATACCTAGCCCCTGCCAAAATTTGGGAATTTGTGGGATAACTTTTTCTATAGTTTTGGTCATAATGTCAAAAACAAAATAAATGAAATATTTGGAGTTATATGACTCCTCATGGCCCCAAATTTTGGTGGTAGGTCTTTGGGGACATCAGTGGTGCATGATAAAAATTGCAGCACATTTGGATCACTGCATGTTGGAAAATCCACTTGCATGTGTTGGTTATATATTGCCTTGGTGTGCCAATAGCAATAAATTAAATATGGTGCATTCAGCCTGATTGAGGCACTCAAAAATCATGGATTTTATTCTAGTGGTTCATTAGGGTAAAGTTCACCCCTCAGATTAATTATGGGATTTTTGGAATCAAAAATCCCATTAATTGGAATTTTTAAAAATATGGCCCCTTTTGAAAATAAATTAGAAAAATAGGTTTTCCTCAAGTAAAAGTCCTCAAACTTTGCCAAGTTAAAAATAAGGTTATATTTGACTTAAGAAAATTTGATCTTTCTGTTTGAAGAACTTTTGGAGTAAAATACCTTGAAATGCCCATTTTACCCTTTTTGCATTTATGGAAATACACTTCAGATAAATTTGTAAATATTGCTAGTGAAGTATTATTGTATTTTTAGTCTTGCATAATTATTTCAGAATTTATGGGTGTACTGATAATTTTTAAATTAATATAATGACATTTTGGTAAATATGTAAGAATGGGAATTGTTAGGCCATTAGACTATAAAGGTTGATGAAACTCTGCCCATAGTATTAAATTAATGTTTTTTATGTTCTGTAATTTTCCTGGAATTTTGGATTATATATTCCTTGTACTTCATTTGGAAAATGAAATTTATGTAGATTTGGTATTAAATAAGGAATTGGTATAAATAATCAAAGGAAAATTATGAAACCCTGTAGACAGAAATATTTTATCAATATACAACTCAGGAAAACTTACCTAGGTCAGTGGATTTTAAATTATACTACTTCATGTGTAAAGTGACGTAGGAAATAAATTAAAAGATTTAATTAAGGGATTATTTGACCAAGGAAAATTATGAGAATCCATATGATAGTTCCTTTAGCCCATACCACCCTAGGATAAATAGTTAGGGGCAAGAGGCCCTAAGGATTGGAAGATTCCATTTTTGGGGTAATAATAGGACATGGTCTGCATATAGCATAAGTAGGTCATGCTTTAGGGGATTACCAGAGGATTGATTATCAGAAGAATAAGGGAGTGCAATATGAATAATCCCTGGTGGGTAGTATTGTCTTAGTGACGGGAGTAAAGGTGCAAGTCTTTAGGTAGCAATCGGAGTGGAGGTCGACGGAAGACCGTCGGTTTCCCGGTAATATCTTAAGTCACTAGGATTGTTCCAGAGCAACAATGAGAGCTGGGGTGAAACCTGGGTAGTCATCAACTAAATTAAATATCCTTGCGAAAGGGAACTTTGGGCGTAATCCCATCGTAGTTCCTAGTGCCCCCGAGAGCCCTTCACCGGGTATACCCTGGGCAGTCCTGGGATTAACCTTAAATCACTAAGTATAATAATCCGTAGACAAGAGTAGTCTAATAGGTTAAGACATTTGTTGTACCTTCTCACCCGTATAGGGATGGAGAGGTTCATGATATATGCTCACCCGTGTAGGGTTTGAGGGAATTGGTATAAAGGCACTATTGTGCGTTCTCACCCGGGTTGGGTTTGAGGGTTTCAGGATGGGTTTGGTCCTGTGAGCGGAAGGCTCAGAATGAAATACTTGCATATGCATAAATATAGTGGCGGGGCATGCAGTACTGGCCATTCGTCACACCGATGGCAGTACGGTGCACCAGGCGGTTGTGAGGGTTAGAGGGGCCAGTGGGTTGTTTTACACTGCGGTCTGGAGGACGACCCCCGATAACGCACATCCGACCCAACAAGACTGACGGGTTGTCAGCAAAGTACGTACGCGAGACTCTAGAGTGCACCTTGGACGTGTACAGAGGCGTATGAGAGGGGTCTAAGGCTTGGTAGTGTGCATACCGGCCTAGAAGCGGAGACGCCTGCTCCGCTGCTGCCGTAGCCACAGCGGTGGTACCCGAGAATGATGCTAGCTCTCAAAAAGTGGGAACTAAAGGTCTGTGATCACAGAGTCGTTGTGCGTGAGTTGCACTTGCCTGTGCATAAAATTGCATCATAACATTCATTCATATTAGGTCATACGCTTCATAGATCCTTATCATATAAACTAGTATGGGCTCTTTTATATGATAAGTTAAATTTCCTGGAAATCCTAACTTATATATTTGTATGAGCATTTATATAAGTTAGGGTACTTTTGTGATGGTAGTATAGTGGTAGAATAGTTTTATTTGCATGCTCTTACCTTCTGTTATTTACTTCCTTTACTAGTACTGCTCTTTACTTACTTATACCATATTTAGAACTGCTAGAGTAGAACAATAATACTTATTACAACTGCTAGTTAGTCTCTATCACCTGCTTCCACTTTTGCTACCCCTTGTTGTCCTCCGCTTCGTCCTCCCGCTCGGTGCCTAGGAGTTGCGGGGCGAGATGCGGAGGAAACGACTTAGTCTTTTTGACTAATGGTCGGTGACCATATATTTTTAGGAGCCCGTGGAGATGGAGCACCAGCACGACGAGGAGACAGGACGTGAGGAGCAGATACCGCTACAACAGGCTACTACCACTACTGTGTGTCCTCAGGTGGGACGAATTCTGATGTACTAGTATAGCTTCCGCTTTTATTTGAGAGAGAGAGAGAGTTGATTTTGATGTACCGGGCATAAGCCCTTATTACTCTTTCGTTTTGTACTCATTGTGGACTATGTTGTACTATTCATTCCATATATATATATGATGTACTCTGTGACTTGTGGACTTGTAGATTTGTTACATTGTTACACTTCTTTTCTCATATTGGCCTATGTATATGATCGTAATAGCCGGCAGGATCGGCGTGTTGCGGTGTTGACTAACCCGTGCGTTAGTGCCACCGTAAGACAGCGGTTCTGGGCATAAGACCCGATAGCCCTCCTTGGTAAGGGCGAGGAAGGGGTCTTACATAATATCAACATTCAGAATTTCATCATTTTTTAAAGTATTTAGGACCATAAATTAATTTATTTAATTATGTGACCTAGGTCACTTTGTACACGAGCTACTATATCCAATGGTCTATGTTGGAACCATAGTTATGATTTGGGCAAGGATCACTATTAGTTTTCTTAGATTGACCCAAAATGTATAGTCATGGGTCATAGGTGTATTTCCAGATTTGCCTCAGAAGAATTCCAAGAAATGCAGTCCAGAAAATCAGTTCGACGATAGTCGAACTCAGTTCGACAAATGTCGAACTCAGGGCGACGAATTATGAGTTCCTTCTATGAACTCAGGTCGACGAACTCTGATCTCAAGCAAGAAGTTCAGCTCGACAAATTCCAGCAGAGCTCGACGAACTCCGAGCTCAGGTCGACGATCGCCACGCTAAACTCAAGACAGATTCCCAGCTCGACGAAATAGAAGATGAGCTCGACGATCTGCGAGCTCAGGTCGATGAATTCTGTGCAGTTATTCCATGCCTATTTATTTACAGTTGGCATAATTAATTAAGGATTAATTACAGTCAATAATAATAGCCGTTCAAACGGACAGTTACAGTTGGATTAATTATGGATCAATTCCCAATGCATCTTCTATTCTCGGGAATGTTTCTTCCGCCACTAAGGCCAAGGAATTTGAATGTCTGATATATACAGAGACAGGAAAGTGAAGTATACAACACATGAAAGAGTCAACAAATGGCAAGCAGTGATTAACCAAGATAGAGAAAAAGAAGAACACACAGGGCAATATCACTGAAGCAACTACAAGCCCTAGATCAGAGAAGTAACATCAGCGTTTTGAAGAAGAAGAACACCAAAACAATATCAAGAGTCTTCTTCTTCCTTATACTCTCCAGGATACTTCAAGGACAACAAACAACATATCAGTTAAGAAGTTCCTGAATCTCTGCTAGTCAAGGCTGCAAGGTTGAAGGCCTATCACCCTGAAGCAAAGCTCCTCATTCCCTGAACCATTCAACATCTCAGGGGGAGCCCTTTGCTAACATCAATATCCACTAGTATTGTCTAAGACTGTTGACAGAGAAGACACCATCATCTCTCACCCCTCTCTGTATAAAGGGTTGTCATCTCCCTTCAAAAGTGATTCTTGGTTTTTGAGCACCTGATCAAAAGCTCATTGGTGTCAGGTACCTGATCAAAAATCTAAGTGGATTCCTACCAGGGTGGTAGAAGAGTAGATGTACCCAGGTTGGGGAACCACTATAAATCCTTGTGTCTTCTGTGTTGCTTGGTCTTCTTACTTTATTTTTATGCTGTGATTTGCTTTACTTAGTATATAACTCTAATTAGTTAAGTTAAGATCTATTCCCACAACTTTCAATTGGTATCAGAGGGAGGTTGGTTACTTTGGTTGTATAGGCTAACACCTGAACCAAAACGATCTGATAGATCTTAAATATCTTTAGAGTTTATAATGGCACAAATTGAAGACTTTTCAAGCACCAGACTACCTATGTGCAATCTTGATAAGTTTGCACTATGGAAAACAAGGATTAGTTTTTATATGAACTCCATTGATGAAAACATCTTTAAATCTATTTTTTCAGGACCAACTCAACATCAGGCAACAACAAATATAAATGTTGTTCCATCATCTCAATGGATAGATGGCCAGAAAAAACTGAAGATTACTGATGCACAAGCAATGAACATTCTAGCACAATCAATGTCTGATGACATCTTTGAGGAACTTGCTGAATGTTCATCTACAAAAGAGATGTGAGATTCTCTCGCAGCATTGGATGCAAGATCAGCTAAAGAAAGAAACCTTAAAGCTGCAACCTGGAGTGACTTTGATGCTTCATCCTACACAACTGAAGATGAAGAAGAAACAAGAGCTAGAGAGTTTTGCTTAATGGCAATAAATGCCTCTTGCAACAACACTGATGCGGAAACAGACTCTGAAGAAGAATCAGAGTGTGAATCAGAAGAAGAAGATCAGGTAATCTCTACCCTTGATCTTTCATCAGAAGAATTTAAGTTATTATGTAAAGATTTAATTCAATATGAGAAGGAAATAAAACTTCTCAGAGAGAAATTAAATATTGTATCTTCAGAAAATTAAAAACTTAAACAAGATTTACAAAATGCTTTTGAAAAGATAAGTCTTCTAGAATCATGTAAACTAAAAGAAAAATTAGAGGTGATAAATAAAACTACTGAAAAATTGCCAAAGAATAAATCAAATCAATATAAAAATCTTCAGAAAATCTTAGTTCAAAATAATTCGTCGAACCGAGCTCGACGAAAATAATATTATTCATCGAACAAAGCTCGACGAACTATGAACAAAGATTTCATTCTTAACTGGTTTGAAATCTATGCTCGATGAAATAGATATAATTCGTCGAATAGAGGTCGACGAAAATGGAACAAAGGAAATAATTTTCATCATTCTCTGAGCAGAGATCGACGATCTCAATACCATTCATCGAACTCAGTTCGACAAAATTACTTTAATTCGTCGAAATCAAGATTTCAGAACAGAAATTTTCATTCCTTTCAAAATTATAATCAAGCTCAAAATTTTAAAAATCCTTTCACTGAGTGGATAATCCCTCCTAGGAAATATCATCCACTTAGTTATCATAATCAACCTGAATATTCTTTTATTTCTAGTTATTATAAAAGAGAACTAGGACCCAAGGTAATCTGGGTCTAGAACTTCTAACATCTCTTTGCAGGACAAGACATGCCTTACCACAATGGAGTAGTGGTATAGGACAATAATCAAAAGCTATAGTTTCATCCAATAGAGAGAGTACTTTAGTGGCTGTATAATGAGAGATTATTTGAAAGGCTACAACTGTAGAGAGTTATAAATTCTACTCAGATTTGGGCAAGGAATTTGGGCAAGGAAAAGTTAATAGGGGAGATTGTTTGCTTTATAAAGAGGAAACTACTTTGAAGGATGCAGCAATAGCTTTCTTTTATTTATTTTATTTTAAAGCACTTTTGTACATCTCCTGACAATCTTTTTAATTCAGACAGTATGTTTTTGCTTTGCATTTTATTGGTTTTTATGTAAATAGTGTCCTTACCCAAATAGGGGGAGATTGTTGGAACCCCGGTTATGATTTGGGCAAGGATCACTATTAGGTTTTCTTAGATTGATCCAAAATGTATAGTCATGGGTCATACGTGTATTTCCAGATTTGCCTCAAAAGAATTCCAAGAAATGCAGTTTAGAAAATCAGTTCGACGATAGTCGAACTCAGGTCGACGAATTATGAGTTCCTTCTCTGAACTCAGGTCGACGAACTCTGATCTCAAGCAAGAAGTTCAGCTCGACGAATTCCAGCAAAGCGCGACGAACTCCGAGCTCTGGTCGACGATCGCCACGCTAAACTCAAGACAGATTCCCAGCTCGATGAAATAGAAGCTGAGCTCGACGATCTGCCAGCTCAGGTCGACGAATTCTGTGTAGTTATTCTAGGCTTATTTATTTATAGTTGGCAGAATTAATTAAGGATTAATTACAGTCAATAATAATAGTCGTTCAAATGGACAGTTACAGTTGGATTAATTATAGATCAATTCCCGATGCATCTTCTATTCTCGGGAATATTTCTTCCGCCATCAAGGCCAAGGAATTTGAATGTCTGATATATACAGAGACAGGGAAGTGAAGTATACAACACAGGAAAGAGTCAATTAATGACAAGCAGTGTTTAACCAAGATAGAGAAAAAGAAGAACACACAAGGCAATATCACTGAAGCAACTACAAACCCTAGATCAGAGAAGTAACATCAGCTTTCTGAAGAAGAAGAAGAACACCAAAACAATATCAAGAGTCTTCTTCTTCCATATACTCTCCAGTATACTTCAAGGACAACAAACAACATATCAGTCAAGAAGTTCCTGAATCTCTGCTAGTCAAGGCTGCAAGCTTGAAGGCCTATCACCCTGAAGCAAAGCTCCTCATTCCCCGAACCATTTAACATCTCAGGGGGAGCCCTTTGCTAACATAAATATCCACTAGTCTTCTCTAAGACTGTTGACAGAGAAGACACCATCATCTCTCACCCCTCTTTGTATAAAGGGTTGTCATCTCCCTTCAAAAGTGATTCTTGGTTTTTGAGCACCTGATCAAAAGCTCATTGTTGTCAGGCACCTGATAAAAAATCTGAGTGGATTCCTACCAGGGTGGTAGAAGAGTGGATGTACCCAAGTTAGAGAACCACTATAAATCTTTGTGTCTTCTGTGTTGCATGGTCTTCTTACTTTATTTTTGTGCTGTGATTTGCTTTACTTAATATATAACTCTAAATAGTTAAGTTAAGATCTATCCCCACAACTTTCAGTCTATTATGTCTAGATAATTTACCTGGAGTTCATCTAGGTTAAAATAGTTGTTCACCAAAGATACTAATTTTCCCACTTGATTTACCATTCATTTTCTATTTATGTTTATAATCTCAATTATTCCATTTTTCAAATGAAGTACCTAAAATATTCAAGTGAAAATTCATAGAAAATTACTGGTGATTAACATTGTCATAAAAATACTCCAAACATAAATTCATACCCCTAAGCAGTAATTTGACCTAAAATAATTACAGGTGAACATTATTACAAAAATTCCACTACCATGATTTTCATCATACTCAATCATCCAAAATTCTTAAATAAATTCACAGTGGTTTATTTCACAAAAACAAGACTATATACATTTTCCCACAATTTTCCAAATAGTATTACCCCTATATTTAATTTAAATCCTAAAAGGATAAAATTGTAAATCTACTAAATACATAAGATATATTCCTCAAACAGACACATAACTTTTTCCAAAGATATAAATGTCCTATTAGGGCTTGTATCAAAATTTTAGAATTTTACAAGGTCAGTAGACCTATATCTCATTTTTTTTTTCTAAAAAAGCTTATTTTCCAATAATTCAAAATAATGAGATTTTTGATCCAAAAAATCCCAATCTTTCTATGGGAGGTGTAATTCATCCATATAAGACTCTGTCCAAAATCCCCTGTACATGCATTGGGTCAAATGAGCTAACTTTCCACTTTCTAATTTTTACTATTGGTACACCATTTACAATCTATCTCTACCATGCACGTTGGATTTCCCCAACACGTAGAGGTCCAACTGGTTTGAAACTTTTACCCAATGGCCAGGCCAAACAAATTTGAGGGCATTTGGATAAGGGGATCTCCCTATATTCCTTTTATTTAATAAATGAAATTTCAATAAAAACAATAGAAAAATACCCCCCCCCCCCCAAATTCTGATTTTTGGGCAGGGACTAAGTCTAACATAGGCACATGCATGGCCTAAATTTCACTGCATGTGGACTTAAGATTTGACTTAGGCATCCATTTAAAATTCTGCCATATCCTAGGAGCAGTCCTAGAAGAACTATCCTATAGGGAGCTACAAAGCTCCAAATTACAGCTTTAGGGTGTCAAATTAAAG
This sequence comes from Platanthera guangdongensis, assembly GCA_039583875.1. Lineage (NCBI taxonomy): Eukaryota > Viridiplantae > Streptophyta > Magnoliopsida > Asparagales > Orchidaceae > Platanthera > Platanthera guangdongensis. The sequence goes on from CM077156.1 coordinate 131,634,538, forward strand.
GTGAGACCTAGATCTACCATTTTCATGTTGGACATTATTTCTAGAAATGCATTTAAGATCCCTAAATAATTTATACAAGGTGACTATTCAACTGTCACAGAAAAATGAAATCAATTAACATGATCCATAGTTTAATACTACATTTAAATGGACGACATCAGCTCATCTTCCACAATGAGCCGATGGTCTAGATCATCCAGAGCCGTAGCTCTTTGATCTCCACTCTACCGCCCATCCGGCCACCGTCACCACCGGCGATTGTCGCCACCACCTCCATTGAGGTGGTGGCTAGCGTTTCCCGGCGACATGGCCGCTGGAGGCAGCTCCTTTGGCGAATCCGAGCAAGAAAAAAAGCTCAATTTTTCTTCCTCTTTCTCACATGGCATCAGGCTCAGTTTCGCTCGATATCTCTCCTAGTGGATCTAGAAGATTATCAGCGAGGGAGGGGAGGAGAAACGGACATGTAGTCGCACTTGGCGGCGAGTACGGTGGTGGTGAGCCATGGTCAACAACTTCTCCGGCTATCTCCTCTCTCCATCTATTGATTTCCACTCCTCTGGACTCAATGAAGATGATGGTGGCCTTGGTTTTTGGCTGGGAGTGGACGGTTTAAGGACTTTGAATAAGGGGAGTGGTTGGGAGTGGTTGGGATTGGTTGGGAGTGGCGGGGAAGGGCGGGTCATGGCTGGTCGTCCTTGAGCATGATTCTCCTTACTGCCAAGTGTCACTATAATATTGGACAGTCCAATTATTACTTTATTTAGGTCTTGATTGAAAGAACCGGGTCTAATAGGTTAATTGGTGCTCATTCCAAAAATCTAGTTCAACCCGTACATGTGAACCATTAAACACAGTTTTTAGACCGAAAAATACTCCAAGTCCAAAAGCATTGAGTGGTGTCGAGACAACTCAATGTCGCATTGAGTGGTGTAAAGACCACTCAACGCCGCGTTGAGTGGCATTGAGACCACTCAATGCCGCGTTGAGTGGCGTTGAGACCACTCAACGCCGCGTTGAGTGGCGTTGAGACCACTCAACACCGCGTTGAGTGGCATTGAGACCACACAATGTCGTGTTGAGTGTCATTGAGTGGTGTTGAGACTACTCAGCGCGGCATTGAGTGGCGTTGAGACCACTCAACGTCGTGTTGATTCCACTCAACGCCAAAAACAAGATGAAAATACTGTCCAAAGTGTTGAGTCCACTCAACGCTTTGTCGAATGGTGTCATGTTCACTTGATGCCTATTGATTAAAGAGCATGGCATTGAGTCCACTCAATGCACTCAATGCTTTGTCGAGTGGCATCGTGTTCACTCGACGCCTATTAATTAAAGAGCATGACGTTGAGTCCACTCAACACACTCTATGCTTCGTCGAGTGGCGTCATGTTCACTCGACGCCTTGTTGAATCCACCCTATCTCAGTGGGTCAAACCTAGCCTAACCTCATTCACTCACACAATGTTCTACCCAAACCCAGTTAAGGGGTCTAGAAGAAAATGAGATGTTACAAAAAGCACAGGATCAAGCTCTCTCCTCTTTTTTGCATTTTCCGAGTTCTTTTCATTTTGTGCACTTCCCTCTCCAAAATCCCATCACACAGTAAACATATGCCTATTTTGCCAAGTTCTTCACATTTTGTGTCGAGGATTCCTGCAGCTTTCTAGGTTTTTCCTATGCTGAATTATACGTGTGATGCAGTTGTTCTTGCAGCTTCCTAAAGACTTTTTGTAGTTTCCTGTGATGCAGTTGAATTATAAAATTTCTATTGTATTTGGTTTGTTGTGCTTACATTTGTATTACACTGTGCACTCTTTACCTACAAGTGCTCCGCACGCTCTCTGCCAACAAGCACCTAGCGTGCTTACCCCCTGTAAGCACTCTGCGCGCTATCCTCCAAAAAGCACCTCGTGCGCTCTCTGCCAATAAGCGTTCTGCATGCTCTCTGCCGACAAGCACCCTAGGTGCTCTCTACCAACAAGGGCTCCACACTCTCTCCTCCGGTAAGGGCTCTACACGCTCTCCTCCAATGAGCACCCCGCGCACTCTCCACCAGCAAGCGCCCCATGTGCTCTCCATCAGCCAGCTCTTCATGCGCTATATCATCAAGTTCGCACCAAATTCACCTCTGTGTGGTCTATTCTCAAAACTGTTGCAAGTATTCTATGCCTTCATCTTAACAACGAGCCCACCAAATGTCAGCAAGTCAGCAATTCCCGTCTCCTCTAAGTGCAACAAGAGACAATTGTTGAAAATTATGAAGTGAAAGTGGTTGATTAAGCAGACCACGTGGACTGGGTGGTCTGAGACCGCGGCCTTAGCAGACTGATGTTGCGGCCTGGGTGGACAGTGGCTTGGGTGGACTTGGTGGCCTGGGTCTATTGGAGCGGCCTGGGCGGCCTGTCTATGGCGGACTGGTGGTGTGTTCAGTCAGCTTGGCCTGCGGTTCTGCGGATAGCTTGTTCCTGATGTAACTGGGCGGATTGCCAGTGAGTCTATGAGAATTTGGAAGACTCAGTTGGAGTCAGCGGAGTCCGTTGTGGCGGATAGATTGGAGGTCGTGAGATCGGTATTGGTCCTTGCCTTGATCTCTTGTGATGTGGCGGGTGATAGCCGCATTCATGTTGGCGGACTGTTCTTGGGGCTAGTGGCCTGGCTTCGTATCCGCCGAGCTCGCACCAGTTGTTCGATGAGATGCTTGACTTGGTCGCACTTTGTGACAAGTCGAGGGTGTTCGCAGTGTCCGCAGAGTCCGCTGTTGACCGGGAGATCTTTGCATGTTTGTCATGGACTCGTGTGGCGGGCTGACGTAGTGTCCGCAGAGTCCGCTGTTGACCGAGCGATCTGCCTGTTGTTCGTGGACTCGTATGGCGGCCTGAAGCAGTGTTTGCGAGCTGTGCGGGCCGGTGTCTTGTCCGCTTGTAGCATGCAGACTGTCGCAGTGAGTGATAAGTTGCTATGTCTGCATGCTGCAATGTGTGCGGACTGGTGCAGAATCTGCCTAGTGGCAGACTGGCTTCTTGACTTAGCGCCTGACAAGTTGGCTAGTCCGGCTTAGTCCTTGTGGACTGGGAGGACTGGGTTTGTGTTCGATGCGAGCTGGGGTGGTGACTCTATTCACTAGGACGGTGATCACACTCCTCACCCCGCCTATAAATAGACCCTCCCGACACTTCTACTGTAACTGAATGAACAGTAAGTTGAGGGTAGACTAATTGTTGCGGACTCGATTTTCTAGGCCGCACAGTTTGAGAAGGATTAACTGGTTGTTGTTTGCAGGTTGTGCGGCTAGCACTGTGAAGCCAGGCGTCTGGTTCTGATCAAGGTCAGGAAGTAGTGAAGCTTGCAGTTTACAATGGCGTTTGCAGCAGGTCACACTTGGCGGATAACCAGTCTTCTCTCCAGTAATTGAAGTCTAAGGTCAATAACCAGGTCGCCAGTCTCGGCGGACTTGGCGGTCTGTTTGTTCAGTTCGGCGGTGGCTTGTAGAGCGGGCATCTCAGCAGAAAAATGGGTTATCCGCAGTTTGTGCGGACTCCGTAGATCAATGATAGCAGCAGCAGCTTGGCGGTCTCGGCGGTCTCAGCGGACTCAGCGGTCTCTGAGGCAGTCCGCCCGGCTTGAAGATTCTCTTGCTTATTTACTTCTCATTTGTACTTGGAGAAATCATGTCTTACCATGTATACCTGGCCTTGTAAAGATTGATAGTTGATGAATAAAAGATCTGTGTTTGCTCTCTATTGTTACTGATTACATAGCTCAGTTTATGGTTGTAGTGTTCCTGCGCCTAGTTCTCATTTTCCTCTTAATCAAGTGATCGGCTTGATAGATCTGGAAGTGTTTGCTTGATACTAGAACTACCAGTTGATCAACTTAAGAAGTTTCAACATGGTATCAGAGGGAACAGTAGCTTGAGCAGTGAGCTGTGATCAACCTCAGATTGTGCTCGGCGCTTCTGGAAGCTTTGTGATCAGTGGTGGTTTGCAATGGAAGGAGCTTACAGAAGAGATCTCGGCATTGAACTTCTTACAACGACTAACTTAAAGAAGTGAAAGTCATGTATGAAGAGCTATCTCTTGGGCGAGGAGTTATGGGAGGTCATCGGTGGTGACAACAAGCAAGAGGTAACTGCTGCTACTGGTACTGCTAAGGAAGTGAGAGTTTGGAGAAGAACTAATACAAAGACAGAGTTTGCTCTAAAACGGGCATTCTCACATGAGCTGTTTGATCACATCTTAGGATGTGAGTCTGCTGCGGAGATTTGGACAACTATTGATGGTTTGTTCAACATGAAGAATGAGGCAAGGCTGCAGTTCCTGGAGAATGAGTTGGCTAAGGCAACTCAAGGTGATCTTTCCATCTCAAAGTTTTTCCTCAAGTTGAAGAACCTGTGCGCTGAAATATCATCATTGGATCCTGATGAGCCCATCTTTGAAGCAAAGTTGAAGAGGCACATTGTTCGCGGTTTACGGAAGGAGTATGTTGCCTTTGTAACTTCCATGCAGGGGTGGGCAACTTAACCTTCTTTGCTGGAGCTGGAAAATCTGCTAGCATCACAGGAGAGCTTGGCTAGGCAGTTGGAAGGAGTAACTATCTCTGAAGGAAGTTGTGAAGCTCTCTTCACTGAGAAGAAGAAGAAAAGATGAGAGAAGAAGAAGAAGCCTGCTGCTGAGGATGAGCCTTCAACCTCTTATTAGCAAGAGAGGATCATGCTCCTAAGAAGAACTGGAAGAAAGAGTTGAAGTGCTATAGGTGCAATCAGGCGGGCCACTTCAAGCGTGACTGCAAGGTCAAGTTGCAACCTGGGCATGTTGCAGGTAAGGAGGGAGCTTGTTCCAGTACTGAGGAAGCCGGGCGGGGAGGAGCTTTCTTGACAAGCACGTGTGTTCGTGCTCTTGCCACCATTGACTACCAAGATGACTGGATAGTAGACTCGAGGTGTGGCCATCACCTCAATGGAGATGAGTTAAAGTTCTCATCTCTGCAACCGTTCTTAGGTAATGAAGCAATTATTACAGCTGATGATTCTGGTCATTCTGTAGAGAAGGAGGGCGTTGTTTTTTTGGATAGTGCTCAGGGTCCGCTTACTCTATGGAGTGTGTACCATGTTCCTGGCATGAAGAAGAATCTCTTCTCAGTGACTAATGCAGTTGACGCGGGCTTTCATGTTCTATTTGTCCCAACAGAAGTAAGGTTTCTCCACAATGTATCAGTGGTTAAGGCTGATGTTGCTCATGTAGGGAGAAGAGTAAGAGACTTGTTTGTTTAACAACAAGCACTTATGTTGATCGGATGAGGGCTAATGATAACGCGACTATCTGGCATGAAAGACTAGGGCACGTAGGGATGGACAAGCTGAAAGCTATGTCAATAAGGAGCATGGTCGCTTGCCAAAGTTGTCCTCCTACGGAAATGACCACGTTTGTGCGGGATGTCAGTATGGTAAGGCTCATCACCTTCCGTTTGATAAGTCACAAACGAGGAGCAAGACACCATTGGAATGCATTCATGGTGATTTGATGGGGCCAACAGTTACAGTTAGTCTTGGAGGAAGCAGATACATGATGGTATTGATTGATAATTACTCAAGATACACTTGAGTGTATTTCATGAAGGAGAAGTCGGCAGCTTTACAATTATTTGTGGAGTTCAAGGAGCTGGTGGAGGGCTGGCTTGGCCTGCGGATCAAGAAGTTCAGATCAGACAACGGTGTGAGTTTGTCTCATCTGAGTTCTCTAATTTTTGCAGGAAGCACGGGATCCAGGGGTGCTTACATGTGATCATACTCAACAACAAAATGGAGTAACGGAGAAGAAGATCTGTCACTTGATGGAAACTTGCAAATGCTGGCTTCATGCAAGGGCATTCCCAGGTCCCTTTGGGTGGAAGGAATGACCTGCACAACATATATCATCAATCAGATACCTCTAAGTCCGATCAACATGAAGACTCCCGTGGAAATGATGTTCAAGGAGAAGCCGAGTGTGGAACACCTTTAGGTGTTTGGATCAACCTGCTATGTTCATATCCCGGATTCTCAGAGGACCAAGCTTGATGCGAAGGCAAGGAAGCTCGTCTTTATGGGCTATGATGAGCGGAAGAAGGGCTGAAAGTATATGGATCCTGCGACAAGGAAGTTCTTTGTTTCAAGAGGCGTTGTCTTTGGTGAGCTGATGTCGTATGGAGGTGGCACTGTTGAGCTGCAAGAGAGCAGGGTTGATGAAGGGCAGGAGGAAGTTGTTGAAGATCTTCAGGTGGAGCTGTCTGTGTCACAAGGAGCTCCGGTTGTTTCAAGCTCTAGGGCAGAAGCTTCTGGTTTGGGAAGCAGGGGGAGCGATGCTCCTAGTTGTTGGGTATTGTACTCACGATTACCTAGATTTGAGGAAGCCACCTGTCAAGCTAAGATGAATTCACAATGTATTTGATAAAATCCTTCTAGTTGTGCTTGCAGTTTTTCCACGCTAAGTGCACACCAATGTCAGGGTGCAGTAGGTCAATATACACGGGTCTGCACGACGTAATCCCTCGTTGAGCAGATCAGTGTGTTGGCCTACGTGTACTCTCTCTATTGGAGTGCACTTATTTTCAAGCACAGGGCTGTAAATATGCAGGAGCAGACAAGGAGCAAGGATGGGTCAAGGAGCAGCTCCTGGGTGGAAGACGAAAATTCGTCCAAGGCAAATTCGACGAGAATCACCAAGTGATTCTCGCCGATTCGGCGAGAATCACTAGTGATTCTCGCCGAATCGTCGAGAATCATTAGTGATTCTCGCCGACTCCTTCTGGCCACCTCTAAATGGTGCCAAGTAAGATTCGGCGAGAATCACTAGTGATTCTCGCCGAACCTGTGGCCAAGGAGCTCATGTATACCAAGTGAAATTCGTTGAGAATCAATAAGTGATTCGGCGAGAATCACTGACGATTCTCGACGAATCGTCGAGAATCACTTGGTGATTCTCGCCGATTCGTCGAGAATCGTATGCGATTCTCGCCGATTTTCCTTGGCATTTTCTCTGGAATTTCCTGAACCGGATTCTGCCTTCAGACTAGCTTGAACCGGACTTAGGGATTTCAAGTGTGGGTCCCACAAACGGTCATATTGGAAAGCATCTACAGTATATATACTCCAGTATTTTGAACAGTAAAAAGCACGGAGAAAAGAAACAGAAACCGAGCCGCAATGAAACCCTAAAACCGCGACTCCTCTCCGCCGCCGCCGTCGCGCTCGGGAACGTAGGTCGCCGTCAACAATCGAGATTCCTTCGTGATCTCCGGCGACAGACGCTTAGCAAATCTTGTGTCTCACGTGTCTATCCAGAGATCTCTTGTCTCTCGATTTGTTGACCGGGAAAAACTCCTCCGTCCGAATCGATCGAGACGACCGATCCTAGAGTGACCGTTGGTAGACCTAGTTTGCTTCGCTACGAAAGTTTGGATCTCCAAGTTCAGCAGCTGCTCTTCATCGTATCCGCCGATCCCGAAGCTAGCCGCCGCTCGTGTGCCGCCGCCGGTTCCGGGGAGATCCTCTCCAAGTGAGACCAAGGTCGTAGACTCTTCATCGACTTCAAGAACACATCGTCGAACAAAGAGGAACACCGTAGTCTCCAAAAGAAGTTTGTATCACGTTTACACTCTATATTTAATTGTGTTGTAAGGGAACTTTTGTTCCGTGTTGTAAGGGTTGGGTGCAACCCGTTTTGTGGGAGTGTTGACTCTCACGTGTGGAAGGGCTCCTTCCGTTAGTGAAGGGATTGGATTTCAATCCCGTTGGAGAAGTGACCGAGTCGTCCCTTGTTGGGGAGATAGGTCGAAGGGGGAAAGTGGATGTACCCAAGTCGGGGAACCACTATAAATTTGCTGTGTATTCTGTGTGCTGTGCTTGTTGTTTTTATTGTGCAGGTACATCCGTAAATTCCGCAAAAGAACCACACGTCACCTATTCCCCCCCCCCATAGGTGCACATAGCTGACACTAGGTGGACTTTCAAGTGGTATCAGAGCAGGTTACTCATCAAAAAGGTTAACACCTTGAGTAGAATCCTGCCACCAGTGTCAGAAGCATGGATCTGGATTATGAGATTCCGCCACTCAAACTCCCCGCATGCACAAAGGATTATTATCCCATCTGGAGAATGAGAGTATCCTTTCACCTTGATGCCATCGATCCTCGAGCATCCATCATCCTGGAAGAGGGTCCGTTTATCCCCACAAAGACCTCCGACTCTGGGATCCTAGTGCCCATGGACGTTGCTGAGATGTCTGAGGCGGAACTATCTCTATTTCACTTGGACGAGAGGATTCGACAAATTATCATGGATGTCTGGTCCGGAGCCTCTCGCTCTAGATTGGAAAAATGTCGAACGGCTAAATCTCTGTGGATGATGATCTCAGAGCTGATGGGGGGTCAGAGAAAGCTGAAATATGCTGCCAATCAGAGGATGAAGCGTATGTGGGGGTCATCACTTCTGAAGATGAATGCAAGGATCCCTCGGATTGCATCAGAGCTCCCGTGTCCGTGTCAGAGACTGACGAGACCAGTGAGGAAAGCAGCTCTGACGAGGACGAAACAATGGTCACTGATTCTAATGATAATAACTCAGCTGAGCAGGTAACATCTTTACCCTGCTCCATATCTTTTGACTTTTCTAAAGACAGAAACTGCTCTCCTCCAGAAAATACTGATTCCCTGAAGAGAGCACTTCAGGAAAGCAATCTACTTGCTGAGGAGCAAGCTCGAGAGATTGCTCGACTGAAGATCTTGTTGGTTCTCCAATTGGCGTCCAACAAGGTCAAGGACTCTAAGATCTCAGCTCTAGAGAATAGTCTAGATAATGAGAAACGTATAGTATCAAACTTTTCCAAAGTTGATGCTATAAAGAGAAAGCAAGAAACCGGGTGGATCTCCCGGATTATTCAGGGATGGAGAAATGGGGAAACAGTATTCCGACCCCCCACTCCAAGCAGGAAGGCAACTCATCATGCCTTCAGGTATGACCACAGGAATAATCGTGGTCACTGCAAGGGTGATCTGTCCCCATGTGGAGACACCCGGAGTGCAAGGGCCGGCATGGGCACCCACGAGAGAATACCTAAGGCTCATTCTGAGCCCTTTGTATTCACGGCCACTGCCACAACAAAGTGTGGATCTGCATGTCCCAGTTCACAGGAGACTTCTCACCATTCGAGGACACGGGATAAGGAGGATAGAAGTCATGATGTCAGGCTTCATGGGGCCTCAGCAAGGGAGATGCCTGAAAGAATGGCACCACCTTCTCGGCCTCATAACGCTCACATCATGCATTCGTTCCACCCTTCCTCGTGTCACGATGGAAGAGGAATTTGTGTGACAAGAACATGCCCTATCCCGTTTAGACCTAGGACCGTGACTACGTCAGTCACTAGATCAGGTCGAAAACGGCGATACAACATTCACCCTTGTTGGTGCTACGGCAAAGTGGGGCACTTTGCCATTGACTGTTGGCACAACCCCTCTGTGCCCACAGCAAGGGCTTATCCACATTCTAGGGACAGAGGTAGTCTTCCAGACAGGTTTTCGGAAGGAAGGCAGTTGCGTGCATATGCTAATAGAAACCTAGGACCCAATATGATTTGGGTTCCTAAGGTAAAGTAATTCTGTCTTGCAGGGCAGTCCAGGTCCCCGTGAATACGAAGGGGACTGGACAGTAGGTGGCTCAAGGCTAACGTGGAACAAGCGTCTGCAATAACAGATGTGCTACCTGTTTGAGCATATTCACCTTGAGCCTCTAATGTGTTCTACCTGTGGAACTAAAACGATAACTCTCAAAATCCCAGGTAATTTTGATCAGTTCAAGGACTTGTGTCATGATGCATCCTCATTCAAAATAAATATATATATTTCTATCCTTGTGTATACGTATACTCATGATTATCACATATGTGTGCACCTTTATGGAGAGATTAACTCGAGGCATGCAAACCTTTACACATCAATAAAAGGTTAACAAAGATATGACATTGTAAATTTCGACAAATCACAATTGACATCAAGAAGCGTCTGGAGAAGTCTCGCTAAAATCCAAATAGATTGTCGTTACAATAAACATGTACTTATTAATCTTATATTAACTTGACATCGGAAAATCTCAAAAATATTGCAAACTTCTTCACGAATTAACCAAATCTCCTGAATCCGAATTAACCAAATCAATAGTATCAAAAACTTTTCAATTTCCAGTCAAGAGACCCTTCAATTTCGAATTAGATAAATATTATCAGAGACCGAATCAACCAAATCTCCTGAATCCCGCCGACCCTTCGCATTCTTCACGAAAGGTTGACAAATCTCGCCGAATCACTTAAATCCCGCAAAACCCTTCGCCTTCCTCACGACTCCTGCCTCACTTCGCAGCAAGTTTCCCGAAACCCGCAGGAGCTCTCCCTCCGACAATTCACCGACTCTCCGCAACCCGCAGGAGTTCTTCCGCCGATTCGCCGAAACCCGCAGCTCGTGAAGTCTCCCCCTAAGCTCCCGCAAGGGCCTCGCAACGTTCTCGTCGAAAGGCTCCCGACGACTCCCGCCGAAGCCCGCACCGTCGATCTCCCCAAGTCTCGATTTTGCTCCGCTCAAACTACCTCACCGACTCCACCTCTAGGTATCCCCTCACCCGAAGCATCCACTTATGAAGGTTCTTCTTGAAAGTTCATTAACATTTTGAGTAGGGCTTCTCTCTAGATCTACAATGGCCCCAAGGACGACTGCAGGATTGGTCTCTGGCTGCGAGCTGGTTCGCACTGGATTTTCTCATGCCTCGGATGAATTCCGGAATATCATTCTAATGCTGGAAGAGGCTGGGCTAACCTTCGTCTTGGAGCACCCTTGCAAAGTCCTGGACAAAGAAGTGCTGGAGTTCTTCTCTACCGCAAGACTCCGAGATAGAGACTCCATAATCAAGAGCAAGGTGGCTGGGACAAAAGTAAAGATGTCTGCCAGTAAGCTAACTCGCTACCTGCAGCTTTCAAGTTCGGAGCAGGAGGACTATCTGGAGGACGAGGACAAAGCCAGAACTCTCTTGTTCTGCGGTCTTCCAAGAGGAACTCGATCAATAAAAAGAAAAGAGATGAATGAAGAAGGGAAGCTCCTATCTGACGTTATTGGAAAAGTGCTCATCTGCAAGCCGGGCTCCCATGATCATATCTCCGGAGATATGTTCAAAATCCTCATCGCTGTGGTCTGCCGCAAGAGGTTCAACTGGGGAGAGTTGCTGTTCCAAAAGATCAAGGACACTCTAGGCACTCCGAGTTTCGGCCGCATCATAAGTCTATATCTCAACCAGCTCAACGGAGACAAGTTCGACATGAGCAAAGGCGTCCCCTCTCCACTACTTGAAAAGGATGGATGCAAGTGTGTTTGATCGATGGGAGCGGCGCATCGGGCAGCCTGCTGTGGAAGAGCACGAGGAAGTATTTCCAGCAGTCTCCCCCGGTGAAATTCCTGATACTGTGACTGCAGGAATCGAGGGGGAGACTCTACCCCCTCATACGGATGGAATATCTGAAATCGCCCAGGTGGCCAGGGATGCTGTGGCCGATATTCAAGAAGAATGTGACCGTGTGCTGGAGACTGCTGACCAAGAAGTGGAAGAACCTGCTGATATTGATGAATTCTTGGATGAGGACGGAGAGGACGATGTAAATGAGGGCCATGAAGTGTTGGAGTCTCCAGATACTGTTGAACCTCCTTCTGATAAGTCTGCACCAGTGGAGGGGGAGTTAAATAAATCTACAGAGGCCGCCCACACTCCTCCTGTAGAGACTGTGATGGTATCCAGCTCCACAGATGCGTCTGCAGAAATGCAAGGCCCACAAGTGCCTCCGACCATCCCGTTACGAGATGAGCTGGCCACTCACACTATCAATGTCATTCAAGGAATAGTGAACGAGCTTAAAGGCTCTTTTGATACAGCTCAGAAAACACTGCTGAAAAAGATTAAGACTTCTGAAGATCTCATGCTTAAAAATATGGTAGAGATCAACCATAAACTGGATGTGATGGAGAAGAAATTTGACGAAAAGTATACCGCGGCTGGCACAGCTGTCACACTCCTAATGGCCGGTTTGAAAAAGAATACAGATACTCTTGCCGTCGTCAATCAGAACGCTCATGTTGTCGCCAACAACATTCAGAAGTTTGATGGTAATATGGTAACTCTAAACGCAAATCAGCAGACCTTGGTCAATGAATTCACCAGAACCACCAAGCATATTGATGACTCGCTGCACTCATATGCCAATTCCATAGCGGTCGAAGCCAAAAAGGGGGAGAAAGAGTATCTAGCTAAGATGGCCGAGCTTCAAGAAGAACTGAGCACACACTTCGCACAATCAAGCAAATATGTCTATGAGAGCTGCTGGTGGATGCTCCAACAGGCGCTGGGTACGTTAGGCGTCGTTCTGCCTGACAATCCTGCAGGTATTCATGTTCCTGCAGGTATTCCCGAGACATCTACGGCCGCTGAAGGAGTATGTGTTGCTGAGGACTTAAGTACAAGTACTGCAGATGTTCCCACAAATGACGCTGATGCTAGGGCTCTCTCCAAAGCAAAACTGAGGAGCATGTTTGACCAAGAGGCCTTAGCAAAAGCCAGGGGAAAGAGAAAAGTTCAAGAAGGGACATCCAAGGAAACACAGGCTGCAAAGAGAACTCGAATGAATGAGGAGGAGGTACGAAATGAAAGGTGGAGTCCAGTTTCAAGGAACATAATCTTAGACACCTTCTGGCTGCAAGAAAGAGGAGAGATCAATCGAAACGAAGTATATAGCCAGTATGAGTGGGAAACACACAAAACGTTTGAAGCAAAACGCAACATCTTTTTCAGAAACAACAAGGATCCAGATAAAGTTGCTACTCCTAGGTACTACCCGAAGCCCAAAGAATATATGGAGAGGCAAAGCAAGAAGTACTTGGCCCAAAATATTAAGGGTGACGTAGCTAAGGACAAATAGTCAACACTTTATAGCTTGTCACTGTGTCTTAAGAACATTTAATGGTTATTATTGTCATATAAACAATTCTGGATTATATGTGAATATATTTATCTTGGTATATATATATTTGAATTTGTGAATGACTCAAGTCCTGATCTGATTGCATATATTCTCTTGTGCTGCATGTTTAATTTCTGAATGCTATGATTATTATTTGATTAGTGTTATTCATCTTAGCTAGTAGTGTTTTGGCTTCGTCAAATAGGGGGAGATTGTTGGGTATTGTACTCACGATTACCTAGATTTGAGGAAGCCACCTGTCAAGCTAAGATGAATTCACAATGTATTTGATAAAATCCTTCTAGTTGTGCTTGCAGTTTTTCCACGCTAAGTGCACACCAATGTCAGGGTGCAGTAGGTCAATATACACGGGTCTGCACGACGTAATCCCTCGTTGAGCAGATCAGTGTGTTGGCCTACGTGTACTCTCTCTATTGGAGTGCACTTATTTTCAAGCACAGGGCTGTAAACATGCAGGAGCAGACAAGGAGCAAGGATGGGTCAAGGAGCAGCTCCTGGGTGGAAGACGAAAATTCGTCCAAGGCAAATTCGACGAGAATCACCAAGTGATTCTCGCCGATTCGGCGAGAATCACTAGTGATTCTCGCCGAATCGTCGAGAATCATTAGTGATTCTCGCCGACTCCTTCTGGCCACCTCTAAATGGTGCCAAGTAAGATTCGGCAAGAATCACTAGTGATTCTCGCCGAACCTGTGGCCAAGGAGCTCATGTATACCAAGTGAAATTCATTGAGAATCAATAAGTGATTCGGCGAGAATCACTGACGATTCTCGACGAATCGTCGAGAATCACTTGGTGATTCTCGCCGATTCGTCGAGAATCGTATGCGATTCTCGCCGATTTTTCCTTGGCATTTTCTCTGGAATTTCCTGAACCAGGATTCTGCCTTCAGACTAGCTTGAACCGGACTTAGGGATTTCAAGTGTGGGTCCCACAAACGGTTATATTGGAAAGCATCTACAGTATATATACTCCAGTATTTTGAACAGTAAAAAGCACGGAGAAAAGAAACAGAAACTGAGCCGCAACGAAACCCTAAAACCGCGACTCCTCTCCGCCGCCGCCGTCGCGCTCGGGAACGTAGGTCGCCGTCAACAATCGAGATTCCTTCGTGATCTCCGGCGACAGACGCTTAGCAAAGCTTGTGTCTCACGTGTCTATCCAGAGATCTCTTGTCTCTCGATTTGTTGACCGGGAAAAACTCCTCCGTCCGAATCGATCGAGACGACCGATCCTAGAGTGACCGTTGGTAGACCTAGTTTGCTTCGCTACGAAGTTTGGATCTCCAAGTTCAGCAGCCGCTCTTCATCGTAGCCGCCGATCCCGAAGCTAGCCGCCGCTCGTGTGCCGCCGCCGGTTCCGAGGAGATCCTCTCCAAGTGAGACCAAGGTCGTAGACTCTTCATCGACTTCAAGAACACGTCGTCGAACAAAGAGGAACACCGTAGTCTCCAAAAGAAGTTTGTATCGCGTTTACACTCTATATTTAATTGTGTTGTAAGGGAACTTTTGTTCCGTGTTGTAAGGGTTGGGTGCAACCCGTTTTGTGGGAGTGTTGACTCTCACGTGTGGAAGGGCTCCTTCCGTTAGTGAAGGGATTGGATTTCAATCCCGTTGGAGAAGTGACCGAGTCGTCCCTTGTTGGGGAGATAGGTCGAAGGGGGAAAGTGGATGTACCCAAGTCGGGGAACCACTATAAATTTGCTGTGTATTCTGTGTGCTGTGCTTGTTGTTTTTATTGTGCAGGTACATCCGTAAATTCCGCAAAAGAACCACACATCACCTATTCCCCCCCCCCCCATAGGTGCACATAGCTGACACTAGGTGGACTTTCACTAGTGTGCCTGAGAACAGAGTTGGTGCTGAAGAAGCAGCGGAGGTGGTGAGCAAGGAGCAGCCTCTTCGGAGATCAAAGAGAACCATTAAGCTACCAGCTCCCTATTGCGAAGGAAACAAGGTGAGCTTCGTTTCTTATTTATTTGCAGGCCGCTTGGATGAGCGGGAGACTTCAAAGTTTGAAGAAGCCTTTGGAATAAAGGAGTGGGATGATGCCATGGATGAGGAGATGGTTTCTCTCAAGAAGAATGAAACTTGGGACTTGGTGCCCAAGGTGGATGGCGTTACTCCTGTTACTTGCAAGTGGGTCTACAAGCTAAAGAAGAAGACGGATGGAAGCATCGAGCGGTACGAGGCTCGCCTTGTAGTTCGAGGGTTTTCGCAATAGTAAGACGAGGGCTATGAGGAGACGTTTAGTCATGTGGCGAAGATGACTTCAGTATGAGTGGTGATAGCTTTGGCGGCCTACCAGGGTTGGAAGATATGACAGCTGGACGTAAAGAATGTTTTTATTTATGGGGAGATTGACAAGTACATCTTCATGGATCTGCCGCTCGGGTAAATATCTAAAGAACATCCAGACTACGTCTGCAAGCTCTAGAAAGCTCTTTATGGATTGAAGCAGGCTCCTCGAGCCTGGTATGGGAAGATTGTAGAATACCTCCAATTCTGCGATTATCTGGCTTCAAACTCAGACTCGAGCTTGTTTGTCAAGAAGAAGGTGGAGCTTCTTGTCCTGGTGTTGTTGTAAGTTGATGACATGATCATCACGGGAACTCCAAGGAGGAAGTAGCTAGGCTCAGGGCAGAGCTTACTATCAGGTTCGAGATGAAGGATCTGGGTAAATTCCCACATTTCCTTGGACTTGAGGTGGAGAGGAAGGAGAGCGCCATACTCGTATCCCAGAAGGGCTATGCGGAACGGATCGTTCAGCGATTTGGCATGCAGGTGGGGAGGAGTAGCTCTACTCCATTTGATTCAGGCATCAAACTTCGGCGAGATGAGGGGAGGATTCTTCCTGATCCTTTGGTGTTTCAGGCTCTAGTTGGGAGTCTTATTTACCTGACGATTACAAGGCCAGACATTGCTTATGCGGTTGGCCGAGTAAGTTGGTATATGACGGAACCCAGGAAGCCTCATCTGATGGCGGCTTGGAATATCTTGAAGTACGTGAAGGCCACTTCAGACACGACTCTCATGTATAGGAGAGGCATAGAGTTTGTTCTTCAAGGATACTCGGATGTTAATTACGGAGGAGATTCAGACGACCAGAAGTCAACATCCGGTTACGCCTTCACTTGTGGATCAGGGAGTATTTCTTGGTGCAGCAAGAAGGAAGACTTAGTGTCCATCTCTACTACGGAAGCGGAATACAAGCCTTTGTCCTTGGCAGCTCGGGAAGCCATCTGGCTCTAGAGATTAGTAGAGGATGTCTTTGAAGAAGTGTGTGGTCCTACTCTGCTTTGTGGTGATAATGAAAGTGCCTTGAAGGTGGTAAATAATCCAGTTTGTCACGCACAGACCAAGCACATCGAGATTGAGCACCACTTCATACGGGAGAAGGTGATGGAGGGATCTCTGATGGTGGAGCATGTGCAGAGTGAGGAGAACATCATGGACATCTTTATGAAGTCGTTGCCGAAGATGCCTTTTACACGGTTACGAGGACTGTTGGGTTTGATCACCACTTCTCACTTCAAGTGGGAGTGTTGAAAATTATGAAGTGAAAGTGGTAGATTAAGCAGACCGCGCAGACTGGGCGGTCTGAGTTCGTGGCCTGGGCAGACTGAAGTTGCGGCCTGGGTGGACAGTGGCCTGGGTAGACTTGGTGGCCTGGGTATATTGGAGCGGCCTGGGCGACCTGTCTATGGCGGACTGGTGGCGAGTTCAGTCAGCTTGGCCTGAGGTTCTGCAGATAGCTTGTTCTTGATGTAACCAGGTGGATTGGCAGTGAATCCGCGAGAATGTGGCAGACTCAATTGGAGTCCGCTGTGGCAGATATAGTGGAGGTTGTGAGATCGGCATTGGTCCTTGCCTTGATCTCTTGTGATGCGGCGGGTGATAGCCGCATTCATATTGGCAAACTATTCCTAGGGCTAGTGGTCAGGCTTCATGTCCGCCGAGCTCGCACCAGTTGTTCGATGAGATGCTGGACTTGGTCACACTTTGTGACAAGTCCAGGGTATTCGCAGTGTCCGCAGAGTCCGCTTTTGACCGGGTGATCTTTTTTTGTTGGTCGTGGACTCGTGTGGCGGGCTGACGCAGTGTCCGCAGAGTCCATTGTTGACCGGACAATCTACCTTTTGGTCGTGGACTCGTGTGGCGGGCTGAAGCAGTGTTTGCGAGCTGTGCGGGCTGGTGCCATGTCCGCTTGTAGCGTGCAGACTGTCGCAATGAGTGAGAAGTTGTTGTGTCCGTGTGCTGCGATGTATGCAGACTGGTGCGGTGTCTGCCTGGTTGCAGACTGGCTTCCTGACTTGGCTCCTGGCAAGTTGGCTGGTCCGGCTTAGTCCTTGCGGACTCGACGGACTTGGTTTGTGTTAGCTGCGAGCTGGGGTGGTGACTCTATTCACTAGGGCGGTGATCACACTACTCACCCCGCCTATAAATAGACCCCCCGACACTTCTACAGTAACTAAATGAACAGTAAGTTGAGGGCAGACTAATTGTTGCGGGCACGGTTTTCTAGGTCGCGCTATTTGAGAAGGATTAATTGGTTGTTGTTTGCAGGTTGTGTGGCTAGCACTGTGTAGCCAGGCGTCTGGTTCTGATCAAGGTCAGGAAGCAGTGAAGCTTGCAGTTTACAATCAGCGGTTACAGTAGGTCGCACTTGGCAGCCAACCAGCCTTCTCTCCAACAATTGAAGTCTAACTTCAATAACCAGGTCACCAGTCTCGGCGGACTTGGTTGTCTGTTTGTTCAGTTTGGCGGCAGCTTGTACAACAGGCATCTCAGCAGAATAATGGGTTGTCCGCAGTTTGTGCAGACTCAGTAGATCAGTGATAGTAGCAGGGGCTTGGCGGTCTCGGCGGTCTCGGCGGCTCAGCGGTCTCTGAGGCAGTCCGCTCGGCTTGAAGATTCTCTTGCTTGTTTACTTCTCATTTGTACTTGGCGAAATCATGTCTCGCCATGTATACCCAGCCTTGTAAAAATAGATAGTTGATGAATAAAAGATCTGTGTTTGCTCTCTATTGTTACTGATTACATAGCTCAGTTTATGGTTGGAGTGTTCCCACGCCTAGTTTTCATTTTCCGCTTGATCAAGTGATCAGCTTGATAGATCTGGAAGTGTTTGCTTGATACCAGAACTACCAGTTGATCAGCTTGAGAAATTTCAACAACAATCCATAGAGGATAGGACACACCCAGTAGGTCACACGTGCTTCCAAGCCCCAGACGTCAGAATAAGTGCAACAAGCTGTTCCCGCTTCCAAGAACTATCAGAGGACTCCAGAATATAATGAGCGTATAGCTCCCCGCATCACATGAAAAAATTGTTAGCTCTGCGAACGATGGTCTGTCACCCTCTGAGCTCTTCTCTCTCTCCCTAATAATTATAACGAGATGCGACTTTTTGCCCTCGAGTTGTTAGAAAAGCCCTATAACAACACTCAGATCTAGTGGAGGTTTGGCTGGCACAGATCCGACCACGTGGTTTTTGACCCAGTTGACGGGGTTTCCATGTAAAAAAAAGTTTGCCTTATCAGCTTATCTTTCTTTATAACTGTGTGTTCGCTCGACTGCTCCGTGGGATAAGAAGGTCCAAGTTAATCTGGTTTGACCGGGGCGTTGAATTTGGCCGCAACACAAGATACATATTAGTAGAAACATTTTGACAAAATGCAAAAAATATTTCAAAAATGGCAAGATGTGGGTGAAATTTCTGACTGAATGGCATATTAATGTTGAGCCGCGTACTGAAGATGAGTTTAGTGAGAGGGTTTCTTCTATGTTGTAAAAGTATAATGAAAATTATCCTGATGTATGTTCGTAAGTTTGGTTTCTACTTGGCTTGAATCACATAAAGAATTTTTTGTTTTTTCATGGGTGGACAGGTTCTTGCAATTGGATAATTCTACTACCAATCGTGTCAAAAGTGGACACAGTAATCTAAAAAAATTTATTGAAGTCTCCATTGGAAATCTAACAATTATATGGAAGACCTTCAATCATATGCTTATATTACAACACTCGGAGATAAGGAGAGCCTTTGGGCAAAGTATAATTCAACTAAATAAAAAATTTAGTGGTCTTTATACTTCAAACTTGTTGGTCGCGTCTCTTCCACCGCCTTGGATTTGATAAAAATGAAGAACTCATAACAAAGATTGTGTCTATCTATTGGTAATTGCATGCATAGATATTAACATGCATTGGGTTTATCATGTGCACATGATTTAGTGGATTATATGTCAAATGCCAACTCCTTTTCTCTATGGATGATTCACCACCATTGGAAGCATTTGACATTAGATAACAATGTCATTAATGAGAACATAAAATTCAAATTTGTGAATGAATGTGAAAAATATATTGAAATGGAGGGTATTTTGAAGAGATACAAGAGCACATTTGTTTTACAAAAACAAGAAATAAAGAAGAAATTGCATAATATAATGAATCCATCATCAACTCAAACATTGGATCCTACGCTACCAAAAGCATTGAAAGGTCGACCACGAGATAGCTACAAAAAGTTTAAGAATGATGGAAAATCTACAAAGCACAATCCTTCTCTATTTGAGTATGTATTGATGGATGTGCAACTATCACATGCCATAAGTACATTACAATCTACATGAAAGGTGGTATTAAAAGAGAGCAGAACTCTACATATTATTAAAAGGGAAATGCCATCGTGTGTTTTTGAGTATGTTACAGATATGATTGATGTATTATTAGATGCTCATTATGGGGACTGTTGGATCCCTAGTTGGATTTGGGCTAGGTTCACTAAGCTAGGATGTTTGACCCAACATGTATAGCTAGGGTCATGTATGAGTTCTAGAGTATAGGCCATGTCCTTAGAGTCAACACTGCATGAACCAGCCATCAACAGACTGCAAAAGACTCAAGACTTAGAGAAATTTCAAAGACTCAGAAAATGTGTTCGACGTTCGTCGAACTCAGGTCAACGAAATTCATGCTCAGCTCGACGAAATCAGAGACAATTCTCTAAGTTGAGCTCAACGAACTTAGTTCTCAAGTCGACGATCTCTGAGTATTCTACTTCAACATCTTATTCCAGAAACATCTAAGTATTCTAAGTCCAAGATCACACTACAGTCGACGAACTCACCTTCTCAGCTCGACGAACTTAGACCACAGTCTTGGCAAGATTTATCAATTAACAGTTAGAAGCCCTCAGCTCGACGAAACTAGTTCTCAGGTCGACGAACCCAACTCTGAGGTCGACGATTTCTGGACACATTACTTCAACATTCTTAAGTTCAAAAAATATGGAATTCTGAACTCCAGTCGACGAAGTTATACTCTCAGCTCGACGATCTTGATGCATAGAATTGGCAAGGGTCTAGAGAAAGCAGTTATCTGTTCTTAGGTCGACGATCTTGGATCTCAGCTCGACGAACAACTATTATCTGGTCGACGAACTTGACTTCTCATCTCGACGAACTCTGGATCGAGGTCGACGAATTATATTCTCTGCTCAACAATTTCTGTGAAGTTCCAGACTTAGATATTTTCCTCCCTCTGTCCTTAATTTATTGCAATAATTCCTGAGTAATCAATGCTTAAATATTCTCTGAATATTACCGTTAGAAGCAAGCATTGATTACGGTCTTCATCAGGATTATTGCTTGCTATTTTTCCATGGGACAGTTGGGGAAATCAATCAATGTAAATATTCTCCAGGCCGTCAACATTGAATGAAGGAAGAAATTCAAAATTCGGAAGGAAGATTACACAGAAATATAAAAAGGATTTTTCTTTTTCTTCCTTCAGTAGTAAGCACACACAAGAGCAATAAGGGTTTTCTTCCTTCTTATCAGGAGAACACACAGAGCACAATAGAGTAACAATAATCATACAGTAACAGAGAACAAGAAGCGCTAGCCCTTGACCAGAGAAAGAACAACAAGCTAAAGAAGAAGAAGAACAACCATTTAAATTAAGAATCTTCTTCTGTCTTCATCCCATGATTCTTCAAAGGACAACTATTACTATATCAGTTAAGAAGCACCTGGATACCTGCTGGTCAAGGCTGAAAAACTGAAGGCCTACTCACCATAAAGCAAAGCTCCATCCTTCCTGAACAAATTTATATCTCAGGGGGAGCTTTGTTAAAATCAAGATCCACTAAAGTCTTCTCAGTTGTATTTGAGAAAGAGAATACATAATCACTGTAACAGCCCGATTTTTATCAGCAGGCCAATTTTCGGGTGACACGGCCTGGGACACGGGCGTGTCCCAGGGCGTGTCCTACATGCGTCGAGTGTCGAGCGGAACAGTCGACGAATGGTGGATAAAATTTGGTCGACTCTGGACACGGCCTGCGACACGGGCGTGTCACAGGGCGTGTTAGCGCGTTCGACGAAAGTTGCTCGACGATCGTCGAGTGTCGAGATGCGGTCGACGTTTGTCGAGTGAAGTGAACATGTCCTGTGACACGGGCGTGTCACAAGGCATGTCCCTTAGGTTCGACGAACTCAGCCCGACGATTTTGAGCTGGGGCGTGTCGAGTGCCCTGTATGGGCACACGGCCTGGGACACGGGCGTGTCACAGGCCGTGTGAGTCTCGGGTGATTTTGGGATTTTTTCAACCTGATGAACACGGCCACAAACACGGGCGTGTCTGAAGGCGTGTTGGGTGACACGGCCCATGACACAGGCATGTCTCATGGGCGAGTCACTGGTTTGGATAAGTCGGTTGAACACCGCTTGAGGCACATGGCCTGGAACACGGGCGTGTCACAGGCCGTGTCAGGCAAAAAATCAGGTTTTCTGGCAAATGTTTGGCCGTCCATTCCTTCAGCAGGGATCCAAGGGCTGAGCTTCTTTCCTATTTCCTTAAGGCCGAAAACTGAGAACATATTCTGATTTGATTAGTGCCTTCATCTTTCTACAAGTTAGAGAGAGAAAGGGAGAGGAAGAAGGAGAAGGGCTGCTGCGGTGGAGCTTGAGAGTGTCAAGCTGCGATCCGAGGCCGACGTTGCGGAGGAAATGCTCTTGTGAGTCGTTCAAGCCAGCTTAGATCTCATGGCACCAAAGAGGGCTTCAAGGGTAACGACTTTTCTTCCTAGACACGTAAAGGCTTCCTTTTGGCATATGTTTGTGATTCCCCCACCAAGAGGTGGTTGTTTTTTGGGAGTCTTTGGGTGGATTCATGAAATCCCCTTTTATTGACATATAGATCCGGAAATGGAGTACGGAATAGGCATGCTGTGTGAAGCCCATCTGGACAGGTTGGTCTGGATTGGTGATGTTGCATACGAATCAGAGAAGACTCTGTGATAAACGTGTAGTTTAAGGAGTCAACGGGTTATGCCTGTGAAGAGTAGTAGCAGGAAGTACTGGAGTGGTAGTCCAGGAAAATATCTGTGTTATGCTTGTGCTATTGGGTTGTACCTGTGAATGAGTAACAGGAAGTACTGGTTTGACCAGGAAAGGCCCTTTGTGATGCTTGATGTCGTAGAGTGTCCACCTGTGAAGAGAGTAACAGGAAGTACTGGCATGCCCAGGAAAGACCCCTGACATTTGTGATATTGCGGTGTCGTACCTGTGAATGAGCAACAGGAAGTACTGGGGTGCCCAGGAAAGACCCGATGATATTGTGAGATGAATAGGTGTAGAGAAATACCCAGGTTGAATGCCAAGAACAGGATTGGTGAGACCGACCCGCGCCTTTGATTAAGCCGCGAGTACGCCGTACTCGGTGAAGGCAAGGCGATTTGAGCAACGGTGGGTGGAGGATCCGACCTGCGTTATGTCCGTCCGACGTGGACTAGAAGGTGTGGTCTGTTGGAGCACATAGCAAGAGTCTTAGGACTGCGCGCCATGACACAATGGGGGGCTACGGGCCATCCCGGTGTAGTAAGACTAAAACTCCGGCTGCACGCCATGGAGTAAATGCTCAAGAGAATTATCGTTGGGTTATGACCCTGATACGTTGGTGGGCAAGTGCTTTGCCAGAACACCAAGAATGTGCCCTGAGTGCACGCACCGTTGGGCCGGGTGGCGAACGGTTGTGATGGCATGTGTGCGTGAAAGCACATTATATGAGATATATTGCCATGCTTGTGATATGATATGCCTGCAGGGAAGATTACCGCTACACCGAGAAAAGGGGTAGGGCCGTTATAATTGGGTCAGCTGAACGCTGACCGTTGCTTCTGTTTGCCACCGTTGGGTGGATTATCCCAGTACAGGTGCTGGAGAGCCAAGCGGGACGCATAAAGGTTGAGGTCCTTGCTGTTGCTACTACTGCTACTGCTAGCCCTCGAAGGCTAATTGGAAATACTTGTTGTATTTTCTTTTATTGTGGCCGGCCTGCGCGCCAATGTTGGGGCCACTGTTTGAAAGCCTTGTACGGTCATAAGGCCAATGATGGTTACATGTTGTAAGACATTCCTATATGCTATAAAATATGATGTTTTATTTGTTGGACATTCAAGAGAGGAGTTCAAGTGGTAGTATAGACTTCCGCTAGAATGCTTTGTGATAGGTGCGATGCGCTACTCTGGTATCATCCCGTACCTTCACCGACTGTTTTGTGATATATGTTGTGGGGCCCCGGCCGGACCTTCTAGGATATACCATATGAACGGATGGGGTTGTTACATTTTTGGTATCAGCTGTCTTGGTATTTCCCTCTCGAAGTCGTGGTCGACTTCTTTTATGGGGTGGCGAGCACGTTTTTGTGCAAACCATAAGTATCTGATTGAACTCCTGAATTTCCATGATAGGAATGCGAAATTGTGTGTTTGAGGAACCTGCGTGTTCCAATTTTTTGTTGTTTGCTTGTGTAAGGCCGCTAATGTGTGTGTCTTGTCCACCTTTAGGTGACACGGAGTGGCGCTGGGCAGTCTGAGCCCCAACATTCTGATGAAAGTAAGACACTAGCTGCGGTGCCTACACGTCCACCGTCTGCGGAACATGTGCGTTTAGTTGCTGAGGCTTTATGTACCATGATCCAAGGCCGGCCACTTGGGTAGGAGCAACCGGCTGTGAGGCCAGAACAGGTGGCGGCAAGGCCTGAACCTGTAGTGGATGTGGCTCCTCCAGCGGCTGAGAAGCAGTTGACGCGGTTTATGAGTTTTCATCCGCCTACGTTTTCGGGAGCGGGAACTCCTACGCAGGCTGAGGATTGGCTATCGTGCGTCAAGAGAGTCATGACGGCGATTGGAACGGTGGAACATCAGAAAGTCACCTTAGCTACCTTCTTGCTTGAAGGAGAAGCTAGATTGTGGTGGGATGAGATGGAGTTCCATCACTTGGCGGGTCGTCCTTTAACACAAGTATCGATGGAAGAATTCTCCCGACTCTTCCTAGCGAAGCACCTTCCTGCGGCGCAACGGATTGCCATGGAGAATGAATTCCAAAGGCTGATGCAAGGTGATGGCAGTGTTGACGTGTACCTGCATGAGTTTACTCACTTAGGGCGGTATGCAGGTTCTATTTTTGCGGATGAGCAGAGGAAGACCAATCGGTTCTATGAAGGACTGAGGGACGAGTTGAGGTTCCTGGTGTCTAGTTATGTGAACCAAGGCTTCCAGGCATTGGTTGACACTGCGAGCGCGCTGGAAAAGGATATGAAGGGGGTGCAGGGGAAGAGAGCTTTGGCTGTGACGCAACCGGAGTGGAAGGTACCCCTATCTGGAAAACCATTTTATAGGAAGAAATGGGGCAAGAAGTCCAAGACAAGTGGACAAGCTCCTTCATCAGTTGCATCGGGAGCAACGTCGGGGGCTACTTCAAAGCCGGATACTCGTGTATGCTATAATTGTGGCCGGGTGGGGCATATTGCTCGAGATTGTCGGATGCCGCCAAAGAGTTAAAAGAAGGCGGGAGCGTCTTATGCGGAAAAAGGAAAGACGGTGGTGGATTCCTCTGCCTCTCAGGCGCAACCCCGGGTCTACAATCTTGTCCTGCAGGAGGCCATCAAGCAGAGTGACGTCGTCACAAGTATGAGTTTAGTTTGGCATATTATATTGCTTGTATGCTTTGCTTAGTTCATATGTGTTTGCGGTTTGTGTGTGTGATATGATTGTCACAGGCTTTGTGATGATTCGGGACACGCTGGCGCGAGCACTGTTTGATACGGGTGTGTCGCATTCTTTTCTGTCTAGCGAGTTTATAGCGCGGCTTGGGATACCTAGTCGTGCAAAGACAGATAGCATCAGAGTGGTGTTGCCGAATGGCTGTTGGATGCTTGCGGATCAAGCTTGCGATGTGGCGGTCCAAATAGGAAGTCGAGATTTCAGGTTGACTGCTTCTGTATTGCCGATATCAGAATTTGACGTGATTTTTGGTATGGATTGGCTTACGGAGCAGCATGCCTTGATTGATTGGCAGTCCAAAGAAATCACATTGGGCCAGAATACCGAACAGGAGACAAAGTTCGCGGGTATGCGAGGAGTCGGCGGGACGTTGATGTCTGCACTCCAGGTAGTCAAGGCTGTTCGGAAGGGTGCGGAATGTTACTTCGCACTGATTCAGGCTGTTGAGCCTAAGGCTAGTGTCTGCGAGGTTCCGCTTGTGGCGGAATTTACAGATGTGTTTCCCATGGATCTCCCTAGGCTACCACCCCAGCGAGAGATTTACTTCACGATCGAGTTGGTGCCAGGTGCGAAACCTATGGCCCACTCGCCATATCGCCATGCGCCAAAAGAGTTGGCTGAGTTGAAGGTCCAATTACAAGACTTGCTGTAGCAAGGTTATATACGCCCAAACATGTCACCTTGGAGCGCGCCTGTGCTTTTTGTAAAGAAGAAAGATGGTGGGTTGCGGTTATGTATTGATTACCGTGAACTGAATAAGCTGACCGAGAAGAATAAATATCTGATACCCCGGATTGATGAGTTATTCGATCAGCTGGTGGGCTCGACCGTCTATTAGAAGTTGGACCTGAAGTCTGGTTATTACCAATTGAGAATTCGGGAAGGTGACATTTGATGCACCGCACGTTCCGAGAGTACCTAGATCTGTTTGTGATCGTGTTCATTGATGATATCCTGGTGTACTCGAAGTCAGAAGCTGAGCATGAGACTCACTTGCGGTTGGTGTTGAATACGTTGAGACAAAAGCAGCTCTATGGCAAGTTCTCGAAGTGCGAGTTTTGGCTATCGTCGGTGACTTTTCTGGGCCATGTGGTGAGTGACGCGGGCATTACAGTGGATCCAGCGAAGATAAGGGTCATACAAGAGTGGCCAATGTTGTCTTCCGTGGCCGAGGTCAGGAGTTTCCTTGGACTTGCGGGCTACTATCGAAGATTTGTTGAAAACTTCTCGCGGATTGCTTTGTCGCTAACCACGCTGCCGCGAAAAGATCAGAAGTTCGTTTGGATGCCAAAGTGCGCACGAGCTTTTGAAGAGCTGAAGGTTCGGTTGACCACGGCGCCGGTGTTGTCTTCGCCAAGTGGGACCAATGGCTTTGTGATTTATATTGATGCCTCAGGGAGCGGCTTAAGCTGCGTTCTTCTGCAACAAGGAAAGGTAATTGCTTATGGCTCATGCCAGCTGAAGGTGCACGAGCGAAATTATCCCATCCATGATTTGGAATTAGTGGCGGTGATTTTTGCACTCAAGTTGTGGCGCCACTATCTTTATGGAGTAAAAGTGGAGATCTATACAGATCACAAGAGCCTAAAGTACCTATTGGAGCAGAAAGACTTGAACATGCGACAACAAAGGTGGTTGCAGTTCCTTGGGGACTACACTTTCGAGATCCACTATACTCCCGGGAAGGGGAATGTTGTCGCGGATGCCTTGAGTTGGAGAGTTCCGGCTAGAGCGAATTGGTTACAAAGGCATGATGAACATCTTATCCAGGAACTGGAAGCGTTAGAGATATATTGTGTTGACAAACATGTCACTGCCAATTCATGTTTGAATTGGACGGAGGTGCAATGTGACCTTGCAGACCAAGTTCGGCGGGCAACAGAGTTGGATGAAGATCTCTTACGTATGTTCACGAAGGGCTAGAAGGAAAATTCTCCTGGAATGGCGGTCTTTTGAGAAAAAAGGGTCGTTTGTGCGTCCCGAATGTGGGTAAATTGAGGGAAGAACTGATGTATGAAGCGCATTATACGAAGTATTCCATTCACCCCGGGAGCACAAAGATGTTCAATGATATGAAAAAGTTATTCTGGTGGCCAGGGCTAAAGAGAGATGTTGCCCTCTATGTGGCCAAATGCTAAACGTGTGCGATGGTGAAGGCGGAATGCCAAAAGCCGGGCGGTTATTTGAAGTCATTGCCGATCCCAGAGTGGAAATTTGATGATATTTCCATGGATTTTGTGCACGGATTGCCTAGATCGCAGCGAGGAAATGATTCTGTTTGGGTGATTGTTGACTGGCTAACTAAAGTGACACATTTTCTCCCGAACAGGCGGGATGATTCAGTCGAACGTTTGGCAAAATTATATGTTGACCAGATTGTACGGCTTCACGGTGTTCCTCGGAGCATCGTAAGTGATAGAGATGGGCGATTCACATCAAATGATTGGAGGCTAGTTCACCGACTGTTGGGCACGAAGTTGACTTTCAGTACGGCCTTTCATCCCCAAACGGATGGCCAAACTGAACGTACCAACAGAACGATGGAGGACATGCTCCGAATGTGTGCCCTCGACTTCGGAAAGACATGGGAAGATCATCTCTATATGGTGGAGTTTGCGTATAATAACAGCTACCAGGCGAGCATTGGGATGGCACCATATGAAGAGCTATATGGAAGGAAGTGTCGTACTCCCTTGGCTTCGGTAGAAGCGGGCAAAGCTCGAATTTATAAACCAAATGAAGTTGATGAAGCAAACTCAACCATACGGACTATTCGAGAGAAGCTACTTATTGCTCAAGATCGACAAGCTAAGTACTACAACGCCAAGCACTGAAACGTGGAATTTGCGGTTGGCGATTGGTTCTACTTGAAGATCAAACCCTTCAAAGGTGTCTCCAGGATTCGACGTTTGAAAAAGTTGAGTCCAAGATATTTGGGTCCCTTTGAAGTGGTGGAGCGCGTCGGAGAAGCGGCTTATCGGATCGCTTGTTGGCAGACTTGTGTGGATTACATGATGTATTTCACATCTCGGTGCTTTGGAAGGCCGTTAAAGATCCAGCTCAAGTGATCGCGGATGATCATGTGCCGGTGGAGTATGGGCTAACAACGAGAGTTAGACCCATTCAGATCGAGGATCGAGCCGAGAAACAGTTGCGGAACAAAACGATCGGCATGGTGAAAGTTCGGTGGGACAATTGCGGCCGTGAGGAACTGACATGGGAGCGAGAGCGAACCATGCGAGAAGAGTTTCCTGAGCTATTTCTGTAATCCGTGGAGTGCATGTTGTTGTAACATAAAAATTTTACTGTTATAACTATTTGGTTGCTGATTGCTGGTTGTCTTCCTGTGCCTTAATTTCGAGGAAGAAATTTTTTGTAGGAGGGGAGGGTTGTAACAGCCCGATTTTTATCAACAGGCCAATTTTCGGGTGACATGGCCTGGGACACGGGCGTGTCCCAGGGCGTGTCCTGCGTGCGTCGAGTGTCGAGCGGAACAGTCGACGAATGGTCGACAAAATTTGGTCGACTCTGGACACGGCCTGCGACACGTGCGTGTCACAGGGCGTGTCAGCACGTTCGACGAAAGTTGCTTGTCGAGTGTCGAGATGCGGTCGACGTTTGTCGAGTGAAGTGAACACGGCCTGTGACACGGCCGTGTCACAGGGCGTGTCCCTTAGGTTCGACGAACTCAGCCCGACGATTTTGAGCTGGGGTGTGTCGAGTGTCGTGTATGGGCACACGGCCTGGGACACGGGCGTGTCACAGACCGTGTGAGTCTTGGGTGATTTTGGTATTTCTTCAGCCTGATGAACATGGCCACAGACACGGGCGTGTCTGAAGGCGTTTTGGGTGAGACGGACCATGACACGGGCATGTCTCATGGGTGTGTCACTGGTTTGGATAAGTCAGTTGAACACCGCTTGAGGCACACGGCCTGGGACACGGGCGTGTCACAGGCCGTGTCAGGCAAAAAATCAGGTTTTCTGGCAAATTTGTGGCCGTCCATTCCTTCAGCTGGGATCCAAGGGCTGAGCTTCTTTCCTATTTCCTTAAGGCCGAAAACTGAGAACATATTCTCATTTGATTAGTGCATTCATCTTTCTACAAGTTAGAGAGAGAAAGGGAGAGGAAGAAGGAGGAAGAAGGAGAAGGGCCGCTGCTGGTGGAGCTTGAGAGTGTCAAGCTACGATCCGAGGCCGACGTTGCGGAGGAAAAACTCTTGTGAGTCGTTCAAGCCAGCTTAGAGCTCATGGCACCAAAGAGGGCTTCAAGGGTAACGACTTTTCTTCCTAGCCACGTGAAGGCTTCCTTTTGGCATATGTTTGTGATTCCCCCACCAAGATGCGGCTGTTTTTGGGAGTCTTTGGGTGGATTCATGAAATCCCCTTTTATTGGCATATACATCCGGAAATGGAGTACGGAATAGGCATGCTGTGTGAAGCCCATCTGGATAGGTTGGTCTGGATTGGTGATGTTGCATACGAATCGAAGAAGACTCTGTGATAAACGTGTAGTTTAAGGAGTCAACGGGTTATGCCTGTGAAGAGTAGTAGCAGGAAGTACTGGAGTGGTAGTCCAAGAAAATATCCGTGTTATGCATGTGCTATTGGGTCCTACCTGTGAATGAGTAACAGGAAGTACTGGTGTGACCAGGAAAGGCCTTTTGTGATGCTTGATGTTGTAGGGTGTCCACCTGTGAAGAGAGTAACAGGAAATACTGGTGTGCTCAGGAAAGATCACTGACATTTGTGATATTACGGTGTCGTACCTGTGAACGAGTAACAGGAAGTACTGGGGTGCCCAGGAAAGACCCGCTGATATTGTGAGATGAATGGGTGTAGAGAAATACCCAGGCTGAATGCCAAGAACAGGATTGATGAGACCGACCCGCGCCTTTGATTAAGCCGCGAGTACGCCGTACTCGGTGAAGGCAAGGCGATTTGAGCAACGGGTGGGTGGAGGATCTGACCTGCATTATGTCCGTCCGATGTGGACCAGAAGGTGTGGTCTGTTGAAGCGCATAGCAAGAGTCTTATGCCTACGCGCCATGACACAATGGGGGGCTACGGGCCATCCCGGTGTAGTAAGACTAAAACTTCGGTTGCACGCCATGGAGTAAATGCTCAAGAGAATTACCGTTGGGTTATGACCCTGATACGGTGGTGGGCAAGTGCTTTGCCAGAACACCAAGAATGTGCCCTGAGTGCACGCACCGTTGGGTCGGGTGGCGAACGGTTGTGATGGCATGTGTGCGTGAAAGCACATTATATGAGATATATTGTCATGCTTGTGATATGATATGTCTGCAGGGAAGATTACCGCTGCCCCGAGAAAAGGGGTAGGGTCGTTATAATTGGCTCAGCTGAATGCTGACCGTTGCTTCTGTTTGCCACCGTTGGGTGGATTGTCCCTGTACAGGTGCTGGAGAGCCAAACAGGATGCATAAAGGTTGAGGTCCTTGCTGTTGCTGCTGCTACTACTAGCCCTCGATGGCTAATTGGAAATACTTGTTGTGTTTTCTTTTATTGTGGCCGGCCTGCGCGCCAATGTTGGGGCCACTGTTTGAAAGCCTTGTACGGACATAAGGCCAATGATGGTTACATGTTGTAAGACATTCCTATATGCTATAAAATATGATGTTTTATTTGTTGGACATTCAAGAGAGGAGTTCAAGTGGTAGTATAGGCTTTCGCTAGAATGTTTTGTGATAGGTGCGTTGTGCTACTCTGGTATCATCCCGTACCTTCACCGACTGTTTTGTGATATATGTTGTGGGGCCCCGGTCGGACCTTCTAGGATATACTATATGAACGGATGGGGTTGTTACAATCACTCTCTCATCCCCCACTGTATAAAGGGTTCTTAACTCCCTTCAAAAGTTATTCCTGGTTGCAAGTCACCTGATCAAAAGACTTGAGGATTGGTTTTTGAGCACCTGATCAAAAGACTTGAGGATTGGTTTTTGAGCACCTGATCAAAAGCTCATTGGTGGCAGTCACCTGATCAAAAACCTGAGTGGATTCCTACCAGGGTGGTAGAAGAGTGGATGTACACAGGTTGGGGAACCACTATAAAATTCTTGTGTTATCTGGTTGCACTTTTTCTTTTGTTCTTGCTGTGGCTGTGTGGCTTAGGTTTGCTGTGTTTGTGGTATTTAAGTTAATTTCTGCAGCACCTGTGATAGATTGAATTATCTTAGGACTGATTTGTTAATTAGCAAAAATTTTATAAACCCTAAATACTCTATTCACCCTCCCCCCCCTCTAGAGTATTTCAGATCTAACCCTTAATTTCAATTGGTATCAGAGCAAGTTTCCTTTGGTTGTACAAGTTAACCCCTTGAACCAAATGATCCTGTGTTAGATCTGACCTTTACTTTTATTAAGTTTATATTCACAGCATGGCACAAAACAAAGACTATGCAAGCACCGGACCTCCAGTGTGCAACCTAAATAGGTTTGCCATCTGGAAGGTAAGAATAAAATTATATATGAATTCTATTGATGAGGATATCTATAATTCCATCTTGACAGGTCCTCCTCAAGCTACTGCCTCTACATTTACAGCAGCTTCAAGCACCAATGCAGTTCCACCACCTGGGTGGACTGAAGCCCAGAAGAAAGCTAAAGTTGCTGATGCCAAATCCATGAATATTCTGGCCCAAACAATGTCAGATGACATCTTCCAGAAAGTGGTTGAATGCACATCAGCCAAGGCCATTTGGGATTCCCTTAATCAAATGGTGGCTGGATCTACTGATGAAAGAAAAGACAGAAGATCCAATCTCATATCACAATATGAGAACTTCAAGAAGGAGGAAGCAGAATCTGTTGCAGATATGTATAACAGGTTGAGCTCAATCATCAATGAGCTGAAGACCTTGGATAAGGACATCACCCTCACTGAGGTGAATGATAAAATCCTTATGTGCTTCCCAAGCTCATGATATTCAAGGATCTGGCCAATCAAGGAGGCCATAAGCTTAAATGAGATTTTCACTGAATCTCTTTTAGGAAAGCTCAAGTCCTATGAGTAGCTCATTAAATCTAGAGAAGCAGCAGAGCAAAGGACACCTCCACCAGTCAGGAAAGAGCACAACCTGGCATTCAAGGCTGCTGAAGAGACAGAAACTTCAATAGTGAATGAAGAGTTTATAAGTCTGCTTGCCAAAAGTTTCTATAAAATGGCAAGGAAAGACTTTAGAAGAAAGTCATCCAGACAGGATGATAAGCCAAGGTATGACAAAACTCCTACTAAAGAGGTAGTTTGTTTTGGCTGCAGGAAATCTGGACACTTTATCTCAGAGTGTTCAAAGAATCAGAAGAAAGAGAAAAGAAGAGAGAAGGATACAAGAAGACAACAAAGTTCAAGACCTTCCTCCAGCAAATACAAGAAGAAGGAGAAAGGCTTTGTAGCTGAATCCTGGAGTGAAACTGATGATGAATCCACATCTTCCAGCTCCAGTGAAGATGAAGAAGAGGCAAGGGCCAAGAAAGTATGCCTCATGGCCTTTGATGCCTCAAGAAGTCAATCAGATGAAGAGGAAGAATCTGAAAATGAATAAGCTTCAGAAACAGAAGCTGATCATGTACTTTGTCTTTTGATTATAATTCTGATGCTTTCAAATTTGAATTTAAAACTATGTGTATTGATTTAATAAACTCTGAAAAGTAAATCAAAACACTTAGGGAAAGACTAGCTAATCAAGAAAATATAATTTCTGAAAATACTAAGCTGAAAGATGAACTTACACTAGCTAATGAACAAATCATTGCTTTAAAAACAGAGCTATGTGAGGCCAAACAACTTGAGAAATCTCTCAATGGGAGAAGCCTTAAGCTGATGGACATCACAAGCACAGTCAATGCCAGACTAAATGACAAGCTGGGCTTGGGTGCATCATCAAGTTTACCCCCCCATTCTCAAGAAGAACATATTATCAACCCCCATTGAATTTGTGTCAGCTAAGAATAAAGAAGTAATGAACAATAATCAAACTGAAATCACACATAAAAAACAATAAAAATCAAAATCAGAAAACCTTAGACAAAAACAAAGTTGAGCAGATTTCGTCGAACTCAGATCGAAGAAATGTAGCAAGTTTATCGAACTCAAGTCGACGAATGCTGAACGCAAATCTATATAATAATCATTCGTATTACTGCGATCGATGAACTATGTATGGTTCGTCGAGTAGAGATCGATGAACTAGGGGCACAGAAAATGACTATGTTCATTCTCTGAGCAGAGATCGACGATCTCATCCCATTCCGTTGAACTCTGGTCGACAAACTCACAATATTTCGTCGAACCCAGTCAGACTTGATAAAAATTATAATTATAACAGCAACATTAATCAAACTAGGAAACCCTTTAACCCACTTGCTGATTGGATAATTCCACCTAAAAAATATCACCCCTTAGGATATAAATCACAGCCTGAATTCTCTGTGATATCCAGCTTTTCTTATCAGCAAAACAAAGGACCCAAGGTAACCTGGGTCAAGAACAATTAATTATTTTCTCTGTAGGTGAAGAGCTGTCCAGTTGTCAATCAACTATGGTATCTGGATAGTGGTTGCTCTAAGCACATGACTGGTAGCAAGGACAACTTATACAATTACAAGTCCAAGCTGAGACCAAAGGTTATCTTTGGTAATTCAAAGTGTGGCATGTCTGAAGGCTATGGAGAAGTAAGGATTAGAGCAGTCATATTTAAGAAGGTGACTTATATAAAAGGACTCAAGCATAACATCATCTCTATCATCCAATTATGTGATGAAGGTTATCAGGTACACTTTGACTCTACATCCTGTATTATTTCTAATAAAGAAAAACAAAATGTTTTAATTGGAAATAGACAAGGAAACATATACTTAGTTGATTTTCTTTCTGCCAATTCAGATATTTGTCTGCTTAATATTATTTGCACTCAAAATGAATTATGCCATAAAATACTAGGACATGTAAACATGAAAAATATTGCTAGGCTATCTAAAGACAGTCTTGTAAGAAGCTTACCTTCTGGTCCCTACAAGAAGAAAGACCTTTGCAGGACTTGTCAACTAGGCAAGCAAACTAAATCTAGTTTTAAATCATTTAATAAAAGTGATTCACCTTGGATCATGTACTTTCTACACATGGATCTCTTTGGACCCATTGCTGTACAAAGCCTAGGAGGGAAATCCTATACTCTAGTCATTGTAGATGACTTCTCAAGATTCACTTGGGTGTTCTTTCTGAGATCTAAGTCAGATAACTTTAAAGTTCTTACAGATTTTCTCAGGACCATACAGATTGAGTACTCTACTCATGTTGCATTGATCAGAAGTGATCATGGTACAGAGTTTGAGTCTCTTCTTATGCATGAGTTCTATGAGAAGGAAGGTATCAGACACTGCTTCTCAGCTCCTAGAACTCCCCAACAAAATGGGGTAGCTGAAAGGAAGAATAGAACCTTGATTGAAGCTGCAGGCACATTACTTGCAGATGCTTATATGCCACTATCCTTTTGGGCAGAGGATGTAAGCACAACAAATTATGTACTGAACAGAAGCATGATACATAAACTAAAGAATATGGCTCTCTATGAATTACTTAAAGGGAAGAAACCTAAAATCACTTATTTTAAAGTATTTGGATGTGTATGTTATATACATAATAATAACAAGAAATATATTAGAAAGTTTGAAGCTAAGGCTGAAGAAGGAATTTTTCTAGGATATTCCCAAGTAAGCAAAGCTTATATGGTGTTTAATAAATCATCTTTAAAAATTGAGGAATCTATACATGTTACTTTTGATGAAACTAACATGTCTTATAAGAAGAAAGAGATTTCTATCAGTAACACTTTGCATGTACCTCACTTGTGTGAGAAAATGAGTTAATTAAACAATCTACAAGAAGCTATAGCACACTCTCCTCCACAAGTTGTTGAAGACAGCGAAGATGAATCTTTGGAAGAGGCTGAACCTCATTCAACAGCAAACATAATTCCATAAGAGGAATTAAATCCAAATGTTGTTGCTAAACAAACTCCACCAACTGATCTTGTCACACTAAGGGATCACCCTAGATCCCAAGTGATTGGAGATATAACAGTAGGTGTACAGACAAGACATCAACTCAACCAAGATGTGATGCATGCCTGTTTTCTCTCTCAAGTTGAACCTCAATCCATAAAAGATGCTGAGCAAGATTCTCACTGGATCATTGCAATGTAAGAGGAACTCAACCAGTTTGAGAGATGTAGAGTTTGGGATTTGGTTCCAAGACCCAAAGATTACCCAGTCATTGGAACCAAATGGGTATATAGAAATAAACTAGATGCTCAAGGTGCAATTGTGAGGAACAAGGCTAGGCTTATTGCTCAAGGATGCATGCAAGAAGAGGGTATAGACTATGATCAAACTTTTTCACCATTTATAAGGTTAGAAGCAATTAGAATCTTTATTGCCTATGCTGCCTACAAAAAGTTTAAAGTCTACCAGATGGATGTGAAAAGTGTCTTTCTATATGGAGTACTAAAAGAAGAGGTCTATGCTGAACAACCTGCAGGTTTTGTCTCTCCAACCCATCCTTCGTATGTATTTAGATTGCATAAAGCCCTCTATGGTCTAAAGCAAGCTCCAAGAACTTGGTATGAGACCTTAGCTAGCTTTTTGATAGAGCATGAATTCACTAGAGCCATAGTAGATAAAATATTATTCACTAGGCACCATAAGGATAAAATCTTGTTAGTACAAATTTATGTGGATGACATCATATTTGGGTATACTGACTCTAAACTATGCAAGAGATTTTCTGACCTCATGCATTCTAAGTTTGAGATGAGTAGCATGGGTGAGCTCTCCTACTTCCTTGGTCTCCAAGTGAAGCAGCTACCTGAGGACATCTTCATCTCCCAGGCTAAGTATGCTAAAGAGCTCCTTAAAAAGTTTTGGATGGCTGATGCCTCAGCAAAGAAAACACCTATGACTACTAATGCTGTAATAGATTCTGATTCACATGGGAAACCTATTGACCAGAAGTTATATATGGGCATTATTGGGTCCCTATTATATCTTACAGCTAGCAGACCTGATATAATATTTGTCACATGCCTTTGTGCTAGGTTCCAAGTGAACCCTAAAGAATCTCACCTAGTTTTCCTAAAAAGAATTTTGAGATATATAAAGAGTTGTCCTAGTCTAGGCCTTTGGTATCCTACATATTCAGAATTTGATTTAATTGGATATTCAGATGCTGACTTTGCTGGATGCAGGGTTGACATGAAAAGTATCTCAGGAACTTGTCAGTTCCTAGGTATGAGACTAGTGTCTTGGTTCTGTAAGAAACAATCATCTGTGTCTACATCAACAGCTGAAGCAGAATATATAGCAGCTGGCAGTTGCTGTTCACAGATGTTGTGGATTCAGAATCAACTCCTAGACTATGGTTTCAACTTAAATAATTCAACTCTACAATGTGATAACACAAGTGCTATATCCATAGTACAGAATCCAGTCCATCACAGTAGGACTAAGCATATAGACATTAGGAATCATTTTATTAGAGAGTGTGTAGACAAAAACAAAATCAAACTTGTCTATATCTACACTGATTTACAAAGAGCTGATATTTTCATCAAACCCTTGGATGAAAGGAATCACTTGTTCTTTATAAATTAGTTAGGCATGATCAATGAAGAAGCTTTGATTTAACTTCTGTCTGCACTCGACGTCCGTTCGACAAACTGGGAAAAGTTCTTGAGATATTCGTCGAACGGAGGTCGACGAACTCTCTATGAGTGAACTTGTTTTCGTCGAATGGAGATCGATGAATCTACTTCAGAAAACTTTCGTCGAAAGGTGCTCGACGAAATGTCTTCAAATCTTCAGACTGAGCTCGACGAATTATTTAACTATACATTATTTCGTCGATCTCAGATCGAAGAATTATTTATTTTCCGTGGAACGGAGTTTGTCGATTCATATTCTGGAAAATCTTATATCTAGGTTTTCTTCGACCTCCGTCCCGCGCTTTCAGTTCTCTTACACTTGATCTTCATTTTTCTCTTGCAGATGAACTAATGACGATTCCAGTAGGCAGCCTCGCAACAATGAAATTCGACACTGGGTTTGATGTCGATTGTGATTCCTTCTAACATTCAGACCCTATCTTTCTAGACATCCTGCAACTCCTTGAAGAACAGCAGTTGAAGAATCTGCTATCCACTAGGATCAAGATATCTGGCGCTGAGATCAGACAGTGGGTATATACTTCTTCCACCATAGATGAGAACTCTATGACTGGCACAATCTCTGGTAATGATGTTCCACTTACTCCCGCCATTATAACAGAAATTTTTGGATTAATTAACGGTGAAGAAGAGTTAGAAATTGATACTGAGGAATTTGATGTGATGCTGAGTATGATGGGGTATACTGGAGAAACCCCAAATAAATTGCTGAAGAAACACCTGTCTGCCGAGTTCAAATTTCTAGCAGACATTGTGGGGAAAGTATTGTTGAGTAAACACGCTGCACATGATTACATAACCAGGCACCAATTCCTGGTAATGTGTGTTGTGGTAAACAAGAAGAAGGTGAACTAGGCTCAGATTCTGTTTGAGCTGATTAAGAAGAAAAACAATAAAAAAGAGGTCTGTTTTGGAAGAATTCTGGGAATCTTCCTGAAGGAGAAGGCTATTGAATCACTGGTCTCCCCGACCATATTCATCAATGCCTCCAAGAGGCTCACCTGTGCCCTCTTTGACAGGTGGGAGAGGAGCATCACCAAGCCCTCCAAGGCTTCCTCCTCCTCCACCAGGCCTTATGAGAGTACTAGGGCTGCTCCAGCCACTTCCCGCCCTGCTGAAGATCTCCCTCCTCCACCTCCCTCACCTCCAGCCATCCCACCTCAACCTCAGATGGTACAACAACTCCCCTCCACAGTTCAAACCACCATTCACACTCCTACACCTCCCTCATCCCCAGTACATCTATCCCCCACTCCCTTTCCTAACTCACCACCCTCCCAACATGATACACCAGTTCCATCACCACCCTCATCTCCACTCCCACCCCATTTTGCTGCCATTCCCCCCCATCCAATATCTCCTCCCTCCCTTCCTTTAATCTGCTTACTTCCCCTCCTCATACTTCTTCTATCCCAGATGTTCCAATGATGGATTCTCTACCTCCTCTTCCACCAGCATCTTCCATCCCTCCTTCTGTTTCTACTGAAACACCCTCTGCCTCCCTGCCATTGGACCCCTCCATTATTCCATCTTTCCTTGCACTTCTTACTCCCCTCCTCAAAATAATTATAGCAGAGGCTATTTCACCTCTTGCTACCTCCATATCTTCTCTTGCTGATAAGATATCTGCTCTTTTTTCTCCTCCCTCTTCAGTTAGGGGTCTGGCTCCAGTGTACACTGAAACCAGGCAGGGGGAGATACTCAATGAAGAAGCAGCAGCAGAAATCGCAACAGTAGTAACAGCAGTAGCAGTAATAGAAGAAGAAGCAACAGCAACAGCAGTAGCAGTAGATGCAGCAGCAGACACAGCAGAAAAAGCAGCAGCAGAAGCAGATGCAGATGCTGATCAAGATTTATTTGATTTAATTCATTTTATTGAATCTGATATGGAAATAAATGAGCAGGTCCCAGAGGAAATAACAACTGCTGGTGATTTTATTATAAATCCCACAGTTGATCTTTTAAATTTATTGAGCAGTTTTGATATAGCTTATTTTAATAACCTTCCATAGTACAACACCAAGCCATCTTTGGCTATAGTCTCATACACCTCTCCCATAAGCCCCAAGGTTGCCAAGCAACTAAAGGCTAGTTTTGTTAGAATAGAGGTTCCAGCTATAGAGGCTCCTGTCCTGCCATCTCCACCCAGAGCTGATCCCATCACTATTTCATTCCCTCCAAAAGATAGTTCTGCTCCTACCTTCATAATGGATGATTCACCAATATTTAATCTTGATGCACTGATCATGGCAGATATAGAAGAAGAAAATAAAATAGTGGCTGAAAGCATTGTGATGTATAGCCCTTCTATTCCAGCTTCAGCTCCTCCAGCTCCTCCTCCAGCTCCTACCCAGGCTGAAAATCTCATTGATAAATCAGTACTAAAGGCCATTGATGCCTTATATGATACTCCTCAAGATTCTGATGATGAGGATGATGATGAAGAAGACTCAGATGATGAGCCCAAGAAAAGGAAAGTCTCTAAGAAGAGGAAGGCTCCTCCACCTCCTACTCCAAAATCAAATCCAGCAAATGACACTCCATACCATATACTCCAGAAGATCACACCCTATAAGGGCATGCCAACATGGATGTGGTTGTCCAAAAATTAACAGAAAGAAAGGAAGAAAAGTAGGAGATATTCCCCACCTCCTCAAAAATACAGAAAGGATCCTCCTCCTCCTCCACCTGCTGCTGGTACTTCCAGTTCTTCAACTCAGAGGACTACCCAGTTTCAAACCTATCAAAGACATCATGGTAGGTCCTCTTTAGGAAGCAGCCAGCAAAGGCATTATTAATCTGGCAAACAGCAACAATAACAACAACATCATCAACAATAACAGCAACCTCAACATCAACATCAGCAAATTACAGAACATCAGAAAGTTGAAAGCCCAAAGAGACCTGCTTCCCCTCCTGTACCATTTGAAGATCCTGAGACAGCTACAACTGCTAGGATGGCCAGATTCCATGAATTGGTTGGCCTATCCATGATCAACAAAGCAAGAGCTGAAGGAAAGGATCCATCTGAATATACTATAATGTCCAAGTACAGAATGGAAGAGCTTAACAGGTTTGCTAAGGCTGACATTTTTAATGTTTATGATTATATGAAGTTACATCCTGAAGGTGTAGTGCCAAGGGATACCTCCCTGAATATCATTGGAGTTGCTGACATGACAATGACAAAAGCTTAAGCAGCTGATCCTAACAGGGAAATCAAATTTACTCAGCTAGGTGACAAAGCTAAGGAGGATAAGCCAAAGGAGCCCAGGAAGAAGAAATGAACATTTTGAACTATTTCTAATCTATCTATTGTTTGTAAAACTGTATGTTTATGATACAATGCTTACTGTGTATATATATATATATATATATATATATATATATATATATATATATATATATATATATATATATATATATATATATATATATATGCTGCACATTTAAATTTTTTATGCCAGATATATGTTTTATTGCTCTGTATATTTTGTATGTCTGTAATTAGTGACCTTACCCAAATATGAGGAGATTATTGGATCCCTAGTTGGATTTGGTCTAGGTTCACTAAGCTAGGATGTTTGACCCAACATGTGTAGCTAGGGTCATGTATGAGTTCTAGAGTATAGGTCATGTCCTTAGAGTCAACACTACATGGACCAGCCATCAACAGACTGCAAAAGACTCAAGACTTAGAGAAATTTCAAAGACTCATAAAATGAGTTCGACGTTCGTCGAACTCAGGTCGACGAAAGTCGTGCTCAGCTCGACGAAATCAGAGACAATTCTCTGAGCTGAGCTCGACGAACTTAGTTCTCAAGTCGACGATCTCTGGGTATTCTACTTCAACATCTTATTCCAGAAACATCTAAGTATTCTAAGTCCAAGATCACACTCCAGTCGATGAACTCACCTTCTCGGCTTGACGAACTTAGACCATAGTCTGGGCAAGATTTATCAAGTAACAATTAGAAGCTCTCAGCTCGACGAAACTAGTTCTCAGGTCAACGAACCCAGTTCTGAGGTCGACGATTTCTGGACACGTTACTTCAACATTCTTAAGTTCAAGAAACATGGAATTATGAACTCCAGTCGACGAAGTTATACTCTCAGCTCGACGATCTTGATGCACGGAATTGGCAAGGGTCTAGAGAAAGCAGTTATATGTTCTTAGGTCGACGATCTTGGATCTCAGCTCGACGAACAACTATTATCTGATTGACGAACTTGACTTCTCAACTCGACGAACTTGGATCCAGGTCGACGAATTCTGTTCTCTGCTCAACGATTTCTGTGAAGTTCCAGACTTAGATATTTTCCTCCCTCTGTCCTCAATTTATTGCAATAATTCCTGAGTAATCAATGCTTAAATATTCTCTGAATATTACCGTTAGAAGCAAGCATTGATTACGGTCTTCATTAGAATTGTTGCTTGCCGTTTTTCCATGGGACAGTTGGGGAAATCAATCAATGCAAATATTCTCCAGGCCGTCAGCATTGAATGAAGGAAGAAATTCAAAATTCGGAAGGAAGATTACACAGAAATATAAAAATGATTTTTTCTTTTTCTTCCTTCAGTAGTAAGCACACACAAGAGCAATAAGGGTTTTCTTCCTTCTTATCAGGAGAACATCCAGAGCACAATAGAGTAACAATAATCATACAGTAACAGAGAACAAGAAGCCCTAGCCCTTGACCAGAGAAAGAACAACAAGCTGAAGAAGAAGAAGAACAACCATTTAAATCAAGAGTCTTCTTCTGTCTTTATCCCAGGATTCTTCAAAGGACAACTATTACTATATCAGTCAAGAAGCACCTAGATACCTGCTGGTCAAGGCTGAAACACTGAAGGCTTACTCACCCTGAAGCAAAGCTCCATCCTTCCTGAACAAATTTATATCTCAGGGGGAGCTTTGTTAAAATCAAGATCCACTAAAGTCTTCTCAGTTGTATTTGAGAAAGAGAAGACATAATCACTCTCTCATCCCCCACTGTATAAAGGGTTCTTAACTCCCTTCAAAAATTATTCCTGATTGCAAATCACCTGATCAAAAGACTTGAGGATTGGTTTTTGAGCACCTGATCAAAAGCTTATTGGTGACAGTCACCTGATCAAAAACCTGAGTGAATTTCTACCAGGGTGGTAGAAGAGTGGATGTACCCAGGTTGGGGAATCACTATAAAATTCTTGTGTTGTCTGGTTGCACTTTTTTC
The DNA here is from genome assembly GCA_039583875.1 of Platanthera guangdongensis. NCBI lineage: Eukaryota > Viridiplantae > Streptophyta > Magnoliopsida > Asparagales > Orchidaceae > Platanthera > Platanthera guangdongensis. The sequence continues at coordinate 131,676,614 of CM077156.1, forward strand.
TTTTGTTCTTGTTGTGCCTGTGTGGCTTAGGTTTGTTGTGTTTGTGGTATTTAAGTTAATTTCTGCAGCACCTGTGATAGATTGAATTATCTTAGGACTGATTTTTTAATTAGCAAAAATTTTATAAACCCTAAATACTCTATTCACCCCCCTAGAAATATTTTAGATCTAACCCTTACTTTCAGGTACAGATTGGTTAGTAATGCAATGGGTATTGAATGGATGAAGGTATACATAGAACTATCATTGGAGCTACAAAATAAAGAAAGCATGTATGGCAACATATTTGGAAAGGAAAGAAGATTGGTGTTATTTAGTTCACTAGATTGTACTGTTACTCCAACTGCGTATGACAAGTGGATGTCAATCTCAGATATTGGATTAGTGGTTGCTTCTTACTATAACATAACATTTATTCACTTATCTAGATACTAGTCATTCACGCTTCTACCTTTGCATTCACCTCATCCCGCATCTCCCAAGATAATTTACATCAGATTTGTAAATGGTAACCATTTTGTTCAATTACAAATGTGCGATGATTTTACATTGTCTCCTACAATATCTCTTTGGAGAAGACACCAGGAAGAGAATGCGGAGCACTGGAAGAAGTTCAATAAATTGATTTAAAGAAAAATTGATTTCAAGGTACCAAAAAATTTTTTGATACTACAAATTATTTAAAATTGTTTACCAACATTAAATTTTAACATGCAACATTCTACGCACGTCAAGTTTATTTTGGTAGCAAGTTTACCCACCTCATGTTGATAAGTTATTAATTAACTTGAAGTATAACTCAATTTTTAATATTATTTATTGATCTCACAAATTTGTATATTTTAATGCAGGTGGCAACTAATTTTTGGACTAACAATTGGACATAGAAAAGAATGATTTTGGTGTATTAAAGTTTTGTATTAAAACTGATTTTGTATAGTAATTAGTATGGTATTAAATAGTTAAGTGGTATTTTTTTTGTTGGTTTGCACATAACATGTTGGTTTGTACCTAAAATTTTCTTTTTTGCACATAACAGCTGTTTACATGTAGCCAAATTGGGTTTACACATATAATTACTCCTTTTTATTATATGTGGTCATTATCATACGATTTTGTCTGAGAAGAATAAAGTTCCATTCTAATAACTGAGTTATAACGTATATGTGGTTGTATTTCATGTTTAATGTACAACTGTGCAATTTTATTCTATTATTTGTTTTTCATGTTCAATGCATACCAATGCAATTATATTTTGAATTGTATGCGGTTATTGATGGGGTTCTCCCAGAAAATTCCTAGTCAGGTTAAGGAGGACCAAGCGATCGTGCAAGAATGAGCGTGCGAAACAACAATCGGCCCAAGCACAATCACGAGCACGGCGAAAGAAGAAGTGGCGTGTGCCTCGCTGGTGCGCACACAGTGTGCGGCCCTCGGAAGTGGGCGCATGCACAGCGCGCCCCTCGGGCGCGTGTGTGCTCAAGCGCATGCCCCTTGGGCGCGGTCGCGCATGCGCTCAAGCGCACACCCCTAGGGAGCCCGCGCGTGGACAACGTGCGCCCCGCGCGCCTCTTAGGCACGCGTGCGATCTGTGCGCTGGCGGCCTCCCCTGATTCTGCTCGCTGCCACCGCCTCCGGCTGACACCACTGCCTGCAGTCATTGCCGACGTCCACCGCCATCAGGCATCCTGCATTGACCGCCCAAATTGCCTGGGGGAACTGTTCTCATTCTGCTAAAATCAGTGATCCAAGTGACCAAAACTGAGCAACATCATTCATCAACACAAATTGGCCCCGACACAATTACAAGCATATCCCTCCAGAAAACTGTAAATAGGAACTCAGGCCTTCATTTGAAATCAAGCAACTCTAGAGGCTTGAAAGAGCTCTTAGGTTTTCCGGCGAAAACGTGGGACATAGATCATTCCTCCACTCGATATTCTCTTTGCTCCCTCTCTAACACAAAGACATCTCAAGACTTCAAGAATGCGAATTTTCCTTCTCCAAATGAGCGCTCTCATCAAGGCTCCAGCTCAACATGAGCGCTTCCATCGAGGCTCCGGAGACTTAGCGATTTTCCCCACCAGATTGCTTTCACCAAGGCTCCAAGGACTTAGTTCTTTCTCCATTGTTTTTATATTATGCACTTATAATGGATATATGGCATGTCACCCTCCGAATAATTGTCTGAACTCTTGTAACACCAAGCAAAATAGTGGATTTTTCCCCGTAACAGACCCGGCCACATTGTTTTCACGCTTTTCCGGATTTTCCAAGTGAAAAAAATCTGTTGTCATTTGTTACTGTTTTTCTTTAACCATTTGCATGCCCTGTCTGATTCTGAGCTAAAGTGGTCTGATTCTCAGAACCGGGGAAAAACTGGTGGCCCACAACAGTTTTGAACCATCTGTGGGGAAGTGTTCCCAAAGGCTCTAACAAGTTTCAAAATCACAACCATAGCTGCGATGACAAAAGGAAGTGTGTATATTGCCGACCAACCAGCTTGCAAAGAGTCTAGTGATCAAGGATCCAGTGACTCACGCATTAGCCCCACACCAAGCCTAGAGGAGATAATCGCCGCACTTGCATCTTATGTGGATGAGCGAAAGCGCCAGATGGTGGAGCATCATGCTCAAGCACTCATTCTGCTAAGTGAGTTAGGAGCCTCTCATACCTCGGTGGCATACCCCGCAGAAGGCGGTCATACATCATTTTCCTCAGGCCACTAATCGTTTAGTGGAGTGGTACGTGCTACGCGCCACACATGGGCTCAGGGGGCACCAGCCGTAAGAGGCGTCACTCTCAACAGGACACCCCACCAGCAAGATCAAGGTGACCAAGGGAAGATGAAGGAAAAGAATCTAAGCCTGGCGCCCGAAAAAAGCGACAGGCACCCCGACGAAGCCTCACAAGCTAGGTGCAGCAACACTTCTCCCAGCCCAATGCTTCTCTTACAAAGATCATGTACACCCTCAAAAAACACCCTCAACTTTGGAGCCCCAAGGCGCACCCCTAGGGTTGGGGGAGCAGTCCCAGTACTGCCACTTTCACCGAGGTAGTGTGCACGACACAGAGGAGTGCATATGCCTGAAGGAGGAAGTCGAGCAGTTCGCGTGCCACGACTTTCTCAAGGAATTTCATGAAAGGAAGGCGGCTACGCCTCCGACTCCTAGCAAGATCGTCGGAGGCCAGCACCACATAGAAGCACCTCCTAGGAAGTTGCAAGAGCCGGTCTGGCCGACCGTCCCCAACATACTAGGACCCTCTTCGAATCCACAGTACATTTGAGCAGCCCTTGGAAGTCCACCGATAACAGTTAATAGGATATCGATCGACGATGACATATTCGCCAACGTGTTGTCCTTGTCAAATTTACTCCAACTAGTAATTTGAGGGAGAGACGTCCAACTTGGCTCTGGAGGTGCCCCCGTCACAGGGCACCCAATGATCCCCATTATAGGAAGGATCGTCCTGCTAGTAAATCTAGGAGTCCCTCGGTGCTATCCACGTACGACGTTCAATTTATCATCATACAAGCAGCCTCAACATGCGACGACATCCTCTGAAGGCCAATGATGAGGGCGCCTCGCACTAACGCACTAGCTCAAGGCGCAATTTTGGAGATCTTCTCGCAGGATGCACCTTCCGGGAACCCTGCCAGAACTTGACGTACGAAGTATGTCCATGTAACATCCCAACTTTTATTCACTAGAACCCTAGTGGACACAATAAAAGTGACCTGAACCTTTACTCAAGGCCCAAAAGAGGTAGAAGGTGACCCTTTTAGGGATATTGAGATAGAGAACCCTGATTTGAGTTCTACCAGTTCTTATAGACTCGTATAGTCAATACAAGTATGATGGAACTCGTTTCGTTGAAATCCGAAGTCATATGGTGAATATGACCATTTTGAGTTTCGTAGCGCGCCGCAACGCACAATATTTCAAGCATTAAGTAAATAAACTCTGAATTGACCCCAGTCAGTGGAATTGGATTCGTATGATCAATATAATGTCAACAGAGTTCGTTCCAGTCAATTTCGATAATGGGTGGTCAATCTATGGTCAAATCAAACTTATTGCGCACAAAAAAGTGTGCACACATCAATTGTACCACAATACCCCAACATTGGCATGTCTCTCGACGACCCCAACCTACTTTGACCTTTACCATACGGGGGACCCACCCTAAGGTTGAATTTGGTCAAACCCTCAAAAATCTATATTTTTGGAAAATTTCAAAAGGAGAATTCACCTCCCCTTCACAACAAAGAACTTCGGCCCCACCTCCAACACCTCATGGGCCTCTAAAACCACCAAAGTGCTTTGAGATTGGGCCTTGGTATAGGCCCTTTAACCAATACACTTGTCATTTCCCTAAGCCCACATTAATCCACCAAGGCACTTCCACACCGCCCTCTTGATGCTGACATTTATGATGTACTCTCCCACCAGATGAGTAACACCTGGTCGGATAGCTGGATGGAGGAGAGGAGCTCCTCCTCCTATCAGGCTTTATGCAGGGTTTTTACTTAATAGCATATCAAATGTGCGCAGTGAAATATAGTTCAAGAAAACCCTAAAGAGAAACTTGGATCTTGCGATGAACATTAATCAATAAATTTGCATAACCTAAAATAGGAGTATACCTGAGTGGTATTGAGTCGAAACTCAATCAAGATGCTCCAGAACAGTTCTTGGTCGGCGGCGAGTTCACGCAAAAATGGATTTGCGGTTTTATAGTAATCCACACGAATGGGGAAAACATTGGCACGTTGTCAAACAAGATCCAAGATGGAGAATGGAAAGCCCTCTACGTCTTGATAGACTGCTAGGTATGCACCAGGAGAGGCGGCGGCGGCTGGCGCTAGAATCGGGGCTTATGAGAGCGATGGAATCGACACTTCGGGAAAGCACTTCCGTCAGTATCGTGTCTCTCGCCTTATCTCGCACTAAAAAATCCTAAGGCAACTGATATATATATATATATATATATATATATATATATATATATATATATATATATATATATATATATATATATATATATATATATATATATACAGGCTAGAACTGTCACTATCCGCAGACCCAAAACAATATGAATTAACTCGACGAATCATTAATAGAGATGACTCGACGAATAGATGAGATGACTCAACGAATCGACGAGATGTCTTGACAAATCAGCTGATGTATCGACGCACTCGACGCCTTAGCTGTGAGGCCTCGACAAACTCGACACCTTAGCTGTGAGGTCTCGACGAAATCGATGCCTTAGATGTGAGGTCTCGACAAATCAGTTGTGATGTCTCGACGCTCTCGATAAATCAACGAGATGTCACGACGAATTCTAATAAATCAAGTTCTTGGTCCTTCACTCATCACATATAAGTAAGACCAACACAATCCATTCCTACAACTCTCCAAACGCTCTTATGTGTGACCCGATAGGGTCATATCATGTTGGTAGCGAGACTACTTATTTGACCACTTCCAGATCACCATGGTAACGCCAACACTTAATCCCCCACCGACGATGAGGAATAGAGGGGTCTTCCCCTTACCTATATAGAGGCCCTACCCCCTCAGGCTAAACTCACATGCTCAGTCGAGCACCCCACCCCCCTGCCTGAACCCTACCTCGCCGAAAACCACTAGACCGAACCCTCCACCTCTGCCACCCCTAATGTCAAACAAGACTAGCTCCCCTCCCCTTCCTTATCTCCCTAATGTACAACATGCACCCTCCAGTTACCGAAGCGCCGTCAGCACCACCCGAGCCAAGCTCCAGGCTCGGGTAGTGACCACGCATGGTGAATCCCACCCAACACCGGTGGTGGTATTGGGAGGGTGGTACTCCACTAGAGGCATACCTCCTCGGCGGTGGAAGGTAGTGGTGCCGTCAGAAATCGCATCTCCGGCGCCACCCGAATATATATATATATATAGGTTAGGGCTCTATTTTGATTTTTCTGGTGGCAGCTGGCGGCGCTAGGCCACCAGGCCACCTCCGGAGGAAAGTTTGACCCCCGACATTCTAGCTGGGGGGGGGGGGGGGTGGAGTGGCGTGTAAGCTACCAGAGATGTAGGGTGGTGCTTCACCGTGGGGAGCAGAGCCGGTCGCGCCACCTTGCTCTCGGGTTGAATATTTTTGGCGGTGGCCGACGGCGTCTGGCCGCCGGACCACTGCCAAATGGTTTGTTGGCCCCCGACGAGTCGACCGAGGATGGCGCCGACAACTGGCGGTTGTTGACTGGCAGTGGTAGAGGTTCACCTTTCTGCACCGTTGGGGAGCAGCTGATGCCGTCCTATCTCCATAATGAGATTGGACGACCAGGATTTCCTGATTTCCTGCTCCCGCATCAGCATCAGCGACTCCCCATGAAGGATCAACGCCAGATCCGCTGTGGGGCAGAAGAATGAAACCTGCAATCTGGCTCAATCTCAACCACGAGTCCAGGGTTATGATGCCTATTTGCAAACCAAATTATTAATAGAAAATTATGAATTTTTAGAGAGAAAGCTAGGCTACTCGGAAAAATATTTAAACATGAAAATTGTTCCCCATTATGAGAGCTATCTCCATAAATTTTTAGGAAATTTATAATTTAATTTGGTATTTTTACAAGCCTAAATAAGATTTGTTTGGCTAAAATAAATGCCCAAATTTGTTTGGGAAATTTTGAAAAAATTTCTAGGCTAAAGAGAAGCCCTCTATGTTATATTAAAATTTGGGAACATTTGAATAAAATTTCATGATTCTGTTTTCTCAAATAAAAAGGTTGTGCTTTTTAATTTTGATCAATCGAATATTTTTGGAAGAAATGATCGTGGCACACGATCGTAATGTAAGTTATGAATTACTTTTCCAAACTATAATAACATGAATTTTAGAAGTGAAATCCCGAGCTCAAAGCGATTTGAGACGTTTGTAAATTTTCGAGTTCTTTATATTGTAGACATATTAAGGCTCCGTTTGGGAGGACTTATTTTCACCGGTCAAGCGGTCACGACCGCATGAACCGGGACTTAATTAAGTCCGTTCACGGTCGTGACCGCTTGACCGGTGAAAATAAGTCCTCCCAAACGGAGCCTAAATGTATTTCTCAAAAATTCAATTTGAGCATTTGAGCGTATCAGGAAATGAATGATACTAGTGATGAGTGGGGTGACTCCCAACCTCGATTCAGAAGTTTGAATTTTTCCTTTGCTTTGAAAAGATTCACAAGGTTGGTATTCGTGGAAAATCAGGCTCTCTAAAATAGTCGGAATTGTCCCGACATGAGCAATCAAGTAAGTGCTTATCCTCAAATGAATGTTGATACTCTCGATAATTAAATTAGTTTAATATATATACTGTGAAAATAAGGAACTCATAATATATTCCTCTGGTTCAATTAAGCCATGTTTAAGAGGCACAACTGAACTGTTTATCCGATCTTAATAATTGGTGAAATCCAATAAGAAGCCTCTTATGAACGAAGCTGAAACTGAACTTGCCTCATATGAATGGAGATGGAACAGAACTTGCCTCTTATGAATGGAGATAGAACTAAACTTGCCTCCTATGAATGGAGATAAAACTGAAATTGCCTCCTATGAACGGAGATGGAACTGAAGCCTCTTATGAACGAAGTGATGAACTTGCCTCCTATGAACGGAGAAATCTCCTAAGAATGGACTGAAGGACTACTAATCTTTTTATTTTACTGCACTTCCTTTCAGTTCTATTTTTACTGCAGTTCAGTACTGGTTCAGTTTTTTTCAGTACTTTATTTACAGTTCTTCTTTTTTGTACTTTTTTCAGCACTACTCCAGTTCAGCACTGGTTCAGTACTTTATTTTCAGTTCTTTCCGTTCAGCTTTCCATTTCAATACTTTCCTTTAATACTACTTTTATTCTAGTTCGGTTCTAGTCTTGTACTTTTACAGTTCAGCATTTCATTACTCCAGTTCGTTTCACTACTTTATTTTTGCAGTTTATTTCAGCAGCATTTTCTTACCGCACATAATTAAAGCAATTTACTATTTCTACATTTCTAGCTCGGGACCCGCTCTAACAAGCAGTTTGTAATGACCCTAGCCAATCCAACGTGACAATGTCACGGCTCCGCTCTAGGCGACGCTACCGGGCTGCAACCCAAGCACCCCAACCCCTCTCTAGCCCACAGGCGGGTCGTTGGTGGCCACAACCTCCCTTTAATGAGCGAACTCGATAGTTAAGCGGGCAGCACGGGGACTTTCTAGGAGGTCACCCATCCCAATATTACTCCAGCCCGAGCATGCTTAACTATGAAGTTTTCCAACTTCTCATCACCAGTCGAATTCGCTCATCAAAGGGAGGTTGTGGCCACCAACAATCCGTCTATGGGCTGGAGAGGGGTTGGGGTGCTTGAGCTATAACCCGACAGCATCGTCTAGAGCGGAGCCGTGTCATTATCACGTTGGATCATCTAGGGTCGTTATAATAAAAGTGCACTTTTTTGTGACGTCCTTGGCCCTACTTGCTAGTGTACTCTTATTTCCACCGAGGAGACACACCAGGATGTTGTCCGGGCTACAGCCCAAGCAACTCAACCCCTCTCCATCAACAGTGGGTTGTTGGTAGCCACAACCTCCTTTTGATGAGACAAACTCGATAGTCAAGCGCGCACCATGGGGATTTCGCAGGAGGTCACCCATCCCGGGACTACTCCAGCCCGAGCACGCTTAACTATGGAGCTTTTCCACTTCTCACCACCAATTGAGCTACAGCTCAGTTGGTGATGAGAAGTGGAATAGCTCCATAGTTAAGCGTGCTCGGGCTGGAGTAGTACCGGGGTGGGTGACCTGTTGGGAAGTCCCCGTGCTGTCCGCTTAACCGTGGAGTTTCGCTTATCAAAGGGAGGCTATGACCACCAACAACGCGCTTGTGGGCTGGAGAGGGGTTGGGGTTCTTGGGTTGCAGCCCAGTAGTGTCGCCTAGAGCGGAGCCGTGATATTATCACGTTGGATTGACTAGGGTAGTTATAATAAAAGTGTCGGTCACCTGTGGTACTCATTATTGAAACCGAAAATCGGTCTCTGCGTAATTCGACCCATGGGGAAGGGGTGATCGCACACTTACTTCTCTCTCACAAGCCAAATAATTAAAGACTTAGCACAAGGAACAGACCCAAGGCTCTAGTACAGAGGTCCCACCATACACCTGAAAGAACTTAGAGCACTTCCCCTCCTTAGCCAAGTGCTGAGCTAAGGATACCTCAAAAAGTGCAAGAAGATCGGGGCACCAGCAATCATGCCCTCTGAGGTACCCACTTGGGTCTATTTATAGTTTTCTGAAAATGGTCTGCCAACAGCCAAACTCCGCTGTTCTAAACAGCTATATGCAGCCAAAAGTGGTTTGTCAACAGTGTAACTCCGGTGTTTTGGAAGGCTATTTGCACCCCCTGCAAGGGCATCCAGGTAATTTTGCCTCTGGACCCTACTAGGCGAGTGTCGAGGAACGCAGGGTCAACTCGCCATTCTACTGGGTGGATGCAACATGTCTCCTACAACTCTCCTTCTATCTTTAGGAGAGCGCGAGCCAGGCTACTGTGGCTCGCCTGCCCCTTACATGGAGGCTAGCCAGCGGGAACTAGTGTCGGGCTCGAGCTGGATGAGCTAGCTCGTGTGGCTCGCTAAACTTCTTGGCGGGAGCGAGCCGACCATTTGGGTTCGCCCGCTCACTACACTGATGCGGGTCGGTCGTTCTGGCTCGTTCGCCTAGCCCGGTGGACCAACTCGACGAATACAGGATTGTACAAAATCCCCACTCTTTTTGAGCTTGACAAAGCTCAGAAAGAATCATCGAACCCCACGTGTTCGGTGAGTGCTTTACTGAGCTGGAGGGAATATTTTGGTGGGTTCCACCAATATGCTATAAATACACCACCGAGCCTATGAGAAAAATCCTGTCTTCTTTCTTTAACCTTCCTTACGGACTGTAGCTGAGCGATGCCCATGTCAGAAGAGATGCGAGCGCACCTAGCGGCCGCGAGGGAGGGGATACGGGAGCAGGTCCTTGATGCTGCCCCTTGGCTGGCACGCGGATCACCCGACCCCATCTTTAGGTCGAAGAAGGGGAAGATGATCAGGCGGTCTCCCCCGAACGACTCCCCTGCATCCAGTTCGGCTGCCTGTGCTGAGGCCGCCCATAAGGTATGCATGTCTCTTACATGATTTATTACTCTGCTTCTGATCTCCTTTTCTGCAGGAGGTGCCCCACGATGATGGAGGTTGTAGAATGGAACTGGGGCATTCCTCCCCTCGGATAACTGAGCGGGTCGCCAGCCATTTGACCCTGGGGCCTGCCCCTCTCATGATTCCTCCATTGCTAACCCACCCCGGGCTAGGGAAATCTTTTGCGGCTCTTGGAGGTGAGCTTTTACAGGGCCAGCCAGGTACCTCCCGCTTACATGCTAACACGGGGGACGTGCCAATCCCCGGTGAGTTTACACGCTTGCTTGCTTATGACCGCCCGCTTTTTCTGATCTTACTTTTGCAAGCTTCACTGCGATCTCCTCCTCCGATGTCGACCTTAGTGGGGATACCTGCCTCCCCCTTCTGCGGACCACATCTCGGAGTACCTAAGTGACCCGCAGGATGTCGAGGGGATGAAGAGGCAGGTGACACAGTTATTCCAGAAGCAATCCCTGGTGCTATATGAGGTTTGCGATAGGGTGGACGAGGATAAGACTGAGGCGGAGGAGCGGTTCGCGATACTGTAGGGCATGAGGCATCTAGCTGACGGTGATGGGATGACTTCTCTAGGGGTACACATTAAAGGAGCGGAGGAACGGCTGAGGCACACCACGGAGCAGGTCGACCTGGCTTAGTGGGAACTATTGGCGGTTCATGAATACTTCTACCCTCGTGTGCCACCCCATTTCGGAATGCGGGGGCGGGGCAGGTGGAAATGGATTCAGTATTGTGCCACCCGCCCCTCCCTCACTACCGATCGCCAGGCATGGGTCGCACATGTATATTGGATCAGCCCGCAAGATAGGGCATGCATTTTATTCGTCTTTTCTCAAGAACATCGAACTTTGTTATTTGTAAATATTAGGGACTTTTCGCCCGCTGATGAACTTATGTTTGTATATTTCTTTAATAGCTTGTCACTGCTTAACTTTCTCTAGGCGGGTGCGGATGAGGTACCCTTGCTCGCCCGCCCCCTCCTTAGGCGGGCGCGAGTCAGCGCGACTTGCCCGCCTCTTTGGCTGACGCGAGTTAGCTGGGCTTGCTACCGCATGAGTTTTGCAGGGAAATGGCGAGCTGGCAAAACTAGTGGCGGGCCCGAAAGTTGAAGCGTCAGGGCACATTTTTGCTATCCACACATTTCCCACCGACGGGACGTTTTCCCGCCCTTTCTTTTTCTATAAATAGGCCTTGACGCCCTTTCCTACCTACTGCATTTAAGGCCATCTGCTTTCTTTACTTCCTGCGACTCCCGGCCCACCCGCTCTTTGGGATAACTACGGCGTCCCGCTCAGCGATCTAACTACAAGATGGGCGACAGTGGCGGTGATGCTGATGGGAGAAGTAAGTGCGTCTGAACCTTCTCCGACCACTCCTCTTTCGCCAACACCACCGAGGCCGAACTTTTGGATGTGATCGGCGACTTCATCCCCCCTGGCTTTAAGGCTAGGCGACCTGGAGAGCAGAAGAAGAGTAACGGTCTTTCCGTCGGGGAGATTGCCATCCCCATTGCCCATTTCGATGCAGGCCTCCAGCTTCCCCTATGGCCGAAGGTCAGGCTTATACTGAAATATTTTGTGGTCATCCCTGGCCAGATAACTCCCAACTCGGTGGCCGCCGTGGTCTGGTTCGCTTGCTACCTATGGGAGGAGCGGATCGAGTTCAGCCTTGCGGTCTTCCACAAGCTGTTCTACTTCTGGGCGAACAAGGATGACATTGCCTATTTCTTCAACACCCATGTCAAGGTGCGCGAGACGGTGAACAAGAGCCATAATTGGCTCAAGAAGTTTGTCTTCGTCAAAGGCGACTTTGGCAATGTCCCTTTCTCGTCGTACAACTAAATGAGGCGAGCTACCGCCCACTAGCCTGGGGGACCACGAAGTTGAACTGTGCGGGTTCTTCCAAGGGAAGAACTTTGAAGTCGCATTCCTCTGCAGAAATGTTGATATCCTCTCCTCCGTCCCGCCCGGTGGGCGTAAGCTACTCGCACTTTGCCCTTTTTGCTTAGCCCACTCTTTTTTCTTTGCTATAACTCTCTTTCTGCAGGTGAGCGGGACATTCCCCTGCACGCTCCTTATGAGAGTGCGCGAGCCGCCTCCGGCGAGCTTACCCGTGCCGAGGTGGTGGCTGTTGCGCATCCCGAGAACCCAGCCCTCGCTACCCAGAAGCGAGCCACCGACGAACAACCTTTGCCGCCACCGTCGCCCAAAAATCCAAAGACCGCGTGCGGTGCACCTCCTGTAACTCAGGAGAAAGGCAAGGCTACGACGGACTAACAAATTGAAGAGCCTGCCGCCCCGAGCACTTCGACCGACGGCCCTCCTGGAGAGGCAGCCGACACTTCCGGGTCACGAGGATAGGAGCCTGTCGTAAGCCTGTTCCAAGAGGGCACCACAACTTTGGCTTCGACAAGCGGCCTCTGGACGAACTCATCGTGCCCCTCCTTTAGTGCGACTAGGAGGCGAACTAGGCCTCCATCTCCACCCTGCTGTCGAGCTGGTTGGAGCAGGAAACCATTAGCGGGGAGGCTTATGCCTTCTCGTTCAGCCTCTATGCGCGGAAAGATGCCGCGATTTTTGATGAGGAGTCCACATGAGTTCTCGTGCACAGAAGCGCGTGGGCCCAGCTCCGTATCTTGGAGCTGGCTCACATGGTGGGCAGGCTGTACACACAGTTGGAGCGGAACACCCCTCTGCTCAAAAAGCTCACTAATGACAAGGAAGAGGCTCGCCGTCTCGCTCATGAGGAAGCAGAGTACCAGAAGAATCGGACGGATGCGACCGATGTTATTCTCGCCAGATACCTGGGGGGGTGGTAAGTCCCATAACTTGCATTCGACGCCTTAGGATCACTCCCACTTTTTTATGCTCCTTTCATTTCTTTTCGTAGTATGCGGCTACAACTAAGCGCCTTGGTTTCCAGATCGCCATCCTCGAGAAGGAGAATGAGGCGTTGCGGGCGCGAGTGCGAGAACTGGAAGTCGCAGCTCCTCCGCTGCCCTCCAGCAACAGCTGCTAGCTCGCCCACTATTCCGAGCATGAGCTGGAGGAGATGATGCAAAAGAGTGCTGCCACGGCCGTGAAGTTCATGCCCCAAACTCTGCAGTGGGCAGGCCTCATCACGAGTGAATGTGTTGGGTTTTCGGCAAGCGAGGTGGTACTGAAGCTATTCCTTCTGGTATCGAAGCCGAGCGACAAGTCCTACCAGCCCCTTTAGGAGGGATCCTCACCCGAGAGCTCGCCTCGCTGAACCCCTATGCCAAGCTTCTCTTTCCTTCTGTCTTTTTGTTTTTTTGTTTTAACGTAAATGCGGGCTGAGTTCCCCATTTAACTTTTTGTGGTTAATGGTATATGTTCTATTCTGAGATGATGCTGCCTTCACTTTTCTTTCCCTTTCTGCTTCATACTCGCGACTTGGCTCGACCCTCCCGCTCGCTGCCACCAGGCCCGTATTTCGTTGGCGTGATCGCGTGTTCCTTAAGGACAACCTAGGAAATATAGGGATCTTAGGTAGTCGACCAGCGAGTGGTAATCCATCTCCATTATCTAGAGACTCTCTACGTCGCTAGCGAGATAAAGGGGGCGAACAGGCTCGACTCGCACCTGGGCCGCTCGGCTTTACGCGAGCCGAGCCTCATGAGGTTGCGGCGTGGCCTGAGTGCTCATGACCTTGGTCGCTTTTCGGGCGCCGAGTGTAACGCCACGAAAATTGTATTGGAGTGTGTCGCGTAAAAAGCGGTTTTTAGTGCCTGTATAGGGGTACACGGCCTAGGACACGGGCGTGTCCAAGGCCGTGTCTGGCTGGTGATTTTTGGTCGTTTTCATCCCGAGAAGAACACGGCCAGGAACACGGCTAGATGACATGGGCGTGTCATTGGACACAGGCGTGTGCCTACCCGTGTCAGTACCCGTTTGCAGTTGGGTCGTGTCGGTTAGCGTAGCGGTTATGCATGACACGCCCCCGGACACGGGCGTGTCGAGAGACCCGACACGGGCGTGTCAGGTTGGACACAGGCGTGTCTGAGCCCGTGTGTCTTTTCTGTATTCGACGATCGTGCCTGGATCGAGGCACAAGGCCTGGGACACGGCCGTGTGCCGAGCTGTGTTCGGCCCAGGTCTGGAGATTTTTGAACGGATCTGAGCCGTTAGTTTTCTTTAACTAAGATCCAATGACCCAGATGATTTCCTGCTCTGTTAAGGCCGGGAATAGGGGAGTTAATCCCTCATTTCTCTCCAAGGCTTTCTCTTTCCAAGGTGTTAGAGAGAAGAGGAAGAAGGAGGTTTCCGGCCGCCAGCGGAGCATCAGAGCACCGTTTCGAAATCTGAGAGCGGATCCGTGGAGGAAAGTTCGTTGCGAAGAGTTCTGTCCGTGTAGTTTTTCCATGGCGCCAAAACAGACTGCAAGGGTAACGATTCTCAACTTGAGCATGTGAAGCTCTTTCTTTCTGCATAGGGAATCCCGCTCTCGCGAGTGTGCGGTGAGTGCGTGGTGTTCCTTGGGGTTGATGTGAATAGTCCCCCTTGTGTTGCATATAGAGTCCGGAATCGTAAGTACGGGCATAGACATTGTGTGTGAAGCCTACCCGGACGTGTACCGTCTGGATCGGTGATGTTGCATTTGTTATGATTTGCTGGAGAAGACTCCATGCTTTGGGTTTTCGGGTTTCTACACGGTAGATTGCAGCAGGGATCCTTCGAGGTTAGCTTCAAGGCGCACCCGGAAAACTGAGCGGAAACGTGTTCTGCTAACTTGGCGGTCTGGGAATCGACCTTGAACATAACTGGGTTATATGATTGTTTGGAAATTTTGAGATCCGAGAGAAGCTTGGCCCGTGCATAGGACTTAAATTGACTAGGCGGCGTGAGCAACGGGCAAGTGGAATCGGACCTAGGCTATGTGGTTTGGTGCGAGAGACCCGAAGACGGGGACTGGCCGTTGGCATAGTTGGGAGCCTTAGACGGTGGTCAGAAAGGCTAAATGCTTACATGGTTGCCATCTTTGGGATGGTGGTGAAGACACTGATTGGTCAGGATTTACCGTTAATGTGCCCTGAGTGCACGGGGTGTTTGGCCGTACGAGCCTACACCTGTGGCATAGTATAATTGCGCTTAAAGGTTTTATTGGGCTAATGATATGCAGGGAAAGAGCGTCGCCGTCCCGAGTAAGGGGAGGGGTCATTATAATTTGGTCGGCTTTTAGCTGACCGTTGCTTTGTTTGCCACCGTGCGGTAGAATGTACTTGCAGGTGCTGCGGAGCCGAGTGCTAAATAGCGGGCTGGAGCCCATGTTGTTGTGTCGGCCCTAGAAGGCCGTAGAATAGTTGTTTTTTACTTTTATCATGTGTGGCCGGCCTGCGAGCCGATGTATGTAAGACATGTTTTTGTTAGGTGAACATCTGTAAGGCCATAAGGCCATGTACCTTTTCAGTGTATTTGGGTTCATTCCTGTGGTTGTGGTCGTGGACATTCATATGTATTGGATTTAAGATTTGGGTTCTTTCAACTTTAAAAGCTTCCGCTAGAATGCTCTGTGTAGGACGAGTAGTCTTAATTGGATAGTTTGAATATTCATTTGGTAACCCTTCCGACTGTCTGTGGTATATGGCGTCGGGTTCTAGCTGGACCTTCTGTTATATGCCATGTGACGGATGGGGGTGTTACACCGGGATAGATGTAGGTTGAGCGGGTGCCCGAGGTGTGGAATCTAACTTGTCTGCGATTTGGGCCCTGCAGCGATACTGTTAGGGATATCTACTTCTCTTCCTTCTGTCAGCTGGTAGGAGCCTGATAATATGAGATGAGTGTCAATCGATCCTTCGCTTTGGCCGAACATTAGGTGCCCCCACCGGCCTATTCAGCTAGATGCAAGTCCTGTCAGCGTGAGCATCTCGAGACTTAACTCCAGGGTCATAACCATGTCCATTGAGGATCCCAGCCCTATCAGCTAGATGGAAGCCTGACAGCGGGAGCATCTCAAGACCTAACCCCAAAGTAAGAATGATGTCCATCAAGGATCCCGACCCAGCTAACTAGGTGGAAACCTGACATCGGGATCATTTCGTGACTTAACTCCAGTGTCATAATGATGTCCATCGAGGATCCCGACCCTGCCAGCTAGATGGAAGCCTGATAGTTGGAGCATCTCGAGACCTAAACCCAGAGCAAGTATGATATCCATTGAGGATTCCGACCCTACCAACTAGGTGGAAGCCTGACTGCGGGAGCATCTTGAGACTTAGCTCTAGGGCCATAACGATATCAATCGAGGATCCCGGCCCTGCCAGCTAGATGGAAGCTTTACAGCGGGAGCATCTCGAGACCTAACCCCAGAGCAATAATGATGTCCATCGAGGATCCCGGCCTTGCTAGCTAGGTGGAAGCCTGACAGCGTGAGCATCTTGAGACTTAGCTCTAGGGTCATAATGATGTCTATCGAGGATCCGGGCCCTGCCGGCTATATGAAAGCCTAACAGTGGGAGAATCTCGAGACTTAACCCCAGAGTAAGAATGATGTCCATCGAGGATCCTTGCCCTGCCAGCTAGGTGGAAGTTTAACAGCGGGAGCATCTTGAGACTTAGCTCCAGGGTCATAACAATGTCCATCGAGGATCCCAGCCCTGCCAGCTAGATGGAAGCCTGACAGCGGGAGCATCTCGAGACCTAACCCCAGAGTTAGAATGATGTCCATCGAGGATCCTAGCCCTGCCACCTAGGTGTAAGCCTGACAGCGGGAGCATCTCGAGACTTAGGTTCGACTCATCGAGTGACATCTAGCCCTGCCAGCTAGGTGGGAGCCTAGTAGCGGGATCTTCTCAAGGTCTAAGGAAATCTAGGCCTGCCACGAACACCATTGCCAAAAATGGTTGAAAGATCAAAGGATTTTGTATTTTAACAAAGGAAAGTACGTACATATTTCATGTATAGAAACGCTTCAAGTCATCACCACTCCAGGTATGACTTAGGGTCTCGCCCTCCATATCCCGGAGGCTATACCCTCATGACCTTAATGCCTCCTGTATAATGTACGGACCTTCCCAGTTGGGATTGAGTTTCCCTACGGTGGCTGATCTTCCGGATGCATCCACCTTTTTCAAGACCAATTCCCCTTCCGCGAACTGCTTGACTGAAAGATATTGTACCTAAACACCTAGAGGGGGGGGGGTGAATAGGTGACGTGAATCTTTTTAACTTTTTAAGGCAGAATACAGAATCTAACACAGAATTCTAGCTACTTTATCACAGCACACATTCAGCAATCACAGAATTCCACAGCACACAGTAGACACACAGTTTTATAGTGGTTCCCCAAGGTTTGGGTACATCCACTTTCCCCCTTCGCCTATCTAGCAGTGTACTAGATTCGGCCCAACTTCTCCACTATCTCAGATCCTCAGATCTTACACTCAGAACCCACAACACAGGTTCCTACACCTCAGGCCAAAGGCCCTACAACTCAGCTTCTACACAAAGCCTACACTCAACCACCAAGGCCTACACTCAGCCACCAAGGCCAACACTCAGCCACAACAGGCCTACACTCAGAGATTCCAATCTCCTACACTCAGGCACTCAAGCCCTACACTCAGCCTTTATAATTACAGGCTTACAAGACTCAGATCCCTAAGGATCCTACAAGATAATATGAATACAAAAATTGTAACTCAACAACTCAGAGAAGAGAGAAGAGTTGTGAGTTTCTTGATGAGTTCTTGGAAGAACTCAGCTGAAATCAATCTGACTTGGCTTTTCTTCAAAGCTTCTTGAATGTAGAACTCAATAAGATTGACCTCTTCTGCAGTTGATCCTTGATCTCTGCTACTTAAGATTCAGAATAAATCTGAACCCTTCTTCTCAGCCTGGTTCCAACGGCTGACTTCTTGGATGGAGCTCTCTCTCTCTCTCTCTCTCCAACTACTTAGATCTTCACTTGATAGCTAGATCTTCTTTTTATTATTTGTACAACTTGGACAACCAACAACATCAACAACAGTTTCTGTAGACTGTATAAGCCTATTTATAGGCCTTCTTCATGGTAACCGGCTGGTCCGGTCCATAATAGATTTCTGACAACTCTGACAGGTGCAGTAAACCGGCTGGAATGGCAGCTGTCAAGTCATCCAGTCAGTTCTTGAAAATTCTGTAACTGTCTGCAAGTGTCGAGACTGTCTGTCTTTAAGTGTCGACACTTATAGATCAAGTGTCGACACAAGTTGTCTAAGTGTCGACACTAGTCTACAAGGTGTCGACACAACTCCTTGTGTTGTAGATTTTATATCTCGACACTGCTTCTTCTTCTTCATGTGTCGACACTGATAATATGTGTCGACACAAGTACTTGTACTTCAGTATATTGTTGAATTCTTGTATGTGTCGACACATATTCATGTGTTGAACTTGTCAGTGTCGACACTGCTTCTTGGTGTCGACACATGTCTTCAGTGTTGATACTTGCTGAGTGTCGACACAGCTCCTTGTGTCGACACATTCTTCTTCTGTTGAGACTCTGGCTGAGTGTCGACACATCTCCTTAGTGTCGACACTTGTACTTAGAATATTCTTGAACTTTGCTAAGTGTCGACACAGCTCCTTGTGTCGACACTTTCTTCAAGTGTTGAGTCTTCAGCTAAGTGTCGACTCTTCTGCTGTGTGTCGACACATTGTTCTGGGTGTCGACACTTATACTTAGTCTCTGCTGACTTTTGCTGAGTGACGACACAGCCTCCAAGTGTCGACACTTTCTGATGTAGACATAGTTTCACTGGGTGTCGACACAACTGCTATGTGTCGACACTGCTTCACTGCACTCTTCTTCATTGAGTGTCGACACAGCTCCTTGTGTCGACATTTTCTGTCTGGTGTCGACTCAGCATCCCTGGTGTCGACACAATGACTCCAAGTGTCGACACTGCTTGCCTGGGTGTCGACACAAGTCTTCTTAAGTGTCGACACTTTCCCTCTGGGTGTTGACACATGGACTTAGAAACTTTTTCTTCTTTCCTGTAAATACTTAACCTGCACAAGTGAACTCAAAACACATCAAATACATTTTGATGTATATCATTGAGTTGGGTGAGGCTTCTTCAAATCAGGTACATTTAAACCAATGTACCCAACAATCTCCCCCTATTTGGAGAAGTCATAACCCTTAGTCAATGATATACACCATTCATAATAAAATTATGATGTAAAGCAGGATTATATATAGCAGGGCAAACATAAACATGTATACATAGACATTATCTCAGAACAATTATGAAATAAATTCACCACACAACAAATTTATCATACAACACATTGTTCTAATAACTTGTCATATTCATATTTCCAAAAGTTTACAGAATGTTAACATCAAAAGATTACATAGTAAACTTAAGAAAATTTCTATGCTATTTTTGTTCAGCCTCCTTAATCACAATCCCTTTTCCAGACTGAATCTTGGCTTGAACAGGAGCTTCAGCAACTTCAGCATCAGCTGGCTTTTTCCCTTTCAGATCCTTTTTCTTTAGCTCTTTTGCTTTAATCTTTTGCCTTTCAAAATAATGATAAGGCTTGGGAAAGTACTTGCTAGGCTCCTGGGCAGTAGGAGGTAGCTTTCCCAACTTGACCTTTCTTCTATATTGGACTATTGCTTCTTGCCTAGTCTCATGTTTTCTCCATTCAAGTTCAGAAAACCATTTATTTCTGTCTTGTATATTTTCTTTTGCAGCTTTCCATGCAGTTAAGATAATATTTCTTGAAGTAGGGCTCCACTGCTCAAAGTCTGGTCTTTGTTCAGCTTGTTCCCTGAACCTCTTCTTAGACAATCTGGTTTCTTCTTCTTTCTGCATAGCTTCTTGCATAGCTTCAGAGACTGGCTGAACAACTTTCTCTAGGATAACCTTCTGAGTACCATCAGGTGGACTATACATGGTCTGGATATCAATATGGACCATCTCAAAATCTGGAGGAGGGTAGATGACTTGAGCCACTTCAGGTTGCTCCCCTCCTAGATAAGCAGGATTAATCCCAGATTCTGCAACATTATCATCATCACAAAGAGGAGGATATCCAAGAGTAGCTCTGATAGAATTAGAAATCCATTTAGCATGATCAGAGCTGGCTTTGACTAACACTCTCTCCCCCTTTATGACTTCTCTAACCATGTGATCCCTCAGATCATCTTTTTGAAATCTAATTTGGGCATCCAAATAGTTGACTCCATCTTTAAAGTAAGGTTTCAACCTTTGGAGTTTGTCAGTTATGATCTTCTGAGAGTCTTGTATGGCAGTCTTAACAGCAGTAATTTCCTCTTGGAAGGCTTTGTCAAAGTCTGCTTTTGCTGTAGCATTAGCTGGAGTCTGCCCTGCAGCTAGATTCTTCATCTCTGTGACTATGGCATTGTGAGAAGCAGTCAAGTTATCATTCATCCTAATTTGATTTTCAAGTACATAGCCTTGCTTGACTGCAAGTTCATCCACTTGAGCTTTTATCTTCTCCTGATGTGTAGCCAAGTACACCACTGCATTCCCTCCCTTATGGAAGCAGTCAGTCATCTCCTTCTTATTAAGATTCATTTCAAATCTTATAGACTTTATATCCTGGGCCAGATCAAACTGCAATGATTTTTGCCCTTCATCCACATACTTCTCAATTGCTTGCCTGTGCTCATCAAGCTTTATCTGCATAGCAACCATAAGAGCACTGTAATCTATTGATGGTGTTGGCTGTACTGTAGGCTGTGGTGCTATGGTTTGCAATGCCTTCTTGTAATTCTGGCTTCTTCTTTTGAAAACTTGAAACTTTCTTTTCTTAGCCCTTGTTTCCTCCTCATCATCAGATGCTGATGTACTTGCTATCTCTACCCTCTCCTTAGGGCTTGGGGGTAACTCCTTCTGCACTTCTGGTCCCTTCTCAGTCTCTTGCCTTGCAGGTTCTTCAACATGTACTACTTGCTCCCCCTCAACTGGAGCATTCTCCCCCTCAGCAGCTGCAGTTTCCTTGTCAAGATCTTCTTGATCCAGATTAAGAAATAAATCTTCCATTGTAATTTCTTGTGGAGAATGGGCAGGAGAAATTCTTTGCTCATCTACCACTGGATCAGATACAACTTGAGCTGTAACAGAAGTGTCTTCCATGACAACATCTGGGACTTGACTATGAATCTGTGGTAGCTGATAAACATCAGACAAATCAGTATCCTCTAAAGGAAAATCTAAAGCATTAAGCTCAGTGATTACCTCTAGAATTGTGTTTGTAGCTTGCTCACTTTCAAGAGGAGTGAGCTCTTCCACAACTAGTGGCTCCCCCTGGATTTGATCCTGGTATAAGGGGCTAGCTGGTGGTAGCTCCCCCTGCCTTTCAGCAACTACTTGTTGAGCTGGAGTCTTCTCAACAGTCCCTTCTTCATGCTCATCAGGTGTGAAGACAACTTGCTCTTCACTATCAGAGCTGCTAGATGAAACCTGAGCCACTGGGGCAGCTTTCTTCTTCTTCTTTTGAGGTGTTACTTTCTCAGATGTTACTTTCTCAGGGGTTGGCATCTCCTTTGACAAAACCCTGTCCCACCTAGAGAATATCCTCAAGTCCATTTTCCTCATATGGTTGATTTTACTTCCAGCAGCTTGACTCATAACCTCTGGTATGCTACCAGCTAGGTATAAACTTAAGATCCTACCCAAGTTGGGTTTCTTCAGACTTTCCTTGATCTTTTCAAAGACTATAACAGACCAATCTGTTTTCAAAGTAAAGATTATCCTTGTCATAATACTGAACATATGGGCTGATACCCTATCATGCCCTCCTGGTTTACTTAGGATCACTTTGCCTACAATTTCAGAGAGGAATTTCCCCTGGCTGTTCATGCCCTTCCTATTGAAAACAGATCCAATTTTTATCTTGGAATCCAGACCACACCATGCCAATGCATCTCTGGTCCTGGAAGCAGTAACCTCTTCTTCTCCCTTAGTTCTTGGCAACTGAAGGACTTTCCTCAAACTTTTTGGTGAAACCTTAACCTTTACACCATGAACTCTGGATTTGAGCTTGAATCCAGATTCGTCTATTTTAGCTCCATTGAGGAATTCCAGTACTTCCTTCTTCCAGATCTTTGTAGGCTCTAAAACAAGAAATTTCAACCCGGAGTCTGCAACTAGGGTTATCACATTCTTGATTTCTGGGTCTGCATCACCAAACGCGTCTCGCACCAATTCATAGCCTTCATTGACATTCTCCTCGAGCTTTGGCGCCATTAGGGTTTGAAGAATTTGAACTGAGAGAAGAGAGGTGTCGACAAACAAGTTTGGTCTCGAAACTTTTGAAAGCGTGTCGACAAACTAAGGCAAAATCCTATTTATACCTTTCTAGGTTTGAAGATGAAAAGGCGGGCAGCTAACTTAAATTGTGTCGACACTGTCGATAAGTGTCGACACTGACTTAAAATGTCTCGACACATATGTGTCGACACAAGTTTAGTCAACAGATATATGTGTCGACACTTGTTTATGTGTCGACACCACTGAACTCGACATTTAGTCGAGACTTTACTTAGACAATTCTGAGTAAAACCTAAGTGTCGACACCACCTTGGATGTGTCGACACCTACTTGTCATGTGTCGACACTAATTTTCTGAAGTGTCGACACCAACTTCCTAGATGTGTCGATACCTTTTCCCTGAAGTGTCGACACCAATTTTCTGTGTCGACACAGATATCTCTGTGTGTCGACACCTTTTTACTTAGCCAATTTTATAAACTTATTCTAAGTTTATCATGCCTAGTTCAATTTTAAACCTATTGAACTTAGTTTCTTCTAAGGGCTTAGTATACATATCAGCTAGTTGATTATCTGTTTTAACATATTCTAGTAAAATATCTTCTTTCTCTACATGCTCCCTAAGAAAATGATATTTTATTTCAATATGTTTAGTTCTACTATGAGAAACAGGATTATGTGCAATTGATATGGCACTAGTAGAATCACAAAAGAGTGGAGTTCTACTTACCTGAATTCCATAGTCCTCAAGCTGATGTTGTATCCACAGAAGTTGAGCACAACAACTTCCTGCAGCCACATATTCTGATTCTGCAGTGGAGATAGCCACACTTGTTTGCTTTTTGCTACTCCATGAAATCAGTCTTCCACCTAGGAATTGACAGGTTCCAGTTGTGCTTTTTCTGTCCTCTTTGCATCCTGCAAAGTCTGCATCTGAATAACCTGTTAGTTCAAAATCCTCATTCCTAGGGTACCAGAGGCCTAGATAGGGAGTGCCCTTTAGATATCTCAAGATTCTTTTGACTGCTGTCAAGTGAGACTCTTTAGGGCATGCTTGATACCTTGCACAGACACATGTAGCATACATGATATCTGGTCTACTTGCAGTCAAATATAATAGGGAGCCAACTATCCCTCTATACAAAGACTCATCTACAGGTTTCCCTGCATCATCCTTGCTAAGAGACATACTTGACCCCATAGGAGTCTTCATGGTACTGGAAGAATCCATACCATACTTCCTTATGAGTTCTAGGGTGAACTTAGACTGGCATATGGATAATCCATTCTCAGTCTGTCTTACTTGGAGACCCAAGAAGAACTTAAGCTCCCTCATACTACTCATCTCAAATTGCCCTTGCATTAGTTTTGCAAACTTTTTACAAAGACTACTTTCAGTAGACCCAAATATTATGTCATCTACATATATTTGGACTAGTATTACTTTGTCTCTGGATTCCCTAAGGAATAGAGTCTTGTCTATTTTCCCCCTTGTGAACTTATTCTCAATGAGGAAACTAGACAGGGTTTCATACCAAGCCCTAGGGGCTTGCTTTAACCCATATAAAGCTTTCCTAAGTCTATAGACATGATTAGGTAGAGTTGAATCAACAAAATCTGATGGATGTTCCACATAGACTTCCTCTTTTAGATTACCATTCAGAAATGCTGACTTGACATCCATTTGGTAAACTTTAAATCCTTGAAAGGTTGCATAGGCCAGGAACATCCTTATGGCTTCCAGTCTGGCTACTGGAGCAAAGGTTTGATCAGAATCAATACCTTCTTCCTGCCTATATCCTTTAGCAACCAATCTTGCTTTGTTCTTAATGATGACTCCATGCTCATCCATCTTGTTCCTATAGATCCACTTGGTCCCAATTATGTTGTGATCTTTAGGTTTAGGAACAAGCTCCCAGACCTTGCACCTCTTGAACTGATTCAGCTCTTCTTGCATTGCCTCAATCCAATGAGGGTCTAGGATGGCTTCTTCAAACTTCTTTGGTTCAACTTGGGATAGAAAGCTGGAGTAGAGTGCTGCATTCAGATTTCTGCTCCTTGTCTGTACCCCTTGTCTTGGATCACCAATGATTTGTTCTGCTGGATGATCTCTAAGATGCCTATTGGCTGGAGGCATCCTGACTTCAGGTTGAACTTCTTCAACTTCTTCATCTTGTTGTACTCCTTGTACTTCTTCTACATTTGATACATGTAGTACTCCCCCTGGACAACAGCCACTGTCTTCTACTTGCTGTCTTGCAGTATGTTTTTCTTCCATAGTGAGCTTGTCCATCTTCTTTGTTATACCTGTGGAGCTGCATACACTACTAGACAACTCATTGTTAATAAGTCTAGTTTCATCAAATACTACATGTACAGATTCTTCTACAACTTGTGTAGACAAGTTGTAGACTCTATAAGCCTTACTATTGTTGTTGTACCCAACAAAGATCCCCTCTTGGGACTTGGCAGCAAACTTAGTCAAGTAAGACTTTCCATTGTTAAGTATAAAGCACTTACAACCAAAGATCCTGAAGTAGGATAGGTTTGGTTTCCTACCTTTCACAACCTCATAGGGAGTCTTGTTGTGGCTTTTAGTTATGGTAGCCCTATTAATAACATGGCATGCAGTATTCACTGCCTCAGCCCAGAAGTATTCTTGTAGTGATATATCACTTAATAGGGTCCTACCAGCCTCAATCAAGGTTCTATTCTTCCTCTCAGCAATGTCATTTTGCTGAGGTGTCCTTGGTGAAGAAAACTCTTGAAATATCCCAAATTCTTCACATAGTTTTGTCATGCTATCAGACTGAAATTCAGTACCATGGTCACTTCTTATTTTGACCACTGTACTATTTAGTTCATTCTGAATTTGTCTAACAAAGCTATAGAAGACACTGGGTGTTTCAGATTTCTGTCTAAGAAAGAACACCCAGGAAAACCTTGAGTAGTCATCTACAACTACAAAGGTATAGACCTTCCTACCTAGGCTGTGAACTGGCATTGGACCAAAGAGATCCATATGCAAGAGGTATAAACACCTCACAACATCCTTGTTTTCAATGCTTCTAAAGGTGGATCTAGTCTGCTTGCCCTTTTGACAAGCTGAGCAAATACCATCTTTAATACACTTAACTTGAGAACCATTCCTCACTAACTCTTTGTTAAAGAGTTTACCAATTGTCTTGTAGTTAAGATGGGCTAGACTCTTGTGCCATTTGACACAATGAGAGACTGTCTCATCAGCCACAAGACACACTGGAGAACCATTGTTCTCAACCATAATGTCTAAGCAATAGACATTCCTTTTTCTATAACCAGTCAAAATGATCTCTTGATCATTTGACCTCCTGATATGACAACCATCTTTCATAAATGAGATGGCATACCCTACATCACTCAATTGACTTATACTAATAAGGTTATGTTTCAAACCTTTAACATAGGCCACTTGAGTAATTGTAATAAAGGAGTTAGATATGTTACCAAAACCCTTGATGATCCCTTTTTCAGAACCACCAAAGGTGACTTTTGGACCATCCTTTATAGGTGTGTAGTCCTTTAGTAAACCCCTTATTCCAGTCATATGTCTGGAACATCCACTGTCCAAGTACCATATTGGGGCATGGCCACTTGGACTCACCTGCAAAACAGATTAGTGAACCTTAGAACCCAAAGAATTCTTGGGTCCTTGGTACTGGTTAGTTTGCATCCTAACAAAGCTACCTGCAGGTTTTCCAACAGGCAGTTTGCTACTCACTTTGACACTAGCATTGTGCCAACAGTCCATTGCAAAGTGGTCTACCTTGCCACAGCACCAACACTCAAACTTATTGTACCTTTGCTTAGGTACTGTCTTTGCTGTTTTATCTACAGCTGACTTGTTGAGAGTTGGGGCTTTGCCCTTGGACCTGGACTTGGACTGAACAGTCCTTGCAGGTCTAGTAAATCCCAGTCCAGCTTTACCTTTGTGATGAACAAATTCATCAATTAAGGGTAGAACTGACTTAGGTTTAGAAAACCTAGCAACTAAGTCTTTCTCCTTCTGAAGATTAATCTCCAGACTTTTGATTTGATCATTCTTAAATGATATAGTCCCCATCTGAATCACAGTTATGTGCTTCAGTCTGGCTATCTCATTAAGCTTTTGATCAAACAACTTCTCAAAATCAGTTGCAGCAACTTTGAGATTAGCAATTTCCTTTGCCTGACTTTTGGCTAGGGACTTGCTCTTCTTATAAGCTTGCAACAGAACTTTATATTCATCTATCAACTGATGAATATCCTCTTCAGACTCAGATGCACTCTCATCATTTGATGATGATGAATCTGATTCTGTACTGGCACAAGAAATTGAACTAAAAGAACAATGTTGTACCTTACTAGGTCCTGGCTGCTCCAGGATTTTGTCATTTTCTGTCAATGCCATTAGCCCTTGGCACTGACTGTCCTCTTGTTCATATATAGAGTTCATGATCTGGATGAACTCTTCTTCTTCTTCCTCAGTAAACAGTCCTATATATGCCTCAGCATCTGACTCAGTTTCTGATGAAGAAATATCTGACAAGCTATTGTCCTTTTTGGCAACAAAAGACTTTTCCTTCTTGCCCTTGTATTGAGTTCTTTTCTTGTCACTAGACTCCTTTCTTTTTTCTGGACAATCTGCAACAACATGGCCTTGTCTTTTACAGCAATAGCATACTATTTTTGAAAGAGTTGCTTTGCTAGACTTAGTCTTTTTCCTGTCTTTCTTTGAAGACTTTTTATTCTGATAATAGTCTTCTTTTCCCTGTGAAGTAGATGGCCTTGTCCTCCACTGTTTCTTCTTTAAGAACTTCTGGAAATGTCTTGTGAAGGCAGCAAAGTCCTCATCACTTTCACTGCTTTCAGACTTTCTACTTGCTGACTCATCTGACTCAGTTTCAGGTACTTTTGGTGGTGGAGTTGGTGACTTACTTCTGTACTTTCTGGGGGCTTCTGTTTTGAAGGCCACTGTCCTTTCCTTATGTTCACTTCTTGTTGATTTCTCCTCTTCTTTCCTCACCATTAACTGCATTTCATAGGACAACAATTTGCCAAACAGTGTTGGTGGAGGAATTTCTGCTAACTTTGTCATTTCCCTAATGGCACAGATCTTGGTGTCCCAATCTTTTGTTAGGGACCTTAGAAACTTATCATTGAGTTCATAATTACTGAACTCTCTGCCATAGGACATGAGCTCATTCACAATCCTGTAGAACTTCTTATAGCATTCAGTTATGCTATCAGCTTTACCTTGCCTAAAGCTTTCATATTCTTGGTTTAGCAAGGATTTTCTGTCTTGCCTCACTTCTTCAGAACCCTCCATGTACACAATAAGAGTATCCCACATTTCTTTAGCTGTCTTACAGTGTATCAAATTCTGAAAAGTTGCATCATCTATAGCACTCACAATAATGTTTTGAGCCCTCTTATCCATAGTGGCTAGAACAATTTCATCCTTTGTCATTTCAGAGAAATCCTTAGGTGTTCTCTGATTTGCATCTAAGACTGACACCTTCATGGGCACATATGGCCCTTCCTTTACTGTGATAAAAATCCTAGGGTCTGAGGCTTCCATAAACAGTCTCACCTTTTCCTTCCAGATACCAAAGATCTATTTCCTACATATGGGTAGCTTCATGGATCCCAATTCCTTGTGATTCTCAGTGGAACCCATGGTTCTTGAGTTTCTTGATTCTATAATTTGACTTAGACTGAATCTGTCAATAGGATCTACTCAGACAGTTATGTCCCTTTTTGAGTAACCTCCCTCTGATACCACTTGAAAGATATTGTACCTAAACACCTAGAGGGGGGGGTGAATAGGTGACGTGAATCTTTTTAACTTTTTAAGACAGAATACAGAATCTAACACAGAATTCTAGCTACTTTATCACACCACACATTCAGCAATCACAGAATTCCACAGCACACAGTAGACACACAGTTTTATAGTGGTTCCCCAAGGTTTGGGTACATCCACTTTCCCCCTTCGCCTATCTAGCAGTGTACTAGATTCGGCCCAACTTCTCCACTATCTCAGATCCTCAGATCTTACACTCAGAACCCACAACACAGGTTCCTACACCTCAGGCCAAAGGCCCTACAACTCAGCTTCTACACAAAGCCTACACTCAGTCACCAAGGCCTACACTCAGCCACCAAGGCCTACATTCAGCCACAACAGGCCTACACTCAGAGATTCCAATCTCCTACACTCAGGCACTCAAGCCCTACACTCAGCCTTTATAATTACAGGCTTACAAGACTCAGATCCCTAAGGATCCTACAAGATAATATGAATACAAAAATTGTAACTCAACAACTCAGAGAAGAGAGAAGAGTTGTGAGTTTCTTGATGAGTTCTTGGAAGAACTCAGCTGAAATTAATCTGACTTAGCTTTTCTTCAAAGCTTCTTGAATGTAGAACTCAATAAGATTGACCTCTTCTGCAGTTGATCCTTGATCTCTGCTACTTAAGATTCAGAATAAATCTGAACCCTTCTTCTCAGCCTGGTTCCAACGGCTGACTTCTTGGATGGAGCTCTCTCTCTCCAACTACTTAGATCTTCACTTGATAGCTAGATCTTCTTTTTATTATTTGTACAACTTGGACAACCAACAACATCAACAACAGTTTCTGTAGACTGTATAAGCCTATTTATAGGCCTTCTTCATGGTAACCGGCTGGTCCGGTCCATAACAGATTTCTGACAACTCTGACAGGTGCAGTAGACCGGCTGGAATGGCAGCTGTCAAGTCATCCAGTCAGTTCTTGAAAATTCTGTAACTGTCTGCAAGTGTCGAGACTGTCTGTCTTTAAGTGTCGACACTTATAGATCAAGTGTCGACACAAGTTGTCTAAGTGTCGACACTAGTCTACAAGGTGTCGACACAACTCCTTGTGTTGTAGATTTTATATCTCGACACTGCTTCTTCTTCATGTGTCGACACTGATAATGTGTGTCGACACAAGTACTTGTACTTCAGTATATTGTTGAATTCTTGTAAGTGTCGACACAACTCCTTTGTGTCGACACATCTTCATGTGTTGAACTTGTCAGTGTCGACACTGCTTCTTGGTGTCGACACATGTCTTCAGTGTTGATACTTGCTGAGTGTCGACACAGCTCCTTGTGTCGACACATTCTTCTTCTGTTGAGACTCTAGCTGAGTGTCGACACATCTCCTTAGTGTCGACACTTGTACTTAGAATATTCTTGAACTTTGTTAAGTGTCGACACAGCTCCTTGTGTCGACACTTTCTTCAAGTGTTGAGTCTTCAGCTAAGTGTCGACTCTTCTGCTATGTGTCGACACATTGTTCTGGGTGTCGACACTTATACTTAGTCTCTGCTGACTTTTTCTGAGTGTCGACACAGCCTCAAAGTGTCGACACTTTCTGATGTAGACACAGTTTCACTGGGTGTCGACACAACTGCTATGTGTCGACACTGCTTCACTGCACTCTTCTTCATTGAGTGTCGACACAGCTCCTTGTGTCGACACTTTCTGTCTGGTGTCGACTCAGCATCCCTAGTGTCGACACAATGACTCCAAGTGTCGACACTGCTTGCTTGGGTGTCGACACAAGTCTTCTTAAGTGTCGACACTTTCCCTCTGGGTGTCGACACATGGACTTAGAAACTTTTTCTTCTTTCCTGTAAATACTTAACATGCACAAGTGAACTCAAAACACATCAAATATATTTTGATGTATATTATTGAGTTGGGTGAGGCTTCTTCAAATCAGGTACATTTAAACCAATGTACCCAACATTGACCTAGATGTGCTTGTCAAAGTACTTAGCCATCCTCCGTTTGACCTCTTCCTGTCGGATGGCTGACAGGTCATGCAACTCCTCCACCATATCCAAGGAGAGCCGCAACTCATCCTCATTCGCGGCCCTCCACTCTTCTCTACCCCCTTCTGCCTCAACTATCCGAGGTGTCCGAACCTCAAATTCTATAGGAAGTACTGCTTCGCAGCCATGGGAGAGTTTGAAAGGGGTCTCCCACATGGCTGTGTTGGGGGTGGTCCTTAAGGCCTAGAGGACTGAAGGATGTTGTTCTACCCAGTTCCCCTTCAAGTTCTCAACTTTCTTCTTCAAGAGGTTTATAATGATCTTATTTGCCGCCTCCACCTACTCGTTGCTCCTAGGGTGGTGGACCGAGACAAACCTGAGGTCAATCCCAAGTTTTCCATAAAAGCTGATGAACTCCGCGCTGGCAAACTGAGGCCTATTATCTGTGGCAATGGCCTGGGGAAGCCCATGTTTGTAGATGATCTTCCCCCATACAAAATTCCTGATGACTTGGGAGATCACCTTGGCCAACGCCTTCAACTCCAACCACTTAGAGAAATGAAAGTATCTAACATCTACCTAAATCACCAAGAGGGGGGCGAATAGGTGATGTTTGTGTCTTTTTGCGGAATAAAAATTATCTAAAAAATTCAAGCTCACAAAAAAGAGATTGATAGTTTTTCCCCTTATTGGGTACGTCCACTGTCCCGCCTCGCTTATCTATCATGAAGGGATAGATTCAGATACTTCACCTTTCTCAGATTATCACAATCTTACAACTTGGAGCAACGCTCCTACACCTCAGAGAACAAACTCTCCTACACCTCGATCCATAACCGGATCTAAAACTCGATCCACAAACCAGATCTACAAACTCGATCCGCAAACCGGATCTATATACTCTCAATACACAATAGATCTACTAACTCGAAGAAACAATATCCTACAGAAGAAAATAAATATTACAACATAACAACAAAAGAAAGTCTTCGCTCCGACGTTCTTCGTAGAAGTAGATCTTGAGACTTGTAGAAATCAAAAACTTAAAATCTTGGAAGAACTTGAATCTTTAGCCTTTGATCTTCAAACACTTAGGACTGGAGTAGATAGATCTTGAAAAGAGATGCGATCCAGTCAAGTAAGTCGATGTTGAAGAAGATCGCACGATGCCGGCTGCGGATCGGGATGAAAATCACGAAATGCATAGGTGCGGCCGACGGGATCGTATCTTTGAAAAATTTTGAAATTGAAGATTAATTAGGGCAAAGATTCTTGATTTCGAAATCATCCCAATCCTTTTTATAGGGAGATTTGAAATAATGGCTATAAAATATTTCCAAAAACGAACCCTAGAAAAACACTGTGCATGGCCGAAAATCCCGAACCAGAGACTTTTTCGGAAAAACGGCCTAAGTCTTTTTCGATGGAATTCGTTGAGTATCATATATGATACTCGCCGAACCAGCAAATAAAATACGTCAAATAAGCCTTGGAAGAAAATCTAGATTGGTTGACATATGGCTTGACATATTCGGCAAGTATCGCCTAGGAGACTCGTCAAATTCGGCGAGTATCGCCTGGGATACTCGTCGAATTCAGCAAGTATCGCCAGTGATACTCGACGAGTTCCGCGAGTACCGCAAGTGATACTCGTCGAATTTTCCTTGGCGAATTTTTTGCTTTTCTGTAAATTTTCCCTAAGTGTATACGACGAATTCGATGAGTATCGAGAAGCATATACGACAAATTCGACGAGTATCAAGGAGATACTAGACGAATTCGACGTGTATTGTTGGAACCCTATTACTGTATTGGGCTAGGATCACTATTATTTATTTAGGATGATTAGTTTGACCAGATATATAGAGTCTAGGATCATAGGTTTATTTCCAGGGTTGCTCCTTCAGAAGAATTCCAGAGAAGTCCGGATCGACGAACGAAGAATCCAGATCGACGAATGTCGTGCTCAGTTCGACGAACTCAAGTTTCTCACTCTGAGTTTGAAAGATGTGGTATACTTAGATACCAATGAACTAGGGGATAGATCTGATTTACTCTATAGGGGGGGTGGGGTGGGGTGGGGTGAATAGAGTAATTAAAATTTTTGTTCTGTTTTAATTATTATCGGAGTAAAGTAGGTGATACCAATAGTATTAATAGAAATAGGAATGCAGTCTAAGCTAATCTACCACGGCACATCAATCTATCACAACAAAGCAAGAACAAAACAAAAAATGATCAACCAGATGACACAAGAATTTTATAGTGGTTACCCAACCTGGGTACATCCACTCGTCTACCACCCTGGTAGAAATCCACTATCAGGTTTTTGATCAGGTGACTGCCACCACAAGATCTATTTCCAGGGAGATCTCACAACCCTTTGAGCTTTTGATCAGGTGACCAAAAACCAGGAATAAACTTTTGAAGGGAGTTAATAAACCCTTTGTACATGAGGTTAAGAGAGAGTTGATGGTGTCTTCTCTTTCTCTAATCAACAGAGAAGACTAGTGGATTGCTATTGTCAAAGCTCCTTCTGGAATGACTTAGAGCATTGCTCAGGGTGTAGGTCCTCAGCCTTGCCTTGAAATGATGTCCATGAACTTCTGACTGATTGAAAGTTGTTGTCCTTGAATATTCCTGGAGTTGAAGTTGAAGAAGACTCTTGATATTTGTTTGTTGTTCTTCTTCAGTCTTCAGTAAGAATAAGGGGAAAACATGTTATTTTCTTGTATCTGTGTATTCTCTATTAGTTCTCTGGTTGTTCTTCTGTATTCGTTACTGTCTGAAAAGCGAAAAATCTCTTTTATATTTTCTGTCAAAAATTCTCCTTTGAATTTGAATTCCAAGCATTGATTGTTGAACTGTTTGGTGAATGAAAAATGGCTGGAGAATATAATCTTTAATGAGTTTCCCCAACTGTCCCAATAAATTAAGCAAGTAATTAACCCTGATAAAGACCATAATTAATGCTGCCAATAACGGTTATATTCAAGTGAATATGAGCATTAATTACTCAGGAAGTCACTGCTAAATAATATAGGAAATAAGGACATAAATGAGGGAAAAACTCTAAGTCTGGCTCTGGACAGAAATCGTCGAGCTCTGAACAGATTTCGTCGACTGAAGTTCCAAGTTCGTCTAGCTGAGAAATCCTGTTCGTCAACTTGCGCTCAGTGAACTGCATTCTAGAAATAACTAACCAATTCGGCGGTACAAGTTCGTCGAGCACAGAAACTGTCTTCGTCGAGTAAAGTTCAGAGAACAGAATCTGTTGAAGTTGAACTCCAGATTTCATCGATCTGAGCTCGAATATCGTCGAGCTTAACTCAGAGAATTAACTCTGAGTTCGTCGATCTGCGATCGACGATCGTCGAGCTGAGTTCGAAAAATTTCGAACTGATAGTTTAAAGTCTGAAATCTTCTAAGTCTTGAATCTCCTGAAGTCTTCTGCTGGCTGGTCCATGATGTTGAACCTAGTGACTAGCTTAAACTCTAGGACTCATAGACTTGACCCTGGCATAACAATGTGGGTCAAAACTCATCCTAATTAGTGAACCTAGCCCAAATCCAAACCAGGGATCCAACAATCTCCCCCTATTTGGGCGAGGTCACTAATATAAACAAAAAAATAATCACAAAGCAAAATAATTATATATATGGCATAAAATTAAAAATATCCAGCAGATATGTACATAATAGGAGCTTTGTGATAGATTAAGCAAATAGAGTTCAGAAATATAGAACTAAACAAAATATTCATTTATTCTTCTTTGGCTTTTCTTTATCAGATTTGTCAGAACTTTCAGAGGGCTGTCTGAATTTGATTTCTCTGTTGGGATTGGCAGCTTCTCTTTTTGACATAGTCATGTATGCTACTCCAATGATATTGAGAGAAGTTGCTCTTGGTACTACAGCCTCTGGATGTAGATTCATATAAGCATCTACATTGAAAAACTTGTTAGCTTTGTCATACCTTTTCAATTCTTCTTTTCTGTAGGATGACATGGTAGTATAATGTGAGGGATCTTTGCCTTCTTTTTTAGCTTTGTTGATGAGAGAGAGTCTAACTAACTCTTGAAATCTGGCCATTTTAGCAGTTGTTTCTTGTTCAGGATCCATAAAAGGGATTAGAGGAGATTCTGGCCTTTTGGACTGTTATCTCTTTCAGATTTATCAACTTCAGATACTATCTGTTGCTTTTCTGGCTTCTGATGTTGTTGTTTTTGCTGTTGGAAGAATGTCTCTGCTGACTGCTTTCTTGAAAATGAGATCTTGAAGATCTATTTTGTTGTCTTTGGTAAGTCTGAGTGAAGGAGGTAGATCTTTGAGAAATATTCCCTGAAGCACCTGCAGCTGGAGGAGGAGGACCTCTCCAATTCTTTTGAGAAGTAGGAGGAGGAGAGTATCTTCTACTCTTTTTCCTTGCTTTTTGCTCATTTTTGGATAGCCACATCCATGAAGGCATCCCTGGGTAAGGAGTGATCTTCTGCAACATATAGTAGGGAGTGTCTGCATTGGGATTTGGCTTTGGAACAGCCTTAGCAGAAGCTTTTCTTTTCTTAGCAACTTTCTTCTTTACTTTGAATCATCAGACTCATCAGAGTCTTCATCATCATTGTCATTATCAGATGATCCTGGAGGATTGTCATAAAGATCATCAATTGCCTTCAGAATATCTTTGGTTATCTATTTCTCAGCCTAAGACTATACTGGAAGTTCTGTTTCTGTAATACTTTCAAGAATAGTCAAACTTTCTTCTGATATATCAGTAAGAATAATATCATCTAGATTTAATAAAGAACTATCATCCATCTTATAAGTAGGAGGGGAGATAGCCTTGGGAGAAGAAATAGCCTTTTGCTCTGGGGAGGAGACAGTCATATGTTCTTCTGTGAACACTGGAGCTGCAAAACTTGCCTTTAGTTGCCCAGCAACTGCATGGATTATTGGGGAAGTATAGCACACTATAGCCATAGAGTGCTCTGTGCAAACTTTTGGAAGATGATTCGGATAAGCTGTATCAAAAGAATTTAACAAATGAAATAAATTAACTGTGGGATTAATAATATAATCACCAACTGTTATAATCTCTGCAGTTTCTACTGCTGCAACTGTACAGATCATATCAAAATTCAAATCAGCATCTGTCTCAACTTCTGTAGTCATATGTACATCTGCATCTACAACTATCTACAAAAATATTGTATCTGCTGCTGCTGGAGGAGAGGAAACTGGAGCTTCTTCATTGGATATCTCCCCCTGCCTGGTTTCAGAGGGTCCTGAAGCCAGACCCCCAGAAGAAGGGACAGTGGAGGCAACCAAAAGGATGGAAGATAGGGATGCAATAGAGTCAGCAAGAGGTTTAATGACCTCTGCTATTAGGTTTGAGATAAGGGGAGTGAGGAGTTCTAGAAGAGAGGGAAGTGAAGGGGAATCCATAAACTCAAAGGGTGTCTGAGTTGAGACAAGGATGATGGAGGGAAAGTAGTGATGTCTGGCATTGGCTCATCATGAGGAGATGGAGAATTTATGGGAGATGAGAGTAGATTGAAAGGTGGAATAAATGAGAGGTTATGGAGGGGAATGTCATCTAGATGAGGAGGAAGGGGGATAGAGGTGGTGTAGTATGTTCTGGAGATTGAACTGGTGTTAATAGATGTTGAATTGGTGTGGGTTGATGCTCAGGAGATGGAATGAGTGGAGTTAGTTGATGTGTAGGGGATTGAATTGGTGTGGGAGTATGAGTTGGAGAAGAGGATGGTTGTTGAGATGGAGGTGTAGGTATATGGGAGGATGGAATGCTGGAGGAGGGGACAACTTCTGGGGGTGGGGGATCAGCTATTGCAGCTCTTGTACCCTCAAAACCTCTGGAAGAGGTTGAAGCCTTAGATGGCTTTGAGATAGTCCTCTCCCACCTTCCAAATAAGGCACAAGTAAGCCTTTTGGAAGAATTGATGAATATGGTGTGGGAGACAAGGGATTGAGCACCTTTTTCCTGTAGGAAAATGCCCAGAACTCTTCCAAAACAAACTTCTTTCTTATTATTCTTCTTCTTTATCAAATCAAACAGTAGTTTTCCCCGATTAACTGATTTCTTCTCAACCAGAGCACTCATCACTAGAAACTGGTGCCTGGTGATATAGTCGTGGGCTATGTGTTTGCCCAACAGAACTTTCCCGACAACATTAGCAAGGAATTTGTATTCAGACGACAAATTCTTCTTTAGTAATTTATTAGGGTTTTCTCCAGCATGACCCATTTTAATCACCATGTTATCTTATTCAATACTATCCATTTCTATATCTTCATCACCATTCATCAAACTGAAAATTTCAGTAAACACGGTGGGGTTTAGAGAAATCTGGTTACCAGATATAGTCCCGGTCATTGTGTCTGCATCTGGAGTTGAGGAGGTAAATACCCATTCTCTTATCTCTATTGCTGCTATCTTGATTTTGTTTGTCATGAAGTTTTTCAGTTGTTGGTCCTCAAACAGTTTCAGTATATCTAGAATAACTTGATCAGAGTGTTGGAATGATTCAAAATCGATGTCGAAACTCATGTCAAACTTCATCGCTGCCAAAGAGCTCGCCAGAATCGTCATTGTTCGCCTGCAAAAGAAAATAGAAAGATCAAGTGCAAGGGGAACAGAAAGTGCAGGATGGAGCTCGAAGAAAACCTAGATATATTATTTTCAGAATATGAAGCGGCAGACTCCGTCCTACGAAAAAATAAAAATTCTTCGATCTAGGTTCGACGAAATATTTTATTGACAAAAGAGTTCGTCGATCTCAGTCACAAGAAGGGAAAAGTTTTTGTCGATCTCAGGTCGGCGAAAATTTTCTGAAGCAATATCGTCGATTTCCGTTCGACGAATAGAAATTCACATAGAGAGTTCGTCGATCTCAGGTCGACGAATTATCTCAAGAACTTTTCTCAGTTCGTCGATATCCGTTCGACGAACTGTGATAATTTTTCGACCATAGACAGAAAGTTAAATTAATGCATCTCCATTGATCATACCTAGCTGATTCATAAAGAACAGATATTTCTTCTCATCCAAGGGTTTGGTGAAGACAGATTAATTTTCTTTTTGTCTACACACTCTCTAATGAAATGATGTCTTACATCTATATGCTTAGTTTTACTATGATGTACTGGATTCTGTGCAATAGAAATTGCACTAGTATTATCACAAAGTAGAGTTGAATTATTTAAGTTGACACCATAATATAGGAGTTTGTTTTGAATCCATAGCATCTGTGAACAATAACTGTCAGCTGCTATATACTCAGCTTTTGATGTTGAAGTAGACACATATGTTTGCTTCTTGCAAAATCAAGACACTAGCCTATCACTAAGGAACTGACATGTCCCTGATGTGCTCTTTTTGTCTACTCTACATCCAATAAAGTCAGTATTAGAGTATCTAGTTAACTCAAATTCTGACTCAGTTGGATACCAAAGTCCTAAATTAGGGCAACTCATTATATATCTCAAAATTCTTTTTAGAAAAATAAGGTAAGATTCTTTATGTTTCACCTGGAACCTAGCACAAAGATATGTAGCAAACATAATGTATGGTCTACTTGCTGTAAGATATAATAGGGACCGAACAATGACCCTATATAATTTCTGATCTATAGGTTTACCATGTTCATCAAAATCAATTATAACATTTGTAGCCATAGGTGTTTTCTTTACTGAATCATCAGCCATCCCAAACCTTTTAATCAGCTCCTTAGCATATTTGGATTGGTATATGAAGATGTCATCAGGAGACTGATTCACTTGGAAACCAAGGAAGTAGGATAGCTCATCAATGCTAATCATTTCAAACTTGGAATGCATAAGGTTGGAGAAACTTTGCATAGTTTGGAATCTGTAGAACCAAATATAATATCATCTACATATATTTGTAATAATAATATTTTATCATGATGATGCTTAATAAATAAAGTCTTATCTACTATGCCTCTAGAAAATTTATACTCTAAGAGAAAGCTAGCTAAGATTTCATATCAAGCTCTTGGAGCTTGCTTTAGACCATAGAGAGCCTTATGCAATTTAAAAACATAAAAGGGATGAGTAGGAGAAATAAAACCTGGTGGTTGTTCTACATAAACCTCTTCTTTGAGTTCACCATTAAGGAATGCACTCTTGACATCCATCTGGTATATAGTGAACTTTTTGTAGGCAACATATGCAAGGAAGATTTTGATTGCTTCCAACCTTTGCAACAGGTGCAAATGTCTGGTCATAGTCTATGCCTTCCTCTTGTCTGTATCCTTGAGCAACTAGTCTGGTCTTATTCCTTATGATAAGACCTTGAGCATCTAGCTTGTTTCTGAATACTCATTTAGTTCTAATGACTAAGTAGTCCTTGGGTCTTGGAACTAAATCCCAAACTCTACATCTCTCAAATTAGTTGAGCTCCTCTTGCATTGCAATAATCCAGTGTGGATCTTGCTCAGCATCTTTAAAGGATTGGAGCTTAGTTTGAGATATGAAGCAGACATGCATCATGTCCTAGTGGAGTTGATGACTTGTCTGTACACCAACTAAAATGTCTCTAATAACTTGAGATACAAGGTGATCTCTGAGTGTGACAAATTCAGTGGGAAGAGTTGGTTGAGCAACAGCTTGAGAAATTAATTCCTCTTGTGGAATTATAGTTGTTGTTGGCTCAACACTAAGTTCAGTGTCTTCATCTTCACTATCTTCAGCAATATGTGGAGAAGGATGGCTGACGGCCTCATTGGTGAGGGTCAATTCATCAAATTCTCACACAAATTTGGTTCCTGCAAAGTCTCACTGGTAGAAGGAATCTTCTCCTTGTAAAACATGTTAGTTTCATCAAAAGTAATATGAATAGATTCTTCTATTTTCATGGTTGATTTATTATAAACCCTATAAGCCTTGCTTACTTGGGAATATCCAAGAAAAATTTCTTATTTCGGTCTTGACTTCAAACATTCTAATGTGTTTATTATTATTGTTGTGAATGTAACAAATGCAACCAAAAATTTTAAAATAATCTACTTTAAGTTTCTTCCCTTTAAGTTGCTCATAAGGAGTCTTATTCTTGAGCTTGTGTATCAGACTACTGTTCAGTACATAGTTTGTTGTGCTCACATCCTCTGCCCAAAAGGATTGGGGCAAGTGAGCATCTGCAAGTAATATGTCTGCAGATTCAATTAGGGTTCTATTTTTTCTTTCAGTAACCCTATTTTGTTGAGGAGTTCCTAGGAACTAAGAAGCAGTGTCTGATACCTTCCTTCTCACAGAACTCTTGCATAAGAAGATACTCAAACTCAGTATCATGATCACTTCTTATCAATGCAACTGGAGTAGTGTACTCAATCTGTATGTTCTTGAGAAAATCTGTAAGAACCTTGAAGTTATCTGACATAGATCTCAGAAAGAATACCCAATGGAATCTTGAGAAATCATCTACAATCACTAAAGTATAAGATTTGCCCTCATAGGCTTTGTACAGCAATAGGGCCAAAAAGGTCCATATGTAGCAAGTACAATATTCTAAGTGAGTCACTTTTATTTACAGATTTAAAGTTGTTTTTAGTTTGCTTGCCTAACTGACATGCCCTACAAAGGCTTTCCTTCTTGTAGGGGCAAGAAGGCAATCCTCTAACAAGATTATCCCTAGAAAGTTTAGTAATATTTTTTAAGTTAACATGTCCTAATCTCCTATGCCAAAGTTCATTATTATTACTAGTTTGATTAAATAGACATATTTCAGTTTTGGTAGACTTAAAGTTAACTATGTAAATGTTTCCTACTCTAGTACATGTTAACACTACTAGGTTGTCTAAAGAAGTAATAATACATGAAGTTTTATTAAATGATACATGAAACCTTTCATCACATATCTGACTTATGGATATATGGTTATGCTTCAGTCCATTTACATAAGCAACATTCCTGAAGGTGAGTGCTCCAATTTTGACCTCTCTATATCCTTCATTCTGGCCACAATTGGAATCACCAAATATTACTTTGGGTCCTAGCTTAGACTTGTAGTTGATTAGGTTGTCCTTATTTCCTGTCATATGTTTTGAAGAGCCACTATCCAGATACCATTGTTGCTCTGTGGTGGGATAGTCTTTCACCTGCAATAAAACAGAATTAGCTATTCTTGACCCAGGTTACCTTGGGTCCGTCTTTCTTTACATAATTAAAACTGGAAATATATGAATATTCAGGTTGATTTTTGTAACCTAAGGGATGAAATCTTCTTGGTGGAATTATCCATTGATTAAATTGGTTAATGAAAGATCTTGGTTGATTATAAGTTTTAGGAAAATTAAAGTTTCTACTAAAGTGAATTGGGTTCGACGAATTCAAGTAAGTTCATCGATCTGAGGTCGATGAATGGGGATGAGTTCGTCGAACTCCACTCAGAGAATGAGAGTATTCATTCTCTGGGCCCCAAAATCGTCGATCTCAGGTCGACGAATTATACTGGTTTCATCGATCGCAGTTCAACGAATAATTATAATGAAAATTTGCGTTTGGAGTTCGTCGACTTGAGTTCGACGAACTGTACACATTTCGTTGATCTGAGTTCGATGAAATCTGTTAAACATTGTTATGGTTAGGATTTTTCTTATTCTTTTTCTTATTCTTATTCTTTTGTTCTGTTTGTTTGACATTATTGCTATTATCTATCTTTTTCTTTACCTTTTTCTGAAACAAATTTTATAGGGGTTGTTAAGATGTTCTTTTGAATCAGTGGGGGTTCGCTTGATGAAGCACCTAAGCCCAGCTTGTCATTTAGCCTGGCATTCACTGTGCTTGTGATGTCCAACAACTTGATGCTTCTCCCATTTAGAGATTCTTCAAGTTGCTTTGCCTCATCCAATTCAGTTTTAAATGATATGATTTGTTCTTTGGCTATGATTAATTCATCTTTCAACTTAATATTTTCAGAAATAAAGTTTTCTTGCTCAGACAGCTTTTTTTAAGTGTTTTAATTTCTTTTTTAGAGTTAATTAAATCAATACATAATGATTTGAATTCAGTTTTAAAATTATCTGAATTATAATCAAAAGAAGATAGTACCTGATCTGCCTCAAACTCAGATGTTTCTTCATTGTCTGATTGCTCAGCTTCAGATGGGCTGCAAGACGCATTGATAGCCATAAGACAAACTTCCCTTGCCTTTGCCTCCTCTTCATCTTCACTAGAGCTAGAGGATGAAGATTCATCTTCAGTGTCACTCCAGGTTTCAGCCACAAAGCTTTTCTCCTTTCTTTTATGCTTGTTGGAGGAGGGCTTGCTGTAGTGCTGTTTCCTGGTTTCTTTTTCTCTTCTTCTTTCCTTCTTTTGATTCTCTGGACACTCTGATATGAAGTGTCCTGGTTTTCGCCCTAGCATAAAACATCCCAGAGAGCAAGCAATCCAAACAATCAGAAGGAAAACAAATAAAAGCTAACAATGTGTCCAAAAAGAATCAACAACCCTGCGGGCGTCAATAACCCGACACGAACCCACATAAAATAACAGTATATCTGAACTAGGTAATGTAAACAAAAATAGCAAACTACATCGCAATGGCAAGGTAAAAACCGCAGCCAACACTGCTGCTCAGGAATTCCAAAACCAGCTTCACTACCTGAAACTGCTCTGAACCTGAGATATTCCAAAGATAGAATACCTCAGCAAGAATGTACAAGTATTGGCAGAAATTTAAACGAAAGCAAGCACGAGCCATAAGGGGT
Source organism: Platanthera guangdongensis (assembly GCA_039583875.1). Taxonomy (NCBI): domain Eukaryota; kingdom Viridiplantae; phylum Streptophyta; class Magnoliopsida; order Asparagales; family Orchidaceae; genus Platanthera; species Platanthera guangdongensis. The sequence goes on from CM077156.1 coordinate 131,718,653, forward strand.
ACCAACCCAAGGCCAACAGTACTGAAGTAAAGTACAAAGAAAAATGGAAAGGAACACTTATGTATATCGCCACGTACAACAAAATACCCCAGATGCACAAGACTATAAGGGGGTAAAACATGATTAAATCATCAGGAAGAATTGGATAACTCTATTAGCCACATGTAGTCAACTCTACCAAAAAATACAGGCGAGGTGGTCACTCATATGGACATACCCTCACAGATATAATTTTCGTCTAACTGCAGGGGAGACTCAAACACCCCACCATTCACCGCAGATGCCCAAACACCCGATAGAGTTCCAAAAGGTACTAATAAAGGGATCAAACATTGTGGCGGTGGTTTCGTCCACTAACACCCGCAACAAGGAAAACCATGATATAACCAACATTGCGGTGGTGTTTTCGTCCACTAACACCCGCAACAAGGAAAAACATGATATAAATCTCAAGACTTGGCAAATCGGATTCTACTAAACATTACTTGATTGTAAACAGTTGATTAACCTCTAGGGAAAGATGCATGACCTTAAATAAATTCTATCTCATCCTACACGGTAGTTAAGAGACGATTAAATGATAAAGATCCAACCGCGCCAAAAAAACACTAACCACTCTACACGGTAGGATTTGCATACTCATGAACATGATATTATAAGTGAATCTTAAGTAAAAGATTATATCAATATCACTAATCAGCAAGTCAATAATGAATACAGTACTAAATAAGGAAGATTAGCAATTACATCAAGATTGGAAAAGGAAGGAAGAGGTGAGAAACCATCACTTGCCTTGGTTTGCCGGAAAAACTCTCCAATTCACTTCTTGTCGCAGATCGGGACTAAAGAAGATGGGGGAGGTCAAAATCTGAACAAAAATGGCCGAAATAAAGATTAGGGCCAAAAACCATCACGAGAAAAACTCAAGAAACTAGGAAAACTTTACCACGATGACGCATGAAAGATATTGTACCTACTCACCTAGAGGGGGGGGTGAATAGGTGACTTAAATCTTTTTAACTTTTTAGGCAGAATTTAGAGGTTATCACAGAATTATAACACAGCAATTAACCAGCAATCACAGCAATCAATCCAACACACAGTGAACACACAAATTTATAGTGGTTCCCCAAGATTTAGGTACATCCACTTTCCCCCTTCGCCTATCTAGCAGTGTACTAGATTCGGCCAAACTCCTCCACTATCTCAGTTCCTCAGATCTTACACTCAGAACCCCAAAACAGGTTCCTACAGCTCAGGCCCAAGGCCCTACAACTCAGCTTCTTCACAAAGCCTACACTCAGCTTCTTCACAAAGCCTACACTCAGCCACCAAGGCCTACACTCAGCCACAACAGGCCTACACTCAGAGATACAAATCTCTTACACTGTGGTTGGTTCGGTGAGTCGATCGCCGCGGGCTTGCTCGGGTAGGCAAGTGCACCTATCGCAAGTAGTACTCGATATTCGGGGGAATACCGAGGTCGTATTGTTCTCGGGGTCGTGTTGACTATTCTTACTCCTCCGGGAGGACTATTATTTTACTGAAAGTAAGGTGGATTTTTTTACTTAATAAAAGGCGGAAAAGCAAAGGAGCGAAAAAAAAACGATTTAGAAAATATTCGATGAAGGGTTAACGCTCGGCATCGAATCGGATTAAGACTAAAACAATTTTTAATAATAAAAAGACTTAGTTTTCAAATTAATAATAAGGCAACTTGGCCGTGGAGGTTCCACAAATGTGAGCTCACCTAGCTATAGGGATATCGCTCACCTAAACGTTAAGACTATTCGACCGAACGTTAGTCCGACGAAGGATTCCTCTTAACGCCCGCTTTACGCTAAGAACCCCGCTATTGGGTGGGGAACCCAATCCGGTAGAATTACGCTTGTCCTCTCTCGAGGGTATGCACGCAACTCTATTTACCCAGGGGTGATCGGTCCATATGCACGGCCTCTCGGCTAGCTAGCATATGGACTACGGAAATAGGGCCCACACATCGATATGTGGTCCTACGCGTCGTAAAACCCGGGGTAAACCCTAAGTGCTTAAATTAAAATGAAAATAAAGAGCTTCAATTATTATAAATCATTTTAAATGTCCCAATGCTCTTCGATGCCGAGGCTAATAGCGATTAGCCACACATCGGTATGGGGACGGCTTATAATTTAGTGAGGCGTGAGTTCGAAATAAACACTAAACGTTTATAAGAAAGGGACACAAGAAAAATAACAACATTAGAAAGCTAAAAAGTTAACTAAAACGAGAACTCACGCACACTCCAAATTATAAATTAAAAAGAAACTAAGTTACACATAAAGAAAATTGCATATTTCACATTTGTGAGTCCCACTCAAACGAGTGGGGGCGGTAAATAAAGGCTGAAAATTGCAAGTCCTACTCAAACGAGTAGGACTGAAATGAAAGCGAGTCCTACTCAAATGAGTAGGAGAAAATAAATGCGATTACAGGGCTAAAAAGTCCGGCCATTTAACTTAAGTGAGTAGGCGGAAAAAATAAAGAAAGAAAAATTACAAATCCTACTCAAACGAGTAGGCGGGAAATAAAGTCCGGCCATTTAAACTCAAGTGAGTAGGCGGAAAAATAAAGAAAGAAAAATTACAAGTCCTACTCGAACGAGTAGGACTGAAAATGAAAACGGTGCGCCATTTAACTCTTAACGAGTAGGCGGAAATAAATACACACAGACACACACACTCCATAAGAAATTCAAGAAAGCAATAAAGCTAACACCTACACTCACACACTCTACATGATTTGAACAAAGTATTAAAAGAAAGCAATTAAAAGAAAGCATTAGAAATTTAACACCTACACTCACACACTCTACACAATTTAAATCAAAGCATAAAAGTTATACACCTACACTCACACACACTTCATGAAGATTAAGAAGAACAAAAGGAAATGTAGGCTCATACACTCACACACACAAATAACAAAGAAAAATCAAAGTTACCTAAAAATTAAAATTGTAACTTTTTCATGCTTAGGTTTTGCCAAAAACAAATAAAAAGAGGAAATTTCAATTTTTAGAAGACAAAATTTTTCAAAACAAATTAAAAACCAAAGTTTTTGGAAAATTAAAATGCCAACATTTTCATTCTTATGATGTTATGAAAGTGATAAAAAAAGTGAAAAAGAGGATGAAAAGAACAAAAGAGGTTTTACAATCCTAAAAAAAGACTAAGTAAAAAATAAAGAACAAAATCACTTTTTAAATCTCTTTTATAAAATCATAAGAATGAAATCAAAATTCTTAGCATGAAGACAAGTTAAGGCAAAAGAATGGGAGAGAAAAAAGGAAAACTAACCATTACCTAAGAATGAAAACAAGTTAAAAAAAACATGTGAAGTAAATAATTACACTCATACACACACACACACTTTTCATAAAGAAGAACTAAATGAAGAACAAAGATAAAACCAATGATAAAAATGAGAAGGAAAGTGGGCACAAGTGTTCATTCCAAAGCTAAATATGAAGAGAAAAACTAACATTTTATTGATTTTTAGGAACTATTACAAGCTATTACAAGGGATAAAGCTAAGACAAAACAAGAAATGAAATAAAAAAGGGAGAAATCTCCTTACATAGCTTTGAAAAACACGGATGTAGCCCACAAAAAGACACTAAATTGGCCCAAAAATCTGAACCCTTGGACCTTACAGAACTGGGCAATTTATAGGCAAAAAATTCTAAGTACACGCCCTCGGTCACGGGCGTGTAGGGGGGGCGTGACAGTACTATTCATGAAGGCGGCTGGCGATTGGACAGGAAGTTGACTTCGGGCTGAGTTCGCAGCAGTCACGCCCCAGGTCACGGGCGTGACTCTGGGCGTGTCGAGGAGGTAGAACCGGGCGCGGGTTGCGTCGAAAGTCTTTGTCAGCATCTTGTCGGGCTAGCTGGAAAGGTCACGCCCCAGGTCACGGGCGTGACGCTGGGCGTGTCAGTTGGTGTCGACACTCGACGAATATCGAGCGGAAAGTGTCGAGTCGAAATCGTCGAGCGGAAATTGAGTCACGCCCCAGGTCACGGGCGTGACACTGTGCGTGACTGTTGGTGTCAACACTCGACGATCGTCGAGTTGAATTCGTCGAGAGGAGAGGACACGGGCTTGGGTCACGCCCCGTGTCGGGTGACACGGGCGTGTCGCCAGGCGTGTCGAGCTTTTACTTCACAAATTTTCCGATTTCACGGGAAATGCGCAGTCACGGCCCGGTCACGGGCGTGACCAATGTGTCACGGGCGTGTACTTCCCAAATTTTGGCAGATTTTGGAATTTTTCTGCAAAATAAAATAAAACAAGTTAGAAGCAAATTTACAAGAATAGGAACATTTTATTGAACAAAAATAAGTAAAAACGACAAAATAAATGAAAATGACTAAATTAATGTGCATAAAAATACGTATATTTACAGTTCATCAAATACCCCCATACTTAGGCTTTTGCTATTCCAGAGCAAAAGTTTGAGGTGAATCTATATGGAATAAAAAAAACTCTAAGTTTTAGCTATCGCTTAATAATTATAAGAGAGATCGAAATAAATATACGGGGTGTAAGAGTTAAGTCCTAAAATTATGTAGATGATTTAAATAGCGCAAAAGTTTTGGCCAAAAGACTTCTTGATGTAATCAAATAGAAGGCAACATTTGAAATGGTTAGATTAACGAAAATAGTTTGGAATTATAAGAACTCTAGCTTATACGAGTGCTACTGGAAATAATACAATTTACTAATTATGCTCTCAAAAAGATTTTTGAATTAATTCTAGAATCGTGTAATTGGCTAAGGGGGTAGTGGTTTATGAAGAGGGTTTTGATATTTGAGGTGAGGTAATTTTTTCTCGAACCTCCATTTTTTTTTCTTTTGGATTATTAGGAAAACGAAATCTTATTTTTCTAATATGATTTTTTGTTTTTCAACTTCATAAGAATAAAATTAACCCAATGTATATTTGTAGGAGTAATGAATTTTATCCTCTTACTCCTATATAATCTTTTTAAATTATTGGGTGCCTATGTTTACGGAACGAAATCTTATTCCCATTGACATAGGATCTTTTAAGGATAGAAAATTTTATCATGCCAAGTAGGTCATGAAAAGTAAGGGGAGAAAGGAAAACTAGATTGTAATCCTAAAAATTTTTGAGAGCAACCTTAATAATTTGTACGTTCCAATTTTTTTCAGAAAGCTAAAAGTAAGTATAATTGAATTCTATAGTCGTTATTTCCTAACATAATATACGTGCTCCTATTAATGAAAAATTAGAAGTAGTGCCTAAAACGAGTTCGCTAGTTTTAACAAAGCATAAAATATTCTTTAAAACTTAACCCCGGCTATTTAAATTTTTCAATCAATAATTAATAAACGGGTAGTGAACAAAGAATTAATCAAATTCGCATATAAATAAACTCAAAACTGAATTTTTGGATAGCAGAAAAGTTAAGTATGGAATATTTAATTTATTTATTTCAAACATTTTTTTTTTTATTTTTATAGTTTTTGTTATCATTTTTTTTTGTTTTTCATTTATTATCTTTTTTTTTGTTTTATTTTTGTTTTTCTCAATTTTTGAATTTTTGTTTTAAGAGAATTTTCATAATATGTACAAAAATAAGGGAATAAAAAGGTTTGTACAAGAATGAGGAAGGGGGAGAGAGAAAAGAGGAAGTACAAAAAATATTTACAAAGTGAAACTAAATAAAATATTTTTTTGTTTTCTTTTTTTTTTTTTATTGTTTTTAAGTTTTTGGAAGAAAGAAAGAAAGAGAACAAAAAAAAAATTTGGATTTTTTCATTTAAAATTTTTTGTTTCATTTTAAGATGTTTTTTAATTTTTTTTGTTTTTGTTGTTATATGTATTTTTTTTTGTATTTTTTTTTGAAATGTAGAAAAATGAAGTGCAGAAAGTAAAGTACGAAAACACCCTCATACTTAAGTCCAACATTGTCCCCAATGTTGTATCGTAAGTATGCGAAACAGAAAGGAAAAATAATATGTACAAAGAAAAGAAAAGGAATGGGGTAGAAGCTTCCCTGAAACGCGTAGGGGGAGGCCGATCAGAAACCTGCGTTTATTAGAAAAAGCAGCAAAGATAATGAGCAAGGAGCGAAAAAGATAAGCGAGGGGTGCCTCCCAGGAGCGCTTTGTTATAGTCGTGTAGCTTGACTATTTTGGCGGGTTTATAATGTGGAGAAAAGTTATGGTTTCGCTAAAACCGATCACTGGGTCGCCTGCTATATAAGACTTTAACCGATGACCGTTTACTTTAAAAGAGCCTTTGTCCGGGTGGGAGACGAGTACGGTTCCATAAGGAAAAAACTTCTTCAACTAGGAAGGGACCGGACATCTAGATTTTAATTTACCTGGAAAAAGCCTAAGACGTGAATTGTAAAGAAGGACAAGATCGCCCGAGAAAATAATTTTTGGGACTTGATTTTTCGATCGTGATATAACTTAGAGCGCTCCTTATAGAATTTATTGCTCTCGTAAGCGTTCGCACGCCATTCATCGAGCTCGTTTAGTTGCAGTTTTCTATTCTGAGCAGCTAAGTTGGAGTCGAGGTTTAAGAGTTTTAAAGCCCAAAGTGCGCGATGTTCTAATTCTACGGGTAAATGGCACGCTTTGCCGTAGACTAACCAGAACGGCGTACATCCAATAACGGTTTTGTATGCCGTCCGATACGCCCACAACGCATCGTCGAGTTTAACGACAATCTTTCCTATTTAGTGAAACGGTTTTTTTCTAAAATTCGCTTAATCTCTCGATTTACTACCTCGACTTGGCCACTTGTTTGCGGGTGGTAGGGGGTGGCAAGCTTGTGCGTGACTCCGTATTTAGCTAACGTCTTAGCCATAAGAGCGTTACAGAAATACGTTCCCCTATCACTAACAATTGCGCGAGGTGTGCCTAAGCGAGAAAATAATTTTTTAAGAAATGTAACGACGACTCGCGCATCATTGGTGGGGAAAGCTTGCGCTTCCGCCCACCTCGATACGTAGTCGACCGCCACTAAAATATACATATTTTTGAAAGATGGAGGTAGGGGGCCAACAAAATCTATGCCCCACAAATCGAAGACTTCGCACTCTAAAAACATGTTTTGGGGCATCTCGTCGCGGCGAGAGATGTTACCCGACCACTGACAGCTATCGCATGCGCGCACAAAATTATGCGCGTCTTTGAAGAGAGTGGGCCAAAAGTAGCCCGCCTCTAGCGCCTTCCGAGCGGTCCGGTTGGCTTGATAATGCCCGTCGGCTGGACCCTCGTGGCAGTGCTTAAGAATTTGTAAGCACTCCACACCCGCAACGCATCGTCGAACCGCTTGGTCCGCGCAGATACGAAAAAGAAATGGGTCCTCCCAAAAGAAATTTTTCAAGTCAGAAAAGAATTTCTTCTTTTTATGACTGGAAAATTCTTTTGGAAGGACCCGTGCTACTAAAAAATTTGCAAAATCTGCGAACCAAGGCGAAGATGACGAAGATTTATTAATGGCAAGAAGGCGTTCCTCGGGGAATCTGTCATTTATTTCAGATTCGACGAGCGCTTCCGCACCCGGATTTTCTAAACGGGAGAGGTGGTCCGCCGCTAGATTTTCCGCTCCCCGCTTATCTCGGATCTCCAAATCAAACTCCTGTAGGAGGAGAATCCATCGAAGAAGGCGGGGCTTTGCATCATTTTAGCTAATAAATACTTAAGCGCGGAGTGATCGGTAAAAACGATAACTTTAGATAGCGTTATATACGAACGAAACTTATCGAAAGCGAAAACGACGGCTCAGAGTTCCTTTTCCGTTGTCATGTAATTTACTTGTGCGGAAGTGAGCGTCTTGCTAGCGTAATAAATAGGATGAAAATGTTTTTCTACGCGTTGGCCAAGAATGACACCTAAGGCAATATCACTAGCGTCGCACATTATTTCGAACGGAAGGGACCAATTAGGGGCCACTAAAATTGGTGAAGAGATAAGTTTTTGTTTTATCAAATTAAAGGCGGACTCGCATTCGCTACTAAAGATGAAACGTGATTCCTTTTCCAAGAGGTGAGTTAGCGGCTTTGTTATTTTTGAAAAGTCTTGAATGAAGCGTCGATAAAAGCCCGCATGGCCTAAGAAACTCCTAATAGATTTTACGTTTGTTGGATGCGGAAGTTTTTCTATAATTTCTATCTTGGCCTTATCCACCTCTATCCCCTTAGACGAAATCATATAGCCGAGGACCAAACCTCCTCGAACCATAAAGTTGCATTTTTCCCAATTTAAAACAAGGCTTGTGTCCTCGCACCGTTGAAGGACACGATCTAAATTGTGAAGGCAATCGGGAAAAGAGCGTCTGAAAACAGAGAAGTCATCCATAAAGACTTCCATAATGTCTTCTACTAGCTCGCCAAAGATCGCTAGCATACATCTTTGGAATGTAGCTGGCGCGTTGCAGAGTCCAAATGGCATTCTTCGATAGGCGAAGGTGTCGAACGGGCAAGTAAAAGTTGTTTTCTCTTGATCATCAGGGGAAATGGGGATTTGGAAAAACCCCGATAAACCATCAAGAAAACAATAATACGGATGACCGGATAAACGCTCTAAAATCTGGTCTAGAAATGGCAGAGGGAAATGGTCCTTGCGGGTGGCGTCATTAAGTTTTCTATAATCGATGCACACTCGCCAACCCGTAACAGTACGAGTTGGGACAAGCTCGTTATGCTCATTCGCCACTACGGTAAGACCGCCCTTCTTGGGCACGACATGCACGGGACTAACCCATGCACTGTCCGAAATAGGGTAGATAATCCCCGCATCTAATAACTTAATGATTTCGGCTTTAACGACGTCTTTCATGTTTGGGTTAAGACGACGTTGCGGCTGTATCGTTTTGCGGCAATTATCGTTAAGAAAAATCTTATGGGTGCAAAAGGAGGGGCTAATCCCCTTTAGGTCAGAGATTTGCCACGCAATTGCATGGTGATGTTTAAATAAAACTTCCAGTAGATCGGAAGTCTCTGAATCACTCAAGTCCGAAGAAATAATAACGGGGAGCGTATCACCTTTTCCCAAAAAAGCGTACTTGAGCGAGGCGGGTAAGGGTTTGAGGTCTAGGATGGGCGGTTCTTCTAGGGAGGTTTTAATTCCTATGTCTTTCTTACCAATTGGTTCGAAAGGCAAGTCTATAGACGTATCCTCATCGCAGTTGAAATTCTCGAGCGCATAAATATCGTCGTTTAAAAATACGGACTCGAAAATGGGAGAAGAACGATCTCCGAAAAAGGTATCTAAAGAATAGCAGAAATCGTCGCTCGATGACAAATTGTCCATCGAGGGATTAATAGAGAAAGTAACTTGGTCATCGCCTACTCGGAGGAGAAGGCTACCATTACTAACATCTATTAGTGCGCGGGAGGTGGCGAGAAAAGGGCGACCGAGTATTATTGGTACCTCGGCGTCCTTCTCGATATCTAAGATGACGAAGTCTACCGGAAAGGTAAACTTGTCGACTCGGACAAGAACGTGCTCCACTACCCCGATAGGGAACTTAACCGAGCGATCCGCTAATTGGATGCGCATATTCGTAGGACTAGGAGTACCCAAACCTAAACGCGAAAAGAGCGAGAACGGCATCAGATTAATGCTAGCCCCTAAATCAGCTAAGGCGTACTTTACTAATATATCGCCAAAAAGGCACGGGATGGAAAACTGTCCCGGGTCGTTTTGTTTTGTGGGCAATTTATTAGTAAGGGCCGCCGAGCAGACAGCGTTAAGAGATACATGCGAAATATCCTCTAATTTACGTTTATTGGAAAGTAGTTCTTTTAAAAATTTCGCATATTTGGGCATTTGCGAGATAGGCTCGCAAAAAGGAACATTAATGTGAATTTGTTTTAATAATAAAATAAATTTTTCATATTGCGCGTCCTTACGCTCGTTATCTAATTTATGCGGATACGGAAGAGCCTTGTTTAAAATAATTTTTTCTTTAATAATTGGTAAAGGCGGCGTAAGCGAAGAAAGGGGAAGAGGCGTCGGAGGTGAAATATGTACCTGAGGGTCGGTCCGTTTTGGATCGACCACCTCCTTTCCGCTACGGAGGGTTATAGCGTTGGCGTTCTCCCGCGGATTGGGCTCCGTGTTTCCCGGCAGTGCCCCGAGCGCGCGCTCGGACATCATCCTCGCCAGCTGTCCAACCTGTTGTTCGAGTGTTTTTAGCGATCTGGTGATGTTCCGGATATTTGACTCGTTGGACGCAATATACTTCGAAAAATTTTTCTCCATCGGGGAGGGTTTCGGAAGAGGAGGAGGAGGAAGAAATCCGGGCGCAAAAGAAATAGGGGGATGCTGAGCATTATTCGGGTTGCTCCACGAGAAGTTGGGGTGATTCCTCCAACCCGGATTATAGTTATTACTATAAGGGTTGTTGTTGGGTTGAAGGGAGGACGACCCGAATTTCCCATGAAGTCCATGAACTCTTCAGCCACGCAGACGTTAGGGGGAATAAAACAAGGCGGAGTGGAGGAGGCAGCAGACATCTCCGCCACCTGCTTTGTTAACCTTTCAACTTGAAGGGTCAAGAGAGCAGTGGCATCCACTTCAAAAAGACCAGCCGCCGGCTTTGGTCGTCCCCGCGGGACGTTCCATTGATAGGCGTTCATAGCCATCTCTTCGAATAAAGCCTGGGCGGCCTCGGGGGTTTTGTTGTTAAGCGTACCCCCGGCAGCCGCGTCAATCATTTGACGCGTCTGAAAATTCAGCCCATTATAAAAAATTTGAACTTGCAACCACGTTGGCAGCGCGTGGTGCGGGCAACGGCGGAGGAATTCCTTAAACCGTTCCCAAGTCTCGTATAGAGACTCAGGATCGTTCTGCACAAACGAAGAAATGTCCGCCCGCAACTTTGCAGTTTTTGCGGGCGGAAAGTACTTCATCAGGAACCTTTCCGTCAACTCAGCCCACGTGGTGATACATCCTCGCGGGAGGGCATTCAACCACGCCTTGGCTTTGGACTTAAGGGAAAAAGGAAATAAGCGCAAACGAATGGCGTCATCAGTGACGCCATTAATCTTGAAGGTGTCGCATATCTCCAAGAAATTGGACAAGTGGACATTCGGGTCCTCATCCGGCATTCCATCGAACTGCACGGCATTTTGGACCATTTGAATGACACTTGACTTTATTTCGAAATTATTATTGGCCACCGCAGGGCGAACAATACTCGACCCAGAATCATCCAGGTTAGGCCGGGCGTAATAGGACATAGTACGCTCGGCCGCCGGGGGAGGGTTAGGCGCAGCCATAACTACAACAGTAGGTTCTCTGATAGATTCCTCGGGATCTAAAGAAGGATTTCGGCGTTGAGATCGAATACGCGCAAGAGAGCGTTCGATCTCAGGGTCGAAGTCAAAATCTTCAGACTCTGAGGGTTGTCCACGGGTCATACACCCAAACAAAAATAAAACAAAATAAACTTCTTTTTTTTTAAATAAAGTTTTTAGTTTTGTTTTTTTTATAGAAAATAAGTAAAATTAATAGACTCCGGAATTCGAAATAGCAACTCGAAAAGAGATTCCCCGGCAACGGCGCCAAAAACTTGATGGGCCCGCGAACAGACTCTTACTGTGGTTGGTTCGGTGAGTCGATCGCCGCGGGCTTGCTCGGGTAGGCAAGTGCACCTATCGCAAGTAGTACTCGATATTCGGGGGAATACCGAGGTCGTATTGTTCTCGGGGTCGTGTTGACTATTCTTACTCCTCCGGGAGGACTATTATTTTACTGAAAGTAAGGTGGATTTTTTTACTTAATAAAAGGCGGAAAAGCAAAGGAGCGAAAAAACGATTTAGAAAATATTCGATGAAGGGTTAACGCTCGGCATCGAATCGGATTAAGACTAAAACAATTTTTAATAATAAAAAGACTTAGTTTTCAAATTAATAATAAGGCAACTTGGCCGTGGAGGTTCCACAAATGTGAGCTCACCTAGCTATAGGGATATCGCTCACCTAAACGTTAAGACTATTCGACCGAACGTTAGTCCGACGAAGGATTCCTCTTAACGCCCGCTTTACGCTAAGAACCCCGCTATTGGGTGGGGAACCCAATCCGGTAGAATTACGCTTGTCCTCTCTCGAGGGTATGCACGCAACTCTATTTACCCAGGGGTGATCGGTCCATATGCACGGCCTCTCGGCTAGCTAGCATATGGACTACGGAAATAGGGCCCACACATCGATATGTGGTCCTACGCGTCGTAAACCCGGGGTAAACCCTAAGTGCTTAAATTAAAATGAAAATAAAGAACTTCAATTATTATAAATCATTTTAAATGTCCCAATGCTCTTCGATGCCGAGGCTAATAGCGATTAGCCACACATCGGTATGGGGACGGCTTATAATTTAGTGAGGCATGAGTTCGAAATTAAACACTAAACGTTTATAAGAAAGGGACACAAGAAAAATAACAACATTTAGAAAGCTAAAAAGTTAACTAAAACGAGAACTCACGCACACTCCAAATTATAAATTAAACAGAAACTAAGTTACACATAAATGAAAATTGCATATTTCACATTTGCGAGTCCCACTCAAACGAGTGGGGGCGGTAAATAAAGGCTGAAAATTGCAAGTCCTACTCAAACGAGTAGGACTGAAATGAAAGCGAGTCCTACTCAAATGAGTAGGAGAAAATAAATGCGATTACAGGGCTAAAAAGTCCGGCCATTTAACTCAAGTGAGTAGGCGGAAAAATAAAGAAAGAAAAATTACAAATCCTACTCAAACGAGTAGGCGGGAAATAAAGTCCGGCCATTTAAACTCAAGTGAGTAGGCGGAAAAATAATGAAAGAAAAATTACAAGTCCTACTCGAACGAGTAGGACTGAAAATGAAAACGGTGCGCCATTTAACTCTTAACGAGTAGGCGGAAATAAATACACACAGACACACACACTCCATAAGAAATTCAAGAAAGCAATAAAGCTAACACCTACACTCACACACTATACATGATTTGAACAAAGCATTAAAAGAAAGCAATTAAAAGAAAGCATTAGAAATTTAATACCTACACTCACACACTCTACACAATTTAAATCAAAGCATAAAAGTTATACACCTACACTCACACATACTTCATGAAGATTAAGAAGAACAAAAGGAAATGTAGGCTCATACACTCACACACACAAATAACAAAGAAAAATCAAAGTTACCTAAAAATTAAAACTGTAACTTTTTCATGCTTAGGTTTTGCCAAAAATAAATAAAAAGAGAAAATTTCAATTTTAGAAGACAAAATTTTTCAAAACAAATTAAAAACTAAAGTTTTTGGAAAATTAAAATGCCAACATTTTCATTCTTATGATGTTATGAAAGTGATAAAAAAAGTGAAAAAGAGGATGAAAAGAACAAAAGAGGTTTTACAATCCTAAAAAAAAGACTAAGTAAAAAATAAAGAACAAAATCACTTTTTAAATCTCTTTTATAAAATCATACGAATGAAATCAAAATTCTTAGCATGAAGACAAGTTAAAGGCAAAAGACATGGTGAGAGAAAAAAGGAAAACTAATCTTACCTAAGAATGAAAACAAGTTAAAAAAAACATGTGAAGTAAATAAGTTACACTCATACACACACACACACTTTTCATAAAAGAAGAACTAAATGAAGAACAAAGATAAAACCAAGGATAAAAATGAGAAGGAAAGTGGGCACAAGTGTTCATTCCAAAGCTAAATATGAAGAGAAAAACTAACATTTTATTGATTTTTAGTAACTATTACAAGCTATTACAAGGGCTAAAGCTAAGACAAAACAAGAAATGAAATAAAAAAGGGAGAAATCTCCTTACATAGCTTTGAAAATCACGGATGCAGCCCACAAAAAGACACTAAATTGGCCCAAAAATCTGAACCCTTGGACCTTACAGAACTGGGCAATTTATAGGCAAAAACTTCTAAGTACACGCCCTCGGTCACGGGCGTGTAGGGGGGGCGTGACAGTACTATTCATGAAGGCGGCTGGCGATTGGACAGGAAAGTTGACTTCGGGCTGAGTTCGCAGCAGTCACGCCCCAGGTCACGGGTGTGACTCTGGGCGTGTCGGGGAGGTAGAACCGGGCGCGGGTTGCGTCGAAAGTCTTTGTCAGCATCTTGTCGGGCCAGCTGGAAAGGTCACGCCCCAGGTCACGGGCGTGACGCTGGGCGTGTCAGTTCGTGTCGACACTCGACGAATGTCGAGCGGAAAGTGTCGAGTCGAAATCGTCGAGCGGAAATTGAGTCACGCCCCAGGTCACGGGCGTGACACTGGGCGTGACTGTTGGTGTCGACACTCGACGATCGTCGAGTTGAATTCGTCGAGAGGAGAGGACACAGGCTTGGGTCACGCCCCGTGTCGGGTGACACGGGCGTGTCGCCAGGCGTGTCGAGCTTTTACTTCACAAATTTTCCGATTTCACGGGAAATGCGCAGTCACGGCCCGGTCACGGGCGTGACCAATGTGTCACGGGCGTGTACTTCCCAAATTTTGGCAGATTTTGGAATTTTTCTGCAAAATAAAATAAAACAAGTTAGAAGCAAATTTACAAGAATAGGAACATTTTATTGAACAAAAATAAGTAAAAACGACGAAAATAAATGAAAATGACAAAATTAATGTGCATAAAAATACGTATATTTACAGTTCATCACCTACACTCAGAGATACAAATCTCCTACACTCAGGCACATAGACCCTACACTCAGCCTTTATAATTACACTTACAAACTCTCCCTAAGGATCTGATAATATGTACAAAATGTAAACCCTACAACTCAAAGACAAGAGAGAAGAGTTGAGAGTATCTGATGAGTTCTTGGATGAACCCTGAGATCAATCTGTTGGCTTTCTTCAAAACTTCTTGAATGTAGAATACAATAGGATTGATCTCCTCTGCAGTTGATCCTTGATCTCTGCTACTTAAGATTCAGAACAAAATCTGAACCCTTCTTCTCAGCCTGGTTCCAACGGCTGTCTTCTTGGATGGAGCTCTCTCTCTCCAACTTCTTAGATCTTCACTAGATTCTTCAATGAATAGGATCTTCTTTGTATATTGATCGAACAACTTTTTCTGTAACAATATAAGTATTTATAGGCCTTCTTATGGTAACCGGCTGGTCCGGTTCATAACTGATTTCTGACAACTTGCAGGTGCAGTAGACCGGCTGGAATGGCAGCTGTCAAGTCATCAGTCAGTTCTTGAAAAATCTGTAACTGTCTAAAAGTGTCGAGAACGACACTTATAGACCAAGTGTCGACACAAGTTGTCTAAGTGTCGACACTAGCCTACAAGGTGTCGACACAACTCCTTGTGTTGTAGATTTCACTTCTCGACACAGCTTCTTCTTCATGTGTCGACACTGATAATGTGTGTCGACACAAGTCCTTGTTCTTCAGTATTTTGTTGACTTCTTGTAAGTGTCGACACAACTCCTTTGTGTCGACACATCTTCATGTGTTGAACTTGTTCAGTGTCGACACTTCTTCTTGGTGTCGACATATGCCTTCTGTGTTGATACTTGCTGAGTGTCGACATTGCTCCATGTGTCGACACATTCTTCTTCTGTTGAGACTCTGGCTGAGTGTCGACACATCTCCTTTGTGTCGACACTTATACTTAGAATATTCTTGAACTTTGCTAAGTGTCGACATAGCTCCTTGTGTCGACACTTTCTTCAAGTGTTGAGTCTTCAGCTGAGTGTTGACACATTCTTTCTTATGTCGACACTTACTTCAAGTGTTGACTCTTCTGATGTGTGTCGACACATTACTCTGGGTGTCGACACTTATACTTAGACTCTACTGACTTTTGCTGAGTGTCGACACAACCTCCAAGTGTCGACACTTTCTGATGTAGACACAGTTCCTTTGGGTGTCGACACAACAGCTAAGTGTCGACACTGCTTCACTGGACTTTTCTTCATTGAGTGTCGACACAGCTCCTTGTGTCAACACTTTCTGTCTGGTGTCGACTCTGCATCCCTGGTGTCGACACAAATACTCCAAGTGTCGACACTGCTTGTCTGGGTGTCGACACAAGTCTTCTTAAGTGTCGACACTTTGCTCCTGGGTGTCGACACATGGAATTAGAAACTTTTTCATCTTTCCTGTAAATACTTAACCTGCACAAGTAAACTCAACATACATCAAATACATTTTAATGTATATCATTGAGTAGGGTGAGGCTTCTTCAAATCAGGTACATTAGAACCAATGTACCCAACAATCTCCCCCTATTTGGAGAAGTCATAACCCTTAGTCAATGATATACACCATACAGAATAAAATCATAGCATAATGTAAAGCAGGATTATATAATAGGGCAAACATAAACATGTATCAAACAAAACATGTATACACAGATAACATCTCAGAATAATTATGAAATAAATTTATAACACATCTCATTGTTCTAACACTTTGTCATATTCATAATTCTAAAATTTACAGAATGTTTAACATCAAAAGATTACATAGTAAACTTAAGAAAATTTCTATGCTATTTTTGATCAGCATCTTTGATCACTATCCCTTTTCCAGACTGTATCTTGGCTTGCACAGAAGCTTCAGCATCTTCATTTTCAGCATGCTTTTTCCCTTTCAGCTCCTTCTTCTTTAGCTCTTCAGCTTTGATCTTTTGCCTCTCAAAATAATGATAAGACTTGGGAAAGTACTTACTAGGCTCCTGGGCAGTAGGAGGTAGCTTTCTCATCTTTGCCTTTCTTCTATATTGCACTATAGCTTCTTGCCTTGTCTCATGCTTTCTCCATTCCAGTTCAGAAAACCATTTATTTCTATCTTGAATATTATCTTTGGCAGCTTTCCATGCAGTCAAAATAATATTTCTTGAAGTTGGGTTCCACTGCTCAATGTCTGGCCTTTGTTCAGCTTGCCAGTCTGGCCTTTGTTCAGCTTGCTCTCTGAACCTCTTCTTAGACAGTCTGGCTTCTTGTTCAGCTTGTTCCTTCAGTATAGTTTCCTGTAAAGCCTCAGATACTGGCTGAACCACCTTCTCTATGATGACATTTTGCTGTCCCCCAGGTGGGCTATACATTGTTTGTATATCAGCTTGAACCATATCAAAATCTGGAGGATGGTAGATGACTTGAGCCACTTCAGGTTGCTTCCCTCCTAGATATGCAGGATGTATCCCAGATTCTGCAACATTGTCATCATCACATAAAGGAGGATATCCAAGAGTAGCTCTGATAGAATTAGAAATCCACTTGGCATGATCAGAGCTGGCTTTGACTAACACCCTCTCCCCCTTTATGACTTCTCTTTCCATGTGATCATCAAGTTTTATTTGCATAGCAACCATGAGAGAACTATAATCTACAGATGGTGCTGGTTGAGATATAGGCTGTGGAGCAATAGTTTGTAGAGCCTTTTTGTAAGTTTGGCTCCTTCTCTTGAATACTTGAAACTTTCTTTTCTTAGCTCTTGCAGCTTCCTCATCTTCTGAAGCTGATGTGCTGGCTATATCTACCCTCTCCTTAGGTATCTCCTCAACAGCTTGGGGCTTCTCAGGCTCTTGCCTTGTAGTTTCTTCTAGTATTAACACTTGCTCCCCCTCAACTGGAGCATTCTCCCCCTCAGCAGCAGCAGTTTCCTTGTCAAAGTCTGTTTGATCCAGATTGAGGAAAAGATCTTCCATAGTATATTCTTGTGGAGAATGGGCTGGAGAAACTCTTGGCTCATCTACCACTGGATCAGATACTACTTGAACTGTAACAGATGTGTCCTCCATGACAACATCTGGGACTTGACTATCAATCTGAGTTTGCTGATTAACATTATTTAAGGAATCGGACAATACATTATCCTCTATAGGGAAATCTAAAGCATTAAGCTCAGTGATTACCTCAAGGATGATGTGTGTTGCTTGCTCACTTTCAAGAGGAGTTGGCTCTTCCATCACTAGAGGCTCCCCCTGGAATTGATCCTGGTGAATGGGGCTAGCCTGAGGTTGCTCCCCCTGCCTCTCTGCAGCATCTTGTTGAGCTGGAGACTTTCCAGCATTCCCTTCTACATCCTCATCAGGAGTAAAGACAACTTGCTCTTCACTACCAGAGCTGCTAGATGAATCCTGAGCCACTGGGGCAGTCCTCTTCTTCTTCTTTAGGGGTGTTACTTTCTCAGGAGTTATTTTCTCAGGGGTTGGCATCTCCTTAGACAAAACTCTGTCCCACCTAGAGAATATCCTCAAGTCCATCTTCCTCATATGATTGATTTTAGTGCCTGCAGCTTGACTCATAACGTCTGGTATACTACCAGCCAAGTATAGACTTAAGATCCTACCCAAATTGGGTTTCTTCAGACTCTCCTTAATCTTCTCAAAGATAACAACAGACCAATCTGTGTTCACTGTGAAGATTATCCTTGTCATAAGGTTGAACATATGGGCTGATACCCTATCATGCCCTCCAGGCTTACTTAAGATTATCTTGCCAACAATTTCAGAAAGAAATTTCTCCTGGCAGTTCATGCCTTTCCTATTGAAAACTGATCCAATTTTCATCTTTGGATCCAGACCACACCATGTCAATGCTTCTCTGGTCTTAGAAGCAGTGACCTCATCCTCTTCTTTTGTCCTTGGTAGATTTAGGACTTTTCTCAAACTTTTAGGTGATACCTTCACCTTTTCACCATGAACCCTAGACTTGATCTTGAGTTCAGATTCGTCTACTTTAGCTCCATTCAGGAATTCCAAGACTTCTTTCTTCCAGATTTTAGTTGGCTCTGAAACAAGAAATTCTAACCCAGAGTCTGCAACTAGGGTTACTACATCCTTGATTTCCTGTTCTGCTTCGTCAAACGCTTGTCGCACTAGTTCGTAGCCTTTATTGACGTTCTCCTCGAGCTTTGGCGCCATTAGGGTTTGAAGAATTTGAATGGAGAGAAGAGAGGTGTCGACACACAAGTTTGGTCTCGAAACTTTAGTGAGCGTGTCGACAGACAATGGAGAAATTCTATTTATACCTTTCTAGGTTTGAAGATGAAAAGGCGGGTTAACTAACTTAAATTGTGTCGACATTGTGGAAAAGTGTCGACACAGACTTATAATGTCTCGACACCTAAGTGTCGACATCACCTTGGATGTGTCGACACCTACTTATCATGTGTCAACACTAATTTTCTGAAGTATCGACACCAACTTCCTAGATGTGTCGACACCTTTTCCCTGAAGTGTCGACACCACTTTTCTGTGTCGACACAGATATCTCTGTGTGTCGACACCTTTTTACTGAGCCATTTATATA
The DNA here is from genome assembly GCA_039583875.1 of Platanthera guangdongensis. Classification (NCBI taxonomy): domain Eukaryota; kingdom Viridiplantae; phylum Streptophyta; class Magnoliopsida; order Asparagales; family Orchidaceae; genus Platanthera; species Platanthera guangdongensis. The sequence goes on from CM077156.1 coordinate 131,737,956, forward strand.
AACTTATTCTAAGTTTATCATACCTAGTTCAATTTTAAACCTATTGAACTTAGTTTCTTCTAAGGGCTTAGTATACATATCAGCTAGTTGATTATCTGTTCTAACATATTCCAGTAAAATATCTTCTTTTTCTACATGTTCTCTAAGAAAATGATATTTTATTTCAATATGTTTAGTTCTACTATGGGAAACAGGATTGTTTGCAATTGATATAGCACCAGTAGAATCACACAATAGTGGAGTTCTACTTACCTGAATTCCATAGTCCTCAAGCTGATGTTGTATCCATAGAAGTTGAGAACAGCAACTTTCTACAGCCACATATTCTGATTCTACAATGGAGATAGCCACACTTGTTTGCTTCTTGCTACTCCATGAAATCAGTCTTCCACCTAGGAATTGACAGTTTCCAGTTGTGCTTTTTCTGTCTTCTTTGCATCCTGCAAAGTCTGCATCTGAATAACATGTTAGTTCAAAATCTCCATTCCTAGGGTACCAGAGGCCTAGATAAGGAGTGCCCTTTAGATATCTCAGTATCCTTTTGACTGCTGTCAAATGAGACTCTTTAGGGCATGCTTAGTACCTTGCATAGACACATGTAGCATACATGATATCTAGTCTACTTGCAGTCAAATAGAGTAGGGAGCCAACTATCCCTCTATACAAAGTTTCATCTACAGGTTTCCCTGCATCATCTTTGCTAAGAGACATACTTGACCCCATAGGAGTCTTCATGGTACTGGATGAATCTATACCATACTTCCTTATGAGTTCTAGGGTGAACTTAGACTGACATATGGATAAACCATTCTCAGTCTGTCTAACTTGGAGACCCAAGAAAAACTTAAGTTCCCCCATACTACTCATCTTAAATTGTCCTTGCATTAGTTTTGCAAACTTTTTGCAAAGACTACTTTCAGTAGACCCAAATATTATATCATCTACATATATTTGGACTAGTATTACTTTGCCTCTGGATTCCCTAAGGAATAGAGTCTTGTCTATTTTCCCCCTTGTGAACTTATTCTCAATGAGAAAACTCGACAGGGTTTCATATCAAGCCCTAGGGGCTTGCTTTAACCCATACAATGCTTTCCTAAGTCTATAGACATGATTAGGTTGAGTTGAATCAACAAAACCTGATGGTTGTTCTACATAGACTTCCTCTTTTAGATTATCATTCAGAAAGGCTGACTTTACATCCATTTGGTAAACTTTAAATCCTTGAAAGGTTGCATAGGCCAGGAATATCCTTATGGCTTCCAGTCTGGCTACTGGAGCAAAGGTTTGATCAAAGTCAATACCTTCTTCTTGCCTATATCCTTTAGCAACCAATCTTGCTTTGTTCTTAATGATGACTCCATGTTCATCCATCTTGTTCCTAAAGATCCACTTGGTTCCAATTATGTTGTGGTCTTTTGGTTTAGGAACAAGCTCCCAGACCTTGCACCTCTTGAACTGATTCAGCTCTTCTTACATTGCCTCAATCCAATGAGAGTCTAGGATGGCTTCTTCAAACTTCTTTGGCTCAACTTGGGATAGAAAACTGGAGAAGAGCACTGCATTCAGATTTCTGCTCCTTGTTTGTACCCCTTGTCTTGGATCACCAATGATTTGTTCTGCTGGATGATCTCTTAGATGCCTATTTGCTGGAGGCATCCTGGCTCCAGGTTGAACTTCTTCAGTTCCTTCATCTTGCTGTACTCCTTGGACTTCTTCTTCATTAGGTACATGTAGTACTCCCCCTGGATAGCAGCTACTATCTTCTACTTGCTGTCTTGTAGTAGGTTCTTCTTCAATAGTGAGCTTGTCCAACTTCTTAGTTATACCTGTGGAGCTGCATATACTACTAGACAACTCATTGTTAATAAGTCTAGTTTCATCAAATACTACATGTACAGACTCTTCTACAACTTGTGTAGACAAGTTGTAGACTCTATAAGTCTTACTATTATTGTTGTACCCAACAAAAATTCCCTCTTGGGACTTGACAGCAAACTTAGTCAAGTAAGACTTTCCATTGTTAAGTATAAAGCACTTACAACCAAAGATCCTGAAGTAGGATAGGTTTGGTTTTCTGCCTTTCACAACCTCATAGGGGGTCTTGTTGTGGCTTTTAGTAATGGTAGCCCTATTAATAACATGGCATGCAGTATTAACTGCTTCAGCCCAGAAATATTCTGGTAGTGATGTATCACTTAATAGAGTCCTACCAGCCTCAATCAAGGTTCTATTCTTCCTCTCAGCAATGTCATTTTGCTGAGGTGTCCTTGGTGAAGAAAACTCTTGAAATATCCCAAATTCTACACATAGTTTTGCCATACTATCAGACTGAAATTCAGTACCATGGTCACTTCTTATTTTGACCACTGTACTATCTAGTTCATTCTGAATTTGTTTGACAAAGCTATAGAAGACACTAGGTGTTTTAGATTTCTGTCTAAGGAAGAACACCCAGGAAAACCTTGAGTAGTCATCTACAACTACAAAGGTATAGACCTTCCTACCTAGGCTGTGAACTGGCATAGGACCAAAGAGATCCATATGCAAGAGGTATAAATACCTCACAGCATCTTTGTTTTCAATGCTACTAAAGGTGGATCTAGTCTGCTTGCCCTTTTGACAAGCTGAGCATATTTCATCTTTAATACACTTAACTTGAGGACCATTCCTCACTAACTCTTTACTAAAGAGTTGCCCAATTATCTTGTAGTTGAGATGGGCTAGCCTCTTGTGCCATTTGACATAATGAGAGACTTTCTCATCAGCTACAAGACACACTGGAGAACCATTGTTCTCAACCATAATGTCTAGGCAATAGACATTTCTTTTTCTATAACCTGTCAAAATGATCTCTTGATCATTTGACCTCCTGATCTGACAACCATCTTTCACAAATGAGATGTCATATCCTACATCACTCAATTGACTTATACTAATAAGGTTATGTTTCAAACCTTTGACATAGACCACTTGAGTAATAATAATATGGGTGCTAGATATGTTACCAAAACCCTTGATGATCCCTTTTTCAGAACCACCAAAGGTGACTTTTGGACCATCCTTGATAGGTGTGTAGTCCTTTAGCAATCCCCTTGTTCCAGTCATATGTCTGGAACATCCACTGTCCAAGTACCATATTGGGGCATGGTCACTTGGACTCACCTGCAAAACAGATTAGTGAACCTTAGAACCCAAAGAATTCTTGGGTCCTTGGTACTGGTTAGTTTGCTTCCTAACAAAGCTACCTGCAGGTTTTCCAACAGGCAGTTTGTTACTCACTTTGACACTTGCATTGTGTCAACAGTCCATGGCAAAGTGGCCTACCTTGCCACAGCACCAACACTCAAACCTATTGTACCTTTGCTTAGGTACACTCTTAGCTGTTTTATCTACAGCTGGCTTGTTGAGAGCTGGGGCTTTGACCTTGGACTTGGACTGAACAGTCCTTGCAGGTTTAGTAAATCCCAGTCCAGCTTTACCTTTGTGATGAACAAATTCATCAATTAAGGGTAGAACTGACTTTGGTTTAGAAAACCTAGCAACTAAATCTCTCTCCTTCTGAAGACTAATCTCCAGACTTTTGATTTGATCATTCTTAAATGATATAGTCCCCATCTGAATCACAGTTATGTGCTTCAGTCTGGCTATCTCATTAAGTTTTTGATTAAACAACTTCTCATAATTAGTTGCAGCCACTTTGAGACTTGCAATCTCCTTAGCTTGACTCTTGGCCAAGGATTTGCATTTCTTAAATACTTGTAACAGAACTTTATATTCATCTATCAATTGATGAATATCCTCTTCAGACTCAGATGCACTCTCATCACTTGATGATGATGAATCTGATTCTGAACTAGCACAAGAAATTGAACTTAAAGAACAATTTAGTACCTTACTAGGTCCAGGCTGCTCCTGGATTTTGTCACTTTCTGTCAATGCCATTAGTCCTTGGCACTGACTGTCCTCTTGTTCATATATAGAGTTCATAATCTGAATGAACTCTTCTTCTTCTTCCTCAACAAACAGTCATATGTATGCTTCAGCATCTGACTCAGTTTCTGATGAAGAAATGTCTGACAGACTCTTATCCTTTTTGGCAACAAAAGATCTTTCCTTCTTGCCCTTGAATTGAGTCTTTTTCTTATCATTAGACTCCTTCCTTTTCTCTGGACAGTCTGCAATAACATGTCCTTGTCTATTACAGCAATAACATACTATTTTTGATAGAGTTGGTTTGCTAGACTTGGTCTTTTTCCTGTCTTTCTTTAATGACTTTTTGTTCTGATAATAGTCTTCTTTACCCTGTGATGTGGATGGTTTTGTCCTCCACTGTTTCTTCTTTAAGAACTTCTGAAAATGTCTTGTGAAAGCAGCAAAGTCCTCATCACTTTCACTGCTTTCAGACTTTCTGCTTGCTGACTCATCTGACTCAGTTTCAGCTACCTTTGGAGGTGGTGAAGGAGACTTACTTCTGTATTTTCTGGGGGCTTCTGTTTTAAATGCTACTGTCCTTTCCTTATGTTCACTTCTTGTAGTATTCTCCTCTTCTTTCCTCACCATCAATTGCATTTCATAGGATAGCAATTTTCCAAACAAAGTTGGAGGAGGAATTTCTGCTAACTTTGTCATTTCCCTTATGGCACAGATCTTGGTGTCCCAATTTTTTGTTAGGGACCTTAGAAACTTATCATTAAGCTCATAATTACTGAACTCTCTGTCATAGGACATTAGCTCATTCACAATCCTATAGAACTTCTTATAGCATTCAATTATGCTATCAGATCTACCTTGTCTGAAGCTTTCATATTCTTGGTTTAATAAAGACTTTCTGTCCTGCCTCACTTCTTCAAAACCCTCCATATACACTATCAAGGTATCTCACATCTCCTTAGATGTCTTGCAGTGTATCAAATTCTGAAAGGTAGCATCATCTATAGCACTCACTATGATATTCTGAGCCCTCTTGTCCATTGTGGCTAGAACTATCTCATCCTTTGTCATTTCAGAGAAATCCTTAGGTGTTCTCTGATTTGCATCTAAGACTGAAACCTTCATGGGCACATATGACCCTTCTTTCACTGTGATATATATTCTAGGGTCTGAGGCTTCCATAAACAGTCTCACCCTTTCCTTCCAGATGCCAAAGATCTCTTTTCTGCAAATAGGTAGCTTCATGGATCCCAATTGCTTATGATTCTCAGTGGAACCCATGGTTCTTGATTTTCTTGATTCTGTAATTTTACTTAAACTGATTCTGCCAACAGGATCTACTCAGACAGTTATGTCCCTTTTTGAGTAACCTGTCTCTGATACCACTTGAAAGATATTGTACCTACTCACCTAGAGAGGGGTGAATAGGTGACTTAAATCTTTTTAACTTTTTAGGCAGAATTCAGAGGTTATCACAGAATTATAACATAGCAATTAACCAGCAATCACAGCAATCAATCCAGCACACAGTGAACACACAAATTTATAGTGGTTCCCCAAGATTTGGGTACATCCACTTTCCTCCTTCGCCTATCTAGCAGTGTACTAGATTCGTCCAAACTCCTCCACTATCTCAGATCCTCAGATCTTACACTCAGAACCCCAAAACAGGTTCCTACAGCTCAGGCCCAAGGCCCTACAACTCAGCTTCTTCACAAAGCCTACACTCAGCTTCTTCACAAAGCCTACACTCAGCCACCAAGGCCTACACTCAGCCACAACAGGCCTACACTCAGAGATACAAATCTCCTACACTCAGCCTTTATAATTACAGGCTTACAAACTCAGATCCCTAAGGATCCTACAAGATAATATGAATACAAAATGTAAACCCTACAACTCAAAGACAAGAGAGAAGAGTTGATAGTATCTTGATGAGTTCTTGGATGAACTCTGCTGAGATCAATCTGACTTGGCTTTCTTCAAAGCTTCTTGAATGTAGAACACAATAGGATTGATCTCCTCTGCAGTTGATCCTTGATCTCTGCTACTTAAGATTCAGAACAAAATCTGAACCCTTCTTCTCAGCCTGGTTCCAACGGTTGTCTTCTTGGATGGAGCTCTCTCTCTCCAACTTCTTAGATCTTCACTAGATTCTTCAATGAATAGCTAGATCTTCTTTGTATATTGATCACTTGAACAACTTTTTCTGTAGACAGTATAAGCCTATTTATAGGCCTTCTTCATGGTAACCGGCTGGTCCGGTTCATAACTGATTTCTGACAACTCTGACAGGTGCAGTAGACCGGCTGGAATGGCAGCTGTCAAGTCATCCAGTTAGTTCTTGAAAAATCTGTAACTGTCTGAAAGTGTCGAGACTGTCTGTCTTTAAGTGTCGACACTTATAGACCAAGTGTCGACACAAGTTGTCTAAGTGTCGACACTAACCTACAAGGTGTCGACACAACTCCTTGTATTGTAGATTTCACTTCTCGACGCAGCTTCTTCTTCATGTGTCGACACTAATAATGTGTGTCAACACAAGTCCTTGTTCTTCAGTATTTTGTTGACTTCTTATAAGTGTCGACACAACTCCTTTGTGTCGACACATCTTCATGTGTTGAACTTGTTCAGTGTCGACACTTCTTCTTGGTGTCGACACATGCCTTCTGTGTTGATACTTGCTGAGTGTCGACACTGCTCCATGTGTCGACACATTCTTCTTCTATTGAGACTCTGGCTGAGTGTCGACACATCTCCTTTGTGTCGACACTTGTACTTAGAATATTCTTGAACTTTGCTAAGTGTCGACACAGCTCCTTGTGTCGACACTTTCTTCAAGTGTTGAGTCTTCAGCTGAGTGTCGACACATTCTTTCTTGTGTCGACACTTACTTCAAGTGTTGACTCTTCTGCTGTGTGTCGACACATTGCTCTGGGTGTCGACACTTATACTTAGACTCTGCTGACTTTTGCTGAGTGTCGACACAGCCTCCAAGTGTCAACACTTTCTGATGTAGACACAGTTCCTTTGGGTGTCAACACAACAGCTAAGTGTCGACACTGCTTCACTGGACTTTTCTTCATTGAGTGTCGACACAGCTCCTTGTGTCGACACTTTCTGTCTGGTGTCGACTCTGCATCCCTGGTGTCGACACAAATACTCCAAGTGTCGACACTGCTTGTCTGGGTGTCGACACAAGTCTTCTTAAGTGTCGACACTTTGCTCATGGGTGTCGACACATGGGCTTAGAAACTTTTTCATCTTTCCTGTAAATACTTAACCTGCACAAGTAAACTCAACATACATCAAATACATTTTGATGTATATCATTGAGTAGGGTGAGACTTCTTCAAATCAGGTACATTAGAACCAATGTACCCAACAACGCAGCTCTCGTGGAGAGCTTTCCGGATCTATATTCGGTTGAAGATTTCGAGCACCGGAGCATCGTCAGCGGCCACCGGAAGAATCACGGAAGGACTTTCTCACTCTCTCTCACGCCGCACTGGTTCAGGAAATGAACAGAAGTTCGGTCGGAAAGAGAAGAAGAAGTGGTTTTCTTTATATATATATATATATATATATATATATATATATATATATATATATATATATATATACAAATATAATATAAAAATTAGTACACTTAAGAGAATGAACAAGGGTCGGATGAACCGGAATTTTCGTGAAGAAGTATGGATTTCTCGAGAGGGATGAAGATTTCTTGAGAGGGACTTGGGCATCTCGAGAACAAATGATGGATTTCTCGGGAAAAATGAAGATTTCTCGAGAAGAGCTTAATGTTTCTCGAGAACAAAATTGAGCTTCTCGAGAAGATATTTCAGATTTCTCGAGAACGAAGGATCTCCCGAGAACAAAGTATGATTTCTCGAGAACTGGCAGAACTTCTCGGGAACAACTAGGCATTTCTCGAGAACAGTATAAAGCTTTCTCGAGAACAAGAAGAAGTATTTCTCGGGAACAAGTCTGGACTTCTCGAGAAAGAAGCAAGCTTCTCGAGAAAGCACAACACTTCTCGGGAACAATAGGACTTCTCGAGAAAGAAGCTAGCTTCTCGAGAAAAATAACGCTTCTCGGGTACAAGTCCCGACTTTCTCGAGAAAGAACAACACTTCTCGGGAACAATAGGACTTCTCGAGAAAGAAGCTAGCTTCTCCAGAAAAATAACGCTTCTCGGGAACAAGTCCCGGCCTCCCGAGAAATGAAGGGCAAAAATCATGAATACAATACACAAGGTTTTCTCGAGAATTGAGGAAGTCATTGACAGATCTATAGATGCTTATTTCTTCAGAAATCATTCAACAATACGGTTTAAACGCCCTCCGATTTGGATGAAAACTGCACCGTAGACAAATGTCAGCGCTACAAATCTAACGATGGAGACAAAAACACTAGAATCAGATGCACTATTCTTGAGACACTAACATAAAATGCCTACAACTAGCATAAATGTCACAAAACCTCAACTATGCGCCGAGATGCCAAAAACGCTCGGACCATAATAAAATTGGACAAGCAAATCCAGGAAAAACACAAACACAATTCTTCCATCATGAAAACCTTCAATCACATCAAAACCCCAAAATCTGGTCAAACAGACCCAACGGACGCAAAATACACACTAACGGTGCAGCGTCGTCAACATGACGTAAAAAGGGTAATGCCCTGATGCCATAAATATGACGATACCAAATCAAATAATATTATCGGAAAATCGGTGGCGTTACAGTAACTCCCCCTAAAAAGAAGTTTCATCCTGAAACTTAACACAACTTCAAAACCAAACCAAAACGAGAAAAAATCAAATATCACCAAAAACATGGAGACATACCAGAAACTAAGAGAAGAGGTTCGGATAAGATTCCCTCATCGTCGACTCCAATTCTCACGTCGTGCTCTCGACATCTTGATTTCTCCAAAGAACCTTGACCATGTGAATGGTCTTTCTCCGTAATGCTCGATCTTGAGATTCCAAAACACGAACAAGCTCTTCCACAAAAGAAAGGTTGGGCTGAATCGGAGGCACCAAGTCAAGGACTTGACGATCACTGCGAACACACTTCCGCAACTAACTCACATGGAACACATCATGGACACAAGGGAAGGTAGCAGGTAAATTCAGTCTATAAGCTGACACTCCGATGCGCTCAATAATCCGAAAAGGTCCCACATACCGGGGGTCTAACTTATGGTTCCTTCCAAACCTTTTAACATCTGACATCGGAGAGACTTTCAGAAAAAACCAAGTCCCCACCGGCGAATGCCAGATCGACCCTTCGTCGATTAGCATATTGCTCATAATGTTCTTGTGCTACACAGAGCTTCTCTCGAATATGAGTTGCTGCATAATTCATCTCTTCAAGGTCTTCCAGACCTAATAATAGCCTCTCACCAACCTTAGCCCAAAACAAAGGAGTCCTATAACGCCTTCCATACAAGGCCTCAAACGGGGTCATCTGCAGACTCTCTTGATAACTGTTATTATATGCAAATTTCATGAGTCTGAGACGCTCATCCCAAGCACCACCGTGATTCAAAATGTAACATCTTATCATATCTTTCATGATCTGATTTACCCTTTTCATCTGACCATTTGTCTGTGTATGATAGGTAGTGGAATACCTTAAATCAGTACCCAACCCCTCCTGTAAACTCTTCCAAAAGCGAGACGTAAATTTGGAGTCTCGATCCAATACAATGCTAACAGGCACTCTATGTAATCTGATGACCTCATCAAGATATAACTCAGCTATCCTTTTCATAGAATACTCAATCTTAAAAGGCATAAAGTGAGCACACTTGGTCAATCTATCAACTATCACCCAAACAGAGTCGTGCCCACGTGGAGATTTCGGTAAACCGGTGATGAAATCCATCGAAATACTCTCCCACTTCCAAGTTGGAGTATCAAGCGGTGTTAATTTACCATCAGGCCTCCCATGGTCAGCCTTAACATGCTGACACGTAAAACATTCCGACACAAACCTTGTTGTATCATTCTTTATTCCCGACTACCAAACAATTTGCTTCAGATCTTTATACATTTTGGTGAAACCAGGATAGTGGGCAACACTGGAACCATGAGCTTCATTACAAATCTTTGCCTGAATATCGCCAAAAGTGGGGATACAAAATCTACCCCGATTTCTCAGAGTATCTAGCTCGTCCAAAGAAAAATCAGGTAGCTCTCCCTTCTCAGTTCTATTCCGGATATGCAAACAAATCAGGGTCATCCTTCTAGTGCGCTCTGGTAAGGGAAATCAAAGAGGGCTCTTCTGTTTCCAAACTGTCAGACACAGTACTACTCCCAACTTCGATGTTCATCAACAAGAATTCTTCCACCAGGGATTGCACAGATAGATTGAAGATTTTGGTGGTCATCCTACTCAAGGCATCAACTACAACATTAACCTTTCCCGGATGATAAATAATCTCCACTTCATAATCAGTCATATACACTAACCGCCCACGCTGGCGCAAATTTAGCTCCTTTTGAGTGAAGATGTACTTCAAACTCTTATGGTCTGTGTAGATCTTGCACAGCGCGTCATATAATAAATATCTCCAAAGCTTCAGCGCATAAATTACAGCAGCAAACTCTAAATCATGCGTAAGATAGTTTCTTTCATGAATCTTTAATTGCCTGGATCCGTACGCGATCACCTTTCCTTCTTACATCAAAGCACAACCAAGTACAATATGTGATGCATCCACGTACACAGCGTACTCAACTCCTTCAGTAGGCAAAGTTAAAAATGGAGCAGTACACAATCTCTTCTTCAGCTCTTGGAAAGCTCCTTCACATTTATCACTCCAAACAAACACGGTGTTCTTCTGGGTAAGTCTAGTTAGGGGAGCAGATAAAATAGAAAACCCTTCCAAAAACCTTCTATAATAGTCGGTCAGGCCTAAGAAGCTCATAATCTTCTTGGGTGTAGAAGGTCTCTTCCATTCCATCATGGCAGAAATCTTGGCCGGGTCTGCAGAGATACCACCCTTGCTCACAACATGACCTAGAAAAGACACCTGAGGTATCCAGAACTCACACTTGCTCAGCTTCGCATTGAGTTTGTGCTCCCTCATGGTCGACAAGACTAATCGCAAGTGTTGAGTATGCTCCCCAACACTGCGGGAATATATGAGGACGTCATCTATGAACACAATTACAAAACGGTCCAAGAAATCTTTGAACACTCTATTCATTAAATCCATGAAGGCAGAGGGTGCATTTGTCAAACCAAAAGACATTACCAAGAACTCAAAATGTCCATGCCGTGAACGGAAAGCAGTCCGTGGAATATCTGCCTCACGAATCCTCAACTGGTAGTAGCCTAAACGAAGATCGATCTTGTTGAGGACCAAGGTCCAGCGGGATTGGGTGTGTGTGGGACCGCATATTTGGGCTTCCCCATCGCGTTCCAGGTCTGGGTGTTGACCCCGGTGGGCCCCCCGTGTGGCGGAATATCTCCGCCATCCCGTGGTTAGATTAGTCCCACATTGCCTGCAGCGGGTGGTCCTTGGTGTTTATGTACCCCCGTCCCCCCTTACCATCACCTCGGGGTTTTGGGAAGATGTGTGGTGACGGGTGGTTTCCACATGGTATCAGAGCCATCCCGCTGCGGGGGTGTGTTGAGGACCAAGGTCCAGCAGGATTGGGTGGTTTCCACAGATCTTTGAAAACACCGAGCTACCACGCAACTGATCAAACAAATCATCAATCCTCGGCAGGGGATATCTATTCTTAATGGTCACCTTATTCAGTTCTCTATAATCGATACACAGCCTCATCGATCTATCCTTTTTCTTTACAAACAATACAGGAGCACCCCACGGAGAAGAACTCGGCCTAATAAATTCACACTACAGCAACTCATCGAGATGAGTACGTAACTCATCCAACTCATGTGGAGCCATACGGTACGGTGCCTTGGCAATAGGATGAGTACCTGGCTTGAGGTCTATCACAAACTCTACCTCTCTCACCGGAGGAAGTCCTGGAAGACTATCTGAAAAAACATCTGGAAACTCTTGCACCACCGAGATATCCTCAAGACGTGGTGTAACAAAAGCTATTTCCAAAGCAGAAATAGAAATAAGATACGCCTCACAACTAGACTCAAGAGCTCGACAAGCACTTACTGCAGAAATAATAGGGGAAACCTTGTCCTAAAAACCATAAACACTCATCGGTTGGTCATTGTCCATCTTGAAGTCCAGTCGCTTTGTTTTGCACTGGATGACCGTATCATACCTAGACAGCAAGTCCATGCCCAAAATCACATCAAAGTCCGCAAGATCCAACACCTTCAAATCCACAAAGGCTACGAATTCACCTAGACAAATAGGGCACCTCTGAATTCCTTGATTTGATATCACCAAATTTCCGGAGGGAAGCTTGACGTTGAAGGAATCTTCTAACCGATCCACGTCCAAATGATGTCTATCTACAAAACTTCGATCTACAAAGGAATGGGTGGCACCTGAATCAAAGAAAACGCACGCCCGCCTATTCCGTACCTTAAACTCCCCTATAACCATAGAATGCATAACTAAAGCAAACGAGGAACTAGAGCAACAATGCAAATTAAAAGCTAGACGAGAATATAACCTGTTATCACTTTCGTAGAGGTCTGAGCTTCCTACCTGGTCACCACATTCAGCTTTCCTTTCCCTTTGTCCTGGTTTTGTGGCGGCGGCAGAGCCTGAAGCGGGGTAGGATGCAGTGAAGACTGAGTCTGGGGGCATGAATACTTCAGGTGCCCCTTCTGCCCTCACTGAAAGCAAGCCTTTTCCTTCGACCGACAATGACTCACGTCGTGTTCCTTCTTTGCACAGAACGTGCACACCAGATCTCCTTTGGGTGTGCCTTGGATGGCGAGCACCTGCTGCTGCTTCGGAGCGGCAGTCCTCTTGTAACATATTTCATAAGGGTGTCCCGACCGACTATAGAAGGTACATATTTCTCCACTTTTCTTCTTCAAAGAAGGGCCAGAAGCCCTAGAGCTTCCATCCTCATCACATTTCCTCTTCTCTTTCCTCGCCGCAGCACCCCAATTCTTGGTGTTTTCAATTGCCTCAACTTTCGGAGTAGCTTCCACTGCCTCAGCATAACTTTTCGCTCTATAAGCGCACGCCAACTGTTGGACATCGCTTTTTAGTCCTCCTAGGAAATGTTTCACTCTTCCCTCCTCCGAAGTTGTCATATCTGGAGCAAATATGCTCAACTTACAGAACTCGATCTAATATTCGCTCACCGTGAGCTGTCTCTGCTTCAAATACAGGAAATTATTCATCAAGCGGTCCTGCTAGACCGAGGGTAGAAACTTCTTGAGCAACATCTTCTTGAAGGACTCCTAAGAGCATCCTTCCTTCAGACTCTCTTTTTCCCGAATCCACCAGCTCTTTGCCTGTCCTTTTAGCTGGTAGGCCGCAATCATCACCTTTTGGGCTTCTGCAATCCCCAAATACGAGAACATCTCCTTGATAGTGATGATCAGATCATCCAAAACCATAAAGTCGGTTCTCCCATCGTAAGTGGGAGGTCCCAATCGCTGGAAATGCAAAATAAAATTCATCTCTAGTGTTAGCGTCACTAGGGGCACCAAAGGAACAAGAATAACAGGTACGGCTTGACCCACGACAGAATCTTGCACTAAGGGTTGTTGCGTAAGAGCGGTAGACAACAAGGACTGAATTTGTGATTGCATCGCCACCAACTGTCTCGACAGAGCCTCATTACTCTGACGCAAACTCTTTTTCACTGGACCACTTTGCACACCATACGACTCACCCTCCTACTAGGGAGTCGACCGAGTCACAGGACGTCTAGCCGGCATTTCTAGAAAAGTAACGAACAACTCGTCAAAAATCCTTGATTACAACTAGGTCACACAACTAGTTCAGACCATACTTAAAAAACATTTGATTATACTGCAACTTGCTCTAGGATTTTATAAAGATGCTACGTCCTACTTAGTATGTTATACTCTCATCCTATTAAGTCATGTGTCTATGATATGAATGCATGAATTCTTCAGTCTATTTTAAGAAAAATCATGTGTGTACATGTGTCATCATATAAACCTTAACTTAGCACGCATGCTTATGCGATGATATGCTATGTATGCAGTGTTATGCATTCTAAAAATGCCTTAATGCATGTATGAGCGGCATACACATGAAATATTATGCATCTCATACTGCATAACATCGCATGCAACGAGAAAAAAAACGTGCTAATGGGCACCCATGTGATGGTGGTTATGCATCTCATACTGCATAACTATCACATATTGCCACCTATGATGGATCCATATACAAACACATATTATGCATCTTATACTACATAATATGTCAAGTATACTTCTTATCATGTTATGATTGTAGTAACTATGTTTCAGTTAAGACGTACTGATGACACATCAGTGTGTGTATACAGATGAATGGAGGAATTCAAAACTATAAGAGATTGGCTGGTCCGACCAACTTGTCAAACCAACCTCCCTCTGATACCAACTGTCTCAACCCACATTTTCACCACCTTTAAAGATATATCAGAGTATGGGAAAATATGAGTCATGATGCCACATCAGCAGGGGATAACTATGGATGCTCAAGCAAAACTCCTACTTAACACATAAAGAAAGATCTTAAAGTTATTTAGAGAAAAATTCAGTTTAAGTTAAGCAGTTAGGCGTATCCCTCGACTTAGTGGCTCATCTAGTTCATGAGAAAAATAGTTATACGCTGCAAAAAATACTTCTTTTATAAGATTAGACATCGTACGTGAGTATAAGCGTCCCCAAAGGACAACTCATGTTATGCATAACTCTAGATTTATAATAAGTATAGGAAAGAGTCTTTATGCTATCCAGAAAATAGTGAATTAGTTTTGAAAGAGATGACATGTATGATACACTAAGAGTAAGGTTTTATAAGTTAAAAATATCTAACATGCAACCCTAGCATAAAACATCCCAAAGAGCAAGCAATCCAAACAATCAGAAGGAAAACAAATAACACCTAGCAAGGTGTCCAAAAAGAATCAACAACTCTGTGGGCGTTAACAACCTGACACGAACCCACATGAAACAACAGTATGTCTGAACTAGGTAATGTAAACAAAAACAGCAAACTACCTCGCAACAGCAAGGTAAAAACTGCAGCCAACACTGCTTTTCAGGAACTCCAAAACCAGCTCCACTACATGCTACCGCTCTGAATCTGAGGCATTCCAAAGACAGAACACCACAACAAGAATGTACAAGTGAAGACAGAAATTTAAATAAAAGCAAGCACGGGCCATAAGGGGTACCAACCCAAGGCCAAAAGTACTGAAGTAAAGTACAAAGAAAAACGGAAAGGAACACTTACGTATATCACCACGTACAACAAAATACCCAAAATGCACAAGACTATAAGGGGGAAAAACACGATTAAATCATCAGGAAAAAATTCATAACTCTATTAGCCATATGTGGTCAACTCTATCAAAAAAACGGGCGAGGTGGTCACTCATCCAGACACACCCTCACAAATATAATTTCCGTTTAACTGCGAGGGAGACTCAAACACTCCACTATTCACCGCCCAAACACCTGATAGAGTTCCACATTGTACTAATAAAGGGATCAAATATTACGACGGTGGTTTCGTCCACTAACACCCGCAACAAGGAAAACCATGATATAAATCTCAAGACTTGGCACATTGGATTCTACTAAACATTGCTAGATTGGAAACGGTTGATCAACCTCTAGGGAAAGATGCATTACCTTAAATAAATTCTATCTCATCATACACGGTAGTTAAGAGACGATTAAACGATAAAGATCAAACTGCGTAAGTAAAACACTAACCACTCTACACAGTGGGATTGGCATAATCATGAACATGATATTATAAGTGTATCTTAAATAAAAGATTATATCAATGTCACTAATCAGCAAGTCAATAATGAATACAACACTAAATAAGGAAGATTAGTAATTACATCAAGATTGGAAGAGGAAGGAAGAGGGGAGAAACCATCACATGCCTTGGTTTGCCGGAAAAACTCTCCAATTCACTCCTTATCGCAGAGCGAGGCTAAAGAAGATGGGGGAGGTCGAAATCTAAACAAAAATGATCGAAATAGAGGTCAGGGCCAAAAACCCTAACGAGAAAAACTCAAGAAATTGGGAAAACTTTACCACGATGATGCAGCTCTCGTTGAGAGCTTTCCGGATCTATATTCTGTTGAAGATTTCGAGCACCGGAGCACCGTCGGCGGCCACCGGAAGAATCACGAAAGGACTGTCTCTCTCTCTCTCGCTCACGCTGCTCTGGTTCGGGAAATGAACAGAAGTTCGGTCGGAAAGAGAAGAAGTGGTTTTCTTATATATATAACGAATATAATATAAAAATTAGCACACTTAAGAGAATAAATAAGGGTCGACTGAACCAGAATTTGCGAGAAGAAGTATGGATTTCTCGAGAGGGATGGATGTAGCGGCCCAGCCTAGGCTCGCTAGGAGTTAAATGACAGGATTTTATTTACCGCCTACTCTCTTGAGTTAAATGGTCGGTCTTTATTGTACTTTAATAATTTGGAATGGACTTGTAAATGCATTTATTTTCTCCTACTCCTTTGAGTAGGACTTGTTTTCTTTTTCCTACCCACACATTTGCGCCGAGACTTGCACTTTTACTGATTTCATTTCAGTCCTACTCGTTTGAGTAGGACTTGCAATTTACTGCTTTTCATTTTCTGCTTTCATTTTTCTGCTTTTTTTACTGCTTTAATTTCCTGCTTTTTCACCGCTGCTGTCCCCATTCTGATGAGTGGCTAACGTTCTTAGCCCTCAGTATCGAAGAGCATTGGGACAGATAAAATAGCTCAGTTGGTGATGAGCTCTGTTGGAAGAGAGTGTTATCAAGGGTTGCGGGTTAGATACCTAGCGCCAACAACGCGCCTTACTGAGAAACAGGCGGGAGAGGCGTTGGGGTGTATTGGGCTGCAGCCCTGTAGCGGGCCAACGGGTGAGACAAGCTGTGCGGCCCATGTAGGGTGCGGCAGCCTCTGAGCTCTAGGCCGGGCCGTTACATAAAAAGTGCACTTTTTATGTAACGGCCCGGCCTAGGTTCAGAGGCCCGCGAGCTTGACCACCCGTGATAACGTTACAGGGCTGCAGCCCAATACACCCCAACGCCTCTCCCGCCTGTTTCTCAGCAAGCCGCGTTGTTGGCGCTAGGTATCGAACCCGCAACCCTTGATAACACACTCTTCCAACAGTGCTCATCACCAACTGAGCTGCAGCTCAGTTGGTGATGAGCACTGTTAGAAGAGTGTGTTATCAAGGGTTGCGGGTTCGATACCTAGCGCCAACAACGCGGCTTGCTGAGAAACAGGCGGGAGAGGCATTGGGGTGTATTGGGCTGCAGCCCTGTAACGTTGTCACGGGTGGTCAAGCTCGCGGGCCTCTGAACCTAGGCTGGGCCGTTACAATGGAGATTTCTCGAGAGGGACTTGGGCATCTCGAGAACAAATGATGGATTTCTCGGGAAGAATGAAGATTTCTCGAGAAGAGCCTAATGTTTCTCGAGAGCAAAACTGAGCTTCTCGAGAAGAAATTTCAGTTTTCTCGAGAACAAAGGATCTCCGAGAACAAAGTATGATTTCTCGAGAACTGACAGAACTTTTCGGGAACAACTAGGCATTTCTCGAGAACAGTATAAAGCTTTCTCGAGAACAAGAATAAGCATTTCTTGCGAACAAGTCCAGACTTCTCGAGAAAGAAGCAAGCTTCTCGAGAAAGAACAACACTTCTCGGGAACAACATGACTTCTCGAGAAAGAAGCTAGCTTCTCAAGAAAAATAATGCTTCTCGGGAACAAGTCCCGGCCTTCTCGAGAAAGAAGCAAGCTTCTCGAGAAAGAACAACACTTCTCGGGAACGACAGTGCTTCTCGAGAAAGAAGCTAGCTTCTCGAGAAAAATAACGCTTCTCGGGAACAAGTCCCGGCCTCCTGAGAAATGGAGGGCAAAAATCCTGAATACAATACACATGGTTTTCTTGAGAATTGAGCAAGTCATTGACAGAGTTATAGATGCCTATTTATTCAAAAATCAGTCAGCAATACAGATTAAATGCCCTCCGACTTGTATGAAAACTGCACCGTAGATAAATGCCAGCGCTATAAATCTAACGGAGGAGACCAAAACACTAGAATCTAGCGCACCATTCTTGAGACACTAACATCAAATGCCTACAACTAGCATAAATATCACAAAATCTCAACTATGCGTCGAGACACCAAAAATGCCCAAACCGCAACAAAAATGGACAATCAAATCCAGTAAAAACACAAACGCAATTCTTCCATCATGAAAACCTTCAATCACATTAAAACCCCAAAATCTGGTCAAACAGACCCAACAAACGCAAAAAATGCACCAACGGTGCAGCGCCGTCAACATGACGTAAAAAGGGTGACACCCTGACGTCATAAATATGACAATACTAAATCAAATAATATTATTGAAAAATCGGGGGCGTTACACAGGCCGCCGCAGCCCGCCAGCTCTTGTTATGAAGCGGGTTGGCGACCAAGTCGCCTATGGGAGAGCAAACTGGATTGACCGGCTAGCGCAGCTCGCCCGCCTAGCTTCGGCGAGAGCGAGCTGGACGATCTGTGGCTGTCACCACCGGAATTACAGATAAATTGAGTTCGACGAATGCCGAGCTTAGTTCGACGAATGTCGAGCTCCGTTCGACGAACGCCGAGCTCCGTTCGACGAACTCTGATCTCAAATCAGAAGCCTAGTTCGGCGAAAGCCCAACTCAGTTCGACGAACTCCAGGCGGACGCGGGCTGGGTGGGGCAGCCCGCGCAGCTCGCGCGCCTAGCTTTAGCGAGAGCTGGCTGGCCGTTCTGAGTTCTCCCGCATGCTGTTCTGGCGCGGGCAGGTCGCCTTGGTCCGCTCGCTTGGGTTGGTGGACCCACTTGGCAAACACAGGGTTGTACAAGTACAACGTGGTTGATTGTCATCCTCTTGTATACCTTTCGTAATTGGAAAGCCCTGTGCCTTCGAGAGTATGCTCTAATTAATACCGTCAGAAGAGATATATTTTGATTAAGGTTTGGTATTTGAAAGTGTTAAATGTAAATCATGTTGTGAACTTTCAGTCAAAAAATTTAGTAGGAGATTTGCTCTTTCCTTGAAGGAGGAAACAACACATCAACAATTAAGTGTTGTGGAATAAGTCATATACAAACATATAACATACAAGATATATTTTAAATCCCAAAAATCCAAATAAAGTTATTAAGATTCAGAGAGTACAAATAATTATGATCGTAATTGTACTTAATACGACTACACAAAACAATTATATGATCATATTTCATACAAAAACATTGTAATGCAGTTTTCCATTATACGACTGTAGGCTAAAAATTCTAACCTTTAAATTATATCAATTTTTATAAATAAATTCAACAAAATTACGGACTGTTCTGTACCAATATGGTTGTACATAACACTTATAAAGCCGTATGTAAACTAAACAATAATGTAGTGCAGAAATAAATATGATTGTATCCTTAGTCACTCTAGCTGGAAGAAGTGAGTCTAGTATACCATTTTATGTCCGTGTTTGATCTGTATCTATAGTTCACATAACTTCACTGCAGGTATATACGGGAATGATGTAGGTTTAAAACTTTAAAAAATACTAAACGTAAGAACATAGAGGAGAAAAAAGAAGGTTAAAGTCGTTAGTACAGGTATTTGATTTGTATCTAGTTTAGTCTTTTACGATCGTATTTGATCTGTATCTATAGTTCACAGCAGTTCACTACGACTAAATACGGAACGATGTAGGTTTAAAACCGACAAAATGCTAAAAGGAAGGGGGTAGAGGAGAAAAAACAAGTTGGAAATTGTTAAAATGATAGTTTCCGTACCGTAACCAGACGAAAAAGGGGGAACAATGCTCCGCCGAAAGATTACATTTTACCACTTTAAAGGGCTGAGGAACGAGGGCGCTCACTGCGTCCAGCTCGCTGACGTTATCGTCGAAATGCCAGGGCGACGAATTCGTCGGAATGCAAGGGCGCCGAAGAAGGAAAAAGGGAAATAGAGGTTTCAAAATAAAGATGTGAACCCTTCACAAAAATAAAAGAGGGTATTTATACTTCATTTGGTTAGGCGGTGACTGGTCGATCCGGCGGGTGGAAACGAAGTGTTCAAATCGGAGGGGGAAGATGGCTCCTCCAAACGGAGCTTTTTGGGGCATTTCTCAAGGCGGACGGGTGGAAACGGAGCAAACGCCATCGGAGATTCATTTGTTTACCCTTCTTCCGGCAGCGTTTGCTCAAAACGGAGTAGTGAAACGCCCAAACAAATAGAGCTTTAATCTCGCATGTATTAATACGTCCTCACCCACAAAAAAAATTCTCCCAAACACGCCAAAGTGATCACTACTAAGATAATTAAAGGCTAAGGCGATTGTTAACCGCACCTCTAGATGGCTATCCGCACTCCATTTTTATTTTAAATTTTTTTTTCTAAAACTTTACTTACACCCCATCTCTCCCATTTCACGGAAGCCACACTCTGTCTTCATATTCGTCTAGCTGCTCCCGTCTCCGGCATCTTCCTCGCATTATCTTACTCTATTAGTTGTCTCACACACATCAGTAGGAGATATTTTCGGGTGCGTCAAAAAATATCCAATGGGGTGAGAGAAAAACGGGATGTGATTATATTTTCAGGTTGCAGTTAACAATGAGGTGCGAATAGCCAAAACAGATTACAGTTAACATTGGCAAAAGTTATGACTACGGCAGCATTTGGTTTGGCTTATCGCCTGTGATGCGGTGCAAACTCAACACATTTTTTGTCATAAGTTGTGTTTGATTCGGTTGAATTTAAGAACTGGGTTTTTGGATTTCCGCTGTTTCTTATCTACCCCCGGCCGCTGCATTATTTCGCGTTCAGCCGCAATCACAACCCTATTCTTTTTCTCTTCCCGATTCGAGCGACTCCACCCGATTCCAGCGACTCTGATTCTCTTCTCCTTCGCTTCTCCTCTTCTTGTCCCGATTCCTTCCCAGCGGCGGCGACTGGATCCAGCGATTGCTCCCTGCAGCGACCACCAGATCCAGCGAATCCGCCCTGCAGCGATTCTCTGGTAGCGGAAAGACCGCCGACGCTCCTCCCTCCAGCGATTATAGAGCTTCCTCCCTGCAGCCGATTCGAGCTTCCTCCCTCCAGCGGTTCTCTTCTCTTCCCGATTCGAGCTTCCCATCGGCTCTTCCTCACGCCGCACACAGCCGACGCTCCATCTTCCCCGATCGGTGATCTACAAGGTAACCTCCCAGATTTTCCGTTTTTTTTTTTCGTTCGTTTCACAATACCTAGATCGGGCCTACAATGTTGTTCCGTGATTTTTTTCAGTTTTAGGTCGGATTTGATATAAGATGTCTAGGATTAATTTCATATTGCAATGTTCACTGGATTTATGCATGCGTGTGTATATGTGTGTGTATATCACTGGATTTGATATGAGATGTTTATGTATTGTGTGTGTGTGAGTTTGTTTTATTTTGATAAAGATGAGCAAATAAATGTGTGTGTGTGTGTGTATCTGTATGTGTGTGTGTGTGTGTGTATCTGTGTGTGTGTGTGTGTGTGTGTGTGTATACGTGTGTGTGCATGTGTGTGTATGTTTGTGTAAGTGTGATTTATGTGTGTGTGTGTGTGTGTGTGTGTTTGTACGTGTGTGTGTGTGTGTGGACATTTATGTTTATGTATGTGTGTGTGTATGTGTGTGTGTATGTTTGTGTGAGTGTGATTTATGTGTGTGTGTGTGTATATGTGTGTGTTTGTACGCGTGTGTGTGTGTGTGGACATTTATGTTTATGTAAGTGTTATTACGAATTATTCATCATAAATATGTATGTCTGTATTTTTTTTTCTAAGGATGGGCAAAACGAAAGATGGTGGGTTGGCCGCTTTTTGGGATACTACAGATATCATGCATTTCTGTGACATCTGCATTAAAGAGATAGAGCTTGGAAATCGACCCACCACGCATTTTAATAAAGAGAGTTGGAACAACGTTATGAAGAATTTTGAGTAGCTTACTAGAAAAAATACGACAAAGTCCAATTGAAAAATAAATGAGATCATTTGAAAAAGGAGTGAAAATTATGGATGAAGTTAAAACGTGGTGACACCGGATTGGGTTGGAATGCTTCAAGGAAAACTATAGACGCTTCGGACGAGTGGTGGGATGAAAGATTGAAGGTACCCATTTACGAAAGCATATTTTTTAGTCCTTTTTTTTAAAAAAAAATCAACATTTAATGTTAAATATATATATATATATATATATATATATATATATATATATATATATATATCTATATATATATATATATATATATAGGTTGTCGCGACGGCAAAGAAATTTCGATACTCAGGAATACATGCAGAGTTAGAGGAGAAACTAAAAATGATGTTTAGCTCTGTTGTCGCAACATGACACCATGCTTGCACCCCGAACACCATTAACGAGATCCCAGAGTCCGTTGACGAAAAAGGAATGTCAGATGGTGATCCTGAAGACGTTGACGTTAGCGTTGATCCACCGCCACGTGAGAACACAGATACATCTGAACCTGGCAAGAAAAGAAAGAAAGGGGAAAACAAAGTTATTAGCTCCGTGTTAGAAGACTTGGCCGAGTCATCTAAAACCATTAGTCGATGCATTCAGGAGGCACCCAAAAAAGCTACTTCCGAGTTTAGCATACGCCGGACAATAGAAAAATTGGCCACGTATCCGGAAGTGCAGTCTGATGAAGACTTCCATGATTTTGCAATCACGTATTTTATGGACAAAAATCATAGAGAAACTTTCTTGTGCCTACCAGATGAGATGATCGCGCTACGTAATATTATTGCGTATCATCTACCAGACTTTGCTCGCGGTGGACGTCGAACCGAAGGATGTCAGGAGATTTTCAATCACGCACACTCATCACTAAGAAGTGTGATAGAACGATCATTTGAGGTTTGGAAGAAAAAATGGGCCATACTGAGGGACATGTCAAGCTATCGTTTTGAAAAACAAGTAGCTATTGTGATCGCTACAATGTGTTTACATAATTTCATTCGACGACACCCATCGCGTGTGGACATTGATTTTAGTGAATCCGAGCAAAGAGATCAAGACCATGAGATGACCTCACAAGGGCGCCAAGAAACATGCACTGACACAACAGGTGGTGTAGAAGAGATGATCGCGCTACGTAATATTATTGCGGATCAACTATATGAAGTTAGAGCATAAAAAATATATGAATGAACCTTTATTTGGTGTTATTTCAATGAAAAAAGTTTAATTTTTCATAAATTAAATGATTGATATTTAATTTTTTTTTAAATTTTTTTACTAAAAACTCCGTTTTGTATCCAAATAATTTTTCGAAAACTCCGTTTTATAAACTCTGTTTCGCCAAAATAATTTTTTAACAAAACTGTATTTTTCAAAATCCGCACTTTTCAATCAGCAGTTCATCAACAGCTTAACATCAGTTACAGCTCAACCAAAGAGAACCTACTTCTCTTGAACATGAACATGACTTCTCCGGTTCTCCCCGAGGCCCCGGGCCGGGCCATGGCTGCGGATACATAACCCTTTCCAGGGGCCGGGCGCGTGCTTCTCGGAGCTCTTCTTCCATTCTCAATTCTCATCTCTGTACTCCTCAGATCCTACATTTTTTTTTACCCGAATCAGGTAGAAAACTAAAAAGACTTCCGTTCTATTGTATATTGCATCCGTTATGTTTACAAATATGCATTTGGTTTTGATTGTTTTGCCTGCTCATAACCTAAATATCGTTCGTAATTCCAGGAAAGATAACGAACGATCTGAGTTCTTCAGTAGAGATTTCAGAGGTTTCGTAAATCTTGGCTAGAACAGTTTAGCTGCTTCTGAAAAATTTCCTTTTGACTTCTTTGCTCCCTTTGGGTATTGGTTCATTTTGCAACTTTCTTCTCAGTTGCTGATTGCACATCTTTTTTTTGTTTTCATATATTCATTGCATTCCCTGAGAAAAACTGATGGGTAAAAAAATAAAGAAGAAGGCTCCATACCCTGGTAATGTCAAACACCGTGCTCCTGCTGGATCCCCAAAATCAGTTCTTGAGGGCTCTAGTCCGAACATTGGTTCTGTCACTAATGGTGATAGAGACAAGGGGGCGTGCAATCATTGTGCTAAAAGCACTATTGAATTGAACTGGATTCTACTTAAAATCCGGCCCTCTTCAATGGATGTTGTGGCCTGTGTGCATTGCAGGAGAGGGGGGAAGGAAAAAGGAAAGAACCCCAAGAGGAAGGGTCTTGGGACAAGAGCTGCTGATGCAAAATCAAATAAAAAATTCATGTGGGTTTGCTTGGATTGTGGTCAATATTTCTGTGGAGGTGAAGTGAGTATTTTAGAGCCTTATGGCCATGCTCGGCGACATGGGAAACAAGAGCGTCATCAGTGCGCAGTTCGAGCTGACAACCCACTCATCAGCTGGTGCTATTCTTGTTCTTCTTCTTTTCCTATTCAGTTACCACAGGAAGTAATAACAGAAGATACAGAGGAAACCATAAATGATGGGATTTTGAATATGAGTGGCAATGCACTTGGGACCTTAAATTCAGAGAAATTAAAAGGGTACAAAGTTAGAGGGCTTTCAAATCTTGGGAACACTTGCTTTTTTAACAGTGTCATGCAAAATTTCTTCGCTATGGATCGTTTGCGAGATGCTTTGTTTTGTTTGGATAGGCCCGTTGGTCCTCTTTTTATGGCGCTTAGGATGCTTTTCATAGAAACAAGTAGAAGTGCAGACTCTAAGGGTGTCGTCGTAAATCCTAAAGCTCTTTTTGGGTGTATCTGTGCTAAAGCACCACAGTTCAGGAGTTACCAGGAACAAGACAGCCATGAATTGCTCCGTTACCTGCTTGATGGGTTGCAAATGGAGGAAACAAATACAAGGAAGACATCAGAGCTCTCTAAGGACCAAGGGAAGATAAATGTGGAAACAAGCGCTACTTTAGTTGATTCCATCTTTGGTGGATGTCTATCGAGCACTGTGTCGTGCATGGAATGCGGGCATACTTCAGTGGTTAATGAGCCTTTCCTGGATCTCTCGCTGCCAGTTCCTTCAAGGAAACCTCCATCAAAAAAGCTTCCTTCAAAAAAGTCTAACCAAAGGGATAAAAACAAGACACGGTGTTTTAGAGAAACGGCTGTTGTTCAGGTATCTACCATGAGTGTGAGTCCGAAAGTAGAAAACGATGCACAACCCTCAAAATGCAGTGAATCAGGAATAGTTGTACTCAATAAAACACATGCTAATAGTTCTGAAGCCCCAGAATATACATGGATGGACTATCTTGGAGGTGAGCCCCCAAATTGCAATAACTTCGGTCCTCATGAACTTGAAGCTTCTGTAAGTCAATGTTCTTCGAGTAATCATGCAAGTGATATAGAGAAGAATGCACATTATGTTTCTGAATTGTATAAGGAGACCGATACAAATGCACAATCTATTTCAGAATTTCATAATCAGACTGGGTGTAATGCGCAATCTTTATCTGAATTTTGTACTGCTGATTGTTCTAACGATCTGACCGTTTTCTTGGATACATCTGTGGAGAGATCTTGTAAAGATGAAGTCCCGGATTCTTGTTTTCCTGTTCCCGGTGTAATATTGCTCCCATACACGGAGCAGGAACATGCTTTTATTGGCCTGAATGTAAATAATAGAACATCATTTTTACAGGATCCTCATGCCACAAATCACATTGATAACTTTATAAGTGTATCTTCTTCTGCATACTCCACATGCAAACAAGTGGAAGATGATTTTGAGGGCTTTGGCGACCTATTTAATGAACCCGAGGTTACTTCTGATTTAAAGGAAGATACCATTGTTACTGAAGATATGGACATAACGCTCTGGAACGGAAACATCAGTGAATATACTCTGAAAGAAGTTGATGATACAAATGCTCCAGTGTCAATTTATAGCTGTCTTGCCTTATTTACAAAACCAGAGCTTCTTTCTGATGAACAAGCATGGTATTGCGAGCACTGCTCTAAGATGTTGCTGCAAGAGAATAGGGAACTTCGATCAAGCAAACTTCAAGCTGCTAAAATTTTTGATCAGCCTGTAACGGTGAAGTCAATGGTGAATCAAGATGAATTCCAAAGTAATAGGTTCGCGTCTAACTCCCATTGGGATTCTGCCATCGAGAAAGTTTTAGATAATGGAAAATCAGCATCTTCAGCCGAAAATACCACTCTGGTGGAAGATTATTTTAATCAAGTTGTGGTAATCAATACCTCCCAGAAACCAATTACTCAAGCTGAAGGATCTCATTATAATGAAGAGAGCAGCAGCATTGAAAACTTACATTTTGCAGAGACTGCTCCTTGCAGCAGTTTAGCTTGTCCTTTTGATGTACTTGACAAAGAAATGTTGGATTCAGAGACATCTCAAGAATTTTCTAATTCTCCAGCTGCTGTAAACAGTCCGATACAGGATGGAGAGGGTACCTTCAATGGCATAAATGATCGAAGCAGTGTTGGAAATGATGCTAAAGAACCAGAAATTACCTCTCATAGTTGGCAGTCTTGTACAAATGCAGCACTCCAAAAATCTAGCGAAGAAAACTCCCAAGAAGTTACTCGACGGAGGAAGAATGGTTTAATGTCTGGCAATGCTCATCCACCTAAAGAAAATAAAGGTGAGGTAATCGAGATGGTCAAGAGGGATGCAACAAAAAGGATCCTAATTGACAAAATTCCACCTATTCTAACAATCCATTTGAAAAGATTTAGTCAAGATGGTCGTGGACGCATATCTAAATTGAATGGTCATGTTAGATTCCAAGAGACTCTTGATATGAGGCCATTTATGGATCCAAGGTAAACTTTCTTTTTTGTGCTCAACCTCTTATTTATAATAAGTTACATAGATATGCGATTAATTAGCAAAATGAGAGCTACAATCAGTATACACTTATTCATTAATATTATCAAAAAATTTGGTCAAAATATGCTAATAGCAAATGAGTATGTGACATATGTGTAATATATTCTGGATATTTATAAGTTTGATAGCAAAAATTTATGGTTTTTATATAGCATATGTTTGCCATACAATGAGTTTAAATTGATATAAGCTAATTTTATTTTAAGTTAATTACTAAATAAAGCTAGGAGATACTTTTAACATTATGAAAAAGAAAAGCGTTACCATTATTGTAAGATCACAATGGTGGTAAATCAAACTAAATATTATCAGCCCAACCATAAATAAGAAAGAAAATTGATTAACTTTAATACAAATTTCTCCTTATCTAGTCTAGAACATTTGATTCATGACATTAGAGTATGTGACTTACGAATTTGAAAAAAAATTGAACCAATCTTGTACTTCCAAGATCTGCCGGCCTAGAGAATGATCAGTGTCAAGAGCTATGTAAGGTGACGTGGAGGCGTGAATTTTGGCACCAAGAAGGTCCTAACAATGTGGTCTCACAAGAAAAATTTCTAGACGATACTGGGGAAGTGAGGACCATGATGACCACATGACGACGCATCAAAGAGATCTTTTAGAGCTTATGTGAGGCCACCCAACTGTCTCCTTGATTTGCTATATTGTCTTCTGAGACTTGCTAGGTTGTCCCCTGGACCCTTTGACACATTCGTTACCACCTACTTCCAGCAGACTTAAAAATGTATTGGTTGGGGAAGTTAGATTAGACCAACTTGGACCATTTCCTAGGCCCAACTTGGGCATTATAGGCTGCCCACTGTGTACGCCCTAATTTTGGCTTGTACGCAAGGATTGGAAGAGGAAGATCAAGACGAAAGACTGTTGAAGGTCTAGCCCAGTGGTCTCGCGTGACCCTGGGAGAAGTCTCGTCCAACCGTGAGGAGTCTAGCATAGTTCCTCATGTGGGACCACAAATCATCTCAGAACGCGACATCAGTTGGA
Source organism: Platanthera guangdongensis (assembly GCA_039583875.1). Lineage (NCBI taxonomy): Eukaryota > Viridiplantae > Streptophyta > Magnoliopsida > Asparagales > Orchidaceae > Platanthera > Platanthera guangdongensis. The sequence continues at coordinate 131,765,960 of CM077156.1, forward strand.
TCCTCGAGGTCTCAATAATGACCTCCTGCGCGGGCTCCTTACGAGTGGCTTCCTATTTTGTGTTGCTTGTAAAAATGTGAAGCTGCCCGACTGTAGCTCATCAGGTAAGCTCCCCAAAATTTTATATATACTCCATCATTTACATGAAAAGGTGACAAATCATTTAGGTATTCTCTTCACGGCAATCAGATTTTGTGCAGCTGGAGGCTGCTTATCACTCGAACACCATACTGTCCCTCTCGCCCATACCTTTGTTTTTCGAGGCGGGGAGGGGGCGGGGTATAACGGCGTAACAATCGTGTTGATGCAAAAACTACACCTCCAAAATTTCACGTTGAGGGGAATCAGAGGGGAGGAGAGACTGCGAGCTGTCGATCACTATCGTCTGAAAATGCGTAGAAAAGAGGGCTTCCGATTGACAAGATCAGACTTACCCTCCGCGACGAATACCACTTGTGGCGAACAATTTATTGATTGCAAAGAATGTAGTTACAAGGGGAAGAAAAAAGCAGCTAGCGGGCAAACAAGAGTCTGCTAAGGCACTAGATTCGAGACCGCTTTCACAGGTGGCGAGCTTGGAGATTCAAATCAGCGTGCCTTTTGGGTACTGTTACCCCCTGTTTATAAGATCAGAGGGCCTGCCCGAACGGGCATGACCTAAATTTACAGGCTGCCTGGGCTACAGGAGAACCAGACAGAGCTAAGAGGTAACATGGTGTGCAAATAAGAGAAAAGAACCTGGCCGCGCAGTCCAACTGTCAGCTTGGGGTCCAACTGTCCCTAAAGAAATAAAGCATGGTGGAGAAGATGTTGTGCTTCCTGATGCGCAAGCTCTCAATATAACAATCTTCTATGGAGGATTGGTTGGGGAGAGACTCAGACGATGATGATCGTTCTGAGATCTATCAACAATATCCACGATGGGGATCGGCAGAAGAGTCCAGTTGCCACCAGGAGTGATCAACAAGACGTTTTATTGCAGTTAGTTTTTTTGTTTAAAATGGATGATATAAATATTAACTTTAATAGCTTTGGGTTTTTGGGAGCCATCGCCGCGCGATAGGAGATATCGTTGGTCGTAGCACTAGAAAACCTGCAGTCGGCTATACTTCAACACAATTGTTTTTATTACCTTGAATAGTTATGTCTAATTTATCATGCATTATGTAATTTTTCTTTAGTTTTGCCACTAGAATAACTGCATATCCGTGCTTAGCAAACAAGTTCATTAATGCATGAAACAGTAGGCTATCATCATAGAGCTAGCCATTCTAGGCTTTTTATTTCATAACTGATCAAGAGTGGGTAGATCACTGCTCAGAAACAATTGTTATTATAGGCTATCACCGACGGTAGAGGCTACCGCCCGATGATACTTATGCAAAGAGGAGCCAAAATCATGTAAAGGTAATATGTTCTAGCATTTTTATCATGGTGTGTTTGAGGTTTGAGATAACTTGTGATAGTAAAAAAAAACTTATCACAAAGTGTAGAGAAGTACACCAGAAATGAGGAACAAAACAATCAACCTTGTATATCCTTCTTCTGTATGTAAATACAATGTATGAGTACATATATATAGGAGGAAAAAGAGAGAAGAGTTCCTTATACACAATGTGAGACTAATACAACAAGATAAAATAAATAAATGGGCCATTTAGATGGGCCTTCACAATGTCTTTTCTAACACTCCCCCGCAAGCTGGAACGTATAGGTCATAGGCACCAAGCTTGGACAAGAACTTATAAAATAGAGTACTAGGCAGGGCCTTTGTGAGAAGATCAACAACTTGGTCAGTAGCCGGAACATGTGTCAACTCTAGTTTCTTCATTTGAACTTTCTCTCGGATGAAGTGACAATCAACTTCAATGTGTTTTGTTCTTTCGTGGAAGACCAGATTCTTAGCTATGTGTATAACAGTTTGACTGTCACAGAGTAAGGTAGCCGGTGAGGAAAGTTTTACTCCCATATCATCTAGGAGACTTTCGAGCCAAGTAAGCTTGGATACAACCGACGCCATTGAGCGGTACTCAGCTTCAGCTGAATATCGAGCAACCACAACTTGTTTCTTACTGTGCCAAGTAATAAGATGACCTCCCAAGTAGGTACAAAATCCACTGGTAGAGTGCCGATCTTCCAGGGATCCAACATAATCTGTATCTGAATACGCAACCAGACTTGAAATAGAAGTAGAATAGGTTTTGTATACCAGCCCTTGACCAGGAGCTATTTTTAAATATCTCATGATGCGTTCAACAACCTGTAAATGAGACATCCGAGAAGAGTGCATAAAACTGCTGACAACCCCAACCGCAAATAATATCTCAGGTTATGTAACCGTTAGGTAAATTAGTTTTTCAACAAGGCGTTGATAGTATTTCGGATTTGAGAGTAGAAGATCTGTATCCGAGCTTCCAACACAAAGCTTATGATTGACATCCATGAGAGTTTTGGTCGGCTTGCATTCGGAGAAACTGACATCCTGAAGGAGGTCGATACATTACTTTCGTTGAGATAGGACAAGACCATCCGGTCGTCTTGCGATCTCAAGGCCGAGGAAGTATCTGAGGTTCCCCAGATCTTTTATTTGAAACACAGAGCTTATGTGCTTTTTGATCATTTGTATTCCCTTTGAGTCATCACCTGTGATTAGGATGTCATCGACATATACTAAGAGAAGCACAACGCCTGTTGTGTGATGACGAGTAAATAGAGAGAATTCTGCCGAGCTCCGAGTAAAACCAACCTCTCACACAGCTCTACTGAATTTGTCGAATCATGCCCGAGGGGATTGCTTGAGTCCATAAATCGATTTTTTGAGGTGACAAACCTGGGACTTCCCGTGGTCTCAAACCCCGGAGGTTGCTGCATGTAGACTGTTTCTTGCAGATCACCATTCAAAAAGACATTCTTGATATCCAGTTGATGTAAGGGCCATTGACGATGCACAACCACTGAAAGAAGGACACGAACCGTGCTGAGCTTGGTCACTGTAGAGAATGTTTCTTCATAGTCTAGACTTTGTTGCTGAGTAAACCTACGAGCCACCAGACGAGCTTTAAGACGGTCAATTGTCCCATCAGGGGCGTGCTTGATGACGAAGACCCATTTGCACCCCACCGTAGTCTGGCCTGGAGGAAGAGGAACTAGATCCCACGTCCGATTAGCCCAGAGGGCTGTCATTTTTTCGTCCATAGCTGCCCGCTAACCAGGATATTGAAGAGCCTTCTACACAGGGTTAGGGACAAAAATGGAGGACAACGATGTAGCGAAGGTGTGAAGCGCCGGGGATAGGCGATGTATAGACACATAATTTGTCATGGGATGAGCGATTGAGGCCGGTGTCGGATCATCAGGCCGTAGAGTGTCAGAGGTCGAAGCCGATTGCACCGGGGTGACAGAGCGAGTAGGACGACGAGTATATACACGAACAAGAGGCGGTTTTTGAAGAACGGGAGCTGGGTTGGGTATAAGTGGAGGTGGAGGAGAGGTAACAGGAATAACAGGTCCGAGAAAAGGTTGTTGTGACAGAGATGATGTTGGGGCGTTGAAGTATGGTTGATCTTCCCGAAAAGTAACGTCAGCAAAAACGGTCATCTTGCGGGTAGTAGGAGAATAACACACATAGCCTTTCTGGGTACGAGAGTATCCGACAAACGTGTATTTGGTTGCCCGGGGATCCAACTTGTCGGATGACGGACCAAGTGTGTGAACATAGCAGGTGCAACCAAATATACGAGGCTGGAGAGAGAACAACGGAGTAGACGGGAAAAGTAGACTAAATGGGGTAGCATTTTGTAGAACGGAAGAAAGGAGGCGGTTAATGAGATAACATGCTGTCAAAATAGCAAAATTCCAATACACCTTGGGAACGTGCATTTGAATTATGAGGGAGCAAGCAATATCAAGGAGATGTCTATTTTTACGTTCGACAACACCATTTTGTTGCGGTGTGTTGGCACATGAAGTTTGGTGAATAATGCCAAATTCAGAGCAGATGTTGACAAACTCATTGCTAGTGCATTCACAAGCATTATCGGTACGAAGAATTTTAATGTTGGCGGAGAACTGAGTTCGAGTTTCAAGAACAAAAGCCCGGAACACACGGGGAAGTTCGGGGCGATCACGTAGTAAGTATAACCACGTCGTCCGAGAATAGTCATCAATAAAGGTGATAAAATCCCGGTAGCCAGATATACTAGATATTTTGTAAGGGCCCCAAACATCAGAATGCACTAAAATAATTGGAGCAGAGCTCCGAGTACAATGAAGAGGAAAAGATGAACGATGCTGTTTTTTCGAAATACATGAATTACACGTAAAAGAAGGAAGATAAATATCAGGTAGGGCCTTCTTGAGGATCGGTAGAGGAGCATGCCCGAGATGCCGATGCCAATCAATGGAGGAGACTGATGAGAGGATGGTAGGAGAATTATCAGGAAGATAGAGCCCATTGTGCGGTCGTCCTTTACCAATGATACTCCACGTTCGTCGATCCTGCATCATAAAAGAAGTAGAGGTAAATGTGACAAAACAGTTCAAATCTGCAGTGAGGCGACTAACAGACAGTAAATTAAATGTGGAGTCCGGGACATGAAGAACCGAGCAGAGAGATATAGAGGAATTCAGAGGAATATCAGCAGAGCCGGAGACAGGAACGGTAGCGCCATTGGCCACAGTGATACACTTAGGATATGAGGAACCCAGGTAGTGAGGTGGTTTGAGCGAGGTGATATGGTGAGTAACACCTGAATCCATTATCCAGCGTGGAGTCGTGGACCAGTGAAGAGACAAGCAATATCTTCATTGGAGACGGAGACAACAGAGGCAGGCAGGTGACTGAGTAGCCCTTGAAGATGTTAGAGCTGTCTGCGGTCGTCGTCAAGTTCAACGCGAGTGGCAGAGGGACTGTGTTCTGCAACAGAAGCAGTCGGACGACCATGTTTACAGTAACAGGTCGCCTCAAGGTGCCCATCTTTACCGCAAAAAGAACACTGAGGACGCGGTCAACCACCGCAACCCCTTCTCCGAGATCCAGAACGGCCTCCACGAGTAGGAGGAGGGAGGGGTAGTAATGGCTCAGAAGAGTGCTGGAGAAGGGCCAGTGAAGGAGGTCCAGTAGTATCAGGAGGTGGTGACACCTTTAGCAACATGAATCACACATCAGAGAACGAGGGAGTTGCAGCAGCCAAGAGGATCTGAGCCCGGATACTCTGAGGATGAGACAGGACATGAGCCATCATCATGACAATTCCGACGGATTCCTTTTGAGCACGTTGGGCAGTGAGATCCGTAGTTGGGGGTTGATGCTGAATCCAGGCTTCAACAAGAGTCTTGGAACGAGCAACAAATGAAGTCAAGTCGGTAACATCGCCGGTTTCAAGAGTCTGAAGACCAGTAATGATGTCATACAGGTGTTGGAGACTGTCCTTGTCAGAGTACAGAGAATGAAACTCGTCCCACATGGCCTTGGCCGTCTTGTGATACATGACCATGCTGTAAGGTTCACCATCAATAGAGTTGAGAAGCCACATCTGAACCCGCCCATTGTTACGAATCCAGTCATCAGTAGGAGTAGCGGGAACATCCTGTGTTAAGTGATGCACAAAGCCCTTAGACTGAAGAACTCGGCGAACAGAGTGTACTCATTCAACAAAGTTCTTCTTCTCTGTCAGCGAGATAGTAGTGAAACTCAACTCGTCACTTAGTTCAGGAGCCGGAGCAAACACTGCTCCAAAAATGAAGTAACAGTATACGTATCCATGAATAGTAGCCGGTTACACAGGTCAGCTAGCCGGCAAAACTAGCAAATCACACAACAGAATAGGAGGCCGACAAGAGACACAGTCCGCAACACACTGCAAGCCGCGACAAGGATGAGGAGATTGCAGCAGCAGCGGTAGCGGGCGGACCGCGTGGCAAGAAGATCAATCCGTGCGGCAAGGAAGTGGTGGTCGCAGCGGCAGCGGCAACGAGTAGACCGCGCGACAAGTAGAACAATACGTGGCGAATAGAACAACCCGCGGTGAACAGAGCACACCAAGCAGTCAAGCGGCAAGGAAGAGAGAAGTTGCAGTGCCAGACCATGCGACAAGCAGCCGACAGATCACGCGAAAAGAAGACGCACTGGAAGAAGAGAGAAGCAGACCGCGCGGGTAGTCCAAAGAAGGTGCAGACAGCAAAACAGACAACGCGATTAGGAGAAGCGAGAAGGAAAGCGAGAAGAGTGCGGTTTAGAGGAAGCGGTTAGACAAGATGAGAAGAGACCGCGACAAGATGAGAAGAGACCGCGCGAGAAGACTTGTCCCACGGGTAACCGTAGATACGCGCGGTCAGAGCACCGCGACAAGAAAAGGAGTCCTGCGGGTAGGAAGAGAAGACCGCACGAGAAGAAGGTGGGGCCCACCACGCTGTAGCAGAAGACAGCTTTAAAAAGGCCACACGAGAGAAGGAAGGGGAGTGGTTGCCACGGAAGGAGAAGAGGGGGCGGGTTGAAGAAGGAAGCCGCAGGAGAGGCGCGGATAGTCGGCGGGTAGAAGACCGCAAAGACTGGCGGTTAAAACAGGAGAAGCCTCTCGACTTAGGCGGTAGGACCGCATGACTCTGATACCATGTAGAGAAGTACACCAAAATGAGGAACAAAATAATCAACCTTGTATATACTTTTTCTATATGTAAATACAATGTATGAGTACATATATATATGTGGAAAAAGAGAGAAGAGTCCCTTATACACAATGTGAGACTAATACAACAATAGGAAAATAAAATAAATGGGCCATTTAGATGGGCCTTTACAATGTCTTTTCTAACACAAAGTAAGAAACATAACAAAAATAAACTAATATGACACAAAAAACACAAGAAAAACAAAGTAGTTATTGTAAATATATGATTAGAGATTAAAGTAGATTTGAAAACAAAATATCATGAGTCACGCAATCAAATTATATCGTGATAGATGTAACCCTAGTTATTTATAAAACTTTAAGGAACATGAAGACATGGTTTGGGAATCCATATGTATCTAGGTAACTTTGTTAATGAGGTTTGGGAACCCAAATCTTGTGAGATGTGGAATGTTTTGATTTACCTTTACAATAAGATGGTGTATGCCCAAATTTGGAACAAACCGAACACTTGATGTAAGGTGTGCTCATATGATAAAATAATCAACTAGATGTGTGTTTTTAACAAATTTTGTGACACTAGTAGATGTTTTGCATATCCCACTCCACAAACTAGACAAAAATGAATTTTTATTAGTAGCAATTTTTCAATAAATTTTTTGGCGAGTCTAGTTTACTAGTAAGAGCTCTATTTTCATTAATCAATGTACATCTGAAATTAGTTTCACATCAAGTTTTGCTTTTAGTTTTTTTATTTTTGAAACGCAACATAGAGTTAATATTTTTCAACTTCTGAATTTTAGATGTGGAATTTAAATTAGAATCACGAAAAGAATATTTCGATGTGCTTACAGTGCTATCAGGTGAGTAGTCACAAAAAGAATATTTCGATGTGCTTATAGTGCTATCAGGTGAGTTGTAATCATTTGAATAAAAAGATGCAATGCAGTTTTTCTTCTCTCTGATTTGTTTCTATATGGCCGCCAGAATATGAATCTTTTTGAGTGCTTGTACATTCGTGAAGACTCACAACATTTTGTTGTGGTTCATATTCCCATATTTTTAAAGTAGATGGTATAGTGAATTTATTAATACTTATACCCCATGCTCATAGAGATAAGAAAGCTTTTCATTAATATTTTTCATGTAGGTTAATTGACTCCAGTGAATAATGGAGGAATAAAAGATGTTACATCGTCACTTTTCAATTGGCCTCTAAGGGTAGCATCTTAACTCTTGATTATTAGACCTATTCAGAGTAACCTACCTGGATCTAGAGACTTCCTTAAAGGGAAGGGGGGGGGGGGGAGTGAATAAGGATATTAAAAAATTGTTAAATTTTTCTTTTCACTAATTCATGTTTTAAATGATAGAAAGAGTTTTAGCACAACAAAAATTATTAATGAAGTCGATTTTATTATTTAAATAAAATTTTGATACAAATAAGTTTTCTTTTATAAAAATTAAAACGCTGCACATTCAAAATAATTTATTTTACAAAGACAAATTTAAGAGCATGTATAAAAGAAAATAATTTCAATATATATATTAATCAGGATGAATGATTACGAAGTTTGTGATCATTTAACTCAAAGATCAAATGGGATAATTCTTACGTTTTGGTTTTCTATATCGACTTTTGTCACGACCCGTATTTTCTCCGTATCCAAAGATACGTCAGAGCAGAGAAACTACGCGTCGTGATGCCACGTCATGCAGGGGACAACTACAGACGCTCAGGCAACCCGCCCTCACATTTACTTCAAGTAAAAGATTTATAACTTTTGGTTAAAAACAATACGTAGAAAAAATTAATAGAGTTAATGACCGTGTCCCTCGGTCGGGTGGACTACTGTCCCTAAGTGAGAAAATATACATCTTTTACGCGGCGGAAAATACTGAGTTAGCTCATTTGTTATCCTACGTGGGAGTGAGGGTCCCGCGTCATAAAATGTTGATGTGACTTCTACATTTACTATATACATATATATATAAAAATCTTTTGTACGCTTAAAAGTAGTAAATTTAGTAGTTGAAGTCATGCCATGCCAATATTCCGGAATGCAGTTTTGTATACTTTAAAATAACTAAATGCATCCTAATATAAATCCTTCCCAGAGGGCAAGAACCATCAGGTAAAAAGTAACAGTAGAAATAGCAGCAAGTAGTCCATCACAGAAAAGCCAAAGTCCATGGGCGTCAACAACTGACACGAACCCATAACAAAATCAGACAAGTCTAAGCAAGACAACTACCTCAAACTCAGAGGTGGAAACAACCAGCCGCAGGAACCAGCAGCACCAGACGCCCAAGACTGTCAGCTAAAGCTGCTACAACTCTGATTCTGAGACATTCAAAAAAAGAACATCTCAGAAGCAAGTCACAAGTAGTACAAGAGTAAAAGCAGACTACACAAATCTCAAAGTAAAGGAGAATGAAAGAAAGTGACTGCAACAAAACAGTCAGCAGAGTAAAGGTGAGCAACAGTAAAGCTAGCCTAGCAAGAAATGCTAAACACTTTATCAAGATGGAATAAACACCAGCAACAAAAATTCAATCTTTCATTAATAACTACTATGTCGAGGGAGAAACCCCAACGCGCACAATTCATCTGCGTATAAAACACTATGCCGAGGGAGGACCCCAACGCGCATAGTTCATCTGAGTATAAAAACACTATGCCGAGGGAGGACCCCAACGCGCACAATTCATCTTGATATAAAAACACTATGCCGAGGGAGGACACCAACGCGCATAGTTCATCTGAATTTCCTTAGTTACATAATTATACAAGTAGGATTCATTTATTTTTAATCATCATCATAAACTCAATGGATAACCCTCCAAGTGGACTGCACATGAACATTTCAAGGTACAACAAGTGATATTTAATAAGAAAAACGATCAAGACGACTCGATTTAAAACAACATGACAACAAATTTGGTTACCAATTCAATGGACTAGACTTTTGGGTTTAAGGCTTAAGGGACAACAAGTCACCATACCGGAAATAGAGGGGGGGGGGGAACAAGATAGGATTTCTGGACAAGTATCTCAACAGTCAAAATATGATAAACTCAACAGGTGTTGAAAAAAGGGCAAATTTAGAATCAAGAACCTGAGGGAGAGCAAGAACACTACTTGCCTCGAATTACCGGAAAATCTCCCCAAATCTCCACACGTCGCGATAGGAGCCGAAATCTGGATGAAAAAATGTCGGAAATAACGGTTAGGGCCGAAAACCCCAGCAAGAAAAACTCAAGAAACGGGGAAGAAATTACCACGAGGGCGCAGCTCTCGACGAGAGCCTTCCAGATCTACGATCGGTTGGAAAAACCGAGCACCGGAGCTCCGTCGGTGATCACCGGAAGAGGCACATACGACAAACTTCTCCTCACACGCCGCTCTGGTACGGAAGGCAGGAGAAATCTAGGTCGGCTTAAAGATAAGAAGAAGAAGCAGAGTATAAATACTCCACAGCGGAAAGGACCGGGTTCAACTACACGGGCCCGACAGTGTCGACACATTACAGAACAGCGGTGTCGACACCAGTCGGCAGTGTCGACACAGCTGTGTCGACACACGACAGCCAGCGGTGACACATCGACACCATTCGGCAGTGTCGACGCAGCTGTGTCGACACCCGACAGCCAGCGGTGTCGACACACTGTGTCGACACCAGTCGGCAGTGTCGACACAGCTGTGTCGACACCCGACAGCCAGCGGTGTCGACACAACTGTGTCGACACCAGACGGCTCCGCTCGACGCTCGCCAACCTCCAGTCAACGCCCGGAGAATCTGCCAACCGTCGAGCTCCGCTCGACGATCGTCGAACTCCAAGCAGCAACCAGAAAGGAAAAACTATCGTCGAGCGGAGCTCGACGATCGTTGAACCCAGACAACGACCAAAAGACTTAAGCGATCGTCGAGCTCCGCTCGACGATCGTCGAACCAAGGCAACATTAGAAAGAAAAGGGCGATCGTCGAGCTCCGCTCGACGATCGTCGAACCCAGACCACGCCAGAAGGGAAAGTGATCGTCGAGCCCATACAGCGCCAAAAAATAACAAGAAATTAAATAACACGCAATGAGCTTGGTTCGACGAAACAGGACGAGCAAGACTAATATCGATCAGTTAAGTTTTCCAAATGTAAAATTTCCATTACTGCCAAAGATTCAAGAATTCAGCCGACTGAATCGAAAAGATGCGGAACCGCACTATCGGCGACGCGCCATCAACTGCACGCTAAAGTAATGCCCTTTACGTCATTATGACGTCAACAAGAGGAGTAAGATAATGCCGAAAAAAAACCGGGGCGTTACAGTTACCCCTCCAAAAAGGAAGTTTCGTCCCGAAACTTGGAACACGAACGAAAAGAGAGGACAGAGAACGAGACAAGACAGAAGAATTCTTGAAACTAGAATACTAACCAGGGAGACTAGGAGAACAGCTGAGGATGAGATTTTCTCATCGCGGATTCCAATTCCCAAGTTGCACCTCCTGCATCCTGATTTCGCCAGAGAACCTTAACCATAGGAATTGTCTTTCTTTCTTAGCACACGGTCTTGCGTCTTCAGAATACGGACAGGTTCTTTAACGTACGAGAGATTAGGCTGCAACTGGGGTACTGATTCAAGGACATGCCGCTCACTACGGACACACTTTCGCAACTGGCTCACGTGAAACACGTCGTGAACACCAGGGAAAGAATCAGGCAACTCTAGTCTATAGGCAGAAACTCCAATGCGCTCCAAAATCTGAAAAGGCCCCACATACCTGAGATCTAGTTTATGGTTTCTTCCAAATCTTTTAACACCCGACATCGGAGAGACCTTCAAAAACACCATGTCCCCAACTGCAAACTCCAGATCAACTCTGCGCTGGTTTGCATACTTCTCGTATCGCTCCTGAGCTAACCTCAGCTTTTCACGAATATGACTTACTGAAGTACTCATATCCTCCAGCACTTCCGGTCCGAGCAACGGCTTCTCGCCAACTTCTGTCCAAAACAGGGGAGTTCGACAACGCCTTCCATATAAAGCTTCAAAGGGCGCCATCTGCAAGCTTTCTTGATAATTATTATTGTACGCAAACTCCATTAACCCGACACGTTTATCCCAAGCCCCACCATGGTCCAGAATATAACATCTAAGCATATCCTCCAAGATCTGGTTCACTCTCTCCGTCTGACCATTTGTCTGAGGATGATAGACAGTAGAATACCTAAGGTCAGTACCTAGAGCTCCTTGTAAGCTTTGCTAGAATCGAGACATGAATCGGGAGTCTCGGTCTGACACAATACTCGTAGGTACACCATGAAGTCTGATAACTTCGTTCAGATAAAGCTCAGCTATCTTTTCCATGGAGTAACTAATTTTGAAAGGCACAAAGTGGGCACACTTGGTTAGTCTGTCCACGATAACCCACACTGCATCATGCCCTCGGGGAGATCTAGGCAAACCGGTTATGAAATCCATGGATAAACTCTCCCATTTCCAAGTCGGTATATCCAAAGGCGTTAACTTACCACCCGACCTTCTGTGATCAGCTTTGACACGCTGGCAAGTATAACATTCTGATACAAATCTTGCTATGTCATTCTTCATGCCTGACCACCAAACAATCTGCTTTCAAATCTCTGTACATTTTCGTGGAGCCAGGATGATATGCAACACTGGAACCATGCGCTTCGCTGCATATTTTTGATCGGATGCCCCCAACAGCGGGAATACAGTATCTGCCACGGTACTTTAAAGTACCCACGTTGTCAATTGTGAAGTCAGGTAATTCCTTTTTCTCAGTTCTACTGCGGAGGTGCTGCAAGTCAAGATCGTCCTTCTGATGTAATCTAGTGAGAGTAATCCACGAAGGCTCAACCACCTCAAGGCTAATAGGCGAAGCGCTATTCCCTACGGTTATGTCCATGAGCAAGAACTCTTCAACAAGGGATTGCACCGAGAGGTTAAAGATGCGTGCGGGCTTCCGGCTCAACGCATCTGCTACAACGTTAGCCTTGCCGGGATGATAAAGGATATCGACTTCGTAGTCCGCAACATACTCTAACCATCGACGCTGGCGCAAATTCAGTTCCTTCTGAGTAAAGACATATTTCAAACTTTTGTGATCCGAATAAATTTTGCATGACACTCCATATAGAAGATGTCTCCACAACTTCAAAGCATAAATGACGGCAATAAATTCTAGATCGTGCGTAGGGTAATTCTTTTCATGCACCTTCAATTGTCTTGATCCATACGCAATCACTTTGCCGTCTTGCATCAATACGCAACCGAGTCCAACTCGCGAGGCGTCCACATAAACAACATACTCCACTCCTTCCACTGGCAATGCCAACACGGGAGCAGAACACAAACGCCTCTTGAGCTCTTGAAAAGCTTCCTCACAGGCATCGCTCCAAACAAAAGCTGCGCTCTTTTGCGTAAGCCTGGTCAATGGCGCAGAGAGAACAGAGAATCCTTCCACAAATCTTCTGTAGTAACCTGCCAACCCTAAGAAGCTCCTTATCTCCTTAGGCGATGTAGGTCTCTTCCAATCCAGAACCGCAGCTATCTTTGCAGAATCCACTGAGATACCATCCTTACTTACAATGTGTCCTAGGAAAGACACCTGAGATATCCAGAACTCACACTTGCTAAGCTTCGCATACAGCTTGTGCTCCCTCAGAGTAGACAAGACCAAGCGCAAGTGCAAGGCGTGCTCATCTGCATTTCTAGAATATACTAGGACATCGTCAATGAACACCACCACGAACTTATCCAGAAAATCTTTGAACACCCTGTTCATCATGTCCATAGAAGCTGACGGTGCATTCGTTAATCCAAATGACATCACCAGAAATTCAAAGTGACCATAACGAGAACGAAAAGCGGTTCGCGGAATGTCTGACTCCCGGATTCTCAACTGATGGTAACCTGAACGGAGGTCAATCTTCGAGAACACGGAGCTACCCCGCAACTGATCGAACAAATCATCGATCCTAGGCAACAAATATCTGTTCTTAATTGTTACCTTGTTTAGCTCTCGATAATCAATGCATAGTCTCATCGTTCCATCCTTTTTCTTCACGAAGAGCACTGGTGCACCCCAGGGGGAAGAACTGGGTCTAATAAAACCGCACTGCAATAACTCATCCAGTTGAGTACGCAGCTCCTCTAACTCACGCGGCGCCATGCGGTACGGTGCTTTTGCAATAGGGCGAGTGCCAGGCTCGAGGTCTATAGCAAACTCCACCTCTCTCTCAGGAGGAAGTCCAGGAAGGCTAACTGGAAAAACATCCGGAAACTCACACACCACAGAAATGTCCTCAACCCGAGGCTTAACCGGTGCAGCTCCCAGGACAGAAACGGAGACAAGAAAAGAATCACTGCCGGACTCTAGAAATTTACGAGCACGTACCGCAGAAATGATCGGAGATTCCTGACGCGGCAAACCATACACACTCATGGGCTGGTCATTGCTACCTCTGAAATCCAAGCGCTTGTGCTTGCACTGAATGACGACATCATAGGTGGACAACCAGTCCATGCCCAAAATCACGTCAAAGTCTACCAGATCTAGCACCTTCAGATCGACAAATGCTAGAAATCCGCCTAGGGAGATGGGGCATTTTTGGATACCCTGGCTTGACCTCACCAACTCTCCTGAAGGAAATTTGACATTTATGGAGGTGTCTAACTGGTCGAGAGCCCAACGATGACGGTCTACAAAACTCCTTGCCACAAAAGAGTGAGTAGCACCCGAATCGAACAAAACGCGCGCCCACTTATTCTTCACCTTAAATTCACCTGCGATCACTTGAGTCGATGATTGGGCTTCCTCCTTGGTCAGCACATTCAGCTTTCCTTTTCCCTTGTCCGCGAGAGGCGGGGTCGACGGTAAAGTCTGCAACGGAACTGCATGCAGCGCAGGCTGGCTCTGCGGGCAATTAGACCTCATGTGCCCTCTTTGGCCACAGAGATAACAGACTCCAGCCTTCTTGCGACAACGGGCCACATCATGCCCACTCCTCTGACAATAAGAACAGACAGGACCCCCTTTGGGAGCATCTTGGATCGCATGCACCTGAGACAGCTTCTGCGCATCCAATCTCTTAAAACACTTATCGAGAGGGTGCCCTGGCTTACTACAGAAGCTACACACCTCTCTTCTATCCTTCTTCACTGCAGGGCCAGATGCCCTTGCACTTCCTCCATCGTCAGATTTCCTCTTGTCCTTCTTTGCAAGCGATCCCCGATTCTTCGCATTTTCTATCGCCTCAACCTTTAAGGCAGCTTCAACTACTTCTGCAAAGGTCTCAGACTTGTAGGCGCTAACCAACTGCTGATGTCATACCTCAAACCACCCAGCAAGCGCTTCACTCTGCCTTCTTCAGAAGCTATCAGATCTGGGGCGAAACGACCGAGCTTGCCAAACTCGACCTCGTACTCACCAACAGTGAGTTGCCGCTGCTTCAGGTGTAGGAAGTTATTCATAAGGAGGTCTCGCTCGACCGATGGTAGGAACTTCTTCAGTAACATACTCCTGAACGATTCCCACGAGCACCCATCAGAAAGGTTCTCTTTTTCTCTGATCCACCAACTCTTCGCAAGACCTTTGAGTTGATATGCCGCAATCATCACCTTTTGATCGGGAGAAACGCCAGAGTAGGAAAACATTTCTTCCATGACAATAATCCAGTCATCCAATGCCATGAAGTCTGCCCTACCGTCATAAGACGGAGGTCCTAAACGCTGGAAGTGAGAAATGAAATTCATCTCAGGCGGCAACGCGACTGGGGGAACTAGAGCAGCAGGGGGAGTAGGAACAGCTTGGTCCACAGCAGGGCTCTGCGCTCTGGCCTGCTGCCCGGCGACGACATCCAACAACGATTGCATCTGGGACTGCATGTCCACCATCTGCTTCGCCAGGGTCTCATTACTTTGCCTCAGCGCTTCGATCACCGCTTCGCTCTGGGCACCAGAAGACTCACCCTCTGACTGGGGAGTCGATCTCGTCGCAATGCGCTTAGGCGACATTCTACAGAACAAACAGATATCTAGTCAGATTTTGCCTAAGACATCACAAACTTGGAAAACATTCCCTAAACACACTATTTCGGGTTCATATATGACCGATACGAACAAAAGACTTATCAGGGACCTAGCTTAAGACACTGAAGCTAGAAAACTTGAATACCCTGACACATATCAGGTCAGGAACGGACAAACTCAGATCAGGTCGGAAAAGAACCGATACTTGCTCTTGCTGTTACCTTGCTCTGGAAAATCATAAAATGATGTTATGCTTCTAACTTGTGCCTATAATATGAATGCATGAATGTATAAATTTCATCTCAAGGTATGAGTGTACATATGTCATCATACAGATCTTTAACTTGGCACGTGTGCTTATGCAATGATATGTTATGTATGCAGTGCTATGCATACTAAAATAAAGCCTTAGTGCATGCTATGAGCGGCGTACACATACAATGTTATGCATCCCATACTACATAATATTGTATGTAACGAAAAAAGAAAACACGCTAATGAGCATCCATGTGATGATGGTTATGCATCCCATATTACATAACCGTCACATGTTGCCACCTATGGTGGATCCATATACAAACACATATTATGCATCCCATACTACATAATATACCCTGTATACTTCTTATCATGCTATGAGTGTAGTGTTTGTGATTCCATCAAAATCTACTGATGACATATTGGTGTGTGTATGCAATGTAATGATACAACTAGGGTTTTGCTTAAGGGAAAGTTGTTCGACTAGCTTGCCAAACCAACCAACCCTCTTGCAAAACCTCCCTCTGATACCAACTGTCACGACCCGCATTTTCTCCGTATCCAAAGATACGTCAGATCAGAGAAACTACGCGTCGTGATGCCACGCCATGCAGGGGACAACTGCAGACGCTCAGACAACCCGTCCTCACATTTACTTCAAGTAAAAGATTTATAACTTTTGGTTAAAAACAATACGTAAAAAAAGTTAATAGAGTTAATGACCGTGTCCCTCGGTCGGGTGGACTACTGTCCCTAAGTGAGAAAATATACATCTTTTACGCGGCGGAAAATACTGAGTTAGCTCATTTGTTATCCTACGTGGGAGTGAGGGTCCCGCGTCATAAAATGTTGGTGTGACTTCTACATTTACTATATACATATATATATAGAAATCTTTTGTACGCTTAAAAGTAGTAGATTTAGTAGTTGAAGTCATGCCATGCCAATATTCCGGAATGCAGTTTTGTATACTTTAAAATAACTAAATGCATCATAACATAAATCCTTCCTAGAGGGCAAGAACCATCAGGTAAAAAGTAACAGTAGAAATAGCAGCAAGTAGTCCATCACAGAAAAGCCAAAGTCTATGAGCGTCAACAACTGACACGAACCCATAGCAAAATCAGACAAGTTTAAGCAAGACAACTACCTCAAACTCAGAGGTGGAAACAACCAGCCGCAGGAACCAGCAGCACCAGAAGCCCAAGACTGTCAGCTAAACCTGCTACAGCTCTGATCCTGAGGCATTCAAAAGAAGAACAGCTCAGAAGCAAGTCACAAGTAGTACAAGAGTAAAAGCAGACTACACAAATCTCAAAGTAAAGGAGAATGAAAGAAAGTGACTGCAACAAAACGGTCAGCAGCGTAAAGGTGAGCAACAGTAAAACTAGCCTAGCAAGAAATGCTAAACACTTTATCAAGATGGAATAAGCACCAGCACCAGAAATTCAATCTTTCATTAATAACTACTATGTCGAGGGAGAAACTCCAACGCGCACAGTTCATCTGCGTATAAAAACACTATGCCGAGGGAGGACCCCAACGCGCACAGTTCATCTGAGTATAAAAACACTATGCCGAGGGAGGACCCCAACGCGCACAGTTCATCTGGATATAAAAACACCATGCCGAGGGAGGACACCAACGCGCATAGTTCATCTGAATTTCCTTAGTTACATAATTATACAAGTGGGATTCATTTATTTTTAATCATCATCATAAACTCAAGGGATAACCCTCCAAGTGGACTGCACATGAGTATTTCAAGGTACAACAAGTGATATTTAATAAGAAAAACGATCAAGACGACTCAATTTTAAACAGCATGACAACAAATTTGGTTACCAATTCAATGGACTAGACTTTTGGGTTTAAGGCTTAAGGGACAACAAGTCACCATTCCGGAAATAGAGGGGGGGGGGGGAACAAGATAGGATTTCTGGACAAGTATCTCAACAGTCAAAATATGATAAACTCAACAGGTGTTGAAAAAAAGGGCAAATTTAGAATCAAGAACCTGAGGGAGAGCAAGAACACTACTTGCCTCGAATTACCGGAAAATCTCCCCAAATCTCCACACGTCGCGATAGGAGCCGAAATCTGGACGAAAAAATGTCTGAAATAACGGTTAGGGCCGAAAACCCTAGCAAGAAAAACTCGAGAAACGGAGAAGAAATTACCACGAGGGCGCAGCTCTCGACGAGAGCCTTCCAGATCTACGATCGGTTGGAAAAACCGAGCACCGGAGCTCCGTCGGTGGTCACCGGAAGAGGCACGGACGGCAAACTTCTCCTCACACGCCGCTCTGGTACGGAAGGCAGGAGAAATCTAGGTCGGCTTAAAGATAAGAAGAAGAAGCAGAGTATAAATACTCCACAGCGGAAAGGACCGGGTTCAACTACACCGGCCCGGCAGTGTCGACACACTACAGAACAGCGGTGTCGACACCAGTCGGCAGTGTCGACACAGCTGTGTCGACACCCGACAGCCAGCGGTGTCGACACACTGTGTCGACACCAGTCGGCAGTGTCGACACAGCTGTGTCGACACCCGACAGCCATCGGTGTCGACACAACTGTGTCGACACCAGACGGCTCCGCTCGACGCTCGCCAACCTCCAGTCAACGCCCGGAGAATCTGCCACCCGTCGAGCTCCGCTCGACGATCCCCGCTCGACGACCGTCGAACTCCAAGCAGCAACCAGAAAGGAAAAACTATCGTCGAGCGGAGCTCGACGATCGTTGAACCCAGACAACGACCAAAAGACTTAAGCGATCGTCGAGCTCCGCTCGACGATCGTCGAACCTAGGCAACACCAGAAAGAAAAGGGCGATCGTCGAACCCAGACCATGCCAGAAGGGATCGAGCTCCACTCGACGATCGTCGAACCCATACAGCGCCAGAAAATAACAAGAAATTAAATAACACACAATGAGCTTGGTTCGACGAAACAGGACGAGCAAGACTAATATCGATCAGTTAAATTTTCCAAATGTAAAATTTCCATTACTGCCAAAGATTCAAGAATTCAGCCGACTGAATCAAAAAGATGCGGAACCGCACTATCGGCGACGCGCCATCAACTGCACGCTAAAGTAACGCCCTTTACGTCATTATGACGTCAACAAGAGGAGTAAGATAATGCCGAAAAAAACAGGGGCGTTACAACTTTTCTCCCTAAGAACTAGTTTACCCTTGTTAATCCATCCCCGAATTGGCCTCATGCCTAACCCTAGCTAATCCAACCCTAGATTTCCCTCAAACCTTCCCTAGATTTAACAAAAACCTAGTCTCCAAAATTGAGACGAATTTCTCCCTTATGCCTACTCCTAGATCTAGTCGCCACACACGCGGCGATTTCTCACACGTGATACAAGATATTCAAAATATGCTCAAATCAAAAGGAGAATATAAAATAGATAGATAAAACTTATGTAGAAATACTACCCAATATTTATGCTGAAGGAAGACGTAGAAGAGCCGCTCAAAATGATCGTCGTAGAACGTGAGCCCTTCGCTTGAATAATCTTGATTTTACCTCAGTCTTCTTTTGAATCGTTGTCGTTGAGTATTGGGAATCGTGGAGCCTCTTGAGGCGGCTGGCGCGACCCTCTCTTGGATAATATTTTGTGATGGAATGAGATCAGATACGAATCCAGAGAGAATACCTAAGAAGCCCCGATACGGATACATGAATCGGATACGATACGAATCCGATACGCCCACACAAAATTTTTGAAGAATCTGAAATCCGATAGGATCCGATACGATTTTAATATTTTTTAAAAAATTATATGCCTTAAAACTTATAAAAATGTCAAAAAAAATTACAAATCATATATAATGACTTGATCACGTGAAAATTAAAAGTCAAATAATATATCCTTACAAAACTTGATATAAAATATTATTCACTCAAAGTGCTTATATATCATCATTGATCATTCTCATCAATAATATCAGTGAATAACATAACCTCCATATCTGGTTCATCAGGGGAGAGATCTGCAACTTGAAGTACACCGATACCCTGTAACAGCCCGATTTTTATCAGCAGGCCAATTTTCGGGTGACACGGCCTGGGACACGGGCGTGTCCTGCGTGCGTCGAGTGTCGAGCGGAACAGTCGACGAATGGTCAACAAAATTTGGTCGACTCTGGACACGGCCTGCGACACGGGCGTGTCACAGGGCGTGTCAGCGCGTTCGACGAAAGTTGCTCGTCGAGTGTCGAGATGCGGTCGACGTTTGTCGAGTGAAGTGAACACGGCCTGTGACACGGCCTTGTCACAGGGCGTGTCCCTTAGGTTCGACGAACTCAGCCCGACGATTTTGAGCTGGGGCGTGTCGAGTGCCGTGTATGGGCACACGGCCTGGGACACGGGCGTGTCACAGGCCGTGTGAGTCTCGGGTGATTTTGGGATTTTTTCAGCCTGATCAACACGGCCACAGATACGGGCGTGTCTGAAGGCGTGTTGGGTGACACGGCCCATGACACGGGCGTGTCTCATGGGCGTGTCACTGGTTTGGATAAGTCGGTTGAACACCGCTTGAGGCACGCGGCCTGGGACACGGGCGTGTCACAGGCCGTGTCAGGCAAAAATCAGATTTTCTGGCAAATTTGTGGCCGTCCATTCCTTCAGCTGGGATCCAAGGGCTGAGCTTCTTTCCTATTTCCTTAAGGCCGAAAACTGAGAACATATTCTCATTTGATTAGTGCCTTCATCTTTCTACAAGTTAGAGAGAGAAAGGGAGAGGAAGAAGGAAGAAGGAGAAGGGCTGCTGCTGGTGGAGCTTGAGAGTGTCAAGCTGCGATCCGAGGCCGACGTTGCAGAGGAAAAGCTCTTGTGAGTCGTTCAAGCCAGCTTAGAGCTCATGACACCAAAGAGAGCTTCAAGGATAATGACTTTTCTTCCTAGCCACGTGAAGGCTTCCTTTTGGCATATGTTTGTGATTCCCCCACCAAGAGGTGGCTGTTTTTGGGAGTCTTTGGGTGGATTCATGAAATCCCCTTTTATTGGCATATAGATCCGGAAATGGAGTACGGAATAGACATGCTGTGTGAAGCCCATCGGGACAGGTTGGTCTGGATTGGTGATGTTGCATACGAATCGGAGAAGACTCCGTGATAAATGTGTAGTTTAAGGAGTCAACGGGTTATGTCTGTGAAGAGTAGTAGCAGGAAGTACTTGAGTGGTAGTTCAGGAAAATATCCGTGTTATGCTTGTGCTATTGGGTCGTACCTGTGAATGAGTAACAGGAAGTACTGGTGTGACCAAGAAAAACCCTTTGTGATGCTTGATGTCGTAGGGTGTCCACCTGTGAAGAGAGTAACAGGAAGTACTGGCGTGCCCAGGAAAGACTCCTGACATTTGTGATATTGCGGTGTCGTACCTGTGAACGAGTAACATGAAGTACTGGGGTGCCCAGGAAAGACCCGCTGATATTGTGAGATGAATGAGTGTAGAGAAATACCCAGGCTGAATGCCAAGAACATGATTGGTGAGACCGACCCACGCCTTTGATTAAGCCGTGAGTACGCCGTACTCGGTGAAGGCAAGGCGATTTGAGCAACGGGGGGTAGAGGATTCGACCTGCGTTATGTCCGTCCGACGTGGACCAGAAGGTGTGTACTGTTGGAGCGCATAACAAGTCTTAGGCCTGCGCGCTATGACACAATGGGGGGCTACGGGCCATCCCGGTGTAGTAAGACTAAAACTCCGGCTGCACGCCATGAAGTAAATGCTCAAGAGAATTACCGTTGGGTTGTGACCCTGATACGGTGGTGGGCAAGTGCTTTGCCAGAACACCAAGAATGTGCCCTGAGTGCACGGACCGTTGGGCCGGGTGGCGAACGGTTGTGATGGTATGTGTGCGTGCGTGAAAGCACATTATATGAGATATATTGCCATGATTGTGAGATGATATGCGTGCAGGGAAGATTACCGCTGCCCCGAGAAAAGGGGT
Organism: Platanthera guangdongensis; assembly: GCA_039583875.1. Taxonomy (NCBI): domain Eukaryota; kingdom Viridiplantae; phylum Streptophyta; class Magnoliopsida; order Asparagales; family Orchidaceae; genus Platanthera; species Platanthera guangdongensis. Next base: position 131,787,866 of record CM077156.1, read on the forward strand.
AGGGTCGTTATAATTTGGTCAGCTGAACGCTGACCGTTGCTTCTGTTTACCACCGTTGGGTGGATTGTCCCTGTACAGGTGCTGGAGAGCCAAGCGGGACACATAAAGGTTGAGGTCCCTGATGCTGCTGCTGCTACTGCTAGCCCTCGAAGGCTATTTGGACATGCTTGTTGTGTTTTCTTTTATTGTGGCCGGCCTGCGCGCCAATGTTGGGGCCACTGTTTGAAAGCCTTGTTAGGCCATAAGGCCAATGATGTTTACATGTTGTAAGACATTCCTATATGCTATAAAATATGATGTTTTATTGGTTGGACATTCAAGAGAGGAGTTCAAGTGGTGTATAGGCTTCCGCTAGAATGCTTTGTGTTAGGTGCGCTGCGTTACTCTGATATCACTCCGTAGCTTCATCGTCTGTTTTGTGGTATATGCTGTGGGGCCCCGGCCGGACCTTCTAGTATATAGTATATGAACGGATGGGGTTGTTATATTTTTGGTATCAGATGTCTTGGTCTTTCCCTCTCGAAGTCGTGGTCGACTTCTTTTGTGGGGTGGCGAGCACGTGTTTGTGCAAACCACAAGTATCCGATTGAACTCCTGAATGTCCATGATAGGAATGCACAATTGTGTGTTTGAGGAACCTGCGTGTTCCTATTTTGTGTTGTTTGCTTGTGTAAGGCCGCTAATGTGTGTGTCTTGTCCACCTTTAGGTGACACGGAGTGGCGTTGGGCAGTCTGAGCCCCAGCATTCTGATGAAAGTACGGCACCAGCCGCGGTGCCTACACCTCCACCGTCTGCGGAACATGTGCGTTTAGTTGCTGAGGCTTTATTTACCATGATCCAAGGACAGCCACTTGGGCAGGAGCAACCGGCTGTGAGGCCAGAACAGGTGGCGGCAAGGCCTGAACCTGTAGTGGATGTGGCTCCTCGAGCGGCTGAGAAGCAGCTGACGCGGTTTATGAGTTTCCATCCGCCTACGTTTTCGGGAGCGGGAACTCCCACGCAGGCTGAGGATTGGTTATCGCGCGTCAAGCGAGTCATGACGGCGATTGGATCGGCGGAACATCAGAAAGTCACCTTAGCTACCTTCTTGCTTGAAGGAGAAGCTAGATTGTGGTGGGATGAGATGGAGTTGCATCACTTGGCGGGTCGTCTCTTAACACAAGTATCGATGGAATAATTCTCACGACTCTTCCTAGCGAAGCACCTTCCTGCGACGCAACGGATTGCCATGGAGAATGAATTCCAAAGGCTGACCCAAGGTGATGACAGTGTTGACGCGTACCTGCATGAGTTTACTCGCTTAGGGCGGTATGCGGGTTCTATTTTTGCGGATGAGCAGAGAAAGACCAATCGGTTCTATGAAGGACTGAGGGACGAGTTGAGGTTCCTGGTGTCTAGTTCTGTGAACCAAGGCTTCCAGGCGTTGGTTGACACTGCGAGTGCGCTGGAAAAGGATATGAAGAGGGTGCAGGGGAAGAGAGATTTGACTGTGACGCAACCGGAGTGGAAGGTGCCCCGATCTGGAAAACCATTTTATAAGAAGAAATGTGGCAAGAAGTCCAAGACAAGTGGACAAGCTCCTTCATCAGTTGCATCGGGAGCAACGTTGGGGGCTACTTCAAAGCCGGATACTCGTATATGCTATAATTGTGGCCGGGTGGGGCATATTGCTCGAGATTGTCTGGTGCCTCCAAAGAGTGAAAAGAAGGCGGGAGCGTCTTATGCGGAAAAAGGAAAGGCGGTGGTGGATTCCTCTGCCTCTCAGGCGCAATCCCGGGTCTACAATTTTGGCCTGCAGGAGGCCATCAAGCAGAGTGACGTTGTCACAGGTATGAGTTTAGTTTTGCATATGTTATTGCTTGTATGCTTTGCTTAGTGCATATGTGTTTGCGGTTTGTGTGTGTGACATGATTGTCACAGGCTTTGTGATGATTCGGGACACGCTGACGCGATCACTGTTTGATACGGGTGCGTCGCATTCTTTTCTGTCTAGCGAGTTTATAACGCGTCTTGGGATACCTAGTCGTGCAAAGACAGATAGCGTCAGAGTGATGTTGCCGAATGGCTGTTGGATGCTTGCGGATCAAGCTTGCGATGTGGCAGTCCAAATAGGAAGTCGGGATTTCAGGTTGACTGCTTCTGTATTGCCGATATCGGAATTTGACGTGATTTTGGGTATGGATTGGCTTGCGGAGCAGCATGCCTTGATTGATTGCCAGTCCAAAAAAATCACATTGGACCAGAATACCGAACAGGAGACAAAGTTCACGGGTATGCGAGGAGTCGGCGGGACGTTGATGTCTGCACTTCAGGTAGTCAAGGCTGTTCGGAAGGGTGCGGAATGTTACTTCGCACTGATTCAGGCTGTTGAGCCTAAGGCCAGTGTGTGCGAGGTTCCGATTGTGGCGGAATTTACAGATGTGTTTCCCATGGTTCTCCCTGGGCTACCACCCCAGCGGGAGATTGACTTCACGATCGAGTTGGTGCCAGGTGCGAAACCTGTGGCCCGCTCGCCATATCGCGTCGCGCCAAAAGAGATGGCTGAGTTGAAGGTCCAATTACAAGACTTGCTGGAGCAAGGTTATATACGCCCAAGTATGTCACCTTGGAGCGCGCCTGTGCTTTTTGTAAAGAAGAAAGATGGTGGGTTGCGGTTATGTATTGATTACCGTGAACTGAATAAACTGACCGAGAAGAATAAATATCTGATACCCCGGATTGATGAGTTATTCGATCAGCTGGTGGGCTCGACCGTCTATTCGAAGTTGGACCTGAAGTCTGGTTATTACAAGTTGAGAATTCGGGAAGGTGACATTCCCAAAACCGCATTTGGAACGCGTTACGGACACTATGAGTTCACAGTCATGCCATTTGGACTGTGCAATGCGCCCTCAGTGTTTATGGATTTGATGCACCGCACGTTCCGAGAGTACCTGGATCTGTTTGTGATCGTGTTCATTGATGATATCCTTGTGTACTCGAAGTCAGAAGCTGAGCATGAGACTCACTTGCGGTTGGTGTTAAATACGTTGAGGCAAAAGCAGCTCTATGCCAAGTTCTCGAAGTGCGAGTTTTGGCTATCGTCGGTGACTTTTCTGGGCCATGTGGTGAGTGGCGCGGGCATTGCAGTGGATCCAGCGAAGATAAGGGCCATACAATAGTGGCCAATGTTGTCTTCCGTGGCCGAGGTCAGGAGTTTCCTTGGACTTGCGGGCTACTATCGAAGATTTGTTGAAAACTTCTCGCGGATTGCTTTGCCGCGAACCACGCTGACGCGAAAAGATCAGAAGTTCGTTTGGACATCAGAGGGCGCACGAGCTTTTGAAGAGCTGAAGGTTCGGTTGACCACGGCGCCGGTGTTGTCTTTGCCAAGTGGGACCGAAGGATTTGTTATTTATAGTGATGCCTCAGGGAGCGGCTTAGGCTGCGTTCTTCTGCAAAATGGAAAGGTAATTGCTTATGGCTCACGCCAGCTGAAAGTGCATGAGCGAAATTATCCCGTCCATGACTTGGAATTAGCGGCGGTGATTTTTGCACTCAAGTTGTGGCGACACTACCTTTATGGAGTCAAAGTGGAGATCTATACAGATCACAGGAGCCTAAAGTACCTATTGGAGCAGAAAGACTTGAACATGCGACAACGAAGGTGGTTGAAGTTCCTTGGAGACTACACTTTTGAGATCCACTATACTTCCGGGAAGGGGAATGTTGTCGCGGATGCCTTGAGTCGGAGAGTTCCGGCTAGAGCGAATTGGTTACAAAGGCATGATGAACGTCTTATACAGGAACTGGAAGCGTTAGAGATATATTGTGTTGACAAAAATGCCACTGTCAATGCATGTTTGAACTGGACGGAGGTGCAATGTGACCTTGCGGACCGAGTTCGACGGGCAATGGAGTTGGATGAAGATCTCTTACGCTATGTTCACGAAGGGCCGGGAGGAAAATTCTCCTGGAATAACGGTCTTTTGCGAAAAGAGGGCCGTTTGTGTGTCCCGAATGTGGGTAAATTGAGGGAAGAACTGATGTATGAAACACATTATACAAAGTATTCCATTCACCCCGGGAGCACAAAAATGTTCAATGATATGAAAAAACTATTCTGGTGGCCAAGGCTCAAGAGAGATGTTGCCCTCTTATGTGGCCAAATGCCAAACATGTGCGATGGTGAAGACGGAATGCCAAAAGCCGGGCGGTTATTTGAAGTCGCTGTCGATCCCAGAATGGAAATTTGACGATATTTCCATGGATTTTGTGCACGGATTGCCGAGATCGCAGCGAGGAAATGATTCCATTTGGGTGATTGTTGACCGGCTAACTAAAGTGACACATTTTCTCCCGAACAGGCGGGATGATTCAGTCGAAAGTTTGGCAAAGTTATATGTTGACCAGATTGTACGACTTCACGGTGTTCCTCGTAGTATCGTAAGTGATCGAGATGGACGATTCACGTCAAATGATTGGAGGCTAGTTCACCGACTGTTGGGCACGAAGTTGACTTTCAGTACGACCTTTCATCCCCAAACGGATGGCCAAACTGAACGTACCAACAGAACGATGGAGGACATGCTCCGAATGTGCGCCCTCGACTTCGGAAAGAGATGGGAAGATCATCTCTATATGGTGGATTTTGCGTATAATAACAGCTACCAGGCGAGCATTGAGATGACACCATATGAAGCGCTATATGGAAGGAAGTGTCGTACTCCCTTGGCTTGGGTAGAAGCGGGCGAAGCTCGAATTTATAAACCAAATGAAGTTGATGAAGCAAACTCAACCATACGAATTATTCGAGAGAAGCTACTTATTGCTCAAGATCGACAAGCTAAGTACTACAACGCCAAACACCGAAACGTGGAATTTGCGGTTGGCGATTGGGTCTACTTGAAGATCAAACCCTTCAAAGGTGTCTCCAGGATTCGACGTTTGAAAAAGTTGAGTCCATGATATTTGGATCCCTTTGAAGTGGTGGAGCGCGTCGGAGAAGCGGCTTATCGGCTAGCTCTGTCGGCAGACTTGGGTGGATTACATGATGTATTTCACATCTCGGTGCTTCGGAAGGCCGTTAAAGATCCAGCTCAAGTGATCGTGGATGATCGTGTGCCGGTGGAGTATGGGCTAACAACGAGAGTTAGACCCATTCAGATCGAGGATCGAGCCGAGAAACAGTTGCGGAACAAAACAGTCGGCATGGTGAAAGTCCGGTGGGACAACTGCGGCCGTGAGGAACTGACATGGGAGCGAGAGCAAACCATGCGAGAAGAGTTTCCCGAGCTGTTTCTGTAATCCGTGGAGAGCATGTTGTTGTAACATAAAAATTTTACTGTTATAACTATTTGGTTGCTGATTGCTGGTTGCCTTCCTGTGCCTTAATTTCGAGGACGAAATTTTTTGTAGGAGGGGAGGGTTGTAACAACCCGATTTTTATCAGCAGACCAATTTTCGGGTGACACGGCCTGGGACACGGGCGTGTCCCAGGGCGTGTCCTGCGTGCGTCGAGTGTCGAGCGGAACAGTCGACGAATGGTCGACAAAATTTGGTCGACTCTGGACACGGCCTGCGACACGGGCGTGTCATCGCGTTCGAAGAAAGTTGCTCGTCGAGTGTCGAGATGTGGTCGATGTTTGTCGAGTGAAGTGAACACGGCCTGTGACACGGCCGTGTCACAGGGCGTGTCCCTTAGGTTCGACGAACTCAGCCCGACGATTTTGAGCTGGGGCGTGTCGAGTGCCGTGTATGGGCACACGACCTGGGACACGGGCGTGTCACAGGCCGTGTGAGTCTCGGGTGATTTTGGGATTTTTTCAGCCTGATCAACACGGCCACAGACACGGGCGTGTCTGAATGCGTGTTGGGTGACACGGCCCATGACACGGGCGTGTCTCATGGGCGTGTCACTGGTTTGGATAAGTCGGTTGAACACCGCTTGAGGCACACGGCCTGGGACACGGGCGTGTTACAGGCCGTGTCAGACAAAAATCAGGTTTTCTGGCAAATTTGTGGTCGTCCATTCCTTCAGCTGGGATCCAAGGGCTGAGCTCCTTTCCTATTTCCTTAAGGCCGAAAACTGAGTACATATTCTCATTTGATTAGTGCCTTCATCTTTCTACAAGTTAGAGAGAGAAAGGGAGAGGAAGAAGGAAGAAGGAGAAGAGCTGCTGCTAGTGGAGCTTGAGAGTGTCAAGCTGCGATCCGAGGCCGACGTTGCGGAGGAAAAGCTCTTGTGAGTCGTTCAAGCCAGCTTAGAGCTCATGACACCAAAGAGGGCTGCAAGGGTAACGACTTTTCTTCCTACCCACGTGAAGGCTTCCTTTTGGCATATGTTTGTGATTCCCCCACCAAGAGGTGGCTGTTTTTGGGAGTCTTTGGGTGGATTCATGAAATCCCCTTGTATTAGCATATAGATCCGGAAATGGAGTACGGAATAGACATGCTGTGTGAAGCCCATTTGGACAGGTTGATCTGGATTGGTGATGTTGCATACGAATCGGAGAAGACTCCGTGATAAACGTGTAGTTTAAAGAGTCAACAAGTTATGCCTGTGAAGAGTAGTAGCATGAAGTACTGGAGTGGTAGTCCAGGAAAATATCCGTGTTATGCTTGTGCTATTGAGTCGTACCTGTGAATGAGTAACAGGAAGTACTAGTGTGACCAGGAAAGACCCTTTGTGATGCTTGATGTCGTAGAGTGTCCACCTGTGAAGAGAGTAACAGGAAGTACTGGCGTGCCCAGGAAAGACCCCTGACATTTGTGATATTGCGGTGTCGTACCTGTGAACGAGTAACAGGAAGTACTGGGGTGCCCAGGAAAGACCCGCTGATATTGTGAGATGAATGAGTGTAGAGAAATACGCAGGCTGAATGCCAAGAACAAGATTGGTGAGACCGACCCGCGCCTTTGATTAAGCCGTGAGTACGCCGTACTCGGTGAAGGCAAGACGATTTGAGCAACGGGGGGTGGAGGATCCGACCTGCGTTATGTCCGTCCGACGTGGACCAAAAGGTGTGGTCTGTTGGAGCACATAGCAAGAGTCTTAGGCCTGCGCGCCATGACACAATGGGGGGCTACGGGCCATCCCGGTGTAGTAAGACTAAAACTCCGGCTGCACGCCATGGAGTAAATGCTCAAGAGAATTACCGTTGGGTTGTGACCCTGATACGGTGGTGGGCAAGTGCTTTGCCAGAACACCAAGAATGTGCCCTGAGTGCACGGACCGTTGGGCCGGGTGGCGAACGGTTGTGATGACATGTCTGCGTGAAAGCACATTACATGAGATATATTGCCATGCTTGTGAGATGATATGCCTGCAGGGAAGATTACCGCTGCCCCGAGAAAAGGGGTAGGGTCGTTATAATTTGGTCAGCTGAACGCTGACCGTTGCTTCTGTTTACCACCGTTGGGTGGATTGTCCCTGTACAGGTGCTGGAGAGCCAAGCGGGACGCATAAAGGTTGAGGTCCCTGCTGCTGCTACTACTGCTAGCCCTCGAAGGCTATTTGGACATGCTTGTTGTGTTTTCTTTTATTGTGGCCGGCCTGTGCGCCAATGTTGGGGCCACTGTTTGAAAGCCTTGTTAGGCCATAAAGCCAATGATGTTTACATGTTGTAAAACATTCCTATATGCTATAAAATATGGTGTTTTATTGGTTGGACATTCAAGAGAGGAGTTCAAGTGGTGTATAGGCTTCCGCTAGAATGCTTTGTGTTAGGTGCGCTGTGTTACTCTGATATCACTCCGTAGCTTCATCGTCTGTTTTGTGGTATATGCTGTGGGGCCCCGACCGGACCTTCTAGTATATAGTATATGAACGGATGGGGTTGTTACATACCCGATAGAGAATTCCATTCATCTCCACCAATGTCTCACATCTGATTTGAACCAGTTCGATATTCTTCACTTTTTCTAGATAATAAACGAAGATTTGTGTGCACATACACAAGATCTTCAGCTCATTTAAGATGGAGCTTGTTCCTTCTAATTGAATGTATAAATGAGTAAGTACTCCAATTTCTTTCGCAACAAGAAGATGAACATGGCTGCCCAAGAAGTCTTAAGTGCTATAGTTTGTAGCTCTGGTGTTGCGTTCTCATATGTTATCCACCAAATCTTAGGGTCCATTGTGCCTCTATCTGATAAGCTGTCAATATCATTGAATGGACTCAAATTACTTGTAAAGTATATATAACAAAAAAGATGAGATATTTTTTTTTAAAAAAAATTAAAATACATAAGATAAGTGCAAGTGCAGGAGCCAAAGACGAAGAGGGAAGGAGGTCGGCGGGATCAAGTGCTAGAGCGGGAGAGTCCTCAACAGAAGGAGCTTTGCGGGATCGAGTGCCGGATCCCTCGACGGGATCAAGGACAGGAGCCCTAGACGGGATCTAGTGCAGGAGCCCTCTACGGGATAAAGAGCAGGAGCCCTCGACGATGGCAGGAGCCCTTGACGATAGCAGGACCGATGGCTGCGGGAGCTCTGGGAATCGAAGGAAAGAACTCTCAGCAGGTAAGGGAGGACAACGTAAATTGAGATTTCGAAGATATATGTTTACGCTGATACGTATCGAATCAAATCGGTGCGAATCGGGACCAAATCACACCATATCCGTATCCGATACGTATCAGACACGGACTCGAGGCTGGTTTTTGCGTATCGGGGCTTTCTAGGAGAATACATTGTTTTTATACTTCTCTGGGAGCTATCACCGACAGTAGTGGCTATCGTCGGGCAGTTGCGTCAAAATATGAGTCCCTGCTCCAATTTTCTTCCTTTGAACAATAAAGCTTTCCTTATTTAGGTTTGCGCTAGAGCTGGGTGATAGCGAGGTATCATTCAGTGGTAGTAAAATTAAATTTGGCGCTTCAATCATCGTTCAATCCGCATGACAATGCGATGCTGCTATGATAGGACTGTCGCTAGGTGGTAGGTTTTACCGTCGGGCAATAGGTCTTACTGCTGGGCGGTATCGAATTGGAATTGCCTGCTTGTCTTCCCTTCAAAACGTGTTGAGACGCGATGTTGCCATAAAAAGAGATCCAAGCTATCGCTGGGCAATAGCGATTTTCACCGGTAATATCATCGTTCTTGCGTTATTTATGGCAACACCCAATATCGACAAGCCTCTAATTGGAAGTCATTGTACGTCGAATGCTATCACCAGGCTGTTGTGGCTACCGTTGGCAGTAGGTTGCAAAATTGGCTTTTGATTCATCGTTTAAGCTTGATACTTACGGTGGATTCCAATGCTTGTATCATAGGAGATTCCTAAACATGCGCACTGCGAAAACACTTACAAATATCGATCAAATACATACAATGATTTGTTATTCTCAAACCAAGGGTGTGTCGAATGGGATGTGTTGACACATACTCTAACACTCATTACCCATATATAAAGAAGGATTCACTAATGATTGAAATTACTTAAATGCCTCTCGAACAGAAAAATTATATAAGACAATATTAATGAGAGGATATGGACTCTAACAGATAGGTGGCTCTAATTCTTTACTGATTGTGCAAAATGACGACTGCTATCGTATTGGTATCAACACTCATCTCTTTAAAGTTGACCATGTCCTCAAGAAAAAGTCTGGGAGTCATCCTCAAGCTCAGGAGCGTAAAAGTCCACATGGGTAATTTCTCCGTCCTCAGTTTCGAGTAGCATTTGCAATATTTTATTTGGACATAGGGGGTGAGTAAGGTTGCATACAACAAAAATAGAGGCCATATCGCTAGAGTGCTAAAAAGTCTTGGTATGACAAGTGATGTGGTGGGGGGTTCTGCTTGGGTTAATGGTAAAGGGGGCGCTGGCAGTGCTAGGGTGTAGGGTTTCCCCTTGAAAACTCTCTCACGTCTCCACAATCTACCGCACGCCTCCCTCTAAAAGCAACTTTCTCTAGCCAAACCCGGATCCTATAATAGAAGTGGCCCAACACCTCCTCCCTTAGCTGCCTACAAACCCCCTGCCATCCAGTCTACTCTTCCAAACTGCGACAAACACTTCCCCCACCATTGTATCCCTTCTAGTTCACCCTCCAACTAGACCGACCATTCCCCTTCCATCCACCACCCTGCACGACCACCCCAGCCTTCTTTCCCCATTGTCGAGCACCTCTGATGGCCTCCCTAGTTGGCAGCCACCATCCTATAGCCCTCTACCGCCAATCGCTACAAAAAATATCCCTCTTTCCCTCTATCTCTGATTCTCTGGTTATAACCACTACACATTCTTAATAGTTCATCATCATCCTATTTGCTTCGCCTCCACCACACACGACTGTTGCTCCATTCAGGTTTGATACCAATGTCTATTCACGATTATGTGAGCTTTAGCACATGTATTCACATCATTTTTTTTGGATTATATTTATTATTAGTATATTGTTTACTTGTTTGCACCCATTTTGACTGTGAATTGATGCTGTGATGGTGGTTTCACCTTTCATTTATGCTATCGTGCTTTCATTAGTATTTGACAAACTCTATTTGTTCACGAAAATCTCAAACAAGAAAGTGATTCGAATCATATACTTTGATAACCCGAATTCGTTAATCCTATCCAAAACATATTGCTATTTGTAGCTCAAATTATTGTTATTTAGTAGCAAAAGTTTTTTTCCACTCGTTTGCGTTGCCATTTTTTGTTGTAGTATGTAACCCAAGAGCCAATCAATGAATTAGTGTCACTATCAAGTATCAACATTATGGTCGTACATGACGAATGTACTGGAATAAGAAAATTGAGTCAGGTTTTAATTAAATAAAATCAATTTCCCGAAATATAAATAACGACCAATTATATATTGTTTTTGCTTTGAACTGAAGAGAAAATTTAGTTATTGAATTGAAAAGGCACAGTACTAAATGGCCATGACTCTTTTTTGAAACTTTCGTTCTCAGCGTGCATAAAATAAGCACTTTTCGAAACTATTCTTTCGTGGGTCATTTTTCTGACAACTATTTCTAGAGGGAACTTCCAGAGCAATGGAGAATGTAAGATAAAACTCTTGAGAGAGACGAAGCTAATTTTTTGTATCAAGAAACACCGATCTCCTTCCTTTCATGAGACTGTTGGATGTATTGCGTCAGAGTTCCAAACGTTTGTGTGGATATCGATAGAGATGCAAATACCTTCATCTTCGAGTATCCTGTCATGCAAAAATGTGGTCCTGAAGAACCTTGGAAAAACATTAGACAATAAAGGAAAACAAGTTTCTACTTCAAGCAACAAACTAGTGAAACTACTTCAAGAAATTCGGATATTACATGCAACAAACTAGTGAAAATAATTTGGTTTGGGGGGAGCCTTGCAAATCTGCTAAGCCAGAATGTTCTTCCCGTTTTCACTAAAATTGTCATTCGTTGATCGTTGAACATCAATCGTCGAGTGTGCAACGTTGAAGGGGTTATACGATATTTGAACTATTTATGAAATCGTTAAGCAACTGGACGATTGTTGACCATCAATTGTTGACCATCAATTGTTGAACGATAGTTTTGATCATCGAGCAGCTTATGCCATCTCTAAGCGATTTATGAAGTTGTGGAGTAGTTTGACGATTGTCGACCATCGTCGAGTGGTATTATTAATTGTCAAACATCTCATTTAAGTGCCGATCTTCTAGCAGCCTCCTTGTTCGTCGACCATCGATCATCCATCAACCTTACGATTATTGTCCACTGCCAGGGGCACTGTCCCTTGGACCCTGCCAGGGGCGATGCCCCTTGGAAACCAATGCTTTGTTCTTTCATAGCATTTTTTAAATCTATTTTTTATAGCATATAAATTTGTGCAATTTGCTGAATTATTTCATGAGTTGAATTAGATATATGCATGTTTAATAATCAGTCATCTTCATGAAATTCCTAAAATAAATATTAAGCGTGATTAAATGTCTTTCAACGCATGATGCTCATCAAAGCCTTAATCGATAAAGTACGGGCCTGCCAAAACTAGGTGCACAATCTGTCTTGGTGAGATGTGATCAAATAACATTCAATTACTAATCATTTTGTTAATCTAACTAGGCATCTGATTGAGTGCTTAAGGGCCATAGAGTTGAGAAATTCCTTTAGATGGAATTGACAAGTATTCTCTACCTAAACCAGGTATCTCAATAAGATTCTATAAGACTAAACCTAGTTAGGTTAACAAAATGTAAACCCTACGCTACAAGAGTTGTGTGATACACAATTGATAAGTATTGTCAACCTAAATAGCCACCTTATAAGTGATTAGCCAAAGCCACTTATGACATGGTGAAATATGGATCTCATCCCATTGGGCATAACTTACTATTAACTTTTCAAATTGATGTTAAGGGCTATTGATTCAAAGAAAATAATGTGAGTAATGTTTAAGAAAAGACATTATTAAATTTTTTTTATTTATTTTAAAACATAGTACTAATTCTTTATATAGTAATTATAGATACTCATGGCAACAGACATACATCACACAATTTCACTATGACTAGTCCTTGAGAAGCACATATTGAATAAGGCTAATATTTTGGAATGATATAGGAATTTGAGGACCGTCTTCAAGCAAGAGCATAAGGTCTATGTTCTATAAGAAAGCGTAAGCTTTATGTCCTACAAGAAAATCCTCTTGTTGCCACTTGGTTATGCACCTCGTGTAGGTAAAGATACTTATAAGAATTATCAAAATGACAGTTGCCTCATGTTGGCTACCATAACATCTTAGTTTTAGAAGCATATGAGAGCATGAATGCTTATGAAATGATTGAGTGCCTTAAAAAATGTTTCATGACCAGGCTCGTTAAGAGAGGTATCACATTTCCAAGACATTATTTCAGTGTAAAATGACACCTTGTAACCCTATAGGAACTCATGCGCTGAAGATGATTGGGTACTCCGAGAACTTTGAAATATTGAGTTTTCCATTGTGCCAAGAGTTGACCATTGCTTTAATTATGCAATTGTTCCCAGAAAATTGAGAGCAATTTGCCATGAATTATAATATGAATGAAATTAACAAACCATTCTCAGAACTGCTAGGTATGTTATGAACTGCCAAAAACAATATGAATAAGACTAACCTAGCCCCATCTTGATGTTACACAAGGGTAAATGAAAGGTCAAGGATTATGTATACACAATAATATGATGTCTAAATTCAGGCGTAAATCTTTTGCATTGAAGCCTATGGAAAGAGTGGCCAAAAAAGGGAGTTGCCACCATTGACAAAAATCTGGACTCTAAAACAAAAATTGTTCAGGTTATCTTGAAAATTTGAAATAGTAGGGAAGTGAGATTTCTACTTCATGTATTTTGTAATAGAAGTCAATTTGTCCACTTCATCTTGGGTATTGAACATCAGATGTAGTTCTCACATTTGTGTAAATGTGTAGGTACTGAGAAAGTGCAAAATTTTAGATAAAAGGCGATGTGGACCCACAAGTTGAAAGTGAAGCAAGAGTTGCGACCATAATTGTAGGAACTTATCATTTATCCTTTCCTGTTGAGGTTCTAATATTGTTAAAAAACTATTATGTATCTGCAATTATTAGAAACATGTTTTCTAATTTTTGCTTAGACATGAATTTTTTTAGCTATAAAGAATAATAGTTCTATTTATATGAATGATATTTATTTATGTAGTGCGCAAATATTCAATGGTCTGTTTTGAAGTTAAATCAACTTATCTATAACAATAATACAAAGAGATTCAAATCGAGTGATTCAAATGTAACATGTTTTAACATTATCGTTTGGGCCATGTAAATGAGAAACATATATCCAAATTTCATAAAGATGGATTTTTGGACTCATTTGATTTTGAACTATGTGAGGCATATGAATTTTATTTGTTAGACAAGATGACTTATAGTTCTTTCACTAGACAAACTGAGAGAGCGATTGATCTTTTGGGTATAATATATTCTGATGTGTACCCATAAGCTCCATGGTTAGAGGTGAGTTTTATTACTTCATAACATTTACTGATGATTTCAGTAGATTTCAATTAATGCATCTTATGAGACATAAGTTTGAGTTCTTTATAAAGTTCAAGGAATTTAAAAATGAAGTACAAAACTAACTTGACATAAGTTTTAAAGACTTCATATCGCTCGAGGTGAAAAATAATTGAGCCAAGAGTTTCATTGCTATGTGAAGGAGTGACATTATATCACAACTCCCTCCACCTAAAACACCATAGTATAATGGTGTATCTGTAAGAGAAGTCGAACGTTGTTGAGCATGGTATGATCCATTATGAATCTTGCATATCTTCTTATTTAATTTGGGGGCATGCTTTAGAGATAACGACTCTCATATTAAACTGTATTCCTTTAAAGTTGTTCAAAAGACGCCATATGAAAGTATAGACTGAGAAGTGTTTTGTGTTGGTATGTGAGCTTGAGTCCGCTACTTGGGGTTTAGTTGGTGTAAGTGGTAGAATATGAGATGAAGGTGCTACTGAAGGTTGCATTCGGCATCAGGGAGTCATTAAAAATATATAAAGGGGAAAATGGCTTGGGACTCATTGTGAGTTAAAAAGAATGGGCTTGAGGTGGGAATAGAACACATTGAATGGGCTAAGAGATGCGTTAGGATGGGAGCACATAGTAAAGTTGGATTATACGGGTGTCAACGATGAAAGAAATGCATGTTGGAGTTGGAGATGACGAGATGTAGAGCAAGGTGCAAGAGGATGAGACAGTGACAAATCGATGGAGGATATAATGATAGCGACATGCAAAGTATGTTGGCAGTAAGGGATCTCACTGAATTCCTGGTGGTAGGGGACGCTGCGCCATGTTGCAGGAGAATTGTTGGGTGCAGTACTAAAGTCTTAGGTGCAGTTTATGATAGCCAAGTTTGGGGAGGAAGGATAGCGGGGTTGCTCGATGGAGTTGAGGAGCAAGGATCTGTTTGTTGGCACGGGACTGAAGTCGGCAATCAAAGTAAGTTGACGGGGTTGTTAGGAAGGAGCTCAAAGAATATGACTATGATGGAGTGGTCGTGATGAATGAGGAAATTGGCGGAGTTAAAAGAAATCAAATGTATCATGAGCTGGGAGGTAGTTGTCGTGGTTGAGGTGATTGGGGACACAATTGTTGTATGAAGCTGTGGATTGATAGGGTGGATGGAACGAGAGGGTCAAAGTTGTGCTGGTTGTGGGTAGAGAGCAATGACGAGTACCGGGCTAGTATTAGGGTTTGGCCGGTTTGCTATAGTGGGCAAGGGTGAGTTGAGAAAGTTTGTGGGTGGGAGATGTGGCCGTAATTGTTGCACAATAAATATTTGATTTTGGACAGGGCAATATCCATGCATCAAAATTAGCATGCATGAAGGTCACGATGAAGTCCATCTTTACAAAGGTATTCATAATGGTTAGAGATCCCCGCAGCTATTAGAATTGACCCGCTGCGAATTAGAAGTCAAACCAATTATTATGAACCAAAAGATAAATATGAACAAAAAAAGGAATACACTTGTGAAACACAAAGGTTATGTTACGGTCCCACCTTCGTCGTGCATGTCGTACTTTCATCTTATTATTATTATGCGTATTTTGATCCTCCGTGTATAAGCACAAGGACTAATTTGACTATTAATACCCGGTGGGGTGCATGTCGTACTTTCATCTTATTATTATTATGTGTATTTTGATCCTCTCTCTAATTCTCTCTCTCTAACTTCCCCCCTTTCTAACTCACGGTTCGCCCGCCTGTGCCCTAACCGCCTCCCAAAAATCGCGAGTCACGCGATTTCCGCATACCCCGCCTCCGCCGATTCGCACGCCGCAGGCCGCCGCCGCCATAGCTCGCCGGAGTTCCTCCTCCCTTGAGGACTTCCCTCCTCTTCCCCGGCGCACACATTCCCAATCACAGGCCCGTAACAACTTGGTATCAGAGGCACCGGTCTCTCACCGGCCGACCGTGAAGCTTCTCCACCACCGCTCCATCCAGACGCCGCCGACTGCCCCGATCCGGGCCGCCACCGCCCTAGCCGCACTATGCCGGCTTCCCTGCACTCGATCCGGCCGGCGTCAGCCCCGCTCCGCCCACTCGGGGCGGATCCGCTCCTTCCGCCGCCGATTCTCCTTGGCTCCTCGCTCAACGGGGGTTCTCTTCTCGCCTCCGCCACCGGCCCCTCTTCCCCGCTCATCCTTCTCGGCTCCTCCATCGACGGAGGCCCCTTGATCGCTTCCTCTACCGTAATACTTCCGCCGTCGGACACTTCTTCCTCCACTCCCTCCAGCACCGACAACCCTCTAATTTCGCCCGACGCGATGGCCAACCATCCCTCCCTCTCGCAAGTTTTCGAGTCTCTCGCCAAGCTCCTCACGGATAACAACAACGCCCTCATTGCCGCCGTCACCACCCAACTAGCGGCTAACCGACCGACCAAATCCGCGACATGCTCCTACAGTGAGGCGCCGATCCCGCCAACCCTGCCGGAATTTTTTCCCCCGCGGCACGAGAACGACGGGGTGCCGCGATACTTGCGGCTGGATTTTCCTATATTCGACGTCCACGAAGACCCTTTATCCTGGCTCTCTCATTGCGAGAGTTCTTCGCCCACCAACGCACCCCTTGGGAAGAGTGGCTCAATATTGCTGTCTTCCACCTACTGGGTCCCGCGCAACTTTGGTTTTCCCATCTGCAACAAGGGAAACCTCTCCTATCTTGGGACGATTTCAAGGTAAACTGCACCCTTTGCTTCGGCCCACCGCTGCACAGCAATCCCTTGGCGGATCTCATTTCCCTCCGACAGATTGGTCCGATCGACGAGTACCTCGAGCAGTTTCAAGTCCACTTGGCTCGCACGACCGCCGTTCTTCTGACACAGCAGGTGCTCTTTTTCACAGCGGGACTTCAGGAGCGTCTCCGCATGGACGTGGAATCTCAGGCACCCGCAAATCTAACCACTGCAATGAGCTTGGATCGCGTCTGCTCTTGGACCGCCCTCATCTACATCGCCAGGACACCGACAGGCCCAGTCGTACTCCGCGCCCTCTGTCCTCGGCCACTGTCAGTCTCCTCGGCCCGAAATGCGACACCGACCGCCCTGCTGCCATTCGCCGACTGTCGCCACAAGAGATGAGTGACCGCCGTGCCAAGGGCTTCTGTTACAACTACGACGAGAAATTCTTTCGGGGACATCGCTGCAAATGCCTCTTCTGGTTGGAGGTAGACGACCCAGCTGCCGAACAGGATGCTGACACTAACACGGGAGACCCGACACCGACAGTCACTATAGACCAAGCTTGAGGGCAAGCTTGTCGTCGGGTAGGGTGGAGATGTTACGGTCCCACCTTCGTCGCACATGTCGTACTTTTATCTTAATATGATTATGCGTATTTTGATCCTCCGTGTCTAAGCCCAAGGAGGGGGCATTTGATTGACTATCAATTCCCGGTGGGGGCATTTGATTGACTATCAATACCCGGTGGGGTGAACCGTGGGGGGGGGGGAGACAAACGAGAAGTAATTTTATTTTGAATCTCTTTTCCTCTCTCTAATTCTCTCTCTCTAATTCTCTCTCTCTCTCTAACTTCCCACCTTTCTAACTCATGGTTCGCCCGCTTTTCCCTAGCCGCCTCTTGAAAATTGCGAGTCACGCGATTTCCGCACAACCCGCCTCTGCCGATTCGCATGCCATATGCCGCCGCCGCCATAGCTCGCCGGAGTTTCTCCTCCTTCCTTGAGGACTTCCCTCCTCTTCCCCGGCGCACACGTTCCGTAATAGATTATAATACAAACTTGAGAGAGTTGTTCTTTCCAAAATATACTCGAGGGTTGGTTCCCTTGTCTAACACTAGGCCGACTCCAAAAACTAAGATGTAGCATGTTCTTCGTAATGCATATATAGGAGTAAGTGTGCATTATATGACAAATTGAAGTATAGACTAATAAATGAATACATAAATGAACCCCTATTATTGTTTGCAGTGGATTCCACTATCCCGAGGTGGCGGCTCCATGTCCTTATCTTGTTGAGGGGGAATTCGTCAGGAATGTAGCAGTGTTAACTTCCCCGCCTTAATGCGGAGTGTTAGTGAAGTGATTTCAACCTACATTATTATATTCTGGTATTCTTTCCTATTGACCTGAGTTCTCTTTCTTCTTCAAAATATACTTTGGCATAACAACCTATAGGTAAGGAATCACTTATCTACTCCAGGGAACAAAATTTTTCTGTCTTATCAGGTGGCTCAACACTTGCCTTAAGGTCAAATCCTAATGGCCTCCTTGTTTCCTTACGTAGATGTAATACGCTCCTGCACTTCACCTAAATTCCAAATGTAGTATATGACAACCTATGAAGCATGAGTACTCCAAAAAATGACCGGTACACGTACTCGACACTTTTATGGGTACTGGTACGACTCGGTACGCCCAGGTACGACAAAATACGTACCCAGTACTTATTCTGTTTTTTGGTACGACCCGGTACTTCCCGGTTCGGCCCAAGACAACTCGGTCCACTGCCCGGTCCAAAAAAATAGCGCTTATTCACGGAGCCTCCTTCTCGCTAGGGCAAATTATCAATCCGGTATCCATCGTCTTCGACCTCGACAAACCTCCGACATTGGGTCTTCCTCCCGACGACGACGGATTTACGAATACCAGTCTCATGTTTTGCCGCCATCGGCTTCTGCGAGCCCTTTCGACCTCGACGGAACTTCAGGGCTCCGTCGTTCTCTGTACCAGAAGCTCGGTCGCCGTCTACCCTCTTCCAGCTGCGCGGCTCCACCATTCCAGGGCTTGTCGCCACTGGCAGGGCGCGTTTCTGTCCCCGACGACCCATCCAGGCCATTTCCCACCGTTTTAGCGGCTCACCGACTGTCCCCTTCACAGGCCGCTCGAACTCGACCTTGGAGTTCCCCTACCACCGCCAGTTACAACAAAACCTTCCCTCCCTCCTACCAGAGGACTGATCAGTCGCTGCCACTCCTTCCATGGTATATGTTAAGAGAAAATTAGAGAAGTCGAGGCTAAGGAGAAAGCTAAAGAGGGATTAGGGTTAGGAAGGAGGAAGAAGGAAAATACTTGGAAATACTCTAGCATGCCTCCATACGACGAGGCCCGGGTATATATATTACTGGGCTAAGAGGGGCTGACCCGGGGTGGTTCAATCCCCCAATTCGCCGAATTAGAGAGTGGGGGCTGAAACGGATGGTTGAGCCCCGTTGCCGTCTGTCTTCGTCTTTCTCCTGTGAGCGTATGCACTCCCAAAGAATTGAGTCATGTTCGGGGGCGTAACATTCCCCTCTCCATCAAGAGTCAACTTGTCCTCAAGGTGATAATCCGGGTAGAGTTCCCGGAACTCCAGCAGATCAACCCATGTATTGTGCGCTTCTGACAAGTGTTTCCATTTGATAAGGAGCTCAGGTCGGTACTCAGCACCCCGTCGCTTCCATTTGAGCATCAGGACTTCCTCGGGTAATGGCCGAAGTTCTCCCGTTACCGTTGCCTCTAGAAGAAAAGGACTGGCCTGTACGGAATCGTCGATCTTTCGTTTCAATACGGACACGTGAAATGTTGGATGAATGCGCGACCCCTCGGGAAGGGCCAAAGTATAAGCAACATGACCTATGCGGCGGAGAATACAAAAGGGTCCATAGTAGCGAGGAGCTAATTTCTGGTTCGCCCGGCGTGCCACCAAGACTTGTCGGTAGGGACGTAGCTTGAGGAAGACCTCATCGCCGACCACGAACTCCCTTTCCTTGCGATGCTTGTCTGCATGGGTCTTCATGCGTTCTTGTGCTGTACAGAGATTCTCACGCAACGTGGCTATAATGCGGTCCTGGTCGCGGAGTGCCCGATCCACAGCGGGCAATGCTTTGCTGCCCGGCTCATAGCTGCTCAAAGAGGGGGGGGGGCAGCCGTATATGACCTCGAACGGGGTCATCTTGCTGGCGGAATGGTAGGAGGTGTTGTAGCAGTATTCGGCCCAGTGTAGCCAACTGGTCCACGTTCGCAGCTCGTCCATCACAAAGCAATGGAGGTTTGTTTCCACCCCTTGAGAACCTCTGTCTGACCATCCGTCTGGGGATGGTTCGCCGTGCTGAAGCGTAGGCTAGTCCCTTGCAATCGGAAGAGCTCCCGCCAAAAATTGCCGACGAACGTCGGATCCCGATCTGAAATGATGGCGCGCGGAATGCCGTGGAGACGAACTATCTCTCGAACAAAGAGATCGGTGAGTGACTCGCCGGTGTAAGGGTGGCTCAAAGCCAAGAAATGACCATTCTTGGAGAGCTTGTCGACCACGACCAGTATAACTGTCTTGCCCTGAGACTTGGGCAATCCGTCGATGAAATCCATGGACACTGTCTCCCAAATGTGGTGTAGGATCTCCAGAGGTGTCAGTAAGCCAGCTGGAGAGGTCGTCTCGTCTTTCTGACGTTGGCATACCTCACATTGCTTCACGAACTGCTGAATGTTGCGTCTTAATCTCGTCCAGAAAACATTAGCCAGTGCTCGCTGAAGGGTACGAAGAATTCCCGCATGTCCACCCGAGGGCGATAAATGGAACTCGTGCAACATGACCGTCTTCCAAGCCGAGTTGGGCGGAATGACCACCCGCCCCTAATAATATAGTCGGTCGTTCTGCAGCTGATAGCCCGACATAGTGGTCTTCCCCTGACGAAGAGCCTCCGCAATGGCTCGCATTGCGGGGTCCCGCATGATCTCCTCCTGAACATCATCTAACGAGTCTAGCAGGGGCCCAAAAATTTGGGTTGTAGTGCTCTCCGGTAGGCGTGATAAGACGTCGACAACCACGTTCTTCTTACCCTGCTGGTAAAGGATCTCATAATCATATCCCAACAACTTCGTCACCCACTTCTGTTGAAGCGGAGTGGAGACCCGCTGATCCAAGAAGTGCTTCAAGCTTTGATGGTCCGTGCGGATTTTGAAATGTTGCCCCAACAAGTACGGTCGCCACAAGGCCACCTCATGGATGATCATCAACATCTCCTTCTCATACGTTGTGAGCCCCAGAGTACGGGGCGCCAACGCCTGCTGTAGAATGCCAGGGGCCGCCCCTATGCATCAACATCGCACCAATGCCTACGCCGGACACGTCCATCTCCAGGATAAACTCCTTGGTGAAATCAGGAAGAGCGAGCACCAGAGTGGTGTCATGACCCCCTTAAGGGCCTGGAAGGCCGCCTCCACCTCAGTAGGCCAGTGGAAGGCATCCTTCTGTAATAGCTGAGTCAACGGTCGAGCGATCTTACCATAGTCTTTGACAAAGCGCCTGTACTATCCCGTAAGCCCCAGGAACCCCCGTAGCACTCGGACCGTGTGTGGGCGGGGCCACGATAACATGCTCTCAGTCTTCTTAGGGTCCGCCTTGACCCCACTATCGGATACCAAATGTCCCAGGTACTCCACCTACTTCTGCCCGAATGAACACTTGGATTTCTTGGCATACAGCTGGTGCTGGCGGAAGAAGGTGAAAACATGCTCAACATGGACCAAATGCTCCTCCCAACTGGAACTGTAGATGAGGATGTCATCAAAGAATATCAACGCTGAACGACGAAGGAGCGGCCGAAAGATCTCGTTCATCATTGCTTGGAATGTAGACGGTGCGTTGGTGAGCCCGAAGGGCATCACCAAGAATTCATAGTGCCCATCATGAGTACGAAAGGCTGTCTTGTGTATGTCCTCCTCGCGCATCCGAATCTGATGGTAACCCGATCAGTGATCGAGTTTGGTGAAAAGGCGAGCGCCGTGCAGTTCGTCTAGTAGTTCCTCGATCAAGGGAATGAGAAACTTATCCTTGATAGTAGAGCTGTTCAGACCACAGTAATCCACACAAAATCGCCATGTCCCGTCCTTCTTCTTAACTAGAATGATGGGGGACGAGAAAGAACTGGTACTGGGGAGAATAATTCCGGCAGTCAGCATTTCCCTGACGCTGCGCTCTATCTCGGTCTTCTGGATGTACGGGTAACGATAATGTCGGATATTGGTAGGCTCTACACCTGTTTTGAGCTGAATCTGATGATCTCTAAACCGCGGTGGTGGCAGTGTGCGGGGTGCCTGAAAGATATCTGCATACCGCGCCATTAGCGCCTGCATCTGAGCTGGTACAATAGGAGCCTTAGTTGGAGCCAGTGTAACCTCCATAATCACTGCCATCTTGCTGCCCTGGTTCTCGAGTCGCTCCAAGCTCTGAAGGAATATTTCCTTCATAGGCGAAGATTTTAGGCCCCCAGGCAGTGCTGTTTCCCGTGCTGCAGGAACTCCATCGTCATCTGAACCCAGTCAAAGGTCACCCGCCTCAGCTGTTGCAACCAATGCACCCCAAGCACCATGTCAGACCCTCAGATGGGTAGAAGGTAGACGTCCGTGCGCCCTGCGTATCCCTGTATCCGTAGCTCCACCACCTTCATCACCCCTTCGCACTGCAGTTTGCTCCCATCTGCCACCATGACCTGAAAGACGACCCCCTTATCAATCACATGCCCCACCCGTTGTGCCACATCTGGATGAATGAAGTTGTGGGTGCTCCCACTATCCACCAAAATCATCACCTTCATCTGATTAATCTTTCCCCCAATCCGCATAGTGAGGGGGGTGCTGCATCCCTCCATTGCCTGTATGGAAACACTGATCTCGGTCAAGTTCAAGTCCTCCGACTTTGCCCCGGGTACGACCTCGTCATCGGCATCCTCATGTAACATAAAAACTTGTATTTTCTGGCATTTGTGCCCGGGCGCAAACTTCTCATCGCAGTTGAAACATAGGTCATTCTCCTTCCTTGACTGTAGCTCGGACCACGATAGTCGTGTTACAGTTGGCTTGTTGTCCGTCAGCGTCTCTCTCCGTACAGCTTCCTGGGTAGTCGCGGGCTTCCCCGTGGTGCGTGTCCGCTGCCGGTTGTATCGCTCTTCCTGTATGCGGGCCAGGCTGATGGCATGATTCAGACTGCGGGGCATATAGTCCTGAACCTCATCACGCAAGTGCTCCTTCAGTCCCGAGACAAAACAGCTGAGCAACGTCTTCCTTTCACAGTGCACCCGATTTGCCAATTTCTCAAATTCGGTCCGGTACTCCATCACGGTTCCCCTCTGTCGCAACTTCTGCAGAAGGGTCTCAAAGTCCTTATATTCCAGTGGCCTGAATCGGGCGGTGAACCCTTCTACAAAATCAGTCCATGACACGTAATCCCTGTCTCTCAGAAACCACTGCGGCCACTGAAATGCATCGTCCTCCAAGTGAAACGATGCTTGTTGCACCCATTGGCCCTCCGACACCTCCTGATAACTGAAAAAAGCTCGGCCTCCTGTACCCACTCTAAAGCGTCCCCTCTACTGAACTTTGGAAAATTCATGCGCGTTAGTTTAGGAGGCATGTATGCTCGCAGAGCGGCTTGGCAGTGCCATCCTTGCCCTTGCCCATTCCATGTCGGTCGTCTCGGCTCCATCGGACCGATGTTGGCGCCCGGGTAGCCCAGAAATGGTTGTCCGCCCCAAGGAACGCCGACTCTGTAGCCCCCCGGAGGGTCGACTCCACGTGGTGGAGGCAAGATGCCCCCCGCCCCTCCCATTGGTCCTCCTGGAGCACTTCCGTCCCCTACTGGCTCGCCGCCGGGCCGTATCCAGGGCGGACAGCCCGTGCCATTGTCCCCCTGCTCACCGTGGTGCCGCGCCCAGTGCGGAGGCCCCGTGCCGAAGTCCGCCGCCCGGATGGGGGTCGATCTGGCCGCCGACATCGTCCTGCGGTTCCCCCACGTCACTGCGATGTCGCCGAACGCGTCGGCTCCCGATCCGCTCGATCTCGCTCCTGTACGCGGAGGATCCGCCGATCCCGCTATTTCCCCCGCTTGCGGACCCGGATGCTGCAATGCATAGGTTTCGACATCCTGATTTTGTAGTCCGTCGGCCTCTTCGTGCGCCGACGTCTTCCCTTTCAGATTTTGTGCTAACAACGTCTTGATCTCCTCCATTTGGGTGTCGATCCGTTCTTCCAGTTGCTGCGTAGCTGCTCTCATTTCCTCTTCAATGGAGGCCATCGAGTCCGTCAAGCCGACGTAGTTTTCTTCTAGGGTTTCCAGTCGAGTGATTTCTTCTTGCGTGCATGTGGTTACCATGGTGGAGAAACGAATCCTCTGATACCAAATGTTAAGAGAAAACGAGAGAAGTGGAGGCTAAGGAGAAAGCTAAAGAGGGATTAGGGTTAGGAAGGAGGAAGAAGGAAAATTCCTGGATATACTCTTGCATGCCTCCACACGAAGAGGCCTGAGTTATATATTCCCGGGCCAAGAGGGGCTGGATGACCCCTCCCAAGCGCGGCTGAACCGGGGTGGTTCAGCCCCCCAACCCGCCGAATTAGAGAGTGGGGGCTGAACCGGATGGTTCAACCCCGTTGCTGTCTGTCTTCGTCTTCCGCCTGCGAGCGTATGTACGCCCAAAGAATTGAGTCATGTTCGGGGGCGTAACAGTATACCAATCCATCCTCTTGCTCTTAATCAAAAGTTAATTTGTTGTGCTCACATTTAAAATGAACTGTTAATTATTAGAGCTTGCCCTAGTTAATTATTATCTTCTTGATTATCGTTAATTTCCAACTCTTGGACACCGCCACCCAATTTCGTTGCCTGTGGAATTATGTTCATGACGTCGCTATAATTGCGCGGTAGCTTTGCGTTCGTGAGCGACGCCTAGGTCATTTTATTTGTTTAAAATCGGTAGCTTTGCGTTCGTGAATTATGACAAATATTGTTGTTATCACTCATTCAGGATTTTTTTTTAAAATTCAAATTGAGTGTTTCTACATCAAGCTCAATGGGTTCAACTAGTGCAAATGTGCCTTCAACTAATCTTGAAGAATAAGTATATTTCCGCTTTGAAAACACGTTACATTGACTCTAAAAAGGGGAGGAAGAGAAGAAAATTCAAAATGGAAATGCAATTATTCCAACATTCAAGGGTCATATGTAACAGTCAAAGCTCATTTGTTGCTAATAAAGAATGAATGCATAAGGGTTTGTTCTGTTGTTAGTAGCAAAGTTGATATTCTTTCGGAGTTACGAAAAGCTCATGAACAAGCTGAAAATCGAAGGAAACTGTTAAAAACTAAAATGGTTCCTCTATCACCCCCCTTTAACACTAAAACTAGATCAATTGTTGATAATACATGTGATTTTAAATTCGAAGGATATGAACCAAGGAAGAGAAGGATATTTGACAATAGTCCCTTAGAGAAAGCGATGAATATGGGTGCTCGTGAAACTTTAAACTCTATGATTGCTCGCATGTTTTATTCTTCTGGGTTGCGTTTTCATTTAGCAAAAAATCTTTACTTTGTGGATGCTTTTAGATATGCTGTTGAGAATAATATAGCTGGGTATGCCCCTCCTGGATATAATTTACTACGGACAACACTTCTCCAAAAAGAAAAAACAAATATTGTAAGATTGCTAGAGCCTATTAAAAAAATCATGAAATGAGAAGGGTTTTAGTATTGTGCTGATGGATGGAGTGATGCACAAATAAGACCTCTTATCAATTTGATGGGAGCATCAGATGGTGGGACACTTTTCATAAAAGTTGTTAATTGTGAGGGCGAATATAAAGATAAAACTTTTATTGCTAAGTTACTTGGAGAAGTTATTCATGAAGTTGGGCATGAAAAAGTTGTTCAAGTTATCACTGACAATGCTGCTACTTGTGCTGCTGCTGGATCTATTATAAAGGGCATTTTTCCAAAAATATTTTGGACTACATGTGTTGTGCATACACTAAATCTTGCACTCAAGAATATTTGTGCTCCCAAAGGAACATGAATAAGTAGTTTTTCTTATGATGAATGTATTTGGATTAAACTTATGATTGATGATGTCATGTTTGTTAAAAATTTCATCATGAATCATTCAATAAGACTAGCTATTTTCAATGAATTTGTACCATTAAAGTTACTTTCAGTTGCTGACACACGTTTTGCTTCCTTGATTGACTCAATGATTGATAGAGGTGCAATGGAGCCAATAGTTTTAGGGGTAATGATTGTAGCATAGGTGTTGAAGCCCTATGAGCTAACCACGAAACGTGTGTCAGCAACTGAAAGTAACTTTAATGGTACACATTCATTGAAAATAGCTAGTCTCATTGAATGATTCATGATGAAATTTTTAACAAACATGACATCATCAATCATAAGTTTAATCCAAATGCATTCATCATAAGAAAAACTAGCTATTCCTGTTTCTTTGAGAGCACAAATATTCTTGAGTGCAAGATTTAGTGTATGCACAACACAGAGTCCAAAATATTTTTTTGGAAAAATGCCCTTATAATAGATCCAGCAGCAGCACAAGTAGCGACATTGTCAGTGATAACTTGAACAACGTTTTCCTGCCCAAATTCTTGAATAACTTCTTCAAGTAACTTAGCAATAAAAGTTTTATCTTTATATTTACCCTCACAATTGAAGCTCTTATGAAAAGTGCCCCTCCATCTGATGCTCCCATCAAATTGATAAGAGGTCTTTTTTGTGCATCACTCCATCCATCAACACAAATACTAAGACCCTTCTCATTTCATGATTATTTAATAGGCTCTAGCAATCTTTCAATATTTGCCTTTTCTTTTTGGAAAAGCGTTGCCCATAGTAAATTATATTCAGGAGGGACATACCCAGCTATATTATTCTCAACATCATATCTAAAATATCCACAAATTAAGGATTTCTTGATAAATGAAAAGGCAACCCAACAAAATAAAACATGCGAGCAATCATAGAGTTTAAAGTTTCACGAGCACCCATATTCATCGCTTTCTCTATGGGACTGTTTCCCAATGCCCTTCTCGTCTTTGGTTCATATCCTTCTAATCTAAAACCACCTGTATTATCAACAATTGACCTAGTTGTAGTGTTAAAGGGGGAAGGTGGTAGAAGAACCATTTTAGTCTTTGACAGTTTCTTTCGATTTTCAGCTTGTTCATGAGCTTTTCGTAACTCCGAAAGAATATCAACTTTGCAACTAACAATAGAACAAACCCTTATACCTTCATTCTTTATTTGCAACAAATGAGCTTTGACTCTTACATATGACCCTTGAAAATCTATGTTGCAGTAATTGCATTTTCATTTTGAATTTCCTTCTCTTCCCCCCTTTTTAGAGTCAATGTAACGTGCTTACAAAGCGGAAAAAATCTATCTTCTTCAAGATTAGTTGAAGACATATTTGCACTAGTTGAACCCATTGAGCTTGATGTAGAAGCACTCATTTTGAATTTAAAAAAAACCCCGAAGGAGTGATAACAACAATATTTGTCATAATTCACGAACGCAAAGTCGTACCAGTACCCATAAAAGTACTGGGTAGGCGTACGAGACATTTTTTGGAGTAGCCGTGCTTCATAGGTTGTTGGTAATCCAGTGGCTTCATACTTCCCACTTTCAGGACGACGTCTTATCTTTCTTTCAAGCGTACGAGCAATCTAGCTGTTAGAAATCTCGTATATGAGCAATTCATACTTCCTGCTTCCTGCATACGAGCAATCCGACAGTCTTGGTTCGTCTTCTTGCTTCTAGGCTTACACCAATCCATTATACATATTTATTTTAATTGTTAATAGATTTTGGGTGTCTTGCCTAAAACTGAAAGTGAACTTAGTATGATATTATCTTTTTAATTTAGTTATTCAAAACTTTTTAATATAATTATTCACATAATGCTCAATTTATTGATTTTATGTTAATTGAGCATGTAATTGAATGATACAAAATTCAATTTTTGTTTATTTCTAGTCTTTATTTATGGATGTAGGATCTTGCAATCCTCGATCCGATCCAATCCAAATCTCGGAATGATCTCACCTAGGATCTTGATCCTGACAACCTTGTAGTGGAGCTAAAGCCCAGGACTACTGAAAAAGGAAAACTGAATGAATTTTAATTTTGCATGATCCTTAATGAAGTGATTAATATAATTGTTTGATGTATTTTGTACTTCTTTATGATGTGATGAAAAGGCTATAAGGCCAAACCACTTTTACATTCCTACTGTAGTGATGAACATTAGATGTTGATTCTGCTAGTATTATTCTTATGGTTGTGATTCTGCTAGTATTATTCTTATGGTTGTGAAATTTGGTATGTTGGGATGGGTGGATCAGACATATATTACATTGCGTGGGCTAGTGGAATGTTACAATTTGGTATCAGAGCCTTAGAGAAACGATCTGTTGTCATTAGATTCGAGGACAAGCCCTTTAAGGGGCGGTGTGCACATGTAGTGTGTAAACTTAAACGATTAGTTCAAGATGAATGCCCTTTTAGGAATGAAAATGATTTTAATTGTTTTGAAACTCTAGCGTTCCATGATTGCTGTTAAGATATTTTTCCGGTCGCTGAATGGTGTGATTCACAGTTATAAGTGACTAGGGAAACGATCAGACCTATATTATATTGCGTGGATAAGTGAAGTGTTGTAATTTGGTATCAGAGCCTTAAGGAAACGATCTGTTGTCATTGGGTTCGAGGACAAACCCTTTTAAGGGGCGGTGTGCACATGTAGTGTGTAAACTTAAACGATTAGTTTAAGATGAATGTCCTTTTAGGAATGAAAATGTTTTTTGTTTTGTTTCGGAACTCTAGCGCTCCATGATTGCTATTAAGATGTGTTTTTGGCCGCTGAATGGTGTGCTTCACGGTTATATGTGACTAGGAGCGGTGCGGGGCCTTCTCAACCCCATGACACTGGTGATAGTATGTTTCCTTCTACTACACCGAGCCCTCCTTTTGTTGATATATGCAGGATGATAACAGAGGCAGTGATAGCCGCACTAGATGCCCGATCGGAGAGGCTTGCACCAAATGTTGCACGTTTCACTCCTGATGTGGCAGCAGTACTTAGTCGTTGTTGTGTCGTTAGCTGAATCGCGGGTATGCGATCATCATTTAAAGTATTTTCTGAGCTTTATCCCTACATCATTTTATGGGATCAAAACTCCAAGTGTAACGACCAAAATTAATTGTCACGAAATGGTGTCACTGTGACGAATAAGTTTAAAGATAAGCCATGTTTGTGACGTCGCGTAAAAGTGTACAAGTATTTTTTTCATTTACTTGGCAATGAGATAAGCCATTTGTTAAACCGGTTTAATGTAAGTTTGTAGTTATGACCGGTATGAGGAGGTGTTAGACTGGCACCAAGCGGTCTAACCCACGCGTGTCCCGCTAAAAAGCAACGGTGCATGTTAAGAGGGGAAGAATGCAACCCGTACCTCATTTCTATCCTGGTTAAGCAGACAGAAGTGCCTCCTGACGGAAGCGGAAGTAGATCGCCGCCGCCGCTTGCTGAGAGCTCAAATCACCACCGATTTCGGTGATTGTTCTTTCAATAGAGAGGTAATCTCTTCCTCTCCACTCCTCTGGTTTCGTTTATGATGTTTTTTTCATGGATTGAAGAGGGAAGGAAAATCTGGGGTTTGAGTTTTTGGGATTTCTCAATTATTTTTGTATGAAAAGTTTCTGAAATGAATTCTCATGCACTCAATGAAACCCTAAATGAAGAAATGTTAATTTCGACATTTCTAAGTGTGTTTTGTGTTGGAAACTTTCTTCTAGAATATGTACATCTCTTTTGGAGTCATAATCTATCCCCATGGCATTCAGTTCTTGGGTATTTTGATCTTGTTGCTCTTAATCAACAAGATGAGGTTAGGAATGATGTTCCCTCACTCAAGAAGTAATAAATCCCTTATTTTCAATGTAGGGCAGCCACCTCCTTGTCTGGTGAAGACTCATTTGGCCTAATTAGGTCAAGTGGGACCTATCAAGTTGAGTTGTGGTGCGAAACAATAATTGAAGTTGGCAATTTGGTGTTCTTGAAGTAATTAAAGATGATACATTATAGGTCATGACTTTGCAAGGAGGCAAGAAAACCAATGTCGATGATAGGAGGGATAAAGGAAAAAGGAAAGATCAAAGTGAGTTTTTACCTCTTTATTTATGCTTACGAATATTTTCACCTTGTAGAAAGTATGTTGTTTGTAGTTTTAAGTCACTGATATCTCGAAATCGCTAAATGATGCGAAAATGAATTAGCAAGTATAAACAATGATTCTGAGGGAAGTTTGAAATAAAATATATCTTACGTAATGTTTAAAACTACAAATTGGATGACAACATATCCAAATTAAAACTGAAAAATTTGATATGAGAAGAGGCCGTTGAAGGCCAGAGGCCGTTGAAGGCCAGAGGTCGTTGAAGGCCAGAAGCCGTTGAAGGCTCAGAGGTCGTTGAAGACCCAAATGCATTCAAACATACCCTTATGATTTCCCAAAACATAAAACATAAGAAAAGAAATTTTGACATGGAAGCTTGCATTTGAACGAAAAGAATGATATGGAAAACAATTTACGAGTTGAAACAAATTATAAATGAAGTTAAAATAGAAATTGAATATGGATGAAGAAGCTGACAAGTGAAAGTAAATCACATAAAGTAGAAACGAAGAATGACAATGACTAACGATACGAATGAATGAGAATTGATGAAACTGAGTTGAATAAGTTATGAATAAACGGAATGTAAGAATTAATGAAAAGAATGAATATGAATAAAGAAACAAAACATCCAGAAGAACCTGAAAGAGCGGAAAACACAAACAACTATACAAATATAAGAACTATAAGATTTATGCATATTGTTACTAATGATTTTGTCTTCCCGTACAACAATTAAAGAGATGTTATTCACTTAGTCATATTTTATGACTAAGCTCGTCGTCAACTCTGTTTAGGTAACTGAGGCGACCTTAAGTACGCAAAGAAAGACTAAAGTGATTGAAGAAAAATGAAAAGAACTTGCAGCAGAACGACCCAAGGTTTGAGTTAAGTTTTTATTATGTGCTTTATTTTGTACTTACTCACCTTACTTCAGTCTGAGCGAAGAACTTGAAATAAGCTTAAATACAAAATCCCAGTGGGGTCTGAATCAGGGCCTCACAAAGTGGTATCAGTGCCAGGTTTTCAAGAAGTTTGGCTGCAATGAGTTCTTAATAATTGCACACGATATGAACTTGAGAGGATCGTACATAGAAGTTGATCGATGTCCGGTTATAACCCGTCCGTTTGATAAGCCTAAGAAAAGTAAGACTTGAATTACAGAGAGAACGTTAGGCATAACCTGAATTATATGTTAGTATGATAACATTTGATGGATAGAAAACCGAGATTGATATCGAAGTATAAAAGTAGAAGGAATCAAAAAATGAGATATTGATTGAAAAGATGAAGATAGATCAGAAGCAACGAATAAATATAAACGTCAATGATTTAAGAAGGAATGCATATGAGAATTGATTAGGTAATATAAATGTGAGAAGAAGTTAGGAGCAAAATGAATGAAATTAACAATGAAGGAAAGAGAGCGAAGGCGATTAGGTAGTTTGAAGCATGCAATGGCATTTGAATGAAATCAGGAATTGTAAGACGAATCAACACAAAAGAGAGATTCGGATGAACTCAATTAAAGAACCAAGGATTCTAATATATGAAATTGATTTGAATAATAAAAGTTATAAATGAATGAAATGATAAGAAGAAAGAAAAGTTAAAAAGAAATAGGTAAAAGAAAATTTCGAGTATGATAAACAGATTATGGTAATGAAGAAAGATAAAAAGATGAATTTGGCTTCATGAAGAAAACGATTGTGTGAAATTGTAATTTCACTGTCACTCTATGTACTGTATTTTGGATTTTGGCCAGATCCTTTATATAGTAATTAGTTTTGAAAGAGGTGTTACAAAAGAGAACATGCAATCAAGATTACGAACCCATTTTAGAATTGAGATGATGTTATATTTTCGAGGACGAAAATCTCTATAAGAGGGGAAGAGTTTGTAACAATCCAAATTAATTGTCACGAAATGGTGTCACTGTGACGAATAAGTTTAAAGATAAGCTATGTTTGTGACGTCGCGTAAAAGTGTACAGGTATTTTTTTCATTTACTTGGTAATGAGATAAGCCATGTGTTAAACCAGTTTAATGTAAGTTTGTAGTTATGACTGGTATGAGGAGGTGTTAGACCGGCACCAAGCGGTCTAACCCACGCGTGTCATGCTAAAAAGCAGCGGCGCATGTTAAGAGGGGAAGAATGCAACCCGCAACTCATTTCTATCCCGGTTAAGCAGACGGAGGTGCCGTCCGACGGAAGCGGAAGTCGATCGCCGCCGCCGCTTGCTGAGAGCTCAAATGACCACCGATTTCGGTGATTTTTCTTTCAATTGAGAGGTAATATCTTCCTCTCCACTCCTCTGGTTTCGTTTATGATGTTTTTTTTCCATGGATTGAAGAGGGAAGGAAAACCTAGAGTTTGAGTTTTGGGGATTTCTCAATTATTTTTGTATCAAAAGTTTCTGAAATGAATTCTCATGCACTCAGTGAAACCCTAGATGAAGAAATGTTAATTTCGACATTTCTAAGTGTGTTTAGTGTTGGAAACTTTCTTCTAGAATATGTACATCTCTTTTGGAGTCATAATCTATCCCCATGGCATTCAGTTCTTGTGGATTTTGATCTTGTTGCTCTTTGTAGAAAGGAATTGGAAAATAGAAGGTGCAATCTTATTCTTCCACAAAGGGGCTTTATATAGGAATTACAACATGACTCACAACACCGATAGGCGGTGTGGGACTAAACATAATAACACAAATATTAATATCTCTAACACTCCCCCTCAAGCTGAAGGGGAAGCCAACAGCTTGGACACAACATAAAATAAAGGGTAAAAGAAGGAAGGCAGCGTGGGACAAAGCAACAGCCACCGAGGCCCAACCGCGTGTCACCGGGGATACTTCAACCGGGCAAGAGCCACACGCCGTTGGTCCGCAAACCGACCATGACAACGCTGGATACACTCGGAGCAGAAACAAGATCAACCACGCAAGACCAAACCAACCCTACCAAATCCAGAGAAAACGACGAGGAGACACAAACAACATATGAAATCAACCTAGGGGCCATGTGTGACTAAGGCAGGAGTCGGGAAAGAAGTATCCGAGTCGCCATGATCACAAACACTCCCCCTCACGTGGATCATGTGCAAGAAGACATAGGTTATACATAGGGGCCGGGTGTGACTCAGGCAGGAGTCGGGAAAGAAGCATCCGAGTCGCCGATATCACAAACACTCCCCCTCACGTGGAATACGTGCATGAAGGTATAGACTACGCCTAGGGGCCGTGACGTACACTCCCCCTCACGTAGATCACGAGCAAGAAGGCGGAAATCATAAAGAAGCAACACAAAAAACACAAGCAACAACTTAAAAAAAAAAATTAAATATTAAACCCTAGGGGCCGGGCTGGATCTGAAGAAGGAAGCATCCGAGTACGAAGGAGCAGCACGGCAGCAGCGGAGGAGAAGCACGGCTCGCAGAGCAGCCGGAGAAGAAGCAGCTGCGGCAGCAGCAGGCCGGAGAAGATGAGCACTGGCAGGCAGAGCATCTGGAGAAGAAGAAGTAGCAGGAGAAGAAGCAGCTGGAGAAGTAGCAGCTGGCAGAGCCGCAGGCTGGAGAAGGGGTAGCCGGAGAAGAAGAAGCTCTGCTGTCGACGGGAGAAGCAGGCATCGATTGTGACGGGAGAAAGAGCCGCCGATGTCGATGAAGGAAGCCGGAGGAGGCGTCGGTGTCGATGAAGGAAGCCGGACGAGCCGTCGATGTCGGCGAGCGAAAGAAATAGCGATCGTCGAGGAGGAGCGGAGGGAACGACGCCGCCGTTAGGGAAAAAGGGCCACTCCCGTCGAGGAGGCAGGAGGCCATTCCGTCGACGGGAGGAGGCGGGATTCCGCTCGACGGGAGCCCGAGCGGAAGCGCTGGAGAGGAAAAATGAAATCACGGGTCGGGGGGGGGGGGGGGGGGCGGGATTTAGGTCGGGACGGGAGCCGGGGGAAACAGTAGCTGGGAACAAAATTTTAGGTCTCAGAATATTAGGCTCTGATACCATGTAGAAAGGAATTGGAAAATAGAAGGTGCAATCTTATTCTTCCACAACGGGGCTTTATATAGGAATTACAACATGACTCACAACACCGATAGGCGGTGTGGGACTAAACATAATAACACAAATATTAATATCTCTAACACTCCCCCTCAAGCTGAAGGGGAAGCCAACAGCTTGGACACAACATAAAATAGAGGGTAAAAGAAGGAAGGCAGCGTGGGACAAAGCAACAGCCACCGAGGCCCAACCGCGTGTCACCGGGGATACTTCAACCGGGCGAGAGCCACACGCCGTTGGTCCGCAAACCGACCATGACAACGCTGGATACACTCGGAGCAGAAACAAGATCAACCACGCAAGACCAAACCAACCCTACCAAATCCAGAGAAAACGACGAGGAGACACAAACAACATATGAAATCAACCTAGGGGCCATGTGTGACTAAGGCAGGAGTCGGGAAAGAAGTATCCGAGTCGCCATGATCACAAACACTCCCCCTCACGTGGATCATGTGCAAGAAGACATAGGTTATACCTAGGGGCCGGGTGTGACTCAGGCAGGAGTCGGGAAAGAAGCATCCGAGTCGCCGATATCACAAACATGGTATCAGAGGGAGGTTGGAAAATAAAAGGTGCAATCTTATTCTTCCACAAAGGGCCTTTATATAGGAATTACAACATGACTCACAACACCGATAGGCGGTGTGGGACTAAACATAATAACACAAATATTAATATCTCTAACACTCTTAATCGGCAAGATGAGGTTAGGAATGATGTTCCCTCACTCAAGAAGTAATAAATCCCTTATTTTCAATGTAGGGCAGCCACCTCCTAGTCTGGTGAAGACTCATTTGGCCTAATTAGGTGAAGTGAGACCTATCAAGTTGAGTTGTGGTGTGATAGACAATAATCGAAGTTGGCAATTTGGCGTTCTTGAAGTAATTAAGGATGATACATTATAGATCATGACTTCGCAAGGAGGCAAGAAAACCAATGGCGATGATAGGAGGGATAAAGGAAAAAGGAAATATCAAAGTGAGTTTTTACCTTTTTATTTATGCTTACGAATATTTTCACCTTTTAGAAAGTATGTTGTTTGTAGTTTTAAATCACTGATATCTCGAAATCGCTAAATGATGCGAGAATGAATTAGCAAGTATAAACAATGATTCTGAGGGAAGTTTGAAATAAAATATATCTTAAAACTACATGATGCGAAATCGCTAAATGTTGTTTGTAGTTTCACCTTGTTTAAAACTACAAATTGGATGGCAACATAACCAAATTAAAACTGAAAAATTTGATATGAGAAGAGACCGTTGAAGGCCAGATGCCGTTGAAGGCCAGTGGCCGTTGAAGGACAAATGCCGTTGAAGGCCAGAAACTGTTGAAGGCTCAGAGGTCGTTGAAGACCTAGATGCATTCAAACATACCCTTATGATTTCCCAAAACAAAAAATATAAGAAAAGAAATTTTGACATGGAAGCTTTCATATGAACGAAAAGAATGATATGGAAAACAATTTACGAGTTGAAACGAATTATAAATAAAGTTAAAACAAAAATTGAATATGGATGAAGAAGCTGACAAGTGAAACTGAATCACATAAAGTAGAAACGAAGAATGACAATGACTAACGATATGAATGAATGTGAATTGATGAAACTGAGTTGAATAAGTTATGAATAAACAGAAGGTAAGAATTAATGAAAAGAATACGAATAAAGAATGAATATGAATAAAGAAAGAAAACGTCCAGAAGAACCTGAAAGAGCGAAAAACGCAAACAACTATACGAATATAAGAACTATAAGATTTATGCATATTGTTACTGATGATTTTGTCTTCCCGTACATCAATTAAAGAGATATGTTATTCACTTAGGATTTGTTTGTTTTGGTGTTTTCACCGGGCATTTGGAGCAAACGCCACCGGACTGCGGGTAAACAAACGGGACGCCGGCGGCGTTTGCTCCGTTTGCACCCGCCGCAAGAAGAAAAGTTCCTCAAACGCCGCTTTTCCAACCCCGCCTCCCTCCCTCCGGTTCCAACTCTCCATTTCGATCCGCCGGGTGCAAACTTCACCGCCGTACCAATTGAAGCCTTAGTCATATTTTATGACTAAGCCCGTCGTCAACTCTGTTTAGGTAACTGAGGCGACCTTAAGTACGCAAAGAAAATCTAAAGTGATTGAAGAAGAATGGAAAGAACTTGCAGCAGAACGACTCAAGGTATGAGTTTTTATTATGTGCTTTATTTTGTAATCACTCTCCTTACTTCAGCCTGGGCGATGAACTTGAAATAAGCTTAGATACAGAATCCCAGTGGGGTCTGAATCGAGGCCTTACACTAAGGATGAGGTGTGGTTAGCCAAAGTGAAGAGAATTCTGACTACAACAAATACAGAGGATGAGAAGGCGGTGACTTTAACTGCCTTTCTATTGAATGGGGATGCAAGACTTTGGTAGTGATGAAGTGGAGCGTAGTTTTGGTGGAAGATTACTCCCTTAAATCTTTATGTAGGACTTCTCCGAGTCTTTCCTTAGAAGATATATACCTTCCGCGATGAAATTGACACTCCCATTGACAGTTTTTGAGACTGATCCAGAGGCGCCGGACGGTCGATGAGCATTTACACGAATTCACCAGGCTGAGCCGCTACGCAGGGAGGTTGATTGAAGATGAAGAGACAGGTCTAGATCTCGTAGGTTCTATACCTTGGTTGAGACTGCTAGGTCATTGGAAATAGACTTGGAAAAGGTTTAGCTTAGGAAGGGATACAATACAAAAACTTCAGAGCCAAAGATGTCATTCTTTCAAGGGAAATTTTAGGGCGGTAAATACAAAGGAAGCAACAACAGGTAGAGGCGGCTCTACCTATCGTGTTGTGAGCCACTACTGGATGAGGTCCTTTGACCTGCTATACATCCGGAAAGGTAGGACACATGACATTAGCATGTGCAGAGGTTACTTAGGTGGCAGATCTGAGCTACGCGGAGGAAGGGGAGGAAATGAAATCTTTCGCTTCCCAATATCACCCGACCCAGTCGAGAGTGTACTCTCTAGGCCAACAGGAGGCCATTCGACAAAATGATGTTGTAACAAATATGAAATTTAGTTCGCTTGCACAACTTTTAAATTACTTATACTTAATGGGTGTTTGTGTGCCTTGTATTTTGATGACTTTGTATGGATTTTCAACTAGTCGACGAGCATGGTTATCCGGATCGCGATCCGGATCGTAAGATCATACGATCCAGATTTTGTAAATCTATCCGCATTTTACATAGGATCTAAATCAGTACATCTACGGTTGGGATCATGATCCAAATCTTAGGATCTTTAGGATCGCAATCCCGACTCGATTCTTCCGGTCTGACCAATGGTAACCAAAACATGTTCAACCTTATCCCGACCCCATTCAACTAGTCCAACGCCCATAACTCATTGCTTAACCTTATCATAATCCCGGCCCCATATCCCATCATAGAATCATTTCATGCTAATTTACCGTATCCCAAGTGTCGATTGTCGACTGCAAACGGAGGCCAAGAGCGACGTCTTTGGTCGCTTTTAGTCCAGACAATGTCTTTTTTTCCCTTCCTTACCAGGTTTCATTTCAAGTTGTGTCAGTGTCTTATCTTATATTTATGCATATAGGCAATCTAGTGGCTTCCTGCTTCCTACTTTCAGACCGACGTCTTCTCTTTCTTTCTAGCGTACGAACAATCTAACAATTAGAAATCAACTATATGAGTAATTCAAGCATCCTGCTTCCCGCATACGAGCAATCCAACAGTCTGGGTTCGTCTTTCTGCTTCTAGGCTTCCACCAATCCATCGGTCCAAATTTATTTTTTTTGTTAGTAGACATTAGATGTCCTATCTGAAACTGAAAGTGAACTTAATATGATATTATCTTTTTGATTTTGTTATTAAAAAAATTAATATAATTATTTACATACTGCTCAATTTATTGATTTTTTGTTAATTGAGCATGTGATTGAATGATACAAAATCTCATTTTATATTTTTGGTCTTAATTTATGAAATTTGTAGGATCTTGCGATCCTCGATCCGATCCTACAATTCGAACCGATCCAATCTCAAAACGATTTCACTTAGGATCTCGATCCTAACAACCTTGCTCCTAGGTCGAGGTAACCTCCCTCATTTCATTTCATTTTGATTCATGTTCTGTTAAGTCGTGTTTGATATATAACTTTATAAAATGCAAACACCAGGGTTATGTATATGTGTATGTTACTAACAATTTACTAGCGAAGAACGTAAGAGATGCTCCCCAAATACCGCGATATGACCCGAGACCCTCGACGACGACCAACCCAATTCAGCCATTTTCTCCAGCCCAGAGACCCACAAGAGCTTGCTTGGACCCCCTTGAACATATCCGAACATCCTGTGTGTATGTGATCAAGCTTCCGACCCTCCTGTCGGTATAAGCTACTTCCTCCACCCTAAACCACTATAGTTGCCCTCGCAGAGACACTCATGACAGGCATATGTGGAAGGTTCGAATGTGATAGCCAACCGTGCATTGACTGAGGCATTACTGTCGTGACTGGTTCCATTCCGAGGACAAGCTACGAGCAATCAGTGCTTCATACCCCGAGAGCGTTCTTCAACGCTTCTTGCGGATGAGAACCCTGCGGATGCCTTATGCCCGACTGACAACCCTAACCTCTGACAACGGGCTCGACCGCTGCTATGACGGTCGCCATATTCCCCCATGGATGTCTTTTTGGAGGAGCGCTCTGTCCTAGGACACCCACAACCCCACTAGACATCCCATGCCGATGAGGCACCGCATGCATATTTTTTTAGGGTTCGGTTACACGTCGAGTGGTTACTCAGAAACAGTGTACCCGTGCGCACTCCCTCTCGCCCGGGGCTTGACAAGCTGAGAACTGGGTGAACGCCCCGACGGACGCACGACCCAACTTAGTGCTGCGGACAGCGGTATCCGCGACGGTCATCAAAAGCGTCCACGATGCAGCTTAATGCAGGTATGCGCCTGCGCTCACCAGCCTAGATGAGATACGCGAACATCCCACCTATTACCCCCGGATTCTCGCCGAAAAGTGTTGCACAACTCGACCAACAATAAAAGTTCGCACAAGCCAGAAGGAAAACATTCAAAACACAAAGGAAAAAAGGTAAAGGCTATAACCGCAATTTCCCGCAGGATCGAAAAATGTATGTACACAGAATGTTCGTTTACAAAGGCACAAGTACAAAAAGGGATGCACCCTCCAACCATTAGAGAAACAAAAATGAAAGAACAAAACATCACTATTCGTTGCCATCATCGGAGTCTTCCGCAGACCCCTACCTTTATCTGGGTCACTTTATCTGAGACTCTTCAAACAGAGTATACTCGGGCGACATGGCCCGGGGAAAATACAGGTTGAGCTCGCCCTCCTCGGCAGCGGGAACTACGGGCTCCACTGCTTCCTCATCCTCGGAGTCAGGGACTTTCACTCTCCTATCCTTTGGAAACAGGATGTTGTAGTCGACATCCGCGAACTCGTCCTTGAATGCATCCAGTTCCCGCAGATGTTTCAGGGTGCATTCCGCCAAAAGCTTCCCAATTCGGTGGGATGCCCTCACGAACTTGGGGCTGGGGGTGAAGTTGTTAGTAACCACGCTAAGGTACCCTTAAATAGCAGTTTTTTGATTCGAAATTACCCTCGGTTGTTTCTGCAGGCGAGCGTTTTCCACCAGGGACTTCTTCAAGGCGTGCCAGGAGGCGCCATTGTACGCCAGCGACCTCAGATTAGTCGCGGCGCCTTCTGCGCCAACTGCTCCATCGACATACTCCTCATCTCCCAGAGATCCACCCGACCAATGACAATAGTTGAAACCTCCATGGCATGCGACATCACCCTCTGCATCTCCCTCCAGGAGGTAAGGTTGACGCTAAGGGAGACCGCGTGCGCGCGTCCCGAACCGTCTGCGGACCGCCGTCTGCATCAATTGGGTCTCGAACGTCCGGGAGCGCGGACACTTCACCCCCAGTGTCTGCCACAATCTGTACGGACCTTCGGCTTGGGGCAGCAGAAGTGCTCACTCTGGTCCTCGGAGCTGTTGGTGTTACCATGGTAATCTGGAAGTGATCAAACATATGGCCTCACTGCCAATGCAATATGAGCCTATGTGATCGCACATAAGAGCTCTTGAGAAGTTGAAAAGGTTTGTGTTGACCCTGCTCATATGTGATATGAGTGAAGGACCAAGCCTATGACGTTTTGGATATCGAGGAATTTCATTCCGGGACCTATATTGTGAATATGGGTCATCTGGTAAGTTGTCGGAAGAAAGCTAAGGGAAATTCGTCGAGTATAGCTGAGAGGTTTCAACGAATAGGTTGAATTCGTCGAGTATCGTCGTGACATCTCAACGCCTCTGTCTCAGATTTGTCGAGTATCGTCATGACAATTTCGACGAATTAGACTCATTCGTCGAGTATCGCAATTCGTCGAATATCGGATTCGTCGAATATCCTCTTGATACCTGGACGATTTGCCCTGTCTCGATTCGTCGATTATACTCATGTTATTTCGACGAATATTTTTTGATTCGTCGAATATCGACGTGATACTCGACGATTTTTTGTTTCGACCCGTTTATTTCCTCTAAGTCTGGTTTGGCGGAGCCTGTATAAATAGGATTTATGCAGAAAACCAAAAAGTAACTGTTCACTTTCTCTAACCTAGCTGCGCGAGACGATCTCCCTCCCGACGACTGAAGTGTTCCGCAAGTTGCGATCGCCGCTCGCTGCCGCCGAACGCACGACCTGCAACCGTCGCCGAAAAAAGTTTCCTGTGCGTCAGATTCGTCACCGGCACCTCTCCTTGAACGAATCTAGTAGTCCGTGGAGACGTTGAGGGAAAACCTAGTTCTGACCTAGATCTTGTGCGACAAGAATCTAGGGTTCTCTGTGCTCGTGTGGATATCTGTAGATACGTGGACACTATTCTACGCTCGGAACTCCAGCTGTTGCTGTTCGTTGGAATCATTCAGAGCACCTTGGTTGAGTATAAACTCAATCCCTCTAAGGTAAATTTTATTTACAATACTTTACTTCTTGATTAATGTTCATCGCAAGATCCGAGTCTTTTGGATTTTCTTGTTGTTCCAATTCCGCTGCGTGGACAAGTGTTGTGCCACTCTAGCAAAACCCAATAGGAGCAATTGCTGTTGGACTTGAGGCGCGGTCCCCTTTCGGCCGAGCACACACCTCTTCTCTGTGGCAGTCATTATCTCTCCCAGAGGCTCGAATGGCTTCTCTGCAGGAACCCGCAGGACGACCGCAGACATAAAAGTTTAGCTCCTGCAGGTATGAGAGGTTTTGATGTAACTACATTTACTTACAGCCCACGGTATCCATGCCCACCACTTCCTCCAAGCACTCTATGTCAGAGGCGGCTTTGTCAAGGAATTCCACGATCTTTTTATCTACCCCTTCTACTGGTGGTTTTCGAAAAATCGACTTTGCTCGTGGGTTGGGGACCCTTGCGGAGGTCCCCGAAGTCCTCCCTAAAGACGACAAACCGCATTCTCC
Source organism: Platanthera guangdongensis (assembly GCA_039583875.1). NCBI lineage: Eukaryota > Viridiplantae > Streptophyta > Magnoliopsida > Asparagales > Orchidaceae > Platanthera > Platanthera guangdongensis. Next base: position 131,829,399 of record CM077156.1, read on the forward strand.
ACTCATGAATTTTATTGGGTAGGTTCAACGCAGACAGCTGGAGCCTATATACATATGCCTGCGCTGATGCGTGCACACGTGAAATAGATTTCGGAAGACTGGCAGGCTGAATTGGACGCCTAGAGTCGCAAGTAGGTTAAGAAGGCGATCATTACCGCAATAGAGTTGAGAGAGAGTTGAGCGGGTATGTCACCGAAGAAATTCAAGATTTCCACCATCTCTGGGACGATGGGGAAAGTGCATCCCGTGTCGAAGTGTTCGAACTAGAGGATAATTTCTTGGGGGAACACACTGTGTAAGTGTTCACCAATATCGGGAAGCCGCACGCTAAAAATAGCAGGGTCAAGACAAATTCTCGGAAGAAGTGTGGAAAACTTATTGTCAGAGATTGCGAACACACACAAAGCGTATTGGAGGAAAGCAATGGCGCAGTCTGATCGTGTTGTGCCCGCCATAGGAGCTCGCTCACTCTCAGAATCACTTATGGTTATACCGCCGCAAAAGAAGGAATTTGGGCCTATTTATAGGAGGCGCAGAGTCCCCTGCCTCGAAATGCGAAACGTTGACGACGATTATTTTTCGTCGAGTACGCCTAAGGTAACCGCCGCTGCGTTGTCTTCCTTGCAGAAAAGCACAACACATGCATTCGTAGACAAGTAAAGTGTTAACATAAAAACCATAAAAACTAGAAATTGTAGTCCAGCTAGCACTCAGAATGCCAGATCGTGAGTATTCACTCGCAATATTAATTATTACGGACCATAATGTTCATAAATCACTCAAATGCCCTAAGTCTCCTTAGCGGGAGTCCGCTCTACACCCACTAACGCCAAATCGTCCGTCATTTCGATGAGCACGCCCTGCGCACTCACTGGAAGCTTCTTCAGCTTAGCACCCGACGCGGGAGGGGGGGGGGGGGGGGGGGTCAAACTCTGCGGTGCCGATGGCGCGCCTATCCGCAGCATGGGCAGGTGCCCGCCTTCAGCAATGTGCGTGATGGTTTGCGTCGTCTCCTTCGGCTCCCTCTCCAAACGGACGATCCGCGCGCGTGACGCTCAGAATTCCCTAGGCATCGCCGTCATCTCCTCATGTACCTCTAAGGCGACAAAAGTGGGGGCACCTTCCAGAGAGTCTGCTGGGAACATAGGTATGTGAATTAGTTGTTTGTATAATTAATGTGCAATTGGCAGGAAAGGAGAAGTATTTCTCATAAGCGCACACGCCGCCCGAGAAGCCGTCGCCTTCGTGGCAAAGCAGCGGGGCGCGTTGGTGGCGACAAGCAGCGGGGCGACTGTTTCAACGGTTTTCCCTTTGTCATTATCAGGTGGGAGGGCTGTTTCAAGGGTTTTTTCGCCGTCGTCGCTCGTCTCCGTCCTCGTCGCCCTAGTCGCCGTCCTTGTCGCCCTCGTCATCGTCCTCGTCATCACCGTCCTCATCGTCAACATCCACATCCTCTTCCTCATCCTCCTCTCCTTCCTTTTTTATCTTTTGCCTTTTCCTCTTTCTCAACATTCTTCGCCGCGAGTTTCTCCAGATGATCCGTTGGCGGGTGCTCCTGCAGTTTGGTGTCTTTTTCCAGAATTTTCTACCGGAACGGGTTCGAGTCCACCCAGGCAGATTATTTCTCGAAGACACTCAGCACAGTCATCTCCAAGTTCAGCGTGGTCTCCATAGGCACCCCAATGTTCGCAGGAGCATGCACTTGACTTTTCGGCATACTCGTGTTAAGAATTTTGATCTTTTTGGGCTTCTGTTCCTCTTTCCTTTGACAAGTGCTTATCATGGGTGCGGGCAGAATCCCCGAGGTCGCAGAAGAGCTTCCCTTCGCCTCTTTAGTCGAGGAACTTGCCCCTACATAGGCGAATGCCTCCATGTGTACATCGAGGTCGGAGAGAGTGGGGGCTTGCCCGCTCACTTTGGCAGGCACAAAAGGCTTCACCAGAGATGGTAACACCAATGGCTTTGTAGAATAGCTACCTACCGTCTTCTTCAGGGACTTTCCGCACCTATTGAGGGTCCACAAATGTCTTTTCTGGATTTTTCTTGGTGCCCAGCCTAGCAAGAACTTTTGCGTTCAAGCTCGACATTTTAGAAAGAAGTCGTGAAAACACGGTTGACAGCTTTAGGGAGATATCTCAGTAGGGGGATGATTTGCACTATTTATAGATTTAGGACGGTGTGAAAATCGAGTCGCAGTCTTTACGATTACCACTGTACTTTTTTGGAGCCCGCACAGACTCAAAAATGTATGGGGATTATGTTACCCCAAATCCTGCAATAGGAGACAACATCAGACGACGCTGGTCACAAAGCAGCCAGGCCAGTACTCAGGAGCACTCGCGGGCACCCTCAAGAAGCCGCACGTTCTCTTCAGCAAAGGTGTACACAACAATACTTGACATGAGGGTCGCACACCCTCCCAGAAATCTCTTCAACTGTTTGCCAAAGAAGCCGCGGAGGGCACTCACCAGGAGCTCGCGCGAACCCTTCTCCTTGACACCGGTACGCACGACTACCACCTTGTCTCTTCTCTCACCCCCGCCACCCGAATCTTCGTGAACCTCAGATGGTTGTGCATTTAATGCTGCAATAAATGCGGGTTGCACGACTATCGCAATTTAGGGGAAGTCTCTAGTAGAGCTCGCAGAGTGGAGTCCTTACAGAAGCGGACATCTGGAGTTAGGTCTATTGTAGATCTGCATCGAGTGTCACCACTACCACCACTGTCAGAATCTCTGATTCCGCTCACCCTCCCATCATTGTCGGGACTCCGACCCCATCCACTATCCCTTCCAAGGGTAAGAGATTATTAGCGCTAAGCCCAACACTGGATTATTCTGATGCTTCAAGTGTATGAAATCGGGGCACAAATCACCTGAGTGCCCGCAATGCCACTTCGTTGCCATTACCAATTATACTAATGGGCGTGAGCCTGAGAATGGAGTCTACATTAATAGCCCGAGCTTGAACCCGAGTCTGAGGATGTTGTAGAAGTGAAAGGTGAGCGCGCTAAGCACTTAGTCTGTGTCTTACGTTATAGTCTTATTACCCCTAGCAAGTCTACTTGGGATGACCATAGGAGACGAAATTTTCCGCACCACTGCACGTATTAAGGTACAATTTTGTTTCGTTATCATAGATGACAGAAGTATGGAGAACTTTGTTTCTCAACGTATGCTCCACATATTAGGGCTTGAAATGCACTCGTTAGAACAATCCTACAACTTATTCGGGGTCAATAGTCATTTGACTGTCATTTACCCATTATTGCCTAGTAGAGTTTTCTATAGGGAGCGCTTATTCAAATGTAGTGTTATGTCATGTCGCCGCAATGAATGTCTGTCACATCTTATTGGCAGTGCGACCGACATATCATGCACGACGACACGAGAAACTCTCATTCCTTCGAGCATCATGGACACAAGATTGTTCTTCTTCCACAGAAGAACTGTCTTCTTCCAAGGGCACCCAGGAGAACCTCTCCATCGTCGAGCCCACACCCAGTATCTCCACCACATTACTACTTACCAAACTCTCGCCTGAACCCCCACCCCATGAAGTAAGCCACGATACGATTGTGCCACTCACCCCAAAAGATCTAAGTACGATCCCACATTTATCAATTTCTGAAGTGTCACCCGATATTGTTCAAATTTCTTAAACTATAGTTAATGACTACTTATCCCACACACCTCACTATCTTGATTTCATATTTGAAGGTCGCACTTTTATTTTGTCACGTTATCATGTGGATATAGGAGAACATGTTGAGTGTCATCATACTATTAAATTTTTAATAACATATCTCTGGAAAACTCTTTGGGGACGATTTGAAGTTACGCTCGAGTTTTGTAGCGTTTACCACTCTCAGGCGGATGAACATACAAAGATTATTAATTGGACTTTGGGTGTTCTGCTGGGGCGAATCCAAAATCATGGAATCCTTTGTTTCCACATATTGAATTTGCATTTAATAATTCTAAAATCTGTGGTACCATTAAAATTCGATTTGAAAATTCTTATGGCCATTTTATATCATATCAATGCCACCGTCCTTCTCCATCATTCCATGATTGCATTGTCTTTGACTCTCGGTCTTATATTAATTATCAATGTTGTAGATGTCGGCCGACATAAAAGTTTTGGACAGAAAACGCTACGACATTGACATTTTATGTAAAAATGTCGTTTTTGAAAATATTTCCGATATAGCGGTTTTCAGGCCCCAATATATCGGTCTTACCCAATATATCGGGCGATATCTCGCAGACGCTATATGACGAGTACTAAATATATATATATACATATATTTTAAGCGTATGAGTGGTAATATTTGTTCTGTGCTACATTTCATGCATCTATCTGAGCCAAGATTTGTCTTTTTTCTCGTCTCACTCTCATTTGGTACTCTGTGTTGTTTATTGTCGTCAATGCTTCTTTTTGTGTAATTTATAAACAATAATATGTATATGTGTGTGTGTGTGTGTGTGACTATACATTAGGTATGTAACTACAAATTGTTGAAATTTGTGAAGTGGAAGTGGTTGACGGGACAGGCCGGGCGGCCTGGGCGGACAGCATTGGCGGACTAGGCGGACTGGGCGGACTGTGATGTGCGGCCTGGTGGAAGGTCTAGTGAAAAGCCGGCTGTCTTCTGAGCGGGTTGTTTTGCATGAAGTCCGCGAACTGTGCGACCTGGTATCTGCGGATAGGACGTGGCTTTGGTTTAGCCAAGGAGCGGCCTGAGCGGATAGAGGCTTGCGGACTGGTGCATTGCTCAGTGGCCGTGGTGCAAGCTTGTGCTGTTTGGCGGTTTGGCTCGTGTCCGCGGGAAACTTGCGGACTGGTGTGTCCGCGGTATGGGCTGTTGCGGACTGGGCTTAGAGCTTGGCTGAGGCCTTGTCGAGCTCTGGTGGTACAGCAGGTGCTTTGCTGTGGAGGTCGTTGGCGGACTGGTTATAGAGTCCGGGAGGTGGTTGCTGCGTTGGGCAGGAGTGCGAGGAGCTTGCGGACTGCTGGCGGTCTGTGGTACAGTGTTTGGCGGACGGGAGTTTGAGTCCGCCATGCTCGCATTGGCCTTTGATGGTTTTGGACTTGGTCACACTCTGTGCCAAGACCATGGTGTCCGCCGTATCCGCCAAGTCCGCTGTGACCGGGCGGACTGTTGCTGTCTGCCTTTGGTCGTGGACTTGTGGCGGATTGAGGTTTGAGTCTTGCGGACTGCCTCGGGTTGGTGCGGACAGCCATTGAGGGGGTTGCTGTCCTGCAGTGGTCGGAAGCTTTGCGGGCTGATGCCTTGTCCGCATCGCTTGGGCGGACTGAAGAGGGTTCGCCAATGTTGCCTTGCTCCTAGCTGTTTTCCTTAGTATCTGGCTAAGTCCTTGCGGACTCTGCGGATGGTGTTTTGCTATCGCGCGGGCTGGGGCGGTGTCTCTATCTCTAGGGCGGTGACCACACTCCTCACCTCGCCTATAAATAGGACCCCCTTGGCACATCTACAAAAAACTTGAGTGAACAGTAAGTTGGGTTAGGCGAGGAGCTGCGGTCTCAGTTTGTCTGTCCGTGCGGATTGATTCAGTGCCGACGTTTGCTGTGTGCAGGTCGCACGAGTAGCTTCAAGGAGCCAGGAGTTTGGCTGTGACTTCGGTCAAGTACTTGGAAGTGTGCGGTCTCTGCGGATTCAGCAGGAGGTCGCTCTGCGGCTTGTCAGCTCTGTTTCATCTTTGCCAGCTTCAATAACCTGTCCGCCGGCTTCAGGTTGGTAGGGGGTGTTCCTCAGTTCAGCTTCAGCAGGAGACGAATAACGTGTGTCCGCGCGGCCTCGCGGCTTCGGCGGACTCCGTGGCTATTCGGCGGATTGCAGCTTAAGTTCGGGCGATCTCAGCGGACTCGGCGACCTCGGCGGTCTCGGCGGACTCCGGTGCTGTCCGCCCGGCTTGGGTTTTGGTGCTTTCTGTTTACAGCTGTTATACTAGCGAAATCATTTCTCGCTATGTATGCCTCGTGTTGTAAAGAAGTGAATGAACAAAAGATCTGCTTGTGCTTCCATTGTTTGTTGGGATTAACCTTTGTTCCTTGGTTTTCTGCTGGTTCAACGTGAGAATTGGGTAGTTCCGAAGATATTAATTTGGCGTTTGGGCTACCTTGCTGACCACGTTGAGAAAATTTAACATGGTATCAGAGCCAGGTTCAGTTGCGTGAGCGGAAGTCAGCCAGTGTTGTTACTCAGTGATTGAGTGGTGATCAACCTGTGTTGTTGCTCGGAGCTTCTGAAAGGTTGCCAACAGGTGTTGCAATGGAAGGGAGCTTCGCAAGAGGTTTGTGCATTGAACTCTTAACGCCGACTAACTTCAAGAAGTGGAAGTCGTGCATGAATAGTTATCTTCTTGGCGAGGAGCTGTGGGAAGTCGTCGGTGGTGACGACAGGCAGGAAGTCACTGCTGCTTTCGGTACTGCTGAGCAGGTTAGGCTCTGGAGAAGAACAAATGCTAAGGCGGAGTTCATTCTGAAGAGAGCCGTGTCTCCGGAACTGTTTGATCACATCGTTGGATGTGAGTCGGCTGCTGATATTTGGACAACCATTGATGAGTTGTTCAATAGGAAGAATGTGGCGCGGCTTCAGTTCCTGGAGAATGAGTTGGCCAGGGCAACTCAGGGAGACCTTTCCATCTCCAAGTACTTCTTAAAGATGAATATCTTGTGTGCTGAGCTGTCGGCACTAGATCCTGATGAGCCTATCTCTGAGGCGAAGATGAAAAGGCACATTATCCGCGGCTTGCGGAAGGAATATGTGGCCTTTGTAACATCTGTTCAAGGGTGGGCTACTCAGCCGTCTTTGCTGGAGCTGGAGAATCTGCTTGCATCGCAGGAGAGCTTAGCAAGGCAGATGGCTGGAGTGAACCTGAATCAGGAAGGCAGCGAAGCTCTCTTCTCAGGCAAGAAGAAAGGATGAGAATGGAAGAAGAAGAAGAAGGTGCAGGTCGTTGGTGAGAAGGAGACTTCAACTTCATATCCGCCGGAGAGGAGCAATGCTCCTAAGGACTGGAAGAAGAACTTGAAGTGCTACCGGTGTCATCAGCGAGGGCACTTCAAGCGCGACTGCAAGGTCAAACTGTAGTCTGAGCATGCTGCGGGAAAGGAGGAAACTTGCTCGAGAAGTGAAGAAGCAGAATGAGGCGGAGCTTTTATGACGGGCACTTGTGTCCGGGCCTTGTCTGCTGAGGACTTCAATGGCGAGTGGATCGTGGACTCCGGGTGTGGTCATCACCTCACCGGAGACAAATCAAAGTTCACCTCCATGCAGGCTTACTCAGGTAATGAAGCTATTATTACTGCTGATAATACTGTTTATGCAGTAGAGAAAGAGGGGGTCGTGTCTTTGGGTAGTGATCAGGGGCCACTCACGTTAAGGAGTGTGTATCACGTGCCGGGCATGAAGAAAATCCTCTTCTCGGTGACCAATGCGGTGGACGCTGGTTATCACGTTCTGTTTGAGCCAACAGACGTGAGGTTCCTTCGCAACGTATCAGCGGTAAAGACTGATGTTGCTCATGTAGGGAGGAGGGTGAAGAACTTGTTTGTTCTTGCCACCAACTCATATGTTGATAGGATGAGGGCCAATGATAGCGCTGCTGTCTGACATGAGAGGCTGGGGCATGTTGGCATGGACAAGCTGAAGGCGATGACTAGTAGATGTTTGGTGAAGGGGTTGCCTAAGTTGTCTTCCTTTGGTGATGAGCATGTTTGCGCGGGTTGTCAATACGGTAAGGCACATCGCCTTCCGTTTGATAAATCACAAACAAGGAGCAAGAAACCATTGGAGTGCATTCATGACGACCTGATGGGACCGACGGTTACTGCCAGGCTTGGTGGAAGCAGATATATGCTTGTCTTGGTTGATGACTACTCAAGGTATACTTGGGTGTACTTCTTAAAGGAGAAGTCGGAAGCTTTCCGTTTGTTTGTGGAGTTTAAGGAGTTGGTAGAAGGCCGGCTTGGCTTGCGGATTAAGAAGCTTAGAACTGATAACGAGGGTGAATTTGTTTCCTCCGAGTTTTCTAACTTCTGCAGGAAGCACGGGATCCAACGAGAGCTCACTTGTGCTCACACTGCACAACAAAATGGGGTAGCGGAGCGGAAGATCCGTCATCTGACGGAGACCTGCAAATGCTGGCTTCATGCGAAAGATATCCCAAGGTCCTTTTGGGCGGAGGGAATGTCTTGTGCTGCTTACGTCATCAACAGGATGCCACTCAGCCCTATCAACACGAAGACTCCTATTGAGCTGTTGCTGAAGAAGAAGCCAAGTGTTGGACACCTTCGGGTGTTCGGTTCAACTTGCTACGTGCATGTCCCGGATGCTTCACGGACAAAGCTGGATGCGAAGGCAAGGAAGCTTGTCTTTGTTGGCTACGATGAGCGGAAGAAGGGATGGAAATGCATGGACCCTGTGACGAAGAAGTTCGTGGTACAAAGAGACGTTGTCTTTGACGAGCTGACGTCATATGGAGGTGGCTCGGTTGAGCTAACCGGAAGTAGCAAGGTTGATGAAGCTCCGGTGGTGGCTGCTGAAGGCTTGGAAGAGTAGCTTGCTGTTTCACCAACAGCTCCTGTTGCTTCTAGCTCCGAGGCTGAGCCTTCTGGCTCAGGAAGCAGGGGGAGCACTGCTCAATGCTTGCCCCAGGTAGGAGTTGAGCCCGAAGAAGCAACGAAAGCAGTGAGCAAGGAGCCGACCTTTCGGAGATCGAAGAGGGTGGTTAAACCACCGGCTCGGTACTGTGATGAGAATGCAGTGAGCTTTGTCTCCTGCTTCTTTGCAGGTCCTCTGGATGAGCGAGAGCCTGCAAACTTCAACGAGGCCACTGGAGTGAAGGAGTGGGAAGGTGTCATGAAAGAAGAGATTGATGCTCTGAAGAAGAATGAAACCTGGGACCTTGTGCCCAAGGTTGATGACATTACTCCGGTTACTTGCAAGTGGGTGTACAAGTTGAAGAAGAAGGCTGATGAGAGCATTGATCGGTTCAAGGCTCGCCTGGTCGCTAGAGGATTCTCACAGCAGTATGAAGAAGACTATGAGGAGACATTCAGTCCAGTTGCGAAGATGACTTCAGTAAGAGTGGTGATCGCCTTGGCTGCTAGCAAGGGGTGGAGGTTGTGGCAACTCGATGTGAAGAATGTCTTTCTTTACGGAGAGATTGACAAGGACATCTTCATGGATCAGCCGCTTGGTTTTGTCTCTGAAAAGCATCCAGACTATATTTGTAAACTCAGGAAGGCTCTCTATGGGTTGAAGCAAGCTCCTAGAGCGTGGTATGGGAAGATTGCAGAGTACTTGCAATTCTGTGGATACTTTGCTTCCAACTCAGATTCAAGCTTGTTCGTCAAGAAGAAGGGGGAACTACAAGTCTTGGTCCTGCTGTATGTGGATGACATGATCATCACAGGTAATTCGGAGGGGGAAGTAGCAAGGCTCAGGGCAGAGCTTGCTATACGCTTCGAGATGAAAGACTTGAGAGAGTTGCATCACTTTCTCGGTCTTCAAGTGGAGAGGAAGGAGTGCGGGGTTCTCATTTGCCAGAAAGGGTATGCTGATCGCATTGTGAAACGGTTCGACATGGGCGAAGGGAAGAAGTGCTCTACTCCACTGGAACCTGGGCTGAAGCTTCGACGAGATGAGGGAAAGGTTCTTCATGATCCCTTGGTGTTCAGGGCTCTTGTTGGGAGCTTGATTTACCTGACGATTACAAGGCCGGACATTGCTTATGCTGTTGGCCGAGTAAGTCGGTATATGACTGAACCAAGACAATCTCATCTAGTGGCGGCGAAGGGTATTCTGAAGTATGTCAAGGCTTCTTCTGACATGAGACTACTCTATAGAAGGGACTCGGAGTTTTCGTTGCTCGGGTACACGGATGCTGACTATGGCGGTGATTCGGATGATCGGAGGTCTACTTCAAGTTATGTGTTCACTTGCGGTTCAGCTAGCATCTCGTGGTGTAGCAAGAAGCAGGACTCGGTGTCGGTTTCAACCACGGAGGCGGAGTATAAGGCTTCGGCCTTGGCTGCTCGGGAAGTCGTTTGGTTGAGGAGGCTTATAGAGGATGTTCATGAAGAAGTGCAAGTGCCTACTTTACTCCGGGGTGACAATGAGAGTGCTCTCAAACTGGTTAACAATCCAGTGTGTCACGCCAGGACCAAGCATATAGAGATTGATCACTATTTTATCAGGGAGAAGGTGTTGGAAGGATCTCTGCTGGTCGGGCATGTTCGGAGTGAAGATAATCTTGCTGACATCTTCACGAAGCCACTGTCGAAGGGGCCCTTTGAGCGCTTGCGCAGCTTGCTGGGCTTGGTCTCCACTTCCCACTTCAAGGGGGAGTGTTGAAATTTGTGAAGTGGAAGTGGTTGACGGGACAGGCCGGGCGGCCTGGGCGGACAGCATTGGCGGACTAGGCGGACTGGGCGGACTGTGATGTGCGGCCTGGTGGAAGGTCTAGTGAAAAGCCGGCTGTCTTCTGAGCGGGTTGTTTTGCATGAAGTCCGCGAACTGTGCGGCCTGGTATCTGCGGATAGGACGTGACTTTGGTTTAGCCAAGGAGCGGCCTGAGCGGATATAGGCTTGCGGACTGGTGCATTGCTCAGTGGCCGTGGTGCAAGCTTGTGCTGTTTGGCGGTTTGGCTCGTGTCCGCGGGAAGCTTGCGGACTGATGTGTCCGCGGTATGGGCTGTTGCGGACTGGGCTTAGAGCTTGGCTGAGGCCTTGTCGAGCTCTGGTGGTACAGCAGGTGCTTTGCTGTGGAGGTCGTTGGCGGACTGGTTATGGAGTCCGGGAGGTGGTTGCTGCGTTGGGCAGGAGTGCGAGGAGCTTGCGGACTGCTGGCGGTCTGTGCTACGGTGTTTGGCGGATGGGAGTTTGAGTCCGCCATGCTCGCATTGGTCTTTGATGGTTTTGGACTTGGTCACACTCTGTGCCAAGACCATGGTGTCCGCCGTATCCGCCAAGTCCGCTGTGACCGGGCAGACTGTTGCTTTCTGCCTTTGGTCGTGGACTTGTGGCGGATTGAAGTTTGAGTCTTGCGGATTGCCTCGGGTTGGTGCAGACAGCCATTGAGGGGGTTGCTGTCCTGCAGTGGTCGGAAGCTTTGCGGGCTGATGCCTTGTCCGCATTGCTTGGGCGGACTGGAGAGGGTTCGCCAATGTTGCCTTGCTCCTAGCGGTTTTCCTTGGTATCTGGCTAAGTCCTTGCGGACTCTGCGGACGGTGTTTTGCTATCGCGCGGGCTGGGGCGGTGTCTCTATCTCTAGGGCGGTGACCACACTCCTCACCTCGCCTATAAATAGGACCCCCTTGGCACATCTACAAAAACTTGAGTGAACAGTAAGTTGGGTTAGGCGAGGAGCTGCGGTCTCAGTTTGTCTGTCCGCGCGGATTGATTCAGTGCTGACGTTTGCTGTGTGCAGGTCGCGCGGGTAGCTTCAAGGAGCCAGGAGTTTGGCTGTGACTTCGGTCAAGTACTTGGAAGTGTGCGGTCTCTGCGGATTCAGCAGGAGGTCGCTCTGCGGCTTGTCAGCTCTGTTTCATCTTTGCCAGCTTCAATAACCTGTCTGCCGGCTTCAGGCGGGTAGGGGGTGTTCCTCAGTTCAGCTTCAGCAGGAGACGAATAACGGTGTGTTCGCGCGGCCTCGCGGCTTCAGCGGACTCTGTGGCTATTCGACGGATTGCAGCTTAAGTTCGGGCGATCTCAGCGGACTCGGCGACCTCGGCGACCTCGGCGGTCTCGGCGGACTCCGGTGCTGTCCGCCCGGCTTGGGCTTTGGTGCTTTCTGTTTACAACTGTTATACTAGTGAAATCATGTCTCGCTATGTATGACTCGTGTTGTAAAAAAGTGAATGAACAAAAGATCTGCTTGTGCTTCCATTGTTTGTTGGGATTAACCTTTGTTCCTTGGTTTTCCGCTGGTTCAACGTGAGAACTAGGTAGTTCCGAAGATATTAATTTGGCGTTTGGGCTACCTTGCTGACCACGTTGAGAAAATTTAACACAAATTTACAAAAAAATGTTTATATATATGAATAAATTTATTTAAATATTAAAATTCAATATTGTAAAATATTCTCGATATATCCCCCGCAATCTGACATACGACATTTCAAACTCAAACCGACATGAACTTGACATCCGACATCTGTAACCTTGTTAATTATATAAGAGAACTACCTAAAGTTTTTGCTAATGATTCACTAGCAACCTCTGAAAATTATAAACCCTTGGTCGATCGTTATCACCAAGAGTTATACTTTTCAGAGGGAATTAGGTTTTTTGCTTATCTCAGCAAGTGGCGATCTACTCCTGACACACACTATAAGCTACAACAGAGGAAGCCAGACTCGCTCCAAGTTTGGACACGACTCACATCCCCACAAATGCCGCCCGACTTGGAGTTGCTGAAAATGCCAACCACTGCCAGTCGTTTCGAGTTCTCGACGGGATCGAGCTCGTTCAACCCCAGGAGAATTGCTGCATTCTTCTTTGTACATGGAGATTCGTCGTAATGGATCTTTACTTTTGTTATTTATTTTCTTTTTTGCATTTATTTTTATTTCCTGCATTTTATGTGTTTTATTTTTGCGCGTGAATGTCATGTTTGAAGACGGATTATTGGATTGATCAACCAGTAATATCATGAATAAAAAAGGTTCGGTAATTTAGGATAGTTTAGGAGAAGAAGGCAAGCTCAAATTATTTAAAATAAGGAATAAAATATAAAAAGAAATACAACAATTTTTGAATAAGGAAATGAGAAGTATTGGGAAAGGTATTCTAAAAGAATAAAATCAGTAATTTTTTAGGAAAGGTATGAACAATTTTTCCTCTCGTAATCAGAAAGATCACAAGGAAATACATCAATTTTTCTATATAAAAATCCTACCTAAACTACAAAGGAGGGTGGCCAAGAAATTAGAGGAACGAAACCTTTTTCCGTTTCCCACTAACAGGCCCTTAGCTCGTGCATCTCCTGACTGTTCCTCAGAAATCGCTGCTCCTCCAGCCACTAATCGCACGCCTCACCGATGTTCTCACCCCCAGTTAATGATGACGCCCCTGCCAGAGTCTGCCATCGCCACCATCTGCCGCCAAACCCTAGGCATTCGACGTATTGAAGGTCCGCCTCTCGTGCTTTGTCGTTGGATCGTCGATCCTCGTCCCAGTGCAGACCGTGGGTTTCTGTCGACGACGACTCCTTCCCATAAATTTGTCCTCTTGTCCCGCATCTTACTTCCAGGAATGGTTTGCTTCTGCCCGTCTGCCACATTCCAATTCTTCTTCACCGACAGAGCAGTAGTCTTGGATCTCGTTGACTGTGCTTGGGTAAAACTCTAAATTCATTGCTTAAAATCATTACTAAATTTTTAGTAGTGCTCTTAAAAAAATTTGAGCTTGCATAAATCTCCTTGATTATTCACAATTATCGTTATTTTCCCATAAATTATTACATGTAATTCTTTCTGTGGAATCAAGGACCCGTATTAGGAGTCAAGTCGTAAGCGCTCGAGATTTGCACTCTCGAGTTTGATTAATAGATTTTAAACATAATCCGCTCAAGATTGGGAACGTAACGAATTTTGAGGCGGAACTCTATTGTCACATTGATTCTGGAATTGGGTTTACATCATGGAGGCGATTGGCAAAGGCAACTATCCGGTCCAGCGCACGCTGCAGGTGATGGCACGGCTGGAGAAGTATGGAGTCCCGATCACTAAGCAAATTAGACAGCGACGCCACAATGCATTCGGCAGGGAGAGTGGGTGTGTGGGGTGGTGGGGGTCTGCCATCGACTACCTCGAACAAAGGGGTGTCAGAAATGGTGTGGAAAGAAGTGTTGTACGAGTACTCAACCCAGCAAAGCCAATTTGCCCATGCTGATGAGTGATCACACAAAACATCGCAGATATCTCCAAGCAACGATTCATTACCTGGGGCTGCCTGTACGTCTCAGGGTGGTATGGTGTACTTATACGAAGCTTGGTGCACTGCATCTTGAACATCAGATGTCAAAAGGAGCTCAGGAATAAAGGATCACGATCACTCACAAATGAGTGAGGAAACCCATGCAACCGAACTACCCCATCAATAAATGGTGTGGCATCCACGAGTGTAGTAAACAAGTGTCTGAGGGAAAGGAAGTGGGCGTACTTGGATAGACAATCCACGACCACTAATATGCAATCCTACATCTTGGAACGATGGAGCTTCAAAATAAACTCCATGGAGATACCTCTCAGATCCAGACGGGATAGGTGTTGGTGCAAAAATTGTCACCTAACTTTCCACACTCAGTGACCGCCTGGGGAGTTCAGCGGAGAGATCGGAGACCGCAATCAATCGGTTACTAACCCTACGAAGACGAGTAAAAAGCGAAACACTGCCGACAGCGGCGAACACCAGATTTACTCGCTGCGGAGAATACCACTTGCGGTGGTCCATGTTATTGCTCCAGAGAAATGAAAACAAGTCGGTACGGGTGAGTACAAAAGAGAACAAAACGGAGGAAAGCAACTATGAGACAGACTTAGTAATCGCACCTACAATATGGTAGATTCTGATCTCAGTCCTTTGTCAGTCGAGCATCCCTTGACCCTTATTTATACTTGAGGGTAGACTGCCCAAATAGTTGTTGTTCCCGTATGGAATAACGTAACCCATTTAGATAATGGGATATGGTCATGCCATCATCCTCATGAAGGTCTAGTCTTGATTGTAGGACAATGAACTCATAAATGTACTCGTCTACCGATGATTTCTCCTGTCGTAGATTATGGGTAGATTATGGAATCTACGATATATAGTTTGGAGATAATCATGGGGAACATACCGCTTCCTAAGTTGAGCCTTAAATTCATTCCATGTTGTGATGGGAGACAACCCTAAATTGAATCTAGTGCGCTCTAACTGTACCCACCAAACCAAAACGGATCCTTTTAGCCTAAGGACGACGTACTTTACTTGCCTAGCTAGAGACAAATGCTTCCAAACCAGAAAGCGTTCCATCCTATCATACAAATCTAAGCAACCCTCAGGCTCTAATCGTCCCTCAAAATTTCCGACATCTAATTTTATTCCTGAATTCCATCGAGGCGTCTCTCTTATGTTGTGGACTACTGGTTCGAATGGCCGTGGATTCGGGTTTTCTAGTTCCAAGTTCCTATGATTTGGATAGTGCTCAACTTGTGGCGGTGGATTTAGTCCTAGGTGTTGGCTGACCTCTAAAGCATTAATGCTCGCATGTAATCTAGTTAGCACTTGACCTACGTTTCTCCGATTCTCATTGACACTGGCGGTTAACTTTTCAATTGATTTTGTTAGATTTTGAATTTGTGTACTCAGAGCGGTGACGTTATCTTCTATTTTTCCCACAGTTTTCCATGATGTTAATTTTCTCAGAAAAAATTTAATTGATTTTAAGGAAATGATAATTTATTATTTTTTCTTTCTTTATTTAAAATGACAGATTACTGGCGTGCGCAGAAAAGTTTCCTTTTTTTAAATTTTAAAATAAAGATTTAGATTTTAAAATAAAATAACAATTTTAAATTAAAAGGATATTTAATAAAACAAAATTTTTAAAAAAATTACAAAGTTTTTTAAAATAGAATTGTTTAAAGATTTTTTTTTTTGAAACCCAGATCGCTTGATTCACAATAGTATGAAATCAAATCGCTCCGATACCAAACAGATGTAAACCCAATTCCAGAATCAATGCGACGACGGAATTCCGCCTCAAAATCCGTTACATTCCTAATCTCAGAGCGGATTATGTTTAAAAGTTATTAATCAAACTTGAGAGTGGAAATCTTGAGCACTTACAACTTGACTCCTAATACGTGTCCTTGATTCCACAGAAAGAATTCCATGCAATAATTTATGGGAAATTAACGATAATTGTGAATAATCGAGGAGATTTAGGCAAGCTCAAATTTATTTAAAAAAACTACTAAAAATATAGTAATGATTTTAAGCAATAAATTTAGATTTTTAACCAAGCACAACCAACGGGATGCAGGACTACTGCTGTGTTGGTGAAAGAAGAACTGGGATGTGGCAGACGAGCAGAAGCTAATTGTTCCTGGAAGTAAAATGCGGGCCAAGAGTACGAATTTCTGGGAAGGAGTCGTCGTCGATAGAAATCCGCGGCCTGCACAGGGACGAGGATCAGTGATCCAACGACAGAGCACAAGAGGCGGGCCTTCAATTCGCCAGATGCCCAGAGTTCGACGGTAGATGGTGGCGGCGACAGACTCTGGCAGGGGCGTCGACATCGATTGGGGTTGAGAATGGCGGCGAGGCGTGCGATTAGTGTTGGAGGAGCAGCAATTTCTGAGGAACAGTGGGGAGAGGCGCGAGCTGAGGGCCTGTCAGAGGGAAACGGAAAAAGGTTTCGGGTTTCGTTCCTCTCATTTCTTGGCCATCCTCCTTTGTAGTTTAGGTAGGATTTTTATACAGAAAAATTGTTGCATCTCCTTATGATCTTTCTGATCACAAGAGAAATTATTCATACCTTTACTAAAAAAATGTTGATTTTATTCTTTCACAATACCTTTCCTAATACTTCTCATTTCCTTATTAAAAAATTGTTGTATTTCCTTTTATATTTTATTCGTTATTTTAAATAATTTGAGCTTGCCTTCTTCTCCTAAACTATCCTAAAATACCAGACCTTTTTTTATTCATGGTATTACTGGTCGGTCAATCTAATAATCCATCTTCAAACATGACATTTGCGTGCAAAAATAAAACACATAAAATGCAGGAAATACATATAATGCAAAAATGAAAATAAATAACAAAGGTAAAGAGCCACTACAACGAATCTCCAAATGCAAAGAGGGATGCATCACTCCACCGCGATGCTCAATTCACTGAAGGAGATGCAGTGTTCGTCATGCTTCAGCCACACCGCAGATTTCGATAACCCCGCAAACCCACTCCAAGTTAGCTGCCTAGTTCTACGACCCGTTTGAGATTGTTGTACAGGTTGGCCCTCATGCGTATCATTTCCGCCTTTCTACCAATAACCACATCCACAAGGTACATCTCTCAGTTAAAACGGGTTATTGGAGACCATCCGATCGAGGTGTCTCTGCCCCCACCAATTCCTAGGCTCACCTCACCAGACTTCCTACCTCAGCTCGTCACATACACACGTACTATCAATCGACAAGAGTCCTCAGTCTAGCAAATCTTGGTGCACTGGCATGATCGTCCGCCATCGGAGGCCACATGGGTTGACTGGTATGCTTTTTGTGCTTAGTTTGCAAACTTCTGACTTGTGGAAAAGACAAATTTTTCAGAGGACGACTTTGTTACGAATGCAGAGGAAGAGGGACACCCTCCATTGTGGATGGTATACTAGTGCCGCAAAAGGCCCACTAATGACACGCTGACCAGAAGTCATTAAGATGCACAATTATTTTGGAAACAATTGTATCTTTCTTTATTTTGTAATTCGTCCGAGGGTGTTATATAAACCAGCGTGGCTATGTATTTTGTTATCTTTGGTGGAATTAAGAATCTTGGAACCCTAGGGGTTATTCCTCTTCCTCCCTTCTTCTCCCTTCTCCTTTTCCCCTTAATTTTCTAGCCACAGGTTTCTAAATTCGAAGAGCTAAACACTAAAATATTTTGATCAGGGATCCGTTTGTGATGAGCGGTCTCGATCGTCGCCGGGTCCATAGTTAGTGCGAGTAGACTCTCACGGGTGTTGGCATGATCCCCATCAATAATCCTTTTTAACTTGATCAAAGCAAATGTATTGAAGTTGATAAGAACATTGTCAAAAAGGAGTTTTGATGATGATACCATTTGGTGTTATTTTCTGAATTGCAGATTTACCAAAGGGAAAACGATGAACCCTTCATTGCAAATAATGATTAAGTGAGGCATCCTTCATTGAAAATATATGCAAGCTAAGCATGATCAACTCCCATGCTCAACTTGATGGAAGTGTTATGTCAGTCTGGTTTGGCCCCGGTTTGGGACTACTTGCGATTCATCAAACATGGCTATCTTATATAAAAATTGTGCAAATGTTTAGGGCATAAGACAACTTAAGAGATATCTCTTTAGTCACATGTATGCATTCATGATGAAGTGATAATAACTACCTTTGGTAACCCCATATAGTACAGACTTACCTTTGATAACGTACAATATAAAGGAAAACTACTAATTATCCACATCAATGATGTTTTTCTTGAAATATTTTCTAACTTGTGAGCATACTGTTATCCTATAAAATTCATCTTTTATTCAAAAGACTCCAAATAAAATCATTTCTACTCTTCAAAGTGCACATGGCCTTCGAATAATATTTGTTAGAATTATGTAAGGATTAGTTAAACACCTATTTTTTGAAAGATTATTAATAGTAACAGTGACAACAAAATTAATAAGACACTAATTTATTATATGGTGTGAATCCATTTGCACACTAACCGAGCCTAATAGTTTGTGATTCTGTAGGAAAATCAGAATTATGCACATTCAAAATGCTTCCATATTTCTGCATCGCAGGATGATACTGGACCTAATTAGTGTTTATTCTTATTGTGTCGTCTCACGTGCTTTGTAGGAGAGATTATTGTTTCCATTCATCACACTTTTGGATCGAATGCTTGATTTATCAGCAAACAAGGTCTTTCCAATCGCAAATTTTAAAAATATTTGTGACTGTAATAAAACGTTCCTCAATCAATGAAGAAGTTAATGTCATTCTTTTCTTGATATTATTTTTTTAGTAAATTCACATCTGTGTGCCACATGTTTCTATACTTCCTGATTGTTTTTATATAAATTCACATCTGCTGAAATGTTTCATTTTGTAGAGTTCATTGAAGCATATAGCCTGTAATTTAGATATCTGAGGCAAATAGTGCTCTTGTAGAGCTCATAGAAGCATATAGTGATGTAGGGTAGGCCGTGGGTGCACAATCTAGACTCTACATGCGACACGACCGTCAGTGACGGCGACGAATGTTATGAGCAATAATAATTTGGCACCACAAAATTAAGCGAAAACAAAGAAACAATATAATTTAATTTTGGCGATTATAGTTGGCTTTCCTCCGCTCGGAGGGCCAAAGCAAAGCGTGCGACGAATCGGTCCTCCTGCAAATTAGTAATCAATTGACACAAGGCGCTACAAACTAGAGCCAAACAAAATATGAAGTTTCCAATAATAATATTGCAAATACAACAATCCAAATCACGAAAATAAAACTCACAACTAGCGGGCTGGTTTAGGCCAATGGAGGTGATAAGTCCGGATGCGTGGATCGGGTACCGAGGGTGGAGACGGAGGTGGCAAAGGCGGGTGGGGGGCTGTTTTGGTGGCAAATAACGGAATCGGAGGGCGATGGAGTAGATCCGGATAGGAGCACGTAGATCCAGACTCGGGGAAGGTAGATCCGGTGGTGGAATGTCGGATTGGGGCGGGGAAGGGTAGATCGGGGCAATATAACCCGGATCGGGTAGTGGGGATGTAGATCGGGACAATAGAACCCGGATCTAGGAGGATTAGGGGCTGTGGAGTAGTGGGGAAGAGGTGGATCCACGAAGGGGAAGAGAGGAGTCGCCGGCTAGGGCTAGGAAGGCCCTAAGTGGGGTCGGAAATGGCAAGAGGGGCTGGAAACGTGCAGGGACTGGCAGCAGCCAGTCCGGCGGCTGCTTGGAGGGGCGGTAGCCGGCGGGTTGCTTGGAATGGGCGGTGGCCGGCGGGTTTGAGGAAGGGTGGTAGCCGGCGGGTTTGAGGAAGGTTGGGGTGAGTTCCGGGGGTGGGAAAAGGGGAGAAAACGGTGGGAAAATGTGGGAAGGTTAGGGATTACCTTGGGGGAGAGGATGAACGCCTAGGAGTCGTCACCTAGGGCTCCACGGAGTCGGCACCGTGGAAGGATCACAGGATTCCGGGATTGAACTTCTCAAGAATCTGCCATCCCCCTAAACCAGCCCACAACTCCCTATTTATAAGAAATAACACCCTAGGGCTTCACCATCAACGGCTATGATTGGCCGATGGGTTCGGCCTCTAAATAACAACATATAAACCCAAATAAAATACATAAATATATAATTTCGACTCGCAGCGACGTTCCGGACGCAACCGCGGAGTCGGATCGGCGTCCGATCAAGCGTTCCTGCGGAATAGACGAACGTGGGTCCCGCGCCTCAATGCACGATCGGATGGAATCCCATCATATAGCCTTTAGAATGATTTGCTCTACATAGTACATACTGTACATTATGTTGACTTTATGGTATTCTTGTAAGCTGTATATAATATGTATTTATTAATAAACCAATCTATTTTTTTCTGCACTCGACCACTTTTGGAAATTAATTTCTGCTTTTTATAGTCTGTCATAAGATTGTTTTGGTGGTTTAGGGTCCGTTTGGCGCGGCGGTGGAGGTTGTGAACGTGGTGGTTATGACGTTCATGAACACCCGACCTCACCTAAGAAACTGCATCCACTTTTATGTTCAAAGTTAGTATGGCTGTCATAACCTTTGTCATGTCAAAACATATGTTATGATGATGACGTAATTGTCCAAACGCACTGGAGCAAAACGCCGCGTCAAACAGATCCTTAGTCACCTCCATATGCACAATAAATTGTTCGAACCAATTGCACTCAACCTTTAGTTCATCCCTGTGCTCGAGATTTCAATTACAATAGATAGTTCCCAATTATTGTTACTCATGGCGACATTATTTGTTGTGCTACATACAAGATGCCATACAACTATAGATCATCTGTTTTGGATTCTTCAATAGCACTCTCAAATTATGGGTCCCAACTTAAAGATCATGTCCAAATACCAACATGTTTGATCATTTGCTGATGTTCGACTATCATCTTGTTTGATCAACTATTTATGTATGAGTACTCCCAACACTTATTGGTTGTAAACATTATTGTATTAGGTTTATAATTTCCCTATGATGTCCAACACCAAACGGCCCGCGACCTAGCCCTCTTTATATAGCCATA
Source organism: Platanthera guangdongensis (assembly GCA_039583875.1). Taxonomy (NCBI): domain Eukaryota; kingdom Viridiplantae; phylum Streptophyta; class Magnoliopsida; order Asparagales; family Orchidaceae; genus Platanthera; species Platanthera guangdongensis. The sequence goes on from CM077156.1 coordinate 131,850,444, forward strand.
GTTTCAAAAACAGGAGCATAACTCAGGATTCTCCCCTTGTATACTTAGGGTCTCACCCACATAATAAAGCATAATTCCAAAATAAGAGCACAAGTACAGAAAAATGAAAGATATGAGTACACCCCTAGACTGTAGTTCTGGGCTCCTCTCATTGTTGGAATAAGTAAACACGTATGAATCTTCATTTGGTTGCCTCTCAAGTGCCCACATCCCATATGATCCGTACGTTCCACCCGGAAGTTTTCAAAACCCCTTTTTATGTTTATGTGATGAGAACCCCCCACCCCAGTTAAATGAAAAAACTAGGATCCAAATATTACTTAATTGTTCTTTGCAACTCTCTTGAAACATGCAGGTGCATCAAGGATCGAACATCCTACCATCTCATAGGGGTGGTGGAGCATTCCGGGAGCATGGGCGGCGGCCACTATGTCGCTTATGTACGGGGCAATGGAAGCAGGACATCAACTGGTAGCAGCAGCACAGGGGCAACTTGGTTCTATGCCAGTGATGCCTATGTGAGAGAGGTTTCCTTGGCTGAGGTGCTTCAATCGGAGGCCTACATTTTATTTTATGAGAAAATGTGATGCGCATTCAGGATCCGTTCAGCTTTTCTTTGGCAAAAAAAGAAACAGAAATCTTCCAGCATATTGGTCAAATTAACCTTACTCGGAGCTTCTGTTTCTGTAATGGTAACAATTTTTTGAAGGGAAATTGTGAGAGCAAGGTTTTTTTCAGACCATTGGGAGAAGGGAAAAGCCTTTAAAGGCCCATTGTTTGATCTATTTTTGGATCTTGTATATTGGAATGAAAACAAATTTACAATCTCTTTATAACCGCCACTCAATGAAATTGATCAAGTGGAGGAGCATTAGAAGTTATCTACTTGTAGTGAGAGGGAGGGAAATATCCTTCGAAAATATGTGATATAGTATGTTTTATCTTTTACTTTTATTTACTTATGAACAATAGAATACATTTGGACCTGCTTGTTTGATGATGTATTATGTAAAATATATATTATTGAAGTCCAAAGCATGTTTTTAACGTTGTTTTTTTTATGTTCATCTTCCTTATTGCCGTCAAAATTTATCAACCACCATCGCTTGGGGATCCGACTATACTGTACAACCCCATGTCCAGCGAGTGGGTCGGCGGGAGTAGGCCCAGCCAAGTAATGTGCGGTCTAGGCCTCGGGCGAGTCAGAGGAACGAGTGCAATGAAGTTTTCCCGACTCGCCCAGACAGAGGGAAACAGAATGTGGGGCGAGTGGAGTATCTGGGCTCGCACTCACCCCTGGACCTTGGTAGGTGATGGGCGAGTGGGACGGTCAGATCCGCACTCGCCCTGGACCTCGGTAGGGGGAGGCGAGTGCCAGCCCCATTGAGCACTCGCCGCCAAAGGTGAGTGGTCTTTTCAGGGACCACCCGCCTAGTAGTGTCTTTTACTATTTTGCCCCCGTTGGCTTGTTAGTAGTCTTTCAGAACAACGGGGCTGCGCTGTTGTCAGATCGATTTGGGCTGCGTATAGCCTGACAAAATAGCGGAGTTGCGCTGTTTGCAGACCGGGTTTAGAATTCTATAAATAGACCCACAGGAGCACCTCAGAAGGCAAGCTCTCTCATTTTTCTGGTCTTGTAGCGCATTCTGAGGTACCCTTAGCTAAGCATTGACTGGGGGGGGGAATGCTCTAAGATCTTCCGGGTGTGTGGTGTGACCTCCGTGCTGCAGCCATTGGTCATTCTCCAATCTTAAGTTTTCGGTTGAGTGCTCATTTGGAGAAGTAGGTGTGTGGTCACCTCTTCTTAGGGACTGAATTCCAAAGAAGCCGGATTTTGGTTTCAACATTTTGGTGCGGTGAGCGTGGAACGTGACTAGCACAGAAAATCCTTGGTGAGTTGAATGACTGGAGGCGAAGGACAAGGAGCTGATCCGGCTGACTCGTCGTCTCCCACTCCCCTGGCCACCCTCGGAATGTTCGAGGACTTCAAGAAGGAAGTCCAGGATCTCGTACTGTTCGCACTTGCGGCTTGCAGCGAGTGCTCAACGCCTCCTATCCTGGTGGTCGCTGCCCTGGCTCTGGGCGAGAACGCGCCTGTTAGACGACCTAGGAAGGAGGTTGTGGGGGAAGGCGGCGAGCGAGATCTCCCATGGCGCATGCTGTTCCCCGGTTCGGCGAGTGCAGGAAGGGTTAGCGAGGTGGATGCACGAGATCGCCCTGCTCGCCCTGTAGCCCTTCAGCGAGCTGGTCGCATCCGCCCCGGTCCCAGAGGGGTTTCGCGAGCTGGAGATATCTTACTACACCGGGAGGGGTGATCCGGTTCAGCACATCCAATGGTTTGAGGATGTGATCTCAGTCCGGCAGATGTCGGATGCCTTCAAGTGCTGGCTCTTCGCCATAACCCTCAAAGAGAAGGCAAGGGAGTGGTTCCAGCAGCTTCCCGCCAGCTCCATTTACTGTTTCGAGGACTTGCGTCAGAGTTTTTTGAGTGAGGTTTTCAACTTCAAAGAAGAGGATGAATGAATCAGAGTCCCTGTTTCTCATCAAGCAGGGGTGGAAGAGATGTTGGGGAGTTACGTCGAAAGGTTCCAGGAGGAGGTCCTCGAAGTTCAGGAGATGTCAGGGCATACCCTCATGGTGGCCTTCACTCTGGGGTTGCGATAAGGGTTCTTCAGGATGGAGTTGAAGCGAGTGCCTCCACTGACCTTTGAAGAGCTGATGGAGAGGGCAACCAAGGAGGTTGAGGGAGAATTCGCGAATCTGGCATTTGCCAGGAGATTAGCCAAGTGGGCACAACAGAGGAAGTGAGAGAGCCAGGAGGAGGTAGGATGTGAGAAGCGAGGAGGGAAGAGCCCAGACAGCAGCAACAACCGAGGTGGGGGCGCCAAGAGTCGAACAATCAGCTGGGCTGGAGGCAGCAGGAATGACACGACCCAGGCCAGAGAATAGGTTTTCACGGAGGGGAAAATCACTAAGGGGGGCACGGCCGATTCAACCCTCATGGCTGGAGGCAAGATCAGAGACCTACTCTCCCCGAGCAACACCAGGCCATGACGATAGCTTTGGGGAGGAGTAGGAGAGGCGTCCACAGGAGGAGGCCAGAAGGCAGGGCAGAGCTGCCCTACTGCGATTTTCACCAGGAGTAAGGCCACGCCACGACCACCTGCCCCGAGTTCTTGGAGATGAGGGGAGCAAGGGTGCAGTCCCCACCGCAACAACGACCCCGCCGGGAGGGGAGGATAAAAGTTCTGCCAGGAGCAGAGGAAGACAGGTGTGAGGATCGGGCCGACATAGGAGGCCAAGGAGGGATCAGAGTGATCTCGGGGGGGGGGGGGGGGGAGTCGAGGCCTCCCGTAAGGCAAGTCTCCACACCATGTACCGTCGGAGCATTGCCTCGACATCCCAAGTCCCGCCCCCAGATGGGAAGATCACCTTATCCTGGAAGGATTTGCCGGATCATGAGGATCCATTCTATGATGCGCTGGTAATCCAAGCCGCCATCGAAAATTTCGATATCGCCCGGATCCTCATCGACAACGGGATTTCCGTAAACATCGTCTTCAAGAAAGCATTTGGCGCGATGAAGGTGGATGTCAAGAGGGTGCTGACCTCGGACAGACCTTTGTTCGGGCTCTCTAGGGAAAGGAAGGAGGTGGAAGGGGGAGTGAGAATCCATGTCACTTTGGGGGGCCAATCCAGAAACTGCAGGTTCGTCATCGTGGAAGCTCCTAGCAGCTATAATGCGATATTCGGTCAGCCCCTCATCAGCGCCTTTCGCTGTGTACCTTCGTCCTTCCACCAATGCCTCAAGTTCAACGCCGAAGGAGTCCAGGTCCGGGTCCGGGGAGACCCCAAGGCGACAAGGGAATGTTACGTCACCGCGGTCAACATCATCTCGTGACAGGAGGGAGCTGGAGAGATGGAGAGAAGAATGGAGGGGTTGTCTAGGCAGGAGGCCATGGGGGAAGAATAAGAGATGAAGGTGGCGGAGGTGGAGATCTACGCCCGTGTGGGCTGAGCAGAAGTTCCGGAGGAACATGCCAAGGTGATGGCAGTGGAGGAAGCCCTCGTCCCGGGTGAGAGGGCAGTAGGCGAGTGGGAAGAGCAGTCCTGACTGGAAGTAGCGGAAAAAGTGTTGGAGCTGGAAGTCCTCACCCAGGGAGGAAGGGTGGATAAGGTGCGAGTCAGTGGGGGGTTGAGCCCGAAGGATCAGCAGAAGATGCTGGAGTGCATCCAAAAGAACGTAAACATCTCCGCATGGAGAGCGGAGGACATGTCGGGGATTGATGCGAATGTGGCTTGCCACCGCCTCAACCTTGATCCATGCACTCGCCCCATCCATCAGAAGAAGAGGTCCGTCGCCGATAGGCTAGCTGAGCCCATCCAGGAGGAGGTGGGTAAGCTTCTTAAGGCAGGGTTTGTATCAGAGATCCAGTACACAGGCTGTGTCTCGAACGTGTTGATGGTTAAGAAGGGAGACATGCGCTGGAAAATGTGTATTGATTTCTCACTTTTAAATAAAGCCTGTCCTAAGGATTATTATCCCTGCCTCAAATCGATGCGTTGGTTGACTCAGCCATCGATTTTTCTCTAATGAGTTTTCTAGATGCCTTTTCAGGATACCACCTGATCTGGATGCACCCCCAGACATAAAGGATGTTTCCTTCATTACAGGGGATGAGTGCTACTGTTATAAGATGATGCCCTTTGGGCTAAAGAATGTAGGGGCAACGTATCAAAGAATGATGGACCGAGTCTTCCGGGAGCAAAAGGAAAGGAATTTGGAGGTGTATGTGGACGACATCATAGTGAAGAGTCAAGATACGAGATCCCATCTCCAAGATCTGGAGGAGACCTTCAACACCTTACAAAAATATAAGATGAGGCTGAACCACCTGAAGTGCGTTTTCGGGGCAAGCATGGGGAAATTTGTGCGGTCACCTCCTTACTCCTGTGGGGGTTGAGCCCAATCCTGATAAGGTGAGGGTGATCATGGAGTTGGAGTCGCTGCGGAATGCCAAAGAAGTTCAACGCCTAACAGGGAACTTGCAGGGCTGAGTAGGTTGCTCTCTCGGGCAAGAGAGAAGTTCTTACTCTTCTTCAAAGTGCTGAGGAGAGGCCACAAAATCAAATGGTCCAAGGAGTGTGAGGTGGCCTTCTAAGCCTTGAAGAGACAACTCACTCAGGCTCCGCTTCTCCAAGTACCAGAGGAGGGGGGATTTATCCCTTTACCTTGGAGTCAGAGCCGAGGCCGTGAGCTCCGTCCTGGTCCAGGAGGAGGGAAATAAGCAGCTGTCAATTTACTACGTGAGCCGGGTACTGAGGAAGGCAGAGCTCCGATACCCGATTCTAGAGAAGCTGGCTTTTGCTCTGGTCGTCTCGGCTCGAAGGATGAGGCCATATTTTCAGGTGCATTCAATCAAGGTGGTGACAGACCATCCCCTTCGCAATATATTTGAGGGGGTGAAGCATTCAGGGAGGCTGACAAAGTGGTCGGTAGAGTTAAGCGAGTTTAACATATCCTTTGTACCTCGCCTTTCAATAAAAGCCCAGACAATGGCCGACTTCTTGGCCGACTACGTGGTTGAGGTGGCAGATGCAGAACTCACTCATCCAGTTCCCTAGAAAGTGAGGTTGGATGGCACCTCGGGAAGACATTCCTTAGTTGTGGGGGTAATACTAGAAAGTCCCCAAGGAACGAAGATAGAGCAGACGGTCGTCACCCACTTCCCTATCACCAACAATCAAGCAGAGTATGAGGCGGTAATCGCGGGGTTACGTCTTGCAAGAGAGCTGGGGGTGCATGACGTGGAGGTGCTAAATGACTCCCTGGTAGTGTCCTCTCCAATTGTACTTAGCAAAGGTGAAGAGCATCATCAACATGTTCCAAACGTTTTCCATCCAACATGTGCCGCGGGAAGAAAGCGAGAAAGTGGATCAACTGACTAAGTTCAGAGTTGATGGAGGTACTATAACCGACCTATTTCGCCCCTCTATTGAGGAAGGGGAGTTGATGGAGGTTGACCAACGCCCCTCATGGATGGACCCCTTTGCGGTTTTCTTATCTACGGGAGATTTCCTGGGGGTCTGGACAAGAAGCGTTTTAAGTATAAATCGACATACTACCTGATGCGTGATGGGAAGCTGTATAGGAAGACCCTCTCGGGGTTTCTGGCACGTTGCGTGGCCGAGGAGGGGCTCCCGAAAATTTTGGAGGAAGTCCATGCTGGTGAGTGCGGGAGCCACTCGGGAAGCAGGACTCTAGAGGGAAGGATAGTGAGAACAGGCATAGGGGTAAAACGAGTTACCAGGCTTACCGCATGATCGTCGATAGTGGTTCGAGGGTGCGATTCCTTGGGAGAGGAATCAGTTCGCACCAAGGGGTACCCACATCAGCTCGCTGGGAAGGAACTTGGTCGGCGGGAATATCATCGATCTCCTTTCCCTTCGACTGACCGTCCTGCAAAGGGACCTGGAAGGGTCATTCCCAAGCTGTCTAATTGCAATCAATAAGCACAGGAATAATCTCCAGATACCAGCTTCGTGGAGGAGGAGGCGAGCCCACGATCCAGTGTGGAGGGCAGGTCGTCGGGGATGGTCTCGCTGATTTTTGGGTCTGGTCTAGCCATCTTCGCGGGCTAGCGCCTCAATGATTCGCTCGACGACTGATGGGAGAGCCAGGTGCGGAGCTCGACAACGCTGGAGGAATTGAGCTCCCTGATACGGTTGAGCCTCTCTTGGAATTCCTTGGAAAGAGGCATGGTGTTGCTAGAATCAGAAAGGTAGGGGGGACAGTAACGTTCTCCTAGGCGGGCAGGCATATATATAGCAGTTGGTGGATCCCACCATAACATTCCCTGCTCCTGCCACACTCGCTGATCTTCCGGGGTTGCATGATTCTTTCCGAGTTTGGGGCAACCTCACAAAAAGCGGAGATTGTGTACAACCCCATGTCCATCGAGTGGGTCGGTAGGAGCAGGCCCAGACAAGTAATGCGCGGTCTAGGCCTCGGGCGAGTCGGAGGAGCGAGTGCCATGGAGTTTGCCCGACTCGCCCGAACAGGGGGAAGCAGAATGCGGGGCGAGTGGAGTATCTGGGCTCGCACTCGACCCTAGACCTTGGTAGGTGATGGGCGAGTGGGACAGTCAGATATGCACTCGCCCGAGACCCCGGTAGGGGGAGGCGAGTGCCAGCCCCATCGAGCACTCGCCGCCAAAGGCGAGTGGCCTTTTCAGGGACCACCCGCACGATAGTGCCTTTTACTATTTTGCCCCAGTTGGCATGTCATTAGCCTTTCAGAACAGCGGAGTTGCGCTGTTGGAAGACTGATTTGGGTTGCGTATAGCCTGACAAAACAACGAAGTTGCGCTGTCTGCAGACCGTGTTTGGAATTCTATAAATAGACCCACAAAGGTACCTCAGGAGACAAACTCTCTCATTTTCCTGGTCTTGTAGCGCTCTCTGAGGTACCCTTATCTCAACACTTGCTAAGGAGGGGAAGCGCTCTAAGATCTTCCGGGTGTGTGGTGAGATCTCCGTGCTGCAGCAGTGAGTCATTCTCCAATCCTAAGTTTTCGGTTGAGTTAGTTTATTTGGAGAAGTAGGTGTGCGGTCACCCCTTCATGGGGTGCAAATTCCACAGAAGCCGGTTTCCGGTTTCAACATATACGATGTTACTATACCTAGGGCTCGAACAAAATGAAGCTAAAACAAAAGATTCAAATCTGTGGCTATGTTACCCACATGCGCGTAACTTCATTTATCTTGTCTTTTTTATGTTTATTAATATGAGCCTCCCTCCCTATATAATAGGCCCGTGCAAAAATACCCGAAGAACCGAGAACCGGACTGAAACCGAACCGAACCCGACGGTTCGGATCGGTTCTCATTTTACACGGTTCGGGTATGGATCAAAAAAATACTAAAGCCACCGGTTCGGTTCGGTTCTCGGTTCCCGTGGTCGGGTACCCGAGAACCGACCCGAACCGAACCTATAATTAATTTTTTTTAAAAAAAACCTTTCGACGAACGACGAACGGGTTGACCTGTTCGACGAAATTAATATAATATAATATAATAATATAATACAAAAAAAATTAATTTTAATTATCGGGAGGACCCGTTCGACGAACGTCAAACGGGTTCGATGAGTTCGTCGAACCCGTTCGACGAACGACGAACGTCGAACGGGGGAGGGGGATGACAGTGTTTTTAATTTTTTTTGTTAAAATTGTTTATATTTTAAAATTGTTTATGTTTGTTTTCTGTATTGTTTATAAGGCCACTCATTATCACTCAGGTTATCCATCTTCTAGTAGTTTACCTTTGAACAAACAAGCAATTGAATGACTTACCTTCTACTGTAGTTTTTTCTTTGTTCTTCAAGTTTGATTAATTCATATTTTATTACAACTTTATTAAACAAACAAGTCTCTAAAGTAAGCATTCATTTGTATTTATTTTTTACATATAAATATTTATGGTTCAATATTTTGTTGAAGACGAGTAGAACCGAGAACCGAATCGTAATCGAACCGAACAATTTGATTCGGATCCGATTCTATATTTTAGAACCGTGTGTCGGTTCCGATTCCAAAAACTTGGAACCGAACATACATGGGTCGGTTCCTGATTTTGAGGGGAACCGAACCAAACCGATCCGAGTTGCACCCCTACTATATAAGGAGGTGATATGAGAGTTTTTCTCATCTTATGTTATTAGGGTTTGGGTCTTCTCTTGGAGAAAGGCTTCTTGGAGGAACTAGCCTCCAGAAGAAGGGCATGAGTGTACCTCGTGATTTTATCTGGTGCTTTCTATTTTATTCTTGTCGGCTTATATTGGTCCGATCTGGCCATTCCCGCGTGTATTGTGCCACCGGGTTGAGTTTCGTCAATACTTTCGCTTCCACTCAGAGCCCTAGCCGATCCGTCCACTGAACTGTCGCTGCAGTGACCCGCCGAGGCCACACCGCATCTTGCCTGTACTGCTTCCACTGCGTTTGCCATTGTCCCGCCTGCACTACTTCCGCCGCATCCGCTGTTGTCCCGCCAGCAATGCATTCGCCGCAGCCCGCTTGCACTGCTTCCGCCATTTTCCGTCGTCCAGCGGCCCCGTTCTACGCTCTCTTCTAGCGGTGCCCTTCTCCGCTTCCGTCATCTTCCAGGTCCGCTCCGCCGAATCTGCTATTTTCGCCCTTCCGCACCAGATCCGCCTGTTCCAGAACCGGCTCCCTTCACGCCTCCAACCAGCATTGGTTCCCTCCAGCCGTCATTTATTCCGTCAGCCGCCGTTCATTCCCCTCTCAGCAGCACCACCGCTTCGTACGCCAAATAGCAGAATGGAATCCCGTGTGGAAGCCATTGAACACGCCCTCACCAACGTCAACTCGCTTCTCAATGCCCAGGCCTAGCAGCTCACGCCACTAATAACCATGCTTCACAACCCGCAACTCGGCCACAACTCCGGGCATACTACTGCTTCAACCTTGAGATCCCTTAGAACAGTGGCCCCCGCAGATCCCGCCTTGACAGGCTTACTTCCACAACTACCATGTCCTGACATCCTCACCTTCAACGCGACTAATCCACTTGGGTGGATTGCCCGCGCATCAATCATCGGCATGGAAGGGTCCGTTAGCCCCGCCAATCCTCCCCTGACCACACTTGGACGGCCCTCACGGAGGCCCTCATTCAGCGGCACCACCACCGCTACTCTGGCTCCATGATCGAGCGCCTCTGTGGAGTCCGCCAAACTGACTCCATTGATTTGTATGTCGATATGTTTATTAAGCTGGTCACCCATGCCCCAGGACTTCCCCCGATCATTACTTGACATACTACATGCATGGCCTGCAACCCCATATCGGAGGCCGCCTCTGCACCCTTCAATCATTCATTGTGAACCAAGTCGTGAATCTCTCCCCACTAGTGGAGGTCGAATTCCTCGCGCTGTCCGAGGACCCTACTTCCTCACTGCCTCCCTCCAAACCTTCATACCAACCATATTTTCCTCCCCCGACGAAACAACCGCCACTGCCACCTCCTCTACCTCGTCCACCCAATATGGGCCCACGTAACAACTGTCCTGCCCCCACGAACCTCCTATCCTCCCAAGAGTACCATGACCTACAGAGCAAGGGCCCGTGTTTTCGTTGCAGACAACCCTACTCGCCTACTCATGATTGTTGTATGAAGGAAATCCAGTGCCTCATCGGGGAGGACATGCACGAGTTCACCGCTACTGATTTGGACGTGTTGACGATCATCAATGTACCTCCAAACGGTGCTCAGTGCACCTCTACGTCTGGGACCCTGCAGACATATCACTACTATTGGAGGACGACGCTCCGACCTTGAGGGCAAGGTCGTTTTTCTGGCGGGGTGTATTGTTACGCACATGCGCGTAATTTCATTTATCTTGTTTTTTATGTTTATTGATGTGAGCCCCCTCCCTATATAAGGAGGTGGTATGAGAGAGATCTTCTCATCTTATGTTATTAGGGTTTTGGGTCTATTCTTGGAGAAAGGCTTATTGGAGGAATTCCCTCCAGAATAAGGGACAAATATACCTCGTGATTGTATCCAATGTGTTCATCTACTGAAGTATTTTATTCTCGTGCGCATATGAGGCTATTTCATTGAAAAATGTTGTTGCAAATGTTGGTTATGCTGTTAAATCAGACTGTGAATTACTCTAACTAAGATAGGATGTCACGAGAGGACAAAGGGATCCAGAGAACTGTCCTAGCTTGCCATCTCTTAGCCCACTCATTATAGTTTTCCAGCAGTGCTTCAGATGTTTCAAGATAATTCTAGGTACATAGAGAACCTTGTTTATAGTAAAAGTCATGAAGTGTCTAAGAGTAATCTGTAGTGGTCTCGTGAGAGCATTTTAGAGTAGTCTTTGAATCCATCAATGTTGTACGTACAAGAAAGATGAATTTAGGAAAAAAGTGTCATGATTCTTTCATCTTTTGGAGGAAAATTTTTTGGTGGCATATATAAGACTGGGACACCCTCATAACTATCCAGCATTTTGAGTTTACTACTGTTATCTCATTTTTAAGTGTTCTTTTTACTCTTCTTGCAACAATAGTTATTTAAAGAGGTTGACTTAGTTACGAAGTGGTGCATGTATGAGCTAAGACCAAACACGGTGGTGTTAATGAGATGTTTGTGACATTTGCTATCAGAGCTATGTTTTAATACTACTTAAAACAAGCGAGATGAACTTTGATGGGAATTGCAATTTAAACATTGTTGATTCACGTGACAAGGTGGCCGAAGAGCAAAAGGGAAAGAAAAGTGGGACTGAAGCAAGGGATGCAATGATTCGAACTTGGAGCGAAACATTTATGGAGCGATGATTCCAACTTGGAGCAAAACATTTGTGGATTGTGCTGATCATTCGATTGGTGAAGCACTACAAGATGTTTATCAAACTCTACAAAAAAGTAGAGAATATTTGTAAGTATTTTGACACATTCCATTTCGAACATAAATAATGAAAATAGTTTGAATAACTCAGACAATGTACAAATATGAATCCACCAATAATGTCTTAGATTGCTTGACAAATTTTTATGTAGAAGTGGAAGATTTGCTAAGCGGAACTCCACAAATAGTGGGAAATGGAAGAGACACAACATATGTAAAGCTTGGTGTTCCTAGACTTAAGATGTTCATTGGAAAATGTTGAAATATCTCAAGCTGATCAACTGGTAGTTCTGGTATCAAGCAAACACTTCCAGAGCTATCAAACTGATCACTTGATCAAGCGGAAAGCGGGAATCAGGTGCAGAAACACTCCAACCATAAACTGAGCTAGGTAATCAGAAATAATAGAGAGCAATCACAGATCTTGTATAATCAAATATCAACTTTACAAAGCAAGGTATACATGGCGAGACATGATTTCGCCAAGTACAATTGTGAATTAAGAAAACAAGGAGAAAGTTCAAGCCGGGTGGACTGCCTCAGAGACCGCCTAGTCCGCCAAGTCCGCTGAGACCGCTAAGCCGTTGCTGCTATACCACTGATCTATGGAGTCCGCACAGTCCGTGGACTACCTGTTATTCTGCTGAGACGACTGCTCTACAAGCTGTCGCCGAACTGAACGAACAGACCGCCAAGTCCGCCGAGACCGACGAACTGGTTATTGAACTTGAACTTCAATTGCCGGAGAGAGGACTGGCTGGCCGCAAAGTGCGACCTGCTGCAAACCACTGATTGTAACTGCAAGCTCCACTATTTCTTGACCGCAATCAGAACCAGACTCCTGGCTTCATAGTGCTAGTCGCGCAACCTGCAAACAACAACCAGTTATTCTCAAACCTCGCGGACTACAAAACCGAGGCTGCAACAATTAATCCGTGCTCAACTTACTATTCATTCAGCTGCTATTGAAGTGACGGGGGTCCTATTTATAGGCGGGGTGAGGAGTGTGGTCACCACCCTAGTGAATAGAGTCACCACCCCAGCTCTCAGCTAGCACAATCCAGTCTGCCAAATCCGCGAGGACAATGCCTGACCAGCCGAATCGTCTGGAACCAAGTCAGGAAGCCAGTCCGCAACCTGACGAACACCGCACCAGTCTGCACGCTATGCAACACGCAGACCAACATCCCACATACTGCACCAGTTTGCATGCTATATGCAGACACAACACCAGCTCGCACATCTTACGAACGCCGCACCAGCTCGCAACACGAGTCCACGACCAACAAGCACAGATCGCCCGGTCAACCAGCAGACACCGCGGGCTCTGCGAATACCCTGGACTTGTCACAGAGTGTGACCAAGTCCAGTAACCACCAATCACATGGCGCGAGCTCGGCGGACACGAAGCCAGACCGCAAGCTCCAATGATAGTTCGCCACCAAGAGCACGGTTATCACCCACCGCATCAACAGAGATCAAGGGCATGAACCACTGCCGATCTCACGATCTCCAAACCCAGTCCGCCACAACGGACTCTGTGGACTCGAAATGAGTCCGCCACACTACCGCGGATACACCACCAATCCTCCAGGTTACATCAAGGAGAACAAGCCAATAGCTAAACCGCAAGCCGAGCTGACAGAACACCGCCATTAGGTTGCAGTAGACAGGTTGCCCAAGCCACATCATCAGTTCACCCAGGTCGCACCATCACTTAACCCAGACTGCACCATCAGTCCGCCCAGGCCGCGCGGTCTGCTCAATAAACCACTTTCACTTCGTAATTTTCAACACTCCCCCTTGAAGTGAGAAGTGGTGATCAAGCCCAACAGTCCTCGTAACTATGTAAACAACACCTTCGGCAACGGCTTCGTGAAGAGGTCCACGACATTGTTCTCACTCTGCACATGCTCCACCATAAGAGATTCCTCCAACACCTACCGAATGAAGTGGTGCTCAATCTCTATGTGTTTTGTCCGAGCGTGACAAACTGGATTATTCACCAGCTTTAGGGCACTCTCATTGGCACCGCTCAGCAGAGTAGGACCGCGCACTTCTTCATAGGCGTCCTTTACTAGTCTCCTGAGTCAGATGGCTTCCCGAGCTGCCAAGGCCGAAGCCTTGTATTCTGCTTTCGTAGTAGAGACGGACACTGAGTTTTGCTTCTTGCTGCACCAAGAGATACTACCTGATCCACAAGTGAAGACATAACTGGATGTTGACTTCCGGTTGTCTGCATCTCCTCCATAATCAACATCCAAATATCCTTGAAGAATAAACTTTGTGCCTCTCCTATAAAGGATACACATGTCAGAAGTGGCCTTCACATACTTCAGGATGTTCCTAGCCGCCATCAGATGAGGCTTCCTGGGTTCCGCCATATACCGACTTACTCAGCCAACCGCGTAAGCAATATCAGACCTCGTAATCGTCAAGTAGATAAGACTCCCAACTAGAGCCCGAAACACCAAAGGATCCGGAAGAATCCTCCCCTCATCCCGCCGAAGTTTGATGCCTGAATCAAGTGGAGTAGAGCTGCTCTTCCCCTCCTGCATGCTGAATCGCTGAACGATCCATTCCACATAGCCCTTTTGGGACACGAGTATGACGCTCTCCTTCCTCTCCACCTCAAGTCCAAGGAAATGGTGGAGTTCACCCAGATTCTTCATCTCGAATCTGATAGCTAGCTCTACCCTGATCCTAGCCACTTCCTCTTTAGAATTCTCCGTGATGATCATGTCATCCACGTACAACAACACCAGAACTAGAAGCCCCCCTTCTTCTTGACGAATAAGCTCGAGTCTGAGTTTGAAGCCAGATAGCCGCAGAACTGGAGGTATTCTGCAATCTTCCTATACCATACTCGGGTAGCCTGCTTCAAGCCATAAAGGGCTTTCCGGAGCTTGCAGACGTAGTCCGAATGTTCTTCAGATACGTAACCGAGCAGTTGAACTATGAAAATGTCCTTGTCAATCTCTCCGTAAATAAAGACGTTCTTTGCATCCAACTGTCACATCTTCCATCCCTGGCAAGCCGCCAAAGCTATCACCACTCGTATTGAAGCCATCTTCGCTATAAGATTGAATGTCTCCTCATAGTCCTCGCCGTACTGTTGCAAAAACCCTCAAGCTACAAGGCGAGTCTTGTACCGCTCGATGCTTCCATCCGCCTTCTTCTTCAGCTTGTAGACTCACTTACAAGTTACATGAGCAAGGCCATCAACCTTGGGCACCAAGTCCCAAGTTTTATTCTTCTTGAGGGCAGCCATCTCTTCATTCATGGCATCGTCCCACTCCTTGACTCCAGTGGCTTCTTCAAACTTTGAAGGCTCCCGCTCATCCAAGGGGCCTGCGAAGAAACAAGAGACAAAGCTCACTGTGTTCCCTTCACAATACCGAGCTAGTGGCTTGATGGTCCTCTTCGATCTCCTAAGAGGCTGCTTCTTGCTCACCACCTCTGCTGCTTCTTCAGAACCAGCTCTGTTCCCGGGCACACTTGGAGTGTCACTCCCCCTGCTTCCCAAACCAGAAGCTTCTGCCCCAGAGCTTGAAACACCTGGAGCTCCTGGTGACACAAGCAACTCCGCCTGAAGATCTTCAACAGCTTCCCTATGCCCCTCATCAACCCTGCTCTCCTGCAGTTCAACAAAGCCACCTCTATACGACGTCAGCTTATCAAGGACAACATCTCTTGATACAAAGAACTTCCTTGTCGCAAGATCGATGCACTTCCAACCCTTCTTCCGCTCATCATAGCCCACAAAGACAAGCTTCATCGCCTTTGCATCAAGCTTGGTCCTCTGAGCATCCGGAATGTGAACATAACAGGTTGATCCAAACACACGAAGGTGTTCCACACTCGGCTTCTCCTTGAACATCATTTCCACGGGGACTTCATGTTGACCGGACTCAGAGGCATCCGATTGATAACATAGGTTGCGCAGGTCATTCCTTCCACCCAAAAGGACCTGGGAATGCCCTTTGCATGAAGCTAGCACTTGCAAGTTTCCGTCAAGTGACGGATCTTCCTCTCCGCTACTCCATTTTATTATGGAGTATGAGCACAAGTAAGCTCCCTCTGGATCTCGTGCTTCCTGCAGAAATTAGAGAACTCAGATGAGACAAACTCACCACCGTTGTCTCATCTGAACTTCTTGATCCGCAAGCCAAGTCGGCCCTCTACCAGCACCTTGAACTCCACAAACAATTGGAAAGCTGCCGACTTCTACTTCATGAAATGCACCCAAGTGTATCTTGAGTAATCATCTATCAATACCAGCATGTATCTATTGCCTCCAAGACTAGCGGTAATCGTTGGCCCCATCAGATCACCATGAATGCATTCCAATGGTGCCTTGCTGCTCGTTTGTGACTTATCAAACGGAAGGAGATGAGTCTTACCGTACTGACACCCTGCGCAAACGTGACCATCTCCGTAGGATGACAACTTTGGCAAGCCTTTCACAAGGCTCTTCATTGCCATAGCCTTCAGCTTGTCCATCCCAACGTGCCCTAGTCTTTCATGCTAGATAGCTGTGCTATCATTGACCCTCATCCGATCAACATAAGAGCTTGTTGATAAAACAAACAAGTCTCTTACTCTTCTCCCTATATGAGCAACATCAGCCTTTACCGCTGATATGTTGCAGAGAAACCTTACTTCTGTTGGGCCAAACAGAACATGATAGCCCTCGTCAACTGCGTTGGTCACTGAGAAGAGGTTCTTCTTCATATCAGGTATGTGATACACACTCCTTAAGGTAAGCGGACTCTGAGCACTATCCAAAGAAACAACACCCTCCTTCTCTACAGAATGAACAGAGTCATCTGCTGTAATAATAACTTCATTACCTGAGAACGGTTGCAGTGAAGAGAACTTCGAATCATCTCCAGTGAGGTGATGATCATACCCCGAGTCGACTATCCAGTCATCTTGGTGGTAGTCAACGGTGGAAAGAGCACGAACACACGTGCTTGTCAAGAAGGCTCCTCCCTACCTGGCTTCCTCAGCACTGGAACCAGCTCCCTCTTTGTCTGCAACATGCCCAGGTTACAGCTTGACCTTGCAGTCACACTTGAAGTGTCCTGGCTGATTGCACCTATATCACTTCAACTCCTTCCAATTCTTAGAAGTAGCGTTCCTCTCTTGCTGATATGAAGTTGAAGGCCCATCCTCAGCATCAGGCTTCTTCTTCTTCTCCCATCTCTTCTTCTTCTTCTTATTAGTGAAGAGAGCTTCACTACCTCCTTTAGTGATAGTCACCCCGGGCATATGCCTAGCCAAGCTCTCCTGTGACTCCAGCAGATTTTCCAGCTCCAGCAAAGAAGGTTGAGTTGCCCACTCTTGAACGGAAGTCACAAAGGACACATACTCCTTCCGCAAACATCGAACTATGTGCCTCTTCAACTTAGCCCCAGAAATGGGCTCATCTGGATCCAATGCTGATATTTCAACACACAAGTTCTTCATCTTGAGGAAGAACTTTGAGATAGAGAGATCTCCTTGAGTTGCCTTAGCCAACTCATTTTCCAAGAACTGTAGCCTTGCTACATTCTTCCTATTGAACAAACCATCAATGGTTGTCCAAATCTCAGTAGCAGACTCACATCCTAGGATGTGATCAAAGAGCTCAGGTGATACAGCCCGTTTGAGAGCAAACTCTGGCTTTGCATTAGTCTTCCTCCAAACTCTCACCTGCTCAGCAGAACTAGTTGCAGCAGTTACTTCTTGCTTGTCATCACCACCGACGACCTCCCACAATTTCTCGCCCAGAAGATAGCTCTTCATACACGACTTTCACTTCTTGAAGTTAGTCGCTGTAAGAAGTTCAATGTCAAGACCCCTTTGCGTAAGCTCCCTCCATTGCACCAACCACTGATCACAAAGCTTCCAAAAGCGTCGAGCACAACTGAGGTTGATCACTGCTCATTGCTCAAAACACTGTTCCCTCTGATACCATGTTGAAATATCTCAAGCTGATCAACTGGTAGTTCTAGTATCAAGCAAACACTTCCAGAGCTATCAAGCTGATCATTTGATCAAACGGAAAGCGGGAACCAGACACAGGAACACTCCAATCATAAATTGAGCTAGGTAATTAGAAACAATAGAGAGCAACCACAGATCTTGTATAATCAACTATCAACTTTACAAAGCAAGGTATACATAGCGAGACATGATTTCGCCAAGTACAATTGTGAATTAACAAAACAAGAAGAAAGTTCAAGCCGAGCGGACTGCCTCAAAGACCGCCTAGTCCGCCAAGTCCGCTGAGACCGCCAAGCCGTTGTTGCTATACCAATGATCTACGGAGTCCGCACAGTCCACAGACTACCCGTTATTCTGCTGAGACGACTGCTCTACAAGCTGCCGCTGAACTGAACGAACAGACAACCAAGTCCGCCGAGACCGGTGAACTGGTTATTGAACTTGAACTTCAATTATTGGAGAGAGGACTGGCTGGCCGCAAAGTGCGACCTGCTGCAAACCGCTGATTGTAAACTCAAGCTCCACTACTTCCTGACCGCAATCAGAACCAGACTCTTGGCTTCACAGTCTTAGCAGCGCAACCTGCAAACAGTAACCAGTTATTCTCAAACCGCACGGACTACAAAACCGAGGCCGCAACAATTAATCCGCGCTTAACTTACTATTCATTCAGTTGCTATTGAAGTGATGGGGGGTCCTATTTATAGGCGGGTTGAGGAGTGTGGTCACCGCCCTAGTGAATAGAGTCACCACCCCAGCTCATAGCTAGCACAATCTAGTCCGCCGAGTCCGCGAGGACAAGGCCTGACCAACCAAATCGTCTGGAACCAAGTCAGGAAGCAAGTCCGCAACCTAGCGGACACCACACCAGTCCGCATGCTATGCAGCACGCAGACCAACAACCCACATACTGCACCAGTCCGCATGCTACACGCGGATACAACACCAGCCCGCACATCTTGCGAACACCGCACCAGCCCGCCACACGAGTCCACGACCAACATGCATAGATCGCCCGGTCAACCAGCGAACACCGTGGGCTCTGCGAATACCCTGGACTTGTCACAGAGTGTTACCAAGTCCAGCAACCACCAATCACATGGCGTGAGCTCGGTGGACACGAAACCAGATGACAAGCTCCAAGGACAGTCCGCCACCAAGAGCACGATTATCACCCACCGCATCAACAGAGATCAAGGGCATGAACCACTGTCGATCTCGCGATCTCCAAACCCAGTCCACCATAATGGACTCCGCGGACTCGAACTAAGTCCGCCACACTACTGCGGATACACCACCAATCCGCCCGGTTACATCAACGAGAACAAGCCAATAGCTAAACCGCAAGCCGAGCTGACAGAACACCGCCATCAGGTTGCAGTAGACAGGCCGCCCAAGCCACATCATCAGTTCACCCAGGCCGCACCATCACTTAACCCAGACCGCACCATCAGTCCGCCCAGGCCGCGCGGTCTGCTCAATCAACCACTTTCATTTCACAATTTTCAACAGAAAATGACTATTTTGGTAGAAATGTTTCTTTGGCACATGAAAAAAATACTTGGAGAGATATGACATTATATATGTAGCGATAAAGGTACGCCATGCAAACTATTATTTGGAAGACATTGCTACACTATGATGGTGGGAGATACCTACATGTCCAAGGGACTTTATCCCTAAAAACATGAAGGATGATAACTTGAGAAAACTCGAAGAATTGAGGGAAAATGGGGCAATTAGACATGTAAAGGAATTTACTCATTATCTTTGAAGTCCGAGAACACTACTCATATTATTCATTGATGAATTTTAAAATTTGGTGAAAAATAGTAAAGAGGAACCACAAGAGATGTTATTTCTATGGCCAAATCACTCATTGAGTTCAAGCGTCAACCCAAGGCGTCTAAGGAGATGAAAGGCATGAACTATTTTATAGATGTGGGAGATGGGAGAAAAAAGAAGACCGTTTACCACTGTAACACCTCAAATTCCACCCCCATAGGACCCTTAAATACTCGTTGAATGCATGAAATGCTAAGATAGTTTAAAGACTTGATCATATGTAGAAAAATTGGAATGTCCTTCAGGCACTACCAGTGCACTTTTTTCAGGTGACTGTGTTTTTGACTGTTTGAAAATATAAAAATTTTCAGAGTTTCGAAAATGATCGTGTGTTTGGTCATGCGTGAAGGAATCTGTAGGTAATATAAATTTCTACGCGCACCATCGTGCATGCACAATATTTATTTTCTGCAGAAATGAAAGCGTTCTGAAATTGATCATGTGTTTTGCGCATGATTGGGTGCACGATCCTGCGAATACATAAAATAAAATTTTGATGTTTAAATTTGAACAGTGGATCCCAATACAATGGCCCTGATTCTTTCTTGGGGATCCTTTAGGTCACGAGGATCAAAAAATCTTCATTTTCATCACCCCTTTCTATCTCTTAGGGTGAGGAAGAAGGAGATAGCTAGGGCAAAGAGGGAGAAAACTTCCTAGTTGGAGATCCAAGTGCCTGATTGGAGTATCATTTCCGACAGCTGATCAATCACATCTCTACGATCCTCTTTCACCATTTTGTGCAAGGATTTCATGGCAGGGAAAAAAATTAGAAAGGTAAAGAATTTTATCTTCTAAGTTTTAGGATTTTGTTTGATTTTTTGTGTTTCTTTTATGAATATGTGAGCGTGGTGGTGTTCTGTGTCTCTAATTAGAGATCTTGGGGTGCCCTATTCATTGTAAACCACTGGCTCGTGGGATTGAGACCAAAATATGCTTGCATTAGATGCCCGAGTTTGATATCGGGATAAACATTGTTTGTGAATCCCAATCGCGATCAGTAGCCTAATTTGTTGATGATTGTTTGACATTGTATTAATGTTATTTTCTTGGGTGCTAAAATGGTCATAATGTTGTTGCAATGTCAAATTTTGTAGGGCTTGAGTAACTTGAGGATAGGGATTGTAGATAATGCATGAAACCCAATGAAAAATGGGTGGAATTCTCCTCTTTTAACGTCTAGATTATACTTTAGTAAACCCTAGCTATGGGGCGTGACAGTGCTAGCGTTACTGCTTAGTACGCTTGCATTAAGAATGTCTATTGCGGATCACTATATATATTGCCGCCAAGATGGTCACAAGTGTATATATAGGTGATTGATATTCGCACCCCTTAATTGGATATATGAGCCCTTTGATATATGCAGTCCATAAAGCGCTATTTGTACACCATTTTGCTATTTGTAGCCCCCCCCCAAAAAAAATTTACATTTTGATTTCTAAAATTCAACAATACATTCGACAATAGGTTTTATACATTATAATTTCTACAATACTATTAATGTCATTAACCTTACATTCAATACAAAATAGAAATTTGCCGGAGAGTACAGAACAAATATACTAAGAACATAAGGTTCATGTTGCAAAAATGGCCAAAATGGTTTATCCATAATATATCACCTGCAAAAATAAGCTCAAATTAGGTACTTGAAAAAAAGTTTTGTGGAGAACTCCAGTTAGCATACTTCATACCATATATAGTGTAATGGCTGTAAAAACAAATGCATCCAAAAAGCATTTGCCAGACATCAATAGCCTCAATAATGTGTGTAGACATGCATGATGGGATTTGCTTCCTCACATTTTCTAGAAAGTTGTTTCTAGTTATTGTGATTCTCCTTGTCGTTTTTTTCATATTAAGTTTTAATGTCTTCCCCCCCCATCAATACATGTTCAAAATGCGAAGGGTCCCTCTTTGTAGACTTGTAATCTTTGGTGAGCTTTTTTCCAACCACCTTTTAGCCTCCCTTTTAGTTTAAGAGGCAATCTTTGTTCTTGTGACTGAGTTGTTGTTGGGTTTGCAATATCCCATAATTTTCTTTTTATTTTCTTCTTTTGGAGGTCACTAGCTGCATTATACCTTTGCAATAACCCTTCAATATCATTTTTATTGTCATTTGGTTTCATTGCTTCTTCCTTAAACTTAAAATTTATTCTATTGTCATTTAAGGTTAATTGTCTTCAATGTTTATGGATCATCCATAACAGAAAAGTACGACATTCTTTTACATATGGAACCAAATCGTGCGCACATGGTAATCTAAGAGTAAATCTATTTTTATGTGTACAACTCTCAACCTTAACATGTCTGGATGACAATGCATTCTCTTCTTTCTTTATCATCTCTAAAGCCGCAATAGATATATTGCCAATCAGTTCAGAATATAACAAATCTTTAAAATTCGTGCCCACTTGTATTTTACTCTAACCAAACATTCGTCTAATCTTTGTATGTTGTAAGTTAATCAATTGATCAAATGTTTTCCAGATAGTTGCAAGATTACCAATGAAAACTTCAAGAAATTTTTTAAGGTGATTGTGTCTACCCTCTACATGATTTGTAAACGTGTTTCTCAAATACAAATAATTATCAATCCATGCAAAAATAAAGTACTCTTTGAAGGGATCCAACCTTGTAGTAGTGACATGAAAGCACATTTGGATATTTGAATGCATACTCACACACCATTTGATTAAAGAGCATGTTAAATTCATTTTCAGAACGTGCTAGTACTAAGATTTGCCACACTCCCAAAAAGTGTCACATTCCTTCCCCTCTTTGAAAAACTGTTTACAATTACCTAAAATATTTCGGTAAATATGCATACAACATAATAAATTTTTCGCTTGGGGAAATACATTTTTATGGCATTCAGAAGAGTCATCTCCAGATCGGTCACAAAGACATTTGACATCACACTCTTGTCGAACATACACTTGAAAAAAATCTAGTGCCCAGTGATAGCTTGACTTTGTTTCATTTGATATGAATGCAAATGTAGAAAAGAATGTATGATTTGTAGATGTCACACCAACAATACATAGTAGTGGTAAACGATACCGATTTGTATTATAAGTATAATCAATAACAAATGTGTTGGTGAACATATTACTAAGCATTACTAATGTAGGATGGGCAAAGTAGAAACACTCCAAATGATTAGTAACTTCATTCACTTTGTGGTAACTAGTGTATCCATACTCAGTTACACATTTAAATAAGAATTGAATTAGAGTTCCACCATCCAATTCAATCCTATACATCCTCGCTTTCTCATTGTATATTGTTCTTATTGCAGTTTTATTTGTCAGATCTCTTTTCTTTAAAGCAGACATTATCTTACGTGGTTTTACTCCTACAATATACATGTCTTGAACAACTTCTTTGCCCATGCTTATCAAGCTTTCCTGCAAAAACATGTGCCTCAAGATGAACAAAGTTATGATTATGAATTTCATTTAAGACTTCTACTTTCTACACATCCAAATTCTCCAAATGGCCCTTAAGAGAGAACTTACAACCACAACACTTAGAGCTTGATTTCTTCATATTTTTTTTTCACATTCCCTTTCTTATTTTGACTTTCATGTGTAAATCCGCCTCTATCACAACCTAGAAAAATCCTAAGTTTTACCCTTGTCTCAAATTTGTCTTCTTTGATAGTAATGATAGGAAATCCTAGGCTTCTCCCAATATTTTTAGCACATGTAATCAACTCTTCCTTTGAAAATTCAATTTTGTGTGAAAGTGATGTCCAAAATCTATCTCTGCACATTCGCTCTCTTCGTTGGTTAACAATATTATACCTTCTGAATTCATTTCTATCAAAAAGTGAGAGATGAAAATAAATTTAGACTATAATTTCTAACAAAATTTTTACATACATTTTAAAAAAACAGGCATATTTTTTATACCTTCACAATTATAAAAAATGCTCCTAAGTTCTTCTACAACCACAACCTTTTGTTGTGAACATGTACCCTAAAAACACAAAAAAATATTATAATCAAACCTTAAACGCCCAACATAACTTAATAATCACAGAAAAATGAGAACTCACCTCTTAGCTTGTTGGGAAATCGAACCTAAAAGTAAAAAATACTGGAAAATGGAGCAAGAGATAACCTAGGTCATCAATGGAGGTGGAAAAGGGTGCAGATGATGGGACTCCCGACACTGGAGGCGGAGACAGGGAGTAGCTCCAGCGAGTAGTAGCTCTTGCAGAAGAAGCTCCGATGAGATGTGGGTGGGCGAATGCTGGAGGTCCGGAGTCGGTGGAATCAGTTTTTCAAAAACCTTTTGGCAGAAGGAAGCATGTTTTCAGAAAAGAGGGGGTTGTAACATCTCCCTTTGTTACATGACATATAATATAAGGCCCGGCCTGGGCCCCACACTATATACACAAACAGACAGCGGGGTTATAGGTTAATATCAAAAACTAGTACACGCATCCTAACTCAGAGTATTATAGCGGAAGCATTAGGGGTTAAGATTGAACTCAGTAACCATGAATGTCCGCTATATACATAAACCATCACATTTATATATCTCAAAGCAATGTCTACAAATACACAAAATATTTGGCCTTAAGACCTTACAAGTTTTTTTCACAAGTGTGGATTACATACATCGGCAAGCAGGCCGACCACACATGAAAATAACAAAACATTTCTTTAATTGGCCTTCGAGGGCTAGCATAGTAGCAACAACATCAAGGGCTTCAGCCCACTATTTTCTGCTCGGCTCTCCAGCACCTGCATGGGGACAATCCAACGCAATGGTGGCAAACAAAGCAATGATCAACATTCAGCTGACCAATTTATAACGACCCTACACCTTTCTCGGGGTAGCGGTATTCTTTCCCTGCATGCATAACATTTCACAAGCAGATATATCACAAGATGTGCACTAACGCACCATCAATATATCACAAACGTCGACCACACGACCCGACGCTCCGTGCACTCAGGGCACATTATCGGTGTACCGGAAAACCAGGGTCCCACCACCGTTCTCAGGTCTCAAACCCAATGGTAAAACTTGAGCATTCATGCTCCACGACCCACGACCGGAGACTTTAGTTTTAATGGAGAACAACCCAAGACCCTCATGATGTGATCCTAACGAAGCCATTCACTTGGGCACTCAAGTTAGACAACCATCACGCGCATAGAGTTCAACCCTTGCCCGTTGCTCAAATCTCTAGTTCAATGTCTAGACTGACACGGGTCGACATCCCCTTGTCCTTTCAGCTCACTGGCCTTTAAGAACGCATAGCTCACAATAGCCACAACATCCTCGAAGGACTGGCTTCACAATCACAGGTTAGCTAGGAGCTATCGCCAGCGACAACCACTATCTCCCGATGTTCGCGACAGAACTCTCTTTCTATACCCAACCCAAACCATATCTGGACCAACTATCTAAAAAACCCTGCAGCCACTTGCAGTGCTAGAAACACTGGACTTTCATAGATACACACATGCACTTTGATGGTATTTTCTTGGAATTCCACTCCAGTACTTCATGCCACTCCACTTCACAGGCACAACCCATTGACTACATAAAATACTCGTTTATACGCGGATTCTTCTCCGGTGCGCAAAATTAAACATCACCAATCCAGACCAACCTGTCTAGATGGGCTTCACGCAGTATGCCTATTCCGTACTGCACATTTCCGGATTTATATGCAAGACTTCTTGGGGATTTCAAGAATCAACCCAACGGAAATCCCTCAACATTCCACCATTTTGTGGGGGTAAATCCATGCATATTCCAAAATAAGGACTTCACATGTCCAAGGAGGAAGATCGTTACCCTTAGAGTTTTCTTCGGAGGCATGACAAAGCTTTTCTACACTGACGGAAATGATCGTCTCACTTTCCTCTTTGCGATTCTAGCTTCGGCTCTTGATTCCAGCCCCAAGATCTCCTCCAGCAACTCAACAAGTCCACTCAAACCCAAGCACTAGCCGAAAGTTCTCTACTCCAGAACTAGGGAAGTAAGGAAGAGAGAGAAAAAGGAAAGAATGATTTCCTGAATCCCATTCCTCTACTGATAAGGCCTCTAGTTTTACCCCAGCCACACGATCTCCTCTCATCAAAATACAACAACAGCTCGAGTTTAAGATGAAAAGTCAATCATCGCTCAGTGGCCGCACACCAGCCAACTGACACGAGTCGCCACTTCGGCGATATTTAATTTCGATATTTCGTCAAACGGGACCACATTCGTTGAATGCAAATTGTCGAATAAGAGAGAATTCGTCGAACATAGTTTGAGTTCGTCTAGCTGGCCATAATACCGGCTCGACGCGTTCCGCCGAGCCCGGCTCGACGCGTTCCGCCGAGCCCGGCTCCACCCGTTCCGCCGAGCCCGGCTCCACCCGTTCCGCCGAGCCCGGCTCCACCCGTTCCGCCGAGCCCGGCCTCCTTTTTGGTGTATTACAAACCTCCTCTCATTACAGAAATTTCGTCCCAAAATTTAGTACAATATGCATAAATCAGTCACAAATATGTTACTACATATATTTGTTTTACCAAAACAAATGTTACAACATTTTTGCTAAACAACTCGGGAAATTTAGCACGCATTTGGTCTGCTCCTGCTCCTATGTTAGCTCTTCACGACCATAGTTGTCCCACCGGACCTTGACCATCCAGATTTTCTTATTTCGCAGCTGCTTAACCGCTTTATCCTCGATCTGAATGGGCCTAAACTTCGTCGTTAGCCCGGATTCGGCCGGTACGCGATCATTCGCAATCACTTGAGCTGGATCCTTCACGGCTTTTCGAAGCACTAATATGTGGAACACATCATGCAATCCACTCAATTCCACCGAAAGAGCTAGCAGATAGGTAGCTTCTCCAACTCGCTCCACTACTTCGAACGGACTAAGATACCTCGGACTTAACCTTTTCAAGCGCTGAATCCTGGACATGCCCTTGAAAGGTTTGATTTTCAAGTATACCTATTCGCCAACTGCAAACTCTACGTTTCAGTGCTTGGCATTATCGTACTTTGCCTGCCGGTGTTGGTCTATCAATAGCCTCTCCTGAATAGAGCGTATTGTCGAATTAGCCTCTTCGACTTCCTTACGCTTGTATAGCTTCGATTCGCCTGTTTTCGGCCATGCTAACGGTGTACGACACTTCCTACCATACAAACCTTCAAAAGACGCCATATTTAGATTAGCTTGATAGCTATTATTATAGGCGAACTCTACCATATAGAGATGATCTTCCCATCTCTTCCCAAAATCCAAGGAGCACATTCGGAGCATGTCCTCCATCGTTCTGTTGGTCCTCTCAGTTTGGCCATTCGTTTGTGGATGAAAGGCCGTATTGAATGTTAACTTCGTCCCCAACAACTGATGGACTAGCGTTCAATCATTCGAAGTGAAGCGCCCGTCTCGATCACTTACGATGTTATGGGGAACACTATGCAACCGTACTATTTGCTCAACATAAAGCTTATCCAAGACTTCCACTGAATCGTCCCTCTTGTTCGGAATGAAGTGAGCCACTTTAGTCAACCGGTCTGCGATCACCCAAACCAAATCGTTACTGCATTGAGATCTCGGCAAGCCGTGCATGAAATCCATCGAAATATCATCAAACTTCCATTCTGGAATATGTAGCGACTTCAGGAAACCTCCAAGCTTCTGGCATTTAGCTTTCACTAAGGCACAAGTCTGACATTTAGCCACGTAATGTGCCATGTCTTTCTGCAAACCCGGCCACCATAAGAGCTTTTTCATGTCTTTATACATCTTTGTTCTCCCTGAGTGAATTGAATACTTCGTGAAGTGAGCTTCATACATAAATTCATCTATTAGATTACCCATATTCGGATTGCACAAACGACCATCGTTTCGCAAAAGGCCGTCATCCCAAGAGAATTGGCCATTTAACCCATCCACTGCATAGCGTTGTACACTTTCATCAAGTTTTGTTGCTTGTCGAACCCTGTCCGCAAGGTCATATTATACCTCCGTCCAGTTCAAGCACACATTTGCTGTGGAATTCTTGTCAACACAAGAAATCTCTAACGCTTCGAACTTCTAGATTAGATGCTCATCATGCATCGCAACCAAGTTGCCCTTGTCAGAGTCCTTGACTCAAGGCATCTGCGATGACATTTCCCTTCACTGGAGTATAATAATCTGGAAGGTGTAGTCCCCGAGGAACTCCATCCACCTACATAGTCGCATGTTGAGATCCTTCTGATCTAATATATATTTTAGGATCTTATGGTCCGTGAATATATGCACTTTCACGTCATATAAATAATGACGCCACAGTTTAAGTGCAAAAATCACCACCGTCAATTCCAAGTCGTGGACGGGATAGTTCCGCTCATGTACTTTCAACTGGCATGAGCCATAACGATCTCCTTTCCAAATCCGAAGAAGAACGCAACCTAAGCCACTCTCGGATACATGACTATAGATTTCAAAGCCGTCCGAACTAGATGACGACGTCAATATTGGCGTCGTGTTCAAGCGACTCTTCAACACTCCAAAAGCTCGTGCGCACTCTGGTGTCCAAATGAACTTCTGATCCTTCCTCGTTAGTGTGGTAAGAGGCAAATCGATCAGTGAGAAGTTTTCTATGAAATGTCTGTAGTAGCCCGCCAGTTCAAGGAAACTCCAGACTTCGGCCACAGAAGACAACACTGGCCACTCCCGTATTGTAACTATCTTTGCAGGATCCACCGCAATGTCCTCTACACTCACCACATGGCCAAGAAAAGCCACTGATGACAGCCAAAACTCACATTTTGAGAACTTGGCGTAGAGCTTATTCTTCCTTAGGGTATGCAACACCATCCGTAAATGGTTCGCATGATCTTCTTCCGACTGAGAGTACACTAGAATATCATCAATGAAGACGATTACAAACAAGTCCAAGTACACGCGAAATGTTCGGTGCATTAGGTCCATGAACATTGATGACACATTTGTTAGCCCAAACTCCAATACAGTGAACTCGTAAAGACTGTAGCGTATTCCAAATGCTGTCTTAGGAATGTAACCTTCCAGAATGCTCAATTGGTAGTAACCAGACTTCAAGTCTAGTTTAGAATAGACGGTTGATCCCACTAGCTGATCAAACAAGTCATCAATTCGAGGTATTGGATACTTGTTCTTCTCAGTCAGCTTATTCAGTTCGCGATAGTCGATGCATAACCTCAGACTATCGTCCTTCTTTTTCACAAAGAGAACATGTGCGCTCTATGGTGACATACTTGGGCGTATATATCCATGTTCCAGCAACTCTTGTAGTTGAACTTTCAGTTCCGCCATTTCCTTTGGCACTACACGATATGGCGGGAGGGCTACAGGTTTTGCACCTGGCACCAACTCAATATATAAGTCAATCTCCCGCTGTGGTGGAAACCCCGGTAGCTCCTTCAGAAACACATCAACAAACTCTGAAACAATCAGAACATCACTCACACTAGCTTTTGGCTCAATAGCCGTAATAAGCGTGAAAAATAACTCCGTGCCCTTTCAAACAGCTTCGATGACCTGGAGAGCAGACAACAACAATTTGCCCGATCCTCGCATACCAGCGAATTTCCTCTCTAGCTCGGTGTGATCTCCTTTGACTTGCAATCAATAAAGGCACGCTGCTCCGAGAGTCAGTCCATACCAAAGATCACATCAAATTCCGATATTGACAGCACAAATGCGTCCAATCCGAAATCCCAACTTCCTATCCGTATCTCCACAAAGCAAACCCTATCCACATGCATCACATATCTGTTAAGTAATAACACCTTCACACTATCTGCCATCATACAAATCGACACTCTGATCCGTGACACAAAGTCCACAGATAGAAATGAATGCGAAGCACCCGTATCAAACAGTGCTCTCGCCGGATTGTCCCGAATCAGGACAAAGCCTAAGATAAACACATTATACACAATCTACACACAAGGTATGAAGTATCAAAAACAGTAACAAAGTATCTTAACTCGTACCTGTGACGATGTCACTTAGCTTTATGGCCTTCTATTGGCCAAGATTATATACTCGTGGTTGCGCCTGGGATGCAGAGGACTCCACCACTGTCTTTCCCTTTTCAGCATAGTATGCTCCTGTCTTCTTCTCACCCTTAGGAGGACCAACCCGACAATCACGGGCTAGATGACCCACCTTACCACATGTATCGTAATCCGCAACATATTCTAACCACCTACGCTGACGTAAATTCGACTCCTTCTAAGTGAAGACATTTCAAACTTTTGTGGTCCGTGTAGACTTTGCATGACACTCCATACAGAAGATGTCTCCACAACTTCAAGGCATAAATGACGGCAGCAAATTCCAAGTCTTGCGTAGGATAATTTCTTTCATGGACCTTCAGTGGTCTCGATCCATACGCAATCAATTTGTCGTCCTGCATCAACACGCAACCGAGTCCAACTCGTAAGGTGTCCACATAAACAACATACTCCACTCCTTCCATTGGCAATGCCAAAATCGGAGAAGAACACAGTCTTCTCTTGAGCTCTTGAAAAGCTTCCTCACAAGCATCACTCCAAAAAAAAGCTGCGCTCTTTTGCATAAGCCTGGTCAACGATGCAGAAAGCACGTTCTTCTCCCTGGGGTGCACCAGTCCTATTTGTGAAGAAAAAGGATGGAACGATGAGGTTGTGCATAGATTATAGAGAACTGAACAATATGACTATAAAAAAATAGATATTCGTTGCCTAGGATCGATGACTTGTTTGACCAGCTGCTGGGTAGTTCTGTGTTCTCGAAGATTGATCTCCGTTCAGGTTACCATCAGTTAAGAATTCGTGAGTCAAACATTTCACGAACTTCTTTTCGTTCCCGATATGGCCACTTTGAATTTTTGGCAATGTCGTTTGGATTAACAAACACACCGTCGGCTTTTATGGACATGATGAACAGGGTGCTCAAGGACTTTCTGGATAAGTTTGTGGTTGTATTCATTGACAATGTCCTGGTATATTCCAGAAATGCAGAAGAGCACGCCTTGCACTTGCGTTTGGTCTTGACTACTCTGAGGGAGCAAGTGCGAGTTCTTGTTGTCTCAGGTGTCATTCCTAGGAAACATTTTAAGCAAGGATGGTATCTCAGTGGAACCCACGAAGAAAGCAGCAGTCTTGGATTGGAAGAGACCTACATCGCCTAAGGAGATAAGGAGCTTCTTAGGGTTGACATGATACTACAGAAGATTTGTGAAAGAAACCACACTGCAATAACTCATCCAGTTGAGTACGCAGCTCCTCTAACTCACGCGGCGTCATGCGGTATAGTGCTTTTGCAATAGGGCGAGTGCCTGGCTTAAGGTCTATAACAAACTTCACCTCTCTCTCAGGAGGAAGTCCAGGAAGTCTAACAGGAAAGACATCCGGAAACTCACGCACCACAGAAACGTCCTCAACCTGAGGCACAACAGGTGCAGCTTCCAGAACAGAAACAGAAAAAAAGGAAATAATCCCATCCAGACTCTGGAAATTTACGAGCACGTACCGCAGAAATGATTGGAGATTACTGAAGCGGCAAACCATACACACTCATGGGCTGGCCTTTGTTGCCTTTGAAATCCAAGCTCTTGAGCTTGCACTGAATGACAACATCATAGCTGGATAGCCAGTCCATGCCCAAAATCACGTCAAAGTCTTCCAAGTCTAACACCTTCAGATCCGCAAAGGCTAGAAAACCACTGAGGAAGATTGGGCATTTTTGGACACCCTGACATGAAATCACCAGCTCACTTGAAGGGAATTTGACGTTTAGGGAAGTGTTTAACTGGTCGAGTGCCCAGCGATATCGGTCTACAAAACTCGTTGCCACAAAGGAGTGAGTAGCACCTGAATCAAACAGAACGCGCGCACACTTATTTTTCACCTAAACACATTACACGCGCAACTAAAATGCAAAAACCATAAATCTACCATAAGAGATTACTAGCTGAGTCGAAGACTAACCTGAGATCACTTGAGTCGATGATTGGGCTTCCTCCTTGATCAGCACATTCAGCTTTCCTTTTCCCTTATACATGTGAGGCGGGGGCGGCGGTAGAGTCTACAACGGAACTGGATGCAGCGTAGGCTGGCTCTGCGGGCAATTAGCCCTCATGTGTCCTTTCTTGCCGCAGAGAAAACAAGCTCCAACCATTTTGCGAGAACGAGCCGCATCGTGCCCACTCTTCTGGCAATAGGTACAACCAGGGTCTCCCTTTGGTGCATCCTGGATCGTGTGTACCTGAGACTGCTTCTGCGCATCCAGTCTCTTAAAGCACTTCTCAAAAGGGTGGCCTGGCTTACCACAAAAGCTACACACATCCCTTCTATCCTTCTTTGCTGCAGGGCTAGATGCCCTAGTACTTCCACCATCATTAGATTTCCTCTTGTCCTTCTTTGCATGCAATCCCCTATTCTTCGTATTATCTATTGCCTCAACCTTCAATGTGGCTTCTACTACTTCTGCAAAGGTCTCAGATTTGTACGCGCTAGCCAACTGCTGGATGTCATACCTCAGACCATCCAGGAAGCGTTTTACTCTGCCTTCTTCGGACGCTACCAGATCTGGGGCGAAATGACTGAGCTTGCTAAACTCGATCTCGTACTCACTAATAGTGAGTTGCCACTGCTTCAGGTGTAAAAAGTTGTTTATCAGACGGTCTTGCTCGACCGATGACAGAAACTTCTTCTGTAACATACTCTTGAACGAATCCCAAGAGCACCCATCAGTAAGATTCTCCTTTTCTCTAATCCAACAACTCTTCGCAAGTCCTTTGAGCTGATATGCCGCAATCATCACCTTCTGATCAGAGGAAATGCCAGAATAAGAAAACATTTCTTCAATGACGATGATCCAGTAATCCAACGCCATGAAGTCTGCCCTACCATCATACGTAGGAGGTCCTAGTCGCTGGAAGTGAGAAATTAAATTCATTTCTGGCGATAGTGCAACTGGGGGAACTAGAGCAGTAGGAGTAGGAACAACTTGACCCACAGCAGGATCCTGTGCTCTAGTCTGCTGCCCGGCGACGACAACCAACAATGATTGTATCTGTGATTGCATGTCCACCATCTGCCTTGTCAGGGCCTCATTACTCTATCATAGTCCTTCAATCACTGTTTCGCTCTGGGCACCAGAAGACTCACCCTTCGACTGGGGAGTCGACCTCATCGCAACGCGTTTAGGCGATATTTCTACAGAGCAAACAAATATCTAGTCAAAATCTTGCCTAAGACATCACAAACTGGGAAGAAATTCCCTTAGCAAAACTGTTTTGGGGTCATATTCTACAGATACGAGCAAACGACTTATCAAGAACCTAGCTTAAGACACCTAAGCTAGCAAACTCGAATATCCTAACCCAGATCAGATTAGAAACAAACAGACTCAAATCAGATCGGGAACGAACAGATATTTGCTCTTGCTGTTACCTTGCTCTGGGAAATTAATGAAATGATGTTATGCTTTTAACTTATGCTTATAATATGAAATGCATGAATGTTTAGATTTCATTTCAAATCATGGGTGTACATATGTCATCATGCAGATCTTTAACTTGGCACGTGTGCTTATGTGATGATATGTTATGTATGCAGTGCTATGCATTCTAAAAAGGCCTTAGTGCATGTTATGAATGACGTACACATACAATGTTATTCATATCATACTACATAATATTGTATGTAACGAAAAAAAGTAAAACATGCTAATGAGCAGCCATGTGATGATGGTTATGCATCCCATACTACATAACCGTCACATGCTGCCTCCTATGGTGGATCCATATACAAACACATATTATGCATCCCATAATACATAATATGCTTTGTATACTTCTTATCATGTTATGAGTATAGTGTTCATGCTTCCAACAAGATCTACTGATGACATATCGGTGTGTGTATGCAATGAATTGATACGATTAGAGTTTTGGTTAAGGGAAAGTTGTTCGACTTGCTTGTCAAACCAACCCTCTTGCAAAATCTGGCCCTAATACCAACTGTCACAACCCGTATTTTCTCTATATTAAATAATACGTCAGAGTAAGAGAAAATGCGTACCGTGATGCCACGCTGTGCAGGGAACAACTACAGACGCTCAGACGACTCGTCCTTACATTTACTCTATGTAAAAGACTTATGAAATTAAATTTTTAAAAAATACATATAAGTTCTTTGGTTTACTGACCGTGTCCCTCGGTCGGGTGGATCACTAGTCCATAGGTGAGAAAATATATAAGTTTACACAGCGGAAAATACTTAGTTTGATTCATTTATTATCTTATATGAGAATGAAAGCCTAACATATTGTAATGATGATGTGACTTCTACATTTAATATAAATAAAAAGACTTGTATAGCGCTTAAAAGTAGTAAGTTTTGCAGTTAAAAGTTATGTCATATCAATATTCCAGAATGCAGTTTTATATACTTAAAAGTAACTATATGCATCTTAACATAAATCCTTCACAGAAAGTAAGTATAGACAAACCATAAGTAACAACAGTAAAGTAACAAGTAAACTGTCATAAGAAGTCTAAGATTAGGCGCCAACAATTGACACGTACCAATAGGAAAATCTGACAAGTTTAAACAAAGACAACTACCTCAATGCTCTAAGGTGGAAACAAACGGCCGCAATAACTCGTAGCACCAGAAGCACAAATCTGTCAGCTAAACCTGCTACTGCTCTGGACCTGAGGCATTCAAAAGAAGAACACCTTAGAAACAAGTTACAAGTGGTGCAAAAAGTAAAGGTAGACCAAACAAACCTCAAGATGAACGAAAATCTACAAGACGACTGCAACAAAAGGTCAGTAGCAGAGCAACAGAAACAAAACAGTAAATCTAGCTGAGCAAGAAAGGCTAATCACAATAGCTGGACAGAACAGAGTGTCAAACATCAGAAGTTCATACATTCATCTTTATTTATTATTCATGTTATTTATCATATTAAATGAGACTGATCAGCTCAACAAGAAAAAAGTACTATGCCGGAAAAAAGGTTCACAGCGCGCACAAACCTAGCCAAAATGGCACTATGCCGAGGGAGAAACCCCAACGCGCACAGACCAACAACTAAGGTAATGTGCCGGGGATGAAAGTCCACAATGCGCACAGACTCAACCATAAGGCACTATGCCGAGGGAGAAACCCCAACGCGCACAGAACATCAGAGTTTTCTTTTGTTACATATTTATACACGCAGAGTTTCTTTTATTCATTATAGACTAACAATCAACAGACTATAAATCGACTCTTAATGAGACTGACACATCGAAAGGACACTTACTAACTAGGACTTACTCGATGAGATTTCAAAGAGGATCAACAAACGACTTGGACTATATAAGGACATTGCAAGGGTTAAGCAAGGTGCGGCGCGATCAAAACAATGGGACGCACAAGGTGTCACAACGATCAAAAATGACTCGATAGTTAAAGTAACATGACCACTACATTTGTTTACCAAATCTACGGGATAAAAATTGGGAGTAATGGTTCTAGGTGAAACACATGTCACAATCCAAGAAAATAAATTAGGAATTCAAAGATAAGTTTCTAGAAAATTTAAACATGTCAAACCCACAAAATATGACAAAAATTTAGAAGAAAAGGAGCAAGAGAGAGATCAAGAACACCACCTGCCTCTATTTCTACTCCAATCGGTATTCAATTTATTCCACGTCGTGGACCTAGTCAAAAGAAGGTGCGGGGAAGCGGAATCACGATCGTGAAGGTCTCGGCGAGAGCTATCTAGATCTATGCTCGGTTTGCGATTCCGAGCACCGTAGCTCCGACGGCGGCGATCCGAAGCTTCACAAACTTAGAACTCTGTCGTCACTCTCGCTCTCTGGTTCGGTCAAGACTTAAGGAAGTAGATGAAGTTGATCTATTTATCCTTAAGTATAAGAATATTTACATATATATATATATATATGTCTAAACAGCAAAGATGCGAGCAATTTGTGTGGGTGTGCGGAAAACGAAAATAGAGGCTAAAGATGGCCCAAATTAAAAAGTGATCAACACGGAAGCTGTAGATCTCGTCGAGACGAACAAAATCCATGTTAACAATTTTTCTATATGATGCCGTTTTGACCCTCAAAATGACACCCGAAAGTAGGCTGAAACGGATTTCACGGGAGCAACACATGATTTCTCGAGAGCAGCACATGACTTCTCTACATCAACACTGGACTACTCGAGAAGGGAAAGAGATTTCTCGAGAACAATTTTAAAGTTCTCGAGTACCACCTAAGGAATTCCCGGGAAGACTTTTTGAGATCTCAAGAACAAGAGTGGGAAGGAGTGCAGATTACTCGAGAGGAAGAGCAACTACCTGAGAACTAATTTGCATGAAGAGTACTTTTACAAATATATCCAAAAAATTAAAGTATAGAGATGAATAGTAAATGACATTTTTGAATAGTGCTTTAATATTATAATAATCATATTTATATTTTTGAACAAGGAAATATGAGATCAAAACGGATGCCCAAACGCGCGCCGAATTAAACGAAATTTGCACCGTAGGCGAACACTGACGCTACGAATCCAACGCGAAGACAGAACCAAAATCCGACATGTCGTTCTCGAGATATAAATTTTCAAAGTCTACGGCGATCATAAATTATATAAAACTTCGGAAATTCGTCGAGCCTTGAATATAGCTCGGATCACAGCGAAATTTGACGAGCTTGTCAAAAATTAATTAATTTAATTTCCCGTTCCATTTTCGACAAGGATTCACGAATTTGGCCAACTCGACCGAATAGACGCGAAAACGCACTAACGGCGACGCGCCGTTAATGATAACGTAACGCCCCTTACGTCATTATGACGTCACCGAGAGGATTAGATAATTATCGGAAAATCAGGGGCGTTACACGCTGAGCCGATGGAAAGTGCTTTGCCAAAAATAGCCTCGAAAACTCCTCGATCGAGACTTCCATCAGTTGTCTGCCTTCCAAGTGGTACAACTCCATTTCATCCCACCAAAGACGAGCCTCTCCTTCCAACAGGAGAGTGGCCAAGGTAACTTTTTGTTCCTCCTCAGTTCTTATCGCCGTCAAAATCCTCTTGACGCGCGCAAGCCAATCCTCTGCCTGCGTTGGGGATCCCGCCCTCGTGAACATAGGAGGATTGAAGCTCATAAATTGCTTCAGTTACCGTTCCACAGCTCGTGGATCTACAACAACCGCAATAGGTATGAGTCTCACACCAACCTGTTCTGGCACCACCGCAGGTCGCACCTGCCCAGTAGGTTGTGCTTGGATCATAGGAAACAACGCCTTAGCAACTAAGCGTACAGTCTTCGTAGACAGAGGAGGTGTAGGCATCTCAACTGGTGCCGTACTCTCATCAAAACGCTAGGGCTCAAACTGCCCTGCACTACTTCGAGTCACCAAACATATAAAAGACACACTTTAGAGACTTGACAAAAGCAACAACAACAGAATAGGAACACGCATGTTTCTCAAACAGGTGTGTTTACATTCCTTCGTGGACATTCTTGAGTTCATTTAATAGAAAGCCCATAATCCACAGGTCGGAGGATCGACACCTCCCTTTGTTACCAAATTGTAACATCTCCCTCCATTACATGACATATAAAGAAGGTCCGGTTGGGGCCCCACACTATATACCACAAACAGATAGCAGGGTTACAGGTTAATATCAAAAACTAGTACACGCATCCTAACTCAGAGCATTCTAGCGGAAGCATTAGGGGTTAAGATTGAACTCCACAACCATGAATGTCCACTATATAGATAAACCATCATATTTATATATCTCAAAGGAATGTCTACAAATACACAAAATGTTTGGCCTTAAGGACTTACAGGTTTTCTTCACATATGTGGATTACATACATCGGCATGCAAGACGACCACACATGAAAATAGCAAAACATTTCTTTAATTGGCCTTCGAGGGCCAGAATAGCAGCACCTGCAGTAGCAAGAGCTTCAGCCCACTATTTTTCGATCGGCTCTCCAGCACCTGCATGGGGACAGTCTACCGCAACGGTGGCAAACAAAGCAACCGTCAGCATTCATCTAACCAATTTATAACGACCCTACCCCTTTCCCGAGACAACGACATTCTTTCCCTACAGGAATAGCATTTCACAAGCAGATATATCACAAGATGTGCACTCACGCACCATCAATATATCACAAACGTCGACCATACGACCCGACTCTCCGTGCACTCAGGGCATATTATCGGTGTACCGGAAAACCAGGGTCCCACCACCGTTCTCAAGTCTCAAACCCAATGGTAAAACTTGAGCATTCATGCTCCACGGCCTACGGCCGGAGACTTTAGTCTTGATGACGAACAACCCAAGACTCTCATGATGTGATTCTAATGAAGCCTTTCACTTAGTCACTCAAGTTAGACAACCATCACACAGATACAGTTCAGCCCTTGCTCGTTGCTCAAATCGCTAGTTCGATGTCTAAACTGACGCGGGTCGACATCCCCTTGTTCGTTCGGCTCACCAACCTTTAAGAGCGCATAGCTCACAATAGGCACAACGTCCCCGAAGGATTGGCTTCACAAACACAGGTTAGCTAGGAGCTATCGCCAGCGACAACCACTATCGCCCGACGTTTGCAACAGAACTCTCTTTCTGTACCCATCCCAAACCATTTCTGGACCAACTATCCAGAAAACCCTACAGCCACCTGCAGTGCCAGAAACACTGGACTTTCATAGCATACATCACATGCACTTCTAGGGTATTTTCCTGAAATTCCACTCCAGTACTTCCTGCTACTCTACTTCACAGGCACAACCCACCGACTTCACAAAATACTCATTTATACGTGGAGTCTTCTCCGGTGTGCAAAATAAAACATCACCAATCCAGACCAACCTGTCTAGATGATCTTCACACAATATGCCTATTCCATACTACACATTTCTGGATCTATATGCAAAACTTCTTGGTGATTTCAAGAATCAACCCAATGGAAATCCCTCAACGTTCCACCTTTTGGTAGGGGAAATCCATGCATATGCCAAAATAAGGACTTCACATGTCCACAGAGGAAGATCGTTACCATGGTGTTTTCTTCGGAGCCATGAAAAAACTTTTCTACACGGATGGAAATGATCGTATCAGTTTCTTCTTCGCAATTCTAGCTTTGGCTCTTGATTCCAGCCCCAAGATCTCCTCCAGCAACTCAACAAGTCCACTCAAACCCTAGCAGCAGCCAAAATTTCTCTACTCCAGAACTCGGGAAGTAAGGAAGAGAGAGAGAGAGAGAAAAAAAGGAAAGAATGATTTCCTGAATCTCATTCCACTACCGATAAGGCCTCGGGTTTTACCCCAGCCAGACGATCTCTTCTCATCAAAACACAACAACGGCTCGGTTTTAAGCTGAAAAGGCAATCACCGCTCAGTGGCCGCACACCACCCGCCTGACACGAGTCGCCACTTCGACGACATCTGATTTCGACATTTCGTCGAACGGAACCACATTCGGCGAATGCAAATCGTCGAACAGGAGAGAATTCGTCGAACGGAGTCTGAGTTCATTGAGTTGGCCATAACACCAGACAACACTCTTTTTGTTGAGCTCTGCTCGACATTTCGTCGAGTTCTGCTCTACTCTTTCCGTCGAGCTCAGCACGACGCTTTCCGTCGAGCACCCATTATTCCTTTTTGGGGTGATACAGGGGCTGCGATTAAGGGAGAGCACATTAGATATTTAATTTTAAACTCAGTGTATGGGTTGCGAATATCAAGTTATGGTGTGTGTGTATATCAATTGCCTATATATATTGTCCCATTATATGTAAATTGACATCATGATGACAAAGTGTTGGTATTTATATATGCTGCTGCCATACTCGATTACAATGTTGAATGGGAATTGGATTATTGATTTGATTGGGATTAGCGAAAGAATACTGGCTTGGAGTCTGCATAGGTATATTGACGTCAAGCTGACAAATGGTTGGTATATATATGTGAAATTTTTTTGTGTGTAACACACGAGATGGATCATGAGCGAAATGTAAATTTTTCCTATGTTTTTTATTTTTTTCATAAAATAAGTCATGAAATATTGATCAATGTATTTTTATGCTCATTTTAAGTACCAATATGAATATATTTTGAGGTGAAAATACAACTGCAAAAAAGTCCCTTTGGAACTATTTTTACGACTGTAATTTACAACTAAAATATTATCCATTTTTACAATGAATAAAAATACAGTTGGATTTTTGTAATAAAAAAAGTCCCCCACAAATATATTGTGCATTAAACGCACATAAAATTTTCTTATATATATATATCACTATTATAAGGGAAAAACTGTCTTTGGTGAAACATTCAAAAATACCAATTATGCCCTAATTTTTATATTTTAATGACTTGACATATATTATAATTTATTTCAAAGGAATTAAAATACAATGTCCATTCAAGTAATTATACTATCAAAAAATTAGAAGTAATGATGAAAATTCATTTAAATTCAAAAAGTTTTTTAGTAGAGCTCCTACACCGACTATGATAGGTTGTCATTATGCATGTCAGCAGTCTATTCAAGGAAGGTTGTCATTAGACATATCAGTGGTATTTTCGAGCCGATGACATTAAATCAATCAACTTTATTAAAGTAAAAAATTAATATTTTTAGGTCAAAACGTATATTGTTTTACAAAAAAAATATAATATTTATGTATATTTTTTACCGTCATTTTGAGTACTCATATGTATATGTTGCGGGCAAAACCCGCCTTGATGGGGCGGGCGAAACCCGTCGTCGCCAGCCGGGTTTCACCCCAATCCATTTCGTGGATGCGGCCGAAGGCCGCCCGAGAGCCTCGAGCCGGGGCGGGTGATGCCCGTCTTCGCCGGCCGGGTACTGTCGCGCCTGGCCGTAGGGGCGGAGCCCCGTGTCGGGCACTTGTGTGTGTATATATATATAATGCCGCCACACTTGATTACAATGTCGAATGAGATATTGGATAAGAGTCTCTCTTTGTGTGTGTGCGTGCTTGCATGTGTGTAAGACCCTATTTTATTTTTCACCACCGGGTCTTACGCCCAGAACCGCCATCTTACGGTGACTTCAACTACCATGTTAGACACCACCGCACGACGTCGATCCTGCCAGCTAAAACGATCACATCTCACTAGGCCAACCAAAAGAAGTAAGTGAGTAATATAAGCCCACAGATCACAGCTCACTAGGCCAACCAAAGTGAAGTAAGTGAGTAATACAAGTCCACAGATCACAACTCACTAGGCTAAAACGATGACATCTCAGTAGGCTAAAACGATCACATCTCAGTAGGCCAACCAAAGAGAAGTAAGTGAGTAATATAAGCCCACAGATCACAGCTCACTATCAATATGTATATAAAGAGCAATAGTCCACAATGAGTACAAGTATAAAAGAGAGTAGAAAAAATGGGCTTAAGCCCAGTACATGTCCAATACAAATAATCTCTCTCTCACAACTCACACATCTAGCGGAAGCAAACTGAAAACCGTCCTCGACCTGTCGCCCGAGTAGTAGCGGTAGTGCATAGCAACTGCTCCTCAAGCCCTGCCATCCTCCTACGACTGGTGCATCACCTCGAATTCCTAAAATGATGTGGTCCACCGACGGTTAGTCAAAAGACTAAGCCACTATCGTCCTCGTCTCACCCCCGGGACTCCTAGGCACCGTGCGAGGAGGAGGAAAGGAAAGGAAAGGTATTTAAGGTGGAGAATGAACAAGAGCAGGTGATAACTATCATAGCAGGAGTATGTACAAAGAAACTATAATAAGGTAGCAGTAATATAAACAAAGTAAAGTACAAAGCAGTAAGCACATGTTACACTATAAATAATAAAAGTACAAGTAAAGAACTACGGCTACCTTCTCCACAGATAAAGTAAAATAAAGTAAGTCATATAATAAGTAACCTTAACTTATAAGAATACACATACATACTCATAAGTTAAGAAGTCATTTTGCAAGGTCTATCGTATAAAAAGTCTCATACCAATTTATACGAGATTAGACGTGGTTTTAATGCAATGATGACATGATATGCTATGTTATGTTATTTTAATGTTATGTTCATACAAGTGCAACACACACACACACCTGACTCTATGCACACAGACCTTTAGTTTCCCGATTTTGGAAGCTAGCTTCACTCCTAGGAGCCTCCGTAGTGACCAACAGATAGAGTGGGTTGGGCCACCCCACTCATAGGAGGGTAACCGCACTACCAGTCCTAGCCCTTCAGTACGCCTCTGAAGGACACACCAGAGTCACCACGTACTAATGCTGACAAACCCACCAGTCTTCGTGGTCAAGTGTAGGGTCACTAGGTAAGCGTCTCCACAGACACTAGCAAGCCAGTCCCAACCACTACACCCTCCAGAGTCATCATTCTTCTGTCGGCGCGACGACCAAAGCGAACTGAAGACCCGCCACTTTTATGCACATGCACTTATGTTAGAAGAGCTACTAAGCCATCGACTCGCCAAACTTAAAACCATCATTCTATCAAACACTGAGACCACCGCCCGTGATTCTAAACTAAACTAGCCTCCCGTGACTTCTTAGCTATGTGTATCGCAGCTTGACTATCACAAAGTAAAGTGTCCGGTGAGAAAAGTTTTACTCTCATATCACTTAGGAGACTCTCAAGCGAGAGCTATCTAGATCTATGCTCGGTTTGCGATTCCGAGCACCGTAGCTCCGACGGCGGCGATCCGAAGCTTCACAAACTTAGAACTCTGTCGTCACTCTGGCTCTCTGGTTCGGTCAAGACTTAAGGAAGTAGATGAAGTTGATCTATTTATCCTTAAGTATAAGAATATTTACATATATATATATATATATATATATATATATATATATATATATATATATATATATATATATATATATATATATATATATATATATATATATATATATATATATATATATATATGTCTAAACAGCAAAGATGCGAGCAATTTGTGTGGGTGTGCGGAAAACGAAAATAGAGGCTAAAGATGGCCCAAATTAAAAAGTGATCAACACGGAAGCTGTAGATCTCGTCGAGACGAACAAAATCCATGTTAACAATTTTTCTATATGATGCCGTTTTGACCCTCAAAATGACACCCGAAAGTAGGCTGAAACGGATGTCACGGGAGCAACACAGGATTTCTCGAGAGCAGCACATGACTTCTCTACATCAACACTG
Organism: Platanthera guangdongensis; assembly: GCA_039583875.1. NCBI lineage: Eukaryota > Viridiplantae > Streptophyta > Magnoliopsida > Asparagales > Orchidaceae > Platanthera > Platanthera guangdongensis. The sequence continues at coordinate 131,892,953 of CM077156.1, forward strand.
GACTACTCGAGAAGGGAAAGAGATTTCTCGAGAACAATTTTAAAGTTCTCGAGTACCACCTAAGGAATTCCCGGGAAGACTTTTTGAGATCTCAAGAACAAGAGTGGGAAGGAGTGCAGATTACTCGAGAGGAAGAGCAACTACCTGAGAACTAATTTGCATGAAGAGTACTTTTACAAATATATCCAAAAAATTAAAGTATAGAGATGAATAGTAAATGACATTTTTGAATAGTGCTTTAATATTATAATAATCATATTTATATTTTTGAACAAGGAAATATGAGATCAAAACGGAGGCCCAAACGCGCGCCGAATTAAACGAAATTTGCACCGTAGGCGAACACTGACGCTACGAATCCAACGCGAAGACAGAACCAAAATCCGACATGCCGTTCTCGAGATATAAATTTTCAAAGTCTACGGCGATTATAAATTATATAAAACTTCGGAAATTCGTCGAGTCTTGAATATCGCTCGGATCACAGCGAAATTTGACGAGCTTGTCAAAAATTAATTAATTTAATTTCCCGTTCCATTTTCGACAAGGATTCACAAATTTGGCCAACTCGACCGAATAGACGCGAAAACGCACTAACGGCGACGCGCCGTCAATGATAACGTAACGCCCCTTACGTCATTATGACGTCACCGAGAGGATTAGATAATTATCGGAAAATCAGGGGCGTTACACGCTGAGCCGATGGAAAGTGCTTTGCCAAAAATAGCCTCGAAAACTCCTCGATCGAGACTTCCATCAGTTGTCTGCCTTCCAAGTGGTGCAGCTCCATTTCATCCCACCAAAGACGAGCCTCTCCTTCCAACAGGAGAGTGGCCAAGGTAACTTTTTGTTCCTCCTCAGTTCTTATCGCCGTCAAAATCCTCTTGACGCGCGCAAGCCAATCCTCTGCCTGCGTTGGGGATCCCGCCCTCGTGAACATAGGAGGATTGAAGCTCATAAATTGCTTCAGTTACCGTTCCACAGCTCGTGGATCTACAACAACCGCAACAGGTATGAGTCTCACACCAACCTGTTCTGGCACCACCGCAGGTCGCACCTGCCCAGTAGGTTGTGCTTGGATCATAGGAAACAACGCCTTAGCAACTAAGCATACAATCTTCGTAGACAGAGGAGGTGTAGGCATCTCAACTGGTGTCGTACTCTCATCAAAACGCTAGGGCTCAGACTGCCCTGCACTACTTCGAGTCACCAAACATATAAAAGACACACTTTAGAGACTTGACAAAAACAACAACAACAGAATAGGAACACGCATGTTCCTCAAACAGGTGTGTTTACATTCCTTCGTGGACATTCTTGAGTTCATTTAATAGAAAGCCCATAATCCACAGGTCGGAGGATCGACACCTCCCTTTGTTACCAAATTGTAACATCTCCCTCCATTACATGACATATAAAGAAGGTCCGGTTGGGGCCCCACACTATATACCACAAACAGATAGCAGGGTTACAGGTTAATATCAAAAACTAGTACACGCATCCTAACTCATAGCATTCTAGCGAAAGCATTAGGGGTTAAGATTGAACTCCACAACCATGAATGTCCACTATATACATAAACCATCATATTTATATATCTCAAAGGAATGTCTACAAATACACAAAATGTTTGGCCTTAAGGACTTACAGGTTTTCTTCACATGTGTGGATTACATACATCGGCACGCAAGACGACCACACATGAAAATAGCAAAACATTTCTTTAATTGGCATTCGAGGGCCAGAATAGCAGCACCTGCAATAGCAAGATCTTCAGCCCACTATTTTTCGATCGGCTCTCCAGCACTTGCATGGGGACAGTCTACCGCAACGGTGGCAAACAAAGCAACCGTCAGCATTCATCTAACCAATTTATAACGACCCTACCCCTTTCCCGAGACAACGACATTCTTTCCCTACAGGAATAGCATTTCACAAGCAGATATATCACAAGATGTGCACTCACGCACCATCAATATATCACAAACGTCGACCATACGGCCCGACTCTCCGTGCACTCAGGGTATATTATCGGTGTACCGGAAAACCAGGGTCCCACCACCGTTCTCAAGTCTCAAACCCAATGGTAAAACTTGAGCATTCATGCTCCACGGCCTACGGCCGGAGACTTTAGTCTTGATGACGAACAACCCAAGACTCTCATGATGTGATTCTAATGAAGCCTTTCACTTAGGCACTCAAGTTAGACAACCATCACACAGATACAGTTCAACCCTTGCTCGTTGCTCAAATCGCCAGTTCGATGTCTAAACTGACGCGGGTCGGCATCCCCTTGTTCGTTCGGCTCACCAACCTTTAAGAGCGCATAGCTCACAATAGGCACAACGTCCCCGAAGGATTGGCTTCACAAACACAGGTTAGCTAGGAGCTATCGCCAGCGACAACCACTATCGCCCGACGTTTGCAACAGAACTCTCTTTCTGTACCCATCCCAAACCATTTCTGGACCAACTATCCAGAAAACCCTACAGCCACCTGCAGTGCCAGAAACACTGGACTTTCATAGCATACATCACATGCACTTCTAGGGTATTTTCCTGAAATTCCACTCCAGTACTTCCTGCTACTCTACTTCACAGGCACAACCCACCGACTTCACAAAATACTCGTTTATACGTGGAGTCTTCTCCGGTGCGCAAAATAAAACATCACCAATCCAGACCAACCTGTCTAGATGAGTTTCACACAATATGCCTATTCCGTACTACACATTTCTGGATCTATATGCAAAACTTCTTGGTGATTTCAAGAATCAACCCAACGGAAATCCCTCAACGTTCCACCTTTTGGTAGGGGAAATCCATGCATATGCCAAAATAAGGACTTCACATGTCCACGGAGGAAGATCGTTACCCATGGTGTTTTTTTCGGAGCCATGACAAAACTTTTCTACACGGATGGAAATGATCGTATCAGTTTCCTCTTCGCAATTCTAGCTTTGGCTCTTGATTCCAGCCCCAAGATCTCCTCCAGCAACTCAACAAGTCCACTCAAACCCTAGCAGCAGCCAAAATTTCTCTACTCCAGAACTCGGGAAGTAAGGAAGAGAGAGAGAGAGAGAGAAAAAAGGAAAGAATGATTTCCTGAATCTCATTCCTCTACCGATAAGGCCTCGGGTTTTACCCCAGCCAGACGATCTCTTCTCATCAAAACACAACAACGGCTCGGTTTTAAGCTGAAAAGGCAATCACCGCTCAGTGGCCGCACACCACCCGCCTGACACGAGTCGCCACTTCGACGACATCTGATTTCGACATTTCGTCGAACGGAACCACATTCGTCGAATGCAAATCGTCGAACAGGAGAGAATTCGTCGAACGGAGTCTGAGTTCGTTGAGCTCGCCATAACACCAGACAACACTCTTTTCGTTGAGCTCTGCTCGACATTTCGTCGAGTTCTGCTCTACGCTTTCCGTCGAGCTCAGCTCGACGCTTTCCGTCGAGCACCCATTATTCCTTTTTGGGGTGATACAGGGGCTGCGATTAAGGGAGAGCACATTAGATATTTAATTTTAAACTCAGTGTATGGGTTGTGAATATCAAGTTATGGTGTGTGTGTATATCAATTGCCTATATATATTGTCCCATCATATGTAAATTGACATCATGATGACAAAGTGTTGGTATTTATATATACTGCTGCCATACTCGATTACAATGTTGAATGGGCATTGGATTATTGATTTGATTGGGATTAGCGAAAGAATACTGGCTTGGAGTCTGCATAGGTATATTGACGTCACGCTGACAAATGGTTGGTATATATATGTGAAATTTTTTTTGTGTGTAACACACGAGATGCATCATGAGCGAAATGTAAATTTTTCCTATGTTTTTTTTTCATAAAATAAGTCATGAAATATTGATCAATGTATTTTTATGGTCATTTTAAGTACCAATATGAATATATTTTGAGGTGAAAATACAACTGCAAAAAAGTCCCTTTGGAACTATTTTTACGACTGTAATTTACAACTAAAATATAATCCATTTTTACAATGAATAAAAATACAGTTGGATTTTTGTAATAAAAAAGGTCCCCCACAAATATATTGTGCATTAAACGCACATAAAATTTTCTTATATATATATATATATCACTATTATAAGGGAAAAACTGTCTTTGGTGAAACATTCAAAAATACCAATTATGCCCTCATTTTTATATTTTAATGACTTGACATATATTATAATTTATTTCAAAGGAATTAAAATACAATGTCTATTCAAGTAATTATACTATCAAAAAATTAGAAGTAATGATGAAAATCCATTTAAATTCAAAAAGTTTTTTAGTAGAGCTCCTACACCGACTATGATAGGTTGTCATTATGCATGTCAGCAGTATATTCAAGGAAGGTTGTCATTAGGCATATCAGTGATATTTTCGAGCCGATGACATTAAATCAATCAACTTTATTAAAGTAAAAAATTAATATTTTTAGGTCAAAACGTATATTGTTTTACAAAAAAAAAATATAATATTTATGTATATTTTTTTACCGTCATTTTGAGTACTCATATGTATATGTTGCGGGCAAAACCCGCCTTGATGGGGCGGGTGAAACCCGTCGTCGCCAGCCGGGTTTCACCCCAATCCATTTCGTGGATGCGACCGAAGGCCGCCCGAGAGCCTCGAGCCGGGGCGGGCGAAGCCCGTCTTCGCCGGCCGGGTACTGTCACGCCTGGCCGTAGGGGCGGAGCCCCGTGTCGGGCACTTGTGTGTGTGTGTGTGTGTGTATATATATATATATATATATATATATATATATATATATATATATATATATATATATATATATATATAATGCTGCCACACTTGATTACAATGTCGAATGAGATATTGGATAAGAGTCTCTCTTTGTGTGTGTGTGTGTTTCCATGTGTGTAAGACCCTATTTTATTTTTCACCACCGGGTCTTACGCCCAGAACCGCCATCTTACGGTGACTTCAACTACCATGTTAGACACCACCGCACGACGTCGATCCTGCCGGCTAAAACGATCACATCTCACTAGGCCAACCAAAAGAAGTAAGTGAGTAATATAAGCCCACAGATCACAGCTCACTAGGCCAACCAAAGTGAAGTAAGTGAGTAATACAAGTCCACAGATCACAACTCACTAGGCTAAAACGGTGACATCTCAGTAGGCTAAAACGATCACATCTCAGTAGGCCAACCAAAGAGAAGTAAGTGAGTAATATAAGCCCACAGATCACAGCTCACTATCAATATGTATATAAAGAGCAATAGTCCACAATGAGTACAAGTATAAAAGAGAGTAGAAAAAATTGGCTTAAGCCCAGTACATGTAAAATACAAATAATCTCGCTCTCACAACTCACACATCTAGCGGAAGCAAACTGAAAACCGTCCTCGACCTGTCGCCCGAGTAGTAGCGGTAGTGCATAGCAACTGCTCCTCAAGCCCTGCCATCCTCCTACGACTGGTGCATCACCTCGAATTCCTAAAATGATGTGGTCCACCGACGGTTAGTCAAAAGACTAAGCCACTATCGTCCTCGTCTCACCCCCGGGACTCCTAGGCACCGTGCGGGGAGGAGGAAAGGAAAGGAAAGGTATTTAAGGTGGAGAATGAACAAGAGCAGGTGATAACTATCATAGCAGGAGTATGTACAAAGAAACTATAATAAGGTAGCAGTAATATAAACAAAGTAAAGTACAAAGCAGTAAGCACATGTTACACTATAAATAATAAAAGTACAAGTAAAGAACTACGGCTACCTTCTCCACAGATAAAGTAAAATAAAGTAAGTCATATAATAAGTAACCTTAACTTATAAGAATACACATACAGACTCATAAGTTAAGAAGTCATTTTGCAAGGCCTATCGTATAAAAAGTCTCATACCAATTTGTACGAGATTAGACGTGGTTTTAATGCAATGATGACATGATATGCTATGTTATGTTATTTTAATGTTATGTTCATACAAGTGCAATACACACACACCTGACTCTATGCACACAGACCTTTAGTTTCCCGATTTTGGAAGCTAGCTTCACTCCTAGGAGCCTCCGTAGTGACCAACAGATAGAGTGGGTTGGGCCACCCCACTCATAGGAGGGTAACCGCACTACCAGTCCTAGCCCTTCAGTACGCCTCTGAAGGACACACCAGAGTCACCACGTACTAATGCTGACAAACCCACCAGTCTTCGTGGTCAAGTGTAGGGTCACTAGGTAAGCGTCTCCACAGACACTAGCAAGCCAGTCCCAACTACTACACCCTCCAGAGTCATCATTCTTCTGTCGCCGCGACGACCAAAGCGAACTGAAGACCCGCCACTTTTATGCGCATGCACTTATGTTAGAAGAGCTACTAAGCCATCGACTCGCATAACTTAAAACCATCATTCTATCAAACATTGAGACCACCGCCCGTGATTCTAAACTAAACTAGCCTCCCGTGACTACGGGGTGGAATTGAAGTACTTATAATTAATCTTGCACTAATCATTTAGCCTTACAGTTTAGGGTTAACCTTGGACTTCCAAGGGCATTCCCTGTGAAAGGCTCTCGAGGGCACTAGGAACTGCGATGGGCTGAAGCTCAAAACTCCCTTTCGCAAGTTACTTATTATTGTTGGTATCTACCCATGTCCCGACTCTACTGATCTTACACTTGATCTAACCCTGAGTGTATTTAGACTTTCTCCAAGGGAAAGACGATCCATCCTCGATCCCGAGCACAACCTTTCCCCCAGACAACCAGGCTCTCATGGCTGACTTCCATTGTTGACCTCATTCATACTCCCCCGACTAAGTACACTAACTATCTCCTTTATCCCATACCGAGGTTCACATTATTCCTTAATTCTACAGTTTTACTATGTTTAGATCTAATGAGCAACATGACGTGCATGAATAGAGACCCCTCCAAATATTTATCCAAATGACCTAAGGCTCCGTTTGTTAAGCGGGAATTGGGCCGTTGGAATTGGTATTCATTTACCAATTCCAATTATAGTTGTTCGGTATGCCAAAAAATTCGTGGGAATCGGAAATCAAACCTAATTCGGTCGGAATTGGGTATAAGCTCATCCCGCGACATTCATTTCCGACCTCGCTAGGTCAGACTTCGCGATTCCGATCCCGCTCCTCTTCCTTCTCCCATCGCCGCGATTCTGATTACCCTCCCTGTTCCTGCTCCCGATCCCGTCGTCTCGACTGCTTCGACTCCTGATCCCGCTGCCGCTCCTGCTCCCATCGCCGTTCCTGCTCCAGCTCCGGCTCCGGCTCCTGTCGCCATTCCTGCTCCCGCTCGGCTGGTAACTTCTTCTTCTTCTTCTGGTATGTTTCTCGTTTTTTTACTGCTTGGTCATTCCTAACTTTATCTCCTGTGGCAACGTAAGCCAAATCAGTCTTGAAATTTTTTTACTGATTCTATTCAAAGCATTAGGTTACTAAATTAGATGATTGATGTTTGCCTAGTAACGACATCATTAGTTTGATGTTTTCCTAGTAATGACAGCATTAGTTTGTTGTCATTTCTTACTCTTCTTACCGTTCTAAGTTTGATGTTTGCCTAGTAATGACAACATTAGTTTGATTTTACTGCATGATCAGCCTAATAAAGTCTTGGTTCCGACTGTAGGATTTTGCAACCTTGGTATTAAACTAGACTAATGATTTTGATTGGTTTTGTTTAAATTTACCCAGCTTAGAATAATGTCCCGCTTGTATTGGTGCACCAAAAATATTGGTCTTATATGACCCTCGTTTTTGAAATAAGATGTTATTTCTTCCCTCTTTTTGGTAAAAAAGAAAGAAGCTCAATGGACTCCTAGTTAGGTCATGAATCATATTGCATAATCAAGTTTTCATTCTACATCTCTTTTCAGTGAAAGAGTTTGTTAGCACTTTTTTATATATTTTTGCTCATAATAAAAAATTTCTAGCGGTTGGTGGAACGTTATTACGTTCAATTGATACAGTTAGCAGATATTTCAGTGTGGTGTTAGGGGCAATTCTAAAGTTAGCCCCTGATTTTATCAAGCTCCCGGATGGGTCAACAACACAAAGATGGCGTAATTTTCCCGTGAGAATTTTATCTCTTTCATACAGGTCTTGTGTATGTTATCTACTTATTTAATATTAATACCTAATTACATAATGTATAGGATTGCATTGGCTCCATAGACGAGACTCATATTGAAGTAACAATTCCAATCAAAGATCAAGCTCGATATTGAAATAGGAAGCAAGCGATTACAACAAACGTAATGGGTGCATGTGACTCAAACATGAAATTTGTTCATGTATTACCTGGCTGGGAGGGTTTATCTTCGGACTCCAGAGTGTTGCGTAATGCTCTCGAAAGAGCGGATTGTTTTGAGGTCCCGGTAGAAAAATACTACCTTGTGGACGCGGGATACGCTAACGGTCCAGGTTATCTTACTCCATATCGGTCAACAAGATATCACCTAAACGAGTGGGCTACACAGGGCAACAATCCAACAAACTATAAAGAGTTGTTTAATCTTAGACACACAAAGGAGAGAAATGTTATTGAGAGAACATTTGGTGTCATCAAAAAAAGATGGGCAATTTTACGAGGGCCATCCTTCTATGATATCAAAGTGCAGGTATATTTATTAAGAGGACCTTCATTCTTCTTACAATTTATTTGGTTATAAAGTGTAATTTTTTTAAATTTGGCACAAGTTCAAATTATAAATGCATGTTGTATACTCCATAATTTCCTGATAGAGAGGAGATTAAAGAACACGATTGCTTGCTGAAGTAGATGCAGACATTTTAGAACAAGATGCAAGTCATGCTAGTTTTGAGTATGTAGATGCAATGGGTGCTGTTCAAGCAACTCCGAAGTGGACCCATTTTAGAGATACTATGGCCGTAAATATGTTCAACGAGTATCGTGCTCGATGTGGATTATAGGATGTTCTCTTGCTTTGCTACTATATGATTATAATTTTGTTGCTTCATTTAAATCATGTAGTGCTCCTTAAGATATTATTATTGTTCTTTAAATCATATGGTGATACTTAAGCTATTGTTGTTGTTTTTAAAATCATATGGTGCTACTTAAAATATAATGTTGTTGTCTTTTATGTTTGATTGAATTGAAGAAATTATATGGATAAAGGCAAGGGAAAAGCTGGTAAGGCCATTGAACGGTCATATGTTCCCTGGACATCACAGATGGACTGTGCTTTATCGACTGCTCTCCTAGAGCAGCAAAATTTGGGGAACAAGGCGGCTAGTGGTTGGAAAAGTGTCGCATACACAGCGACAATTCAAGCATTAAAAGAGGTTTGCAACGTCGACATTAGTAAGGAGAAGATAATGCGGTGAATAAAAATATGGAATAAATACTACCAAGAGATATCGACAATGCTAGATACGAGTGGATTTGGATGGGATTGAGAACACAATGTAGTGAAGGTAGACAGCGAAGATGTTTGGGCGAATTATGTTAAGGTACTATTGTCAGTTAAAATAAACTTTAAATTTTCTGCCAATTTATAGTTTAATAAGTGTACTCAACTCTAAACTTATAGGCACACCCGACAGTAAAGCATTATCGTAGCAAGATGATCGTGAATTGGGGCGACTTAGCTATGATATGTGGGGTTGATAGAGCTACAGGAGCTAATGCTGCAACTGCATCTGAGGCAATGAATGAGATCCACATTGACGTTTCAGTGGACGATAATGTGGTCGAGGAGATCGAGCCAGAGACCAAGAAGAAGAAGAAAGCAGCAGCGACAGACATAATTGCAGATGTTGTTTCAGCAATAGCGAGGAACATGGAACACGAGAGTAGTGTTACTTCTCAACCGACACATTCGATCTCAAGGGCAGACAGGATATATGCGGCCATGGCAGCTATCACAGATCTGACTGAGGACGAGGTCATACAGGCTATCGATATGCTGAGTGTCGACGACATCAAGAATGACGTGTTTATGGCTTTGCCGTTGCCAATCAGGAGGACTTGGCTACGCTTACATTTACGGGGTTGATTTTCTGGGATCCAAATATATTGCAATGTTATGTCATGTCATAAACTATGTTTTTAATTTGGTGAACTTTGGGGATGCGAGACATTATTTGTTGATGTTGTTTTTTTAAAAAAAAATTGTCGATTTTAATGTTATAAAATTAAAATTTCAATTCCAACCGTTGAAATCAGACATACAGCCGAACATCAAAATTATCAATTCCAATACTGATGACAGAATTCCTGCATTTAGCCGAACAATAGAATTGGAATTGACTTCAATTCCAATTCCTGCGGGAATTGGAATTGAAGTCCATTCCAATTCCTGCATCTCAATTCCCACTTAACGAACAGAGCCTAAGATTATTACTAGGGGTCAATAATGATATTTTAAGATTAAATCCAGAAGATAATAGTTTCCCTAATTTATTTGGAATTTATTTAATTTTTTTGCAAAATTAGGCCAACTGTGCTTTTGAACACCAAGTATAATTTTTTGATATGATATGACCTTATAAAAATTATGACAAGAGTATAACATCAAAATAACTGTAATTACTGAATATCATAATTTTTCAAAAAAGTTTTAACTTTTAAACTAATTATCGACTAAATAACCACAATGATAGGGCAGAACAAGGAATAATAAAATTAATAATCCAAAAATTATATAACACTTACCAAATCTCCAAAGTGACTAGAAACATCTACTGACCAAAAATAATAATTTTCTAAATAACTTTGGTCATAGAAATAAATCATTTAAAAATATTCAACACTAAGCATCTTGTGAAGCATCCTATATGAAAAGTCTTCCAACAAATTTATAAAAATTCACAGAGCATAATGAAGCCTAGAAATTTCTTCAAACCAAGTTTCATAATTTTCCAGTCGATAAATAACTCCTAATAATTTTTCATATAAATTGGACAAATATTGGGTTTGTGAATGAAGTACTATAAATGTTAGTCCAAAATTCATACCAAAATTTCTACAGATTTATAACGATTATATAAGATCATTGTCTAAGTTTCATGAATATTTAAGATCATATAGCTATGCAATACAATTATGAGTAAAAATACCTTAATTGGTCCTAAACAATTTTAAAGGGTTAAATGTTCCTAAAAATTCAAATAACATTTTTAGGGCTTATTTCCACCCTATGAAGTCATCTACCAATTTTCAAGACATTCCAAGGACATATGGTCCCATGTCCTTCAATAAGCTCAATAGCCAACCCTAGGGTTCACACTAGGGTTTAGGGCATATCAACCCCAAACCACCTAAACTCTCTTGTGTGAGTGTTTTATGTGTCAATAATTTAGTGACCAAAGTTTCACCAACTTTGGATGAGGATTGGTCACTCAATCCTTCAAGTGCACTTTTGTTCTAGTTTTCCCTTGTGAGATCAAACTTTGGTCACACAAATACCTAATCAAATCAATACCAAATGGGCTGATATTTTTACCAGAGTCATGTCAAGACCCTAATGGTCAAATAACAAAATATTTGGAAGTTTTGAGGTACATAGACCCTAAAATTAAATTATTTAGTATTTATTAAATTTTTAGAAAAACTATATGAAAATATTCTCCAAAAATTCCCATTTTTGGATATGATGAGGGGTCGGTATAATTAGCCTATGGTCCAAATTTTAAAGCATTTGCGTGAATGGTTTAGCGAGGGTGCTCAATTTAGTCTCTGATCAAGCCTATGTATAGGCTGCACCATATTGAGTGCTCTGGTCAAACCACTGAGCCAATTGGGTCAAAGTCAATTTTTTATTAAACTAGACTCAAAGGCCTACAACTTCTGTGACTGGACATATTTCCTAAAACGGCTTCTAAGGGCATCATTTAACAGCATCAAAAAGATGCATGTTAAGGGTCGCTTATACATTATATTATAATATAAATATAATAATAATATATAAATGATACTTCATCCTTTCCATCTAACCGGAAAACGCAAAAATGCCTGTAGCTTTTCGCTAAGCCAAAACTCGGCCACTCGGCCACCTCCTTAGCTGGCCACCGCCTCCACCACCTCCGTTGAGGTGGTGGCTATCGCCGGGCGGTAGCACGACCGCCGGAGGTGGTGGTTTCCGGCGAACCGGCCACCATGAAAACTATGAAAATTTCCATTTTTTCTCACTGGATCGGGCTCGGTTGAGCCCGATTTCTCTTCTAATTGATCTAGGATACTAGCATAAGGGCATAGGAGGAGAAGTGGACCTTGTTTTGGCTTAGACGACGGCGGCGACGGCGGCCGGCCATGGCGTTTCTCCTCTCTGGCGAGCTTGCCCGATTTCTCGATGCTCCACCAAAACCATTGATCCAATACATCACTTTGACTGCCAAGGACATTTTGAAGGTGATGGGTTGGTCAGAAGTGGGAATGGGGGCTGTATAGGGGGATTTATAATTTCCATGAGAGGGGAGGTGAAGGGGTGGCCGATCATGGTGGTTGGGCTCCAAACATTAATGTTGGCTGGCTGGAATTGATGATATTCTCATCCCAAGAGTCAAGGGAGATGAATGGGGGCAACAGAGAGATTAATGGGGTGGCCCATGGTCTCCCTCCATAACTCCTCTCTCTTTCTTTCTCTCTCTCCATTAAGGGGAAAAACTCCCATTTTTTCTCTCCTGGTCACCAACTCCAGATTTTTAGTGGCATTCCATGTAATTTCAGCGGTGGCTCATCATTTGGGCCATTGAAATTGTGCTTAGCCCAAAGGGATTGAGCTTTGGACTTGATTAACCCACTTTAGGCAATATTGACCAAGTGTTGACTTGGGGTTGACTTTGGTCAACTTGATGAGTTGACTGGCCCAAGAGGTGTGTCTTGAGTCTATTGACACCCTCCAATGTTTGTTGGGTCATGGTGGTGACCCAATTGGACCAATTTATCCAAAAGATGCATGTTTGATCAATTTTGGCCTAGGTTTGACTTTAGTCAAAATGACCAATTTAGTTGACCCCAATGGGTGGTTAGTGACCCATTGGCCTCCCTTAAGGGTCAGGAAGGTTTAGGTGAGGTCATTTTGGCAAGTTGGAGGTTCTCTGGTCCTAGATAGGACACTTTGATCATTTTAGGGTTAGAGTTGACTTTGGTCAACTTGACCACTTTAGTTGACCCCAATGGGTTCTAGGTGCTCCAAGGGATCACCTAATGGGTTAGGGATGTTATGGTCGGGTCAAAGAGTTAAGGTTAGACCTTAAAGTCAAACCTTAGGTTAGGTAATTGGAATATGTTATTTGTTGACCATGTTGATCTTTACCTTCATGCCTAAGTTCACATGATCTCTTTGAGCTTCCTAGGGTTTTGTCATGACCTAGTCATGACAAAACCATCTTAGGGGTCTAGTTGCTTGAGGGATGTTATAGTGTGTGTGTGTGTGTGTGTGTGTGTGTGTATTCCGTTAAGATGGCCATGGGTCTGTATATGAATATTGCCTCCATACTAAACTAAGGCTTCATTTGTTTTAGCGGTGGTGGGTCGATCCTGCGGGTGAAAACGGAGAGTTCGAACAGGAGGGGAGAGGTGGCTGCTCCAAACGGAGCTTTTTGGGGCGTTTCTCAAGGCGGGCGGGTGAAAACGGAGCAAACGCCGCCGTAGGTTCATTTGTTTACCCTCCTTCCGGCGGCATTTGTTCAAAACGGAATTGCGAAACACCCAAACAAATAGAGCCTAAGATTGTGGAACACAATAATGTATGTATTGTGTCTATTACATGCTAATGGACTTATGATGTGCTAAAATATTACATTATGGGCTCAGTGCTATGGTGTACTCATGAGGAATCCTGATTTGCAATCATATTGCATTGTTGGCTCTTATTTATCTGCTTAACATAGAGACATGTTTGATGATTGTGACATTTAGATATATTAATATGAATTAATAATTTGCTTTATTTGCCTACAAAGTGCTCACTTGCAAGTGATGCGTGTTTTTCGTATAGTATTTTCACCCTGCAATTATTTTCATTTTCATCTATTTTTTGTGCTAGATGTGTAAGATTATTGCTTATATTGAGATTTATTGTTGATCTGGGCTGTGCGAATGAATTCTTATTATAAGTGTGGACTTTTGTGTGTTTGGGGGACGCTATGCTTAATTTTACTTATGCATGTCCGTGCGTAATTTTCGCACACGTGTGCGCTTCTTCCCCCTTAACACTGTTTTTGTCCATCCAAATTGGTGCATGGGGTCCTTCTCTCGTGCATGTGCGCACGTGAAAATGCATGCGCGCGACCCAGGCGCCCAAATTTCTATAGTTGTTAATGTTATTCACACGCGTGCACATTGCACCGCGCACGTGTGCCCTATTTTATATAGTCGGTTGAAAGATATAGTACCTAAACACCTAGAGGGGGGGGGGTGAATAGGTGACCAATTTCTTTTTAAACTTTAATGGCAGCAAACAGTTAATATCACAGAATTCTAACTACTTTTGCACAGCAAACACACAGCATACACAGCAAAGCACAACACAGCACAACAGACACAGAGTTTTATAGTGGTTCCCCAAGATTTGGGTACATCCACTTTCCCCCTTCGCCTATCTAGCAGTGTACTAGATTCGGCCAAACTTCACCACTGTCTCAGAACCCAAACTGGTTCCTACACCTCAGGCCCAAGGCCCTACAACTCAGCTTCTCCACAAAGCCTACACTCAGCCACAAAGGCCTACACTCAGCCAACAAGGCCTACACTCAGCCAACAAGGGCCTACACTCAGAGATTCCAATCTCCTACACTCAGGCACCCAAGCCCTACACTCAGCCTTTATATATACAGGCTTACAAACACTCAGATCCAAAGGATACTACAAGATAAAAATTGAATTCACAAATAATAACTCAGCAACTCAGAAACAATAGAGGAGAGTTGTGAGTTTCTTGATGAGTTCTTGGAAAAACTCAGCTGGAAACAATCTGACTTAGCTTTCTTCAAAGCTTCTTGAAAGTAGAACTGAATAAGATTGAATCCTCCTACAGTTGATCCTTGATCTCTGCTACTTATAATTCAGAATGAATCTGAACCCTTCTTCTCAGCCTAGTTCCAATGGCTGATTTCTTGGATGGAGCCCTCTCTCTCTCCAACTTCTTAGATCTGCACTTGGACAGCTAGATCTTCTTGATTTGATCCTTGATCAATAACTTGAACAACTCTGTGAACCACTTTTTGAATTGCTTCAGCAACTTCTTCAACAACAGTTTCTGTAGACTGTATGAGCCTATTTATAGGCCTTCTTCATGGTAACCGGCTGGTCCGGTTCATAACTGTCTTCTGATATCTCTGACAGGTGCTGTAGACTGGCTGGAACGGCAGCTGTCAAGTCATCCAGTCAGTTCTTGAAAGTTCTCTAACTATCTGAAAGTGTCGAGTCTTTCTGTCTTTAAGTGCCGACACTTATAGACCAAGTGTCGACACAAGTTGTGTAAGTGTCGACACAAGTCTACAAGGTGTCGACACAACTCCTTGTGTTGTTGATACTATGTCTTGACACAGATTCTTCTTCAGGTGTCGACACTGAAATTGAGTGTCGACACAAGTACTTGATCTTCTATATTTTGCTGAATTCTTCTAAGTGTCGACACATCTCCTTTGTGTCGACACATCTTCATGTGTTGAATCTGTTAAGTGTCGACACTGCTTCTTGGTGTCGACACATATCCTTCTATGTTGATACTTGCTGAGTGTCGACACAGCTCCTTGTGTCGACACTTGATTCTTCTGTTGAGACTTCAGCTGAGTGTCGACACATTCCCATAGTGTCGACACTTGTACTTAGAATATTTTGTTGATCTTTCTGTTCTTTGCTAAGTGTCGACACAGCTCCATGTGTCGACACTTTCTTCAAGTGTTGAGTCTTCAGCTGAGTGTCGACACATACTGTCTTGTGTCGACACTAACTTCAAGTGCTGACTCTTCTGATGAGTGTCGACACATTGTTCTGGGTGTCGACACTTATACTTAGTCTCTGTTGACTTTTGTTGAGTGTCGACACAGCTCCAAGTGTCGACACTTTCTTCAAGTGTTGACTCTTATGTTATGTGTCGACACTTTGTTCTTGGTGTCGACACTTTAACTTAGTCTCTGCTGACTTTTGCTTAGTGTCGACACATCTTCAACTGTCGACACTTTCTGGTGTAGACACAGTTCTTCTAGGTGTCGACACTACTGTTAAGTGTCGACACTGCTTTACTGTACTCTCTTCACTGAGTGTCGACACAGCTCCTTGTGTCGACACTTTCTGTCTGGTGTCGACTCTGCATCCCAGGTGTCGACACAATGACTCCAAGTGTTGACACTGCTTGTCTGGGTGTCGACACAAGTCTTCTTAAGTGTCGACACTTTCCCTCTGGGTGTCGACACATGGACTTAGAAATTTTTGCTTCAGTCCTGCAAATACTTAACCTGCACAAGTAACTCAAAAACACATCAAATACATTTTGATGTATATCATTGAGTTGGGTGAGGCTTCTTCAAATCAGGTACATTTAACCAATGTACCCAACATCAGTGCTCGTGATTTCAATGTAATTGACCACACAAGGAATTTTGTTCTCCTTCATTTTTCGTCCAGAAGTCTATTGTTTTCACCCCTAGTCATATCTAACCTCTACAAGCTTCCTACTGGCATTAGAAGTTATTTACCACTTACAAGGATCCTTTGGAGCTCTTCGAATCAAGATCACTTAATGTTGAGGTGAACAAACCCCGGGTGAAGACTTGACTAGGAGAAATTGACAGCTTCACTTGTATCGTGGAAGAAGCTAACAAGGAAGAGGACTAGCTGGTGGACCAAGCCGGGCTCCTCTTTGAATCTGAGGAAGAGTCTCTCGCTCGGTCCGTACTATGGATTAATAACTTGTATCTTTGCCCTCTCTTTTAAGATTCTTGTAATATTATTTAAAGTGTTTTCTAAAGCGTCTATCATGACCATTGGACATGGACGTTCGTAGGCTCGCTTTCATTTGTGGAGAGCATGGATAAGCATAATTTTTTTTTGTTTTGATGTCGTTGTTGTTCTTTTGGTTCTGTGAATTTGTGGTTATGATATTTTGATTGTGTGTTGTGCCGCTCCTTCCTTGATCTAGAAGTGGGCAAGCGAGGTTGGACTTTGTAATGACAAGGTGCAATAAGTGTGAAGCAGAGGTGTGCGACCCTCAGACTTGAGAAGAGGTGAAGGCAACCCTCATTGTGTGAGCTTGTGCGAAGCGAAGGAAGGTGAACCACGAAGGAGAGATGAGCTTCTAGTGAATGATGGCGTACCACGGGCAAGTGCACCACTATCATACAAGTAATAATAAAATGAGGAGTTACCCTCGAGTATCAATCTCACATGCAACACGGTGGGGTGGAGTAATCTTTAGAGAAGTGTTTTGAGATAGAAGTCTTTACATCGATATTTTATGGGTGTGTGGGGGGAGGGGTTGATTTGGTGAATGAAAACAAAAGAAACTAAATTAACTATGCAGGTTAATAATACCTCTTTGCTCCTCTGTGGGTCGCCGGCCACTGCATCACACCTACGTGGTTCACCTTCCTTTGCTTTGCATCTCTATAGGTGGCCCTCCTTTGCTTCGCTCTTTACTGTAGTAACACACAACACAATCATAAGACTATCACCACACCACCACCTTCAAACAAAGACTCGTGAATATATTGATTTTCATTTAATATCAAGCAAGTTTAAACAAACATAAGTGCATATCATGTTCATAAGAAACTCCACCATCATCATTGTTAACCCAAATCTTGCGACAGAGAACAACATCATATAGTAACAGGGATGAGTCTCTCCGGGCGGTCATTCATAGAGCTCGCGGATATTCTCTAGGCAGTCACTCTGGGTACACGTAGGCATGCACTCCGCCAGTTCTGTGGCATGGACGTTGTAGTGGTCACCACAAACACTCTTCAGGAGACCCCTCAAAGGACAATTTAGAGATCCAACCAAGAGGTCGCGGCAGAGTATTATTCCTAGTCCCGTACGAAAACTTTTTTGGCATCAGTTCAGGCGACACCGTGTGGTTATGCACGATCTCTTCTCTCACCCCCTCCGCCAGAAATCATGTACCTCAGAAAGCTCTTCAAAAGCTCGTGCGCACTCTGGCGTCAAAACGAACTTCTGATCTTTTCGCGTCAACGTGGTTAGCGGCAAAGAAATCCGCGAGAAGTTTTCCACAAATCTTCGATAGTAGCCCGCAAGTCCAAGGAAACTCCTGACCTTGGCCACAGAAGACAACATTGGCCACTCTTGTATGACCCTTATCTTCGCTGGATCCACAGCAATGCCCGCTCCACTCACCACATGGCCCAGAAAAGCCACCGACGATAGCCAAAACTCGCACTTCGAGAACTTGGCATAGAGCTGATTTTGTGTAACACCCCAGTTTTTGCAAGAGGTTCAATCTGCTGTTCTGGAAAATTTTTGGGTTCTGGCAGGAGGCACACGGCCTGCGACACGGGCGTGTCGCAGGGCGTGTCGAGGCCGTGTCGACACTCGGCCCAAGTGTCGACACTTTGTGCTCGACAGAGTGTCGAGAGTGAGGCACACGCTGCGACACGGGCGTTCGAGGGCTTCGAGGCCGTGTCGACACTCGGCCCAAGTGTCGACACTTTGTGCTCGACAGAATGTCGAGAGTGAGGCACACGGCCTGCGACACGGGCGTGTCGCAGGGCGTGTCGAGGCCGTGTCGACACTCGGCCCAAGTGTCGACACTTTGTGCTCGACAGAGTGTCGAGAGTGGGGCACACGGCCTGCGACAGGGCGTGTCGCAGGGCGTGTCGAGGCCGTGTCGACACTCGGCCCAAGTGTCGACACTTTTGCTCGACAGTGTGTCGAACGGGGCACACGGCTGGGACACGGGCGTGTCCCAGGCCGTGTCATCTCTCGGGTTGGAGTTGGGGCCGTGTCGTTGGAGCTCCGGCAGGCCACACGGCCGTGTCACTGGGGAACGGGCGTGTCGGATTGAACCGGGCGTGTCGGAGCCCGGCGATTCCAGGCGCGTCGATTTGAGACGGCGAATGAGGCACACGGCCCTGGACACGGGCGTGTGCCAGGCCGTGTTCGGCCCAATCTTTTATTTTCCAGGCAATGCACCAGTCTTTTTCTGTTTTGGGATCTAACGGTTCAGGCCATCTCCTGGACAGTTAAGTCCGACCCTAGGGTAACAGATCCTCATTTTCTTTCAAGTTCCTCTTTCTTAGATCTTGAGAAAACACAAGGAGGAAGAAGAAGAACTCTTGGGCTGGGAAGGGTGTCGGAGCTCCGAATGCGAGCCGAGTCCGGACCTGAAGCTTGGAGCATTGCGAAGTGTTCCATCCGGCTATTTTGCCATGGCAAGGAAGAGGAGTCGGAAGGTCGAATCTCTCCTCTCGGTCTTTAGGATGCACGTTTTACATCATCTAGTTTTCTTTCTCTAATTTTTGGGCACCAAACTCTCAAATGAGAGGGGTTTTGGCTTGCAAGTTTCAAGAGGAACTTCCGGGTCGATTGAGTCCGTCCCCGGCATATTTTGATTAGAGATCGCTTCGTAGTGGATTAGGCATGGTGGGTGAGCCGTAGTCGCGACCAGCCGACACGGTGATGTTGCATACGAATAGGATTCTAGAGGTTTCTGATCAATCCGGTGTTGTGGTGGTGATCCCGTTTGCTTGAGATACATTAGTATTCTTCTCGGGTTAGCAGAGAATGGAGATGGTTTCTTACAAGGTTCAGTTGGAGATGTTTTCCTTGGTGCGCGGGACGGTAGTCATGTGTTTATCTTGGTTGTGTTGTGCCACGTGGCTGTGTCTCCGTGGTCGGCTGGCTATAACCGCAAGAGTGTCCCACCCCCTTCTGTGATGACGAGAATGCCAAGCTTCTTCCAGCAAGGCTTTAGAATCAGTCTGTGGTTGTTGGAATCCTGAAGAGACAGAGCAGGCGCGGGGCTCCACGAGCGGGTGACCATGTGGCTGCGCCGTGGGCGTTTGCGGCTTTATGCCAATTGGGGAAATGTGAGTACCCAAATGTTGTGATGTTGTGCTAGATGCATACGGTTTAGGGTACCTTGGGTGAAGCTCATTCAGCAATTCTTGTAGTTGAACCTTCAACATCAGCCATCACAGTTTGAGGTCTTTTGGTTACGCAAGGATCGCGCATATGGCGTAGCACTACTTTGGGCCACAGGTAGACTAGGAGTCGCACCATAGCACCAACTCGGTCGTGTGCTTGGTTTTCCGCTGTGTTGTGCAAGTTAATCTTTTAATACCTGTGGTGTTCATGTTGTGGGGCTGGGGTGTTACATTTTGTAGTATTCCCAACCGCAAGGAGTCTCATCCGTGACTTTGGAAACACATCTGTAACTCTCGGATTCATCAAATCCATAAACACCGAGGGCGAATTGCACAGTCCATCGGAACCTAGTGCGCGCGTTCCAAACACGGTTTTGGGACACCTTCCCGCTGGCCTTAGGCCAACTCAACGAGCCCACCAGCTGAATCTCAGGGGTATCAGTATTTATTCTTCTCGGTCAAGTAAGTCATTCTCATCTTTCTTCTTTACAAAAAGCACCCTCCAAGGTCATGATTGGGCGAATAGCCCAGCAATTGACCACCTCTCTTTCGGAGTGCAGCGGGCCACATCGCAAGCACCAACTGTCGTGAAGTTAATCCGCCCCAGGGAGATCCGTGGGAAACCTCGTAAATTCCGCCACAATCGGAACCTCGCACACGCTGGCCTTAGGCTCAATAGCCTGAATCAGTGTGAAGTAACATTCTGCACCCTTCCGAATAGCCTTGACCACCTGGAGTGCAGACATCAATGTCCCGCCCACTCCTCGCATACCCGCGAACTTTGTCTCCTGTTCGGTATTCTGTCCCAACGTGATCTCTTTGGACTGGCAATCAATCAAGGCATGCTGCTCCGCAAGCCAATCCATCCTAAAAATCATGTTGAATTCTGATATTGGCAATACAGAAGCAGTCAAACTGAAATCCCGACTTCCTATTTGGACCGCCACATCGCAAGCTTGATCCGCAAGCATCCAACAGCCATTCGGCAACACCACTCTGATGCTATCTGTCTTTGCACGACTAGGTATCCCAAGCCGCGCTATAAACTCGCTAGACAGAAAAGAATGTGACGCACCCGTATCAAACAGTGCTCGCGCTAGCGTTGTCCCGAATCATCACAGAGCCTGTGACAATCATGTCACACACACAAACCACAACACATATGCACTAAGCAAAGCATACAAGCAATCACATATGCAAAACTAAACTCATACCTGTGATGACATCACTCTGCTTGATGGCCTCCTGCAGGCCAAGATTGTAGACCCGGGGTTGCGCCTGAGAGGCAGAGGAGTCCACCACCGCCTTTCCTTTTTCCGCATAAGACGCTCCTGCCTTCTTTTCACTTTTTGGTGGCACCCGACAATCTCGAGCGATATGCCCCACCCGGCCACAATTATAGCATATACGAGTATCCAGTTTTGAGGTAGCCCCCGACGTTGCTCCCGTTGCAACTGAAGAAGGAGCTTGTCCACTTGTCTTGGACTTCTTGCCCCATTTCTTCTTATAAAATGGTTTCCCAGATCGGGGCACCTTCCACTTCGGTAGCGTCACATCCAAAACTCTCTTCCCCTGCACCCTCTTCATATCCTTTTCCAGCGCGCTCGCAGTGTCAACCAACGCCTGGAAGCCTTGGTTCACAGAACTAGAAACCAGGAACCTCAACTCGTCCCTCAGTCCTTCATAGAACTGATTGGTCTTCCTCTGCTCATCCGCAAAAATAGAACCCGCATACCGCCCTAAGCGAGTAAACTCATGCAGGTACACGTCAACACTGCCATCACCTTGCGTCAGCCTTTGGAATTCATTCTCCATGGCAATCCGTTGCGCCGCAGGAAGTTGCTTCGCTAGGAAGAGTCGGGAGAATTCTTCCATCGATACTTGTGTTAAGGGACGACCCGCCAAGTGATGCAACTCCATCTCATCCCACCATAATCTAGCTTCTCCTTCAAGCAAGAAGGTCGTTAAGGTGACTTTCTGATGCTCCGCCGTTCCAATCGTCGTCATGACTTGCTTGACGCGCGATAACCAATCCTCAGCCTGTGTAGGAGTTCCCGCTCCCAAAAACATAGGCGGATGGAAACTCATAAACCACGTTAGCTGCTTCTCAGCCGCTTGAGGAGCCACATCCACTACAGGTTCAAGCCTTGCCGCCACCTGTTCTGGCCTCACAGCCAGTTGCTCCTGCCCAAGTGGCCGGCCTTGGATCATGGTAAATAAAGCCTCAGCAACTAAATGCACATGTTTCACAGACGGTGGAGGTGTAGGCACCTCGGCTGGTGCCGTACTTTCATCAGAACGCTGGGGCTCTGACGGCCCAGCTCCACTCCGTGTCACCTAAAGGTGGACAAGACACACACATTAGCAGCCTTACACAAGCAAACAACACAAAATAGGAACACGTAGGTTCCCCAAACACAACAATTTGCATTCCTATCATGTACATTCAGGAGTTCACTCGTATAAACGTAGGTTTGCACAAACACGTGCTCGCCACCCCACAAAAGAAGTCCACCACGACTTCGAGAGGGAAAGACCAAGACAGCTGATACCAAAAATGTAACAACCCCATCCGTTCATATAACATATACTAGAAGGCCCGGCCGGGGCCCCACATCATATATCACAAAACAGACGACGAAGCTACGGAGTGATACCAGAGTAACGCAGCGCACCTAACACAAAGCATTCTAGCGGAAGCCTACTAACACTTGAACTCCACACTTGAATGTCCACCAGATAAACCAACTCCACATTGTATATCATATAGGAATGTCTTACAACAGGTAAACATCATTTGCCTTATGGCCTTACAAGGCTTTCAAACAGTGGCCTAAACATTGGCGCGCAGGCCGACCACAATAAAAGAAAACACAATAAGCAATTTCCAAATTGCCTTCGAGGGCTAACAGTAGCAACAACAGCAACAACAAGGACCTCAACCTTTATGCATCCCGCTTGGCTCTCCAGCACCTGTACAGGGACAATCCACCCAACGGTGGCAAACAGAAGCAACGGTCAGCGTTCAGCTGACCAAATTATAACGACCCTACCCCTTTTCTCGGGGCAGCGATAATCTTCCCTGCAGGCATATCATATCACAAGCATGACAATATATTCATATAATGTGCTTTCACGCACACATGCCATCACAACCGTTCGCCACCCGGCCCAACGGTCCGTGCACTCAGGGAACATTCTTGGTGTTCTGGCAAAGCACTTGCCCACCACCATATCAGGGTTATAGCCCAACGGTAACTCTCTTGAGCATTTACTCCATGGCGTGCAGCCGGAGTTCTAGTCTTACTACACCGGGATGGCCTGTAGCCCCCCATTGTGTCATGGCGCGCAGGCCTAAGACTCTCGTTATGCGTTCCAACAGACCACACCTTCTTGGTCCACGTCGGACGGACATAATGTAGGTCGGATCCTCCACCCGCCGTTGCTCAAATCGCCTTGCCTTCACCGAGTACGGCGTACTCGCGTCTTAATCAAAGGCGCGGGTCGGTCTCACCAATCCTGTTCTTGGCATTCAGCCTCAGTATTTCTCTACACCCATTCATCTCACAATATCAGCGGGTCTTTCCTGAGCACCCCAGTACTTCCTATTACTCGTTCACAGGTACGACACCGCAATATCACAAATGTCAGGGGTCTTTCCTGGGCACACTAGTACTTCCTGTTACTCTCTTCACAGGTGGACACCCTACAACATCAAGCATCACAAAGGGTCCTTTCCTGGCCACACCAAGTACTTCTTGTTACTCATTCACAGGTACGACCCAATAGCATAGGCATAACACAGATATTTTCCTGGACTACCACTCCAGTACTTCCTGCTACTACTCTTCACAGGCATAATCCGTTGACTCCTTAAACTACACGTTTATCACGGAGTCTTCTCCGATTCGTATGCAACATCACCAATCCAGACCAACCTGTCCAGATGGGCTTCACACATCATGCCTATTCCGTACTCCATTTCCGGATCTATATGGAAACAAAAGGGGATTTCATGAATCACCCAAAGACTCCCAAAATCAGCAACCTCTTGGTGGGGGAATCACAAACATATGCCAAAAGGAAGCCTTCACATGACTAGGAAGAAAAGTCGTCACCCTTGAAGACCGCTTCGGTGCCATGAAGCTCCTAGTTGGCTAGAAAGAGGTTTTCCTCCGCAACGTCGGCTTCGGATCTCTCGTCGGTAAACCGCAGCACCACCGGTGACCAGCCCCTTGCCTCCTCCTCCTTCCTCTCCATTTCTCTCACTAGAAATGAAGAAATAGAAAACCAAATGAGAAATGAGATTTATCTTCTCATTCACGGCCTTAAGGAAACAGGGAGGCAGTTCAGCCATTGGATCCCAGCTGAAAGAACGAACGACCACAAATTTGCCAGAAAACTTAATTTTTGTCTGACATGGCCTGTGACACGCCTGTGTCCCAGGCCGTGTGCCTCAAGTGGTGTTCAACCGACTTATCCATTCCAGTGACACGCCCATGGGACACACCCGTGTCATAGGCTGTGTCACCCAACACGCCTTTAGACCCGCCCGTGTCTGTGGCCGTGTTCATCAGGCTAAAAAAATCCCAAAATCACCCGAGAGTCACACGGCCTGTGACATGCCCGTGTCCCAGGCCGTGTGCTCATACACGGCACTCGACACGCCCCAGCTTAAAATCGTCGGGCTGAGTTCGTCGACCCAAAGGGACACGCCCTGTGACACGCCCGTGTCACATGCCGTGTTCACTGTACTCGACAAACATCGACTGCGTCTCGACACTCGACGATCGTCAAGCAACTTTCATCGAACGCAAGGAGACACACCCTATGACACGCCCGTGTCACCAGACGTGTTCCTGCCGAACACTATTCGTTGAACGATTTTCGTCGATCTCGCGACGATTCGCACCCAAGCAAGGACACGCCCTGGGACACGCCCGTGTCCCAGGCCATGTCACCCGAAGATTTGCCTGCTAATAAAATTTGGGCTGTTACACGGGTGTGTCAAATGGGACACGGGCGTGTCCAAGACCCGTGTGCCTCTCAGGTTCGTGTTGGTCCTGCATCGATGGAGTAACACGGCTTAGTACACGGTTGTATTCTGGATGACATGGGCGTGTCAAGTGTGACATGAGCATGTTGGCTGCCTGTGTTTTTCAGGACGCGTCAGTTTCGATGGAGAATGGGGAACACGGCCCTAGACACGGGCGTGTCTTAGGCCATGTTCGACCCTGATTTTGCATTTCAGCTCCGAATCTTGGCCGTTCGTTTCATTATTTTGGGATCCGATGGCTGGGGGTTGTTCCTGGTGAGTTATACCGGGAATAGGGTTGGAAATCCTTCATTTCAACCTACCATTCTCTTTCTAAAGATCTAGAGAGAGGGGAGAGCAAGGAATAAGAAGGAGGCTAGATCTGGTCACCGACGGAGCTTCGGGGCTCGAAATCGCGAGCCGACTTCGGATCTACGGAGGCAAGGTGATTGCGGTGCTTTTCATCCGCATACATTTCCATGGCGCCAAGGAAAAATGCTAGGGTAACGATTCTCATCCTAGGACATGTGAAGTCCTCTTTTCCTTTGCATAGGAAGCCCGCTCTCGCGAGTCTGTGGTGAGTTGAGGTGTTCCTTTGGGTATACATGAATAGTCCCCGCTGTGTACATGTAGAGTTCGTAATCGAGAATGGATATATGCATGATGTGTGAAGCCTACCTGGAAAAGTTGTTCTGGATCGGTGATGTTGCATTGCATGAATGGCCAGAGAAGACTCCGCACGAATGTTTGTTTTTCGGGTTTTCTATGTGGTAGATTGCAACAGGGAGCCTTGCGGATTAACTCCAAGGTGCACCCGGAAAACTAGTCAGATGCGTGAATTCTGCCAACATGATAGCCTGGGAGCCAACTTGAACATAATCGGGTTATGTGAAGTGTGATGAAACGAGACTCGGGGAAGCTTGACCCACGCAGACGACTTAAGTTGACATTGCGGTGTGAGCAACGGGTTAGGCGGAACCGTACCCGATCTATGTGGTTCGGTTAGAGAGACCTAAAGTACGTGGTACTCGCTGTTGGCATAGATGGAGGGTCTTAGGTAGTGGCCAGAAAGACCAAATGCTCACGAGATATTGCCGTCCAAGGGGCGGTGGTGAGTCAGCGGACTTTGACCGTGTTCACCGAGAATGTGCCCTGAGTGCACGCGGTGTGTGGCCATGCGTGCCCACACCTGTGATGAAGTGTTTATTCACTATGCTTTTTGGTTATGCTAACAAAGTGCAGGGAAAGAACATCGCCGCCCCGATTATGGGGGCGGGATCGTTATAATTTGGTTAGCATAGCTGACCGTTGCTTTTGTTTGCCACCGTTGCGGTGGATTGTTGCTTGCAGGTGCTGCGAAGCCGAGCAGTAAATAGCGGGCTAAAGCCCAAGTTGCTGAGCCGGCCCTCGAAGGCCTAAATTGAGTGTTTACTCATTTTATTCATGTGTGACCAGCCTGCGTGCCGAGGTTTGGAAAACATGTATTTGAGTAAACAATTGTAAGGCCATAAGGCCATGGTACTTGTGTATTGTACTTCATTCCTATTATTTTGAGTAGTGGACATTCATGCCTATGGCTGGGTTCTTTATTTTGCAACTTTTAATAATTTCTTCCGCTAGAATGACTCTATGTAGGACGTTGGTTATTAGTTGGACGGTTTCCATTGAGTAACCGCCCGGTCTGTCTGTGGTATATGACATCGGGCCCCGTCCGGACCTACTGCTATATGCTATGCGACGGATAGGGGGTGTTATATTATTGAACTTGGAAAGCTGAAGCAGAGAAATTGTCAAGCTGTAGAAGCGACCTGCTGAGACCGTCGATTGAAATCACAAACTTCACTGATGCTGACCGCAGTCAAAGCCAAACTCCTGTCTCCTCAGTGTTAGTCGCACAACCTGCAAACAACAAATAGTTCTCTTCAACCCGCGCGGACAGGAAAAAACTAGACCGCAACACTTAACCAAGACTCAACTTACTGTTCACTCAGTTACTGTAGATGTGTTGGGGGGGTCTATTTATAGGCGAGGTGAGGAGTGTGGTCACCACCCTAGTGAATAGAGTCATCAACCCAGACCGCAAGCTAACACAACCCAGTCCGCCAAGTGTTGGGTACATTGGTCTAAATGTACCTGATTTGAAGAAGCCTCACCCAAATCAATGATATACATCAAAATGTATTTGATGTATTTTGAGTTTACATGTGCAGGTTAAGTATTTGCATGAAAGAAGAAAAGTTTCTAAGTCCATGTGTCGACACCCAGAGGGTAAGTGTCGACACTTAAGAAGACTTGTGTCGACACCCAGGCAAGCAGTGTCGACACTTGGAGTCATTGTGTCGACACCAGGGATGCTGAGTCGACACCAGACAGAAAGTGTCGACACAAGGAACTGTGTCGACACTCAATGAAGAAGAGTGCAGTGAAGCTGTGTCGACACTTAGCAGTTGTGTCGACACCCAGTGAAACAGTGTCTACACCAGAAAGTGTCGACACTTGGAGGCTGTGTCGACACTCAGCAAAAGTCTGCAGAGACTAAGTACAAGTGTCGACACCCAGAACAATGTGTCGACACTTAGCAGAAGAGTCAACACTAGAAGTAAGTGTCGACACCCAGAACAATGTGTCGACACTTAGCTGAAGACTCAACACTTGAAGAAAGTGTCGACACAAGGAGCTGTGTCGACACTTAGCAAAGATAAGCAAAGTTCAACAAAATATTCTAAGTACAAGTGTCGACACTAAGGAGTTGTGTCGACACTCAGCCAGAGTCTCGACAGAAGAAGAAAGTGTCGACACCCAAAGCAATGTGTCGACATTCAACAAGTATCAACACTGAAGACACATGTCGACACCAAGAAGCAGTGTCGACACTTAACAGATTCATCACATGAAGATATGTCGACACAAAGGTGTTGTGTAGACACTTAGAAGAATTCAGCAAGATACTGAAGTACAAGTACTTGTGTCGACACTCAATTTCAGTGTCGACACATGAAGAAGAAGTAGTGTCGAGATACAAAATCTACAACACAAGGAGTTGTGTCGACACCTTGTAGACTAGTGTCGACACTTAGACAACCTGTGTCGACACTTGGTCTATAAGTGTCGACACTTAAAGACAGAAAGTCTCGACACTTAAAGACAGTTACAGAATTTTCAAGAACTGACTGGATGACTTGACAGCTGCCATTCCAGCCGGTCTACTGCACCTGTCAGAGTTGTCAGAATTTAGTTATGAACCGGACCAGCCGGTTACCATGAAGAAGGCCTATAAATAGGCTTATACAGTCTACAGAAAAGTGAGTTGTTGAGACAGATCAAGTGGCTATTCAGACAAGTAATACAAAGAAGATCTAGCTTTCAAGTGAAGATCTAAGAAGTTGGAGAGAGAGAGCTCCATCCAAGAAATCAGTTGTTGGAACCAGACTGAGAAGAAGGGTTCAGATCTACTCTGAACCTTAAGTAGCAGAGATCAAGGATCAACTGCAGAAGGAGTCAATCTTATTGAGTTCTACTTTCAAGAAGCTTTGAAGAAAGCTAAGTCAGATTGAGTCCAGCTGAGTTCTTCCAAGAACTCATCAAGAAACTCACAACTCTTCTCTCTCTTTTCTCTGAGTTGTTGAGTCACATTATTGTATTCATTTTATCTTGTAGGATCCTTTGGATCTGAGTCTTGTAAGCCTGTAATTATAAAGGCTGAGGGTAGGAGAGTTTTATCTCTGAGTGTAGGCCTTGGTGGCTGAGTGTAGGCCTTAGGTGGCTGAGTGTAGGCCTTGGTGGCTGAGTGTAGGCCTTGGTGGCTGAGTGTAGGCCTTTGTGGCTGAGTGTAGGCTTTGTGAAGAAGCTGAGTTGTAGGGCCTTGGGCCTGAGGTGTAGGAACCTGTTTTGGGTTCTGAGATAGTGGAGAAGTTTGGCCGAATCTAGTACACTGCTAGATAGGCGAAGGGGGAAAGTGGATGTACCTAAACCTTGGGGAACCACTATAAAACTGTATGTCTTCTGTGTGCTGTGGTTTGCTGTGAATGCTGTGTGATTGCTGTGCAATAGTAGTTTAAATTCTGTGTTAAAAACTGATTGCTGCCATAAAAAGTCAAAAAGAATTTGGTCACCTATTCACCCCCCCCCTCTAGGTGTTTAGGTACTATATCTTTCAAGTGGTATCAGAGCCAGGTTGCTCAAAAAGGACTAACAGTCTGAGGAGATCCTGTTGGCAGATTCAGTCTAAGTGAATTACAGAATCAAGAAAATCAAGAACCATGGATTCTACTGAAAATCACAAGGAATTGGGATCCATGAAGCTACCTATATGTAGGAAAGAAATCTTTGGGATCTGGAAGGAAAGGGTAAGGCTGTTTATGGAGGCCTCAGACCCTAGAATTTATATCACAGTAAAGGAAGGGCCATATGTGCCCATGAAGGTGTCAGTCTTAGATGCAAATCAAAGAACACCAAAGGATTTCTCAGAAATGACAAAGGATGAGATTGTTCTAGCCACTATGGACAAGAGGGCTCAGAACATCATAGTGAGTGTCATAGATGATGCAACTTTTCAGAATCTAATACACTGTAAGACAGTCAAAGAGATGTGGGATACACTTATTGTGTATATGGAGGGTTCTGAAGAAGTTAGGCAAGACAAAAAATCCTTGCTAAATCAAGAGTATGAAAGTTTTAGACAAGGAAATGGTGATAGCATAACTGAGTGCTATAAGAAGTTCTACAGGATAGTGAATGAACTCATGTCCTATGACAGAGTGTTCAATAATTATGAACTCAATGATAAGTTTCTAAGGTCCCTAACTAAAGATTGGGACACCAAGATCTGTGCCATCAGGGAAATGACAAAGCTGGGAGAAATTCCTCCACCAACACTTTTTGGCAAACTGCTGTCCTATGAAATGCAGTTGCTGGTGAGGAAAGAAGAGGAGAAATCCACAAGAAATGAACACAAGGAAAGAACAGTGGCCTTTAAATCAGAAGCCCCCAGAAAGTACAGGAGTAAGTCACCAACTCCACCTCCAAAGGTAGTTGAATCTGAGTCAGATGAGTCAGTCAGCACAAAGTCTGAAAGCAGTGAAAGTGATGAGGACTTTGCTGCCTTCACAAGACATTTTCAGAAATTCTTAAAGAAGAAACAGTGGAGGACAAGACCTTCTACTTCACAGGGAAAGGAAGACTTTATCAAAATAAAAAGGCTTCAAAGAAGGACAGGAAAAAGACTAAGTCTAGCAAGGCAACTCTTTCAAAAATAGTTTGCTATTGATGTAATAGACAAGGTCATGTTGTTGCTGATTGTCCAGAAAAAAGAAAGGAGTCTAGTGACAAGAAGAAGACTCATTTCAAAGGCAAGAAAGAAAAGTCATTTGTTGCCAAAAAGGAGAAGACTCTGTCAGATATCTCTTCTTCAGAAACTGAGTCAGATGCTGAGACATATATAGGGCTGTTTGCTGAGGAAGAAGAAGAAGAGTTCATGCAGATTATGAATTCTATATATGAACAAGAAGACAGTCAATGCCAAGGGCTAATGACATTGACAGAAAGTGACAAAATCCTGGAGCAGCCAGGACCTAGTAAGGTGAGTCCAAGTTGCCATGCCCCAATATGGTACTTAGACAGTGGATGTTCCAGACATATGACTGGAACAAGGGGTTTACTAAAGGACTACATACCCATCAAGGATGGTCCAAAAGTCACCTTTGGTGGTTCTGAAAAAGGAATCATCAAAGGATTTGGTAACATGTCTAGCAACTTGGTTACCATTACTCAAGTGGCTTATGTTAAAGGGTTGAAACACAACCTAATAAGTATAAGTCAATTAAGTGATGTAGGGTATGACATCTCATTTGTTAAAGATGGTTGTCATATCAGGAGGTCAAATGATCAAGAGATCATTTTGACTGGCTATAGAAAGAGGAATGTCTACTGCCTAGACATTATGTATGAGACCAATGGTTCTCAAGTGTGTCTTGTAGCTGATGAGACAGTCTCACATTGTGTCAAATGGCACAAGAGGCTAGCCCATCTAAACTACAAGACAATTGGCAAACTCTTTAGCAAAGAGTTAGTGAGGAATGATCCTCAAGTTAAGTGCATTAAAGATGGTATTTGCTCAGCTTGTCAAAAGGGCAAGCAGACTAGATCCACCTTTAGAAGCATAGAAAACAAAGATGCTGTGAGGTGTTTATACCTCTTGCATATGGATCTCTTTGGTCCAATGCCAGTTCACAACCTAGGTAGTAAGGTTTATACCTTTGTAGTTGTAGATGACTACTCAAGGTTTTCCTGGGCGTTCTTCTTAAGACAGAAATCTGAAACACCTAGTGTCTTCTATAGCTTTGTCATGCAAATTCAGAATGAACTAAATAGTACAGTGGTCAAAATAAGAAGTGACCATGGTACTGAGTTTCAGTCTGATAGCATGACAAAACTATGTGAAGACTTTGGGATATTTCAAGAGTTTTCTTCACCAAGAACACCTCAGCAAAATGGCATTGCTGAGAGGAAGAATAGAACCTTGATTGAGGCTGGTAGGACCCTATTAAGTGATACATCACTACCAGAATACTTCTGGGCTGAAGCAGTTAATACTGCATGCCATGTTATTAATAGGGCTACCATTACTAAAGGCCTCAACAAGACCCCCTATGAGGTTGTGAAAGGCAGGAAACCAAACCTATCCTACTTCAGGATCTTTGGTTGCAAATGCTTCATACTTAACAATGGAAAGTCTTACTTGACTAAGTTTGCTGCCAAGTCCCAAGAGGGAATTTTTGTTGGGTACAACAACAACAGTAAGGCTTATAGAGTCTACAACTTGTCTACTCAAGTTGTAGAAGAGACTGTACATGTAGTATTTGATGAAACTAGGCTTATTAACAATGAGTTGTCTAGTAGTGTATGCAGCCCCACAGGTTTAACAAAGAAGTTGGACAAGCTTACTATAGAAGAAGAACCTGCTGCAAGACAGCAAGTAGAAGATAGTGGATGTTGTCCAGGGGGAGTACTACATGTACCTGATGCAGAAGAAGTACAAGGAGTGCAGCAAGATGAAGGAACTGAAGAGGTTCAACCAGAAGTCAGGATGCCTCTAGCCAATAGGCATCTTAGAGATCATCCAGTAGAGCAGATCATTGGTGATCCAAGACAAGGGGTACAAACAAGGAGCAGAAATCTGAATACAGCAATCTACTCCAGTTTTCTATCTCAAGTTGAACCAAAGAAGTTTGAAGAAGCCATTCTAGATCCACAATGGACTGAAGCAATGCAAGAAGAGCTGAATCAGTTCAAGAGGTGCAAGGTCTGGGAGCTTGTTCCTAAACCTAAAGACCACAATATAATTGGAACCAAGTGGATCTATAGGAACAAGATGGATGAACAAGGAGTCATCATTAAGAACAAAGCAAGATTGGTTGCTAAAGGATATAGGCAGGAAGAAGGTATTGACTTTGATCAAACCTTTGCTCCAGTAGCCAGACTGTAAGCCATAAGGATTTTCCTGGCCTATGCAACCTTTCAAGGATTCAAAATTTACCAAATGGATGTCAAGTCAGCATTTCTAAATGGTAATCTTAAAGAAGAAGTCTATGTGGAACATCCATCAGGTTTTGTTGATTCAACTTTACTTAATCATGTCTATAGACTTAGGAAAGCTTTATATGGGTTAAAGTAAGCCCCTAGGGCTTGGTATGAAACCCTGTCTAGTTTCCTCATTGAGAATAAGTTCACAAGGGGGAAAATAGACAAGACTCTATTCCTTAGGGAATCTAGAGGCAAAGTAATACTAGTCCAAATATATGTAGATGACATAATATTTGGGTCTACTGAAAGCAGCCTTTGCAAAAAGTTTGCAAAACTTATGCAAGGTCAATTTGAGATGAGTAGTATGGGAGAGCTAAAGTTCTTCTTGGGTCTCCAAGTAAGACAGACTGAGAATGGATTATCCATTTGCCAGTCCAAGTTCACCCTAGAACTCATAAGGAAGTATGGTATGGATTCATCCAGCACCATGAAGACTCCTATGGGGTCAAGTATGTCTCTTAGCAAGGATGATGCAGGAAAGCCTGTAGATGAAACCTTGTATAGAGGGATAGTTGGCTCCCTATTATACTTGACTGCAAGTAGACCAGATATCATGTATGCTACATGTGTCTGTGCAAGGTATCAAGCCTGCCCTAAAGAGTCTCATTTGACAGCAGTCAAAAGGATATTGAGATATCTAAAGGGCACTCCCTATCTAGGCCTCTAGTACCCTAGGAATGGAGATTTGGAACTAACAGGTTATTCAGATGCAGACTTTGCAGGATGCAAAGAAGATAGAAAAAGCACTTCTGGAACCTGTCAATTCCTAGGTGGAAGACTGATTTCTTGGAGTAGCAAAAAGCAAACAAGTGTGGTTATCTCCACTGCAGAATCAGAATATGTGGCTGCAGGAAGTTGTTGTTCTCAACTTCTGTGGATACAACATCAGCTTAAGGACTATGGATTTCAGGTAAGTAGAACTCCACTCTTTTGTGATTCTACAAGTGCCATATCAATTGCACATAACCCTGTTTCTCATAGTAGAACTAAACATATAGAGATAAAATATCATTTTCTTAGGGAGCATGTAGAGAAAGAGGATATTTTACTAGAATATGTTAAAACAGATAATCAACTAGCTGATATGTATACTAAGCCCCTAGAAGAAACTAAGTTCAATAGGTTTAAGATTGAACTAGGAATGATAAACTTAGAGTAAGTTTATAGTATTGGAAATTGGCTAAGTCAAAAGGTGTCGACACACAGAGATCTCTGTGTCGACACAGAAAAGTGGTATCGACACTTCAGGGAAAAGGTGTCGACACATCTAGGAAGTTAGTGTCGACACTTCAGAATAATAGTATCGACATATGATAAGTTGGTGTCGACACAACCAAGGTGGTGTCGACACATAGTGTTTACTCAGAATTAGCTAAGTAAAGTCTCGACTATGTGTCGAGTTAAGTGGTGTCGACATATAAACAAGTGTCGACGCATATAATCTGTTGACTAAATTTGTGTCGACACATAGGTGTCGAGACATTATAAGTCAGTGTCGACACTTATTGCCAGTGTCGACACAATTTAAGTTAGCTGCCCGCCTTTTCATCTTCAAAATTAGAAAGGTATAAATAGGGTTTTGCCTTAGTCTGTCGACACGCTTTCAAAAGTTTCGAGACCAAAACTTGAGTGTCGACACCTCTCTTCTCTCAAGTCAAATTCTTCAAACCCTAATGGCGCCAAAGCTTGAGGAGAACGTCAACGAAGGCTACGAGCTGGTGCGCAATGCTTTTGATGACGCCGACCAAGAAATCAAGACAGTAGTAACCCTAGTTGCCGACTCAGGGTTAGAATATCTTGTTTCAGAGCCTACAAAGATCTGGAATAAGGAAGTCTTGGAATTCCTTAATGGAGCTAAGGTAGACAAAACTGGATTCAAAATCAAATCCAGGGTTCATGGTGAGAAGGTTAAGGTTTCACCAAAAAGCTTGAGGAAGATTCTACAGCTACCAAGATCTAAGGAAGAGGATGAAGTTACTGCTTCAAAGACTAGGGAAGCTCTAACTTGCTGTGGACTAGATTCTAAGATGAAGATTGGCTCTGTTTTCAATAGAAAAGGCATGAACAGCCAAGACAAATTCATGTCTGAGATTGTTGGAAAAGTAATAGTATGCAAACCTGGAGGGCATGATAGAGTATCAGCACATATGTTCAGTATAATGACAAGGATCATCTTCACTTTGAAAACAGATTGGTCTGTTATCATCTTTGAAAAGATAAAGGAAAGCTTGAAGAAGCCCAATCTGGGCAGGATCATAAGTCTATACCTAGCTGGTACCATACCAGAGGTTATGCAACAAGCTGCTGGAAGCAAAATCAACCACATGAGAAAAATGGATATGAGAATTTTCTCCAGATGGGACAGGGTGTTGTCTAAAGAGATGCCAACCCCTGAGAAGATAGTTCCTGAGAAAGTATCACCTCCAAAGAAGAAGAGGAAAACTGCTCCAGTGGCTCAAGTGTCCACTAGCAGCTCTGACAGTGAAGAACACGTTGTCTTCACACCAGATGAGAATGAGGAAGGACCTGCTGTAAAATCTCCAGCTCCTCAAGATGTTGCTGAGATCCAGGGGGAGCTACCTCAAGCTAGCCCCATACACAAGGATCACATCCAGGGGGAGTCTCTAGTTGTAGAAGAACCAACTACACTAGAAAGTGAACAAGCAACCAACACAATACTAGAGGTAATCACTGAACTAAATGCTTTAGATTTTCCTATAGAGGATACTGATTTGTCTGATGTTCATCAGCAAACTCAGCTGGATAGCCAAGTCCCAGATGTTGTCATGGAAGACACATCTGTTGAAGTTGTAGTTACTGATCCAGTGGTTGAAGAGCCAAGACTTTCTCCAGCTCTTTCACCCCAAGAATTTACAATGGAAGATTTATTCCTAAATCTGGATCAACAAGACTTTGACAAGGACACTGCTGCTGCTGAAGTGGAGAATGCTCCAGTTGAGGGGGAGCAAGTAGTTCATGTTGCAGAATCTGAGAAGGCCCCAGATGTGCAGAAGGAGTTACCCCCAAGCCCTAAGGAGAGGGTAGAAATTGCTAGCTCCTCAGCTTCTGAAGATGAGGAGACAACAAGAGCTAAGAAAAAGAAGATTTATGTATTCAAGAGAAGGAGTCAGAGTTATAAGAAGGCCTTACAATCTATTGCACCACAGCCTATATCACTGCCAGCACCAACTGTTGATTATAGTGCACTGATGGTTGCTATGCAGATTAAACTGGATGAACACAGGAAGGCAATTGAGAAATATGTGGATGAAGGGCAGAAATCATTGCAATTTGATTTGGCCCAGGACATAAAGTCAATAAGATTTGAGATGAATCTTAATAAGAAGGAGATGACAGACTGCTTCCACAAAGGGGGGAATGCAGTAGTGTACTTGGCAACTCATCAAGAGAAAATAAAGGCTCAAGTAGATGACATAGCACTGAAGCAGGGATATGTTCTAGAAAATCAAATCAGAATGAATGACAATTTGACAGCATCTCACAATGCTATTGTCACAGAAATGAAGAACATAGCTGCTGGACCTTCTACCTCTACTGCTACTGTTAAAGCTGAATTTGACAAAGTATTCCAGGAAGAAATCACTGCTGTTAAGACTGCCATTCAAGAATCTCAAAAGATCATAACTGACAAACTCCGAAGGTTAAAACCTTTCTTTAAAGATGGAGTTAATTATTTGGATAATCAAATCAGATTTCAAAAAGATGATGTCAGAGATCATGTAGAAAGAGAAGTCATAAAGGGGGAGAGGGTTTTAGTCAAAGCTAGCTCTGATCATGCCAAGTGGATATCTAATTCCATCAGAGCTACACTGGGTTATCCTCCTCTTTGTGATGATGACAATGTTGCTGAATCTGGAATTCATCCTGCATATTTAGGAGGGGAGCAACCAGAAGTGGCTCAAGTTATCTACCCTCCTCCAGATTTTGACATGATTCATGCTGACATACAGTCCATGTATAGCCCACCTGGGGGTAAGGACAATGTAATTATAGAAAAAGTTGTTCAGCCTATATCTGAAGCTATGCAAGAAGCACTGCAGAAAGAAGAAGATACTAGATTGTCTAAGAAGAGGTTCAGGGAGCAAGCTGAACAAAGACCTGACTTTGAGCAGTGGAGCCCCACCTCAAGAAATATCATTTTGACTGCCTGGAAAGCAGCAAAAGATAATGTGCATGACAGGAATAAATGGTTTTCTGAGGCTGAATGGAGAAAACATGAGACAAGGCATGAGGCAATAGTCCAATAT
Organism: Platanthera guangdongensis; assembly: GCA_039583875.1. Lineage (NCBI taxonomy): Eukaryota > Viridiplantae > Streptophyta > Magnoliopsida > Asparagales > Orchidaceae > Platanthera > Platanthera guangdongensis. Next base: position 131,929,919 of record CM077156.1, read on the forward strand.
AGAAGAAAGGCCAAGATGGAAAAGCTACCTCCTACTGCCCAGGAGCCTAGCAAGTACTTTCCCAAGCCTTATCATTATTTTGAAAGGCAAAAGATTAAAGCAGAAGAACTTAAGAAGAAAGATCTGAAAGGCAAGAAGCCTGCTGATGCTGAAGTTGCTGAAGCTTCTGTTCAAGCCAAAGTACAAGCTGGCAAAGGAATAGTGATCAAGGAGCCTGAACAGAAATAGAATTAGAATTTTCTTAAGTTTACTATGTAATCTTTTGATGATAACCATTCTGTAAACTTTTGAAATATGAATATGACAAAGTATTGGAACAATGTGTTTGTGTAATAAATTTGCTATGTGTTAAATTTATTTCATAATTATTCTGTCATGCAATCTATGTGTACATGTTTGTTTCATACATGTTTATGTTTTGCCCTGCTATATATAATCCTGCTTTACATCATTTTGTAATTTTATTATGAATGGTGTATATCATTGACTAAGGGTTATGACTTCTCCAAATAGGGGGAGATTGTTGGGTACATTGGTCTAAATGTACCTGATTTGAAGAAGCCTCACCCAACTCAATGATATACATCAAAATGTATTTGATGTATTTTGAGTTTACATGTGCAGGTTAAGTATTTGCAGGAAAGAAGAAAAGTTTCTAAGTCCATGTGTCGACACCCAGAGGGAAAGTGTCGACACTTAAGAAGACTTGTGTCGACACCCAGGCAAGCAGTGTCGACACTTGGAGTCATTGTGTCGACACCAGGGATGCTGAGTCGACACCAGACAGAAAGTGTCGACACAAGGAACTGTGTCGACACTCAATGAAGAAGACTGCAGTGAATCTGTGTCGACACTTAGCAGTTGTGTCGACACCCAGTGAAATAGTGTCTACACCAGAAAGTGTCGACACTTGGAGGCTGTGTCGACACTCAGCAAAAGTCTGCAGAGACTAAGTACAAGTGTCGACACCCAGAACAATGTGTCGACACTTAGCAGAAGAGTCAACACTAGAAGTAAGTGTCGACACCCAGAACAATGTGTAGACACTTAGCTGAAGACTCAACACTTGAAGAAAGTGTCGACACAAGGAGCTGTGTCGACACTTAGCAAAGATCAGCAAAGTTCAACAAAATATTCTAAGTACAAGTGTCGACACTAAGGAGTTGTGTCGACACTCAGCCAGAGTCTCGACAGAAGAAGAAAGTGTCGACACCCAAAGCAATGTGTCGACACTCAATAAGTATCAACACTGAAGACACGTGTCGACACCAAGAAGCAGTGTCGACACTTAACAGATTCATCACATGAAGATATGTCGACACAAAGGTGTTGTGTCGACACTTAGAAGAATTCAGCAAGATACTGAAGTACAAGTACTTGTGTCGACACTCAATTTCAGTGTCGACACATGAAGAAGAAGTAGTGTCGAGATACAAAATCTACAACACAAGGAGTTGTGTCGACACCTTGTAGACTAGTGTCGACACTTAGACAACCTGTATCGACACTTGGTCTATAAGTGTCGACACTTAAAGATAGAAAGTCTCGACGCTTAAAGACAGTTACAGAATTTTCAAGAACTGACTGGATGACTTGACAGTTGCCATTCCAGCCGGTCTACTGCACCTGTCAGAGTTGTCAGAATTCAGTTATGAACCGGACCAGCCGGTTACCATGAAGAAGGCCTATAAATAGGCTTATACAGTCTACAGAAAAGTGAGTTGTTGAGACAGATCAAGTGGCTGTTCAGACAAGTAATACAAAGAAGATCTAGCTTTCAAGTGAAGATCTAAGAAGTTGGAGAGAGAGAGCTCCATCCAAGAAATCAGTTGTTGGAACCAGACTGAGAAGAAGGGTTCAGATCTACTCTGAACCTTAAGTAGCAGAGATCAAGGATCAACTGCAGAAGGAGTCAATCTTATTGAGTTCTACTTTCAAGAAGCTTTGAAGAAAGCTAAGTCAGATTGAGTCCAGCTGAGTTCTTCCAAGAACTCATCAAGAAACTCACAACTCTTCTCTCTCTTTTCTCTGAGTTGTTGAGTCACATTATTGTATTCATTTTATCTTGTAGGATCCTTTGGATCTGAGTCTTGTAAGCCTGTAATTATAAAGGCTGAGGGTAGGAGAGTTTTATCTCTGAGTGTAGGCCTTGGTGGCTGAGTGTAGGCCTTGGTGGCTGAGTGTAGGCCTTGGTGGCTGAGTGTAGGCCTTGGTGGCTGAGTGTAGGCCTTGGTGGCTGAGTGTAGGCCTTTGTGGCTGAGTGTAGGCTTTGTGAAGAAGCTGAGTTGTAGGGCCTTGGGCCTGAGGTGTAGGAACCTGTTTTGGGTTCTGAGATAGTGGAGAAGTTTGGCCGAATCTAGTACACTGCTAGATAGGCGAAGGGGGAAAGTGGATGTACCCAAACCTTGGGGAACCACTATAAAACTGTGTGTCTTCTGTATGCTGTGGTTTGCTGTGTGATTGCTGTGCAATAGTAGTTTAAATTCTGTGTTAAAAACTGATTGCTGCCATAAAAAGTCAAAAAGAATTTGGTCACCTATTCACCCCTCTCTAGGTGTTTAGGTACTATATCTTTCACCAAGTACGCAAGGACTTGGCCAGACCTCAAACCATCAGGCGCCAGGTCAGAGTCAGTCCGCCACCATGCAGACATAAAGCCATCCCGCACATCACAAGCACAGTGCCAGTCCGCCCAACACAAGAATATCGCCAGTCCGCCACTCAACATAGTACACGGACACAACCACAACTCATGTTGCATCAGTCCGCAACTCAACATAGCACACGGACACAGTGGTAGTCCGTACAGCTCGACAACAATGCAGCAGTCCGCCACGGGTGCATGACCAACAGGCAGTCCGCTCGGTCAACAATGGACTCTACAGACACTGCGAACACCATGGACTTGTCACAGAAAATGACCACGTCCCGCAGATCATCAAGCAACTAGCGTGAGCATGGCGGACACAGAAGACCCAGACCGCCAATCATGAGGACAGTCCGCCACAAAGAATGTGGCCACCACCTACTACATCACCGGAGAGCTCGACAAGGACCAAAGCCGATCTTCAAAGCCAGTCTGCAAAAGCGGACTCCGCGGACGCAAAGCAAGTCCGCCACAACACCGCGAATGCAACTTCCAATCCGCCTGGTTACCCCAAGGACTGGCTAACTGCAAGGCCGCAGGTCAAGCTGAGTACCGCCAACAGACCGCCAAACACAGTTCGCTCAGGCCGCTCCACTCGATGCCCAAGCTGCTAAGACTTCCTTAGCCATAGACCATCCAGGCTGCACACCAGTCCGCCCAGGCCGCACACCAGGCCGCACAGGCCGCTCCACAAGAACATCCAAGCTACCAAGTCCAACCAGGCCAGGTCATCCAGGCTGCAACCATCAGTCCGCCCAGGCCACGGACTCAGACCGCTCAGACCGCCCGACCTGCTCCACACCCACTTTCACTTCACAAATTTCAACAGATGAGTTGTTCAACAAGGAGGTGAAGTTGGCTGCTGAGCTTGGTCCATCTACTTTTGTTCAGCAAGAGAGGAGTGTTTCTCCTCGGCATAATGGGAAGATGAAGGAAGGACTAAGGTACTATAGATACAAGCATCCTGGTCACTTCAAGAAGGAGTGTAAGATTGTCCTACACTCGATGAATGTTGCTTATGTTAGGAGTAAGGGAAAGAACTTGGTTGGGTTGTCAACAAGTTCTAATGCTGATCGGATGAATGCCAATGATATTGCAACTATCTGGCATGAAAGACTGGGACATGTCGGGATGGACAAGCTGAAAGCAATGGCGGTAAGGAGCCTTGTTAGAGGCTTGCCTAAGTTATCATCCTTCGGTGACGGTCAAGCTTGTGTGGGATGTCAACACGATGAAGCTTATCGCTTTATGTTTAATAAGGCATAGCCCAGGTGTAAGGCACCTTTAGAGGTTATCCATGGTGAACTGGTGGGGCCGACCATCACCGCCAGTCTTGGAGGCAGTAGGTACATGTTGATATTGATTGATGATTATACGAGGTATACTTGGGTATACTTCATGAAGGAGAATTCGAACATGTTCCGCTTGTTTGTGGAGTTCAAGAAGCTTGTGGACGGCCATCTTGGCTTGCTGATCAAGAAGTTGAGAACGGACAGTGGAGGTGAGTTTGGCTCAACCGTGTTCTCAAACTTTTGTAGGAAGCATGTGATAAGAAGGGAGCTCTCTCGTGGATATACTCCACAACAAAGTGGTGTTGCAGATTGGATGATCCGTCCTTTAACAGAGACCTACAACTGTTGACTTCAGTGCAAAGGCATTCCTAAGGCCTTTTGGGCGGAAGGGATGGACTGCACGGCACATGTCATCAATCAGATGACTCTGAGTATGATCAACATGAAGACTTTGTATGAGCTGATGTTCATGGTGAAGCCTAGTATGAAGCACCTTCAGGTATTTGGTTCTACCTGTTATGTACACTCTCCGAAGGCTCTCAAGACGAAGCTAGTCTTTGTTGGGTATGATGAGCAGAAAAGGAGATGAAGGTGTATGGATCCTGCGACGAAGAGGTTCATTGTGTTGAGAGATGTTGTCTTGGATGAACTGACATTGTATTAGGGTAGCTCATATGTGGAGCTAGAGGAGAGCAGGTCAGATGGTGGGCAGAAGGGGGCTACTGCTAAGGTTCAGGTGGAGTTGCCTGTGTCACCAGGAGTTCCAGGTTGTTCTAGCTCCAGGGTAGGTGCTTTTGGTTCAGGAAGCAGGGGAAGCAATGCTCTAGGTGCGTCTAGTTTAGGGAGTAGGGGGAGAGATGCTCCAGGTGCTTCTGGTTCTAGTGTAGTGGCTTCTTATTCAGGAAGCAATAGGAGCATTGTTACGGATTTGCCCGGGAATGGAGCTAGTTCAGAAGGAGCAGTGGAGGTGGTTAGCCGTGATCAGGCTCTTCGGAGGTCGAAGAGGATCATCAACCCACCGGCTCGATTTTGAGAAGGAAACACGATTAGCTCGGTCTCATGTTTCCTTGCAGGCCCTCAGATCAAGCGAGTGTCTTCTAGCTGTGATGACACCACTGGAGTCAAGGAGGTGGATGACGCCAAGGTTGAGGAGGTGACTACTCTCAGAGGAGACGGGGCTTGGGATCTTGAGCCCAAGGTCATTGGTTTTACTCCTGTGGCATGCAAGTGGAGGTTGAAGTTGAATAAGAAGGTAGAGGGAAGCATGGCTCCTTTCGGGAGATGCTGGAGGGATCGATTTTGGTCCAGGATATACGTGACGAGGACTGTGTCTTGGACATCTTCTCGATGGCGCTATCAGAGGGACTATGTGCAAGGTTACGGGAACTATTGGGGTGGTTCACCACTTCTCACTTCAAGGGCGAGTGTTGAAAATGTTGAAGTGAAAGTGGGTGATTGGGCGACCTGTCCGCGCAGTCTATGAGGACAGGACAGGCAGTTAGCCATGTCGGCAGAGTTGTTGCAGTCGGCTTGTTCCTATGCGGCCTTGGTGGTCTGTTCACACGGTCTGTGCGAACAGAGGTGGCGGCCAACCAGATCGACTTATGCTCAGCAGGCAGGTTATTCCCAGAAGGTAATCGGGCAGATAACATCTCTATCTGCGGGTCTAACAAGATGCGGACAGGTCTGGAGCTTGGTAGATCGGCATGGAAGGTGCCTTGGATCTCTGGTGGTATGGGAGGTGGTAGTCGCGGAGTTCTCCTGTTAGACCGAACAGATGTTGGAGTTTACCAGGATTGGTGGACTATTTCCAATATCCGCCAGTAAGCGTGGACTAGCACTTGTGGCCAGTGGTGTGGACTTGGTTAGTTTTGAACCAAGTCCAGGTTTGCTCAGTCCGGGTGATTGCGTGGTTAAGCTCGGACTGCTTCTCAGTCCACCAAGCTCGGCAGCAGATGACTTGGTTGCGAGCTTGGTAAATGCGGACTGGAGCTGTGCTCGCAAGGCGTGCATACTGGAACAATGTCCGCCTAAGCATGCAGACTGTATTCCTTGTCCGACGAGCCCGTCAGTTATCAGGTTGGTGCCTTGGCTGTGGGCTCGGAGTGTGCAGACTGGAATCATGTCTGTAAGGAGTGCGGACTGGGGTTGTATCTGCTGATATGTGGACACGTTGCTTTCGCAGTGTCTGCGAGTAGCTGTCTTAGTCCTGGAATAGACTTTGGCGACAAGGCGGATAAAGTTGGCAATCTTGCCTTGGTGATGCTACTTGGCGAGCTGGCTAGCGCACAGGTCGCAGCGGACTGTTTGTGTATCCATGGTTTACGGATACACTTGGTGTCCGTCATGAGATGGGGCAGTTATCCTATCGGCTAAGGCGGTGACCACACTCCTCATCGTGCCTATAAATAGGACACCCTATCACATCAATCATAAGCGAATGAACAGAGAGTTGGACTTGGGTTAATTGTGGCATCCTCAGATTTCTATCCACGTGGTTTGAGAAGGATAACCGATTTTTTGTCGTAGGTTATGCAGCTAGCACTGAGAATCCAGGACTTTGGTGTTGACTGCGGTCAGGGATCAGTGAAGCTTGCGGTTTACAATCAGTGGTTAGCAGCAGGTCACAATTGTGGCCAGCCGGTCTTCTCTCCTTCAGAATTTCTAGTCCAATAACTTGTCCACCAGTCTAGGTGATCTGGGTGGTCTGTTCTTCAGTTCGGCAGCAGTAGTTCGTGCTGTCAGGCGGCTAGGCGACCTCTCAGTTAGGCGGCTTGCTGATCGACGAGTAGAGCTTCTTCTTGCATTGGAATAATGGGTAGTCCATGCAGCTTGGTTTGCGATTTGGTGACATGTCAGTCTGAGCGGACTTCGTAGTGTAGCAGTAGTTCCGACAGTTACTCATTGAGTCCGCGTGATTTGATATTTGTCTTGTATTGTTTCTACTTCCTTTGGATACATCTGCTAATGATGTCTCGTCATGTATGTCTCACAGTGTAAAGAAATTTATTATAGTATAGGATTCTTGTTCTTCTATTTTGCATCTGGTTTATTTGTGCTCGGATAGGTTGAGTGTTCCTGCGCCTGGTTTCCCGTCTTCCGTTATATCAAAGTTTAACATGACCTTCAGGGTTTATTTGTAGTTTTTCTAGTCAGGTCTGCAAATATTGTAATCCCACATTTTCGGTTTTGTTAAACACACCCCAAATTAGCCTACCAACGACCAAACTCCTCTGTTTGGAGTGGTTATCAGCAGATAAATAAATATAATATTGCACGGAGAATATTCCTGGATGGAGATTGTCGTGATGGAACCAGCACCGAGCGCTCGCCTCGCTCTCTATGGCGAGTGCCTTTGCAAACGAGCACACACCTAGATTGGCGAGTGCCTGATGAAACTAGCACTCGCCCGCATCTTTGGAGTGGCGAGTGTTGGATGAAACCAGCACTCTTCTGCCCTTCGGAGTGGCGAGTGCTTGATGAAACCAGCACCCGCTCACCTCTTAGGAGTGGCGAGTGCCTGATGAAACCGGTACTCTCCCGCTTCTTTGGCGAGTTCCTGAACACTTGCATGCCTAGGGAAAGTGTGGTCTTACTTCCTGACTTACCCTATTAAATAGGTACCCACCTCTTTATGCGAGCAGAAGCCCACCTCCCTGGCTTGCATGGAGTTGAAGAGTCGCTCTAGTTCATCCATTCGGCGAACACAGGGTTGTACTGTCACCTTATTCAGCTCCCGACAATCTATACACAATCTCATCGATCCATCCTTTTTCTTCACAAAAAGGACTGGAGCACCCCAAGGCGAAGAACTAGGTCTATTGAAGCCACACTAAAAGTGAGCAGTTAGATTAGGAATACTCTAGAGGGGGGGGGGGTGAATAGAGCATTTAGAGTATTATAAAATTATCTGTTGGATAATGCAGATTAGTCTAAGTGCACTAGTAAATAAATAAAAATGAAAAAGCACAGAAACTAACAACCACAGTCACAGCAAGAAAACAAAAGAAAGAGGGCAACCAGATGACACAAGAAATTTATAGTGGTTCCCCAACCTGGGTACATCCACTCTTCTACCACCCTGGTAGGAATCCACTCAGGTTTTTGATCAGGTGCCTGACACCAATGAACTTTTGATCAGGTGCTCAAAAACCAAATCCCCAAATCTTTTGATCAGGTAACTTGTAACCAGGAATCACTTTTGAAGGGAGATGACAACCCTTTACACAGTGGGGGTGAGAGAGTTGATTATGTCTTCTCTATCAATAATCAGAGAGAAGACTTGTGGATATTGATGGTAGCAAATGGCTCCCCCTGAGATATTGAATGGTTCAGAGAAATATTGAAGCCTTGATGTAGGGTGATAGGCCTTCAAGCTTTTAGCCTTGATCTGCAGAATCTTCTTGATAGATTTAGTAGTTGTTGTCCTTGGAAGTCCTGGAGGGTTGAAGTAAGAAGACTCTTGATTTTGTATAATTATTATTCTTCTTCTGAGAGCAGATCTTCTCTTTGTATCAGAGCTTTTGTGAAAGGAGTAAGGAAGCTGTTGAAGACAGACTGATTGAAAATCTCTATGTCTATGTATGTTGTGTCTCTGCAATTGCTCTCATACTGATTGTTCTTACTTGCTTGCTTTCTATCTTTTTTTCTCTATATGTGTCAGGAAAGAGAGAAAAATCTCTTTTTTTATATATTTTCTGAGGGAATTTCCTTTCGAAATTTGAATCCTTCTGCGACAATCAATGATGGCGGTCCTTGAAAATAAACTGCATTGATTTCTTTCCCCAACTGTCTCTTGGAAAAATAGAAAACAATAATTCTGATGAAAGTCGTGATTAAAGTACCGTCCAATGATAATATTCAGAGAATATTATATCATTAATCATTCAGAAATTATTGCCATAGATTGAGGACAGAATGGAATAAATGCTAAGTCTGGAATCGTCGAACTGATGACAGAATTCATCAAGCTGAGTCTACAATTCGTCGAGCTGAGTTGCTGTGTTCGTCGATCAGCTAACTTCTGTTCGTCGAGCCGAGTTCCAAGATCGTCGATCTGATAACAGAACTGTATACTTCAGAAACTTTGCCTTTTCTGTGTCTGAAGTTCGTCGAGCTGGTAACTGTGTTCGTCGACTGGAGTTCAACAACTATTCTGGACTTAGAATATTCACAGTTGTGTCTGAAATGAAAGTTAAGGTCTCCAAAATTCGTCCACCAAAGATTTGATTTCGTCGAGCTGAGTTTCTGGAGTTGTCAAATATTCTGTGTGTCGCCACAATTACTCCTGGTGTCGACATAGGTGGTGTCAACTGATATCATGTGTGTAGACACAAGTCTTCTGTGTGGTGTCGACACAACCTTTCCAAAGTGTTGACTGATGATCTGGGTATTGATATAAGTTCTTCTAGTGTCGACTCAGTTGGTGTCGACATATACTCTGAGTGTCGACATAAGTCTTTTGGTTTTAAGTTGTTGAAGTAGATATTCCAGAATTCGTCGGGCAGAGAACTGAGTTCGTCGACCTGAGACTAGAGAACATAGTCTTGACAGAATGCTGTAGTAGTCCAAAGATTCGTCGACCAAAGAATAGAGTTCGTCGAGCTGAGAACTAAGTTTGTTGACCAAATTCTGATACTAAGTACTTAGAATATCTTGATGTTTTCTGAACTTGAAGTGTTGTAGTGTCCAAGTTTTCGTCGACCTGAGTACCAAGTTCGTCGAGCTCAGCTCAGAGAAGTTGCTCTGAGATCGTCGAGCTGAGTATGAGTATCATCGACCTGAGTTCGACAAACGTCAAACTCACTTTACAGAGTCTTGAATTCTTCTAAGTCTTGAGACTCTGGCAGTCTTGTTGATAGCTGGTCCATGTGATGTTGATTCTAAGGACTTTGTCTAGACTCTAGGACACACATATGACTCTGGCTATACATTGTGGGTCACGTGATCCTAACTTAGTGAACCTAGCTCAAATCTTACTAGAGATCCAACAATCTCCCCCTATTTGGGTGAGATCACTAATTACAGACTCAAATCAAAATTTAAAAAATAAACAAAGCAGAAAAAGGCATATATCTGGCAGAGATCAATAACACATGAAGCAGATATATATATACATAAGCTTTGTTCAGATTATAGAGCAGTTGTAACTAATTGGAGAAAATAAAGGAGTTCAAAATTTTAATTCTTCTGTTTCTTTTCCTTTGGCATTTCTTGCTTGCTCTTCTCTTCAGGCTTTGTGAACATAATTTCTCTTTTGGGATCTGAAGCTTGCACTTTTGTCATGGTCATGTCAGCAACCCCTATAATCTTCAAAGATGTAACTCTGGGGACAACTGCTTCTTGGTGCAACTTCATGTAGTCATCAACATTGAAGATTTTGTTTTCTTTCTCAAATTTCTTAAGTTCCTCTTTCCTGTACTTTGACATGGTAGTATATTCAGAGGGATCCTTTCCTTCAGCTTTGGCCTTGTTAATCAGAGAAAGACCTATAAGTTCCTGCAACCTGGACATTCTAGCAGTAGTAGCTATTTCAGGATCTTCAAAAGGAACAGGAGGAGAAGATGGTCTTTTAGAGCCTTCAGCTGGTTGATGTTCAGTGGATTGTTGTTGTTGTTGTTGATGATTTTGCTGCTGCTATTGTTGCTTTCCTGAAGAATATTACCTGTGTTGACTGCTTTCATATGATCTCCCTTGGTGTCTTTGATATGTTTGAAGTGGGGCAGATCTTTGAGAAGATGTGCTTGAGGCACCAGCAGCTGGAGGAGGTGGATCTTTTCTATATTTCTGAACTAGTGGAGGAGAGTACCTTCTGCTTTTCTTCCTTTCCTTCTGCTAATTTTTAGATAGCCACATCCAGGCTGGCATCCCTTTGTATGGAGTTATCTTTTGGAGAATATAATAAGGAGTGTCATTGTTTGGATTAGGCTTAGGAGCAGGAGGAGGAGGGGCTTTTCTTTTCTTTGATACTAACTTCCTCTTAGGTTCATCATCTGAGTCATCTTCCTCATCCTCATCATCATCATTATCATTATCTGATCCCTGAGGGTTATCATATAGGTCATTGAGTGCTTTCAGAGCCTCAGCAAAAATGATTGGCTTTTCAGGAACTTGAGCAGAAACTTCAACAGGAGCAGGAGAAGAAGCCATAGGAGATACTGGAGAACTGGTTCTGACAATGCTTTCAGCAGCTGCCTTACTTTCTTCTTCTATATCAGCCAAAATCAAATCATCCAGATTTGGCATGGGTGAGTCATCCATTACAAATGTTGGAACAGAATTAATTTCTTCTGGAGATGGTATGACTGCTGGCTTTGAAAGAACAAAACTATCTCTAAGTTAGTTAGCAACTTTTGGAGAGATTGGAGAGGTATATGGTACAATAGGCAAGGATGGCTTAGTAGGTACTGCTGGAATGTAATTCAGAAAGACAGTATCAAAACTTTCAATAAATCAACTAAGTCTACTGTAGGATTAATTATGAATTCAGAAACAGAAGGAATGTCTTCAGCAACTGTCTCTTCAGGGACTGACTCATCAAGGTCCATGTCAGTCTCAATGAAATGAATCAAATCAAGTAAATCTCTATCATCAGTAATAAAATTTGCATCTTCTATTAGCGCTTCTTCCTCTGCTGTTACTGGAGCTGGTGCTTGAACTACTGTTGCTGTTGGAGCTACTGCAGCTTCTTCATTAAGCATCTCCCCCTGCCTGGTTTCAGTGTATACTGGAACCAGGCCCCTGAATGAAGAGGGGGCAGCAGTTAAAGCAGAAAGTTGAGCAGATAGAGTAGATATAGAGGTAGCAAGAGGTATAATGGCCTCTGCTATGATTGATTTTATGAGGGGTGTGATGATAGCAATGATGGAAGATATGGTGGAGGGGTCTAATATTGGAGCAGTGGATGGTTCAGTTGGTGTGGGAGTAGAAACATGTGGAGGAATGATAGATGTTGGGGATAATGAAGGAGGGAAATCTGGCATGTAGATATCCTGTGTGGAGGAATGTGGAGGAGGAGGAGAATTGGGACGAGATGTCAGAAGTTCAAAAGTTGGAATGGAGGATATGTGAGGTGGAAGAGGAGATGAAGGTGGTGTTGAGGGAATATATGTGTCATGGGGGGAATCAGGTGGTGTTGGTGGTTGATTTTCCTGAAGGGTGGAAGATGGTATCTCGGTAAGATCAATTTGTGGAGATGTAGGTGGAGTAGAAACATAAGTAGAGTGTTGTTGTTGTGGTTGTGGAGTTGGAGAGATGGTTGGGACTGTTAGTGGAAGTGTAGGTGGAATAGCTGGAAGAGATGATGAGGGTGGAATGATCTCTTCATCGGGTTGGGGAGTGGCTCTTACAGCCTTGGTGCTTTCAGAAGCTTGGGTGGAAGAGGTTGAAGCCTTGGATGGCTTAGTGATGGTCCTCTCCCACCGGCCAAACAAGGTGCATGTGAGCCTCTTGCTGGCATTGATGAATATGGTCTATGAGACCAGGGATTCTGCAGCTTTTTCTTTCAGGAAGATCCCTAGGATCCTTCCAAAGCAAACTTCCTTTTTGTTGTTCTTTTTCTTTATCAAATCAAATATGATTTGAGCCCAATCCACTTCCTTCTTATTAATCACTGCACACATAACCAGAAACTGGTGTCTGGTAATATAGTCATGGGCAGTATGCTTGCCCAACAAGACCTTTCCTACAATATCTGCCAAGAACTTAAATTCGGCAGACAGATGTTTCTTTAACAACTTATTGGGATTATCTCCAGTATATCCCATTAAACTCAACATCATATCATATTCGTCTGAATCGATTTTTAACTGTTCTTCACCATTAATCAATCCAAAAATCTCAGTAAGTACAGCGAGAGATAAAGATACAGAGTTACTCGCAATTGTTCCGATCATAGTGTTCTCCTCTGATGTAGATGTATAAACCCACTCTCGGATTTCAGTTGCAGACAGCTTTAACCTGGTTGACATCAGATTTTTCAGTTTTTGTTCCTCCAGAAGTTCCAGTATATGCAGAAAGATTGGGTCTGAATGTTGAAAGGATTCAAAGTCGACATCAAAGCCCGTGTAAAACTTCATTCCGGTTAGGGCACCTGCTGGAATAGCCAATGGAATCACCTGCAAGAGAGACAAACGACAATCAAGTGCAAGAGAATAGAAAGCGCGGGACGGAGGTCAAAGAAAAACCTAGATATATGGTTTTCCAGAATATGAAGCGATAAACTCCGTTCCACGAAAATTTATACATTCTTCGACCTGAGATCGACGAAATAATTAATAGTCAAATAATTTGTCGAGCTCTATCTGAAGATTTGAAGACATTTCGTTGAGCTCTGTTCGACGAAAGTTTTTTGAAGTGAATTCGTCAATCTCCGTTCGACGAAAATAGCTTTACTCACAGAGAGTTTGTCGTCCTGCGTTCGACGAATATCTCACAAACTTTCCATATTTCGTCGAGCTCCGTTCGACGAACTTTGGCAAATTCATCGAGTGCAGACTTAAACTAAACTAAGTCTTCTCCATTGATCATTCCGAGCTGATTTATAAAGAAGAGATGATTTCTCTCATCCAAAGGTTTGGTGAATATATCAGCCCTTTGTAAATCAGTGTAGATATAGACAAACTTAATTTTATTTTTGTCTACACACTCTCTTATGAAATGATGTCTAACGTCTATATGCTTTGTCCTACTGTGATGGACTGGATTCTGTGTTATGGCTATAGCACTTGAGTTATCACAAAGTAGAGTTGAATTATTTAAGTTGATACCATAGTCTAGTAATTGATTTTGTATCCACAACATCTGGGAACAATAGCTACCTGCTGCAATGTATTCTGCCTCAGCAGTTGAGGTAGATACATATGACTATTTCTTACAAAACCAGGATACTAATCTCATACCCAGGAACTGGCAAGTTCTTGAAGTACTTTTTCTATCCACCCTGCATCTAGCAAAATCAACATCTAAGTATCCAGTTAACTCAAATTCTGATTCTGTGGGATACCATAGGCCTAGACTAGGACAACCCATTATATATCTCGAAATTCTTTTTAGGAAAATATGGTGAGATTCTTTTGGGTTCACCTGGAACCTTGCACAAAGACATGTGGCAAACATGATATCAGGTCTGCTTGTTGTAAGATATAACATAGATCCAACAATGGCCCTATATAGTTTCTGATCCACAGGTTTCCCATGTGCATTTGAATCAATTACAGCATTTGTAGCCATGGGTGTCTTCTTTGTTGAGGCATCAGCCATCCCACACTTTTTAATAAGCTCTTAAGCATACTTAGGTTGGGAGATGAAGATGTCATCAGGGAGCTGCTTCACTTGGAGACCAAGGAAGTAGGAAAGCTCACCCATGCTACTCATTTCAAATTTAGAATGCATGAGATCAGAGAATCTCTTGCAAAATTTTGAGTTAGTAGACCCAAATATTATGTCATCCACATATATTTATACTAACAATATTTGATCCTTATGATGTCTAGTGAAAAGTGTTCTATCTACAATGCCTCTAATGAATTTATGCTCTAACAGAAAGCTGGCTAGAGTCTCATACCAAGCTCTTGGAGCTTGCTTTAGACCATAGAGAGCTTTATGCAATTTGTAAACATAAGAGGGATGAGTTGGAGAAACAAAACCTGGAGGTTGTTCAACATACACCTCTTCCTTGAGTACTCCATTCAAGAATGCACTTTTCACATCCATTTGATAGACCTTGAATCTCTTGTAAGCTGCATAGGCAAGGAATATTCTGATTGCTTCCAACCTTGCAACAGGTGCAAAGGTCTGGTAATAATCTATTTCTTCTTCTTGCATATATCCTTGTGCAACAAGTCTGGCTTTATTCCTCACTATTACTCCTTGTGCATCTAGTTTATTCTGTAGACTCATTTGGTTCCAATGACTGGGTAGTCTTGAGGCCTTGGAACCAAATCCCAAACTCTACATCTCTCAAACTGATTTAATTCCTCCTGCATTATAATGATCCAGTGGGGATCTTGCTCAGCATCATGGATGGATAGAGGTTCAATCTGAGAGAGAAAACATGCATGCATCACATCTTGATTGGGTTGATGCCTTGTTTGTACACCTACTGATATGTCTCCAATGACTTGAGATCTGGGGTGATCCCTAAGTGTGACAGGATCAGCTGGTGGAGTTGGTTCTGTAATAGCATTTGGAATTAATTCCTCTTGTGAAATTATGTTTGTTGTTGGGGGAACATCACTCCCTTCAATGCCTTCATCTTCACTTTCTTCAATGACTTGTGGAGAAGGATGATTTGGAACCTCTTGGGTAAGGTTTAGTCCATCCAAACTCTCACACAAGTGATGTACCTGCAAGTTGCTACTGGTAGAAATTTCTTTCTCCTTGTAAGATATGTTAGCTTCATCAAAAGTAACATGGATAGACTCCTCAATTTTTAAGGTTGATTTGTTATAAACCCTATATGCTTTGCTTACTTGGGAATATCCTAGAAAAATTCCCTCTTCAGCCTTTGCCTCAAACTTTTTAATATATCTTTTGTTGTTTGTGTGAATATAACATATACAACCAAAGACTTTAAAATAGTTTATTTTAGGTTTCTTCCCTTTTAGTAATTCATAGGGAGTCCTATTCTTTAGCTTATGTATCAGGCTTTTGTTCAGGACATAATTTGCAGTGTTCACAGCCTCTTCCCAAAAGGATAGTGGCATGTAAGCATCTGCAAGTAATGTACCTGTAGCTTCAATGAGTGTCCTATTTTTCCTTTCAGCTACCCCATTTTGTTGAGGAGTTCTAGGAGCTGAGAAGCAATGCCTGATACCTTCCTTCTCACAGAACTCATGCATAAGAAGAGGCTCAAACTCTGTGTCATGATCACTTCTGATCAATGCAACATGAGTAGAGAACTTAATCTATATGGTCCTGAGAAAGTTTGTAAGAACCTTGAAGGTATCTGACTTAGATCTCAGAAAGGATACCCAAGTGAACCTGGAGAAGTCATCTACAATAACCAAAGTGTAGGATTTCCCTCCTAGGCTTTATACAACAATGGGTCCAAATAGATCCATGTGTAGCAAATACAAAATCCTAGGTGAATCACTTTTATTAATGGATTTGAAACTAGATTTAGTTTGCTTGCCTAATTAACAAGCCCTGCAGAGGCCTTCCTTCTTGTAGGGACCAGAAGATAAACCTCTAATAAGGTTGTCTTTTGATAGCCTAGCAATGTTTTTCAGATTTAAATGACCTAGTCTTTTATACAATAAATTATTCTGGTTACTAATTAAGTTAAGTAAACAGATATCAGAATTGACAGATAAGAAATCAACTAAATATATATTGCCTTGTCTATTCACAATTAAAACTGTTTGGTTTTCTTTATTAGAGATAATACATGAAGATGAACTAAAATGTACCTGATAACCTTCATCACATAATTGACTTATGGAGATGAGGTTATGCTTCAGTCCTCTGACATAAGTTACTTTCTTGAAAGTAATAGCTCCAATCTTCACTTCTCCAAAACCTTCTGACTGGCCACATTTAGAGTCACCAAAGATGACCTTTGGTCCTGGCTTGGACTTATAATTAGTTAGATTGTCCTTGTTGCCTGTCATATATTTGGAGCAGCCACTGTCCAGGTACCAAGGTTGATTCACACTTGGACAGCTCTTCACCTGTAATGAAAAACAGTTAAATGTTCTTGACCCAGGTTACCTTGGGTCCTTTGTTTTCGTGATATGAGAAGCTGGAAATAACAGAATATTTTGGTTGGGATTTATATCCTAGAGGGTGATATCTCCTAGGTGGTATGACCCAATCAGCTAGTGGATTGAAAACTTTCCTAGAATTATTTATGTTTCTGTTATAATTAAAATTTAGGTTAAGTCTTTCTGGGTTCGACGAATTCTTGTGAGTTCGTCGACCAGAGTTCAACGAATAGGGTTGAGATCGTCAATCTCTGCCCAGAGAATGAATATATTCATTTTCTGTGCCCCTTGTTTGTCGACCTCTGCTCGACGAACCATACAGAGTTCGTCGATTGCAGTTAGACGAATAACTATAACTACAGTTTGCATTCAGAGTTCGTCTATCTCGGTTCGACAAACTGTTCATATATCATCGATCTGAGTTCGACGATAACTGCTGAACATTGTTAGTTTTATTATTCTTCTGGTTTTTAATTTTGTCCTTAGCTTCAATTTGTTCAAGAACTTTATTAACCTTATATACTTGTTCAGTGTTTTTCTTTCCTTTATCAGAAATAAAATTTACAGGTTTTGAAAGATGATTCCTTTGGATTAGGTTTGGTTCACTGAATGTGGCTCCTAATCCTAATCTGCAGTTATTAGTTCTAGCAATTACTGTGCTGGTTATATCTAGCAATTTCAAACTTCTGCCATTTAATGATTCTTCTAATATTTTAGCTTTGCTAAGTTCTGATTTCAGAAGAGTAATTTGTTCATTTACAGATTTCAGTTCACTAGATAGACTTGCATTTTCAGTAATGATTTTATCTAGATCATTTAATTTATCTCTGAGAAGTTTGATTTCCTTCTCAGAGCTTATCAAATCTAAGCGTAAGTTTTTAAATTCAAATTTAAATTCATCAGATTCAAAATCATAAGATGCTAATACCTGATCTTCAGCTGACACATTTTCTTCATTATCAGATTCATTTGTATCTGATCTGCTACTGCTTGCATCAATTGCCATGAGGCAAACTTCCTTTGCCTTGGCCTCCTCTTCTTCTTCACTGGAGCTGGAAGATGTTGATTCATCTTCAGTTTCACTCCAGTTTCAGCCACAAAACCCTTTTCCTTCCTCTTGTATTTGCTGGAAGAAGGCTTGCTGGTGTGCTGTTTCCTGGTGTCTTTCTCTCTTCTCTTTCTTCTGGTTCTCTGGACACTCAGAGAGGAAGTGCCCAGGTTTCCTACACCCAAAACACACCACTTCTTTAGTTGGTGTTTTATCATACCTAGGTTTATCATCTTGCCTAGATGACTTTCTTCTGAAGTCTTTTCTTGCCATCTTGTAAATCTTATGGCAAATAGACTCATGAGCTCTTCATTTGATGTTGATGTCTCTGTCTCCTCAGCAGCCTTGAAATTTATACTTTGCTCTTTTCTGGCTGGTGGAGGTGTCCTTTGCTCTGCTGCCTCCCTGGACTTGATCAGTTGTTCATAAGACTTTAGCTTGCCCAATAGAGATTTTGTAGATATCTCATTTAGGCTTCTGGCCTTCTTGATGGGCCAGATCCTTGAATCCCATGAGCTTGCGAAGCACATCAGGATCTTGTCATTCACCTCTGTGAGGGTGATGTCCTTGTCCAAGGTTTTTAGCTCATTGATGATTGAGCTTAACCTGTTATACATATCAGCTACTGATTCAGCTTCTTCTTTCTTGAAGTTTTCATATAAGGATATGAGGTTGAATCTCCTATCCTTTCTCTTATCAGCTTAACCAGCCACCATCTGATTTAGTGAGTCCTAGATGGCTTTGGCTGAGGTGCATTCAGCCACCTTCTGAAAAATATCATCTGACATAGTCTGTGCCAGTATGTTCATAGCCTTGGCATCAACTATCTTTGCCTTCTTCTGGGCTTCAGTCCACTCAGGTGGTGGAACTGCAGTAGTGCTTGTAGATGTTACAGAAGTTGAAGCTTAAGGGGGGCCTGTCAAAATAGAGTTATATATATCCTCATCAATAGAATTCATGTATAATTTAATTCTTGCCTTCCTGATGGCAAATCTGTTAAGGTTGCAAACTGGAGGACTGGTGCTTGCATAATCTTTATTTGATGCCATAGCTGTGTATATAAATCTAAATGGAAATAAAAATAAGATTTAGATCTAACAAAGGATCTTTAGTTCAAGGGTTAGCTTATACAACCAAAGGAACCTGCTCTGATACCAATTGAAAGTGAGCAGTTAGATCAGGAATACTCTAGAGGGGGGGTGAATAGAGTATTTAGAGTTTTATAAAATTATCTGCTGGATAATATAGATTAGTCTAAGTGTAGTAGTAAATAAATCAAAATGAGAAAGCACAGAAACTAACAACCATGGCCACAATAAGAAAACAAAAGAAAGAGGGCAACCAGACGACACAATAAATTTATAGTGGTTCCCCAACCTGGGTACATCCACTCTTCTACCACCCTGGTAGGAATCCACTCAAGTTTTTGATCAGGTGCCTGACACCAATGAGCTTTTGATCAGGTGCTCAAAAACCAAATCCCCAAGTCTTTTGATCAGGTGACTTGTAACCAGGAATCACTTTTGAAGGGAGATGACAACCCTTTACACAGTGGGGGTGAGAGAGTTGATTATGTCTTCTCTATCAACAATCAGAGAGAAGACTTGTGGATATTGATGGTAGCAAATAGCTCCCCCTGAGATATTGAATGGTTCAGGGAAATATTGAAGCCTTGTTGTAGGGTGATAGGCCTTCAAGCTTTTAGCCTTGATCTGCAGGATCTTCTTGACAGATTTAGTAGTTGTTGTCCTTGGAAGTCCTAGAGGGTTGAAGTAAGAAGACTCTTGATTTTGTATAATTGTTCTTCTTCTTCTGAGAGCAGATCTTCTTTTTGTATCAGAGCTTTTGTGAAAGGAGCAGAGAAGCTGTTGAAGACAGACTGATTGAAAATCTCTGTGTCTGTATATGTTGTATCTCTGCAATTGCTCTCGTACTGATTGTTCTTACTTGCTTGCTTTCTATCTTTTTTTGTATATGTGTTAGGAAAGAGAGAAAAATCTCTTTTTTTATAGTTTCTGAGGGAATTTCCTTTCGAAATTTGAATCCTTCTGCGGCAATCAATGCTGGCGGTCCTTGAAAATAAACTGCATTGATTTCTTTCCCCAACTGTCTCTTGGAAAAATGGAAAACAATAATTCTGATGAAAGCCGTGATTAAAGTACCGTCCAACGGTAATATTCAGAGAATATTTTATCATTAATCATTCAGAAATTATTGCCATAGACTGAGGACAGAACAGAATAAATGCTAAGTCTGAAATCGTCGAACTGATGACAGAATTCGTCGAGCTGAGTCTACAGTTTGTCGAGCTGAGTTGCTGTGTTCGTCGATCAGCTAACTTCTGTTCGTCGAGCTGAGTTCGAAGATTGTCGATCTGATAACAGAACTGTATACTTCATAAACTTTGCCTTTTCTGTGTCTGAAGTTCGTCGAGCTGGTAACTGTGTTCGTCGACTGGAGTTCAGCAACTATTCTAGACTTAGAATATTCACAGTTGTGTCTGAAATGAAAGTTAAGGTCTCCAGAATTCGTCCACCTAAGATTTTATTTCGTCGACCTGAGTTTTTGGAGTTGTCAAATATTCTGTATGTCGACACAATTACTCCTGGTGTCGATACAGGTGGTGTCGACTGATATCATATGTGTCGACACAAGTCTTCTGTGTGGTGTCGACACAACCTTTCCAAAGTGTCAACTGATGATCTGGGTGTCGACACAAGTTCTTCTAGTGTCGACTCAGTTGGTGTCGAAATATACTCTGAGTGTCGACACAAGTCTTCTGGTTATAAGCTGTTGAAGTAGATAATCCAGAATTCGTCGGGCAGAGAACTGATTTCGTCGACCTGAGACTAGAGAACATAGTCTTGACAGAATGTTGTAGTAGTCCAAAGATTCGTCGACCAAAGAATAGAGTTCGTCGAGCCGAGAACTAAGTTTGTCGACCAAAGTCTGATACTAAGGACTTAGAAAATCTTGATGTTTTTTGAACTTGAAGTGTTGTAGTGTCCAAGTTTTCGTCGACCTGAGTACCAAGTTCGTCGAGCTCAGCTCAGAGAAGTTGCTCTGAGATCATCGAGCTGAGCACGACTATGGTCGACCTAAGTTTGACGAACGTCAAACTCACTTTACAGAGTCTTGAATTCTTCTAAGTCTTGAGTCTCTGACAGTCTTGTTGATAGCTGGTCTATGTGATGTTGACTCTAAGGACTTTTCCTATACTCTAGGACACAACTATGACCCTGGCTATGCATTGTGGGTCACATGATCCTAACTTAGTGAACCTAGCCCAAATCTTACTAGGGATCCAACACACACTATAAAACCTCATCCAATTCGGTGCGCAACTCCTCTAATTCACGTGGCGCTATACGGTATGGTGCTTCGCAATAGGATGAGTAGCTGGCTAGAGATCTATCACAAACTCCACGTCTCTCTCTGGTGGAAGTCCAAGAAGGTTAGTAGGGAAAATATTGGGGAACTCTCGCACCACGAAAATATCTTCAACATACGGTGAGTCATGGGTAGCTTCCAAAATATAAACAAGATAAGAAATATAGCCAGACTTTAAAATTTGTTGAGCACGTACCACATATATGATTGAAGAGTTCTGAAGCAACAAACCATACACACTCATGGGTTGGCCATTGTCCATAATGAAATCCAAAATCTTGACTTTGCAATGGATGACCACATCATATATGGACAACCAATCCATGGACAAGATCACGTAAAAATCTTCCAGGTCTAGGGTAAGACCCCCGCCCCCGCCCCTTTCCCGGGTCGGGTTGGAGATGATCCTTACTGACCAAGATGTCCACCCAGTGCTTCCCGAGTGGCAATGACCCACTCTACTAAGCACTAGTTAGTTATCTTTCTTGGCATGAATCACAACCATTCACATCACATCACATATATTTGGAAGCAATAAAAGAAAGACAACCAAATATATATAGAAATATATATTTTTATAACAGAGTAAAAGCATAGGTCGTAGCCCTATTTATACAAGTGTGCTCGTGGGCTCCAGAATATCTACTCCAAGAACTCTCTCTTTCTCTCATGCTTCTTGCTCTAAAAACTCATGTTACGGAAGTCTGGAGATGATGGGAGTGCCTCTGCTCAGGTAGTCATATTTGTTGGTACACTGTCATGCGACATCTGTACTTCACGGTGCTTTGTCTCCTGTGAATGGTTATTAAAATAATCGTTAGTCACAGAGCTGAGTGGAAACACATATCCTCCCTGAGTCCATTTCCTGGGGATGAGCATACGCACCTGATAATAAGTAAATAGCTGAAGCAAGAGAAAGTTAGTAGTAGCATTTCAATATAGTGCATTTTTATTTTAGATGCTATGAGTAAATATTTGAAAGAGTGCAACATAAAATAACTGGAAGGCAGCAACATAAATATCAGTTATTTAAAAAGGCGCTCAACTAGATATCACAACCAACATGTACTCACAACTTGTAATCACACTACAGGTATTCAAAACCTGCCAACACACCGCATGTATTCAAACCCGCGCACACCGCAGGTATTCAAACCACGCACACCGCAGGTTTTAAAACCTCGCACAATACAAGTATTCAAACACGCGCACACACACTATCAACATAGATTGGACTGCTTCTCTTCAAGCAGGGTAGTGAACCTCGCAGGCCTCACCGATGTGGCCGTCGATGACAGTGGCAAGTTTTGTCACTTCTGGGTGTGGTCGTACCACACTACACAAGCCCTGGCGTACAACTAAGTGCACTTTTGGATGTGTGCGTCATCCGACGAATTCTGAAAATTTAGGCCGACCAGTGGAGGGAACCCAATGAGGAAAATAAAACAATTGGTCACCCATGGTAATCATCCCACTGTTTCCATGAATCGTTGAACTTCCGCACCGGTACGAACGGTTTGCGGAAGTGACTAACCACTTTGCCATGTTGCATCAGCACAACTCTCCATGGCGAGGAACTCAGATGGACAAATCCTGCATCGATCAATTCCTGGAGTTGAATTTTCAGCTTTGCCAATTCCTAAGGAGCCATTCGGTAGGGTATTGGGGACACCGATCAGGCTTGAGGTACGAGCTCAATTTGAAAATCCACTTCCCTTTGTGGTGGAAAACCTGGGAGAGACTCAGAAAAAATATCCAGAAAATCTCGTACTGCCGAGATTTTTGCGAGCACTTGGGACTTGTGAGATGAAGAAGTACGTCGCTCCAGTATCGAAAAGCTTTTTTTTACAGATGCCCTTCTAGAAAGAGTAAGATTGATGATATATATGTATATATATACCATGCATCGAGTATACATAAGATATAGATATACCTATATATAGCATATATCTAATCCTATCATCATCATCTATCACGTCACTAGTGTCAAAGGTAGATACCTATAACCACATTGGGCACTGGTCCATGCTGAAGATCCAAAGTGTATGCCTCTAGGGGCGCTGCTCAGCCCTGTTAATCTCTCCTACCAGGGCTACATCTGCAGCCTTTCCGTCTCTGTCCTCTTACAGCTACTCCTCCTGCACTGCCCCTAACCCTGGTCTTCCTACCGCTTGCGGGCATAAGGCTCTAATATGACCTGAATGCTGTCAAAGAAAATAGTTCCTTATGAATGGAACAACTCGTTGGGCCGCAGCCGTGAGCTGGGGTACTAGAGCTGGTCCGGATTCCTGCTACGGTACTTTTCGGGGTTCTGGGGGTACAGGTGCCTGTATGGGCAAGGGTGGGTGCTTATAAGTCTACTGGTGCAGAAGCTACCTCTTGTCTCTCTTTTGTCGTCGGGGAGCAGTTCCTCTCTCTTATCCCTTACCCCAAGGGGCCTCCACCTATCCTCTATGCTACTGGGTCACCATCCTCTAGTCCAGATCTAAAGCGGTGGCATGAGTCACTATCGTATGCAAGGTGGAATGAAAAAACATAATCAGCGCCTACCATAAATCATCGTGTAGGCCTCAGTAAAAATGAGTTGCTCGGTCTCTGTCAGTAGCTGCGAGTGTCCTGACAAAGCATGCCAAGTGAATGAACTCCTGCTGGTACTCAACGATGGTCCTATCACCCTGTCAGATGTGCAAGAACCTCTCCTACAATGCATCTCGGTCGGCATTATAAATAAAGTTTTCGAGGAAGGTGACGCAAAACTCTCCCCATAGAATTGCACTTAGCGGTCGCCCCCTGAACATGGAGCGACTGGCCTCCCTCCACCAGTCTCTAGTATATCCCTCCAACAACATCACAACTAAGGGAACTATGACAACCGCAGGGCACACCATGCCCACTAACCACTCCTCGACTCGCTCTACCCACTCTTCTGGTTGCAAGGCAGACTCTATCCCTCAAAAGGTGGGAGGCCTCAACCCACGAAATATCATCAAGAGGTCTGTGGAACCACAAGCTGCTGTGGTGGCTGAGCCATGGCAGTCTGAAATGTAGTCAGTATGGATGTCAGTGTCCGCCCCAAATCTATCTCGGTGAATGATATAGTGGTTGGGTTAACTGGGTCTAGAGGTGGAGTGGATGGAACGTATTCTCCGGAGGACGAATGTCACAACACGCATTTTCTCAGCATTAAATAATATATCATAGTAAGAGAAAATTCGCGTCGTGATGCCACGCCATGTGGGGGACAACTGCAAATGCTCAGGCAAGAACCTACTCCTAATATTTTCATGAAATCCTCAAGGTTGTTATGATGAAAATATAGTTTGAGTTTAAGTTTTGATGGTCGTGTCCCTCGGCTCAGTGGATCAACTAGTCCACGGGTAAAAATATACATATACGCAGCGGAAACTACTTTATTTAGTTCATTTGTTATCCTATATGAGCTTGAAAATCTATTAGAACACTTCATAATATGCATACCTTTTGATTTAATATAAGTACTAAAAGAACTTTTACGTTTGTTAAAATAGAGTGACATTTGATTTAAAAGGATGTCATGTGTATGAGATAAGAATATTGCTATTTTTATACTTTGAAAATAACTAACATGCAACCTAGCATAAATCTTTCCCAGAAAGCAAGTTGGTGAGACAAACCAATAATAACGTAGCAGCTAGCAAATAGTCTACCATCTATAATAACTCATTGTGGACGTCAATAACTTGGCACGAACCCACAAAACAATATGCATGTCTGAACCAAAGTAAGAACAACAAAACTACCTCACGAAGGTGAGGGAGGAAAACCATAGCTACTAAAGCATACACCAAGAACCACTAACTCTAGCTACTCAGACCGTTACTGATCCGAGTCTGAGGCATTCAAAAGAAATAACGCCTCAGCAAGAATGAACAAGTGGCAGTAAAAGACCAAAAGTAAATAAACAAGAGAAGTCAAAGGGTTACCAACCCTAGACAGAATAACTATCAAACCCCGACATATAAATTATTAAATAATAAGCATTGAAGAGTTTAAAGAAGTTTAAATATATGAAGTTGCCCCAAGTGCGCTTTAGAGCTATGCTTCATTAACATCTGGAGGAGTATGTATATGAACATATGTATATATATATATAAAGACTGATCAGCACAAACACATGAATCATTAACACCGATAAAAACAGTACTGAGTCGGTGACCATATTGCCCAACACAAACCATCAGAGCAAACATCTCTAAAATGCACTGTGGTGGTGGTCGCATTGTCCAACACAAACTATCAGACCAAACATCTCGAAAAGGCACTGTGGTGGTGGGCACATTGTCCAACACAACCCAACAACCCATAAGAAGAGAATAAAACTCACTAGGTGTAATGATTCACAAACCGACACTGATATGGTGGTACTTTATCCACTGCCAACCAAAGGCCACAAATAATCATACAATATATAAATTAATGACAAGAACTTCAGAATTATCATCAGATTTCCACAACGACGCAAAAGGAAGAAAACCCAAAAGAATTTCCTAGGATACACTCGACAAATTACTGTTCACTTAACAAAAAAGTTCTAAGTTCACACATATTCGTCGACAAAATTCAACGAATTAGAAGGTTACTCGACGAATTTTACTCGACAAATTTAACTAAAACCTATTGATACTCAACGAATTGACTTGACCATACATCGATACTCAACGAATTGCCTTGACCTCACATCGATACTCGACGAATTACTAGATTCACTTGACACCAAGCCTCACTCGATGCCTATATGCTTCACTCGATGCCAAGACTGGATTCGCTCAACGCCAATGCTCCACTCTATGCCTTTCTGCTTCACTCGACACAAAGACTTGATTCAATTGATGCACTCGACACCAACACTAAAATCACTCGACGCACACGACGCACTCGACGCCAAGGCAACATTCGACGCACTCGACGCCAAGGCAACAATCGACGCTCTCGATGCCAAAGCATCACTCGACGCCAAACTAAAATCACTCGACACCTAACTGAAATTACTCGACGCCAAGACTTCACTCGATGCCTTACTGAAATTAGACGCTAAGGCTTCACCCGACTTACTCGATGCCAAGGCAACACTCGATGCACTCGACACCAAGGCATCATTCGACGCACTGGACGCACTCAACGCCAAGACAACAATCGATGCACTCGATGCCAAGGCATCACTCGACGCCTAATCCTATTCCTGCCAGAAACTTCCCTATCTAAATTGAGTTTATTAGACTTAGAAATCTTGACAACATTTAAACCTTGACCATGAATAAGTTCCAGAAAATAAGAGAAAAGTGGGTTAGACAAGACAGGAGTCAAAACATAGATAAAAGAACCCCACTGCAACACAACAAGAAGAATGGGAAATTTACTGCTATTTTGCATAAGGTAAAGCTAGGAGTAGATAAAAGAGTGACATGAAAATATAAGAACTAACAGTAGGATTGACAGAAAATGGAAAATGAAACATGAGAAATTTGTAAGAGGCTAGACATGGGAGCAAACCACCACTTGTCGTAAACCTCCTTATCTGAACCTTCTGAACACTCAACGACACGAATCAGCCAAAAAAAGCGCGACAACGAAATCTGGAGAGATTTGGACAAAACAAAAGTTTAGGGCCACACACCCCAATGCCAAAAGTCCACGAAAATAAAAAAAAATAGCTACCACCAACGCGTAGATCTCGGCGAGAGCTTTCCGGATGTATGCTCCGCTAAAAATTTCGTCCAGCGAAGATCCCGAAATGGCTTCCGGTAGGTTCACGATGAAAAAGTAGCCGCCTCTCTCATGACCCTCTAGAATGACCCTTTTGGGGAAGAAGGATTAATAAGGTTTTCTTTTTATAAGTATATATATATATAAATAATATTATATTATATTATTAATATTATAACTAGAAAAACTCAAATGACGAGGGTGACCAAATCATCTCGGTTTATGATGAAATTCACCTCAAAGATAAATGACGGTGCTACGAATCCAACAGCGAAGTCGAAATCACGATTCGACAAACCAAACTTGTGTTAAAATTCCCCGAAGTTAAAAAAACAAAAAATCCTTATAAAATTCACTGAGATCCCAATTAAGTCTGGATTGCAATGGTAGTTCATAAGCACGCTTAAAATTAATTACTTTAATTTTCCAAGTCAAAACTCTAATTTTGATGAGTCAAAAAAATCAGCTGACTCCCCCCCAACAAACAAAATCTCGCACTAACGACGACACACCGTTAACTATGTGTCAACGTAACGCCCTTATATCATTATTATGCCACTAATTGGATTGAAATAATTATAGAAAATTCAGGGGCGTTACAGCCACTCCCCCTAAAAAGAAGTTTCGTCCCAAAACTTGATACAGAAATTGAATCCAAGACAGAATAGAAATATCCAAAGGTTACTGGATAGAAAACCTTACCAAGGGAAAACTAAGCGAAAAGGTGAGGATAAGACTTTCTCATAGCTGATTTCAACTCCCAAGTCGCGCTCTCGACTCTTAGTTTCGCCAAAGAACCTTAATCATGGGAATCGTCTTCCTCTACAACACCTGATCCTGAGTCTCCAGAATTCGAACAGGCTCTTCGATATAAGAAAGATTAGACTGCAATTAGGGCACCGAGTCAAGGACATGACGATCACTAAAAACATGCTTTCACAACTAGCTCACATGAAACACATCGTGAACACCAGGTAAAGTAGCAAGCAAATCAGCATATAAGCTGACACTTCGATGCGCTCAACAATCTGGAAAGGTACCACATACTTGGGATCCAACTTGTGATTCCTTCCAAATCTCTTAACACCTAGCATTGGAGAAACATTCAGATAAACCAGGTCCCCAACTGCGAACTCCAGATCAAACCTTCGTCGATTTGCATACTTCTCATTACTCTCCTGGGCTACATGAAGCTTTTCACGAATATGCGTTACAAAAATACTCATTTCTTCCAAGGCTTTCGGACCTAACAGCGGTCTCCCACCAACCTCAGCCCAAAATAAGGGGGTTCGACAATACGTCCCATATAAAGCCTCAAAGGAGGTCATTTGCAAACTCTCTTGATAACTGTTATTATAGGCAAATTCCATCAATCTAAGATGCTAGTCCCATGCTCCACCATGGTCCAAAATATAACAGATGATCATGTCTTCCAAAAACTTATTAACACTCTCCATTTGACCATTGGTCTGCAAATGATAAGCGACGGAACACCTGAGGTCAGCGCCGAACCCTTCTTGTAGACTTTGCCACAAACATGACGTAAATCTGGAGTCTCGATCTGACACAATACTTACCGACACTCCATACAGTCTGATGACTTCATCGAAATACAATTCTGCTATCTTCTTCATGGAATAGTCAATCTTAAAAGGCACAAAGTGAGCACATTTTGTCAATCTACCAACTATGACCCACACAGAATCATGCCCTCAGGGTGATCTGGGCAAACCGGTAATAAAATCCATAGAAATGCTCTCCCACTTCCAACTTGGAATATCCAAAGGCGTCAGCTTGCCACCAGGCCTTCCATGAAAGCAAACTCCAAATCATGCATAGGATAATTCTTTTCGGGAACCTTCAATTATCTCGACCCATACACAATCACTTTTTCTTCATGCATCAAGACACATCTAATCCCGACGTGCGATGCATCCACATAAATAGTATACTCCACTCCTTCGGTAGGTAAAGTCAACATTAGAGAAGTGCATAATCTCTTTTTAAATTCCTGAAAGGCTCCTTCGCACTCATCGCTCCACACAAATGATGTGTTCGTCTGCATAAGCTTAGTCAGAGGTGCAAACAATACAGAGAAACCTTCCACAGACCTTCTATAATATAATGCTAACCCTAAGAATCTTCTTATCTTCTTAGGTGTGGTAGGTCTTCTCCAATCCATCATAGCAGCTATCTTTTCTGGGTCCATCAAAATTCCATCTTTATTCACAACATGACCCAAAAAGGACACTTGAGAAATCCAAAACTCACACTTACTCAACTTCGCATACAACTTATGCTCTCTTAGAGTAGACAAAACTTGACCAAAATACTGAGCATGCTCCTCAGTACTCCGGGAATATACCAAAACATCATCAATGAAAATGACCACAAAACGATCCAGGACTTCTCTAAACACTCTATTCATCATATCCATAAAAGTAGAGGGTGCATTCGTTAGTCCAAAGGACATCACCAAGAACTCAAAATGCACATACCGGGAACGAAAAGCAGTCCGCAGAACATCTGAATCTCAAATCCTTAACTGATGCTAGCCTGAACGAAGATCAATCTTTGAAAACATCGAAATATCTCATAACTGATCAAACAAATCATCTATCCGCGGCAATGGATACTTGTTCTTGATGGTTACTTATTCAATTCCTTATAATCAATACACAATCTCATGGAACCATCCTTCCTTTTCACAAATAGGACATGGCCACCCCAAGGCTAAGAACTTGGCCTAATAAAGCCACACTGCGATAATTCATCTAGCTGGATATGCAACTTTTCTAGCTTGCACGGGGCCATACAGTAGGGTGCCTGAGCAATAGGGTGAGTACCTGGCTCAAGACCAAAGACAAATTCTACATCTCTTTCAGGCGGAAGACCAGGAATACTAACTGGGAAAAAATTAAGGAACTCTCGCACCACCGAAATATCCTCGATGTACGACAAACTACTAACAGTTTCCAAAATAGAAATGAGGTAAGTAAAACAATCGAAATCTAAGAGTTTCCGAGCGCATACAGCAGAAATAATCAAGGAATCTAGGCGTGGAAAACCATGCACACTCATGGGGTGGTCGTTGTCCCTCTTGAAGTCCAAATGCTTTACCTTGCATTGGATAACAACATCATATCTGGAAAACCATTCCATGCCCAAAATCACATCGAAGTCCTCTAGGTCTTGCACCTTCAGATCGGCAAAAGCTAGGAAGTCACCTAAAAGGATAGGACAACTCTGGATTCCCTGGTCCGACACCACCAAGTCACCAGAGGAAAACTTAACGTGAAATGGATCGCCAACCTGATTGGGAGTCAAGCGATGACGCTCTACAAAAGTCCTATCCACAAGCGAGTGGGTATCACTAGAATCAAAGAGATTGTGCGCCCAACTATTATTTACCTTAAACTCACCTATAAAAGCATATAGGTAACTATTGTAACCGAAATTATATCCACAATTACTAGCTAACAACTAGATCAGGATCAAACCTGAAATCACTCTGGTTGAAGACTAAGTTTCTTCCTCGGTCACCGCAATCAGTTTATAGTTTCCTTTATCCAAACGGTGCAACTGCGCCAGGGGCTGGGACTGCGGGCACCCGGACTCCGAATGCCCTTTTTGCCCACACTAGAAACAATCTTTATCCTTTGACCAGCAATGGGCAACGTCATATCCCTTCCACTTACATGAAGCACAAAATAGATCTCCTTTGGGTATGCTCTAAATTGCAAGCACCTGCTGCTGCTTATGAACACCCAACCTCTTAAAACATTTTTCGAAGGGGTGGCCTGAACATCCACAATAACTACAAGCCTCTTTGCTTCCTCTCTTTGGCGCAAGGCCAAATGTCCCAGGGCATTCGCCATCCTCGGCCTTTCTCTTTTCTTTCCTCAGCAACATACCACGATCCTTGGCATTTCCAATAGCCTCAACCCTCAAGACAGCTTATACTTCTTTTGCAATAGTCTCGGATTAGTAGGCATTGGCAAACTGCTGGATGTCATTTGGAGATCACCCATGAAACTTTTAACTCTTCACTCCTCAGCAGCTATCAACTCAGAAGCAAACCTATTCAAATTACTGATCTCTCTCTCATACTC
Organism: Platanthera guangdongensis; assembly: GCA_039583875.1. Lineage (NCBI taxonomy): Eukaryota > Viridiplantae > Streptophyta > Magnoliopsida > Asparagales > Orchidaceae > Platanthera > Platanthera guangdongensis. The sequence goes on from CM077156.1 coordinate 131,960,854, forward strand.
ATCCACTATGGGGGTCTGCTCACCAGACTACCACCCCAAGGTGGCGGTTAACAATGCCTGCAACTATGTTTGCATTGCAACCATCTGTCTTGATAGAGTCTTAATGCTCTGACGTAGCTCCTCTAACATCGCTTCAATAAGAGCACACGAAGACTCACCCTAAGACTAGGGAGTCGTCCTCAAAGTAAAATGCTTCGGGGACATCTTCTACAAATATGAACGAACAACTCATCAAAACCTAGCTTAACACTAGAACTACTCAACTTATTCCAGACCATACATGTATAGATACTTGCTCTTGTTGTTACCTTGCTCTGGGATATTAAAAGGTGATGTTATGCTTTAACTTAAGATGATACACCATCATCCTATTGACTCATGCGCATATAATATGAATGCATGAGTTCTTATTTCTTTGTTTTAAAACCATGCGTGTACGTTTGTCATCATGTAGATCTTAACTTGATGTGCTTGCTCATGATATGTTATGTTATGCATGTAGTGTTATGCATTCTAAGAAAGGAGTAAATGCTTGTTATGAGCGCCGCACACATGAACTTTTATGCATCTCATACTATATAATATCGCATACAATGAAAAATAAAATCTAGTGGACATCCAAGTGATGATTGTTATGCATCCCATACTACATAACAGTCACATGTTTCTTCCTATGAGCATTCGTATACAAACATATATTATGCATCTCATACTACATAATATGTTATGCATACTTCTTGTCATGCTTATGAATGTAGTGTTCATGCTTCAACCAAGATGTATTGATGTCACATCCGTGTGTGTGTGTAATGAGACAAGATAACTAAAATTTTACCAGAGATAGTAGTTATTCGACCAACTTGTCAAACAAACCTCCCTCTAATACCAATTGTCACAACCCACATTTTCTCAGCATTAAATAATATATCAGATTAAGAGAAAATACGCGTCGTGATGTCATGCCGTACATGGGACAATATTTGATTTATTATCCTATTAAATCAAATATCACTATATTTTAACAAATGTAAAAGCTCTTTTAGTACTCATATTAAATCTAGAGATATGCATATCATGAATTGTTCTAATAGATTTTCATGCTCATATAGGATAATAAATGAACTAAATAAAGTAGTTTCCACTACGTATATATATATATATATTTACCCGTGGACTAGTTGATCCACTGAGCCGAGGGACACTACCATCAAAACTCAAACTCAAACTATATTTTCATTATAACAACCATGAGGATTTCATGAAAAGTTTTAAGAGAGATAAGAATATTGATCTTTTTATACTTTGAAAATATTTAACATGCAACCTAGCATAAATCCTTCCCAGAAAGCAAGTGGGTGAGATAAACCAATAATAACAAAGCAGCTAGCAAATATTCTACCATCTACAATAACTCATTGTGGGAGCCAACAACCTGCACAAACCCACAGAACAATATGCATGTCTGAACCAAAGTAAGAACAACAAAACTACCTCACAAAGGTGAGGGAGGAAAACCACAGCTACTAAAGCCCACACCAAGAACCACCAACTCTAGCTGCTCAGACTGATACTGATCCGAGCCTGAGACATTCAAAATAAAGAACATCTCAACAAGAATGAACAAGTGACAGTAAAAGACAAAAAGTAAATAAATAAGAGAAGTCAAAGGGTTACCAACTCTAGACAGAATAACTATCAAAACACGACATCTAAATTATTAAATAATAAGCATTGAAGAGTTCAAATATGTTTAAATATGTGAAGTTGCACCAAACGTACTTTAGAGCTATGCGTCATTAACATCTTGAGGAGTATGCATATGAACATATATATATATAAAAAGGAGACTGATCGCTAAAACACGTGAATCATTAACACCGATAAAAATGGTACTAAGTCGGTGGCCACATTATCCAACACAAACCATCATACCAAACATCTCGAAAAGGCATTGTAGTGGTGGCCACATTGTCCAACACAAACCATTAGACCAAACATCTCGAAAAGGCACTGTGGTGGTGGCCACATTGTCCAGCACAACCCAACAACCCATAAGATGAAAAGAAAACCCACCAGTTGTAATGATTCACAAACTGACACTTAGGTGGTGGTCGTTTATCCACTGCCAACCAAATGCCATAAATAATCATACAATATATAAATAAACGATAAGAACTCCAGACTTAACATCAGATTTCCACAACGACGCAAAAGGAAGAAAACCCAAAAGAATTTCCTAAGGTATACTCGATGAATTATTTTTCACCCGATGAATTGGATGGTCACTCGACGAAAAAGTTCTAAGTCCACACAGATTCGTCGACAATACTCAACAAATTGGAAGGTTACTCGATGAATTTTACTCGGTGAATTTAACTAGAACCTATTGATACTCGACGAATTGACTTGACCTCACATCGATACTCGATGAATTTACTTGACCTCACATTAATACTAGACGAATTACTAGTTTCACTCAACGCCTTTCTGCTTCACTCGATGCCAAGACTAGATTCACTCGACGGACTCGACGCCAACACTAAAATCACACGACGCACTTGACGCCAAGGTAATGCTTGTCGCACTTGACGCACTCAATGCCAAGGTAACACTCGATGCCAAGGCAGCACTCGAAGCCAAGGCATCACTCGACGCCAAACTGAAATCACTCGACGCCTAACTGAAATTACTCGATGTCAAGGCCTCACTCGATGCCTTACTGAAATTACTCGACGCCAAGGCTTCACTCGATGCATTCGACGTACGATAACACTCAACGCACTCGATTCCAAGGCATCACTCGATGCCTAAGACAATTCTTGCCAAAAACTTTCCTATCTAAATTGTGGTTATTAGACTTAGAAATTTTGGAAACATTTAAACCTTGACCATGAATAACTTCCACAAAATAAGAGAAAAGTGGGGTAGATAAGACAGAAGTCCAAACATACATAAAATAACCCCACAATAACAAAGCAAGAAGAAGGGGAAATTTACTGCTATTTTGAATAAGGTAAAGCTAAGAGTAGACAAAAGAAGTGACATGAAAATATAAGAACTAATAGTAGGATTGACAGAAAATGGAAAATGAAACATGAGAAATTTGTAAGAGGCTAGGCATGGGAGCAAACCACCACTTGTCGTAAACCTCCTTATCTGAACCTTCTGAACACTCAACGACACAGATCGGACAAAAAAAGCGCGGCAACGAAATCTGGAGAGATTTGGACAAAACAAAAGTTTAGGGCCACACACCCCAATGCCAAAAGTCCACGAAAATAAAAAATACCTATCACCAACGCGTAGATCTCGGCGAGAGCTTTCCGGATCTATGCTTTGCTAAAGATTTCGTCCACCGGAGATCCCAAAATGGCTTCCTTAAGGTTCACGATGAAAAAGTCGCCTCCTCTCTCATGACCCTCTAGAAAAGACCCTTTTGGGGAAGAAGGATTAATAGGTTTTCTTTTTATAAGTATATATATAATATTATATTATTAATATTATAACTAGAAAAACTCAAACAACGAGGGTGACCAAATCATCTCGGTTTTTGATGAAATTCGCCCCAAAGCTAAATGACGGTGCTACGAATCCAACAGCGAAGTCGAAATTAGGATCCGACAAACCAAACTTGTGTTAAAATTCCCCGAAGTTAAAAAAACAAAAAAATCCTTATAAAATTCACTGAGATCCCAATTAAGTCTGGATTGCAATGGTACTTCACAAGCACACTTAAAATTAATTACTTTAATTTTCCAAGTCAAAACTCTAATTCTGATGAGTCAAAAAAATCGGCTGACTCCCCCCAACAAACAAAATCTCGCACTAACGACGACACACCGTTAACTATGTGTCAATGTAACGCCCTTATGTCATTATTACGCCACTAATTGGATTAAAATAATTATAGAAAATTCAGGGGTGTTACATCCACTCCCTCTAAAAAGAAGTTTCGTCCCGAAACTTGATACACAAATCGAATCGAAAACAGAATAGAAATATCCAAAGGTTACTGGATAGAAAAACTTACCAAGGGAAAACTAAGCGAAAAGGTGAGGATAAGACTTTCTCATAGCTGATTTCAACTCCCAAGTTGCGCTCTCGACTCTTAGTTTCGCCAAAGAACCTTAATCATGGAATCTTCTTCCTATACAACACCTGATCCTGAGTCTCCAGAATACGAACAGGCTCTTCGATATAAGAAAGATTAAACTGCAATTAGGGCACCGAGTCAAGGACATGACGATCACTAAAAACACGCTTTCACAACTGGCTCGCATGAAACACATCGTGAACACCAAGGAAACTAGCAGGCAAATCAGCATATAAGCTGACACTCCGATGCGCTCAACAATCTGGAAAGGTCCCACATACCTAGGATTCAACTTGTGATTCCTTCCAAATCTCTTAACACCTAGCATCGGAGAAACATTCAGATAAACCATGTCCCCAACTGCGAACTCCAGATCAAACCTTCGTCTATTTGCATACTTCTCATTACGCTCCTGGGCTACATGAAGCTTTTCACGAATATGCGTTATAGAAATACTCATTTCTTCCAAGGCTTTCAGACCTAACAGCGGTCTCCCACCAACCTCAGCCCAAAACAAGGGGGTTCGACAATACCTCCCATATAAAGCCTCAAAGGGGGTCATTTGCAAACTCTCTTGATAACTGTTACTATAGGCAAATTCCATCAATCTAAGATGCTAGTCCCATGCTCCACCATGGTCCAAAATATAACATCTGATCATGTCTTCCAAAAACTTATTAACTCTCTCTATTTGACCATTGGTCTGCAGATGATAAGCGACAAAACACCCGAGGTCAGCGCCGAACCCTTCTTGCAGACTTTGCCAGAAACATGACGTAAATCTGGAGTCTCGATCTGACGTAATACTTACCGACACTCCATACAGTCTGATGGCTTCATTGAAATACAATTCCGCTATCTTCTTCATGGAATAGTCAATCTTAAAAGGCACAAAGTGAGCACATTTTGTCAATCTACCAACTATGACCCACACAGAATCATGCCCTCAGGGAGACATGGGCAAACCGGTAATTAAATCCATAGAAATGCTCTCCCACTTCCAACTTGGAATATCCAAAGGTGTCAGCTTGCCACCATGCCTTCCATGAAAGCAAACTCCAAATCATGCATAAGATAATTCTTTTCATGAACCTTCAATTATCTCGACCCATACACAATCACTTTTCCTTCATGCATCAAGACACATCCAAGCCCGACGTGCGATGCATCCACATAAATAGTATACTCCACTCCTTCGGTAGGTAAAGTCAACACTAGAGAAGGGCATAATCTCTTTTTAAATTCCTAAAAGGCTCCTTCGCACTCATCGCTCTACACAAATGATGTGTTCCTCTGCATAAGCTTAGTCAGAGGTGCAAACAATACAGAGAAACCTTCCACAGAACTTCTATAATAAAATGCTAACCTTAAGAAGCTTCTTATCTTCTTAGGTGTGGTTGGTCTTCTCCAATCCATCACAGCAGCTATCTTTTATGGGTCCATCAAAATTCCATCTTTATTCATAACATGACCCAAAAAGGACACTTGAGAAATCCAAAACTCACACTTACTCAACTTCGCATACAACTTATGCTCTCTTAGAGTAGACAAAACTTGACCCCAAATGCTGAGCATGCTCCTCAGTACTCCGGGAATATACCAAAACATCATCAATGAAAACGACCACAAAACGATCCAGGACTTCTCTAAACACTCTATTCATCATATCCATAAAAGCAGAGGGTGCATTCGTTAGTCCAAAGGACATCACCAAGAACTCAAAATGCATATATCGGGAACGAAAAGCAGTCCGCAGAACATCCCACTCTCAAATCCTTAACTGATGGTAGCCTGAACAAAGATCAATCTTTGAAAACATTGAAATATCGCATAACTGGTCAAACAAATCATCTATCCGAGGCAATGGATACCTGTTCTTGATGGTTACCTTATTCAATTCCTTATAATCAATACACAATCTCATGGAACCATCCTTCCTTTTCACAAATAGGACATGGCCACCCCAAGGTTAAGAACTTGGCCTAATAAAACCACACTACAACAATTCATCTAGCTTGGTATGCAAATTTTCTAGCTCGCACGGGGCCATACGGAACGGTGCCTGAGCAATAGGGTGAGTACCCGGCTAGAGACCAATGACAAATTCTACATCTCTTTCAGGCAGAAGACCAAGAAGACTAACTGGGAAAAAATTAAGGAACTCTCGCACCACCGAAATATCCTCGATGTAGAGCAAACTACTAACAGTTTCCAAAATAGAAATGAGGTAAGCAAAATAACTGAAATCAAAGAGTTTCCGAGCGCATACCGCAGAAATAATCGAGGAATCCTGGCGTGGAAAACCATGCACACTCATGGGGTGGTCGTTGTCCCTCTTGAAGTCCAAATGCTTCACCTTGCATTGGATAACAACATCATATCTGGAAATCCATTCCATGCCCAAAATCACATCGAAGTCCTCTATGTCTTGCACCTTCAGATCGGCAAAAGCTAGGAAGTCACCTAAAAGGATAGGACAACTCTGGATTCCATGGTCCGACACCACCAAGTCACCAGAGGAAAACTTAACGTGAAACGGATCGCCAACTTGATCGAGAGTCAAGCGATGACGCTCTACGAAAGTCCTATCCACAAGCGAGTGGGTATCACTAGAATCAAAGAGAATGCGCGCCCAACTATTCCTTACCTTAAACTCACCTATAAAAGCATATAGGTAACTATTGTAACCGAAATTATATCCACAAATACTAGCTAACAACTAGATCAGGATCGAGCCTGAAATCACTCTAGTTGAAGACTGAGTTTCTTCCTCGGTCACCGCAATCAATTTATAGTTTCCTTTATCCAAATGGTGCAACTGCGCCATGGGCTGGGACTGCGGGCACCCGGACTTCAAATGCCCTTTCTGCCCACACTAGAAACAGTCTTTATCCTTTGACCAACAATGGGCAACGTCATGCCCCTTCCACTTACATGAAGCACAAAATAGATCTCCTTTGGGTATGCTCTAAATTTCAAGCACCTGCTGCTGCTTCTGAACACCCAACCTCTTAAAACATTTTTTGAAGGGGTGGCCTGAACATCCACAAAAACTACACGCCTCCTTGCTTCCTCTCTTTGGCGTAAGGCCAAATGTTCCAGGGCATTCACCATCCTCGACCTTTCTCTTTTCTTTCCTCAGCAACATACCACGATCCTTGACATTTCCAATAGCCTCAACCCTCAAGACAACTTATACTTCTTTCGCATTAGTCTCGGATTGGTAGGCATTGGCAAACTACTAGATGTCATTTGGAGACCACCCATGAAACTTTTAACTCTTCACTCCTCAGCAGCTATCAACTCAGAAGCAAACCTATTCAAATTACTGATCTCTCTCTCATACTCATCCACTATGGGGGTCTGCTCACCAGACTACCACCCCAAGGTGGCGGTTAACAATGCCTGAAATTATGTTTGCATTGCAACCATCTACCTTGATAGAGTCTTAATGCTCTGACGTAGCTCCTCTAACATCGTTTCACTAAGAGCACACGAAGACTCACCCTAAGACTAGGGAGTCGTCCTCAAAGTAAAATGCTTCGGGGACATCTTCTACAAATACGAACGAACAACCCATCAAAACCTAGCTTAACACTAGAACTACTCAACTTAGTTCGGACCATGCATGTATAGATACTTGCTCTTGCTGTTGCCTTGCTCTGGGATTTTAATAAGTGATGTTATGCTTTAACTTAAGATGATACACCATCATCCTATTGACTCATGTGCATATAATATGAATGCATGAATTCTTATTTCTTTGTTTTAAAATCATGTGTGTACGTGTGTCATCATGTAGATCTTAACTTGATGTGCATGCTCATACTATGTTATGTTATGCATGCAGTGTTATGCATTCTAATAAAGGACCTAATGCATTTTATGAGTGCCGCACACATGAAATATTATGCATCTCATACTATATAATATAGCATACAACGAAAAATAAAATCTAATGGACATCCATGTGATGATTGTTATGCATCTCATACTACATAACAGTCACATGTTTCTTCCTATGAGCATTCGTATACAAACATATATTATGCATCTCATACTACATAATATGTTATGTATACTTCTTGTCATACTTATGAATGTAGTGTTCATGCTTCAGCCAAGACGTACTGATGACACATCCGTGTGTGTGTGCAATGAGACAAGATAACTAAAATTTTACCAGAGATAGTAGTCGTTCGACCAACTTGTCAAACAAACCTCCCTCTGATACCAATTGTCACAACCCGCATTTTCTCATCATTAAATAATATATCAGATTAAGAGAAAATATGCATCGTGATGCTGTTAACCCCAAAATCGGTGATCCCTCCCAATGTCTCTAGCTCGCAAGTCGCGACCCACTCAGGGGTACCCCTAGCGGGCGGCCTGAGCAGGCTGCCGCCCCTAGTGGGCGGCCTGCCCAGGCCGCCGCCCCTAGTGGGCGGCCTGCCCAGGCCGCCGCCCCTAGTGGGCTGCCTGAGCAGGCCGCCGCCCTAGTGGGCGGCCTGCCCAGGCCGCCGCCCTAGTGGGCGACCTGAGCAGGCCGCCGCCCCTAGTGGGCGGCCTGCTCCAGGCCGCCAGCCTAGTGGGTGGCCTGCTCCTCAGGCCGCCCCGCATGCCTGCCTCTAGTCCGCCGAGTCCGCCCAGGTCGGCGACCTTCTCTCTCTTCAGCAGAGGCAAAGCCTGCAGCCTGCCTGCCTCTAGTCCGCCGAGTCTGCCTAGGTCGGCGACCTGCTCTCTCTTCAGTAGAGGCAAAGTCTGCAGCCTGCCTGCCTCCAGTTCGCCGAGTCCGCCCAGGTCGGCGACCTGCTCTCTTCAGTAGAGGCAAAGCCTACAGCCTGCCGACCTTCAGTCCGTCGAGTTCGCCCAGGTCGGCGACCTGCTCTTCCCAGTCCAAGTAGCAGCTAGTTCAAGCAGCAAGTCCCAGACCACACACCCTATCGCGGACTCCGCGGACTCAACATTTGTACTCGCATAACTCACCGCCTCACCGGTGGTGACGTTACCAAGACCGTTACTGCCCAGGGCCTATAAATAGCCCTCAATGCCTCTCATTTATGGTGTCACGGGGGCGAGAGGAGAACTGCCAGCTTGATGAAGGTCTGCGAACTCAAATTTCTCAGTCCTCCCAGTCCTCCACAGTTGATCAAGCAAGGTCTGCAGACTCAATTTCTCAGTCCACCCAGTCCTCTACAGTTGATCAAGCAAGGTCTGCAGACTCAATTTCTCAGTCCTCCATAGCTGCTGGCAGTCTCTTTTACTTAGCCTCTGGCAACTCCTTCCCTAGCCGCCAACTTCCCCTATTGTACCTTTTTTGCTTTCTCTTGTAAAAGTGTAATGGCAAGGTGTAATTTTGCTTCTTGTTTAAAGGAAAAGCCCGTCGCAAGAGTGGCATTCAAGCCGCGGCGGGCGAAGTCTGTTGTTGTCGCTGCTAGCGGCCCCTCCTCTCTTCTTCTCTCCTCTCTCGGCATCAACCTGCAAAGCTAACCGCACAAGTAGCTGTCTGCTCGACAGTCCCTGACCAAGTTTCTCCTCTGCTCAAGCAAGCTTCTTCTCTGCTTGAGCAAGTTTCTCTTCTGCTCAAGCAAGTCTCTTCTCTGCTTGAGCAAGCTTCTTCTCCGCTCAAGCAAGCTTCTTCTTTGCTCTAACAAGCTTCTCCATTGCTGATTAGGCAAGCTTCTCTGTTGATTAGCAACCTTCTCGGCTGCTCTCAGCAGACCTCTCCTCTATCCCCACAACCCTTCCTCTTCTTCACCTTAACTTGTGAGATCGAACGACCCGTTAACTTGAGGGCGCATTTCTTGTGTCAACAGATGCCATTCCGTACAGGGGACAATATTTGATTTATTATCCTTTTAAATCAAATATCACTATATTTTAACAAATGTAAAAGCTCTTTTAGTACTCATATTAAATCTAGAGATATGCATATCATGAATTGTCCTAATAGATTTTCATGCTCATATAGGATAATAAATGAACTAAATAAATTAGTTTTCGCTGCGTATATGTATATTTTTACCCGTGGACTAGTTGATCCATTGAGCCGAGGGACACTACCATCAAAACTCAAACTCAAACTATATTTTCATTATAATAACCTTGAGGATTTCATGAAAAGTTTTAAGAGAGATAAGAATATTGATCTTTTTATATTTTGAAAATATCTAACATGCAACATAACATAAATCCTTCCCAGAAAGCAAGTGGGTGAGACAAACCAATAATAACATAGCAGCTAGCAAATATTCTACCATCTACAATAACTCATTGTGGGAGCCAACAACCTGCACAAACCCACAGAACAATATGCATGTCTGAACCAAAGTAAGAACAACAAAACTACCTCACAAAGGTGAGGGAGGAAAACCACAGCTACTAAAGCCCACACCAAGAACCACCAACTCTAGCTGCTCAGACTGATACTGCTCCGAGCCTGATGTTAAAGTTGGAGACCGGGCGGTCTGTCTTGGCGGGTTAGAGACCGCGCGGTCTGGCGGTTTGACTCGGCGACTTGCAAACCGGGCGGTCTAAGCAATCTTCACAGGCGACCTCTCTGCATCTCTTATTGTAAGCCGTGCGGTTAGTGCTTCTGTCTAACCGCGCGGCCTGTGCGGTTTACTTTGTACAGTCCGCTTAGCTTGTAAATTTTAGTCCCACATCTCTTATTTGTATTCTCTCTTCTCTCCTCCATTCTATATAAGGGAGGGCATACCTTTGTAATAGTTATCATTTTTGGATAATAAAATTTCGATTATTCAAAAGTTTATTCGGCTTGTTCTCTTCTTTTCGCTTTCTTTCTCTACTTTCTAACATGGTATCAGAGGGCACGGTCTTTTCCTCCTGATTCTGTGCGCTCTCTGTTGTTCGCGGCTTGTCTTCCGCGTTCTGCGGCTTGTTCGCGGCTTGCCTTCTCCTCTGTCCGCGCGGTTTGTTGCTATCCGCGCGGCTTGTTTCTGTCCGCTGCCTGTTTGTGCGGCTTGCTCTTCTTGTTTCTCTTCTCCTCCTGCTCTTTGTCGCAGCGACCTGTTTTCATGTCGCCGCGCTCCTTGCTCTTTCCTGCCGCTCCGACTTCCTAGTCGCTGCGGTCTGTCTCTGTCCGCGTGTGTTGTCTCTGCACTCGCGGTTTGCTGCTGTGATCTGCCTGACCGTGCGGGTTGTCCCTTTCTTACCCGCATCTTGGTCGCGGTCACCTGCTCTTCTCCTCTCTTCTGTTCGCTCGGCCCTTTGCAGTCCGCGCGACTTCTTCCCCGCTGTGCCTTGATCTGGATCCTAGCCGCTCGTGTTCAAGCGGCTTCTTCCCTTTTGTTCCCACCGCGGTTTCACGCGGATTCTTCCTTTTTTGAGCGGCCTCTCCGCCTCTTCGCTCTTAGCCGCTTCTCTTGTTAGTCGCCGCGACCTCCTGGTTTAGTCGCGCGGCTTGTGCTCTGCACCTTGGTCGTGGCCCTTCGTGCCGCTGGTGTGCTGTCACCGAGACCGCTGCAGTTTCTTCTTCCTCCCTTCATGGCTTTCGCCTCGGTTGTCACGTCTTCTGGTCGTGCACACGTTGTTACTCAGGGCAAATGGCTGATCGACACTGGTGCTACGAATCATATGACCGGCCATCTCCCGTGTTTCTCTCTCCTGGAAAACATGCTCGCTTGCCCCCAGTTACTCTCGCTGACGGCTCTTCATCACCAGTTCATGGCACAGGGATAGTTCATGTCACCCCGTCTCTTCACTTGGCGGATACTCTATATGTGCCCCGGTTCCCGTGCAACTTATTATCTGTTACATCTCTTTGCAAGCAATTACAGTGTTCCGTCACATTTACTTCTACTTCTTGCTCTTTTCAGGATCCGGACTCCCAACGGACGATTGCTACTGGGACTGAGAGTGGCGGCTTATACTTCCTAGACAACATTTCTGCTTTTTCCACCTTCTCCTCCACCTCCACAGATCTTCTCCAATGGCATCTCCGCCTTGGTCATGCTCCTCCCCGTATTCTTCGTCAACTTCTGCCCCACCTTCCTCCTCAAAGTCCTCCGCTCAACTGTGAGGCCTGTCAGCTTGGCAAGCATCACCGCTCCTCCTTCCCTCCAAAGCACGTTCGTAGCTCTACCCGTCCGTTTGATCTTATCCACTCCGACATCTGGGGTCCTTCTCCTACTCTTACCATTGGTCGGGGTAGTTCCTATTTTGTCACGTTCATTGATGATTTCTCTCGCTGTACGTGGGTGTATCTGTTAAAAGATCGCTCCGAATTATTCTCTGTATGGACATCCTTCTATCTCATGATCAAAACTCAGTTTGATGTTTCTATCAAAGTTTTTCGGTCTGATAATGCCGCAGAATATCTCAGTCGTGACTTCTCTACATTCTGCATGCAAAATGGGATTCTTCATCAAACTAGTTGTGTCTATTCTTCACAACAAAATGGTGTAGCCGAACGCAAAAACCGACACCTGCTCGATGTCGCTCGCACCTTGATGACCCAGATGCATGTTCCTCGCTCCTATTGGGGCTATGCTGTTCTCCTTGCCTGCTACCTCATCAATCGCATTCCCTCCACGGTTCTCCATGGCCAAACCCCGTTCTCCATTTTGTATCCGGGCAAGGAGCCGTTTCATCTCCCTCTCCAAATCTTTGGATGCACTGCCTTTGTGCATGCCCCTTCTGCCACCCGTGATAAGCTCTCCCCTCGCTCCACCAAATGTGTCTTTCTGGGGTATTCCACCACTCAGAAAGGCTACTGTTGCTTTGATCCCGTCCTTCGTAAGCAGTTCGTCTCTGCTGATGTCACCTTCTTCGAGAATACCTCCTACTTCTCGGATACCTCTTCTCCTCTTCTTCCAGCTTCTGATTCTCCTGCCATTCCCTTCGTTCCCTCGTCTCCTCCTACACTCTCCACCACTACACCGTTTCCACCCCCTCCTCTTCCTCCACCTCACTCTCTCCCTTCTCCACCACCCTCTCCCTCCTCTCCGCTGCCGTCGCTCTCTTCTCCCGGGCCAGCTTTCTCTACCACGGATGCTCCGGATGCCGCGGGCCCGGCTGACCTGGATCTTCCTATAGCTCTTCGCAAAGGGGTGCGGACGTGCACCTTACACCCCCTTGCTGCTGTTGTTTCCTATGATCGTCTTACTCCTTCTCGCAGGGCCTTTGCACTGGCTATCTCTGCCACTGCCACACCCCGCTCCTATCAGGAGGCCCTTGCTATTCCTCACTGGAAGATGGCCATGGATGAGGAAATGGCGACCCTTACTGAGCGGGGTACCTGGACTCTTGTTCCTCCTCCCTTTGGCACTGATGTTGTTGGCTGTCGCTGGGTCTTTGTGGTCAAATTTCGCCCAGACGGCACTGTGGATCGGTATAAGGCTCGCCTTGTGGCTAAGGGCTTTACTCAGACCTATGGGGTTGATTACTTTGACACCTTCTCCCCTGTGGCTCGTCTCAGCACAATCCGGGTTCTTCTCTCTGTGGCCGTCAATCGGGATTGGCCAATTTCTCAGCTGGACGTCAAGAATGCCTTCCTTTATGGTGATCTTCACGAGGCCGTTTACATGGAGCAACCTCCTGGGTATGTTGCTCAGGGGGAGACACGAGTATGCCGGCTGCAGAAGGCAATTTATGGCCTCAAGCAGAGTCCTCGAGCTTGGTTTGACAAGTTCAGCGGTATTGTGGCGGCTGTTGGTTTTGTGCGAAGCTCTGCTGATCACTCTCTCTTTATTCGCAAAACTCCTTCTGGGCTGGTTGTTCTTGCTGTATATGTCGATGATATTCTTCTCACTGGCAATGACCAGGAAGGGGTAGCCCTGACAAAGCTACATCTTCGCCAACATCTGATCACTAAAGATATGGGCTCTCCAAAGTACTTTCTGGGGATCGAACTCTCTCGGAAGCCCGACTCCTTAGTTCTCTCTCAGCGAAAGTATGCCCTTGATCTTTTAAAAGAGGCGGGATTGACTGGAGCTAAACCTGCCCGATGTCCCATGGCTATTGGGGAGGACAAAACCTGGACAGATGATTCGCCTCTTCTTTCAGATAGTTCGCGATACAGGCGTCTGGTTGGTAAGCTCATATATCTCACAGTGACCAGACCCGACATTTCTTATGCTGTGGGCAAGGTGAGTCAATTCATGCAAGCGCCCAGGGATTGTCATCTTCAGTCCGCCTTGCGGATCTTGGAATATGTCAAAGCAGCGCCTGGGAAAGGATTACTGTTTCAGAAGAATGGTCATCTGAGGATTGAAGCCTACTCAGATGCAAGTTATGCTGATGACAAAGGGGATCGCAAGTCTACCTCAGGTTTTTGCACCTTTGTTGGGGGAAATCTGGTGAGCTGGAAGAGTAAAAAGCAGTCTGTTGTCTCCAGGTCCAATGCAGAAGCTGAGTATCGCAGTATGGCGTCAACCACTTGTGAGTTGAAATGGTTGCGGGCTCTCATGCTAGATTTAGGAGAGGTGTACAACCATCCTCTACCTATGTTCTGTGATAACAAGGCCGCCATATACATCTCCAAAAATCCGGTATTCCATGAAAGAACAAAGCACATTGAGGTTGACTGCCATTTCATTCGTGAAGAGATTTTAAAAGAACAGATTTGCACTCCGTTTGTCACATCTGATAAAGAGCTAGCCGACATCTTCACCAAGCCAGTCTCCGCCTCGTTTCTGCATGTTTGCGACAAGCTGGGCATGATTGATATATATGCTCCAGCTTGAGGGGGAGTGTTAAAGTTGGAGACCGGGCGGTCTGTCTTGGCGGGTTAGAGACCGCGCGGTCTGGCGGTTTGACTCGGCGACTTGCAAACCGGGCGGTCTAAGCAATCTTCACAGGCGACCTCTCTGCATCTCTTATTGTAAGCCGTGCGGTTAGTGCTTCTGTCTAACCGCGCGGCCTGTGCGGTTTACTTTGTACAGTCCGCTTAGCTTGTAAATTTTAGTCCCACATCTCTTATTTGTATTCTCTCTTCTCTCCTCCATTCTATATAAGGGAGGGCATACCTTTGTAATAGTTATCATTTTTGGATAATAAAATTTCGATTATTCAAAAGTTTATTCGGCTTGTTCTCTTCTTTTCGCTTTCTTTCTCTACTTTCTAACACCTGAGACATTCAAAATAAAGAAAACCTCAACAAGAATGAACAAGTGGCAGTAAAAGACAAAAAGTAAATAAATAAGAGAAGTTAAAGGGTTACCAACTCTAGACAGAATAACTATCAAACCACGACATCTAAATTATTAAATAATAGGCATTGAAGAGTTCAAATATGTTTAAATATGTGAAGTTGCACCAAGTGTACTTTAGAGCTATGCGTCATTAACATCTTGAGGAGTATGCATATGAACATATGTATATATTAAAAAGGAGACTGATCAGCTAAAACACGTGAATCATTAACACTGATAAAAATGGTACTAAGTCGGTGGCCACATTGTCCAACACAAACCATCATACCAAACATCTCGAAAAGGAATTGTAGTGGTGGCCACATTGTCCAACACAAACCATCATACCAAACATCTCGAAAAGGCATTGTAGTGGTGGCCACATTGTCCAACACAAACCATTAGACCAAACATCTCGAAAAGGCACTGTGGTGGTGGCCACATTGTCCAGCACAACCCAACAACCCATAAGATGAAAAGAAAACCCACCAGTTGTAATGATTCACAAACTGACACTGAGGTGGTGGTCATTAATCCACTGCCAACCAAATGCCATAAATAATCATACAATATATAAATAAACGATAAGAACTCCAAACTTAACATTGGATTTCCACAACAACGCAAAAGGAAGAAAACCCAAAAGAATTTCCTAAGGTATACTCGATGAATTATTGTTCACTCGACGAATTGGATGGTCACTCGACGAAAAAGTTCTAAGTCCACACAGATTCGTCGACAATACTCAACAAATTGGAAGGTTACTCGATGAATTTTACTCGGCGAATTTAACTAAAACCTATTGATACTCGACGAATTGACTTGACCTCACATCGATACTCGATGAATTTACTTGACCTCACATCGATACTAGACGAATTACTAGATTCACTCAACGCCTTTCTGCTTCACTTGATGTCAATACTAGATTCACTCGACGCACTCGACGTCAACACTAAAATCACACGATGCACTTGAAGCTAAGGTAATGCTTGTCACACTCGACGCACTCAATGCCAAGGTAACACTCGATGCCAAGGCATCACTCGAAGACAAGGCATCACTCGATGCCAAACTAAAATCACTCGACGCCTAACTGAAATTACTCGACGCCAAGGCCTCACTCGATGCCTTACTGAAATTACTCGATGCCAAGGATTCACTCGATGCACTCGACGCTACGATAACACTCAACGCACTCAATTCCAAGGCATCACTCGATGCCTAAGCCAATTCCTGCCAAAAACTTTCCTATCTAAATTGTGGTTATTAGACTTAGAAATTTTGGCAACATTTAAACCTTGACCATGAATAACTTCCACAAAATAAGAGAAAAGTGGGGTAGATAAGACAGAAGTCCAAACATACATAAAAGAACCCCACAATAACAAAGCAAGATGAAGGGGAAATTTACTGCTATTTTGCATAAGGTAAAGCTAAGAGTAGACAAAAGAAGTGACATGAAAATATAAGAAATAATAGTAGGATTGACAGAAAATGGAAAATGAAACATGAGAAATTTGAAAGAGGCTAGGCATGAGAGCAAACCACCACTTGCCTTAAACCTCCTTATCTCAACCTTCTGAACACTCCACGACACAGATCGGCCGAAAAAGAAAGCGTGGCAACGAAATCTGGAGAGATTTGGACAAAACAAAAGTTTAGGGCCACACACCCCAATGCCAAAAGTTCACGAAAACAAAAATACCTACCACCAACAAGTAGATCTCGGCGAGAGCTTTCTGGATCTATGCTCCTCTGAAGATTTCATCTGTCAGAGCTCCTGAAATGGCTTCCGGAAGGTCCATGATGAAAAACTCATCGCCTCTCTCACGACCCTCTCAAACAGACCCTTTTGGGGAAGAAAGATGAATATGGTTTTATTTTAATAAGTATATATATAATATTTTATTATTAATATAATAACTAGAAAAAATCAAACAACGTGGGTGACCAAATAATCTCGGTTTTCGATGAAATTTGCCCCAAAGCTAAATGATGGTGTTACGAATCCAACGACGAAGTCAAAATCAGGATCTAACAAACAACACTCGAGTTAAAATAACCTGAAGTTAGAACAACAAAAATCCTTATAAAATTCACCGAAATCGTAATTAAGCCCAGATCGCAACGAAACTTCACAAGCATGTTTAAAATTAATTACTTTAATTTTCCAAGTGAAAACTCTAATTTTGATGAGTCAAAAAAACTGGCCGACTCGCCCCAACGAACAAAATCTCGCACTAATGATGGTGCACCGTTAACTATGCGTCAACGTAATGCCCTTACGTCCTTATTACGCCACTAAAGGGATTAAAATAATTATAGAAAATTCAGGGGTGTTATAACGACCTCGAATTACTGGAATCTGGTATCTGGAGAAGTAACAAGAAAAATTTCAGCACTTTATATTTGCATAATTCTGACAGAAGCGGAAACAAAAGGGTGTGCGGGTGTGCTACCAAACAATTTAGAATCCTTAAGCCTCTAACGCTAGGGTCCACCAGGCTTCTGCTGCATGCTTTGTCCCAAACCAAGGAACGAAGCGAGTGACGGAAGGATACTGAGACTGCCCCACAAGGAAGGATCGTGATTGCTCTAATCTATTTGTAAAAACTACTCCCCTACCCCTTGCCCGGGTCAAGTCGGAGACGAGCCTTACTGCCCAAGACGTCCACCTAGTGCTTCCTGAGTGGCAACAACCCACTATAACTAGCATTAGTTGGTTGCCTTGCCAGACATGAATCATAAGCATTCACGTCACATCACATATATGCAAAAGCAATAACAGAAAGCCAACCAAATATATATATATATATATATATATATATATATATATATATATATATATATATATATATATATATATATATATATATATATATATATATATATATATCATAGTAAAAGCATAGGTCATAGACCTATTTATAAACGTGCATGTTGGCTCCAGAATATCTATTACTAGAACTCTCTCTCTTTATCTTATGCCTTATACTCTAGAAACTCACATCTCAGAACTCTGGAGATGATGCGGGTACCTCTGCTTGGGTAGTCATATTTGTTGGTATGTTGTCACGCGGCATCTGGACTTCATAATGCTCTGTCTCCTGTGAATGGTTATTAAAATAACTGTTAGTCACAAAACAAAGTAGAAACACATCTCCTCCCCGGATCCATATTCTGGGGATAAGCCTACACCCCCAATAATAAGTAAATATCCAAAGCAAGAGAGAGTTAGCAACAACATTTCAATATAGTGCATCGTAAAATAACTGGAAGGTAGCAGCATAAATATCAGTTATTTAAATAGATGTTCAACTAGACGTCACAACCAATAGGTACTCACAACCTGTAATCACACTGTAGGTATTCAAAACCCATCAACACACTGCAGGTATTCAAACCCGCGCACATCGCAGGTATTCAAACTGCGTACAACATCGCAGGTTTAAAAATCCGCGCACACACACATTATGTCGACATAGATTGGACCGCTTCACTTCAAGAAGGGTAGCGAACCCTGCAGGTCTCACCGATGTAGTTGTTGGTAACAGTGGCTAGTCCTGCCACTTTTGGGTGTAGTCGTACCATACTATACCGGCTAGGTGTATAACCAAGTGTACTTTTGGATGTGAGCAATTTTCGGCTAATTCTGAAAATTTAGGCCGACTAGTGGAGGTAACCCAACGGGGAAAATAAAATGGTCGTTCACCCATGGTAGACATCCCACTATTTCCATGAGTCGTTAACCTTCTACACAGGTACGAATGGTTTGCGGAAGTGATTGGCCCGCCACTTTTAACAATAATCAATTTACAAGAATTTCAAATTAAATAATTTGCTGGTATAAACCGGGTCTGCAGCGGCCTGACCTACTTGACATCAAATAATTCAGGCAAGCAACCTTTTAAAAACAACATGTCGCTCAATATTCGACAAAAAGCACTACGAGTGTCAGAGCACATTATTTGGGGCTAATCCTGGAGGAATACCTCGGCTCTCGGTTATCCCCAACTAATGCACTATCAAAAACCAATTGATCATTAGAGTAGGACCCATGTTAATAATGCCGAAATAGTAAATTGCATTAATTTAAATTGAACTTATAATTTAATTTAAAAGGTTGTCGCGCGCTCCAATTAATACTTTCGAAGAAATTGAGCGCACCAATTTCCGAGCGCGACCCTAGCCTTCAATAAATCGGAAAACCCCTAGTTTTTTATTCCCAAGTTTTCAAATTTTGACACAACCTTTAAGAGTGCCTAAAACAAGCCTAGTAATTTTATCAAAAATTTCCGAACAATTTTGGGACTTAAATTTGGCCAAATAAATATTATTTGGACTTTTTAAAGTACCAAATCAATTCCAAAAATTCTCAAAATATTTATGGAGGAAGCTCTTATCAAGGGGAACAATTTTCATGTTCAACACTTTTTCCAAGGAAATTAGATTTTTTCAAACAAGTGTATTAATTTTTGTTTTAAATTTAGTCTGCATTTAGACAGATCAAGCCCAATCTTGCGGCCAGGAATGCGTCGGATGGGTAATTAGTCAAACAATCACCACATTGAATCTGCCATGGATCCGCTATGGGGGGCGTTGATGCTGAGGAGAATAGTGGGAATCCAGGAAATCACCTCCATCCAATCTCATCACCGAGATCAAACGGAGGTTGTTTCTTCCCGTCGATTGAGGAGATGATGGCCTCTGCCACCGCCGGCCATCCTCTTCTGGACGCTGGTGCCTCCCCCGATCAACTCGCTGGTGGGCGGCGATCTCTTGAGTCGTGGTCTGGCCGCCTGCCACCGCTAACCACCGCCGGGAATTATAAAAACGAGAGCAGGGTGGCAGGTGGTTCTGCTCCCAGCGCCAGCACGCCACCGCGCCTCTGGCGACTACCTTGGCCACAAAACCACCACTGGCCGATGCGCCGGGGGTTAAGCTTTTCTCCGGTGGTGGTCCAGTGCCCTGGCACCGCCGGCCGCGCCGACAAAAAACCAACTGAGTTTTACCCTATTTTTGGGTGTCGTCGGGGTGGCGATTTCTGGCGGCACCTCGGCCTTCCACCGCTGGGGAAGGTTGTACCCAGTGGTGTAGCACTTCCCAAGCTCCACCACCAGCGCAGGGGAAGGCTTACCACCTGCGGCCACCACCCGACCTAGAGCTTGGTGGTGGTGTCGGTGGCACTCCGGCCACCGGGAGGTGCATGCAGGACATTCAGAAGATGAGTAAGGGAGAGGGGAGATGATTCCACCTGGATTGGGGGAGATTGGGAAGGCCTTGGCCGAGCCACCATGTGAGGTGATGGTGGAGCTATGGTGGTGAAAACGTTTCTAGCGAGCTGGAGCTCTGGGGAGGGTGCTCTGAGCTCGGTTAGACTTGTAAGGATTAGAGCGGGGGGAGGGCCTTTTATAGGCTTAGGGAGGGTGACCACCCCTCCCCTCCCTGATGTGGGATTAACTCGAGAGAGGAGGTGATCCTCCCCTTCTCCTCCACTTGCTCAGGCCAGGTGCCACCATCAGACGATACCAAGGTGACAGCCATCCAGGGGGGGGGGGGAATTTGGTGGGCTTGGGCCATGGTTCTTAAGATGAAGAAAGAGGTGGGGGAAAGGGGTGGTGGGCTTTTATTAAAGTCCCACCTACCAAGCCCTTGCTGGTTTTGGTGGCCTAATAGGTGAAGGGAGGCAAGTCCCTACTCAAGCCTTTGAGGGGAGGTGGGCTTCCTTATGGAAAAATTTCCAAAAAGACTTTTAAGGGGGTTTGACGAAAGTCAACCCTAGGGTGGGTCCCCCATACTGGTCAAAGTCAAAATAGGTCCATGACATCAGGAGTCAGGTCAAAGTTGGGGTGTCATGTCATAATTTGTGTGCGCACGCTTTTTGGTGCACAATTGTGCTTGATTTGACCACGGGTTGACCACCTGTCATTGAAATTGATCGGAGCAAACTCGGTTGACTTCGTATTGACAATACAAATTTAATGTCAAACACTGGGGTTGAATCAGAGTTCGTTTGCTAAATATCCAAAATCTGCGCGTCGCAACGAGCTAAAAATGTCAAAATGCTCATATTCATCGTTAAATTTTGAATTGCGACGCAATAAATTCCAATGTGTTTATATCGACTATACGAAGCATAGGAACTGACATGACTCAAATCAGAGTTTCCTAGGTCATTATCCAAAAATCTCGTTTTCGCGATGTTTTACGAGGAACGACCATATCCACCATATGACCTCGGAATTCAACGGAATGTGATCCAACGTACTCGTATTGACTATACTAGGCCACAGGAAATGACAGAACTCAAATCAAAGTTTTCTAGCTCTATATTCCCGTCTTAGGTTACCTCCTACCTTGGTATCGGACAATGGTAGAGGTTCGGGTCACTTTTATTGGTCCCATTAGAGTTCTGGTGGCCTAAGAAAAGTCGAGATGTTACACCGAGGCCTTAGGAGATGGGATAGAGGTAGCAAGGAGGGGCCGCATAGGGCCAAGAAAGAGGGTTTTCCTAAGGAGGGGGGAACCTCCATAGAGGACGGGGGAGGTTCAACCCCCCGAGATGGAGACAAGGCCAGAGGCCACTCCTACACCCACTACAATAAGCTATGGTGATTGGCCGGGGTAGGGGTAAAGGGAGACGAGCAGTGGGAGCGGGAGTCAGGAGAAGGAATCAGCCAGCTGAGGGATGGAGATAGGGGTGGCATTGCCATACTGTGACTTCCATCAGGAGGAGGGTCATGTGACGCCTAGCTGCCCTGAGTTCTTGGAGATCAGGAGGGAGAGAGGCCCAAGGGAGCAACAACCAACAATATGGATAGAGGAGGTAACCAGTGGGGTGGAGGAAGAGGACCAGTGTATAGATATGGCAGACCTGTGAACCCGAGGAGGCATTGGGATGATCCATAGAGGCGTGGGGGATTGAGGCCACCCGCAGGACGAGCCTCCACACCATGTACCGTCGGAGCATAGCTTCGACATCCTAAGCCCCACCCCCAGAAGAAAAGATTACCTTCTTTCGGAAGGACATGCCAGATCACAAGGATCTGATCTGTGATGCACTGGCGATTCAGATCGTCTTTGAGAACTTCACTGTCTCACGGATCCTCGTCGACAATAGAATCTCAATCAATGTTATCTTCAAGTAGGAGTTTGATGAGATGAAGTTGGAGTTGAGAATGGTGTTGCCATCGGACAGTCCACTGTTTGGATTCTCGAGGGAGAGGTAGGAAGTGGAAGGGGGTCAGACTTCATGTGCCCTCAGGAGGATAGTCCTGGAACTATCGGTTCGTCATTATCGATGCTACGAGCAGCTACAATGCCATCTTTGGGCGGCCCCTCATCAGTACATTTAGATACATCATGTCCTCATTCCACCAGTGCTTAAAGTTTAGCATGGGGGAGTCCAGATCAGGGTGATGGGAGACTCGAAGGTAGCGAGGCAATACTATGTAACAGCCGTCAACACCATATCCTAGCAGGCAAGAGCAGAGGAGATGGGAAGGGAGATGGAAGAGCGAGCGGGGCTGGAGGGAGAAGTAGAACAGGTGGAGGTTGAGGTGATTGGTGGAGTGATCAAGATGGAGAAGTTGGAAGAAGTTGCGAGGAAGGTGGCGGAGGCTGAAGGAGAAGAGATTTGCACCCAAATGGAGATTGGGATTGGGAGATGATCGTTAGAGAGGTGGAGGAGGAAGAGGCACTCATATAAGGAACGAGGGTAGAGGGCGAAGAAGACGAGCTGTCCCGGCTGAAGGCCATGGAAGAAATAGTGGAGATTAAGGTTTTTTCTCCGGCAGGGAGGTTGGAGAAAGTGAGGATTAGTGGGGATCTCATCTCAGAGGACTGGGAAAGGATCCTAGACCATGTCCAGCAAAATGTCGACATCTTCACTTGGAGCGCGACAGATATGCCAGGGATCGATGCAGGCGTGACTTGCCACCATCTCAATCTTGATCCCAGCGCACGTCCCATCTGACAGAAGAAGAGATTTGTCACCAACAAGCTAGTTGGGCCCATCCGGGAGGAGGTGGGTAAGCTTCTCAAGGCCAAGTTTGTATCGAAGATCCAGTATCCAAGCTGGGTCTCCAATATGGTGATGGTTAAAAGGGGATGGACGTTACAGGATGTGTGTTGATTTCTCCCTATTGAATAAATCATGTCCTATGAATTTTTATCCTCTACCTCGTATCAATGTGTTGGTTAACTCAGCCATCGGTTTTTCTCTAATGAGTTTTCTAGATGCTTTTTCAGGTTACCACCAGATTCGCATGCACCCGCCCAATATCAGGGATGCCTCCTTCATTATGGGGGATGGGTATCACTATTATAAGATGATGTCCTTTGGGCTGAAGAATGCACATGCAACTTACCAAAGGATGATGGATCAGGTCTTTCGAGAGCAAAGGGGTAGGAACCCGGAGGTCTATGTAGACGACCTTATGGTAAAAAGCAATGACATTGGGTCTTACCTCCAGGACTTGGCAGAAATGTTTGGCACTTTGAGGAAGTTTAAGATGAGGCTTAACCCCTAGAAGTGTGTCTTCGGGACTAGCAAGGGCAAGTTCATGGGCCACCTTCTCACCGCTGCGGGTGTAGAGCCTAACCCTGACAAGGTAAAAGCTATATTGGAGTTGGAATCGCCAAAAAGCATGAAAGAGATCCAGCGCCTCACATGAAAGCTGGCCTGGTTAAGCAGATTTCTCTCTTTGGCAGGGAAGAAATGCTCACCTTTCTTTAGGTTGCTGTGCAGAAGCAAGAAGTTCGAATAGACCACCGAGTGTGAGGAGGCTTTCCAACCTTTAAAAAAACAACTCACCCAGGCCCCACTACTTCAAGGTCCAAAGGAGGGGAGGACCTAGCCCTATACCTGGGAGTTGGAGCCGAGGCAGTAAGCTTCGTACTGATTTGGGAGGAAGGTAGAAAGCAGCTCCCAGTTTACTATGTCAATAGGGTTCTAAGGAAGGCAGAATCAGATACCCAATCCTGGAGAGGCTAACATTCGCACCGATTATTTCAGCTGGGAAACTCTGGCCTTACTTCTAGACGTAATCCATCTAGGTAGCGACCGATCACCCCCTTTGCAATATCCTGGAGGGGGTAGAGCACTTGAGGAAATTAGCAAAATGGTCGGTAGAGCTGAGTGAGTTCGATATCTCATTTATCCCTAAACTATCAATAAAGGCATAAGAGGTGGTGGATTTCCTAGCAGGCTATGTGGCCGAAGTTGAGGAACCTGAGCCTTCCTACCCGACAGCATGGGAAATGTTGGTGGATAGGGCTTCGGGGAAGCATTCCTTTGGGAGAGGGGTGATCCTAATAAACCTACAGGCGATAAGGATTGAGCAGGTGATAGACATTCACTTCCTAATCACCAACAACCAGGCCGAATATGAGGCTATGATCGCAAGGCTTCGCTTAGCCAAGGAGTTGGGGGTGCAAGACTTAGGGGTCTCGATGGACTCCACGGTGGTGGCTTATCAAGTCAGAGGGAAGTTTGGGGATAGGGATCCAACTATCCAATGCTACCTTGTAAAGGTCAAAGGCCTCATAGGACAGTTCCGCATTTTTTCAATTCGATGTGTGCCAAGAGAAGAGAGTGCCCCAGTCGACCATCTAGCCAAGTATGGTACTTGGGCAGGAGGCACAATGACAAAGCTCTTCCGACCATCCATTGAGGAAGGGGAGCTGATGGAGGTGGAGCAACGTGCATCTTGGATGGATCCGTTCATCACCTTCTTGACTTCGGTCAAGTTCCCGGAAGGGGACAGGGACAAGAGATGGTTCAAACATAAGTCGTCATGCTACCTATTGCGTGAAGACGGGTTATACCATAATACCCTCTCCGGGCTTCTAGCCAAGTGTGTACCAGAAGAGGAGGTCCTGAAAGACCTAGAAGAGATCCATTTAGGGAATATGGCAGCCATTCTGGGAGCAGGACCTTGGAGGGAAGGGTGTTAAGGCAAGGTTATTTCTGACTGAGTCTCATCAAGGATGTAACAGAGTTTGCAAAAAAGTGTCAAAGTGTCAGTTGTTTGTTCCTCTCCAGCTCCTACCTGCCTAGAGACTCAGGACCATCATATTTCTATGGTCTTTTGTAATATGGGGAATGGATTTGTTAGGACCTTTCTGTTGGATCTTGAGGTGCCCTTAGAGGGGGGGGGGTGAATAAGGGAGAATAAAAACTTTTTCTAAACTAAAAACTTAAGTCAAATTTAATGCAAATGTTAAGATGATATTTTTCACAAACCAAAATGTATTGTAAACACTCAGAAATTTAATGAAGATGAAACCAAGATTTTATTAAGTGATAAAAAAACATAAACAACGATTTCAATAGAGCTTGAAATCAAGGTTACAAATGAAAAATATCTTTTTGAGATTTCACTGGTCCTTCTCCTAAGGACCGGTAGGCTAAAATCTATCTCTCCCTAGATACAACTTCTAGCCTCCCCCTAGATCACTCCACAACCTGGTCGCTGCACAAAAGGCGGCGATTTCCCCCTAAGCCGCATGTGGACCTAGTCACCACTCATAAGGCAGCGATTTCTCTTTCAAATACAAGAACAAAGAGAATTAATAAAATAAAAATCTAAATGAAAACTCCCTCTGGTGTAGAGCACTTGAAGAAGATGATGAATCCTTGCAAAAGTCGTCGGAATTGTAATGAACGAACAGTCTCTTCTTCGCCCTTCAACTTAATTGCACATTTGGGAGTTTCTCTGGTTCCACAGAGTTATCAGGCTAGGAAATCTCAACATAAAGGCTACTGGAGTTGTGTCAAAAATGCACAAAAATTGCCCTTCTATGCAATCAGAGCTATCGCCCCGTGTTAGCACGATATCACCTGGGCGATATCACCTCAGCCTGCCGCGTGGCACACTCTACTGCAACCGTGATGGAATGATGGTAATCATGCTGGATCATGTGTTAATGCCCCGCGATAGCCAGATATTGCCTGATGATATCATGTATAATGCGTTGCACTGGAACCGTTGAGAATATGGATGACATCATCAAGTTGTTAACGCCCATCAATAGATAGCTATTGCTGGCGATATCTACCGTCTTTGAAAAATTTTGCAGCTCAATGTCACTTTTAATTTATCAGAGTTTACCTGAAGATATCTGCACACCATAAACATAGTATGATCAAATACACACAGAATTTGTTATTTCCAAACCAGGGAATACGGAATACATGCTCCAACACTTTCCCCTAGGCCAGTGGATAAAAGAAGTTTCTACTAGTAATGATCGATTACTTTTCAAAGTAGCTGGGGGTGAAGGAGCTGGCCAAGGTAACCTCTCAAGTTATCAGGAATTTTGTGTGGGGAGAGATAGTCTGTCGACATGGGCTACCTCTAGCAAGTCACAGACAACGGGTCACAGTTTGCTAGCAAAAGAAATGTAAATTCAAGAATTATTATGGTAGAGTTGAGGAAGCTTATGAGAAAATGCGACCAAAGAATTTGAAAAGTGAATAAGATAGACATGTAACTCAAATTAAAGTAAGTAATTGATTCATCAAGAAAAGATAGCTTATCAATGAAAATTGTCATAAAAGTTAAGGAAAACCTTGTAGAACTCATGTTAATATAGAATAATCAACGATTCTAGAGAGAAATGTTCTAATTATATCCAGTCCAATTCTCATGAGAGGAAATGTTAGAAAATATAATAGAGTGTACAAGGTGTGTTATTTGGGAAGATATAAATGGTGAAATTATTCCTCATGAACCAAAAGAATTATAAAGTATAACGTAGAATGTAAAATATTCATCATGCTCATAAAGAGATTCAAGGCACATAACATTGAAATGGAATGACTTTCATATTTGTACAAGGTACTTTACAATTCTTTCCAAGGTGCTCCAACTCACAATGCTCATTAAGACTTATCAGGAGATTGAGTAGTGCTTGGTAGAGTTACCTTGAGAATTTATTTTGCGCGGTTTTTTTTGTTATTTTTTTTGATATAGTACTCATATATTTTTTATATAATGATCAAGGATTCTGAATCCACTTATGTTGCAAGCATAAGATTTTTGTATCATAGCCATATGGTTTGAAGTGAATAAATGTGTGTGAATCACATATGAAGAAGGAACTTTTATAATTCAAGATGTTAAGTATTTATAACGCATAATCATGAGTGAGAAAATTTTAAACAACATATATCTTACAGCCAAATGGCGTGTTTGGGAATATCAATATCTAATATAACACATTACTCATACTTAGAGCCATGCAAAAATAATCAGGAACATTAGTTACTCTAATTTCATTGGACACTAAAATATTCAAGGCATGAATAAGCAAAAGAACAATGTTCTTATAACTTGAAATGAAAAAATTATCAAGGTAAGTCTTCTGAAAAAGATAAAACAAAAACTTAACTGAATTATGAGTAGCATTATTGAATAAAGATGATAACAGAAAGTAGGGATGAATTTGGACCATTTTACACTATCGCGCTGCGATAGCGGGCTATCGTATGTGATAACATTTTATATAAAAAGGGTGGATCTGATTCCAAATCTCAGAAACGCTGAGTTTTCCTGTACCTCTTGTGGAATAAGAAGACCGTACACCTCACGGAATTCCAGATCTAAGGTGAAATCCAATTTTTTCATGAAATTTCTTAGGGATCTTGTGTTAAATGTCAAAAGAAGAGGATCTATGTGTGCAAAAACAAATTTTAATGAAAAGTTGTGGATTTTTACGAGGGTTTCATGCTTGAGAAAAACATTACTTTTCATGTTTGATTTCTCCATGGTTTTTGTAGCTCTAGAACATGTATGAGTTTGGAGAAATTTGAAATTGTTTTATTTTAATTTATTTTTAGAAATTAACCTAAACATATATAAAATATCTGATAGTAGAAGATAATGATACTTAATCATAGTAAAATAATTTTTTAGAAACTATCACTTATAATTGTTATCTTTTTCAATGAATAAAATATTTAATATATATATATATATATTGAATTAATTAAATCTATTTTTTAAAATAATTTAAATAATCTTGATAATAACACTTAAGAGATTCAATGTTCAATTTATATTGATATTATAAGATAATAATAGGTAATTAATTTAATAAGCATGGATGCTAGAAAATAAGATAGATAAGCCACTTGAAATTTGAAAATAATATGACTTGTTATTTAATTTCATTCAATTTAATTTATTAGAGAATTTATGCTTAATATGTGAAAGTCATATATCAAAATATATAAAGTAACCAAAATATGTGTTGACTAAAAAACAAAAACAAATTTTCACAAAACAATAACAAATTTTTTTAATATCATTTTAGCATATTGTGAAGTATATTTGTATGTATTTCATATTAGATTGATTTCTACTTCACACATTTGATTGAGTACTAATTAATAAGATATTTAGGTATCCAAAGTGAACTGAGTGTGCTGGTTCTTTTAGGTACCCAAATATAGTGTGTTGACATTTGAGGAGAAAGTGTTGAATGGACCATTTCAAGTGGAGTTAATGTTTCATTTTTAATTTTGGGTCTCCATTCATACTTTGGTTGAAAATATTTCAAATTTTCATAGTCATGAAAATGATGCTTATAATTGTAGTGATTTGTAAAAGTATTATTAATAGAAAATTTGTGAATATTTAATTTAGAGTTGAGAGAAAATTGATTTTGTGAAAGATAGAGATAGTTGTTAGAAAAAGAATGTATTGAAGATTTTTGAGTTTTGAAATTATTCTTCAAACTATAATTCAGTTGCTTTTCATTTTCACTCTTCTTTTTATTCATACTTTTATTTAAAATTCTTGTAGAAGCTTTACATAGTTTTGAAGATAAACTAGAAATAAATGACTTAGAATTATTTGAAAATTTTTGCACAAATGATTTTAAAGATTCTAATTAATGCAATATAACATTATTTTCATTTAATAGTTTTTCATTACAATCTTTTGAAATTAAAATCTCTTTTTCAAAAACTTTGAGTTCTTCTTTAAAAGAATTACTATCAAAAGAAGGTGTAGTATTTTCAACTAAAGAGCATGAAAAAGAAACATCAAACACATCAATTTTTGTTTCTATATTAACTTTTGCTTTTAAACTTATATTTTCTAAATGTAATTTTGAATTTGCATTTCTTAATTTCTTAATTCTATGTTTAGCAACTTCAAACATGTTATATGTAAAAATAGAATTTGTAACAAAAAGATAAGAATTAGATTTTCTTTCAACACTCTTGGATGAGACATGAGTCGAACATATAGTTCGTTTGACATCTTCATTGTCCTCTTCCAATGATGAGATTTCATTTCCCCTTTTGCACGATGTGTTTTCTTCCTTGAGACCAAATCCATTCTTGTTGAAAAACTTTTTAAAGAATTTTTTCTGTCAGGATTTCTCATAAATATTTTGAACTTCTTAATAAACAAGCTCTCCTCATCTTCTTCATCATTCTTATCAGATTCACTTTCCACTTCATTCTTAGATTTTTAGGCCAACACTTTCTTTCTTGGCTCCAAATTGTATTTCAACGCCAATCGGTCCTTGGGAGAAGGACCAGTGATTAATCAAAAAAGGATTTTCTATTTGCCTCGATTTCTAGCGTTATAGAAGTCAAACATTTTTATATTCAATTTCTAATGAAATAAAATCATATTTCATTTTGTCTTATTATCTCAATTTTATGTTCTTGTTATAAAATGTTTTGATATATATCGTTCAAAAGTTTTAACGCAAAATATATTGCAAGGTTCATTTTGTTAAATATAAATGCTTGCATTAAATATTCATGAACTAGCGTCTGACAGTAACACTTAACGCCGGCGGTAGTGAAGAAATATTGAATTCTACCTTTTCTAATAGTAAAATTCAATATAATATTTTTTGATATATTAAAATATAATTTTATATAAAATATTTTGAAACTTCATTAATTAGCTCTGATACCAAGTGTTGGATCTTATGACGCCCTTAGAGGGAGGTGAATAACGGCAAAAAACTTTTTCTAAATGAAAAACTTATGGCAAATTTAATGCAAATGTTACGATGATATTTTTCACAAACCAAAAAATATTTCGAACACTCATAAATTTAATGAAGATGAAACAAAGATTTTATTTCTTAAGTGATAAAAAAACATAAACAACGATTTCAATAGAGCTTGAAATCAAGTCTACAAATGAAAAATATCTTTTGAGTTTTCACGAGTCCTTCTCCCAAGGACCAGTAGGTTAAAGTCTATCACTCCCTAGATACTGCTTTTAGCCTCCCCCTAGATCACTCCATGACCCAGTCGCAACACATAAGGTGGTGATTTCCCCCTAAGCCACACACGGACCTAGTCGCCACTTACAAGGCGGCAATTTCTCTATCAAATACAAGAACAAAGAGAAGTAACAAAAAATAAATCTGAATGAAAACTCCCTCTGGCGTAGAGCACTTGAAGAAGACGATGAATCCTTGCAAAAGTTGTCAGAATTGTAACAAACGAATGGTATCTTCTTTGCCCTTAAACTTAATTGTATACTTGAGAGTTTCTCTGGTTCCACGAAGTTATTAGGCCGGGAAATCTCCATATAATGGCTCCTGGAGTTCTGTGTCAAAATGCACAAAAATAGACATTTATGCAATCTGAGCTATCGCCCCGCGATAGCACGATATCGCATGCGTGATATCACCTCATCCTGTTATGTGGCCCACTCTACTACAACCATGCTGGAATGATGTTAATCATGCTAGATCATGCGATATCGCCACACAATAGCCAGATATCGCCCGACAATATTAGTCTATAAAGTGTTGCGCTGGAACTGTTGAGAATATGGCCGATGTCATCAAGTTGTTATCACTAGGCGATTGATAGCTAGCGCTGGCGATATCTCACGTCTTTGTAAAATTCTATAGCTCAATGTCACTTTTAAATTATCAAAGTTTACCTGAAGATATTTGCACACCATAAACATAATATGATCAAATACACACGAGATTTGTTATTTTCAAACCAAGGAGTGTGGAGCGCATGCTCCAACACTTTCTCCTAGGCCAGTGGACAAAGGAAATTTCTACTAGTCATGATCGACTACTTTTCAAAGTGGTTGGAGATGAAGGAACTGACAAAGGTAACCTCTCAAGTTATCAGGAATTTTGTGTGGCGAGAGATAGTCTGTCGACATGGGCTACCTCTACCCAGGCACAGATAATGGGTCGTAGTTTGCTAGCGATGAGTTCGTTAGCTTCTACGGTTAGCTGGGCATAGATCTTCGTTTTGCGTCGGTCCACCACCCTAGAATTAATGGGCAGGTGGATGCGGCCAACAAAGTGATTATGAAATTGCTAAAAAAGAAGGTCGAGAACCTGAGGGGAAATTGGGTTGAACAGCTCCCCTTAATCCTTTGGGCTTTGAGAACATGCCAAATACATCCACGGGCGAGCCCCCCTTCAAACTCTCCCATGGTTCCATGGCTGTGCTATCAGTCGAGTTTGAGGTTAGGTCACCAAGGGTGGTCGTCACAGGAGAAGGAGACGAGGAATGATGAGTGGAGAATGAGAAAAAGCAAAATCTCTCACTTGACCTATTAGAAGAACTTCGGGACCTGGCAGCAGTCTAACAAGAAGAGGTCAAATGATGAATGGAGAGGTATTTTGATAAGCACATTCAAGTCAGGCAATTCTAGAAGGGGGATCTAGTCCTTAAAAAGGTCGATGCGGCCGGAAGGGGGACAACGGTCGGGAAGCTCAATCCCAATTGGGAAGGCCCTACATTGTAGAATAAGCTCTGAAATCGGGGGTGTACCACCTCCGGGATGTGGAAGGGACATTCCTTGGCCACGTGTGGAGCAGTGATGACCTGAAACATTTTTACCCATGACAAAGCAACTTTTAATATATTGATGGTTTCTTTCACAAACTTGTCCGACTGTGGGTATACG
Organism: Platanthera guangdongensis; assembly: GCA_039583875.1. Taxonomy (NCBI): domain Eukaryota; kingdom Viridiplantae; phylum Streptophyta; class Magnoliopsida; order Asparagales; family Orchidaceae; genus Platanthera; species Platanthera guangdongensis. The sequence continues at coordinate 131,993,028 of CM077156.1, forward strand.
TAATGAACATATCATGTAGACACCCCCGATTAGATCCCACTGACCAGGCTCTCACTAACTGGCAGGGCAGGCATGTTGCTCAGGTGGTGTGTGGTTGTGAAAGAAAAAGAAATTGGTTAATCCCTCGATTGGATCCCGCTGACATGGCACTCGCTAGTTGGCAGGGTCGGCAAGTCACTCAAGTGGCTATACCCCCGATTAGATCCCGCTGACCAGGCTCTCACTAGATGGCAGGGCCGGTAGGTCGCTAGTGTGGTGGGTGGTTGTGAAAGAAAAAGAGTTTGGTTAAGCCCTCGATTGGATCACGCTGACCAGGATCCCACTAGCTGGTAGGGCTGGCAGGTCGCTCAAGTGGCTACACCCCCGATTTATATCCTGCTGACTAGGATCTCACTAGATGGTAGGGTCAGTAGGTCACTCCGGTGGTGGGTGGTGGTGAAAGAAAAAGAGTTTGGTTAAGCTCTCGATTGGATCCCGCTGACTAGGCTTCTGCTTGGCAGGGCCGACAAGTTGCTCGAGTGGATACACCCCTGATTAGATCCCGATGACTAGACTCTCACTAGCCGACAGGGCCCGTCAAGGTTGTTTGGGTGGTGGGTGGTTGTGAAAGAAAAAGAGTTTGGTTAAGCCTTCGATTGAATCCCGCTGACCAGACTCTCACTAGCTGGAAGGGCTGGCAGGTTGCTCGAGTTGCTACACTCCCGATTAGAACCCGCTGACCAGACTCTCACTAGCTGGCAGGGCCGACAGGTTACTCACTTGGTGGGTGGTTGTGAAAGAAAAAAAGTTTGGTTAAGCCCTCGATTGGATCCCACTGACCAGGCTCCCGCTACCTAGCATTGATGACAGGTTGCTCGAGTGGCTACACCTCCAGTTGGATCCTGCTGACCACGCTCGGGTGGTGGGTGGTTGTGAAAGAAAAAGAGTTCGGTTAAGCCCTCAATTAGATCCTGCTGACGAGGCTCCCGCTAGCTGGCATTGTCGGCAAGTCGCTCGAGTGGCTACACCCCCGATTGGATTCCGTTGACCGACTCAAACTAGCTGGAAGATACAGTAGGTCACTCGGGAGGTGGGAGTTTGTTGGGAAGAAGGGAGACAAAAGGAAGACCGATGCAAAACATCACTCTCCCCAGCCCATGGGTGAGGAGTGGGCGAGTACGCACAAGCTGGGTACTCGTGAGCTGATAAGGAAAGTAAGACATATCGTAGTACGGACAATAAAATAAAGAGTAGAACTTAGACCCCAGTCGAACCTCGTTCCTGTCACATACGTAGCAAATGCTCTACCAAATGTGCAAGCAAAGAAAATGCTCTACCATATGAGCTCTATCGTAGACGTCAGAGCCTCATAGGCGCGAGAGCGCACAAGCTTAAGTCAGGCAAAGAAATTCATCTATGTACATAATGGAAGCTTGAGGCGCAACATTCGCTGGTCGTCACTCGCAAGTTGACCTATGAAAGGGTCACGTTACTATGTCTAGATGTAATGAGACAGGTGAGTACGAATTTGCGACACGAGTATAAAAATAGATAAAAAATAAAGGTCAAGCTAAAGAACGAATGAAAGAACAGAATTGATTATGAAGGTTTGCATGAACTCAAAATATGATTAAATGTAAAAAATGAGGGGGGGCGTCGCCGATTACAGTACAAAGACAAAGGTATTGCATAGTTCGCCTCAAACATATGAGGGCGAGGGAAAATGAAAATAAAAAACAAAAAAATTATACAACATTTCATTCCGAGTCTCCGGACTTCTAGCTCTCACGAAAGAGCGGGACAATGTCATCCTCGAACTCTAAAAGAGGGAGGAAAAGCTCTGGAACCACATCCCTCACGCTAACTCCAATGCCATCACTGGTAATGAGCCCGGCCTGCTGCATCACCTTAAGCGTGTGATCCTCTGCCACGGTCGCTTTTAGCTGCATCATACTCTCAATCCCGCGATTGGAGTATTGTTTGAACTTGCTCCCACCATGGGCTGGCGGGAGGACAAACTCGATCAGGTAGTGGTTCTGGACATGCAACTATTTGTTCTCCTCCTCCAGTATGGCGATCCGAGTATGGAGCCGCTCAACAACTACAACATCCTAAGAACAAATAGCAAAAATTGAGCCAATGCCAAATGAAGGTTAGGGGAGGCGAATGAGTTTACACTTACCACCCCTCCCGAGTGGCTAGCGAGAAACCCATCCAAGGTCTCTAACCTTTTCTTGAGGTTCGCGACCTCTTTAAGCACGACATTATTCCCTTGCTCACTATCTATGACATTCCACTCAATTTGCAGGGTGTGACGCCGCATCATGTGAGACAATTCTAGACCGTGGAGCTGGGCTCGCACGCTCTCATGCGCCAGCATCCGGGTGGACTTTTTGTCAAAAACTACTGCATCCACTCGCTAATAAAACCCAAAGGCGAATGTGTAGCCCTGGTCGCTGGTAGTGTCTTGTTCTAGCCAGGAGGAAAGGAGGGTGAATATGGGAGCTATGTTGGCCTCCCGGTTCCAAAAGAGCAAGTGCTCCCCAACCTCGTCCTGATGCTTCTTGTCGAGGCCAAAGTTCTTGTACCCCTTAGGCACTGGCTTCTCGATGACCTCTTTTTCATGGGTGCTTGAGGAACCAGCAATCCCGTCGGCAGCCTCGCTGACAACCTCGACGACGTTCTCGCCCGCGGGCCCGCTCAAGATCAGGGCCCTCTCTAAAAGAGTCCCCGCGGCCTGCTTAACTTTTTCAAAACCCTGGTACTTTTGCCTCTTGGATGTCGGTTGGGTTGGTAGCTCCTCGCGGCTCACGGAACCAAGTCGCTTTTGTCCATCGGCCATGAAAGAGGTGCCTGCGGGTCTTCTACATACGGCGGCGACCGCCTCGATGTGAGAGAGATCAGAAGAGGCAATCCTGGCACTCACGTATAAGGGATGCACAAGGAGTTCTCGCTCCCATGCGGTTGCCTCAGAGTCAATATAAAATAACCAGAAATGGAAGGTAAAAAGTAATGAGGAGTACGAGGAAGAGTGCCTGTTCCGGGGAGGACGGGAGGAAGCTCATCGACTTTCCTCCTCAAGTAGGCGACCTCGAAGTTCTTCCCGACAAAGAAATTGAAGAGGTTGGCCTCATGACCTCCAATAGTGGGAGCACGGTAGGTCGCTGAGTCCTGCTAGATGGGCGAGTAGGGGATATTGTTGAATTCCCTCTTGGCGAACACAAACTTCCTCAGCCAGTGATGACTCTTGTTGACTGTTTCACAGACCTTGGCATGCTTGCTGGAGAAGAAGGCGGTCTCATCCTTGTTGGCCCGGAAGGAGAAGAGCTTCCGGAAGATGGCGAGGCTGAACTCAATCTGTTCCTCCCGCATGAAGCACGCGAATACGACCAGCATCGTGACCGAGTTGGGGTAAATTGACCTAGTACTATGCCAAGATACTTAAGTGCTTGGCGCACCACCGGCCAAAGAGGCAGTCACAACCCCATTTTAAGTGCTCGATGAGGATCAGGACTTTGTCGGGGTGGTGGTCGTTGATCGACTCAAACTCCCCTGGGTGTCGGGAGATGAACCCGGGCGAGATGTAGTGGGCGACAACCGAGAGGTACTTGCTCCCGGTAAGATTGCAGTGAGGAACATGTAGTCCGAGAAGGACCAAATGATCATGGATCTACCCTCAGCCTCACCATCATCTCCACCCATCTTTCAAGTATCAGCACGATAGCCCGAAGGCGAGTGCTTGCAAAAACGTCTGAACGCTGAGCACTCAGGGACGAAGATGGCAAAGAAGTACGAGAGTTTAAATGTGGTAGGTGAAGGGGAATGGGAGAGGGACTACTTATAGAGATTGGAATTGGTGGGAGAAATCGAGGCATGAGGTGTGCGATTAGCAAAATGTCATATTTGTACATCAATTCTCGAGCCAGCTACTCTTCCTCATCCACTCGCCCTCATCTCAAGTTTTAGCTCCCTTGATGGTTCCGAAATAAAAGCGCGAAAATGAAAACACGAGAAATGAAGCAATGAGATAAACAAATAATAAAAATCCCTATAACGGGCGAGAGCGTCAAAACTATGTTTACGAGCAATCATGGAGTTCATAATCCAACACTATAAAGTGGATAATAAAAACAATGAGAAGCGGACGGGTGTGAACCCGGGGAAGAAGAAGGGAAAGTGAGTGTTGGTAGGCTCAATACTTGAGTCATTTTCACCGACCCTGGCCTCGCACTCATGAGCTCGGTGGCACGCGAGGGTAATGGAACTCACGGACAGAGCGGAGCTCCTGCTGCACTAGGCACAAATGGTCTTTGGCCATCGAGATGTGGATTCCCGGGGAGATCACATCGCTATTAGCTCCATATCGCATGTCGCCAAGAAGCTGTGCATAGTCTCTCTCAATTGTAGAAAGTTGTGACTTGGCAGCTTCCATATCCTCTTGCACTTGGTTGTAAATCACCCGCAGTATAACATCGTGCTTCTATAGTAGCTCAGTTATTCACCTCTTCATCACCACGGGTCTATCGGGTCACCCAGGAAATCTACAATTTCATCTGGAGAGGGAGGAGGTGAGAATTCTTCCTCTTATAGATCAAGATCGATGGATGAGACCTCTCGGAAGCCTGCGGGAGAGAGTGTTATCCAAGTGAAGGTCTATGAAAACCTCAGAAACTGCAGACTACAAACTCCCTTTGTACTCAGCCACTGCGGACTCCCGCACAACCTCGACGTCCTTCAACTCCGCGGCCAATTGAACCTTCTATTTCTTCATCTACTCCACCACTGCCTCCTAATGTGACATCACATCGACTACTACCATAGTACAACAGATCTACTCCACAAGGGCTGCTTCAACTGCAGCCAACCTCCCGCAAAGAGCCTTGACCTCCATGTCAACAACGCTCAGCTTCTCCTGAATAGTCTTGATCTCAGCCCTGGAAGAAGACAACTCAGACTCCGCATTAACCAACAAGGAAAGAATTTTCTCCTTATTCTTCCGAACAACCAATGAAGAATCCTCGGATGCGGCTAGGTTCGTCTACAAAGAGAAAAACTCGTGTTTTGTAGTCACCTAGTTGCTATTCTAGGAAAGCATGATCACGCGCTTCTCGTCAAACTACAAACATAAGGACTAAATTATTTCAATAAATGCAAACAAACCAAAAGGGGAAATACAACGGGAAACACAAACGTACCTTCAGGAGAAGTTCTTGGCAAGCAGAGCATTCCCACATCTTGCCCTTCGTTGTCACCATCGACAGCTCGGGGTCCACTTGAGAAACTGACTCTTCCATAGGTAGCTCCGGGGATTCTTCGGTTTAAGCAGCCAGCGGATCAATGATCGGGTCGTCCAGATAGTCATCAGTGACTTAAATAATAGCCTCGGGGGTAGCGTAGGACACACCGCCTTTCCCTGCTTCTGTGAAAAATCCAGCTTTTACTTCTTTCACACTCCAGCAATTCAGCACAACTCTGCTCCACATCCGTCAAAAGGCCCGCAAGAACCAACTTTCTCTCAACGATGAATGCGCTGATCTTATAAAGAAAGATGGCCAGCTCACGTTGATCCTCGAAGCACAACAGAGAAGAAAAGTCATACTCCTTTTCGGCCAGACGGCGACATCAATAACCACTTCTTGTTGCTTCGCACCTCAATCTATCACTATGGCCGATGTAAAGTTTTACGCCATTCGTGGACAAGACTTGCTGACATGTAAGAGCCATGCTCTCGAAAGAAACACAACATGCCCATGATCCTTGTCAGGCGCACTAAAGAGAGTTGTGTAAGCGGAACGCCACAAAACTGTAAAACCGTGACGACATTCTCAACAGGAGGGACACAAAATCTCACCTTCAGACATCCCTCTGTGATTATAAAGTGACCCATAGGAGGATTTTGAATGCGCTCCAATGGGGAGGAGATCATGACCTCCACATTCGCCAAAATCCCAAAGCATTTCCTCAAACTGTTCACTCGAGCGAGGTTTAGAGTCGAGGGAAGGCACATCGACCACGGTGGAGCACTACCCTTCGACACCTACAAATAAGACGGGTGTTAGCACAAAAACAAACAACCTCGAAAAATCCTTACAGAGTCACATGCCCGCAAAAAGCGTCCTGCATGCACCCACATGCTCCTGAGAGGAAACACAACAAGCATTGAAAGAATTGGTTTCAAGATCACCTAAACACCTAGAGGGTGGGGGGGTGAATAGGTGCAATTCCTTTTTACTCTAAGACAATATTAATTCAGATAATCAAATAGAATCAATCAGATCTACAACTAAAACATCACAGAAATCACAAAATCACACACAATCACGGATGACACACAGATTTATAGTGGTTCCCCAAATGATGGGTACATCCACTTTCCCACTTCGCCTATCTAGCAGTGTGTTATATTCGGCCTAACTTCTTCCTTCCTTCTCAGATCAACAGATCTTACAGCTAAGAACCCAGTCAAGGTTCCTACAACTCAGAGTGAGTCCACACTCCTACAACTCAGGCAATTAAGCCCTACCTCAGCCTACACCCAGGCCTACAAATCAGAGAATCAAATCTCCTACCTCAGGCACACAGCCCTACCTCAGCCTTCCCAAGGCCTACAACTCAGAGATGAAAATCTCCTACCTCAGGCACTCAGCCCTGCCTCAGCCTTTATAAACTAAACTTACAACTCAGATCAATAATGATCTTACAGAATAAAAATATAAAATATGTTTTATCTTCCACGCAAATTGAGAGAGAATGGGTAGAAAATTTTCTTAATCAGTTCTTGAAGAATCTGATTACCCAAAAATCAACCTGTCTTTGTCTTTCTTCAAAGCTTCTTGAATCTGAACACAATAAGGTTGAATTTCTTGAAGATGATCTTCAATCAGCTTCCTTCTAAAATCCAGAAATCAATCTGAATTTTTCTTTGTAGATAGTTCAGGATCTGCTCTTGAGAGACTAGTTGATGATATTCTCTTTCTTCACTTGAATTGTTGGAGCTCTCTCTCTCTACAAATTCTTCTGAAGAACTTTTGAAATTCTACAATTAGATCCACTTGAAATCTCTGACTGGATTTCCTTGTATAAGTAGGATCTTCTGTTGTAATTGTGTTGTGTACTTCGTCTTCTTTTTCTTCTCGTTTGTTGTTGTTTACAGTTGATAGAATCTGTCTTTATATAGACTTCATCCAAGGTTACCGGCTGATCCGGTTGCTAACCAACTTCCGAGAGATCTGACAGTTGTAGTAGACCTGTTGGTTATGGCAGCTGTCAAGTCTCCAGTCACTTCTTGAAACATTGTCTCTGTCAGCAAAATATCGAATCTGAACTTTGTATGTGTCGACACAAGTAGACTAAGTGTCGACACAATCTTTGGTGGTGTCGACACAGCTCTCATGGTGCCACACTGCTACTTGGCATAGATTCTGTAATAATATGTCGACACAAGTCTTGTGTGTCGACACAGTTACTTCTTGTCTTGGCACAATTAACTTTGAAGAATTCTTATGTGTGTGTCAACACAAGTCCTGTGTGTTGACACAGTTGATGTCGACTGAACTTTCTTTGTCTCGACACAAGTCCTATGTGTCGACACAGTTGATGTCGAATGAACTTTCTGTGCATCAACACAAGTCCTGTGTGTCGACACAGTTGATGTCGATTGAACTTTCTGTGTGTCGACACAGTTGATTTCGACTAAACTTTCTGTATGTCGACACAAGTCCTGTGTGTCGACATAATTTCTTCTGGTGTCGCCGCAGCTTTTCCAAGTGTTGACATAATTGACTCCAGGTGTCGACACAGCTTTTCTCAAGTGTCGACACATGGATTTGAAACTTTTCCTGCATATTCTTAACCTGCACATGTAAACTCAAAACAACATCAAATACACCTTGATGTATATCACTGAGTTGGGTGAGGCTTCTCCAAATCTGGTACACATTTTCCAATGTACCCAACAATCTCCCCCTATTTGGAGAAGTCATAACTCATAGTCAATGATATACACCATTTATAATAAACACACATTATGATGTATATAAACATTACATGACAGGGTAACAAATAAACAAAATATATATATCATTACAGAATGATGCAGACACAGTGAGCATGATTCATTGTTTTGTTTAAACTATCAAAAGTTTGTCAACAATTAGTTTACATAAATTTTTAACAACTAAAGATTGCATTGTTGTAAAATCTAGTTAATCTATTCTAAGGCTGGTCTGGCTCCTTGATGACTATGCCTTTGCCTGACTGGATCTTTACTTGTATTGGAGCTTCAGTATCTTCAGCTGGTTTCTTGCCTTTCAGATCTTTCTTCTTTTGTTCTTCAGCCCTTATCTTTTGCCTTTCAAAATAATGAAAAGTCTTGGGGAAGTACTTGCTAGGCTCCAGAGCATTAGCAGGTAACTTCCCAGCTTTTGCTTTCCTTCTATATTGAAGATTGGCTTCCTGCCTGACTTCATATTTATGTTATTCTTGCTCAGTGTACCATTTGACCCTTTCAAGGGTCTTGTCCTTTACAGCTTTCCAGGCAGTCAATATAATATTCCTGGAAGTAGGACTCCATTGTTCAAAATCAGGCTTCAACTCTGCCTGTTCTCTAAATCTTTTCTTTGAAAGTTGAGTTTCTTGCTCTTTATTCAAAGCTGCCTCTGACATTTCTACTTTCTCAATGATAACATTTTTAGTACCCTCTGGAGGGTTGTACATCTGATCAACCAGGTGTTGAATTTGCTCAATGTTAGAAGGGGGATATATGATTTGAGCTACTTCCTGCTAACCCCCTTCAATTCCTGCAGCTTGAATTCCTAACTCAGCTGTGTTGTCATCATCACATAGGGGTGGATATCCCAGAGTTGCTCTAACAACATTTGTTATCCATTTGGCATGCTCTGAGCTAGTATTGACTATCACCCTCTCCCTCTTTATGACTTCTCTTTCAATATGATCTCTAAGATCATTCTTTTGGAACCTGATTTGAGTATCCAGAAAATTTGTTCCCTCTGTATAATAGGCTTTAAACTTTTGAAGCTGAGCAGATATAATCTTCTGAGAGGCTTGAAGTGCAGATTGGAAAGTGGCTAAATCCTCTTGAAGCTTCTTATCAAACTTAGATTTCTCTTTAGCCCTTGCCTCAGTCAGGGAAGTTGCAGTATTCTTTAATTCTGTAACAATCACATTATGTGATTCAGTAAGATTGTCATTCATTCTAATTTGATTTTGAAGGATATAGCCTTGCTTGACCACTATATCATCAACTTTAGTCTTTATTCCTTCTTGTTGTTTAGCCAGAAAAACTACAGCATTACCTCTTTTATGGAAGCAATCTGTCATCTCCCTCTTATTCTGGTTTACCTCAAATCTAATTGATTTGATATCTTGAGCCAAGGAGAATTGCAAATCTTTATGAGTTTCATCCATATATTTCTCCATGGCTATCCTTTGTTCATCTAACTTTACTTGCAAAGATACCCACAAGGAGTTATAATCATGTGCAGGAACTGGTTGTGGAGCAGTTTGCAATGCCTTTTTATAGCTTTGGCTTCTTCTTCTAAAAACCATCAACTTTCTCTTCTTTGCTTGAGATTCTGCTTCATCTTCAGAAGCTGAGGTACTTGCAATATCAACTCTTTCCTGAAGACTAGAAAACAGTTCTCTTTCAGTCCTAGTTTGCTCCCCCTCAATCCTGACTTGCTCCCCCTCAGTTCTGACTTGCTCTATATCAGGGAATAACTCTTCAAGAGTAAACTCTTGTTGAGTATGGACTGGAGGCACCACTAACTCTGGTGCATCAGCAGTTGTATATGTATCCTCCATGATAACATCCTGTGCTTGAGTGTTGAGTTGAGTGGTCTGGTCAACATCAATCAAGGGTACAGTTAGTGTTTCACACTCATTATTGAAAATTGTTTGATTAACTTCTTGGATTATCTCAAGAATAGTTTGAGTAGCCATTTCACTTTCTAAGTGTGTTGGCTCTTCCTCAAGATGAGGCTCCCCCTGCATCTGATCATCAAGTCTAATGTCTTTAGAAGGTGATTTCTCAGTATTCTCTGGCCTCTCTTCGTCAGCCATGTCTTTTACCAACACTCTATCCCATCTAGAGATTACCCTTAGATCCATTCTCCTCATGTGATTGATCTTGGATCCAGCAGCCTATTGCATCACTTCTGGAATTGCTCCAGCCAAGTATAAACTTAATATCCTTCCCAGATTAGGTTTTTTGATGCTTTCTCTAATCTTCTCATATATGACTACAGACCAATTGGTGTTGATTTTGTAGATAATCCGGGTCATGAGGCTGAACATGTAGGCTGAGACCCTATCATGTCCACCTGGTTTACATAAGATTACTTTTTAAACTGCTTCAAAAAGGAATTTTCCTTGAACATTCATTCCTTTTCTATTCATGGATGATCCAATTTTTATGGTGGGATCTAATCCACACCACTGGAGTGCTTCCCTGGTCTTAGAAGAGGTAACTTCTTCATCTTCTTGATTTTTGGGCAGATGAAGAGTTTTTCGTATGCTCTTCATGGTGAGTTTGATTTTATTACCATGAACTAAAAACCTAATCTATAATCCAGATGAATCCTGAGTTGCAGCTCCATAGAACTCAAGGATTTCCTTCTTCCATATCTTTGTTGGTTCTGATGTCAAATACTCCAAGCCATTTTCTGCAATTAGAGCTATCACAGCTTTAATTGCCGATTCAGCATTGCCAAAGGCATTCCGTACCAGTTCATATCCCTCGTTCATGTTTTCGTCAAGTTTCGGCGCCATTGGGATGATGAGAAAGCTTGAATAGAGAAGAGAGAGTTTGTCGACACAAGAATCTAGTCTCAACAAAAATCTGGAGAGCGTGTCGACAGGGTTTGTTCTTGACCTATATATATGTGTCTAAACATAGAAGGTCAAAAGGCGCATAAAAATTTACTTAATATGTCGACACTGATGAGATGGTGTCGACACAGACAGCTAATATCTCGACAGAAGTGTTGACTACTATGTATCGACACCAATTAATAATGTGTTGACGCAGACATACTTATTAGTTCAACATAAATTCTATGTCGACTCTAATTCTAAGTGTCGACATAACTTCTGAAGGTGTCGACACAACTCCTCTGAAGTGTCGACACCAATTTTCTAGATGTGTCGACACAACTTCTCTATGTCGACATAGACCTCTTTTAGTGTTGACACAAAATTACTTAGACAAATTTGTCAATCTATACTATGTTCAGCATACCTAATTCAATTTTAAAATTATTGAATTTAGTTTCATCCAAAGTCTTAGTGAACATGTCAGCAATTTGAAAACTTGTATTGACAAATTCTAAATAGATATCCTCTTTTTCTACATGATCCCTAAGAAAATGATATCTTATTTTTATATGCTTTGTTCTACTATGAGAAACAAGATTATGAGCAATAGAAATAGCACTTGAAGAATCACAGAATAATGAGGTTCTACTAACCTGGATACCATAATCTTTAAGCTGATGTTGTATCCACAACAGCTATGCACAGTAGCTCCCTGTAACTACACACTCAGACTCAGCTATAGAGATTGGCACACTAGTCTGCTTCTTACAGCTCCATGACACCAATCTTCCTCCTAGAAATTGACAGGTGCCAGTTGTGCTTTTTTTATCTTCTTTGCATCCTGAAAAGTCTGCATCTGAATATCCAGTCAGTAGAAAATCTCTATTTTTAGGGTACCAAAGACCTAGATTAGATGTGCCCTTAAGATATCTCAAAATCCTCTTAACAACAGTATAATGAGATTCTTTTGGGCAGGATTGATACCTAGCACAGACACATGTAACATACATGATGTCAGGTCTACTAGCAGTCAGATAAAGGAGGGAGCCAACTATCCCTCTATACAAAGACTCATCTACATGTTTTCCTGCATCATCTTTGCTTAGAGACATACTTGTCCCCATTGGAGTTCTCATGGTAGTGGATGACTCCATACCATACTTCTTAATTAACTCCTGGGTGAACTTAGAATAGGATATGGACAGACCATCATCAGTCTGTCTTACTTGGAGTCCCAAGAAGAACTTAAGTTCTCCCATGCTGCTCATCACAAACTTCCCTTGCATAAGTTTAGCAAACTTCCTACAAAAGTTATTTTCAGTAGAACCAAATATTATGTCATCAACATATATCTGGACTACAATTATCTTCCCTTTGGATTCCCTAAGGAATAGAGTTTTGTCTATTTTCCCCTTGAGAATTTGTTCTCAATGAGGAAAGTAGACAAGGTTTCATACCAAGCCCTTGGGGCATATTTCAAACCATATAAGACTTTCCTAAGCCTATACACATAATTAGGATAGAGTGAATCAACAAAACCTGATGGCTGTTCTACATACACTTCCTCCTTTAAGTCTCCATTCAGGAATGCTAACTTAACATCCATTTGGAACACTTTGAAGCCCTAATAAGCTGCATAGGCTAGGAATAGCCTAATTGCTTCCAGCCTTGCCACATAGGCAAATGTTTGATCAAATTCTATGCCCTCTTCCTGCCTGTATCCTTTTGCAACCAGCCTTGCCTTGTTCTTAATTATGATCCCACTCTCATCTAGCTTGTTCCTGAAGATCCACTTAGTCCCTATGATATTGTGGTCTTTTGGTTTAGGAACTAACTTCCAGAACTTTCATTCAACTCCTCCTGCATAGCATCAATCCAGTGTGGGTCTTGTATAGCTTCTTCAAATCTTTTAGGTTCCTGTTGAGACAAGAAGCTTGAGCATAATACAGTGTTCAAGCTCCTGCTTCTTGTTTGAACCCCTTGTCTAAGATCATCAATAATCTGGTGTACAGGATGATCCTTTAAATGTCTAACTACTGGAGGAAGTCTATCTGCAGTTTGACTTTCTCCACTTTCTTCATGCTGATGTACTTCATTGTCTTCTTCATCTAGAGGGACTTGTTCTCCCCCAGGATAACAAGCATCTTTATCTTCATCCAGTCTAGCAGTTTGATCTTCTTTGATAGTCAGCATGTTCATCCTCTTTTTTATACTTGTAGAGCTACATGAACTAATAGGCAACTCACTGTTAATAAGTCTTGATTCACCAAATATAACATGAACAGACTCTTCTACAACTTGTGTAGTCAAGTTAAAGACTCTATATGCCTTACTATTGTTGTTGTACCCAACAAATATCCCATCTTGGGATTTGGCAGCAAACTTTGTCAGGTAAGACTTGCCATTGTTAAGCACATAGCACTTACAACCAAAGATCCTAAAATAGGATAAGTTTGGTTTTCTGCCTTTTATAACCTCATAGGGTGTCTTTTTGTGGCTCTTAGTGATGGAAGCCCTATTGAGCACATGACATGCAGTGTTTACTACCTCAGCCTAGAAATATTCTGGGAGAGAAGTGTCACTCAATAGAGTTCCACCTACGTCAATGAGAGTCCTATTCTTTCTTTCAGCAATTCCATTTTGCTGAGGAGTTCTAGGTGAGGAGAATTCCTGATGAATCCCAAATTCTTCACACAACTTTGTCATATTTTCAGATTGAAATTCAGTTCCATGGTCACTTCTGATTTTGACCACTGAATTGTTCAGTTCATTCTGAATTTGCTTAACAAAGTTGCAAAAAACATTTGGGGTCTCAGATTTCTGCCTCAGAAAGAAAACCCATAAAAATCTAGAATAGTCATCTACAACCACAAATGTGTAGACTTTCCTCATAGGCTCTGAACTGACATTGGACCAAGTAAATCCATATGTAAGAGGTATAAACACCTTGCTGAGTCTTTGGTTTCTAGGCTATGAAAGGAGGATCTGGTCTGTTTGCCTTTTTGACAAGCTGAGCATATTTCATCCTTAATGCACTTAACTTGAGGACCATTCCTCACTAACTCTTTATCAAAGAGTTGGTCAATAGTCTTGTAATTAAGATGAGTTAGCCTCTTATGCCATTTGACACAATGAGAGGCTTTCTCATAAGCTATAAGACAAATAGGAGAATCTTTATTCTCATTCACAAAGTTTAGGCAATACACATTTCCTTTCCTATAACCAGTCAACATGATCTTCTGATCACTTGACCTTTTAATATGACAACCATTCTTAATGAATGAAATGTCATATCCAAGATCACTCAGTTGACTTATGCTTATCAAGTTATGCTTCAAACCCTTCACATAAGCCACTTGAGTGATAGTAATTGAGCTGTTAGAAATATTACTTTAGGTCCATTCAATATGGGTGAGTAGTTCTTCAGCAATCCTCTTGTTCCAGTCATATGTCTGGAACATCCACTGTCCAAGTACCATAAAGGGACATGGCCACTTGGACTTATCTGCAACAAATAATTACTTAATCTTAGAACCCAAATTGTTATTGGGTCCTTGGTTCAGGTTAGACTGAAATTTAGCATAATTTGTAGCAGCCCTTCTTCCAGGTAAGCTGACATTCATCCTGACACTAGTGTTGTGCCAACAGTCAATGACAAAGTGTCCCACCTTACCACAACACCAGCACTCATATCTATTATACCTCTATTTAGGTACAGTTTTAACAGCTTTGCTGTCAGCTGTTCCTAATACTATAGGTACAGTGTTTCTTTGTTTGAGTGCTGGAGACCTCTTGTCATTCAGAATGTCAGTCTTACCATGACCATGTATGATATCATGATCATATCTCTTGGTAGGCTGTTGCACTTTTCTGAGAGCAATAGGGGGATTGAAGACAAGTGGCTTAACTGGGGCTTTCTTTTTCCTTTTGAAATTAGCTGCCCTAGTATTTCCCTTAAAACCCAATCTTGCCTTACCCTTTTGAGACACAAAGTCATCAATTAAGGGTCAGATAGATTTTGGCTTAGAGAAACTAGCCACTAGATCCTTTTCCTTCTGAAGTCTGACTTCCAGACTTTTGATTTGATCACTCTTGAATGTGATTGTTCCCATCTGAATAACAGTTATGTTTTTCATCTTGGCAATCTCATTCATCTTCTGATCCAGCAGCTTTTCTGAATCAGATGTAGCCAACTTAAGAGTTGCAATTTCCTTAGCCTGAATTTTAGTCAGGTTTTTGCATCTCTTAAATGCCTGCAGCAAATCACCATATTCATCTATAAGTTGATGAATATCTCCTTCAGATTCAGATCCATCTACATCTCTTGATGCAGATGCTTCTGATTCTGATCCAGTGTAATAATCAGAGTCTTCAGATTAACTTTTTACCATACTGGGACCAGGCTGATCCTAATAGTGATGTTCATCAGTCAGGGCCATCAGCCCTTTGCACTGATGATCTTCAGTTCCATTTATTGAGTCCAGTAATTGCAAGAACTCAGTCTCTTCTTCTGTTGTAAACAGATCAATATAAGCTTCAGCATCAGATTCAGAATCTGAAGATGATGGATCTGTCCAGCTTTTCTCTTTCTTTGCTATAAAGGATTTCTCCTTCTTTTTCTTATACTGAGACTTCTTCTTATCTGCAGATTCCTTTCTTTTGTATGGATAATTAGCTACTACATGTTCAGGTCTATTGCAGCAATAACACACAATCTTTGAAGTTGTTGTTTTGCTAGGTTTTGACCTACTCTTGTCCTTTCTAGATGACTTTCTTTTCTAATAATATTCATCCTTGGATTGAGTGGAGGATGACTTAGTTCTCCACTGCTTCTTCTTCAAAAATTTTTGAAACTGCCTTGTAAATACAACAAAGTCCTCATCAGAATGATTGCTGTCTGAGGTGTGACTATCAGAACTTTCAGATATCACTTCTGTAGCTTTCTTAGAAGGAGATGGAGACATCCTCCTATCCTTTCTTGTGGCTTCAGCCTTGAAGGCCACTGACTTTTCTCTATGGTCATCTTTAGTACTTTTCTCTTCCTCCTTTCTGGCCATGAGTTGCATTTCATAAGAAAGCAATTTGCCAAATAGTGTTAGAGGAGAGATTTTTGCTAGTCTGGCCACTTCCCTGATGGCACAGATCTTGGTGTCCCAATCCTTAGTCAGAGATCTAAGGAATTTATCATTCAACTCATATGTACTAAAGACCCTTCCATACGCCATTAGTTCATTCACAATTCTGAAGAACTTCTTATAACACTCAGTGATGCTGTCTGATTTGCTTTGTCTGAAGCTCTCATATTCCTGACTAAGCATTGACTTTCTATCTTGCCTAACCTCTTCTGATCCCTCCATATAGACTATTAATGTATCCCACATCTCCTTGGAGGTTTTACAGTGAATCAGATTTTGGAATGTTGAGTCATCTATGACACTTACTATAATATTCTGAACTCTCTTGTCCATAGTAGCCAAGATAATCTCTTCCTTAGTTATTTCTGAAAAGTCTTTTGGTGTCCTCTGATTAACATCAAGAACTGAGACTTTCATTGGAATATAAGGCCCTTCCTTAACAGTTATATATATTATTGGATCAGATGCTTCCATAAACAATCTGCCCCTTTCTTTCCATATTCCAAAGATTTACTTCCTGCAGATGGGCAACTTCATGGAACCAAGTTCCTTATGATTTTCTCCTGAACCCATCTTTTTTAATTTATTCTGCCTCACAGATCTTACTCAGACTGTTAAGTCTATCTTTGAGCAACCTCCCTCTGATACCATTTGAAAGAATTGGTTTCAAGATCACCCTAAACACCTAGAGGGGGGGGGGGGTGTGAATAGGTGCAATTCATTTTTACTCTAAGGCAGAATTTAATTCAGATAATCAAATAGAATCAATCAGATATACAGCTAACACATCACAGAAATCACAAAATCACACACAATCACAGATGACACACAGATTTATAGTGGTTCCTCAAATGATGGGTACATCCACTTTCCCCCTTCGCCTATCTAGCAGTGTGCTAGATTCGGCCTAACTTCTTCCTTCCTTCTTAGATCAACAAATCTTACTGCTCAGAACCCAGTCAAGGTTCCTATAACTCAGAGTGAGTCCACACTCCTACAACTCAGGCAATTAAGCCCTACCTCAGCCTACACCCAGGCCAACAACTCAGAGAATCAAATCTCATACCTCAGGCACACAGCCCTACCCCAGCCTTCCCAAGGTCTACAACTCAGAAATAAAAATCTCCTACCTCAGACACTTAGCCCTACCTCAGCCTTTATAAACTAGGCTTACAACTCAGATCAATAATGATCTTACAGAACAAAAATATAAAATATGTTTTATCTTCCACCCAAGTTGAGAGAGAATGGGTAGAAAATTTTCTTGATCAGTTCTTGAAGAATCTGATTACCCAAAAATACACCTGTCTTTGACTTTCTTCAAAGCTTCTTGAATCTGAACACAATAAGGTTGAATTTCTTGAAGATGATCTTCAATCAGCTTCCTTCTAAAATCCAGAAATCAATCTGAATTTTTCTTTATAGATAGTTCAGGATCTGCTCTTAAGATACTAGTTGATGATAGTCTCTTTCTTCACTTGAATTGTTGGTGCTCTCTCTCTACAAATTCTTCTGAAGAACTTTTGAAATTCTACACTTAGATCCAGTTGAAATCTCTGACTGGATTTCCTTGTGTAAGTAGGATCTTTTGTTGTAATTGTGTTGTGTACTTCGTCTTCTTTTTCTTCCCGTTTGTTGTTGTTTACAGTTGATTGAATCTGTCTTTATATAGACTTCATCCAAGGTTACCGGCTGATCCGGTTGCTAACCAACTTCTGAGAGATCTGACAGTTGCAGTAGACCTGTTGGTTATGGCAGCTGTCAAGTCTCCAATCACTTCTTGAAAAATTGTCTCTGTCAGCAAAATATCGAATCTGAACTTCATATGTGTCGACACAAGTAGACTAAGTGTCGACACAATCCTTGGTGGTGTCGACACAGCTCTCATGGTGTCGACAATGCTACTCGGCATAGCTTCTGTAAGAATATGTCAACACAAGTCATGTGTGTCGACACAGTTACTTCTTGTCTTGGCACAATTAACTTTGAAGAATTCTGATGTGCGTTTCGACACAAGTCCTGTGTGTCGACACAGTTGATGTCGACTGAAATTTCTGTGTGTCGACACAAGTCCTGTGTATCAACACAATTGATGCCGACTGAACTTTCTGTGTGTCGACACAAGTCCTGTGTGTCCAAACAGTTGATGTCGACTAAACTTTCTGTGTGTTGACGCAAGTCCTGTGTGTCGACATAATTTCTTCTGGTGTCGCCGCAGCTTTTCCAAGTGTTGACACAATTGACTCCAGGTGTTGACACAACTTTTCTTAAGTGTCGACACATGAACTTAGAAACGTTTCCTGCATATTCTTAACCTGCACATGTAAACTCAAAACAACATCAAATACACCTTGATGTATACCACTGAGTTGGGTGAGGCTTCTCCAAATCTGGTACACATTTTCCAATGTACCCAACAAGCACCTAGAGGCGCGTCGCCAGGGGAACCCATATGCACACACAAGCGTCTCTACATGAGTTTGCGTGGGTGACCATGTGCCCGCATGCGCGGGCCTCCCCGCACTCGCCCACGCGAACAATCCCCCACGCGTGTATTGCTGCTCCAGCACGCGGCCTCCCTGACGCAGGCACCCCCCCGTGTACGCGCCCTCACGGGATATACTGTGAGCATGCGCCCTCACGGGCTTCCCCACATGCGCCCGCACGGGCGGCCCCTGCGCGCGGGTGACCGCCCAAGCTCGTGGCTGCCCTCGCGCGGGAAGCTCCGTGCATGGCTGCCCGGGCACCTCCGCGCACCCACGCACACCCTGCGCTCCCCCTGCACGGGCGCCGCCCCCCGTGCCTATGCTGGGTCCTCGTCACACCACCGCCTCCGCACATCCCCATTTTGGCACCACCACAGGCGAGATTCTTCGCTCACACCCACTTCCGCTCGCTCACTCCCCATCACCGGGACTTAGAGAATTATTTCATAAAAATGCTGATCTTTTTTGTGGCAGACATGATCAGCAAGACCACACAAACTCTAAGCAAGGACTCCAAAACTCTGCAACATTATAAAAAAGAGCAAAACCCCTCTCCAATTTATAAACCTCGCATTAGGGCTTAAAATGGAAGGCGTCATTGATACCTGAATATCTCTTACAAAATTCTCCTGTCTCAAAAGCGGCAGTAGAGTAAAGAATATCCCAACTGAATATCTCACCGAAATAGTAGATAATATCCTCCACGATATGACAAGAAATATCCCGCTATTTTTTCATTATAATTTTCGGCAAATGATCATTCACGACCAAAGTTGATGATCACAAGGATCCGAAACATCCCGAGCTAAAGTATAAAATTTTCGCGCTCATCGCATCACAGATCGTGACTCGCGAAAATTTGGGGGCATTTGATGGGATTCCCATAAAGTATTTCAGAGTCAACTAAGGGGACAAATCGACCACACAAGGAGAACCTTGCACAAGCGCAACACGCTAGAGCAAGCACGACACAAGCCCCGTAGGCATGAGCGCTCCCTACACGCCCCATGGGAATGTGCGCACACAAGCGCGTACTCTTTGGGCACGCCAAACGTGTGCGCACTGGCAGCCACCGCTGACTCTGGCCTTCGCCGGCCGCCGTTGGGCACCTTGCCCCGGTTGCCCGAGGGCACTTTTGTCATTTCACTAAAATTGGTGATACAGGTGACCAAAACAGAGCGAGGTTATTTGTTATGAAATACCAGATCAGAGTGCAGATAAATAATCATGTTTAAATAATATTTATTCTTTGTAACGGCCAAACGACGAAGAGTGATAAACACAAAAATTAAGAAAAATAAAAAAATAATAGCAAGCACCATAAAAGAAGAACATCAAAATTGACCTGATATAAGCCAAAATTGTGCTTTCCATCGAACTTCGCAACTTCAAACTTCGCACTTGGTGTGGAAGATGACATGGAAAAATAAACTCCTATTTAAAATAAGTTTTTCTCTCTGTAGCGGCCAAACGACGAAGAGGGATAAACACAAAAATTAAGAAAAATAAAAATAAAATAAAAACAAGCACCACAAAAAAGAACATCAAATTTAAAGTGCTTCCCCGAAATTGGGTACGTCCACTATGCCGACAGAGGTAAATTTACTATTAATTTCTCGAACATACAATACGACTAAAATGACGGAGAAAAATAGACTGAGAAAATGATGAAAATCCCAAATCCTCCAAGGTCCGGTCGTACACGTTGCGACGAGAAAATAGTTCCGAAGGTGAGAGAAAAACTTGGCGGCGATAAGAACTCGCTGGCCAAGAGGAAGAAGCCGGTCGAGTCGAAGAAGTCGAATATCTCTATGCCGAAAAAATGATTCTATATTCACATGGATGGCCAACCACTCCTTTTATAGGTGAGAAGAGGCCTAAAATCGTATAGAGAGGTGGCGCCGGCTGGATCTAATCAAGGAAGGAGAAAAAATTCCCTTCCAAAAAATCTTCTCCATAGCGGAAGGAATATATATTATGCCACCAATGCCCTTCATAATTGCCGGAAATTGGGGAGTTACATATTTGGAGTGGTCTCCAAAAATAGCAACGCCAAAATAGACACTAATGGTGGATCCATAATTGGCGGGAGAGGTGACACGCGTAGTAGTTATTTGCCAATACAAATTCCGTCCCAACGCAATTATCACCAATTCCCTCCCGAAAATTATAAAAAAGTCTTATGCTCTCATTTGAAGGCAAACAACTCCATTCAGAGGCTAGAGAAAGCTCAGATGCTTTCCGGCAAGGTCATGAGACTTAAATCGTTCCTACACTTGGAATTCGCTCCGCTCCCTCTCTAGTGCGAAGACATCTCAAGGATTCGAAGACGTGACATCGTTCGCCACAGGAACGCTTCCATAAAGGCTCCAGCTCAGCAAGAGCGCTTCCATCGAGCCTCCGTGGACTTAACGATTTTCCAAGCTAAGGCGACACGGTCTTGGGACTGGGGAAAAATTAGGTGACCCGCAACAGAGATATAGAAACTTGGTGTTGGCCAGCAGAGGGGGTGGGGGCTCAATTCAAAGTGTAAAGTATAGACCGATGGGAGTCGGGAGGCCGCTCGAGTAGTAGATTGACGAGAGGAGGGACAACTCACAAGCAAGGAAACATCGAAACTAGAAACAAGTTATAGGGCTGACAGATTTGGGAGTCGGGAGAAATGCTTAGCTTTCTACTTTGAGTGTAGTGTTTAGGTTTTCTAAAAAACTTTTTAATAACGAAATAACAAACACGACGAACTTACGACACCCCGATAAGACCATACCTGTGAATTCCAAAATTGCATGAGATCACCCAGATGCTATTTGAAAATGTATATTGAAAAAGAAGATTTGTTTGGGCAAACTCATTTTGTAGAGATTTTCAGAAGAGAAAATCACTTTATTAACCATTTGATAAATCTCCGTATCAGTAACGCTTTTTATTAAAAATGTGTCTGTGGGAAAATAAGTGTCCGTGCGGAAAATGCGCTTCCAGACGAAAAATACACACCAGACCAAAAATGCGCCCCGGGGGAAACGACGTTATTTTCTCGCTAGGGCGCGAATGTTTTGCCCATGCAAAGTTTTTTCGCCCGGACGCGTTTTTTCGCCGGGACGTGTTTTTTTTCGCCGGGACGCGGTTTTTGCACACAGACGCGGTATTTTTCGCCCGGACGTGATTTTTTTCTCCCGGACACGAATTTTTGCACGAACACGAATTTTTCGCCCGGAGGCGTTATTTTTCGCCCGGGCTCAAATTTTTCGGGCGGACGCTATATTTTCGTCTGAACGCCAATTTTTTTGTCGGGTGCGAATTTTTCGTTCAAGAGCGAATTTTTCGGTTTATCGTGAATTTTTTGGCCGGACGAGAATTTTTCGGTCGGATGCGAATTTTTCGTGCTGGCGCGAATTTTTCGGTCGAGCAAGAATATTTCGCCCGGGAGTGAATTTTTTACACGAGCGTGAATTTTTCGCCCGGATATGATATTTTCTCATGAACATGATATTTTCGCCCAAAAGAGAAAAAATAGCATCTGGGTGAAAAAAATTCGCGGCCGGACAAAAAATCACGAATGAGCGAAAAAAACACGCAAAGACAAAAAATTCACGTCTGAGTGAAAATTTCGCCCCTGGGCGCGCTTAAACGACAAAATCGTGCACGAGCGAAAAAAACGCGCTCCGGCAAAAAAATATCACTCACGGATGAAAAATTCGCCCCTGGTCAAAAAATTCGCGACCGGGCGAAAAAAACAGTACCTGGGCCAAAAATTCGCTCCCAAGCAAAAAAACCGTGCTCGGACGAAAAAATTACGTCCGGGCGAAAAAATCGCTTTCCGGCAAAAATAACATGCACTGATGAAAAATATCGCACTCGGGTGAAAAATTCAATTACCGGCGAAAAATTTGCTCCCAAGCGAAAAAATCGCGCCCGAGGGAATAACGACCCCGGAAGAAAAAATAACGCCCGAGCGAAAAAATTGCGTTCGAAAAAAAAATCGCGTCTGCGTGAGAAAATTACATCCGGAAAAAAAATCACTCCGATGCGAAAAAATAGCGCTGATGCGAAAAAATAGCGCCTGAACGAAAAAATTGGCCCGAGCGAAAAAAATATACCGCTGGGCCAAAGAAATCGTGCACCGGCGAAAAAACCGCACTCGGGCGAAAAAAATGCCCCCGTGCGAAAAACCCAACGCTTGGGCGAAAAAATTGGCCCGGATGAAAAAATAGCGCACGGACGAAAAATTCGTGCCCGGACGAAAAATCGACACGAGTGAAAAAAAAGCGCCCGGGCAAAAAAATTGCGTCCGGCGAAAAAATCAGCTCAAGCGAAAAAAATTCGTGCACGGGCGAAAAAATCGCACCCGAACAAAAAAAATGCACCCGGCCGAAAAAATCGGCCGTGCGAAAAAAAATGTGCCCGGGCGAAAAAAATCGTGCACCAGCTAAAAAACCGCACACAGGCGAAAAAGCGCAACCGAGCGAAAAATCCCGCGCATGGGAGAAAAATGCCAGCCCAGACGAAAAATGTCAGCTCGGGCGAAAAAAATGGCGTCTGGTCGAAATATTCGCGCCCGAGCGAAAAAATGCGCCGGGGCTAAAAAAATGCGCCGCGGCGAAAAAATTTTGCCCGAGAAAAAAATCACGTCTGGACAAAAAAATCAAGTTGGAGATTTTTTTAAAGAGAAGCGTTTTTGGATGAGAAAGTGCTTTTCGATAAAATAGAAAAGTAGGGCTCTGTTTGGTTGGGCTGTTGCTGATGGAAAGCTGCTGATGAGCTGTTGCTGATTGAAAAAGTGCTGATTCTGGAAAACAGAGTTTTGTTAAAAAACTGTTTGGGTGAAACAGAGTTTCCGAAAAGTTGCTTGGATTCAAAACGGAGTTTTTACCAAAAAAAAATTTTCAAGTATGAAAGTGACATAACACAATACTGAACAAACTTTCATTCACAACACAAAATTAAGGTTCATTGATACAATGTTTTACACTTTACGCTCTTGATTCATACAGCTGATTCGCAATACTATTACGTAGCACAATCATCTCCTCTACATCGCCTGCAGTGTTAGTACATGTCTCTTGTGGACCTTGTGAGGAGATCCCATGGTCTTGAACCCTTTGTTCAGACTCACTAAAATCAATGTCCACACGCGATGGATGCCGACGAATGAAATTATGTAAACACATAGTGGCAATCACAATAGATACTTGCTTGTCGAAACGATAGCTTGACATGTCCCGTAGTATGACTCATTTCTTTTTCCAAACACCAAAAGATCGTTCTATCACACTTCTTAGTGATGAGTGTGCGTGATTGAAAATCTCTCGGTCTCCTTCGGCTCGACGACCACCACGAGCAAAGTCTGGCAGATGATACCGCGTATCTTGATACGGTTTCAGGTATCCTCTTTGCAGAGGATAACCAGAATCTACCAAGTAATATTTTCCTGAAAATTATTTAATAATATTTAGGGACAATTATTTTATATATAATATAACACAAACACACACAAAACAAACACACACACATACAACAAACACACAACACAAACACACACAAAACAAACACACACACATACAACACAACACACACACATACAACACAACACACACACACAAACACACACACACACACATACACAAACACACACATACACAAACACACACATACACATAAGCAAAATCTGGAAGCACACAAAATCTGCAACACACACACACATACTTTCCAAAATCTGGAAGCACACACACACAAAATCTGCAACACACACACAACAAAGAGCACAACCCACATACCACCCAAAATCTGCAACACACATACAACCCAAAATCTGCAACACACACACACACAAAGAGCACAAACACATACACAACACAACACAACAAGCACACACATGGAGAAAGACACCCAAATCTGGAAAAAAATGAAAAACCCAAAATTGAAAAGGAGGAGAAGGGGTATACCTGTCGGGTCGGTGGAGAAATTTCTGGAGTCGTGCGGGAAAGAGTCGGTCGTCGTCGTCGGGGAAGAAGCCGGCTCGTCGTCGGGGAAGAAGGCGTCGGATGTGTTGGGGAAGAAGCCGGCTCGTCGTCGGGGAAGATATCGGATCGTCGTCGGGGAAGAAATCGGCTCGTCGTCGGGGAAGAAGCCGGCTCGTCGTCAGGATCTCGAGCTCTCCTCCTCTTCGCGCTCCGCTCGAGCTCTAGGGTTGCGGCAGAAGAAAGGAAAGGTTGCGGCAGAACACAAGAAATTGTTGCGCTTCGTGATCAAGAGGAAGCCGCGATTTTTAAGAAACGGCGGTTCTTGAAACAGCAACGCCAAACATAAATTATGCATAAAATGCCGGTGCTTATCAAACGCACCGTAGGCAAAAAGCCCAACCAAACGCCACCTAGGTGACAAATGACTTTTCCAAAATATGAGAAAACGGAGTTTTTTGCGCTAGCTTTTCCCACGGGTAGACAATCCTAACAGACTCTTAGGTGTGGTAGCGTTTTTCAGAAAACGAAAAGGAGGTAAAAAGTCCTCCCAAACAGACCCTTACTTTTGTTACGACTCATTTTTCTTTCTAAAAAGTCCTCCCAAACAGACCCTTACTTTTGTTACGTCTCATTTTCCTTTCTAAAAAGTCATCCCAAACAGAGTCTCGGCCAGACCAAACCCTCTTTTGACCGAACTGCTTCGTTGGATCCAGTTTCAATTTTTGTTGGCTGAAATGGGGCCAATATTGGGTGGGGTCGGTTTTGGTTACTAAGAAATAGAACAAAACGAACTAATTAAGAACTTGGATTATAGGTTGTTTGACCGAACCAATCGGTTCGGCCAATAAAATGGCGCTTTGGCCGATTTGACTTCAAATATCCATATTTGGTTTTTGATTTTCCCCCTAGCCTGTCAATCCGCTTCACCTGAGTTGTTTCCATCTCATCTCCATCTGAACGTGGAATTTTTATGCTCACTTCCTCTGCTGTCGTCATCCTTACAGCTGAAAGAGGGAGAGAGTGAGAGGAGTCAGTTGGCTGAGTGGACGGGAGTAATGGCGGATCTTGCAAACCAGTTCTCCGGTGTCAGGTGCGCGCCGCTACGATCTTTTTTGCTGTCCAGACCGGGTTTCGCCACCGGCCTGCCGTCAGCCTGGCGAGCCCTGACGATATCGCCCGCGGGAGGCGGCAAAATCGTCTGCGCGGCGAGGACTGGGGCGCCGGTGGCCTTCACTCCGGTCCAAAAGGAGCGGGAAGCTCTTAAGAAGCTTTTCGAGGAGGCTTACGAGCGGGCTCGAACCGCACCAATGGAAGGCGTACCCTTCACTCTCGAGGACTTCCACACCGTCATCGAGAAATATGACTTCGACTCGGAAATTGGCTCCAAGGTTCAGTTCTTTTACATCGAATTGTCTCTCCCGTTGCTTTATGATAGATATTTGTTAGGGGCAGTTTGGTTCAGTGCTATTTAGTTTTTTTGGTAAGACGGAATACCAAAGAACTAGTGAACCCGTTTATGGTCACACTGATTGTTATCAATGTTCACCATAATACACATCTCGGGGGGGGGGGGGGGGGGGGGGGGGGGGGGGGGGGGGGGGGGGAGGGAAGAGAGAAAAAGAGGGGGAGGAGAAGGAAAGGGGGGTGAGAGAAAAATAAAGAAGAGGGAAAGGAAAAAAATGGAGGGGGGAGGAAGAAAGAGAGAAGAGAAGAAAAAAAAGAAGGGAGGATGTTATAATCATGGTTCATTATGAACAAGATTGCATGTGACTTTCAGGGGACACTCATGATTTTATGGCACACGAGATTTAGGCTTTGTTTGGGAGAACTTATTTTCAGCGGTCAATCAGATACGACCGGTGCATGCGGTCGTAATCGCTTGATCGGTGAGAATAAGTCCTCATATACGGAGCCTTAGTCTCTCGTCAAATTAACAAAATATATGTTGCGTAAAAATCCCTTGTCGTTGACTTTCAACCCTAAGCTTAGATTATTGGGTGAAATAATCTCTCACCTTCACAAAATTGAATTTATCTTGGCTTTTTGATGCAGCATTTTTGCTCCGATGTTCTTAGACAAATGACAATGGTTATGACCCTAACCATTATAAGAAAATTAGTTTTGAACATAAAAGTGCGTGGATGAAGTTTTTTACATGAGGTCGGGCATTGATGAACGATGGTTCATAACCACCACGTTCATGACTACCACCACGTTCATGACTGTCACCGCCGTGCCAAACAAAGCCCTTGAGTCATAACAACTAAGAAAACCTTCTTTAACCAAATTATTTTTCAATATTAAATCTCAAACAAATCTATTAAATAAGTGATTTTTATCTTAAAACTCAAACAATCATGCTTTATATATTTTCACCTGATTAATGTGTTGGTGGAGATTATGCTAACTCTGATTGAAGGAAATAAACAAGACTCAACATATTTGATTGTTAAAAAGATTCTTTCAAGTCCCAGTGGACATCAGAGTATGAAAACATGGAGAACACAACTGCAAAGTGAACACCAAATGAACAATTTAGTACTTTTCACAATATTTTTTGGTGTTAACATTTCAAAATACAAATTGTTTGAAGACATTAACTCTTCATATTAAGTGAAATAAATGAGACTGTTAGGAAATCAAGCAAAACGAGAGTTAAATAAAATAGACCAAACAGATTAAAAGAAATTTTATTTATCTATACTAAATCTATAACATCAGACAAGAAAATCCGCTGAAAGAATAACCTCATAACCATCAACAGATAAACTAAAACAAAACAACATATTCAACAAAATAGAAAAAACAAATCCGAGATCCAAACAATTGAAGTCCAATGCCTCAGTGAGAAAACAGATCATCGAACGAGATGAAGCAGGTGAACACCAACGAGCATAGAACGGACCCGAATCTGGCGGCTATCATCCAAATTATGCTCCTGCGATCATCCAATCCTCTCGAATCTTGTTCAACATGCCAGATTGCTTGTCTCAAACACACGACTCACTAGTGGGGCGGTCGAATGCTGAAGAATTGAATGACGGCGTTTGGATCAGAATTGATTCCGGCTGAATTTCAGGGCAACGACGGACGAGGGTCTCCTCCGATCGTTGTGTTTTCACAATGTCCCGCAACACAAGATCAATACCGTTCATTGACGATGATGACTAACGGGCAGACAATCTTGGATGGATCAGGCAAATTCAGCGGCTTCCTTTTACCTCATGCATGTTTTGAGCAAAAAAAATCAAAACTTAATCCAATTAATTGTTCATATATTTATTCCTCTCTGGTAATAAATGACAACTAGGTAGCAAAATAGAACTTTGTTTTGAGTTATCATTAACATATGAAAGTTGTCTTACTTGTTAATTAGTAACATATACTCATACCTAATTATAAGAAAATCACAGCTTCTTGTCAAAGTCCAATTTCAGAACAAAGTAATGTATAAATCATTCATAATTATCATGATTTATTTTCACATCAAAACAAAATAAAATAATCAAAACGAAGTTTGATTTTGCAGGCACCCAGGCGCAGGCGCTGAGTGCACTCAACGCCTGCGTGCCCGAAATTTATCCTCAGCGGTGGAGCCGCCGGCAGCCTACCCGGAACCCACAGGCGGACTCGCTGGACTCCGGCGAACCCGCCGGGGGTATCCCGGCGGCGCTCCGGCAGGGCCACTGCCGGCGATGGCCCTGACCATTATATAGATACCATTCATGCGAGCCCACCAAGAGATAACTGAAATAAGAATGAGTCTAAACACTAATATAATTACACTATTTAATAACAATTAGTTTTTTTATGTTATATACAATCTTTTCTGGAAACTTGAAAGTCATGCTATGACTTGGATTTTTTGGGGGTAGTGAAGATGTTGCGGGAGAAGGGAAATAGAATCTGATTCCATTGGATTGTGATCAAAGAGAACGCATCGTCATCGACACGAGTGACTCCAATGGATTTGTAAGAGAATGGAGATGGACAGTATATAGTCATTATTGATGTGCCTATAACACCATTTTTAATTAATTGCAACACTGAATATCTCAGGTGAGGCATGTACCATCTCTTATAGACCAATATTAGCTTGCTTTTATCACTTTTGAGATTATTGATATCTACCTTCTATTTCGGTTAATAGATATTTTAAGAAGCATATCAACCCAATCATTCAATAGTAACTTCATTTATTCATATATTAAAAACTATTTGACATCATCATTTATTTTTTATTTCTCCAATATATATATATATATATATTCACTATTTAATACATCTTTCCTAATTTATGAAGTCTAATTTTAGGATTCATTACAACATGCTTAATGACAGCTTCATAAAATGTAATCCAAATTTCATTGCAGCATAATATTCTACTTATGCTTCTCCATTTTAATCATTTGTCACAATTCAAAAAATTCTAACCTCATTTATATATTATAATAATAGATTCAAAGTGCATTCTCAGGAGCTCAATGATAAACTCCACAACCCAAATGAAAAATATAACAAACTTGTTTACAAACCAAACCAAAAGGCGAAGAAAAATATTCTACTAAAAAAAAAACTAAAAAAACACCGAACATTCAGACTGGTGTATTCTTCAATACCGGGGACACTTTGCAGGATGGATAGATTCTCGTCGAGCCCGACATGACCCCCCTCCAAGGAATTAGTCTCATGAACGAACAACATTTACACATGATACAACACAAAAAAAACAACATAACGACAATGAACCGCCTCAGTCTATTGCCTACGGATCGTCGTCAAACTTGGTAAGCCAGTGCTGATGACTGTTAACTGAGAAATCTGTCAAGTGATGCTTTTTTCAGGAAGAATGCTTTATTTCGCCAAGGTCTAAACAAAACACTGAAAAATTCCAAGGTTAAGGATATATTTCAGACAAATGGGGTTGGAAGATCTCCGGGGGCTTGCTTTTGAACAGCTTTTACGACAATGACTCTAGCTGCGTGCGTCGCTTTGTTGCCAGCTACAACAGACTTGTTGGCCCTTTTGTCAACCTTCGGGAGATCGAAGGCTCTAACCTATCATTGCAAGCAACCGTCGAAGAACAACTAATGTAGCACATGATATAAGACACATCCAAATTTAACCTATCATTAAGAGAATAGCTCTTATTTATTTATGCTTATGGGAGAACTACAGACTCTTGCTGCCACTTCAACCAGGAAAAATAGCTAATGTTGAAATCTCTTTTGGTCGTTTATTGGACGGTGGCTTCTGGTGATTGTGTTGCCCCTTGTTGATTAGCTCGGTCACTTGGACATCAAGGGAACATTCGACTTTCTTCTTGACTGGACATTTTGGGTTGTTACATTTATAATTGCTCCTTGGATATCACTGCCCTTAACCTGCTTTTGCCCATATTTTTTCCAGTTGTAGCCATCATCAACAAGTTTATCAACAACAATGGCTGCTGATTGAGATAGAATTATGATTATTTGTTCTAGAATAATTATACCGCAAGTTAATGTTGGAAACTTGCTGTGTGAAGGTGCCTGATGAGCGAGAAGATGGATGTTCTGCTAGGCTATTTTTTTGAGCATGAGAATGATCAGCTTGTGCGGTTACTTGTGCCAAGGCCTATTGGTGTGACATCCCAAAATGTCCCTGCATATAGCCATCAACCAAAGGTGCTAAAATTATAAGTAGAATGATATGTGAAAAAATATTTGTCCTTCATAAGTACACACATTGACATGATACATCATACATAAAAACAAGAAAGAAGAATTATCTAAAATTTTAGAATACCGGTTCGCGCAAAGGGTCTAGAAGAAACATGTCTGCTAGGGAATATGAAAGACCTTCAAACAAATCCATGAAGCTTTCTGCCCTTGTATAGGGAACCCCAGTGTTAATTTAATGAACTTACACCTGCCTATAGCCACTCATTTTAAGCTTTTCTTTCAGAAACCTGATAATCTGACCCCAAAAGCATCAAACAGTATTGTTCATTCAAGGTATAAAAAAATTTAGTAGCTGTAGAGAAAAATCTGCATATGTTGTTTTGGCTTGCAAACATTTATATAATTTCTTAAACTGATATACATGTCAAATGTTATCTAAATAGGCCAAATTCAGACAGCATCTAAAGAGATTGCAATTTGCATATAAATATACAAGAACAATTGAGATTGTCTAAGTGGATTTATATAATAATAACATTGAAGCAAACAGAGTATTCATGGATAACTTCAACTTTAATAATTCAGACAACATCTAAAGAGATTGCAATTTGCAATTTGCTGAAGTAGATCCTTTTGATTGTATTTGACGTTCAGTGACATGGGTGTTCTCCAAATCAACCTTTTCAGACTATAAAGTAAGAAAATAATCAAAATAAATTTTCATCAGAACAGTACAAGAATAAAAATAGAAATAAATAGGTATGCTAGAGGGAAATGGGAGGGAGAGAAGGTGATGCTACCAACATCTCATGCCAAGACCAAGAAGGTAATAATTCAAAGCATTCCACCGTTGACAGAATCCCACCACTATCTGGAAAATACCATGCCCAAAAATCAAATTTGTGAGTGTAACAACTCTCTCACAAAGCATTTCACTAAAGCCGTTATTCCTTTTTCGAGGACGTTTTTTTTTGTGTCCGATGAGTCAAACCAAAACGAGACCCAAACAACCACAAGCTAATTTGCAAGTAATAATTTATGCCTTAACAAAAATCAAATGCAATAAAAACATAGAGGTAAGCTTATGATTATTCATTTTTGAAATAAAAAACAATAAGGACGTAGAGGCAAGCTTATGATTCCAGAGCTCCGTCCATTTGAAGTCCCGCCGCCCTTTATGTACAAGTTCATAAAAAACAAATCAAAACTAAGAGAATTCAGATCATGAAAACTAAGAGAATTCAGACTATCAAAATTAAAATAATTCAAACCATCCAAACTAAGAGAATTCAAACCATGTAAAAGTTCTTTTATATTCATTAGATGTTACTCCTATTTTCAATCAGTGAGAGTGAGAGAAAAAAGAGAGATATGGAGGGCGGGAGAGAGAGAAAGAGAGAGAGCAAGAGGAGGAGGAGGGGATACTACCAAATCTTTGGCTGGATCCCCATCCAAAACCAGGAATCAGAGGAGCGAAGGGGGGAGTCGAGGTGCATGCTTGGGTTGTTTGACCGCAAGCCATCCTCGATACACCCAAAGGATCCCTGCCAGTACTCTTCACCAAATCGAAGAAGGAGATACGCGAGAAGGGGCAGTTTACTACCTGAAGGAGAGGAAGTTGCAGGACGAGGAAGTCCCGGCCTCTGTCCGGCAGAAATCAGATTTTCTGTCCCTGGTGGAGATGAGGATCAGGATGGGGGAAGTAGATGTAAGTGTATACGATTTACCTTGGAGAAGGAAATGGAGTAGGAAGTGGAGATCTACCTGGTCCTAGGGCGTCTTGTCGTTGTCACCAAGGTTGTCAGGATCGCGATCCAGATCATAGGATCTTACGATCCTACGATCCAGATATTGTAAATCGATCCTGATTTTGTAAAGCGATCCTCGATCCCACCATACTATCAGATCTGATCCTACCTCGAAACGATCTCATCTAGGATCTCGATCCTAACAACCTTGGTTGTCACAGAAGGTAGCAGAGGTTCGTTGATGGAGGAAAAGGGATTCAGGGGCGGAGGAGTAGATAAGGAGGAGCAGGGGTGAGGGAATGATGAAAAAGGGATTCCAGCTCTGATGAAGACTGGTTCTCCGGCGGCTCGATCTCGATAGAAATTAGTAGGGAAAGGGTCCCCGGGACCGGCGATGCTACTGGCGGAGGAGGCGAGGAAAGGAGGCCATTGTGCGGGATTCACGTAGGCTGGGATTTCCGCCTCCGTCGGGGAAGATGTCGTGCGGGATGAAAATGGAAATCATTCGGCAATGTTTATTAACTACGGGGGTAAAATGGGAATCGCCTAACTTCAGTCCGATTCAGTCGGACTGAAGTGAGGCCCGACCGGGGGGGGGATCCTTCTGCACATACGAGAAATCTCCTTTGATCATTGCCGGATTAGCACAACAATCCACCACACAATTCATGACCCGGTAACCGTGCTCAATGGTACTTTTGCGAAGTCCAAAGACCCACTCTATAATGTCCCGAACTTGTCCCCTTTCACTATCAGAACACACATAAGAGCCATTATTCCACTGGATAATCGTTATTGTGTCACACTAGACAACAATGCGCTGAAACCCCAAAACAAAGTGCGTTTGACGAAGGCTCACCCATGCAACACAAAGCTCAACAGTAGGAATGAATAAACATAAAAATCAAATGCCACCAGCTAATCAGGCATGACCACAATAGTCCCTGATAACCCATTCGGCACCGGCCAACCTGATTAATGTTTCATGGCACCATCAAAGTTGAGTTTAGCCCAGTCATCCTGCGGAGGTTCCAATAATAAGGATGTTACAGAGGGCTAGCGAATTATTCGCCCTCAAGAACTCCAGTAAGGATGGCGGGCCGGAGCACACTCGAAGTTTTTGCCTATAGCCACAAATAGTTCCTTGGACGTATTCACACCTCTTTCGACCTACACCAAAAATGGAAGTAAGGTGTTTTTTTTCAAAGATCAAAGCATTGAGAGCCTTTCAAATCTCTCAGAGTAAAAACCAAAACACCATTTGGAGGAAACTACCTTGGGACCTCTCTTACAATTATACGATCTGAGCACATTAAGCATACGACTCAGAGATTGCCATGAAGAAGCTCTATATAGCGGAAAAGAGATACTCCAAAATTCTTGCACCCATGGACCTGTAATAAATAAGTGATTAACATTGTCACGACCCGTCTCGACAAAAGTTAGAGTGCGATTCGGGCGGGTCGTGATGCTACAAACATGGGCGGAAAGAAAACCACGTCTGCTAAGACGGATGCGGAGATACTGGTAATTGGTTTAAAATAATTACTTTTAAGTAAAAACAGTTTGATTTTTTATGCAGAAGTTTTTAGAGTTTAAAACAATGAGAATTTTAAATGCACATGTATTTTGTAAAATTCATGTTTAACAAGGCACTGCTACAGATTTCATGCAATTATGATTCAAAAGAGAATGAACATGCATTAATATCAATTTCTAGTTCCTAAAGTATTTAAAATAGCATAGCAGTTGTCCATGATACCAGAGAAAATGTTTGATTGTAATTATTACATAAATGAAATAATTGACAGTAAATGAAATGTAAACATAGAACCTAGAATTTTAAGCAGATCGGGCTCGAGGACCTAGCGGCGCTGTCACGAACATTAAGACAATTCCAAAATAGAAAGAAAAAAATCTCAGAACATTGAAATAACCAGGGTGAGCAAAGCAAATGTAAAGAATAGTAATAGAAGCAGAAATGTATAAGTGTATCAATTTTTCATAAATCAGAGCTACTAACTCAGACAGGTAGAATAGTCAAACAGAAATAACTGAATCAAGGTTACTTTGTAGCATAACACATAATAGAACAAGTATTATCATAAGCTGTAATCAATGAAGTGTGTAGGTGTTCAAAGTGATGCGAATGATTCATACTTAGTCCGGATACAAGTCTTATTAGAAAACTTCCTGCTTGTAGGGACCATCGTCACGACCCAGGCCTGGCTCAAGGAGGCTTAGTGAGTCTCAACTGTCACCGTGAAGGCTGCGACCCAAGTGACCCCAACACGTTTCAATATTTGCTTATGATATTATGTTTACATGATTCACACTGTAGGAGATTCTTTACATATCAAGACCTGTTACAAATATAACAATTCAGTTATACAAGATTAGTGTTCATAAACATGTTAAGAGAGGAATTGAGTTATGAAACAATATTCACTTAAGTCTTAGAACCAGATAGATCTAAGAAACAAAATTCGGCGACCCAAGGAAACTAGATAGTGGACTTATGGTTTGCGGGTTCAAGCATTCACGAGTGACACGATTACAATACGTTATTTTCCTTGATACCAAATATTTATTTAAATTGATTTATTCCAAAACATTATCTCCTAAGTAAACATGCGTTTGATCTGAACATTTAATATAAAATCACAAATCATCAATTTGATTGCTAACCAGAAATATTTTCGATTATCATTATGACACAAACATCTTCCAAGAAAAACATGTATGATACGAGCATTATATAAAGACACCAATCATATATCTGCTAGCCAAAATTTGTTAAAATTATCATCATGACACTTGTTGCTTGTGTTCGATATTCTATCATTCTTCTCATTATTCATCAAATGAGATAAATTCATTCATCTAAATTAATATCCAAATACAACCATTCATCTAAGTTAAAATCTAAATAAGAGTCAAGCATAATCTAAAACTCATGACATTCTAACATATTGAACCATAAACTACTAATTTATCCAACAAACCATTCATGAATTATATTTATTTGACAGATCAATTATATACAGGAATGCAGACATATAATCAAAGAACAGAGACATTAATTTAAATTTGATGCTTGCAACAGAGAGAGATCTCTACTTGCCTTAAGGAAACTGAAACTGGCGGTGACGACTGAGCGGCACAAGCGAAATCAGAAATCCTATTTTGAACCTATACAAGAACGACGAAAGCGATATAACAAAATACCAGCATACTAGCACAGACAATTTATCATCAAATAACCTAAATATGAGAGGGGTCAGAGAATTTACCTCCCTCAGAGGTGAGGGTAGAAGAGACTACCACGCGGAGATGGAGACTTGACGGCGCTTGGGTATGGAAAAACCCTAATTTGGAGAGGACTTCACATGATTCCCACCAACTGAATCGAGGAGAGGCGCCAGAAAATACGAACATAACATAGTTAGACGATCGCAAGGGGGCAAAAAATTCTGAATAGAGGAGGGGAGTGACTTTCTTACCCAAGGAGAACAAATCCATGCCCAAAATCTGAGTGGAGGATTTGAGCAAACCCTAGATTCAAGCGGGGCGCAAGGAGCAAGCCATAGTTGATGCTCGCCCTCTTGAGGGGAAGATAAGAGTTTGCTGGACTGAGAAGGGGGTGGCTTGATGTTGTCGGCACTAATGGAGGAGAGGAAAAGGAGCAGTCAACAGCCTGAGGAGGAGAAGCCGCAGGAGACTGCCGGCCCTAGCAGAGGTAGAGGGGAAGCCGCCGACCAAAGCAAGAGGAGGAGAAGCCTGAGGAGCTAACATCGGCCATGGAAGGAGGAGGAAGGGGCGGGATCGACAGACACAGGCAGAATCGGGAGTCGGTGCCGGTGCGGGAGACGGAACCGGTACAGGTTGCGGGAGAATAGCGGGAGACGGGCTCGGGAGAGAAGCCCTAACCGATTAAAGTGAAATAACGGGGGGGGGGGGGAATCTGAAATCTAAGCTCCTCGCCACATCGTGACGAAATTTTTGGACGATCCCAATCCCCCTTAGGATTACTGAGATCTGCTGCTGAAGTGATAGATTCCAATCACGTGTCCATATTCACCAAAGTAGGAGTGTGAGAGATAGGGAATGACATAACCCAAGCCAGATGAAGGGTGTGGATAAATTTCTCATTGCCGACCACCCAATGAACCTTGGGAAGGACTAGATGAAGACGCTTGAAAATTTCCCTCCAAATGTGAGAGGAGCAACTCGGGATAAAGTACCCAGGAAGGTCACCCGGAAGAAGATACTTGCTCCAAATAAGGCGAGTCCACATAGAGTCCGAACGGAGGGCAATGTGGTCAACAACTTTAACAAGATGGGAGTCCTATTGAAGAACCAAATTTTGAACACCGAATCCCCCAACTCCTTTGGGTGAACACACAAAATCCCAACTAGTAAGATGGATACCCCCTAACTTGCACGACCACTCCAAAGAAATGCCCGGATAAGTTTCTCAATCCTATATTCCTATGAAGCACATCGATAGGAAGGCTTATGTTGGAATAGTAAAAAACAACAATAGATCACAAGACAAACATGATAAGAACTAGGAGACCGACGAAGAAGAGGGTCTCGGATCTTCAACGGGAATTTGGCTTTCAACCTTCTAGATTAAGAACTCAAAGGAGGCAGTGCAGAGCTTCTTTTTAGCAAGAGGAATGCCGAGATACTTCCAATCCAAAATCGAGTGGGAAACCTCGAGGATCTTCTCAATAGACTTCCTGGTAGATTCAGGTTTAGAGCGATTGAACTGGATATTCGACTTACAAAGGTTAATCGCATGACCAGACATTTTGCAAAATTTGAAGATCACCTTCTTAACCTCCAGAGCATTGACCATATCAACTTTAGTAATAATCAGACTGTCATCAGTGAAAAGGCGGTGCGAGATGGGTATGGCACCATGAGAGAGCCGAAATCCCTCAAAAAAACCCACCTGCTCCCTTTCCTTGAACTTGTGGCTAAACATCTCAAAGTAGAGGATGAACAAGTAGGGGGATAAAGGACATCCCTTCGTTAACCCCCTCGAAGACCAAAAGAAGGGGGTTTGAGCATCATTAAACAAAATAGAGTACTAAATATCAGTGATACACTCTATAACCCAAGAGGCCCATCCGTGTGAGAAGACAAAGTCAGAGAGAATCCCCTCAACATAATTCCACTAAAGCCTGTCATAAGCCCTCTTAAAATTGAACTTAAGCATCATAAGACCTTTAAACCTACAAGCGATCTTCATAAAGTGATGAAGCTCCTGAGTAGTCAATAGATTGTTCAAGATGTTCCGACAACTGATAAAAGTTCCCTTCTCCTCAAAAACGAACTTGGGGGTGACGACCTTCAACCTAGTGACCAGAATGCGAGCAACAATCTTGTACAAAGTGTTGCATAAGCTAATAGGGCGATAATGCTCAGGTCTGGAAGGATGAGAAATCCTAGGAATCCAAATAACACTTGTCTTCTTCCATTTAGCTGACATGACCCTAGTAGAAAAGCAGTGGCGAACAACCTCACAAACCTCTACTCTGGTAGTGCTCCAGTAACTACGATAAAATGTATCATTGAACCTATCCACTCCAAGAGCCTTGTGCTTAGGAAGGACCATAACACGACACGCAATCTCATAATCGGTGCCATTCCTAGAAAGCCAAATGTTATCCTCAGCTGAGAGCCTATGCTCGATGCGAGGTAACCTCCGACCTCCGACCCCCAATGATTTCTGAAAAAGAGTGTAGACGAGTTTGGATAACCTCAGGGTCAGAGACAACTTCACCTTGATCATAGTCAGCTGTAAGATCTTGTTTTGATGCGTGGAATTAGCACAGAGCGATGATAGAAGGTGGTGTTCTCCTTGCCATGTAGAAGCCACTAAAATCTCTCAGCACCAGAGAGAAGAAGAGAATTTGCGGACCTTCCTACGAAGATGCTATGGACCTTCCAATGGTGCCCGGAGGAGAGGTTGTCGGGGATGATCGGGGGCGGTCGATTGTACCGATGATGGTGGTGGAGATGGTGGCGGGATACTATGGAGCCGTGACCGCGACTGCCTAAGCGGGGTTGCTCGTCGGAGGAGAGAGCCACCAAGATCTCACAATGAAGGAAGGAATTAGAATACTTTCTTGCTTACCTCATACATACCCCCACATGCCTTTATATAGGCTACACGTAATGATGACTCACCTAATAATCTCCTAACTCTCACATAACAATCTCCTAACTCTCACCTAACATAATGAAATGATAATAAAGATACAACATGATTGACACCTCATAATACGAACGCATAATACGACACAATATGACGCATAATAACAACACAATACGACACATAACATCTCACCCGTCCTCCGAAAAAGCTAGACCTCAAGCTTTATCCGATGCCCTCGTCGTCGAAGTTCTCAACGTGTAGGTAGAAAAGCCGGGTGCAGCTGTGATCACGAGTGTACTGTTCGCCGCAATTGAAACACAATCCTTGCGCACGGCGTTGCAGTATCTCAGCCCGAGATAAGCGGCGGACATGTGGTGCGGGAGGACCCCCGCGTCGGTCCTATGGAACAATGTTGGTAGCAGGTGGATATGCCTCTTGGGACAGCTGGAGACGACGATCACAGAGCCGGACCAGGCTCATAACAATCACTAAGTCCGGAGGGGCCTCAAACTCTACATCTAGACGCAGTAGCTCGCGAAGTCATGTGGTGAAAATGTTGACCTGCATATCCGGGGCAAGAGGGACATGCGCTAAGAGAAGCTGAAATTGTTCCATTTACTCGTCTATGGTACCTGTTTGTCGTAGAGTTGTGAGTGCACCAAGGGGGTTATTGCGAAAAGGAGGTCCGAAACGCAAGTTGCAGAGCCGCTTGAAGTCGTCCCAAATTAGATTTGGCCGGCCGGTGAGAAGTCGAGAAGCCTATGAAACAGCGAAGTCGAGCATATGGAAAGATGCGAGATGGATTTGATCTGCTGCCGAAGTTTGCTGGTAGCTGAAGAATTGTTCATACTTGGTAAGCCAGCTCAAGGGATCACTTTTCCCATCATAGGTTGGAAGCTCTAATCTGGTATGGCGCGACACAATTGCAGCGTCGGGGCGCGCGAGGACCGATGGTGGTGGTTCGTGGACGGTCAGGGGCGGTGGGGCATTGCGGAGAAGTCGCTGTGCCTGAGTGCTGCTTGCATGATCATGTGCGGGGCAGTTGGCTTGGCGAGCACAACAATGGCCTCCTGATGACGGTCTGCGAGAGCAGTGAGCGCAGCTTGTTGCGCCATGAGGTCATGTAGCATGAACATAATTTGATTGAGTTGTTCAGAGGATTGCGTCGAGTCAGCTTGCTGGGAATGACCACGAGAGCCCCGGTGGTGCCCAATATTGGCGACTCGATAGAGGGGCCCGCTGGAAATTATTAGAAGGAGAACTTGGCGGTGGGAATTTAGAAATAACACAAGAGATGTTGAGAAATATGGACCGGGAGCAGGGTTCGTTAAATAAGTAAAGGAGGAAGGATGGTGGGGTCCATCGAAAGAAAGAGAATGAAATTAAAAGAGGGGTCCACGGATTAAAGGAAATGAAATAAATATGATGGCATAGGGCGGCGGGATGGGCTTCGATAAAAAGCAGAGCGCGGGCGGCTCGAGGAAAGCAGGTAGAAGCGTGCGGCTCGAGGGAAGCAGGGAGAGGCAGCTCTGGAACGGCGATGGCCGAGCACGATCGTCAGCGGCGCTGGAGCAGTCCAGGCGGGTCAGCGCTGGAGCAGTCCAGGCGGGTCGGTGCTGGAGCAGGAAATGAAAAAGGCGGTCTCCAGGCAGGTCGGCGCTGGAGCAGGAAACGAAAACTGCGGTTTCCGTCGGTGAGCCGCCTGCGACTGGACGGGGAAGTAGTGGCGTCAATTGCAGCAGAAAGCAGGGGAGGAGGCGTCGGTCGAGGAGAAGTTGTGGCTCGGCGGAAACAACGGACGAAGAGAAGGTTTATCTATGATACCAAGTTGTTATGGACCTTCCAATGGTGCTCGGAGGAGAGGTTGTTGGGGATGATTGGGGGAGGTCGATTGTACTGATGATGGTGGTGGAGATGGTGGAGGGATACTACGAAGCCGTGACCGCGGCTGCCTAAGCGAGGTTTTTCGTCGGAGGAGAGAGACACCAAGATCTCACAATGGAGGAAGGAATTAGAATACTTTCTTGCTTACCTCATACATACCCCTGCATGCCTTTATATAGGCTGCACGTAATGATGACTTACCTAATAATCTCTTAACTCTCACCAATCTCCTAACTCTCAACTAACATAATGAAATGATAATAATTATACAACCACGTGATTGACACCTCATAATACGATACATAATACGACACAATACGACGCATAATAACGACACAATACGACACATAACAGGAGATGGAGGAGGTCCACTAACATGCCACTCTCTGAAGCTTCCTGCATTTGAAGACATGATATCTTGGTCATGAGCGCCAGCATTCAAAAATAAACTCTTGACATGCTCCTTATTCCATATGGACAAAGCAAATCTAGTCTTAGCGAAGTCAATTAAGTAAGGAGGAGGGATCTCAAGCTGCCCGAACCACCTGAAAAGACTCCCCAAAATCCAGTCAGAAATCCTCAAAACAAAAAGGTCTCCGGAAAGACGACGAAGCAACCTTAGGAACAAGGAGCAACAAACAGTGATTAGAATTCAAGCGGGCCAAGTGAAATAGTTGAGCCTCTTAAAAATACTAAAGCCAATCCCCAGTACACATTGCCCAATAAAGGCGAGAAATTATGTACCCCTCGACATCCTGATTATTATAGTAGATAAACACATGCCCCTGAAATCCAAGATGAACAAGATGGTTAGAGTCAATGAAGTCCCAAAACTTCTGATCTTGAAGATGACCGTAAACATAGCACCACCACGATGTTCCTCCGTAGAGCAGATCACCTTGAAGTCACTAATGATAATGGTAGGAAGCCCCTGAGAAAGAATGATTGAGATAGAGGTTGGTGCTTCGTATAATTCACTTTTGCATAGACGCCGCAAATGACCCAAGAAGGCATATCAACAGGTTGGATTGATCCCACTGCCAGTTGATCGTTTATCGCACGAAAGTCCACAGTAATCCATTCCACCTTATAGGAAACCATAATACTGCCAGTTCTGAAGGAAGGCAA
Organism: Platanthera guangdongensis; assembly: GCA_039583875.1. Lineage (NCBI taxonomy): Eukaryota > Viridiplantae > Streptophyta > Magnoliopsida > Asparagales > Orchidaceae > Platanthera > Platanthera guangdongensis. Next base: position 132,034,013 of record CM077156.1, read on the forward strand.
AGATAACACTAAGAACCATCCAATGCACTTTGAATCTGAAGAGTAACCTCAATACCCACTCTAGTTTCTAGAAGAATAACCACCGACACAAACTTCCCTCCAACCAAGTATAGAATCTGATCGTGGGTACCTAGTTTGCGAGCGCCCCAACCATTCCACATAATGCATTTTATAAAATCACTGAGGAGAGGCCCTCCGCCCCCAAAAACAAAAGTAAAAATATCCATCTCCACTAGCTGCCATCACGACAAGAGTATCCAACTTGCCAATTGCTGCTTTAAGCCATTTCTTTCGGTTTGCAATGGTGGAGTGGTCCCACTCATAACAAATATAAGAAAGACCCTTCAACGAGCGGCTGAACCTTTATGCAATGCCGGAACTCCTATCAGTACTCCTAGAGCTTGAGCTCTGAAGCCTACATCGTCCGAATAACTTGGCCCAGAGATAAAATACCCATTATGAGCAAGGACAAGACCCGAATTAGGCACTCGCCAAAGGATTCTCCCTCGAACTTGAGTCCTTTGAGGAAGGAAGCTATGTTATTAAACACGCAAGGCAGGCCGAGGCGTAAAGGGATCCTGGAGCCTAGCCTCAGACAACCGCTTGAGGCACGTTAGGTACATAAATGAAAAAAATGACAAATACAGTTGAAGCAGACACCTTCCTTGCTAGTCTAGGACAAATAAATAATATTTGATCTATTTTGGGCTCTAAAAGAATCATCATGATGTTCAAAATCAATGAACCGAACACCCAATTAACTGATTTTCATTGAACTTTTTGATGTGCTGGGCACAATGAACTAGCCGCTCAGTTCATTGAAAATTATTGAATTGGGTGTCCAGTTTACAAAATTGTTATTTGGCTACTCAAATGATAATAAAAATAAATGAAATTTGGCATGGATTTAAGAGCACAAACATTGTTGGTGCACCTCTCTCTTGGTCCTCGTTATTTGTGTAACGACCCGAAGTGTGGCATAATTTAAATCTTTATTCTAAGTGATTTTTTATAATTAAATAACGCAACAATTTCTATTATGGGAAGTACATGAGTGGTACCGGAAGAGATCATAAAACAACTTTTTATTCATTGAAGATAATGTACATCATGTCTATCTCAGGTACTGAGAAAAACTACTATACATATGCATATATACAGACTGTAGCAATCTCAAAACCAACAAAAACAAATCTAACCCGTGGGCGACTCATGTCTTCCATTTTCTTTCGATCTGCCTCCGTAGGTATCCTCCTAGCGGGGCCTGGTACGTGTTAGGGGTCTTATTATGACATTACTTATTATTATTTATTTCTGAACATGCATTTATTATGTCATAAGAGCCGCGTCCTTATATGACGTCGTTATTTATGTTGTCTTTATGAGATGTCCTTTTTAGTCGTATGTCCAAGTTTGTCGTTACTTTCTTTGGCGTTCTTTCCTTTTCATGTTAATTGTAAGTCCTATTTAATAACCCAGTTAGTCTTGTATTGGTATGAATAAAAAAAGTCTATTTTCCCTAACCCTAAAAGAGATCTTGGAAGCTCTCTCTCTCTCTCGAGAGCACGCCCTCTTAGGCAGCCACAGTAAAGGCTTCGTAGTATCTCTGTCACCGTAACCTCCACCTCCGACCTCTCCTCCGGTAACATCAAAGGACCCATAACAACTTGGTATCAAAGCCAACCGGTCCTCCCCTCCATTTTGTAGGCTCCTTCACTCCAATCACTGCTTCAAGTTTTTTTCCCGGTTTCCTCATCCGCACCATCAACCACGCCTTCAAGACTGACATTACCAATAACTTTATTATACGAGCTGATCCTGAATATCGTTCCCGACGCTGCACCGACCTATTACCGCCATCGAAGCTTCTGCGACGGGCCGACATCCCCTATTACCGATTCCGCACTCCGGCGAAGCATCCTCCCGACCCGAGGAATACGACGACGCCTTCCGGTCGGCTTCCGCAACACAACCGATCGACGCCTGTGAACCGATGTTTGTCGTCTTCCACTCTGATCGATGCTCCTCGCATGGTTCATTCTCACCCTCCTAACATGCGCGTCGTCCTAGAAGGTGTCGTTTCCCCGCGTCTTCGTGCTCGCTCCTATCACGCGCACAAATATACTAGCATGATTTTCTTCTCAAATCAGCACTGCCTTCTACGTCTACCTTTCGTATTCAAGCCAAGCTGCCACCGTATGAAAACAAGGATATCTTTCCATATTAATGAAATTATTGTTAATTGATTAATCTTTCTCTCGATTAATTCTTAAGTGATTTTATTAAGAAATCAATTAATTATGGAGCACACCAAGCCTAGTATTACACAAATAGCTGTCCTTCGTTCGATAGAGGAAATGATGACCTCTTGGGACGCTCGCATTCTGGACTTCGATGCACGTCGTGATGGCGCCGACGCACGTCGTCAGGACGGCATGTCTACACTCCACATGCTTGATGAGTTGATTGCCGCCTTTCTGCCAAAGTTTCATCCTTCCCCATCACTGGCTCTCCTCGTGCAGTCGCCTTCTTTGCCAGCCGACAATGTACCACCACTCTCCACGATAATGGCTCCTCCGCGGTCACCTCATTTGCTGGTGCTGCCCCACCACGGGCCACCTTCGTCAGTTACTATGGCCGCCATCCCACAATTTCCTTTGCTTGCCCCTGCTCCGCCGGTGTCTCCGGCCACCACGCCGGCAGATCCGTTCCTTTTATCGATCGTCGCTTCTTCAGTTGTTTTGCCGTTGCTGTTGACCACCGTTCCACCAATCCCGCCAAAGACATTCCTTTCACCACCCATTTTTCGCCGGTTCTATGCAAATTGCTGACATCCCCGCCATTGCTATGTATTATCGGGTATTGTTCTAGCTAGAGAGCAAGATACTTGTAGACTCGACCATCCACTCAAATTTCCAGCTCGAGGACAAGCTCGATTTAAAGGCCAAGAGAGATGTTAGGGGTCTTATTATGACATTACTTATTATTATTTATTTCTGATTATGCGTCGTTATTTATGTTGTGTCTTTATGAGGTGTCATTTTTAGTTGCATGCCCAAGTCTGTCATTATTTTCTTTGGCGTTCTTTCCTCTTCGTGTTAATTGTAAGTCCTATTTAAAGGACCCAGTGATTCTTGTAATGATTTGAATGAAAAAAGTCTATTTTTCCCCACCCTAAAAGAGATCTTGGAAGTTCTCTCTCTCGAGCACGCCGCGCTTAGGCAGCCGCGGTCAAAGCTCTGTAGTATCTCCGCCACCGTCACCTCCACCTCCGGCCTCTCCTCCGACAACATCCAAGGACCCATAACAGTTTGCATTGTGGACCCATAACAGTCAAAGCTCTGCAGACGAGATTGTCGTGTTGCATTGTGGAGGTCTTATCGCATATACAGGAGTGTATATGACCCCCCCCCCCCCCCCCCCCCCACGAATCAAGTGGTGTGTGAGTCCGGGGGTAGACAGACGTGGTCGCCAAATCTTCAAATGGACGACTCTTCGCAAGGTGTGAACCGCCTTCCATCCGGTTCAATGGGGTCCTATTTATAGGAGAAGTAGGGGGTACCCCCCAACGAGGTGAATACAGGAGGCTGCTGAGGTGAATACTGGAGGATGTCGAGGTGAATGCTAGAGGTTGTCGATGTCCTTCGATGAAATATTATTTTTACTATTTTCTTCGAATTAATAACCCTTAATTTCAATTGAAAAAGTTACAAGCGTGTAATTCTCTACTGCAACAAGATCTTTTTTTCGCCAACTCATATGCCAGTTTTAGATAATCATCTATAACTTGGCTATCTAGGTAGGCAACATTTGTCAATTATAAAATTTGCAACTCTTGTATATTTGTGTGAATAACATTCATTCTCTTTCATCTAATGATATTTCTGTGATGGACTTCTTGGGGTTTTCGTCGGAGGAGTTGGCAGCGGAGAGGCCGGGGTTACACGAGGAATTAACCCTAGAATGGAGAGAAGGAGATTAAGTTGAGCGATGTGTGAGAGGAAAATCCGAGAGGAAGAAAATGGCTTATAGGGAAAGGAAGAGGAAATTAAAGAGAGGAAGAAAATACTTTCATTTGATTGATTCATTCCATTGCATGACTCTAAGAATCCTTATAGAAGGCCCGAGTGTCATGATCGTAAATTACACCAAATTATGAAGAAATGCGTAAAACACTAAAACACCTAAAATACTTTTACTATGACTCAACTCATACGAGTCAATAAGAAATACATAAAATAATAACAGCTACATCACCGATGGCTGGATAACGCTCATAATTCTCCACCTGTCCATGAAATCGAGCTTGACCTCAAGTTCAAATCGTCTCAGATTATCGGATCTTCCGACCCTTTGATTTCATGCCAAACTATTCTTGGTTGCGCATCGCGGTGGCCGGGGAGGTGTTGAGTAGCGGCGGCGGACACAGAATAACGGGCGGCAAAAAGATAGGGTACGACAGAGCAGAGACGAATAACGACAGTAATGGAGCAGAGGAAACAATGACCGGCAGAAGGAACAGATCCAGAGGGGCCCACAAAGTAGGCGGTCGCAGAAGAGGCGGCGAGGTGACTGGCGGGACTGGCAGAGCAGGGACCGACATAGCAGCCTAGCAGGTGGTGGAATGGTCGAAGGGGCCGATGTAGTCGGAGTCGGCATAGCAGGGGACGACAAATGACGGATGGGTGGAGGAAGAGGTGACAATGTCAGTGGAGGTGGAAGCTACAACAGGAGGTTGCCAGCAGGGTCCGGTAGTGGTAAAGGCCGTCACGATGCAATCATCATATTTGGTGGAGCAATCGAAGGCGGTTGTAGAACTGAAGAAGCTGCAATGGAAGGTGCAACAACATGTTCTTGCAAGGATGTCTGCTGCGCAGGTGGGGGTAGAACTTCGAAGTGTCCCAACATCACCAATTGATCAATTTTGGTGTTTAGGAGAGACATGGATTCCTGAAATCACCCCAACATCTTCCATAACATCGAACAGAGTGCGGCCTCATCCATGACATTAAGCTTAATGTCCATTGTAATTAGTTGATTAAATAATTAATTTGAGATGGTGTACTCTGATCTCGTGAATAGGGACTTGCTGCGGTTTACGGCTTGAGGAGGAAAGGGAGGTCTACTCGAGAGATCAAGCATGGGGAAGAGATGCAGACGAAGGAGAAGCCTGTGCTTGTACGGGGAAAGGATCCACGATCGGCTAGTTCTTCGATAGAGGACGACACAACAGGCATCAACTTCTTCGACAAAGGACGTCGATCGCAGATATGCGTCGATCGGGTTTGCTATGCAGAGGCTATGGACAATTGTAGTGCTCTGGAGATGCGTCGATCGGGTCTACTACGCAGATGCTGGTAGGCCTCAAGGAGGAATGTGCAGGCTGCTCGAGGGATCGAACGTGGGGAAGAGATGCGAACCAAGGAAAAGCCTACGCCAGTACGGGGAAAGGATCCACGGTCGGCCTGTTCTTCGATAGAGAACGACACAACAGGCATCAACTTCTTCGACAGAGGACGTCGATTTGGTTTGCTACGCTGAGGCTGTTGGCAATTGTAGAGCTCAGAAGATGCGTAGTCTGGGTCTGCTACGCAGACGCTGGTCGGCCTCGGGAGAGAATACGACCGGTCGTGAAAACTTCAGTGTGGAGTTGCGGCTCCGTTGTTTGGTGGCGCCGATGATACAAAAGTGGGCTGGAGTCGGGTGTTGTGGAGGATGCTGATGCTTGCTGTGGAAACACAAGAATTGGAGGAAGCAGCCCCTTTGATACCAAATATTTTATGGTCTTCTTGGGGGTTTACGTCGGAGCAGTTCGTAGCTGAGAGGCAACGGGGATACACGGGGAATTAATCCTATAATGGCGAGAAAGGGAAGAGCCAGAGGAAACCCCTAGAGGAGAAAAAAGGTTTAGGAGAGGAAGAGGAAATTAGAGAGAAGAAGAAAATACTTTCATTTCATTGCTTCATTCCATTACATGACTTTAAGGGTCCTTATATATGGACCAAATGACATAATCGTAAATTGCATCGAATTATAAAGAAATGCGTAAAATACTACACCTAAAATACTTTAACTATGACTCTACTCAATAAAAATACTTAAAACTATAACTAGATAACCGATAGCTGGATAAGGCCCATAATAATTTCTTAAATCTATTCCTCTAAGACTCAATCTTATTGGGAAAGAGTTTAATTATGTGATAGGTGCTCATGAGTTTGAGTTTGTAATAGGTCGATGGAGGACTATGTCCCGCAAGAGATTGTGATGACCCTTCTTGGATCCCGTCGAGGTGGCTGTTGTAGTGAGCGAGAGAGGAGGGTGACCGGCATTAATGCTGGCGGAAGAGGGACAACGTGAGGGAGAGATAGAGATAGAGAGAGCGAGATCTTCAACCTTTTTCTTCTTACCCTCAAATAGATCACAACAAGTATAAATAAAAAGGCCTCCCACCTAGGATTAGACATGTGGGAATAAAATAAGCTAGTCATCATGAAAGCATGCCTCCCATTTGGGCTTAAAACACATGGGATAATAAAAGTCAAAAAGTCTATACTAGTCATCATGAAAGCATGTTTTACGATTACGATAATTTTACACACTTAATTACAAAGATAATCGCTGGCATACATCCAAAGATAATCCTAAACTCTTACCCCTTCCTCTTATATAGATGGGGGAGTGCACACAAAAAAGGCATTACATTTAATAATAATAATATCTAATTAATTTTAATTAAATACCATTTAATTAATATTAATTAAATAATTAACACACTTAATTACAAAAGGAAAAATCACGGCGGCTTCCATGCGTGTGCTCCAAATAAGCGCGGCGGCTTCCATGAGCATGCTTTAGTCCACTTGGGTGAAAGTGCATACACAACACTATATCGCACTTGAAAATCGGCCTTGCCCTCAAGGTCGAGTTGTAATAATTTGACGGGGTTGGTGGTAATTGTGACGAGGAAACAATGGTGAAGAACAAGTGGGGGTTGTGTGCAATGTGAAAAAGAAATGAAAAGTGGTGAAATTAAAAAAGAAATGGGAATGTGTATGGTGGAGAAATGTTGGCAGCTAGTGTGGGGTTTAAGGAAGATAAAAGAGAGCTGATGTGGGATGTGATGACATTTAGTGGAGGGAAAAGAATTCAATTTGAGGCCAAAAAAATGGCAGATGGTGGGATGAAGAAGGAAAAAGACAAGAAATAAGCATTGATTGGTGGTATTTGGATTTTTGTGGAGAAAAGTAAGGTTGACAGCTAGTGGTATGGGAGAAAGAAGCTCCAATTAGTGGTGGGGTTGAGGGATGGTGAGATTTTAGGTGTGATTGATGGGTGGTGGCAGCTAAGAGAAAGAAAAGAAAAAAAGAAATTGATGTGACAGGACAATACAATAGGATAGGTGGTCTTGGTAGCTAGTGGAGATGGGGTCATTGCGGGTTCCATGGGAAAAGGCAACAAAACAGAGGATGTGCAGCTCAAGGGGCAGGAGTGCAGATGTGAGTGCAATCGAGCGGGAACGTAGACCTATGCTCGCGGCTCGATGTCTTGGAGAGAGGAGTCGCGACAGGGAGTGATAAGAGAGATGGGAGAATTGCTGCGGGGGGGGGGGGGGGGCAGAAGAAAAATAAAAAGTGTGCGGCTCAAGGAGGTAAGCGGCGAAAAATGAAAGAGGGGCGTGCGGCTCAAATGCAGCTGATGAAAGGATGCACGCGGCGGAAGATGAATTGAGGCACGCAGGGACGATCATGGGTGCGATGACGGGGAGTCGATGAGCCCGACGTGCGAGTCCTTGGAGGTCGATATCTGGCTGGAGGTCGTCGAGATGAAGAGGTAGGTCGTAAAGCAGCTCCAACGGAGGAGTAGACAGTGTCAGCCCGAGCGGAGTACAACAACGGTGGACTGGCTGAAGGCAGCTACATGTATCGGCTGGCCCCGTCCAAGGCGCTGACGGACGGCCTGGACGCGGAGGAAGCGTGAGCGGGATCGGGGGCTGCGCATCAACGACAGTATTGTCCTCTCTGGGAGCAATCTCCTGCGATGTGGATGTCAGCAGGGGGTGTGGTAGGGAGGGCACGATCTGGTGGTGTGGAATCGTAGAGGAGCCTCGTACGGGTTGGATGAGGCAGCCTTGGCCGGGACACCTGAGGGGAGAGGATCATGAGAGTGGGTCGTGGAAGCTAGTTGTTGGGTCCATTGATCCCAATGTCCCAGATTTGTAAGAAGTCAGACAATTCAATGGTATACATATAGTTTTATTTGATGTATGTTTAAGTTCATGCATGCAGGTTAGTATATGTCATATTGATTAGACAGGTGGTCCAAGTGACATTGATAGGTGAACTCAAAGAAGCTGACTGGAAAGACAGGAAATTGCCTAAGTCCACAGGCATTGAGTGAAGCAAACTCACTCAACGCCAGATGAACCAGAAGACAGTGAAAGTGAAGAAAAATGACCAAGTGCACAAACATTGAGTGAAGGCAGTTCACTTAACGCCATACGGCTAATAGTGCTGAGAGAAGGCTGACAGTCAAAGCTTTAAGTGTTGGCAAGGCAGAAAAGTGGTTAAGTCCACAGGCGTTGAGTGAAGTCAACTCATTCAACGCCATATTGCCAAAAACATGGAGTCATGCTAGTTCTGTCAAAGCCAAAATAAATATGTCACAGAAAATTGATTAAGTCCAGAAGCGTTAAGTGAATCTTGATCACTCAACGCCATGCTAGTTCTGTCAAAGCCAAAACAAATATGTCAAAGAAATTCGACTAAGTCCAAAAGCGTTGAGTGAAGTCAGTTCACTCAACGCTATGCTGATTCAGTCAAAGCCTTGGAAGAAAGAAAAAAAATTCTGTCTAAGTACAATAACGTTGAGTGAAGTCAGCTCACTCAATGCCAAAGGGAGAAAGCGTTGAGTCATGCTGCTGCTGTCAACGCCAAAGGGAGAAGGCGTTGAGTGTAGTCAACACACTCAATGCCTTCGTGCAGAGCAGAATTTTTCTATGTCCAGGAGCGTTGAGTATAATCAATACACTCAACGCCTTCATGCAGAGCAGAATTTTTCTAAGTCCAGAATCGTTGAGTGTAGTCAACACACTCAACGTCTTCATGCAGAGCAGAATTTTTCTAAGTCCAGAATCGTTGAGTGAAGTCAGTTCACTCAACACTCTCAACGCCATAGTTACAGAAAGTGCTGAAGATCAAGCTAAGACAAAAAACATTGAGTGAAGCTTATACACTCAACGCTCTCAACGCCAAGGATGCAGAAAGGGCTAAAGATCAAGGTAAAACAAAAAGCATTGAGTGAAACTTATACACTCAACGCTCTCAACGCCTATACAAGCCGATGAGTTAACTAAGTTAAAAAGCGTTGAGTGAAGCTTACTCACTCAACGCCTAACAGAGCAGAAAATTTTCTAAGTCCAGATTCATTGAGTAAAGGTTGTTCACTCAACGCACTCAACGCCTGAGTCCAGATTCATTGAGTCTGAAATTTTCTAAGTTCAGAATGACTGACGTCAGCAAAGTCAACCAAAGTCAACAAAATTCCAAAATGATCATGGAAGAGCTGCAACTCATCACTAACGTCGCTGTCAGTCTTATTCTGTAAAACTAAGGATATAATTAGCCGTTAAAGCAATGACACGTGTCAATCATCTCGCTGGATGACGAGATTATAAATAGAGAAGGAGATCTGGATCGAGATAAGTTTCTGAGTGATAAATTCATTTCGAAAAAGAGGAGCGAGACTTCGTCTTCTTCCCCCGCCATTGTTGCAGAAACAAGAAGATCAAATCGACGATTCTGAAGGGTTTCTGAGTTAGCTGCGACAATCAACATCTGCTACAGCAAGATCAGAGATATTCTCCGAGGAAGAAGAAACAGCTAAGCCCAGCCCTAGCTGTAGTGACTTCTCGATCCAAGCAGAGCCTAATTTGAAGATCAATTTCACGATCGGTGAAGAAGAAATCTGTTCAGGGTTTTCTCAGGGCAGAAGGAGAGGCAGAGCAGTTCAATTTCTGCCAAAACAGGTTAGCTGATTGAAGACCATCTTTCTTGATCTTCCCTCTTCATCAGCACAATCAGAATTAGTTTCTGAGTCGATTCCAGCACAAGCATCAGATTTTGGAAGATATTCATCCTTGTTGCTGAGAAGAAAATTGGGCTGAGATTCTCTCAGTTCAAGAAGCTGTAGACTCAGAGAATCAATCTCTGGAGTCTAATCTATTTCAATATCAAATTCAATCTCTGTAGGATCTTGTTAAGATCTGTGTTGTAAGTCTAGTTTATAAAGACTGAGAGTTAGATCTGGTGAGATCTGTATTGTAAGCCTAAGTTATAAAGGCTGAGTGTAGGTTCTGGTATAGATCTGAGTGGTAGGATCCAGTCTTGGATCTGTGTGATAGGGCTGTGTTTCCAGCCTGTGTTGTGGGGCATTTGTGCCCGTGGTAGGTGATCAGGTGATTACTGTGCGGTTGGGCTGAGTGCCTGTGTTGAAGGTCTCTGTGGAGACTGTGATCCAGTGAGATCGTGTTGTAATCTCTGAGGAGGCAAGTTATTGGAGAAGTGCCTTGTCTAACATTCTGTTAGAAAGGCAGGAGGGATAGTGAATGTACCCATATACTGGGGAACCACTATAAAGTTACTGTGTCATCTGGGTGATAATCTTGAAAGCACCTGCAATCATATCATAACACCCAACATAATTTGATAAAGGTTAAAAGTAACAAAAAAGCTCAAGAAACCTATTCATCCCCCCTCTAGGTGATTAACTACTCTTGTATTCAAAGACTTTCAAGCGATATCAGAGGGAGGTTGCTCAAAAAAGGCTTAACAGTATGAGTAGATCTCAAAGGGTACCCTAGAAAAGGTAAGTATGGGTTCATGAGAGAACCATAAGGAACTAGGTTCTAAAATGCTTCCTCTATGCAGGAAAGAAAATTTTGGAATCTGGAAAAAAAGAGTCAGATTGTTTATGAAAGCATCAGACCCTAGGATTTATGTCACAGTACAAGAAGACCATTTATTCCAGTTGAAGTGTCTGTTCTTGACGCAAATGTCAAGATTTCTAAGAGTTATGCAGAAATGACTAAAGATGAAATCATCTTGCCTGCAATGGATAAGAGGACACAGAACATTATAGTTAGTATCATAGATGACTCTACTTTTCAAAACTTGGTGCACTGCAAAACCTCAAAGGAAATGTGAGACACTCTGGTGATATATATGAAGGGAACTGAGGAAATTAGAGATGATAGGAAGTCTATGCTCAATCAAGAGTATGATGCTTTCAGGTAGATCAAGAAGGAGACCATAGCTAGCTGCTATGAAAGGTTTTTCAGAAATGTAAATGAGCTAAGGACCTATGATCAGATATTTAGTAACTATGAGATAAATGATAAGTTTCTTAGGTCTCTTACTAGAGATTGAGACACTAAGATATGTGGCATTAGAGAAGTGACAAAATTGGCAGAGACTCCACCATCCACTTTATTTGGGAAACAACTGTTATATGAAATACAACTGACTGCAAGGAAGGAGGAAGAAAAGACTAGCAAAGCTCAGGCCAAAGAGTCAACTGTGGCCTTCAAGACAGATAGTTCCAAGAGAAGCAAAGAGAAGAATCCTTCTCTCCCAAGAAGGCCAGCTGAGTCTGATGATTCAGATCAAGAGACATCAGAATGCAATATGTCTGATGAGGAATTTGCTGCTTTCTCAAGGCAGTACATGAAGCTGATGAAGAAGAAGGGGTGGAGGAGCAGACCTTCTTCTTCCTTTCAACACAAGGATGACTAATACAGAACCAAGAAGAAACCTTCCAAGAAAGGCAGGTATGACTCAAAACACAGTAAACAGATTTCTAATAAGATTATCTGTTTTTGCTGCAGCAAGACAGGACATGTTGTGGCTGAATGTCCTGTGAAGAAAAAGGAGGCTGATGAGAAAAATCATCATCATAAGAAGGGCAAGAAGGAGAAAATCTTCATTGCTAAGAAGGAGAAAAGCTGGATTGACTCATCCTCCTCAGAGTCAGTTGATGAAGATGAAGCCTACATTGGGCTGATGGCTAGATTAGATAAGGAATCTTGCCAGGATCAGCCTGGTCCATCTAAGGTACGCTCTCCATTCAACACTTTATTTAAGTTAAGTTATAAGACTGGTCCAGGTTCAGAAGCATCTTCATCTAAGTATGAACGTGATTCTGAATCTGAGAATGATATCAATCAAGTGATTGATAAGTATGGTGAACTTCTAAAAGCATTCAAAAGAAGTAAGAAACTGACTAAAAAGTAGGCTCAAGAGATTGTATTTCTACAGCTTGCTGCTTCCCAACATTCTGAGACAACAGTCATGCTGGAACAGAAAATAAGGGAAGTCCATTAGCTGAAGAATATTACTATTATACATATAGACACCATAAAGTATAAGAGTGATCTTATTAGAGATCTAGAAGAAAAAGCTCCAAGGGGAGAAGAAAATTGTGACAGGTTTTTCTAAGCCCAATTCAGTGTTGCACATTATTGACTCCACCTCTCAGAGAAACAAGAGAGGAGTTGGATTCAAGAGAAACATCAGAGTTGCCTCTTTCAAAGGAAAGGGAAAAGCTCCAACTAAGCCATCCATTCTTTTTAAAAGAGTAATACTCCCTACTAACAGGTATGACCAGGACTCTATGTATGGTCACTGGAAGGATACTAATGTTTCTTCCAATGTAAGGAGTAGAGGAATGAGAATGAGTGCCTTCAAGGCTGCTTATGAAGAAATACAAATGACCCACCCTAGACCATTTGTATTTGGTGTTCTAGCTCCAACTCTTAAAAATGGGGCAGTGGACAAACTTCAGACTCAACCAGCAATGACTCAGACTAAAGGTCAGTATTATAGCAAGCCTGATTTGAGTGTTTCTGATGCTATTAGAAGCATGTTTTCTTTAAAGAAAACTGCTGTTGATGGTACTCAGAAAAAGCTAAATAAAGCTGCTGAAAGACTTTCCTTCAGCCAGATAATTGTTGAAAGAAATCTAAAGAAGACTATTGCTGTTCCCTCAGGAAAGGTTGCTGCTGTTAACACAGTCACTAGACCAGCTCAAAAAAGAAGGTATAACCTTCATGAGTATTTGTGCTGTGACAAGGTAGACCATTATGCCATTGACTGATGACAACCTTAGTGTGTCTAGAGCTAAAGTCAGTCTTACAGTCAGAAAAACTGCGGGTAGACATGTTCATTTTGAGACTAACATGCACGTAGGACCCAATAAATATTGTGGTCCTAAGGTAAAATAAATATGTTTTGCAGGTTAGTCCACGTTTCCATACCCCTATATGGTACTTGGACAGTGGTTGTTCCAGGCACATGACTGGAACAAAGAGCAATTTGAGGGAGTTCATTGCAGTGAAGGATGAACCAAATGTGATCTTTGGTGAAACAGACAAAGGGATTACTAGAGGTTATGGTAAGATTTCAAATGACTTAGTCACTTTCACAAAAGTGGCTTAGGGTTGCAACACAATTTTATAAGCATAAACAAAATATGTGATCTTGGCTATGCCATTTCATTCCACAAGGATAAGTGCCACATTAAGAAGTTAAGTGACCAAGAAGTCATCTTGACAGACACTAGGAGTGAGAATGTGTATTGTTTAAATTTTCTTTGTCTAAATTCAGACTTTCTCATATGACTAGTTGCAAATGAGAAAGACTCACACTGTGTCAAATGACACAAGAAGCTAGCTCATTTGAACTATAAAAACATAAACAAGCTCTTCAGTAAAGAGCTAGTTAAAAATAGTCCTAAAATGATATGCACTAAAGAAGACATTTGCTCTGCATGTCAAAAAGGCAAGCAGACCAAAGTTTCTTTCAAAAACATTGAAACCAAAGACTCTGTGACGTGTTTATATCTCATGCATATGAACTTGTTTGTTCCTATGTCAGTTCATAGTGTAGGTAGGAAAGTCTACACCTTTGTGATTGTTGACGACTTTCCAGATTTACTTGAGTTTTCTTTTTAACGAAAAGTCTGAAACCTCTGATGTCTTAAAGACATTTGTCAAACAAATATAAAATGAATTGAACAGTTCTGTGACCAGAATTAGAAATGATCATGAAACTGAGTTTCAATCTGAATGCATGACAAAGTTTTGTGAAGAACTTGAGATTCATCAAAAGTTTTGCTCTTCAAGAACACCCCAGCAAAATGGGATTGCTGAGAGCAAGAATAGGACTCTCATAGAAGCTGGTAGGACATTAATGAATGACACAACTCTCCCATAATATTTCTGTGCAGAGCCAGTAATATTATGAGATATCACCAAGAGCCATAAAAAGACTCCTTATGAGATATTGAAGGGCAGAAAACCAAACATTGTATATCTCAGAATTTTTGCGAGCAAATGCTATGTGCTTAACAATGAGAAATCCTATATAACTAAGTTTGCTGCCAAGTCCTATGAAGGGATTTTTGTTGGGTACAACAATCATAGTAATGCCTATAGGATCTATAACTTGACAAGTCAAGTTGTAGATGAGTCAATTAATCTAGTGTTTGATGAATCAAATACGATTAACAATGAGTTGTCAAGCTCATTTTCTAGTCCTACAAGCACAAAAGTGATCATGGACAAGCTGACTATTAAGAAAGTTGAACCTATAGTCCAAGACAAAGATGAAAGTGTGTGGATTCCAGAGGAAGCACAAGACTCACATAAAGTGAATGATATTCAACATGATGGAGACTTTGAAGCATAGAATGCTGAAGGAAGACTGCCTCCAACAGTCAGGCATTTTAAGGACCATCCAAGCCACCAGATCATTGGTGATGCATGTTATGGTGTAGTGACAAATAGCAGATGTCTCAACACAACAATGTACTCCAGTTTCTTGTCACAAGTAGAGCACAAAAAGTTTGAAGATATAAATATGGATCAGTTTTGGATTGTAGCTATGTAAGAAGAACTGAAGCAGTTTAAGAGATGTAAGGTCTGGAAGCTATTTCCCAGACCACAAGGACATAATGTCTTCGAAATCAAGTGGATCTATATGAATAAACTTGATGAAAATGACACTATAATCAAGAACAAAGCTAGACTTGTAGCTCAACGGTACCGACATGAAAAATGTATTGACTTTGATCAAACCTTTGCCCCTGTAGCAAGAATAAAAGCCATTAGACTGTTTCTTGCATATGCTGCATACCAAGGATTCAGAGTCTACCAGATGGATGTAAAGTTAGCTTTCCTGAATGGAAACTTGAAGGAAGAAGTTTATGTTGATCAACCTCCAGGTTTTGTTGTTCATAACCAATCAAATTTTGTTTATAGACTTAGGAAAGCTTTATATGAGTTGAAACATGCTCCTAGAGCATGGTATGAAACTCTGTCTAGCTTCCTCATTGAGAACAAATTCTCAAGAGGGTAGATAGAAAAGACCCTATTTCTCAGGGAATCCAAGAGTAAGATGATGTTAGTACAGATATATGTTGATGACATTATCTTTGAATCTAATGATGACAATCTTTGCAAAAAGTTTGCCAAACTTATGCAAGAGAAGTTTGAGATGAGCAGTATGAGTGAACTTAAGTTCTTCCTGGATTTACAAATAACTCAGACTGATAATGAATTATCCATATTTCAGTCTAAGTTTACCAGAGAATTGATTAAAAAATTTGGGATGGAGAATGCCTGCACCATGAAAACTCCCATGAGGTTAAACATGTCTTTAGACAAGGATGAGGCAGGTAAACCCGCTGATCGAACTTTGTATAGAGGGATAATTGGCTCCCTTCTATGCATAACTGCTAGTAGACCAGACATTATGTATGCAACATGTGTCTGTGCTAGATATCAGACATGCCCTAAAGAATCTCATTACTCTGCTGCTAAGAGAATTTTGAGATATCTAAAGGGCACAGCAGATCTTGGCCTTTGGTACCCTAAGAATAGGGATTTTGAACTAATAGACTTTTCAGATGCAGACTTTACAGGCTGTAGAGAAGACAGAAAAAACACATTAGACTCCTGTCAGTTTCTGGGAAAAAGACTAGTGTCATGGAGCAGCAAGAAACAAACAAGTGTTTATATTTCTACTGCAGAATCAGAATATATAGCTGCAGGGAGCTGCTGTGCACAGTTGTTGCGGATACAACATCAACTTCAGGATTATAACATTCAGTTAAGTGGACGTTCTTTATTCTGTCTCTACTAGTGCAATCTCTATAGCTAGGAATCCTGTCTCAAATAACAGGACTAAGCACATAGAGATTAAATATCACTTTATAAGAGAGCATGTGGAATGTGAGGATATTAGTCTTGAGTTTGTCCTAACAGATAAGCAAGTGGATAATATCTTCACCAAGCCACTAGATGAAGGAAAGTTTAATACCTACAAGTTTGAGTTGGGTATGTTGAACTTGGTGTAACTTCAGTTGCTCTTCATGTTTTTTTGTTATAGGAACTACATCATCTTGCAGGTTGTGAATACCAGAAAATGGTATCAAGGCTGGAATGTCCAAAGTCTTGGTAGAAGATGCTATTGTTGAGGGGGAGCAAGTTCAGCACCAGTTGATTGTCTGTAATCAGAAAAGGGAGAAGATAATCACAGATTGCCAGCTTCTCCCTCTGTCTGAAGAAGTCAAAAAGGGGGAGAAGGTGTGACTAGGTGTCAATGTAGCGAAATAATAGGAGCAGGTGATGTTCTCCTCCAAGGGGAAAAGGTGAATCTTGCATCAACACAGGGGGAGTAGGTGATGATCACCATACTGGCAGAAAAAATGGGAAATGTGGTAACCCTTAACTCTCTTGTGTTAATATGTTGTTGTATATTGTTGCTACATATGTTGGTGTATATCATTGATAAAGAATTTTCAAGTGGTATTTTGACTTTTTCAAATAGGGGGAGATTGTTGGGTCCATTTATCCCAATGTCCCAGATTTGTAAAAAGTCAAACAAGTCAATGGTATACACATATTTGTATTTGATGTATGTTTAAGTTCATGCATGCAGGTTAATATATGTCATATTGATTGAACATGTGATTCAAGTGACATTGACAGGTGGACTCAAAAAAAGTTGACAGGAAAGACAGGAAATTGCCTAAGTCCACAGGCGTTGAGTTAAGCAAGCTCACTCAACGCCAGATGAACCAGAAGCCAGTGACAGTGAAGAAAAATGATTAAGTTCACAGACGTTGAGTGAAGGCAGTTCACTCAACGCCATACAACTAATAGCATTGAGAGAAGACTGACAGTCAAAGCTTTAAGTGTTGGCAAGACAAAAAAGTGGCTAAATCCACAGACGTTGAGTGAAGTCAACTCACTAAACGCCATATGGCCAAAAGCGTTGGGTCATGATGGTTCTGTCAAAATCAAAGCAAATCTATCACAGAAAATTAGTTAAGTGCAGAAGCGTTGAGTGAAGCTTGATCACTCAACGCCATGCTAGTTCTGTCAAAGCCAAAGCAAATCTGTCAATGAAATTCGACTAAGTGCAAAAGCGTTGAGTGAAGGCAGTTCACTAAACGTCATACTGATTCAGTCAAAGTCTTGGAAGAAAGACAGAAAATTCTGTGTAAGTATAATAGCGTTGAGTGAAGTCAGCTCACTCAACGCCAAAGGGAGAAAGCGTTGAGTCATGCTGCTGCTGTCAACGCCAAAAGGAGAAAACGTTGAGTGTAGTCAACACACTCAACATCTTCATGCAGAGCAGAATTTTTCTATGTCCAGGAGCGTTAAGTATAGTCAACACACTCAACGCCTTCATGCATAGCAGAATTTTTCTAAGTTCAGAATCATTGAGTGTAGTCAACACACTCAACGCCTTCATGCAGAGCAGAATTTTTCTATGTCCAGAATCGTTGAGTGAAGCCAGTTCACTCAACGCTCTCAACGCCATAGTTGCAGAAAGGGCTAAAGATCAAGCTAAGATAAAAAGCGTTGAGTGAAGCTTATACACTCAACGCTCTCAAAGCCAAGGATGTAAAAAAGGGCTGAAGATCAAGCCAAGACAAAAGACGTTGAGTGAAGCTTATACACTCAGTGCTCTCAACGCCTGGACAAGCTGAAGAGTTGACTAAGTTTAAAAGCGTTGAGTGCAGTTTACTCACTCAAAGTATAGCAGAGCAGGAAATTTTCTAAGTACAGATCCGTTGAGTAAAGCTTGTTCACTCAACGCACTCAACGCCTGGGTACTTGTCTGAAATTTTTTAAGTGCAGAATGACTGACGTCAGCAAAGTCAACAAAAGTCAACAAAATTTCAAAATTATCATGAAAGAGCTACAACTCATCACTAACGTCACCGTCAATCTCATTCTGTAAAACTAAGGATTTAATCAGCCGTTAAAGCAATGATACATGTCAATCATCTCGCTGTGTGACGTGATTATAAATAGAGAAGGAGATCTGGATTGAGATAAGTTTTTGATTGATAAATTCATTTCAAAAAAGAGGAGCGGGACTTCCTCTTCTTCCCCCGCCATTGTTGCAGAAACAAGAAGATCGAATCGACGATTCTGAAGGATTTCTGAGTTAGCTGCGACAATCAACATCTGCTACAACAAGATTAGAGATGTTCTCTGAGGAAGAAGAAACAGCCAAGGCCAGCCCTAGCTGTAGTGACTTCTCGATCCAAGCAGAGCCTAATTTGAAGATCAATTTCAGGATCGGTGAAGAAAAAATCTGTTCAGGGCTTTCTCAGGGCAGAAGGAGAGGCAGAGCAGTTCAATTTCTGCCAAAATAGGTTAGCTGATTGAAGACCATCTTTCTTAATCTTCCCTCTTCATCAGCACAATCAGAATTAGTTTCTGAGTCGATTGCAGCACAAGCATCAGATTCTGGAAGATCTTCATCCTTGTTGCTGAGAATAACATTGGGTTGAGATTCTCTTAGTTCAAGAAGCTGTAGTCTCAGAGCATCAATCTCTGGAGTCTAATCTATTTCAATATCAAATTCAATCTCTGTAGGATCTTGTTAAGATCTGTGTTGTAAGCCTAGTTTATAAAGATTGTGAGTTAGATCTGGTGAGATCTGTATTGTAAGTCTAAGTTATAAATGCTGAGTGTAGGATCTTGTATAGATTTGAGTGGTAGGATCCACTTTTTGATCTGTGTGATAGAGCTGCGTTTCCAGCCTGTGTTGTGGGGCATTTGTGCCTGTGGTAGGTGATCCGGTGATTACTGTGTGGTTGGGCTTAGTGCCTGTGTTGAAGGTCTCTGTGGAGACTGTGTGATCCAGTGGGATCGTGTTGTAATCTCTGAGTAGTCAAGTTATTGGAGAAATGCCTTGTCTAACATTTTGTTAGAAAGGCGGGAGGGACAGTGGATGTACCCATATACTGGGGAACCATTATAAAGTTACTGTGTCGTCTGGGTGATAATCTTGAAAGCATCAGCAATCATATCATAACATACAACATAATCTGATAAAGGTTAAAAGTAACTAAAAAGCTCAAGAAACCTATTCACCCCCTATAGGTGATTAGCTACCCTTATATTCAAAGGCTTTCACTAGTCTGTTGAAGTCGAGCAACCATTCAGCTTTGGCGTGGAGAGAGGTGCATGTGGCCTCAGCAAGTGCAGCGAAAGGTATCCGGGGGCTGGTGTTCGACGACGACAAGAACAACAACTCGGAAGCGGCCGATTGGGCGGCGACCATTGTGATAAGGATGTATACCAGAGATAATGTCGACAACGTTAGCGGGCGGCACGACAGGTCGGACTAATTGTTACGATTATGATAAATTTCCGGGAGGAATCTAACAAGAGCGGGGGGGGGGGGGGGGTGGTGAGCGAGAAGAAGGATAAAGAGAAAACTTAGGGAGCAACCCTAGTAACTTGCGTACATTCAAAGATAATCCTAAACTCTTACCCCTCCCCCTTATATAGATATGGGAGGGCACACAAAAAAGACATTACATTTAATAATAATAATGTCTAATTAATATTAATTAAATAATTAACACATTTAATTACAAAAGGAGTAATCACGACGACTTTCATGCACGTGCTCCAAATAATCGCGACGACTTCCATGAGCGTGCTCTAATTATTCATTGGGGCTTCCATAAACGTGCGTCGGTGATCCCAATGCGGGGGGTCCACTTGGGTGAAAGTGTATACATAACCGCATGCCCTTCACTTAGGCTTAAAACACATGAGATAATACAAGTCAAAAAGTCTAAGCTAGTCATCATGAAAGCATGCCCCCACTTGGGCTTAAAACACATGAGATAATAAAAGTCAAAAAGTATACTCCTTGGATGACGTGATCCCCATCATAGTCGAGTTTTTCGTGAGTGTTATTATTGCGTCGCTGATACGTCCTTCCCCAATGTGAGTCGATGGCGGCGCGGTTGGTAACATCATCCGCTCCTTCGAGTGGCAGCTTGTCCTCAAGTTGGGAAGGGAGGGGGATGATAGGGTCTGTTGGGGGACTCTCCAATAAAGGGTTTTAGGCGCGAGACGTGGAAGACGTTGTGGATGTGGCTGTCGGACGGAAGTTGGAGTGGGTAAGCGACTTCGCCGATATGTTGAAGAATCTGAAAGGGGTCGTGAAAACGAGACCCAATTTGGCAGAGGGCGCTGGGGGGTGGATATAAACTTGGCGGTAGGGATCGTTTTTTAGCCAAACCCAATCCACAATGCTGAAGGTGATGTCACGGTGCCCACGGTTGTAGCGAGTCTCCATACGATGTTGGGTTTGGAGGAGGCAGGCTTGTGCGAGAGCGAGGAGTTGATCTCGGTCCATAAGCTCTTGGTCGAGGCAAATAAGCAGGCCGACCATTGGTAGGCGCGGGGGATTGCGGCCGTAGATGGGACGAAACATAGTCATTTGTAATGTCGTGTGGTATACGATGTTGTAGCAGTATTCGATCCATGAAAGTACGTAGCCCAACTCTTCGGGTGATCTCCAACGAGACAGCGAAGGTACATTTCGACTGTGTGGTTTACCACCTCGGTTTGCCCGTTTGATTGAGGATGATAGACCGATGAGAAAGCTAATTTAGTACCACATAAGCGGAAGAGTTCTGTCCAGAAACTACTTGTAAAGGCTTTGTCGCGATCAAAGACGATTGATTCTGGGAGGCTATGTAGGAAGAAAATCTCTGAAAAGAATATCTGAGGAACTCGTTTAGCAACCAAGGGGCGGCTTAAGGCGAGAAAGTGCGCGCCTTTGCAGAAGCGATCTACGACGACCATAAGGACGAATTTGCCATGTGAAGTAGGGAGGCCCTTCATGAAATACATCGAGATATCCTCCCAAATATGAGTGGGGATTAGTAATGTTTGGAGCAGGCTGGCCGGAAGGAGATGTTCAGATTTATATTGCTAGCATACAGTGCAGCCAGCAACGAAGTTGTGGACCGAGCGTCGGAGACCACGCCAAAAGAACTCGCGGCGGAGGCGTTGCAAGATTTTCTGGGTGTGTTTGTGAGACTGGCCGTGGGTTTCTTCCATGAGTCGTGGAATCAATGGCAATGTGACATCAAGATAGAGGCGATCTTTGTAGAGGATAAGGCCGGAGGAGGTGGACTAAGCTGTCGGCATGAACCCGTCCGAGATGCGCTGCATTAATTCCACGAGGCTTGGTGAGGTTTGGATTTCGCGGAGGGCATCATCGAGGGAGGAGTGGGGATGAGAAACCGCGAAGAGGGATGCAGCAGAATTTTCAGGCTTGTCCAGTGCAAGGCGGATAAGGCGTCAGCCGCGTGATTCAAGGAGTCGGCCTTCTGTTCCACCCAGAAGTCAAAACCTAGAAGCTTGGAGACTCGTCGCTGTTGAGGGACGGTAGTGAGGTGCTGTTCGAGCAAGTATTTGAGGTTAAAATAATCCGTCCATATGACAAGGAGCGACCCCATAGATAAGGCCGCCAATATTGAATGGCCTTGGCAAGGCCACTATGATATTATTCGTACGCCGCCAAGTTTTGGTTGCGTCGAGGGGTGGGTCGACTGAAATATGCGGTGAAATGTCAATTTTGTAACAAAACCGCTCCGAAACCGAGCACTGAGACGTCACAATCAATGAGGAATTTTTTGGTGAAGTTCGGTAACTAAAGCACCGGGGCATTTTGGAGCACCCGTTGGAGGTCGTGGAAGGCGACAGTTGTCGTTTCGATCCATGAGAAGCTTTTTTTGCGGAGCAAGTTGGTGAGGGGCTGGGCTATCTTGCTATAGTCACGTATGATGCACCGGTAGTAGCCTGTGAGGCCCAAGAAGGCGCACAAGTCCTGGACCGTGTTTGGTATTGGCCTTGATGCAACACCATCAAGCTTGCCGGGATTCGCCAAAACCTCGAGGCAGTGGACCACATGGCCAAGATAGGCCACACTTTCTTTGCCGAAGACACATTTGGAGTGCTTGAGGTGGAGGCGATGTTGGCGTAGCAGCTCGAAGACCGCACAGAGATGGCGCACGTGGGCATCCCAAGAGGTGCTGTAAATCAAAATATCATAAAGAAAAACTAGCACGGACTTACAGAGTAGTGGTTTGAAAACTTTGTTCATCAAAGCTTGAAAAGTGAAGGGGGAGTTGGTAAGTCCGAATGAGACCACCAAAAACTCGAAGTGGTCGTGATGCGTGCGAAACATCGTCTGTTCCACTTCTTGCGGGTGCATCCTCACTAAATGATAACCAAAGTAGAGTTTCAATTTGGAGAAGTACATTGCACCATGCAATTCATCGAGTAATTCTTCGACCACCAGATAAGGAATTTGTCCTTCACGGTCTGTTGATTTATGACACTGTAGTTGACACAGCAGCGCCACGAGCTATCTTTCTTGTGGACGAGGAGAGCCGGAGAGGAGAATGAGGAGATGGTGCGCTGGATAAGGCTTTGCTGTAGCATGAGGGAGCACCAACGCTCAATCTCATCTTTTTGTAGGAATGGATAAGGGCGGACTACGATCGGGGGGGGGGGGGGGTTATCCGAAAGGAGGTAGATACAATGATCCTGACGACGCGTCGGTGGAAGTGAGTCCAGAATAGTGAAGATATCCGAGAACTCTTGTAGAAGGAGCTCGAGGTTGGACTCATTGGAGGAGTCCGTGGGAAGAGTGGGTCCTTGGAGGGCAAAGGTCGAGCGAAGATTTTGCGGGGCATGTCCCATCCATTCAATCAAGTGGTTGCTATGGTGCCAACACATCGAGAGAGCATCAAAAGACCAAGTTATGTGTCCCAAAGTGCGAAGCCATCACACTCCCAAAACCACGTTAAAGCCTTGAAGATCGATGACCAAGAGATCAATTTGAAATTAATGGGCGCCCACCGTGAGGGTCACCCCGTGACATATGCCTGGGATGGCATGGTTTGGCCATTTTCTACTGTGACTTGGAGGCAGGAGCACAAAGTGATGTGGAGATGTAGTTGCTTGGCCGTGCGGCTGTTGATGAAGTTGTGCGTGCCACCGGAATCCATGAAAGCGACAAAGATGTGGTTCACCACGAAAACTTGCATTTGTATTGTATTGCCATGGAGCTTATGGGCGGCGGAGATGGCATGTGTCACGACCCGTCTCGACGAAAGTCAGAGTACGCTTCGGGCGGGCCGTGATGTCACATGGATGAGCAGAAAGAAGGCCATGTCTGCTAAGGTGGATGCAGAGAATATTGAAAATTGCTGTTAGAGTTTAAAACAGTGGAAATTTCAAATGCACATGTATTTTGTAAAATCATATTTTACAGGTACTGCTACAGATTTCATGCAATTATGATTCACAAGAGGATGCACAAACATAAATATCAAATTCTAGTATATAAAGTATTTAAATTGCCTAGCAGTTGTTCATGATAGCAGAGAAAATGTCTTATTGCAATTATTACATAAAATAAATATTTGACAGTAAAGAAAATATAAACATAGAACCTGGAACTTAAAGCTGATCGGGCTCGAGGACATGATGGCGCTGCACGAACTCTAAGGCAATTCTAAAACAAAAAAGGAAAAGTCTCAGAACATTGAAATAAATAGGGTGAGCAGAGTAAAGTATAGAACAGTAACAGAAACAAAAAAGTATGAGTACCAGTTTCTCATGAAACAAAACTATTAGAGACAAGAAAATAAAAGAGCTAAACAGAACAAGTTAGTTTATTAGACTACTCCGAAGTATAACATATAGACAGATAAAAAAATGTCATTAGCTGTAATCAGTGAAAGGTGCAACTTGGAAGTATTTTATTTGATACACAAGATTCTAATGTAAGTTTAAATGCAAGTCTTATTTAAATGGTTGTGCTTGCTATGACCATTTGTTGGTTTCAGTTGCTAGTCAAGCGGAAACTCGAGTCAAAACATCATATCAATTTAACACTACCTTTCATTGATTGTTTATGACATTAATGACTTTAAAGATTCATGATTTAAGAAATTCCTAACATATCAAGACCTGATACAAATTTAACAATTCAGCTGTACAAGATTAGAGTTTATAAACGCGTCAAGAAAGAAATTGAGTTTTGAAGCAACATTCACTCAAGTTGTAGAACCAGACAGGCCTAAGAAATCAGATTCGATGACACAAGATTCGACGACACAAGGTTCGATGACACAAGATTCGATAACACACAAAACTGAATAGGGAACTATATATCTAACGGGTTCAAGTATTTACGAGTGACACAATTACAATACGTTATTTTCCTGGACACCAAATATTCATTTAATTTGATCTATTCCAAGACATGATTATCTCCCAAGTAAGCATGTACGATACGAGCATTATACAAATACACCAATCATATATCTGCTAACCAAAATTCATTACAATTATCACCACGACACTTGTTGCTCGTGCTCGATATTTTATCATTTTTCTCACTACTCATCAAATGAGATAAAATCATTCATCTAATTTAATATCCATATAAAAGTCAAACAGAATCTCAAACTCATGACATTCCAACATATTGAACCCTAAACTACCAATTTATCCAACTAGCCATTCATGAATTAAATTCATTTGACAGATCAATTATATAAAAGAATGCATACATGTAATCAAAGAGCAGAGACATTAATTAGACACAATGCTTGCAAGAAAAAGAGAGAGAGAGAGATCTCTACTTGCCTTAAAGAAGATGGAATTGGATGCGACAGATAAGCGGCGCAAGCGAAATCAGGAACCCTAACTGGACCTGTACAAGAACGGTGAAAGCGACGCAGCAAATTAACATCACACTAACATAAGCACGATTCGATACATAACTAGATTAAGAGCGGGCTAAGAAGATTTACCTCTCTCATGAGTGAGGGGAGAAGAGAATTCCACGCAGAGACGGAGACTTGACGCGGTCACACAATTGAATCGAGGAGCGAAAATGAAAATCATAAACACAATGCAGTTAAACGATTACGAGAGAGGCAAAAATTATGAATTACAAATATACACGAATTTGGAGACAAATTATTTAGGAATCAAGAAAATTCTGTTTAAGGGTGAAGGAGAAAGATTCTTATCATTAGGAAGTCAAAACCGAACTTATGCAGCCAAATCCAAGACCCTCTTGCAAACCCCAGCTGAAGACGGAGCCCAAGTAAGAGAGGAAGAGGGCTGCCGGCCCTAGGAGGGGGAGAAGGGAACCAAACCCTAGACATAAATGCAGCCAAGGAGGCTAGGAAGCTGATATCGGCCTCCAGAAACATAGAAGGATGCGAAGAAGGGCTGCTGGAGAAAGGGGGAGTTGCTGTCTGCCCTTGAAGATGGAGGAGAAGTCGAAGGAGGAGGAGCAGTCAGCCCTAGAGGAGAAATCATGAACTGTAGCACTTCCTGATCGGGGAAGGAGAGGTCGGCGGCTTGAGACGGAGGAGGATCCAGAGGAGTTGTTGACGCGTAGAGCATGAGGCGGCGGGAGTCGCGACTTGCGGGTTTCGGAAGAGCGGGATGCGGGAGTCGGCAGGATGCAGGAGAGCAGGAGAACTAGACCGATCGGGTTTAGCATTGGGCAGAAAATAGAAAGGGGGGGGGGGCGATGGCCGATTAGGTTAGGTTTATTAATATTAATATTAATATTATTATTATTACTTAATAACATAAAATGAAGTTGTTATATTCTCTCATACTAAGAAAGTTTCATCCCGAAACTTACTTGAGAATTCTCTGAATGAGGTCTCTTATGATGAAGATTCAGATGACATTCATTCCAATAAGGTTTGCAGATTAAGACATGAAAGTTAACTATGAATACACAAAATGGGGAGGAGAACAAGTGTAGAGACTTACTATGATCAAGAGAAAAATTACAGATACTTGCAACGCAGGTTAGATTCAAGTTCACAAGAGAACACTTTAGACTTAGCGGGTTCGGCCAGATACAAAGATTGGCTTTAGGGAGCACAGAAATGTCTTCAAATAGCTCGAAATTGAAAGGTAAGACTTAAGGATTCGAGAGCGGAAAAGATCTTGCATAAAGGAAAGACAGGACACCAAAGACGAAAGGAAACTGATTGACAAATGATGGTCCACAGAAGAGAGTAATCATAGAGATGGAAGAGCACAAGACAACGCTGCAGAAATACAGCAGAGCAATTCACAAGAAGAAACTCATTTTTTGCTGACACTCATAAGCTATCTAGAAGAATATACAGGAGGACCATATAAGATTGACAAACACGCGAAACAGAAATGAGTAATTACAAATATCGAAGACTTGAAATTACAAATTATAACATATTTTCTACTGTCAGGTACATAAATTATGTAATAATTACAGTATTTTCATTGGACAATTATAGGTAATAATAATGCAAGTGCAATACCGAGATCATGTGCAATGTTAAACAAATAGAAAATCCATGTGTGTAAAATCATTATTGTTGTTCTTAGCTTCACACTTTTGCAATGCTTTATGATATGAATGCAAATTAATGGATACACATGTCATGTTCAGCGCCTATATCAGTTAATATGTCATGCATATTAAAACTCTAATGTCAGCGCACTTGAAAATATTAAACCGCTCATACAATTTAATATTCACAAGCGGTGTATATCCTAGTGAAAATTCATATGCACAAAAATTTTAAGTTTGCCCATAACCACTTAACATTCGTGTGCATAATACTCATGTTTATGAGTAAGTGTGTGCGTGTTTCAGCCGCGAACAACAGATAATGACAAGTAAGTGAAGAAATGATGCAGTCATATTTATTTTTATAATAAAGTTCAAAATATTTAATTAAAAAAAATACTTTATCTATAGATGCTCAGCCTCCCTCTGATACCGACTGTCACGACCCGTCTCGACGAAAATAAGAGTGCGCTTCGGGCGGGCCGTGATGCCACAGGCATGAGCGAAAAGAAAACCATGTCTGTTAAGCCGGATGCAAAGAATACTGAAAATACTATTAAAATAGTTAATTTGGAGAAAAACAGTTTGATTTTTATAGCGAAAGCTGTTAGAGTTTAAAATAATGGAAATTTCAAATGCACATGTATTTTGTAAAATCATGTTTTATAGGTACTGTTACAGATTTCATGTAATTATGATTCACAAGAGGGTGCACAAACATTAATATCAAATTCTAGTACATAAAGTATTTAAATAGCCTAACAGTTTGCCCATGATACCAGAAAAAATATCTGATTGCAATTATTACATAAAAAAAATATTTGACATTAAAAGAAATATAAACATAGAACCTGGAACTTAAAGCTGATCGGGCTCGAGGACCTGACGATGCTGCACGAACTGTAAGACAATTCCAAAACAAAAAAGGAAAAAACTCAGAACATTGAAATAAACATGGTGAACAAAGTAAAGTATAAAACAGTAACGTAAACAAAAAAGTATGAGTGCACCAGTTTCTTATAAAGCAAAACTATTCGAGACAAGCAAATAAAATAGCTAAACATAACAAGTTAGTTTATTAGACTACTGCGGAGTATAACATATAGACAAATCAAGAAATGTCATTAACTGTAATCAGTGAAAAGTGGAAGTGTTTTATTTGATGCACGAGATTTTAATGTAAGTCTAAATGCAAGTCTTATCAAAATGGTTGTGCTTGCTATGACCATTTGTTGGTTTCCGTTGCCAGTCAAGCGGAAACTCGAGTCAAAGCGTTACATCAATTTAACACTACCTTTGATTGATTGCTTATGACATTAATGACTTTAAAGATTCATGATTTAAGAGATTCCTAACATATCAAGATCTGATACAAATTTAACGATTCAGCTGTACAAGATTAGAGTTCATAAACACGTAAAGAGAGGAATTGAGTTATGTAGCAACATTCGCTCAAGTTGTAGAACCAGACAGACTTAAGAAACTAGATTCAATGACACCAGATTCGATGACACAAGGTTCGATGACACAAACAAAACTGGATATGGAGCTATATATCTAGCCTGTTTAAGTATTTACGAGTGATGCAATTACAATACGTTATTTTCCTGGACACCAAATATTCATTTAATTTGATCTATTCCAAGACATGATTATCTCTCAAGTAAACATGTACGATACGAGCATTATACAAAGCACCAATCATATATCTGCTAACTAAAATTTGTTACAATTATCACCACGACACTTCTTGCTCGTGCTCGATATTCTATCTTTTTTCTCACTACTCATTAAATGAGATAAAATCATTCATCTAATTTAATATCCAAATAAAAGTCAAATAGAATCTCAAACTCATGACATTCCAACATATTGAACCCTAAACTACTAATTTATCCAACTAGCCATTCATGAATTAAATTCATTTGACAGATCAATTATATAAAAGAATGCAGACATGTAATCAAAGAGCAGAGACATTAATTAGACACAATGTTTGCAAGAGAAAGGAATCTCTACTTGCCTTAAAAAAGTTGAAATTGGCGGCGACGGCTAAGCGGCGTAAGCGAAATCAGGAACCCTAACTGGACCTGTACAAGAACGGTGAAAGAGACACAACAAATTAACATCACACTAACATAAACATGATTCGATACATAACTAGATCAAGAGCGGACTAAGAAGATTTACCTCTCTCATGAGTGAGGGGAGAAAAGAATTCCACTCAGAGACGAAGACTTGGCGACGATTGGGTGACGAATACCCTAAATCATAGAGGACTTTGCGCGGTCACACAATTGAATCGAGGAGCGAAACTGGAAATCATAATCACAATGCAGTTAAACGATTACGAGAGGGGCAAAAATTATGAATCACAAATATACACGAATTTGGAGACAAAAAAAATTTAGGAATCAAGAAAATTCTGATTACGGGTGAAGGAGGAAGATTCTTATCATTAGGAAGTCAAAACCGAACTTACGGAGCCAAATCCAAGACCCTCTTGCAAACCCTAGCTGAAGACGGAGCCCAAGGAAGAGAGGAAGATGGCTGTCGGCCCTAGGAGGGGAGAAGGGAACCAAACCCTAAGTATAAATTCAGCCAAGGAGGCGTGGAAGCTGATGTCGGCCTTCAGAAACGGAGAAGGATGCGAAGAAGGGCTGCTGGAGAAAGGAGGGGTGGCTGTCTGCCCTTGGAGACGGAGGAGAAATCGAAGGAGGAGGAGCTGTCGGCCTTAGAGGAGAAATCAGGAACGGTAGCACTTCCTGATCGGGGAAGGAGAGGTCGGCGGCTTGAGATGTAGGAGGATCCAGAGGAGTTGTCGGCGCGTGGAGCAGGAGGCGGCGGGAGTCGCGACTTGCGGAAGAGCGGGATGCGGTGGTCGGCGGGATGCAGGAGAGCGGGAGAAGTAGAACAAGCGGGTTTAGGATCAGGCAGAAAATAGCAGGGGGGGCTGGCCGGTTAGGTTAGGTTTATGAATAATAATAATATTATTATTATTGCTTAATAACATAAAATTAGGTTGTTACAGCATGAAACGAGATTTCCAGCGGTTCCGTGTCGTCTGGGTCCCCATCATCATTAGAGGGGTCATCCACCCAAAAAGGTGCTTGTAACGATGGCCCGAGCCGAATAGTTCATCATAGTTAAAACCCCATCCTTTAGCTTGACGGTCTGCCATTTTCGACATCGAGAGCCGACGCAGATACGGTGGACGGCTGACAATTGAAGGCTTGGGCGGGGGCGGGCTCGGCTCGTTGCCTTTGGGGGAATGAAAAACAATGGGTTTGGTTCCCCTATTGGTAGTGTTGAAATCTCGACGACCCAACATTGTGCTATCTAGAAGAAGTTGGCGCTCACTGGCTCGAGCTAGATTCATCACCGTAGTTATATCGGGTGGAGCTTAGAATTCGACGTCCAAGCGAAGGCGCTCATGGTGGCCGACTGAAAAAAAAGGAACCTGCCACTCTATGCGGAAGGTGGATAAACATGTCACGATAATTTGTAAGCGCTCAAGATAGTCGTCGAGCAACCCGGTTTGGCGTAATGCGATGAGGTACCCTAGTGTGTTTTCCTGTAGTGGTGGGACGAAGCAGAGAGTACATGTCGCAACAAAGTCGTCCCAAAGTAGGTCGTGGCGTTCACGACGTAGTTGCGTGAACCACATTTGGGCTGCGCCCATGAGATGAAACAAAGCGAGGCCTAGTTGATCTTCCAGCGGGGTGTGTTGGGTGGAGAAGTAGAGCTCGCACCGGGGGAGCCATGGAAGTGGATCTTCGTGGCCGTCGTAAACTGGGAAGTTCATCTTCGAGTAACGCGGGGGAAGGCCGTCGGCGTGCGGAGTCGAACTTCCTTCCAGAGTTGGACTTGTAGGAGGATGGAGTGGTGGTGGTCCGTCTGATGGGACTTGCGACCCCGATGGTCTGGTGTCATGCGCGTGCGCCCTTAGGCTGGAGAGTTCGGCACCTTGGAGGTCCAAAGACATTTGTATGCATAAAATCGCGTCCAAGATGGGTTGGAGGAGTGGAAGTAGTTGATTGTGGTTGGCCATGTCTGCGGGTTGGGGAAGAAGTCCGAGCCGAGGGAGGGAGGAGGTCCCTCTGATACCACGTGCTCGTGAGTTTGAGTGCGTAATATGCCGATGGAGGACTATGTCCCTCAAGGGATTTCAATGACCCTTCTTGGATCCCGTCAAGGTGGCTGCGGTAGAGAGGGAGAGAGGAGTGTGGTTGGCGTTAGCGCTGGCGAAAGAGGGAGAGCGAGAAGGAGAGATAGAGAGCGGGGGGGGGGGGGGGAGATCTTCAACCTTTTTCTTCTTACCCTCAAAGAGATCACAAAAGGTTTAAATAAAACGGCCTCCCACCTAGGCTTAGACAAGTGGGAATAAAATAAGGTAGTTATCATGAAAGCATGCCACCCATTTGGGCTTAAAACATATGAGATAATAAAAGTCAAAAAGTCTAAGCCAGTCATCATCAAAGCATGCCCCCCACTTGGACTTAAAACACATGGGATAATAAAAGTCAAAAAGTGTAAGCTAGTCATCATGAAAGCATGCTCCCCACTTGAGCTTAAAACATGTAGGATAATAAAAGTCAAAAAGTCTACTTCTTGGATGACGTGATCCCCGTCATGTCGCTGTGATCCCCATCATAGTCGAGTTCTTCGTGAGTGCTATTGTTGCATCACTTCTACGCCCTGCCCCAATGAGAGTCAATGGCGGCGCGGTTGGTAGCAGTATGACTCAATTGTTGGTAGTTGGGTATCATAATTATCCAATCGCACCTCACCGTGATAGATTTGTGCATCTTGCTTTTTCAAGGATGCACTTGATTGATGAGGACCTTGATAAGTACTACACTTTGGAAGGCACCCGATTACACTTAATATATAATTTAAGAGATTTTCATGAGAAATGATTAACTTTTAATCTGACACATATTTTAACACAATCATGAAATGAAATTACAACATTCGCATGCCCAAATACATTCCAGAGATATATGCAATGCAGTACCAAATTAACGTGCATATATAAAAAGCATCAACAATTGATGTTCATGATTAAAATTTGTGGTTTCAGAACTATTCAAAAACAACAATTTCACAGTCAAAGATCGTCGATTCACGGTCGATGATCGCTTATCGATTCGATGATTTAACAAAGCTTTTGATGATTGCTGATTTTCTTTTCATTCGACGATCATTAATCGATTCGTCGATTTCACAAAGCGCTCAACGATCATTGTTTCTTAATTGACGATCGACGATTGTCAATCGATCCCATAATTCATAAATATTTAGAAACCGCTTAATGTTGAACACTCGACAATCAATATTCGATGTTCAACGAATGATAGTTTTGAGTTAGTAAGTAGTTTCGTAAGTAGTTTTTATACCATTATTAAGTTCGAGAGCATCAAATGTGCAATGAAAATAAACAAAAACCCTCGCAAGATCGATGCGGAACAAACTAATTAAGATATCTAAGTAATGCCTGCAATGAATCAGTAAATTCTAGTTTCATTTCAGAAGAGTTTGTCAAAGACCAAACACAGAAAATTATTGGTCTCCATTGGTATCCACACAAACACTTAAAACTCCAATAGAGTTCATCAAATGGCCTTGCAGAAGGAAGAAGATCGTTCGTCTATGATACAAAATACTAACTTTGTTTCTACAAAGATTTTCTTTTGTTTCTCCTCTCCGCTCTTTGAGACTCTCTCAAAGAAGACCACGTAATGCATAACCTCCAATTTTGAAAAAACTATAATGCTTTTTCATCTTGTGAGATAGTGTTTTGAAAACACTAAATGAGGAATAATGAACATAAATAATTTGACCATTCATTTCCAAAACTAAATGACCTATCTTCAGTTCAAAATTGATTTTATAATTCTAACCTTAATTAAATCTAAACTAAGTACTATCCATTGATGCATTTCGAGTCTGATTTAAATTACAGTTTGACTTATATTAAACCCAACCCGAGTGTGTTTTCTGTTTCAGTACTTTCTTAATACGCGAACTCATAGGTTTATATTATGCTGCTGGTGAGAGTAATCCCTTGATTGCTCCCCTTTAATTACTCCTAGGTCAGAGACTCCAACATAAATAATGAAAATAACTTTTATGTATTGATTTTTCACCCCTTATAATTTTTTCCTAAAAGACCAAAAGGTGCAAAGTGTTATTAAAAATTGGCGGGAATAAGTTGAGGTCCAAGCTCTATATTCTCTTAGATCGTTCCTTGCAACCAACCCTTGTTTGATTATCACTCTTTCATCCTTTTTTTGTCTAATATTTAGTAAGAGGGTAGGAAGTTGTAGAGTTGAATACAACGAACACTGCAAATAATAATCACTAGATCAAGCATCATAGACAGTTAGACACCAAGATTTATATGGTTTGGCATGGTCAATGGAGAAGTTCTAGTATCATATCCCGTACATGGAAGCAGCAAATGTATACAAATAGAAGGACCACAAGAAGATGCTCTTTCCTTACCACAAGTATACCTTTAAAAGGGAAGTTTGTTTCTCTTAGGGTCTGTTCGTTTCGATAGAATTGAGGCCTTAAAATTAGAATTGGACCATTTTTATTGGAATTAAACCTCTAATTCTAATTCTAAAGCCCAAATTCCGTCCGACCAAGCATTCCCCTAAGATTAAAAAAAAGAATTACACAAGGGCAATAATGAACAATTAAGATGCAAATAATAGTAAATTCTCCACTTGAAAGTTTCTCAAATGGGAACCTTTTTGAATGTTTATTAAATCATTATATTTCTGGCACCAGCCATGCTTGTTTCACATCAAAGTAGTTCCCCCTCCCCCACCCCTAAAAATTGTTGTGCATGAAATTTTATTTGATGTCAATGATATGCTCTAGTTTTGCTGGTTATCATAATAGAATGCTAATTTTGTTGAACTTGACTTCATTGTTGATCACATATTCACAAAAGAAATTTGATATATGCATTGTTTCAGGTTAAAGGAACTGTATTCATGATTGATGCCAATGGTGCACTAGTTGATATTACCGCTAAATCTTCAGCATACCTACCTCTCCGAGAAGCTTGTATTCATAGAATTAAGCATGTATCTGAGGCAGGTATATATCCAGGATTAACTGAAGAGTTTGTTGTTGTTGGTGAGAACGCTGCAGATGACAGTTTGATTTTGAGCCTAAGGTCCATGCAATATGATCTTGCCTGGGAGCGCTGCAGACAACTTCAGGCTGAAGATGTTGTCGTAAAGGGCAAGGTAGGATCAAAGCCTCGCAGATTGTGCATAATATTAAATGTTTGATTAATACGTAAAATTAGATGTCAGTTGACTGATCTTATTATTAATGTTTTGTTGTTTACTTGTCATCCATGTGCTACATGATGAGGTTCGTGACACAACTTGTGATGGTCTAATCACGATGATCACGGGCTCAGTGACGATCAGGACCGCTCATCTCTAGCGGATCACCGATCATTGAAAAAAATAGTTTTTGTAATTTTTAATTATATTTTTATATATTTGTGGGAATAAAACGAACGGTGAATCATGACTGTTCATTGCTCCCCTCTAATCCATAAATATGGGGTAGAGGTTTCCATGGAGGGCATTGAAAGATTGCGTGAAGAAGCCTCCTTTTGATCATCCCGTGCCGAAGTCAGAACACCAACTACGAAACTTGGACATCTCATCCCTCTCCCCGTTCACCCCTAGTCGACCCCCTTCTCCTTCCTCCCCACATTCTTTGGCCGGTCATTTCCCATACCCCTCTTCATCACCTAGCCGGCCACCCACCCACTTCGATTTGTTGACCACCACATTTACCCTTAATGCTTAGGACGGCCACCCTTCCTCCACCCTACTTTGGCCGGCCCCTCTTCCCCACCTCCACTGGCCAACCCACTCCACCACTTACCAAAACCCCTCTTAACAATTTCTCACCACCTCTCCCACCAAATTCCATTTTCTTCAACTTTCCGGTGATTGTCAAAAATTTTTTCTGCCTCCGACTCCAACCATCTCCACAAATATCCCTACATTTTCCATTTTCCGATG
Source organism: Platanthera guangdongensis (assembly GCA_039583875.1). Taxonomy (NCBI): domain Eukaryota; kingdom Viridiplantae; phylum Streptophyta; class Magnoliopsida; order Asparagales; family Orchidaceae; genus Platanthera; species Platanthera guangdongensis. The sequence goes on from CM077156.1 coordinate 132,068,847, forward strand.
ATTGTCAGAAACCTCCCTCAGCCGCCTCTGGCGTCCACCTCCAGCCAACCACCACCGACCACCATCTCTACCACCACATAACACGATAACTACCTTCCCCACTACCCCGCTCTTAAAATTTAGGATCTACTCCTAAATTTCCTCCACTACCTCCACTTCCCACTTCATCCATTTCATCTGGCTCCTCTCTTCCAGGAACCCCTCGTTGTACTACTATCTTCCGCCTTGCCCTCTATAAACCGGGCTCCCTCTTCCCCTTGAACAACCCTCATCAATCCCTCACGTGGAGCCACTCTCTTAGGCTCCAACCGAACCTGACCCCTCCTGAGAACAACCGACCACACACCTACAACTGTTCCTCCCCTCTTCACAGTGAAGTGAACGTCCCCACAGCTACCATTTATCAACTGGCCAGTTGCCCACATCCAACACCCTCCTCTCCTGCCATCAAGCAACGCTCTACTTCCCTCTCATGGAGCCACTCCTCCAGCCTAACCCCGTTCAAAATCCAGCATTCAATAGGCCTCTACACCCTCCCAACCGACGCAGGAAGAATCTATTGGCGGCGAATGAACGATGCTCTAATCCTACATGCAATGCAAAGTTCAACAGATAAATCAAAATCAACTATAAATAATTTAATCGCACACACATGACTTTAGCAATAACAAGATAATTCAGAAGGGAAAACAAACTTAAGTTTTCCTCCGCGTAGAGGGCCAAAACAAAGAGCGCGTGATGAATAAACCCTCCACATCACAACAATAATCTAACAAACAACAACTCTTCCGGAGATCAAAACAAACATGAAATCAGAATCTCATATATTAATATTGAGAATTTAAGTTCCGCACAACAAATAAACATTCACAAACTATGGAGGCTGCCCGAGGTGTAGATGGCTGTGGGGGCTGGAGAGGGGCGGGCAGAACGGAGGTTGCTGGAAGGGGGGGGGGGAGTAGTCTCATAACAGGCAGCTGCAGGCGCAGGTTTGGCTGCCGATGGGCTGGGAGATGGGGGTAGCAGCGGCTGTAGATCAAAACAATAATCTAACAAACAACTACACTTCCAGATATCAAAACAAACATGGAATCATAATCTCATCTATTAATATTGAGAATTTAAGTTCCATACAACAAATAAATACTCACAAACTATGGGGGCTACCCGAGGTATAGAAATCCGATGAAGCATGATGCGGTGGAGGCGATCCAAAGGGGAAACAAGGGCTGGTTGTATTGGATCTGACTGTGCGGCGCGGATCCAGGCTGCGGGAGGGTAGATCCAGCAATACGGTAGCGTATCCGGGCTGCGGGAGAATGGATCCGGTGGTTTTGGAGGGGAATCTGGGCTGGTGGTGGCTGGAGTGGCTGAAAGGAGGTGCGACGGTTGGCTGTGGGGGCTGGAGAGGGGCGGCCAAAATGGAGGTTGCTGGAGGGGGGGGGGGGGGTTAGTGGCAAAACAGGAAGCTGCGAGCTCATGTTTGGCTGTCGATGGGTTGGGAGAAGGGGGTAGCAGTGGCTTCAGAGGATGGGGAGGCTGACGGTGGTGGCTGTTCACAATCTCCAAAATCTGTTGGCGACAAAAAATATGGATATGGGAGGGGCCGACGACTGTGGGTGAAAGAAAAAATAGGGCTGTTGTTGGACAAAAATGGGGAGGGGTAATGACTGCTGTTTGGAGAGGTATTGCGGGGCTGGAGAGGGGCTAGAGGTGGGGGAAAGGAGGCTATAGTTAGGTATTACATTGGGGAGGAAGATAAGCTTGTAGGAGTCGTCACCTAAGGTTTTACGGAGTCGGTTCCGTGGGATGATTGCGGGATTCTGGGATTCACAATCTCCAAAATCTGTCATAGCCTCCAAGCAACCCTTAACACTCTATTTATAATAAAGAGAAAAATAGGGCATCCCACCATCGATGACTATGTTTGGCCGGAGGTGGGGTAACCCAATTACATCAAAATAAATGCAAAAATAACAAAGTAATATATGAAATCGTGTCGGAACGATGGGACGAACACATCTGTGGAATCAGATCATCGAACCGGGCACGCCATATATGGTTAGTAGCCAATTGGCCCTGAAAGGGCCCCAAACTCGTCCTCCACTGTGGGTCCGCGTCTCCATTCCACATCATTCTTCCCGGCTTGAAGGAATTCATCTCCTGGTGAATAGAGATCAAAATTCCCCTGGTGTATGCCAGGTAAGACTCGATGGGGTCCACCAGAGATTCTCCAAGTATCGTCGATGGTGAAGTATTCTCGCCAATGGTACTCCCGTGTCTGACTGACTGGTGCGACTATGCATGCATGAGCAACGATATCAATAATGCTCTCAAGAATCCACTGATGTGCTGTAAGCCCCGGTGCGATCATCGGTGCAGACGGTGAAGCCATAGGAGACTGACCCAAAGGCAGGTGGGGCTCAGAAGTAGACTGGGTGCAGGACTGAGAATGTGGAAATGTAGGCTCAAAAGGTTGTAGGGGAGTGGGCTCAAAATGCTGCGGAGGTGTTGGCTCAAGAGGATCTCCACAAAATGGGTCCACTTGCTTGTGAGGCTTGTAGTACGACGTCAAATCCTCAGCAGTAAATATGAGACATATACTCATACTCGTCGGGATGTCAAGATCATAGATATTTGTTTTGGTTCATCTCATGATTGTGCAGGGATCCATTTGCCTAACACTCAAACTTTTAGCAGGCCTCTCATGAAGCCTCATAATGCGGATTCTTACCATCACCTGCTCACCTTCATGAATTACCTGCCTTGCCAATGAACATTTGCATTCGTTTTATAAGATTTACCACTAGTATTGATTTTCCGTCGGACCATCTCATGACACGTGCAAACGATGAGCAAACAACTCAACAGACACATGTAAATGATGAAGAAACTTCTCAACAGACTCATGCAATTGATGCAAATGAAACACGACAGACACAACACACTCTCTATGAGGAAGTCTGACAATGACTAGAAATATATAAATTGAGGTAGCATACCAGGAGGTTTTCTTGGTAGAGTGTAGAAAAACTCATCCCGTATGCGACGAGTATCCAAATGACTGCGTGAACATCAACACCACAGAATGAGCTCATAAGATGCTAAATTACTCTTGGGGATTGTGATGCATCAGGGGGCTCAGCCAGAGGTATGTATAAAAATTCATCGCGGATGCGACGATCATCTGAGTAGGTACCAGCGACACTGACGATAGGTTGTGACTCAAGAGTATGGCGAGTGCTCCTTGAAAGAAAGAACTCATCTGGTGGGTCAACAAGTGGTGTGTTCCAAAACTCATCAAGAGTGCGATGTGTCATAAGGTAGGTTCTCAAAATATTCGGAGTATGCTCATATGTATTTAAGGAAGGCCCTACATACGTAATGCTCCACCCAAGATCCATTCTCTAGGGCAAGACCAGAGATGATAACAAAGAGATGCCAATAACTCGTAACTCATAAACGAGTGCTCACCTGAATCTCATCCTCACCATGACGTGGTGATTCATCAGAAGGCTCGTCGTAGAACCCATCAATAGGATCATGATCTTCCAGATGAGTAGTAACGTATGGGGTAATGTCCTCATAAATGGGTGAGATAGCCACTACGAGATCAACATCAGGCTCTGGGTTCTTGGTCGTGATGCGATTCAGAGCAATGACAAAGGGAGAGAGACATAGACCTACTCTCAAGAATGAGTCTATAGGCGCAGTGTCAAGAAACGAGTCTATAGTAGGGGTACTAACTAACCCAGTGCATGGACACAATGTAACAACCCGATTGTTGTTATGATAATAATAGTGTAGTAGTAATAATAATAATAAAATAAAACCCTAATCCCCTTATACATAACCTAACCGGCCAGCCCCCTCCCTCGATAAAAACAAAATCCCGCTCCTGTTTTTCTCCCGCACAGCCGCAAACCCGCATACCCTGCTCCCGATTCCTCCCCCTTCTCCCGCAGGTCGCACTGTAAGCCCCGCTCCCTATTTCCGCCGGCGCCTTCTCCGACTGCTCCTTCCCCTGTGGCCGACGCCTTCTTCGGCTCCTCTTTCCCCAGTTGTCGACGGCAACTCCTCCGACTCTCTCCCCGACAACCGCTTCTCCCTCTTCATTGGGCTCCGATCACGCCTAGGGCTTCGCTCAAATACTCCACTCGGATTTTGGGCATGGTTTTGCTTCCCTTGAGTAAGATACCTCCCTTTTCCCCTCTATTCAGATTTCCATGAAATTTTCTTGGAAAGTTGCGCATTTTTGTGATTCAATTTGTGTACCTCCTTGTGATCGTCTAACTGTGTTATGTTTGGGATTTCCAGCGCCGCTTCTCGATTCAATTGATAAGAATCATGCGCAGTCCTCTCCGAATTAGGGTTTCCCCTAACCCAAGCATCGCCAAGTCCCTGCTTCTACGTGGTATCTTTTCGCCTCTCACCTTTGAGGCAGGTAAATTTCTTAGTCCATCTCTTATTTGAATCTTGCGATAATTTATTTCTCGTGCTAACGTTAGAGTTTTTGATAACTCATTGTCGTATATGGTGGTGCTTCAGCAGGTCTGATATTAAGTTTTCCGATTTCGCTTGTGCCGCAATTTAGTCTCCTCCGTCAGCTTCAGCTTCTTTGAGGCAAGTAGAGATCACTTCTCTCTTGCAAATATTAAACTTAATTGCTTTATCTGATCTTGTATTTGTCTGAATTCGTTTTTGATTTCTTGTTTCGTCAAATAATTTAGATCTCGAATCACTAAATAGACTTGTTATCCGTTTGAGGTTCCCGCAATAGGCATAACGCGAGTCGTGAGTGCAAATGATGATATTTGGATAATTTGGAGATGAGTTAGTGAACGATGGTTAATTGAATATGTAAATTGATGGATTCTGTCTCTTTGAGAAATAATTTGAAGAATAGAAGAGCGTTAATCACGAGCAACAATGTCACGATAATAACTGTAATGAATTCTGATTAGCAAGTATATGATTGATGTTTTGATGTATCATGCTCGTAACACACTTTTTACGTGGAAAATACTTGAGTTCAAGGATGATTTAACCTAGATGATTACTTGACTTTCTCGATCCAATACATGTCAGCTTAACTCGGCGATTTTACTCGAAAAATCTTCCGGTTATCATGACCTTAATCCCCTCGAACCCGCAAGAGTCAAAACTCACTATTTGATTCCTGCTGTGTCGTCGAATCCGATTTCTGATGTATGTCTGGTTTCTGATGTATGTCTGGTTTCTGATGTATGTCTGGTTTCTGATGTATATCTGGTTTCTGATGTCTGTCTGGTTTCTGATGTCTGTCTGATTGTAAGAGCCGAGTAAAACTTATTTCCAATCTGATCTTTCTCGTTGACGTGAATCTGTTTCACGATCAGAAGTTTCCTCTCATAGTGTTGTCATAAAATAATATGATAAATAATCTCGTATAAAACTCGAAAACAAATCCGTGGTTGTAAGCAAATCCTTGAACTGTAGCGTCTAATTGTACATCTGTCTGTTGCCATGGCCACGACAAGCAGGATTACTTTTCCGATAAGACTTGCACTCAGATCTGATCGTGAGTCATGTGCGTCCGCTATAGCACCTACACCATTCATCGATCACAGCTTACAACATATTACATGAATAATTTTAGGTTATTCTCCGGAGTAGTCTTACAAACTAACCTGTTCTGTTTAGCTCTTTGTTTGTTTGTCCTGGATAGTTTTGCTTCAGGAGAATCTGGTACTCATACTGTTCTGCTTCTATTACAGTTCTGTACTTTAATTTGCTCATTCTGTTTATTTCAATGTTCTGAAGCTTTTCCTTTGTGTTTTGGAATTGCCTTAGCTTTCGTGTCAGCGCCGCCAGGTTCCTGGGCCCGATCTGCATCAAGTTTCTGCTTTCTGATGATTGATCTTCTAGCCGTGTCAGGTTTGATGTTTTTGATTCACTTCTTTTACTATCAGTGATTTTCTTTATGTGATAATTATGAACAGTAATACATGGACAACTGCTAGACTATATAAATATTTATGTACTAGAATCTGAATATAACACATGTGCACTCTCTGTTGCATCATCATGACATGAAAATTATAGTAGTAGCCTGTAAAAATGAATTTTACAAAAATTCATATGCATTTAAAACTTAAAAGTTTCCGCATAAAAAATCAAACTATTTTTCTCCAAATTAACTACTTTAAAACTATTTTCAGTGTTCTCTGCATCCGCCTTAGCGGACATGACTTTATTTCCGCCCATGCCTGTGGCATCACGACTTGTCCCGAAGCGCACTCTGATTTTTGTCGAGACGGGTCGTGACACACAACACTATAGAATCAATAGGTTGCTCAGACTCACTCTCAGTCGGGGTCACCAAAGAAGAGTCGGAAACAAAAGATAGACCACTCACCGGACTAAGTACCTCACTGGGGTGAGAGAAATCCGTATCAAGTGTCATTTCTGTCGTGTCTGACAGGACAATGACAAACATCGTGGTGATCTCAGTATGAGAGATAGTGATAGACTCGTATTGCGGTGTTCAAGATGTGAATCCAATCGACTAGCTCTTGCGGATCTCAAGGATTGTACATGATGAAGGGCAGGCTGATATGTTTGCTAAAGGGACTGGAGATGTGATAAGCTAACTCAGTATGCATGTCAGATCGAAGTCCAGACCGAAATTGGGAAGTGGCCATACCTGTCTCCTCTTGGATATCACTACTCACCACTAACTCATTAAAACGATTCTTGTACTCAGCGACAGACATGAATCCTTGCTGAAGGGAAAATAATTACTCGAGAAAGCGGCTCAGATATGATGGAGGCAATGCCTCTGTAACAACATACGCTTCATATCTACCCAACTAGTGATGCGATGAAAACGATCTTGCTTGCGGGTGCTCTCAATGCTATACCAATACGCTGTCGGCTGATCTAGAAGCCTAAATTTCGCAACCTTGATGCGCCGCTCAACGAATAACTCAAAATGGTCGAAATAATACTCTATATCCACGAGCCCATAACCGAAAGACTCGGGACTCGATGAGCCGTCAAAAGAAGGGGCATCAGTACGAAACTGCCACAGTGTGTCGCTCGAGATCTCTCTCATAATAATCATTCTTAAGGTGATCGAGTCGCGTTGAATGATCAACACGATCCGCTCGCGTGCATGAATATGAACGACGACAATCATCATACTGATCGTCTATAACATAGTGAGATCTTGTCAGTGGATCAACACGATCTCTGGAAGTGGTGTGCTGCGATCGAGAATAATCATCGTAGTAACGTGAGGATCTTCCTGATGGAGCTCTATGAGAGCTAGTGTAAGTGGACTTGGGATCCCCAAATAGAGAAGAGGAATATCGATGATACCCACCAATGAAGCAACCTATAAACTCTACAACTACGTATCAAAAATTGATTGCAATCTATCTTGATAACAATTGACGCAGGACGAATCTATAAACGACGGATAAATGATGCTCTAACCCTACATGCAATGCAAAGCCCAGCAGATAAATCAAAATCAGCTATAAATAATTTAATCGAACGCACATGACTTTAACAATATCAAAATAATTCAATAGAGCAAAACAAACTTAAGTTTTCCTCTGCGTAGAGGGTCAAAGCAAAGAGCGTGCAACGAATAAATCCTGCAAATAATAATAATAATTTAATAAACAACTACAATTTCGGAGATCCTAACAAACATGAAATTATAACCTCATATATTAATATTAAGAATTTAAGTTTCATACAACAAATAAATGCTCACAAACTATGGGGGCTGCCCGAGGTATAAAGGTCTGGTGAAGCACGACGCGGTGGAGGCAATTCAAAGGGGAAACAAGGGCTGGTTGGACTGGATCTGACTGTGGGGAGCAGATTCGGGCTGCAGGTGGGTAGATACAGCAATACGGTAGCGGATCCGGGCTGCTGGAGAGTGGATTCAGTGGTTTTGGATGTGGATCCGGGTTGGTGGTGGCTGGGGTGGCTGAAAGGATGGGCGGCGGTTGGCTGTGGGGGCTGGAGAGGGGCGGCCAATAGGGAGGTTGCTGGAAGGGGGGGGGGTTGTGGCAAAATAGGTGGCTGCAGGATTTAGGTTTGGCTGTCGATGGGCTGGTAGAAGGGGGTAGCAGCGGTTGTAGAGGGTGGGGAGGCCGACGGTGGTGGCTGTTGGGGTGGAAGGATGGTGTGGTGGCAACAAATATGGATATGGGAGGGGCCTGCGGCTGTGGGAGAAGGAAAAAGATAGGGCTGCTATTGGACAACAATAGGGAGGAGGAACAATTGTTGTTTGGAGAGGTATGGAGTAGTGGCAGAGGGGTTAGAAGTGGGGAAAAGGAGGCTAGGGTTAGGTATTATCTTGGGGAGGAAGATAAACACCTAGGAATCGTCAACTAAGGTTTCACGGAATCGACACTGCGGGATGATCACGGGATTCAGGGATTCACAGTCTCCAAAATCTTCCATAGCCTCCAACCAGCCCCTAACACTTTATTTATAATAAAGAGAGAACTAGGACATCCCACCATCGACAACTATGATTGGCCAGAGGTGGGGTAACCCGATTTCATCAAAATAAATGCAAAATAACAAAGTAATATATGAAATCATGTCAGAACGACCGGCCGGACGCATCCGTGGAGTCGGATCACCGATCCGGGAACGCCATATATGGTATGTAGACAATTAGCGCCGAACAGGCCCAAAACTCGTCCTGCGGTACGAGTCCGCGTCTCCATTCTGCATCACCAACCCTCACAAAATCATCCAGTTTCTTTTCAGGGGAAAGTCAGCAATACGTCCAGCTGCAGGATGTCAATCCCAGACAGAGATTCTTGTCTGTTATAAGCTCCCGATCTAGATCTCATGACTGGGTTGGAAAGGGAAGACTCCCACCAAGTATCGGTCGAACCCTTCTTGGACCCGGCGGTGCAATGGTTGGAGTCGGTGGAAGTCGGTGTACATAGGGGGAAGAGGGATAGGGAGATAAAGAGAGAGAGAAAGAGAGCGAATGAGAGAGGGAGAATGTAAATGACAGGTGCCTGATGTGGGAGCTGCTCGCAGTGGTTGGTTGCGGCTAGGGCTTGGAAAGATCAGGGGTTAGAGTGAGAGAGAGAGAGAAGGTTTTAGGGAGAGTGGAGAAAGAGGAATAATACTTGCTTAATTTCAAAACAAAGGTTCACCCGGTTGATAACCGGTTCACCCAGCTTGCCCCCTACTTGGACTTAGACGTATGGGAAAATAAACAACATCGCATAAAATAAACAAGCTCTCAAAATAATAAAAACATCAGGATACTCTCATGAGATTGCGGCGTGCGGTCGACGCTGATACGTGCGGCCCCAGTGTGGGTCCGACTCGTCATGCATCATAACATCGCCACCATCGTCGAAAGACAGCTTGTCTTCAAGCTGGACTGGAATTCGACTAGGGGAGAAGACGGTGTGGAGCCCACGAACATCTTGAGTTGAGAAATGTGAAAAACATCATGAATGCGCCCCTCCGGTGGTAGGCCGAGACGGTAAGCCACGCCGCCAATGCGTTTTATAATAAAAAAAGTGTCAAAGAATTTGGGTCCCAATTTATTGGAGGCGGGACGTTTCGCGGTTACATGGCGAAAAGGGCGACGCCGCATCCAAAACCAATTGTCGATGGCTAGAGTAAGCTCACTGTGTCCATGGTTGTAGGCGACTTCCTTGCGTTGTTGAGCCTGAACTAGGAAGTTCTGGGCTGCCAGCAAGAACTCATCTGTCTTCCAACTCCCGGTCCACGACATCCAAAGGGGGCGAGCCGCCCGTATACGACAGGAGACATGGAGGCTCCCGACCATAGATGAGGTGAAGCGGTATAGTCTTCAGCGCTGTGTGGTATGCAGTGTTGTAGAAATATTCTATCCAAGAAAGCCAGTGTGTCCAATCCCGGGGGCGATCACCGGTGACACACCGCAAATACATCTTCACGGTGCGGTTGACCACCTTGGTCTGTCCATTAGACTGAGGATGGTAAGCTGAAGAAAATGCAAGCTTGGTACTGCTGTGGGAGAAAATCTCCTTCCAAAAATGACTAGTACACACCTTATAGCGGTCCTAGACAAGAATCTCAGACATGCTGTGTAGGCGAAAGATCTCTTGGAAAAAAAATCCGGGCTACATTCTCGGCGTGGAGCAGCCGAGCCAATGCAATGAAATAACCCCTTTCGAGAATCGGTTTAGCACCACCATCAAGATCGATTTCCAGCTGACAAATGGCAGCCCTTCGATAAAGTCCATTAAGTGATCCACCCAAATCTGTGTACCGGTAAGGGTTGGAGCAGACCCGTCGGGAGAAGATGATCCGTCATGTTTCTTTGACATACAGTGCAGCCCGCGATGAAGGCATGAACGTGGTTGCGCATTCCCTTCCAGAAGAACTCCATGCACAGACGTTTGACATTACGGTGGACGGCTTCGTCGCTGCGAGAATGAACATCCTCCTAAATGTTGGGAGTAAGAGGAGATGTCGTGGACACATACACACGATTGTGGTAGAGGACAAGGCCATGGTGGGCGGTCCAATGATGATCCGTGAGGCCGGTTCCCCCTGTTGGAGGAGTTCCGATAAGCTGGGAGATTGTTGGATCTCTCGGCGGAGCAAGGATGGAAGATCAGCCGTGGGGAATGAAATGGCGGGGAGCATGACCGTGGGTTGAGTGTCTCCGCGAGAGAGGGCATCGGTGGAGCGGTTGAGCACGCCGACTCTATATTCCACCTGGAAGTTGAACTTCCCTCAACTTCCCTTCAAGGAAGTTGAAGCCGAGAAGTTTACTCACCCACCATTGTTGCGGCACCGTAGAGAGCCGTTGTTCGAGCAAGTACTTTAAGCTAAAGTGGTCCATTCGATTGACGAAAGGGCGGTCCCGTAAGTAAGGTCGCCAATGTTGAATGGCTTTGGCGAGCCCAATGAGTTCTTGTTCATATGCCGGCAGTTTGCGATGATGGATGGAGGTATGACGACTGAAATTGGCTATCAGATGCCCCTCTTGTTGTAGCACGGCGCCAAAGCCAAGTCCCGAGGCATCACATTCCACCAGGAATGGTAAGGCGAAGTCCAGCAGGCAGTGAACGAGAGCGGACAACAATGCCTCTTGTAAAGAACGAAAGCTTGAGTCGTGACATCCGTCCAGATGAAGGCATTCTTCCGGAGTAAGCTCATCAAGGGAGCAGCAATGGTGTCGTACTCGCGGATGAAGCAGCGGTAGTATCTCGTGAGACCAAGGAATCCACGTAAGTCGGTAAGTGTTTGCGACATAGGCCACGATCCCGCTCCTTGGAGCTTTGCCGGGTTCGCCAAAACGCCCAATCCATGCACCACATGTTCCAAATATGTGACGGAGCTCTGTCCGAAAAAATATTTGGAGGCTTTAAGAACAAATTTGTGAGTGTGCACCAAGCTGAGAACAGTATGCAGATATTGTAGGTGCTCCGCCCATGACTTTCTATAGACAAGAATATCATAAAAAACAAGAACAGACTTTTGTAGAAGATGGTGGAATACCTCGTTCATTAAAGCCTGTAAGGTAGAAGGAATGTTCGTTAGATGGAATAGTAGAGAAGGAGAAAGCCAACCTTGTATATATGTTTACTTGTATAAAATACAAAGAATGAGTACAAATATATAGATGAGAGAAATAGAGAGGAAGGTCCTATACATGATGTGGGACTAAAGAGGAGAGAGAAAAAACAATAATAAATACATAATGTGCCTAGACTAAATGGGCTTTTCTAACACTTTACCGCAAGCTGGAGCGTATAAGTCATATGCACCCAGCTTGGACAAACACTGGTAAAACAAGGTACTTGATAAAGCCTTTGTGAGAATGTCAGCAACTTGATCAGTGCCCAGAACATGCTTTAATTCAAGTTTCTTCAATTGAACTTTCTCTCGAATAAAGTGACAGTCGAATTCGATATGTTTTGTGCGCTCGTGAAACACCGGATTCTTTGCTATATGTATGGCGGCTTGACTATCACAGAATAGAACAGCAGATGAAGGAAGTTTTACTCCCAGGTCAGTAAGGAGACTTTCAAGCCATGTGAGTTCTGAGACAACCGATGCCATCGATCGGTATTCGGCTTCCGCGGAGGAACGAGCGACCACAACTTGTTTCTTACTTTTCCATGTAATGAGATGACCACCAAAACAAGTACAAAACCCACTTGTTGACCTCCGATCGTCCAAGGAACCGACATAATCAGCATCAGAATAAGCGATCAATGCGGGAGCCGAGTCGGAGGTTTTGTAAACAAGCCATTGACCTGGAGCAGCTTTAAGGTATCAGAGAATCCGTTCAACTTCCTGGAGATGAGAAGCCCTGGGGGCATGTATGAATCGACTGACAACCCCAACTGCAAACGATATATCAGGCCTCGTGACCGTTAGATAGATCAACTTTCCCACAAGGCGTCGATAGTATTCCGGGTTCTGAAGAAGCAAATCATCATCAGAGGCGTGAACACATAGTTTGTGATTTGCCTCCATCGGGGTACTAGCTGGCTTGCAACCAGACTGACCAGCGTCTTTGAGAAGATCGAGACAGTACTTCCGTTGGGAGAGGACAAGCCCGTCCGGCCGTCGTGCGATCTCAAGACCGAGAAAGTAGCGAAGATGCCCCATGTATTGGGTCTGAAACACGGTGCTCAGATGCTGTTTGACCTCTAGAATCCCCTTTGAGTCATCCACAGTAAGTAGGATGTCATCAACATAAACCAACAGAAGGACTGTTCCAGTGACCCGGTGTCGGGTGAATAGGGAAAAGTATGCAGAGCTCCGAGTGAAACCCATGTCCCGAACCACCTTGCTGAACTTGTCAAACCACGCCCGAGGGGACTGTTTGAGACCATAGATGGATTTCTTGAGAAGACACACACGAGACTCCCCCGTGGTCTCAAACCCGGGCGGTTGGCGCATGTAGCCGGTTTCCTGAAGATCTCCATTAAAAAAAGGAATTTTTGATATCGAGCTGATGAAGGGGCCAGTGGCGGTGCACAGTCACGGAAAGAAGAACCCGGATGGTGTTGAGCTTAGCCACCGGAGAGAAGGTTTCCTCATAATCAAGGCCCTCCTGCTGAGTGAAGTCACGGTCCACAAGTCGGGCCTTCAGGCGGGCAATAGTTGCATCCGGAGCATGTTTGATGACGAAAACCCATTTACACCCAACAGGGTGCTGACCGAGAGGTAAAGGTACAAGTACCCAGGTCTGGTTGGCCCAAAGAGCCGTCATTTCTTCGTCCATGGCAGCCCGCCATCCTGGATGTTGAAGCGCCTCCTGCACAGAGTTAGAGACAGAAACAGAGGATAAAGAGGTGGCAAAGTGAAGAAGTGGTGGTGAAAAGCGATGTAGAGAGACGTAATTCGCCATCGGATGAGCGGTGGATGCCAGAGCCGGAGCAGCAGGTAGCGGAGCAGCAGAGGTCGAAGCCGACTGCAGGGGGAAACGGGATGAGGAGAGCGACGAGAATAGACCCGGATAACAGGTGGAGGTGGACGGACCGGAGGCAGTGCAGGAGGAGGAGATGATGAGGAACAGGGAGCAGGGATGACAGGACGAACGACGGGGTCTGGACCAGGAGCGATATCCAGAGCAACAAAGAAGGGAAGATCTTCGCGGAAAGTGACATCCGCAGAGACAGTCACCTTGCGGGTAGTAGGCGAATATCTGACAAAGATATATTTGGCTGCACGGGGATCCAACTTGTCGGTAGAGGGACCAAGTCGGTGAACATAGCAAGTACACCCAAATATCCGGGGAGTAACAGGAAAAGACGGAGTGGAGGGAAAGAGGAGGCCGAAAGGAGTCGCATACTGGAGGATGGAAGATGGTAGACGGTTGATAAGAAAACAGGCCGTGGAGAGTGCGAAGTTCCAGTACGGTTTGGGACCCTGCATTTGAAGCATAAGGGAACGAGCTACAACAAGAAGGTGACGATTCTTACGCTCGACGACACCATTCTGTTGTGGAGTATACGCGCACGAGGTTTGATGAAGAATGCCGAACTCAGAGCAGAGGGTCGCGAAGTCATGACCAGTGTACTCGCGTGCATTGTCAGTACAAAGAGTACGAATAAGCGCAGAGAATTGAGTGCGAGTCTCAAAAATGAATGCCCGAAAGACGGGGGGAAGCTCAGAACGATCGCGTAAGAGATACAACCACGTCATGCGAGAGTAATCATCAATAAAAGTAAGAAAGTACCGGTAGCCAAAAATACTAGTAATTTTGTACGGACCCCATATATCAGAGTGTACCAAAACAAAAAGAGCCGAGCTCCGAGTACAATGAGAAGGAAAAGATGAACGTGGCTGTTTGCCAAAAATACATGCTTCACACTGAAATGCAGGAAGAGATATATCCGGGAGAGCCTTCTGGAGGACTGGAAGAGGAGCATGACCAAGACGTCGATGCCAATCCGAAGAGGAGAGAGGCGAGGAGAGTATGAGAGTCATCAAGAAGGTAGAGCTCGTTCTGCAGCCACCCCCTACCAATGATAGTCCGCGTCAGCTGATCCTGTATCAGAAAAGAAGAGGAAGTAAAGGTTACAGAGCAATTAGAATCAGTAGTTAGGCGACCAACAGAAAGTAAATTGAAAGGAGAGCCCGGAACGTGAAGAGCCGAGCGTAGGAGGAGAGAAGAGGTGAGAGAAATATCAGCACATCCAGAGACAGGGACAAATGCCCCATTGGCCACAGTAATGTACTTCGGGTGAGGTGAAGACAAGTACTGAGGCGGTCGAACAGAGGTGATGTGATGAGTGGCACCAGAATCGAGGATGCATCGCGGGCCAGAGGAGAGGCATGCGATACCTTCATTGGAGATGGAGGCAGCGGAGGCAACCGAGGCAGGCGGGCGGCTAAGCAGTCCTTGAAGATGCTGGAGCTGAAGACGAACCTCGTCGAGGTCAGTACGAGTGGGAGAGGGGTCGGTGGCAGCAACAGAGGCCTGCGGACGAGGAGGGCGACCATGTTTGCGATAACACGTGGCTTCAAGATGCCCGTCTTTGCCGCAGAACGAGCACTTAGGCCGAGGCCGTCCACCCCGACCACGTCCCCGAGAATCAGAGCGGCTTCCACGAGCGGAAGAGGGAAGAAGCAATAAAGGAGTAGGGGCCTGCTGAACAAGGGCCTGAGAAGGAGGCCCGGGCACATCCGGAGGCGGGGATACTTTGAGAAGCATCAAGCACACATCTGAGAAAGACGGAGTAACAGTAGAGGAGAGGATATGAGCCCGTACACTGTGAAGATGATGTGGCACCCGAGCCATCATCATGGCTATACCTACAACTTCCTTTTGGGCACGTTGGGCAGCAAGATCCAGAGTAGGAGGCTGATGTTGTATCCAAGCCTCGACCAGAGACCGAGCCTGAGCAACGATGGGGGTCAGATCGGTCGCGCTACCGCTATCAAGGGCCTGGAGAGCAGTGATAATGTCATACCGATGGTGGAGACTATCCTTGCCAGAGTAGAGGGTATGGAGCTCTCAGTGGAGGCCACCAGTGAGACCACGTTTCCAATAGGAGAGGAGGAATGACAACCGGCAGGAGGAAGGCCTAGGAGGAGGAAGAAGGGAAACATTGACCATCGCCCGTCAGGGCAACAAGCATTGCCAGAGGGAGCAGCGGGCGATACGTGAGGAAGCGGAGGTTCAACTTTACTGCGACATCCATCGAGTAGAGGGACATGAGACATTGACTTGCCCGGAGTTCTGGGAATCATGGAGGTTGGAAGGAGTTGCGGAGAGGGAGCAGCAGAGACGGGAGGCCCCGGTGGGATAAGTGACATTCCAAGCTCCGCCGAGGAGGATGAATGAGGATCGTGTCGACCTGGGAGGTCGCGGAGAGGTGATCCATGGCCTAGGAGGTGGGCATGTCAGGGTAATCAACGGAGGAGCCGGGCTCGGAGCTTCCTGCAAGGGAAGTCTCCATCAAATATACAAGAAGAACGCCACCTCGACGTCGCAGAACCCGCCTCCGTTAGAAGAAATCACTTTCTCAGAGGAGGATATGCTGGGGAATGAGAACCTCTTCCACGACGCCTTGGTTATTCAAGCTGCCATCGAAGACTTCATCGTCGACCGAATCCTCGCGGATAACGGGATCTCGGTGAACGTCATCTTCAAGAGAACTTTCGTCGGGCTTCACGTGGAAGTATCTCAGGTCCAGGATGCAGATGGACCCCTCTTTGGCTTCTCAGGAGAGAAGAAAGAAGTGGAAGGGGCAGTGGAGCTTCTGGTTACTTTCGGCGGGACTTCGATCCGATGCCGCTTCGTCATCGTCGATGCGCCAAGTGGATATAACACCATCTTCAGGCGGACCCTCATCAATTATTTCAAGGCTGTCCCGTCGTCTTATCATCAATACTTGAAGTACTGTCGAGGGGATGTCCAAGTCAGGATCAGGGGGGATCAGAAAGCCTCTAGGGAGTGCTACCTGAATGCCGTGAGTACCATCAGCTGGATGGGGACGCGGAGAAGTTGGAGGAGTTGCTGGAAAGGGAGGAAGGATTGCGTGCTGCTGAGGAGATAGAAGAGGTGGAAGTGATCTCCCGAGGAGGAGAGCCGGAGGATCCTTGCCGCTGGAGGGGAAGATAGAGATGGTCGCTTGCCTACAAGAGAACGTCGATGTTTTTGCTTGGAGCGCCGCCGAGATGCCAGGGGTTGACGACGATGTTGCCTGCCATCGCCTCAACCTGGATCCCGCAGTGGCTCCCGTTCGTCAAAAGCAAAGGAAAAGCGCTGCCGTGCTGGCTAGTCCGATCAGGGAGGAAGTGGAGAAGCTGCTAAAGACATGTTTTGTTTCGGAGATCCAGTATGCAGGCTGGGTCTCCAACATTGTAATGGTGAAGAAGCTCGGAGGGGGATGGCGTCTATGTATCGAATTTTCTATGTTGAATAAAACTTTCCCGAAGGATTGCTACCCCTTGCCTCAAATTGACGCGCTGGTTGATTCCGCCGTCAGGTTTTCTGTGATGAGTTTTCTTGATGCTTTTTCAGGGTATCACCAGATCCGGATGCATCCCCCCGACTGCCGCGACGTCTCCTTCATAACCAGCGATGACTGCTATAGCTATAAGATGATGCCCTTTGGACTCAAGAATGCGGGCGCAACTTACCAGAGAATGATGGATCAAATCTTCAAAGAACAAAAGGGGCGAAACCTGGATGTCTACGTGGATGATCTCCTTATCAAGAGTAAAAGCGTCGCAGAGCACATAACGAATCTGGTGGAGACCTTCGCCACCCTGCGGAAGTATAAGATGCGACTCAACCCGGCTAAGTGCGTCTTCGGTGCAGGAAGAGGAAATTTTTTAGGTCACCTCCTCACTCCCAGTGGGGTGGAACCTAACCCGGACATAGTTAGGGCCATTCTGGAGATGGCGTCCTCGAGAGATCCCAAAGAACTCTAAAGGTTGGCAGGAAGGCTGACAGGTCTTAGTCGTTTTTTATCCAAGGCGGGAGAAAGGTGCTTTCCATTCTTTAAAACTCTTCGGGGGAATCAAAAGTTTGAGTGGACCGCGTAGTGTGAGGAGGCCTTCAGAAAGCTCAAGCAACAGCTAACCCATGATCCTCTCCTCCAAGACCCACAGGGAGATGAAGACCTCCTACTCTATTTGGGAGTAGGAGCAGAGGCGGTCAGCTCGGTGTTGGTCAGAGAAGAGGGCAAGAAGCAGCTCCCCATCTACTATATGAGTAAAGTGCTACGACAAGCGGAAACGAGATATCCTATCCTGGAGAAGTTGGTGTTCGCTCTGGTTGTCTCGGCTCGAAGGCTCCGTCCTTACTTCCATGCTCCCTCCATCAGGGTCGTCTCCGATCACCCTTTGCGTAGTATACTGGATGGGGTGGAGCACTCAGACATGTTGGGAAAGTGGACGATAGAGTTTAGAGAGTTCGACATTTCTTACTCTCCGAGGGTTGCAATCAAGGCGCAGACAGTAACAGATTTCCTGGCTGACTTCTCAGCCAAGGTGGGAGGAGACGAAGGCGCTTCCAGCCCAGTCTCTTGGAAGATGTTCGTGGACGGGGCTTCAGGCCGATATTCCGTGGGAGCAGGAGTCGTGCTAGTAAGCCCCCAGGGAACCAGGATCGAGCAAGCCGTAAAAATCCTCTTCCCCGTTACAAATAACCAGACGGAGTACGAAGCCATAGTGGTTGGCTTGTGTCTTGCCAAGGAGCTAGCAATTCGGGATATTAACGCCTTCACCGACTCGATGGTAGTCACATCACAGATCAAAGGAGAGTTCGAAGTGAATGATCCAGTCCTGCAGAAGTACTTAGTCAAAGTGAAAGGTCTGATCGGAGGATTCCGATCCTTCTTCGTCGAGCATGTACCTAGAGAGGAGAACTCAGAGGCCGATTACCGCGCTAAGTATGCTCCCGGGCGGGGGGGGGAGACCTTGACCGAACTGTTCCGACCGTCCATCGAAGAGGGGGAGATGATGGAGATCGAACAAAAGGATTCTTGGAGGGATCCATTCATTTCTTTCTTGGCGACAGGTCGGCTACCTGCCAGCGAGGGAGATCAGAGGAAGTTCTGTTACAAAGCTGCATATTACCTGCTACAGGAGGGACAGCTCTATCGTAAGACTATCTCAGGCCCGCTGGCCCGGTGCCTGTCGGAGGCAGAAGTCCCTCGTGTTCTGGAAGAGATTCATTCGGGAGAGTGTGGTTGCCACTCGGGAACTCGTACTCTGGAACATAGAATTCTAAGGCACGGATACTTCTGGCCCATCATTCGAAAGGATGCAGAAGCTTTCTCCAGGAAGTGTCCTCAATGTTAGCTCTTCGCGCCCCTTCAACTACAACCAGCTCAGCACCTTCGCTCAATCACTGCTCCATGGCCCTTCGCTATCTAGGGAATGGACTTGATTGACCCTTACCCTCAGGCCAGCGGACAGAGAAAGTTCGTTCTCGTCATGATCGATTACTTCTCCAAATGGATCGAGCCAAAAGCTCTGGCCAAGACCACTTCTTAGATTGTAAATAATTTCATCTGGGGGGAGATTGCATGCAGGTTCGGGATTCCTATCGCCATCGTCACCGACAATAGTTCACAATTCGCCAGCTTGGAGTTAGGAGACTTCTGCAAACAGGTAGGGACGGATCTTCGATTCGCCTCCTTGCATCATCCTTGCAGCAATGGACAGGTAGAAGCGGCCAACAAGTTAATCGTCAACCTACTGAAGAAAAATGTCACCAACTTGAAGGGCAATTGGGCAGAGCAGCTTCCCTCAGTCCTTTGGGCTTTGAGAACAACTCCAAACTCGGCTACGGGGGAAACTCCCTTCAAATTGTCCATCTGGTCTGAGGCACTCATCCCAGTGGAGTTTGAGGTTCGGAGCCCAAGAGTCATAGCAGCGGGAGACGGTATCGAAGAATGACGCTTGGAGAATGAAGATGCTCAAAGACTCGCTGGATTTCGTTGAAGAACTTCGTGACTTAGCCTTCATCCGCCAAAAGGAAATAAAGCGGCGCATGACACAGCACTTCGACAAAAAGCGTGCGCCTAAAACATTTTCTCGCAGGAGACCTGGTCATGAAAAAGGTGAACGCCGTAGGAAGGGGGGCAACGGTTGACAAGCTTCACCCTAATTGGGAAGGTCCATTCATCATCCAAGAAGCCTTGGCTACTGGAGGTTATTACCTTCAAGATCAAGTCAAAGAGCAGTTGGGAGGTACTTGGAGCGGGGATGATCTGAAAAGGTTCTATCCCTAGCGGTAACACTGTATTTTCCTTGTAAATCTTGATTGCATATATATATATATACAAACAGTGACAGCCCAATTGTTTCTATTTGTACTATTTCATCTCAAGACTTCTGAGGCTTTAGGGTTCAGCTCCGTGCTCGATCCGTGAAACCGACTGTCGTCCTGTTCCTCGTAAATAGCCCAGTACGGATGATGGGACGATGCCTCGGGAAGCACTATTGTGAGACCGAACCTCTGCAATGACGGCCGAGATCAGCTCCCCCTTTGCATGTCGGCCTAGATACCCCCGATTGCATCTCTCCTCCGACTGGAGGAACTATCAGGAACAGGTCTGGACTCCAATCTCCCGGATTAGAGAAAGGGTCGACCTTGCCAAGCTTTCATTTGGGCAACAACCTTTCAATTATTTTCAAAGGCAGGATAACCAGCCAAAGGGCAGGGATAGGCCCAAGGGAAGATGTTAGTCGTGAGTGCGTCCTGCAGGACCCTCAGAAGAACATTACCCCTCGCTCACACACTTGCGCCCGTAGCCAGGTGGCATGGCCGAAAGCGATCCCCACCATCGGATCGGGATATGAGCCTTCAACCTATTTCTTCTAAATAGTCCAGTGTGGATGATGGGACGATGCCTCAGGAAGCTCTCTTGTAAGACCGAGTCTCTGTACTGACGGCTGAGATCAGCTCCCCCCGTGCATGTCTGCCTAGGTACCTCCGATTGCATCTCTCCTCCGATTGCATCTCTCCTCCGATTGGGGAAATAAATAGAAACAGGTCTGGACGCCAACCTCCCGATTTGACGAAGAAAGGATCGTCTCTTTATAAACCTCCATCTTCAAGACGTTGGTACGATTAACTCTTTGTGACACCATTCAAATGACAGTGCGAAATCACCTCAACTCAGACCGAAGTCCTCGAGTGGCAGTGCCATCGTAAGTACGAGTTCCTGCACGGGCTCCTCTCCTGCACATCGACCAACGACCTCCTCGAGTGAGGCCAAGTTTCTCGTTGGAGTGATGCCGTAGTCCGTGAACCCTGTACGAGCTCCCCTCCTGCAGGCCGACTACTAGCCACCCGTGTCGACTGATTCCCACCCCCAGTTGAGCTTGACTCCTGCTGGGTGTCGACTGATTCCCACCCTCAGTTGAGTTTGGCTCCTGCTGGGTGTCGACTGATTCCCACCCCTAGTTGAGCTTGGCTCCTGCTAAGTGTCGACTGATTCCCACCCCAAGTTGAGCTTGGCTCCTGCTGGGTGTCGACTGATTCCCACCCCCATTTGAGCTTGGCTCCTGCTGGGTGTCGACTGATTCCCACCCACAGTTGAGTTTGGCTCCTGCTGGGTGTCGACTGATTCCCACCCCCAGTTGAGCTTGGCCCCTACTGGGTGTCGACTATTTCCCACCACCAGTTGAGCTTGGCTCCTGCTGGGTGTTGACCGATTCCCACCCCCAGTTGAGCTTGGCTCCTGCTGAGTGTCTACTGATTCCCACCCCCAGTTCAGCTTGGCTCCTGCTGGGTGTCGACTGATTCCCACCCCCAGTTGAGCTTGACTCCTGCTGGGTGTCGACTGATTCCCAGCGCTAGTTGAGCTTGGCTCCTGCTAGGTGTCGACTGATTCCCACCCCCAGTTGAGTTTGTCTCCTGCTGGGTATCGACTACTTCCCACCACCAGTTGAGCTTGGCTCCTGATGGGTGTCAGCTCTGGTCTCCAAGCTAATCGGGTTTAACCCCGGCGAGATGAACGATTATGCAGGTGCGAGTATGTCTCGGCGAATATGCGAGTATGCCTTGGCGAGAATGCGAGTATACTATGGCGAGTAAGCGCGCAGACACGGATGCGAGCATTGAGATGCGAATTGTTGGAGCGACTATACCCGTGCGAGTAATAATGACGTGATTACGACCAATATCAACGCGCGAGCAAGCGTCACAAGCACTCATCCTCCCCGAGCCTATGAGTCTAGCGAGCGCCATCAACCAACAAGCGTGCGAGTAAAGAAGAGAAGAGAATGTGTTAACTCAAAACTTGTATAAATATATCAAAAATTCACAAGTTACAAAAGTGTGCTGATAATCTTTTACATGCGAGCATGAGGAAAATTGGTGAGCAACTAGGACTCATCGTCGCCAGTATCTGACCGATATTCGTTATCTCCAATGTCGGCATCCTCCTCTTCCTCGCCGCCTTCGCCGCTTCCCTCCCCATCAGTGCTTTCGCCGCTGCCGCTGCTACTGCTACTGCCGCTGCTGCTGGAGCCCGATGTCGAGGAAGATACGCTATCAGGCAAAGTAGATTCCTCGGCAAGCAATTCAGGAATGAGCTCATCGACAGTGAGTTGATTATCACCCTCTACAAGCTGGCCATTGATCCTCAGCCGAGCAAGCATAATATTCCCTGCCGCTCGCGCTATCTCGCGGCGGACTGACGACCTCTCTTTCCAGAGAAGGCGAGACCTCTTAACCGCCCAATGCGGGTCATCCTCCGGCCGCGGCGCATCGGGGCAGGGAGCTGAAGAGCTCGCGCGTCCCTCGGCGGCGACCAGGCGAGTTTCCATCTCGGCGGCGCGAACCTGGGCTGCCTCCAGCTCCGCCAGCGAGTTGGCGAGTTTCTCCTCGCATTCGGAGAGCTTCTTCGCGGCCTCAATCTCGGCAGCCTGCGATAAATAACAGTCAGTCAGCAAAATAAATCTAAGTCCAGATCATTCATGCCGCACACGGGGAAGCGACTTACCTCATAGTCCCTCCAGCGAACCAATTGCATGTCGAGATCTATGGCCTTCTTGGTGACGGTCTTTAGAGCCTCATACATCTCCAGCAGCTTCCTGGCCGAGTAGTGTCCTAGCTCGACAGTCCGCGCGAGCGAGCATGAGGTTTGCTGGGCGAGTTCCTTTGGGCTGAGCTCCAACAGGGACTCGGCGTCAACTCGCCCGTATAAAGCATGGAGGACGGCGAATGCCTCCTCCTTATCCTCCCAATCTGCCGACCAGGAGGGGAGGTTGGTGCTCAGCGTCACCGAGTGCTCGTCCTCAGACCAGGTCACCAGCGTGCAACCATAAGCATCCGCCGCCCCTCGCCCAAGATTGAAATTTGGGTGGAAGTGGGGCGCCCGAGCATCAAGCGGCAACTCTTTATCGTCGGGCTGAGGCGACAATGTTTTGGCCCTCTTACTCGGAGGGCCAGACGACTTCACTTTTGTCTTCCCTTTGACAAGTTTCTTCTTCTCGCCAACGTCAGGCGGAGGGTTGGATTCCGGGAAGGATGAGACGACTTCCTTCGCCTGAGGAAGCGGCTTCTGTGGAAGCTCGCAAGCCACTGCAAATGTCGAGCAATACATTAGTACCGAGCTTCGATAAATGGGAGCGAGAATGCAACCAGGTGTAATTCTCGCTCAATCTTACCCTCACAGGGATGGATCTCGAGGAGTGTGTTGACATTGAGCCGTCAATGGATGACGTCGAAGCGCCGACCTCGGAAGGACTCAAACAGTTGCTCGTGAACACCTTCCAAGATCGCGGGAGGAAGGCGACATCGACAGGTTGGTGCGGCCTCCCCAGAATGCCCTCGAAGTCGCCTTGAACGACGACTAGTTGCTCGCTCCACCTATGGACTTTGTTCGCCGTCCCCACCAAGGTGCAGACGTGGCTGCTGAAGTAGACAACCCCCTCGGCGGTCGCGGCGAAGGCGAATATATTCCGGAAAACCGAGAGGTCGAAGGAAACCCTCTCTTCCCGCAGGTAGCAAAGGAACCCTATAATGATCGCCACTCCATTGGGGTTGATTTTCGCGGGGACGATCCCAAAATACCGCAGGATCTCGTGATATTCTGGCCAGAAGGGAAGTCGCAGGACATCGTCGAAATGACAGAGGGACAAGACCATATCACCCTCGATGTAGGTGTTAAGTCGTTCGCTCCGAGTAGGCAGTCTCACCGAGTAACCATCCGGCAGAAGTCGCTCCCTGAACACCTCCAAATCTCGTTCTGTTGTGGCGGATTTCTTAAAAGCCGCGTCGGCAAAATTGGCGGCGTGAGCATGTCGGCAAGCGCTAGCATCGTCCCCAACCATTTTCAGCGAGCTCGCTTGACGAGGAGAGAAGGAAAGGCGAGAAGAGAAGGAAGACAGAGACACACGAGCAAGAACAGATACTCGCTAGTTGAAGATAGAAAATAACAGCAGCGTACTTAAGGCCTACCTACCCCTTCAATTTATAGACGAAGGCGAAGGAACAGGGGGGTATATATCTGCTTCGGCGAGTATCATCCTAAGTCGCGACGTAGACGAATAAGCAGATCCCCGACATCAACCCCATCTCGCACAGCGCAACAAGAAATCTCGCGACTTCGCCAAAAACCTACAAAATGAACTCGACATATCGCAAAAAGACAGCGAGTAAACAACAAAGAACAAGAAACAGAAATCAGGAGCGAGATACAAACTCGCTTATTACAAATATAATATTGTTCATTACAAATAATCGCCTACGACGAGTTCAAATAAAGAAAGAGAATTCTAAGTTCTAGGAGGCCGCTCTGGAGGATGTGGATGTCGCCTGACCCAGCCCATCTCGCGCGCCCACCGGTAATGCTCCATAGCCACCGACATTGCGTCGTCACCAAGCCGCAACTGCTCCTCCATACTCGTCAATCTTCCCACAGAGCCCATACTCGCCCGAATGTCGGCCAGCTCGTCGAGAACGAGCTGGAGGCGATGGTTGTTTATCGCCAGCTGACGATCGTTCTCCTTGACCTTGTGGAAGCGGGCCTTATAGCTCTCCATGATGGTCCGAAACTCTTCTATCTTCGCCACCCGCACTTCCAGGGATGAGATCCGGCGATGAGACTCGCAGATCGCAAGCTGGTCAAACTTGCTCTCCAGATCCAGATAGGCGCGAGCAGCGGCGTGACGATACTCGCTTCCAGATAATCTGATGGCATCGATGAAGGCCGCCCCTGGAGTCGCCAGACGATCTATCAAAACAGATAGAAGGTCGCCAGATCAGAAATTAGCGACTTACTCATCAAACGAAACAACAGTAGCGAAGGTTACCGCGACGAGGAGACTGTGATCGACGAGGAGAAGGGCCGTGACCTGGGATATCTCGCCGGCCAGAAGATGAACAACCAGCATGCTCGACGGGTTTACCCTGCCCGCGACCTCTATGCTCGGGGTCCCCGACCCTCGGCCGGAAGTAATTCGGCCGCGGCCTATCTGGTTTCCGGGCCAGAGTCTTCGACGAAGGCGGCGGAGGCTGCGACGAACTCGCCGGCTGACGCGAGGTCTTCAACGGAGGAGGTGTTGGAGGTCGCTGCTTGTCAGCTAGTTACTGAACGGTCAGAGGGGGCGGAGGCGGCAATAGATCACTCGCCGCCTGCAGTGGAGCGGCATTCAGACGAGGCGGAGGCGGTAATGGGTTACTCGCCGCTGGTAGTGCAGAATCTTGCGCGGGAGTGGAGACGACCTTGCTCGCCAGATGGACCTTATTTGTCGGAGGGTCCTCGCTTTTTGGAGGGTCCTTCTTCGTCGGAAGGTCCTTCGCCAGTGGGTCTTTACTCGCCGGAGGATTTTGCTTCATCGCAGGGGTCAAAGATTCTGTTGCTTTCTTAGTGCCGAGATTAATCCGAACCGTGTGTGCGGTCCAGAGCTGTTTCCCGGCTGCAAGGGCGAGCAGTGGTGCGGTGTTCAGGGGGGCGACATTCAGAGACGCATCAGCGACATCCGGTGGAGAGTCTGCGAGCAAAGAAAGCGGGTCAGCTAGAAATAAACGACGACCGACTGCTTTAAGAAAAATGGTTTGACAAAACGACCTGGCAGGGAGACAACTTCAATTCGCTGTGACACCGGCGAGTTGACGACCTCAGGAGTTTTCAGCGGGCTGAGAAGGCTTGAGTCAGGAGCGGCTGTGTTGGGGATATCGTCTAGCCCAAGGTCGCTGAGGAGCTTTTGGGTGCTGGCAGAACGCGCCGGTTTGCTCGTTGAAGCGGCGACCTGTTCAGGTAGCGGAAGTGGGTCGGCCGCCTTGGAGGCGGGTATCTTTTTCGACTTCATGGTTTTCTTCCTTTGGGGGGGGGGGTGGGTAAGTCGGCAACGACATTCTCATCCCGTGGCCTTTTGGGCTTGGCAATGCCGAGAAAGCCGGACAACGCGGCGAGGCTGTCTTGAAGAAGTTTCTCATTGGCGTTCGACATATTGTGCGAGCTCAGGAGATCCGCCTCAAAAACCCGGTCCCCCTATTTATAGAGTTCGACAGGCAATCGTCAAAAGCGAGTAACTCAGATACTCGGCATAGCAGCTCAAAAAGAGCGGGGATTGTGTACAACCTGTATTCGTCGAGGATAGGTCCTACCACAGCCAGGTCAGCAGAAGTCAAGATCAACAAGTCAAGATAGAAGTCAGAGTCAGCGCGCAAGACCGCGGAAGGCCTGGGCGAGTATGACGAGCTCTCCTCGCATACTCTCCAGGTAGGCGATTAGGCGAGATACTCGCCCAACCCGTGCGAGTTACCCTTCGAAGTCGCCTAGTCGCCACGGGGTGGGGTATAAATATGACCCCCCCTCCTTGGATTTCCCTATAAATAGGACCCCAGGGGTATGAGGTGAGACACTGGAAATCCTCTGCAGGATACTCGCGAGCTCTTCTTTCCGGATACTAACCGAGCTTTTGGATTCCTTTTCTTAAGAGACCAGGTCGCGACCTTGTGACTTAGTCATCAGCTAGTCTCCCTCGTACCTAGTTCGACCACTTTTGGTTGAGAAGGGGCTGCTGCTTTCGAGCATCCGGGTACATGGTGGGACCTTCCTGCCGCAACTTCTGGGATCCTGTTTGCCCTCGTTCTTCATCCTAGCCATCTGGTCTTACCCCTGAACCGGTAACCTTAGGCGGCTTTGATCCATATTCTGAGGTTGAGATTTTTCCTGGCTTCAACAATTGAAAGTTAAATTTGTCAAAAAATATGTTAGCATTTAGAAAGCACCTTTTGCCTCATTAGCACCTTACCTTGCGTCAGTTTTGGTATCAGAGCCACACGTAAGGGCCATTTGCATGCTTCATAGTTGTTGTTTACCCAAGAGCCCGCAACTAACCATAAGCTACATAGAAGTCGCGCAGTTAAACATTTCTAACCGCATTCAACGCTAGACCGACAAGCCGTAAGCACCTGAGGACAAGCTGTTCATTTCGCAGAAGCAAGCCGCCACGTCGCGCGGCCTACCTGTTTTCTTTCAAGCTCGTATCTCGTCACCTCTGTCCCGTTCTCCTGTATGCTGGGCAGGCGGTTATTTTAGCCCTGCACGTTTTGTCAGTCCCCTGAGCCTATAAATAGGGGGGAACAACACTCTCGAAGCACGCTGACTCAAATGCAATAACTCGCTTGTTCAGAGCTTTGGTCTCGATTCTAGGGCTTTACGGTCTCTTGATCGCGCGACTTCTTCTTTTCAACCTTCTGTAACCACATCTTTCAGTCAATAGAAATCCCGCCGCAAGAGAGACATTCGCCGTGGCAGGCCAAATCTGGTGTTGCCGCTTGGCGGCTTTCCGGTTCTTTTGCTATTCGTAGGTCTTTCAGATCCAAGCCTCTTTTCCTTCGCCATCAGACACTTCTTGCGGTAGTGCATGGAGAGTTGGTGTCCATTCTGGTACCAGTAGTTTGTGTGGTGAGCGTGGATCTAAAATCTTGCGGATAATAATGTCAGATCGCGAGTTCGCCAAGCACTCAAGCCTTTCAAGCCCCAGCGAAGACGCTTTCTAGGAGGCCCTCGAGCAAACTCGCCGAGCGGCCGAACAGTCTCGCCTAGAAGTTGAGCAGTCTTGCAAGGAGACCGCCCAACAGTTCGAGGCGATCAGCCAAGAGCTAGCCGCTCTTACCCAACGGCTAGCCCCTCAGCCCATAGTTCTCGTGACTTCAACCCCAGCTCTTGTAGTGGAGGCTCCTCCTCCACCCTATCCGCCAGCTCAGACAGCAGCTCCTCTGCGGCCTCAAGATGTAGAGTTCGTTGCCCGCCGGGACCTTTATACGGATGCAGGCAGGGGAAATCCAACCAAAGTGTTGGACTTCCATGAAGAATATGTAGCCTATCCCCCCCCCCCCCCCCCCGCTCAAGCCGTTGCTGCTTATCCTCAACCTCCTCCTACTATTTATGAGGAAGCATATGAGCCTTCTCCCTTCACCTACTGAGTTCAGTGGGAGCCTGCCCCAGCAATTGCAGGGAGCCCCGCCTTACGGTGTACATCAGAGAGACCGATCCGGTCACACACTTACAAACCTTTGAATCTGCTGTCGCTTTGAGGACCCTCTCAGACGCGACAAGATGCATGCTGCTCGTGACCACTTTCGATGGATATACATGGGAATGGTTTTATGGGCTGTGCCCTCAGTCCATCGCTTGTTTTGCTGAGCTCCGCAGAGAGCTCCTTCTGAGATTCTCAACCTCCAAGAAGAGAAAGAGTGGTCCCGCGGTCCTCTTCGAGATTAAGCAGTGAGAAAATGAGTCCTGGGCCCATTTTGTTGTTCGCTTCCAAAGGGAGATAATGAAAGTCAGGATTGTGGACCCGGAGATGTACAAAATGGTTCTAATCAACGGTCTCCGTTAAGGTTCACTAAAGTTCGAGGCAAATGTCACAGAGTTGAGAATTTATCAAGAGACGATCAACCTCGCCAACATGTATATTCAAGGAGAAAGGTCCAACCCTTCGTATGTCTCCAATTTGGTTGTTAAAGCAAACCAGAAGGGTGAGACAAGTTCTTCTTCAGCTATTCAACCAGCGAGGCCTCCTCGACCAAAGTTCTAGCCTCTTGCTCAACGAGAAAGGAACTTTCGCCACCGTCGCCCTCATGCAGGCCATCAACAATTTCAGCAAATTAAATTGCCGTTGGCCACCTCGTTCGCTCCATCTGCCCCAATACTGTCAGTCATGCTTGTCTATCAGCCGCAGTACCTGGCACTTCCACCGCCAACTACTCAATCTCACTGGTAGTTCTATGATTCTCAGGAATCCTTTACTCCTTTGAACGTCTCTATGGATGTGGTTGTTTAAATTATTCAGAAGCGGCCGGATTATAAGAGGCCCACTCCCTTAAAGGCCAATGTCAAGTCCCGAAACCTCTCACTTTACTGCGAGCATCACAGGAAGAGGGGGAATTTGACTGAAGACTACAGAGCTCTCCGTATGCTGGTGGAGAAGCTCCTAAAAGAAGGCAAGCTACAGGACTTGGTCCTGAGAAATGATTCTGCAAAGCCGTCATATTCGCATCGATGCCCCATCCTATGATGGATAGTTGGATTTCAAGGCTTTTAGTGATTGGTTATTGGACATGGACATTTAGTTTAATTGGTATGAGATGTCTGGCAAATGATGTGTTTGGTTTGCCAAGATGAATTACATGGACAGGCTGTGATATATTGGATGAGTCATGAGCACTCTTTGGATAGAGATAGCTATTATCTCATCACCCGACTGAACGACATGAAGCTAAAACTTGAAGAAAATATCTCCCCACTTCATACCGAAGACAGCTTCTAGACAGCTCCATGCCCTACGACAAGGAACCCTTTCTGTAGCCGCGTATATGACTCGTTTTGATGAGCTTGTCTTTAGGAGCAATATTACTGAAGAGCACATCGTGACAGCCTCCCGCTTTCGTGCCAGATTGATGACAGTCATTCGTAAGGAACTAATTTTCCATCACCTGGAGTCGGTCAAGCAGATCTTCCATCTTGCATTAGAATACAAACAATATTTACCAACCTTAGGTCCGATGCGACCTAACCCACAACCTGATAGTTTTGCACCTATAGGCCTCCCCACTAGGGATCCAATCCATTTATGCCTATTCGTGCCCCCTTAGACATGAAGGGAACATCTACTGCCATTGGGCCTTCAAATCCATGTGGGATCCATTGTTTTCATTGTCAGGGTAGAGGGTATATGGCGGAGCAGTGCTTGGAACCTATTTATTGAGGAGGGCCTTGACCCACTGATTCGGTAGAGCCTCCTGAAGAAGAGATCGTCATGACCGTAGATGAAGATTAGGAAGACAAAGAAGATCAAGCACTTAAGATGGGTTTTATCCATTGCCTATTACACACTCCCCGAATTTGATATGTGTGTTATCCAACGCCTATTATAGACT
Source organism: Platanthera guangdongensis (assembly GCA_039583875.1). Taxonomy (NCBI): domain Eukaryota; kingdom Viridiplantae; phylum Streptophyta; class Magnoliopsida; order Asparagales; family Orchidaceae; genus Platanthera; species Platanthera guangdongensis. Next base: position 132,098,701 of record CM077156.1, read on the forward strand.
CCCTGCATTGATGAGGATTTAAGGCAAACCACTATCTTCTACACTTAATTCCCTAGCGCAGATGTAGCCTACAAACTCACTATGTTTAGCGGCAGCTATGTCATTAACCAATATGGACTTAAACAAATGAAGATCAAAGCGAAACCTCACCAGCATCCATATTGAGTCGTCTGGATAGATAAGACGACAATCTAGGCCACTCAGAGGTGCCTTTTACCCATTTGACTAGCTTCCTTCAAGGATAGGGTTTGGTGCGACGTCATTCCCATGAATGTCGCATGTGTACTACTAGGAAGACCTTGACTTTATGATAGGTACGTGACTTGTTATGGATTTCCAACACAAGTATATTCTTGGATAAGGGCCGCAAGATTACATTGTCCTTGGCCCAGCCCAAGGATTTCCCTAAGTGAAGGGTTGAGTCTTCAGTTACTGCAGGTGCCCTGATGCCTATCCATATCTTACGACATAGTGAATTCACTCAAGAGACTCATGATATCGTCATCATTTATGTATTTATCGCCTCGCATACTACATAGAATTGTATGTACATAACGTTCATTCATCCCGATGTTCGACACTTTCTAGATGAGTGCAACGATATCATGCCTGATGAGCTATCCTCACTCTGGGACATCTAACACTCGATCGATCTTATTCTGGGATCGATTTTATTCTGGGAAAGCTTGAGCTCGTGTACTGTACCTAGCCTTCTTAACCTACGAATGATGGTAGCTGTTGAATGTGTGTAGATAGCAAGACTATCAATAATGATTATAATAAAATACTAGTTTCCCATTCCCCGACTCGATGACCTCTTACACACCATGTCGGATGCCCAAATCTTTTGCAAGCTAGATCTACGAAGTGGGTACCCATAGATCAGGGTCAGCGATGTCGATGAGTGGAAAACCACATTTATAACAAAAAGGTGGTTTATGAGTAGTTGGTTATCCCCTTTGGAGTATCCAATACCTTTAGTACATTCATGCGCGTGATGAATCAGATTTTATACCCTTTTATGAGCAACTTCCTCGTAGTTCATTTTGACGATATCCTAGTCTATAGTCAGACTCACGAGGAGCACCTCACTCACTTGCGACTCCTCTATGACACCCTCCATAAGGGGCACTTTTCTATCCACCTAAAAAGTGCACCTTTCCATCAAAGTCTGCACACTTTCTAGGGTGCATCATGTATGCCTCGGGCGCGTCCGTAGATCCTAACAAAGTCAAATCTATTCAAGACTAGCCAATTCCCACAAATATCCATGAAGCTCATATCTTTCATGGGTTGCCCATATTCTACAGGTGCTTTGCTAGAGGTTTCAACACCATCATGACTACCAATATAAGTTACCTTCGGAAGGGAAATTTTCAGTAGCACTTGCAGCTACCCAGGCATTTCAGGACATTAATGCTAAATTGACTACTCCCCCCAATTCTCCGATTACTTGATTTTAGCCGAGCATTTGAGATAGCTTGCAATGCTTTCACCATAGGTATAGGACGAGTACTCAGTCAGGAAGGTCATCCAGTTTCTTGCTTTGGTGAGAAACTAAACGACGTTCGACGGAAATATTCTACCTACGAACGAAAGTTTTACTCGATTGCTCAGTCTCTATAATATTGGAGACACTACCATCTCCCTCATGGGTTAGAGTTATATTCAAATCACTAGGTCTTACGTTATTTAGACACTCATAAGAAGTTGAGTCATCGCCACACTAAGTGGTTGAGTATTTAGAAAATTTCTATTTATGCTCTCGAACAACACGGTGTTGAGAACAATTCCATTGATTCACTTCGCTGCCGAGTGAGCCTACTCCACACACTTACCATTGAGATCATAGGATTCAAGCATTTTATCACAGAGTATTCGACCTCTCCAGACTTTACGACTATATACTCTGCACTGTCTTTGAACCCACCTGAGGTCATCTTTGACTTCTCGATCATAGATTCTTATTTATTTCGTGGTACACTCCTACACATTCCCCGACATTCGTCTAAGATCATTTAATCTCGAAGATGCATACTAGCGGTGCAGCTAGTCATTTTGGAAGACATAAAACCACCAAAATTATAAAAGATCATTTCTATTGGCCCACACTCAAGAAAGATGCCGCTCTAGTGGTTTGACATTGCTATATCCGTCAAACGGACAAAAGGCCACGGCAAAACACGGGTCTATATACACCACTTTTGGTACTACACCAGTCATGGTTGGACATTAGTATGGACTTTGCGCTCAGATTCCCTCGCACCATACCCAATCACAATTATATCCTTGTTGTTGATCGATTTTCCAAAATTACTCATTTCACTGCATGCAGCTGACTGTTGATGCGCTAAATGTCGCATCCCTATTCGTTTGAGACATCTTTAGACTTCACAATCTACCCAAGACCATTGCCTCCAATAAAGATGCCCGTTTCATGAGCTATTTCTGAAAACTCTTTGAAAAAATGTATGTACTACGCTACAATTCTCATAAACTTACCACCCATAGACAGATGGTCAAACAGAAATAGTAAACATGTGTCTAGAGAATCTATTATGATGCCTTCTTGATTACCACACCTCTTGGGATTGGGTGTTACCCATAACAATGTTTATGTTCAATATCTCAATAAATAGGACGACATGGTTGAGTACCCATAACAGTGTTCACATTCAATATCTCAATAAATGGGATTCGGTGATATTACTTGCAGTAATGATATTTATAAATATTATGTTGATAATCGCAGGAACTGCAAAGCTTCACAAAAGGAGAACAGGTGTTGCTCTGTTTACGTGCTGAGAGGTTCCCCAAGGAAATTGCTCGAAAATTAATGTTAAGGTGGTTCCTTACATTGTCCTCAAAAGAATTGGAACAACTGCTTAAGAGTTGGATATTTTGAAGATTGTGAATTTCACTTGTAATCAACATAGAGGATTTTAATTTATTCTTTGAGCCACACAATTACATGTACCCTTCACCTCCTACCACCTTTCCTCCTCAGCCACATCCTTTGCTTGCTACTTCACTACAACCTCGACCATCATTGACTACTTCACTGAAACCCTAGTTTTTACCTACTTCTGCACGGTTCCAAACTTTACCTGCCTCTCCACCGCAGTCCGAGCCTTCAGCACCGATTGATCATATAACTACAAGCCCGACTTCTTTCACAACTAGTACCGCCTTCTCCGACACAGGTTTCTCCATCCACGAACACTGGACCTTTCGACGTCATCACTGAGATCGTGGCCCATGAGTTCATGCCGACATCGGACAAAGTCAGATACTTGGTTTATTGGCAGGGATGCATTTTTATTGACGACACTTGGATCTCTGCAGCAGAGCTTGAGAAACTTTCTCCGGCCTTATGACGACAATACAATCAACACAATTCTTTTGAGTTCAATGCTTTTGAGGCAGGGGGAGTTGATGAGGATCGTCCCACTACTCACGATAACCATGAGCCCAGTGACGGTCAGAATCGATCAAAACCTTTTTTGTTCTTTGTGATTTATTTTATTGTATTTTTGTATATTTTGGGGGATGCAACGAACAGTGAATTATGACCGTTCGTTGCTCCGCTCTAGTCTATAAGGGGTACTGGGTTGATGGGTTCCATTGAGGGCATTGAAATATTGCACGAATAAGCCTCCTTTTGATCATTTGGTGCTGAAGCCGAAACTCCAAGTGCGAAGCATGGACATCTCATCCCTCTCCCCAATCACCCCTAACCACCCCTTCTCTTTCCTCCCCTTATTCTTTGGCCGGCCACATCCCACAACCCCCCCCCCCCCCCCCCCCCCCCCCCACACACACACACACACTCTTTGGCCGGCCCCTTCTCCCCACCTCCGCTAGCTGACCCACTCTTCCACCACTTACGAAAATCCCTTGTCACAATTCCCCACCAAACTCCATCGTTTGTCATTTTTTCGACAATTGCCCGGCCTCCAACATTAACCACAACCACCTCCACAAATCTCCCTACATTTTTGTTTCCAGTGACCACCTGGAACCACCTCCGGCAACCATCGACGTCCACCTCCGGCACGGTCACCTCCCGCAAGCCACCACCTTCCCCACTACATAACCACTATAACTACCTTCCCTACTGCCCCACTACCCAACTAATTCTACTCCTAAATTTCCCCCACTACCTCCACTCCCCACCTCCATTTCAGCCGGCCCCAATCTCTCCTAGATACCCCATGTGGAGCCACTATCTCCCTCCCTCCCCCCCCTCCAGACCGAGCCCTCACTTCTCCTTCAGCAGTCCCCCATCAACCCCTCACGTGGAGCCAGTCTCTTAACGCCAGCCGAACCTCACCCCTCCTGAGAACAACCGACCACACCCCCACAACTGTTCCTCCCCTCTTCACATCGAAGTAACGTCCCCACTGCTGCCATTCATCAACCGGCCAGTCGCCCACATCCAGCACGCCCTCTCCTCCCATCAAGCAGCCCTCTATTCCCTCTCGTGGAGCCACTTCTCCAGCCTACCGCCACTCAAAATCCAGCATCTAGCAGGACTCTACACCCTCCCAACCCTCACAAAATCATCCAGTTTCCTGTCGGGGGAAATTACCTCCAGCTGCTGGAATTAAATCACAGGCAGAAATTTCTGTCCCCACAGCCCATCACTGCCCCATTTTTAACTCCTACAGCATCCAAGACTATATAGCAGCTATACAGCGAATTCCCTGCAGCCCTTTGTCCCCACAGCAATCCAGTTTCCTGCTGACCTTACAACAGCAGCAAGTACATTCCTGTTCCCAAAAGTCCTCCGAATATTCATCCAGTCCTCCCATATTCCTGAATTGTGCAAGTTTATTAGTTGAAGTATTTTCTTTTTCGTTTTATTGTGTGTTTATTTTCTTTTCGCAGAATACTTTTTTAATAAGTTGGTTCGTAAGTTATCCCCTTAAGGGACAACTATAAATAAGGGTTCATTGTAATGATTTAGATATCTCAGTATGTACCAATATCTCTAAGCAATAAAATCTGAAGTGTTCTTCGAGTGTTCTAATACTTTCTCTCTGAGTAATCTAATATATCTTCTTGTATTCTATTGTTTTGTTGTTTATCTTGTATCCCTCCTGTGTGGTTGTACCTCTCTTCGTGAGTTGCAAATTTGGTATCAAACCGGGATGGAAGCTTAAAAAACTTCTCCTTATTTCTCTTGATGATCTAGAGGTGTTCATGATTTGTTTATGATGGTATTGGCATGATTTGTTCATGCTGGCTTGCATTTGGTTGAGGTTAGTATGCTCTGTGGTTGCCCTTCTTTAGGGATCCTCCACAACAGAAATCTTATAGCAGAACTAGTGGCATAATTCTTTGTGAAAATAACGGAGTTGTGGCCTTTAAAGCTGCTGGGTGTGCGACTATGAGTATATGCTCAGGTTTTCATGAGAATTAAGAAACAGTTGTATCATTTCGTATGATAGCAAGCCACCTTAACACTGAAGGAGATTCCTGAAAAATAAGGCCTCTTACATCTATGGCAAGTTCACAATCCGTTACCCGTTCATCTTCCTTTTCTTACCCCCGAAATTCCTACAGTTCATCTTCCACCTCAAAAAATTTTGATTTGCTCTATAAAGTTGACTATCTTACTGAAGACAGTCGTATTCCCGTAACAGACCTCCCCTTGCTAAATCCATATAAAGCCTTCACCAAAAAACATCATCCAGTTTCTCGAGCCTTCCGTCAGGCTCTCACCCCCAATAGGACACTCGCTGCGAAAGAACTCGTTCTGGCTTCGAGGCTTGAACAAGTATCTAATCCTGCCACTGAAGCAGAACAAATATTTCCTATACGACTGGATGAGGCGTTGCTTGGACAATGGAAGACCCATGGTTATTCCCACATACATTTCGGAGCTGTAAGAATGACTCTCACTTTGCACGCAAGGAAAGGACTCCCGGTGGTAGCAAGATTAGCTCTCCTGGACACAAGATTTCAACAATACAGTCATGCATGCATCGCAACTGTCCATACCACCTTAAATGCTGGCACTGTATTTATAACACTATTTCCAAACTTCAACTTGAGGCTTGATGATCCTCATATCTACAACAACCTTAACGTTCAGCTTCAGATTATTGGAGCACCTCAAGTCGCGGGAACATATGCCGCAACGCTGCCCTACCAGATGGCTTATCGGGTCCAAAATCATTCGTTCGACTTAAGTCTTCCTCAAGACACTGATGAAGCTCTTTATTTGGAAATTGATGCTCGCTCAGGCTCCTCATGCGTGCACATCCCAAAGCAACTTCCAAAAGATGAGCTTATTAAACTTCTCCCTGAATCCTGGGTCACACACTATGAAAAAATATGAAGAAATAACCAGCCGATCCACTCCGTCAAATCCTCATTTATCAGAAAGAAAGATGACACAGTAGATATTGTGTTTAACGGCGAAGACCCCTCTTCTAGCAAGAATCCTATCTTCACCTCGGAAATAAACATGATTGAAGAAAAAGAAATCGGGCTTGATGCGCCCATCCTTTCCTTCAGGTCAGATGGATTGCCTATATATCAATTTCAAGATAAAGATGACCATAAATATTTTGATGTCTGCTCATGTGCTAAATGCAAAGAAGATGACTCTGATACGGATGATCATCCCAGACGGAGAAAAAACAAACGGAAGTCAACACAGCAATTGCTTAAAGAACGATACGAAAGGGGAGATCCAACAGTTGGATTGCTAGGAGAACAGTCTGGAAAATTTGACTATTATGTTCTTTATCCTAAAGCACCAGAAATCAACATGTTCCAACCAACCTCTTATCAAGATGATTTCCCTCCTATGGAGTTCGATGAAGATTGAATTTCCCATACCTGAAAGATCAAAAATCCAACTACTAAAAATCCTGATGGAACAACAAGACATGTATCTCCTGCCGAAGATACGTTAAATTGGCAGTCTGAAAATGCCATGACACAAAACAGAGTTTTAAAACAAATAGCGGCAAGGTAACAAACCATGGAGAAAAAGCTCGACTTCGGACTTTCTACACTTACCAGAGTCACAATGCAACTCCAAGATAAGATAATAGCGGTGCATCATGAACTACTCCAATTGGTTAGTACCGTTTCTTTCAATTCACCGCTTATGGCCCAAAAGGAGGCAGAGTTAAAAGGCCTAAAAGCCCAACTACATTCTCTTCAAACCCCAAAACAATATCACTCCCCAGGATATTATGAAACCCCATCTTACTCATCTTATTTACCTCCACTACCATCATATTCTCAACCATTATCCACTCTCTCCCCGTTTGATCCCAATTCTTTCAATAGTGCAGCTTTCCTCCCGCAACTACACTATGAAACATCATAGTCTTCAAAACGAAAACCAGAAAAATATCTATCCAAAGAATCTTCACCACAAGAGTTGCCTGCAACTCAACCGTCTTCTCAGCTTATGGTTGACAATCCTATCTCCTCCTTATTAAAACAATAGCTACACAACCACAAATACCACCTGTACAAGAGAAGTACTCTGAAGATTCAGAGGACATGTCCCTCAACATTTTAATGGCAGATCTACCTACCGAAGACCCTACTGTTGAAGATGAAGAAGCAAATGACCCAGGCCAAGCACCCCATCAAGGACCAGAACAATCTGGCCAATTCCAAAATGATCCATCAAGTGGCTTTTCATTTGATAACATCCCACCATCAAAATGGCGAGACAGGATCTATGAAATACATGCTTGGTGCACTGCCGAGCTGCTACAACCTGGAGTGACAATGCTTGCTGTCGCAGACAGATTTGTATCAAAGTTTCATGGAAGACTGAGGCAATGGTGGATTGCTCTCGGCGCATACAGACAACAAATGGTCAAACAAAGCCCAAATGTGAATGCCCTGATCATGCATGTCCACAATGAATTCTTAGGAGCATGGGATCACTATACAACTCAAGCTAGAGAGGAATACTTGAGCATGAAGTGTTGCTCGTATAAAAGAAAAGACCTAGAAGATCATTATGAGAAGATGTCAAAAAGATTTTATGCGATCAATGGGATTGACGACGTCAATTTGAAGCAAACTTTCCTAAATTCGCTTCCCGAACCTCTCTGGAATGAAACATCTCGGCTTCTCCAGGTAAAAAACATCCCTATAAGTCATACATCTATTGGAGAAATCTAACAGAATGTGTTACTATCACTTGAAAAGTTATGCAACCAAAAGAGGTTTCTCAAGCAAATCGAGGACCAAAGTAAAAACCTTGGCTCGGTCTGTGATCGCCATGACCTCCAGATCAAGTGTGGAAAAGACAAATCTTGTACGTGCAACAAAAGAAAAAAGGACAGACCTTTTACACGTAAACGAGATGGAGGAAAAGATTATTTCTATAAAAAGAACCAAAAGAAATGAAAATTTCTCAGAAAAAAGAAAGGAAACACAAAGTCTTCAAGGTGTTATATATGCAGAAAGAAAGGACATTTTGCCAAGGAATGTCCTGACAAAGAGAAAAGTTCACGACTCATTGCGAAACTCTGTCAAGTTGAGGATGTAGACAACGACGACATTGAGTCACTCTTTTCTATAGAAGATGAAGCTGGCCCAGACACACTTCTCGCCATGGGTGCAGATCTATCAGACTCCTCTGTTGAATCAGATGAAGATATCGTTCTTTTTGATAATATTTATACCACCACAGCCAGCGAGAGTTTTCTTTGTCAACCAACCCCTTCTGCAAAGATCCACATTTTCACGGGAAAATGGGATAAACCTATTCCGGTGATAGCATTTTTTGATACTGGAGCCGCATCATCCATCATTAAGCCCAACATCCTGCCAAAAGAATGCTGCAATTCCTGCTACAGATCATTTCGGGCAGCAAATGTCGATCTATTCGCGATCACTCTGATCAGTAAACCCATCAATATCCAACTCTTCCCCGGGTATGTTATTAAACATCAAGTTTATGGATCAGAACTTCCTGCCAAAGATCTGCTTATCGGGTTTGACATCCTGCACCTGCTAAAACGAATTACATGGAACAAAGAAGGATTACGATATAAAAATCATTTCTTGCCATGGACAAAAACTCTACATCTTTATCCAATTGAAGTACTAAGCCCCATCAGGGATAACATTGTCTGCACCTCCTATGCTGAATCCCATACAGAATTCCTACAAAAGTGCGATCACCCTCTTTGGAAGAATCCTCAATTCTTTGTCTCCCTGTCGTTTAAGAGGAATGAAGACATTAATCCTATAAAGGCAAGTCACAAAGGTATGAATCCACACCATTATGCACTTACTATAAAAGAAGTCGACCAGCTACAAAATAAAGGGTTAATCGAACCCACAAAATCACAATGGGCATGTGAAGCATTTTATGTGAACAAAAAGACAGAGCAGGCTAGAGTAAAGATGAGACTGATAATTAACTACCAGCCACTCAACCATTTTCTAGAGGATGATAAGTTTCCTCTACCAAAGAGAGAAGTCTTATTTCAAAAACTCCCACAGGCAAAAATCTTTTTCAAGTTCGATCTTAAAATAGGTTTTTGGCAGCTAGGAATTCACCCCAATGATAGACAAAAGACTGGTTTCTGCATTCCTGAAAGACACTACCATTGGACCGTTGTAGCCTTCGGATTAAAACCGGCCCCTTCTTTATTCCAGAAGGCAATGACAAAAATTTTCCAGCCCATCATGGAAAATGCTTTGGTTTATATTGATGACATCTTACTGTTCTCTCCAGATATTGACTCTCATCATGCCCTCCTCTCACAATTTCATAACCCGTCCAATTATATGACATTATGTTATCTGAGAAAAAGATGATTATTGGAACATCCGACATTGACTTCTTGGGTATGCATATATCAGATAGTCAATACCAGCTCCAACCACACATAGCAACCCAATTAGATCATTTTCCGGATGAGAACCTAACATCAAACAGGTACAACAGTTCTTGGGGATTGTGAATTATATAGCAGAATTTATTCATGATCTGGCCTAACATTCAAATCAAGTTATTCCTTTCTTGACTTATACGGTACAGCGGAATAACATTTTCTTGACTTATACGACACGCCAGAATAACTTTATATTATATTATATCTTATCTTAAGTGATAAGATTCTTTTGATTAAGATTCTTTTATCCTTTCTTTCATCCTTTTCCCCTGGTGAAAAAAGGTGACGGCTCCACGGGATGTTTACTGCTGGTAGTGCGAGCGGTTGGTGGAGCCTGGAATCTTGATGGTCTGGAACCTTCAAACCAGTGGTTGCAGTGCTGGATTTCTTCAATATATTGGAGAGGAAGGATCAAGGGATTGCGCCAGTAAGCCTGAGGCAGATTTAGTGGGACATCAGTGATGGGTACACCATTGATAGTACAAAGGAGCGCTTTGTGGGCAAGAGTTGGAGCTGGACTGCTGTATTCGTGATCATGCCAGAAAGCACAAGAATATTGTTTGTGAATGCGGAGATGAGTATCTAGAGTAGTCAAAATCTGGTGGCATTGGAAATGGATAAGGATATGCTTCTGTTCGCGGACTCCCTTAAGACTATTTCCCGCAGGCCGTAGGTTTTTGCGCCAAAAGCTGGTTTTGCCAAATAAGTGAAGCCACTTCAGGAGTTGTTTATGCCTCTGTTGGCAAGGGTGGATATCAACTTGGACGATATACTGAAGGAGCCGCCCTTTGTCGAAGATGATGCCGAATGGGCAGGTTTCGAGAAAGTACCATAAAACCAAATAGGCTTCATTCGGAAAATTGTAATAAAAATCTTCCCTACATTCAAGTATGGTTAGAAAAGGAAAACGGCGATGTAAGGAAAAACGGGGTAGAGGACCGTCATTCAGGCCATATTGCCTGATATATATTTTCTGAAAAATAAGCAGAAAATGTAGAGATCTTTTATGAAGGACGAAATGCAGTATCTTGAGCCTAACGTGAGCTGGAAGGTCCGTCGGCTGAAAAAAGTAGATGACTGGGAACACCATAGAGATCGTCCACTGAGTTCGAGATAAGAAATCTGGGAGGAAATTATGTTTGCCCTTGATGTTGTGGGCTTCAAATTTCCACTGAGAGAACCAATTTGCCCATCGCAGAAGTTGGGCTTGGGGTAGCATCTTTTGTTTAAATTGTAGCATTTTTGAAAATGCCGACATATCCATTTCGATGAGTAAGTGTTGTCCAATAAGATGAAATTGAAACTTTTCAATACCTTTTTTGACAGCTAAGATTTCCTTATAGGTGGAGTGATAATGAAGTTCGCCATTCTTGAAGGCCCCGCTTTTGTATCCGCAGATTTGACGTTTCCCATTTAATTCTTCAAGTAGTATGACGCACCAAAATTTATCGCTAACATCAGTTTGAAGGATTCGCTTGCCCGATGATGGAATTTGGAGTGGGGGAATGTGTTTTGTTAGCGATTTTAACTTCTTAACTACTTTGGTACACTCCTCGTTCCATGGAGGCGCTTCTTTCTTGAGTAGATTAGTGAGATGAGTTCTGAGTTTGGCCAGATCATGAATAAATTCTGCCATATAATTCACAATCCCCAAGAACTGTTGTACCTGTTTTAATGTTAGGTCCTCATCCGGAAAATGATCTAATTGGGTTGCTATGTGTGGTTGGAGCTGGTATTGACTATCTGATATATGCATACCCAAGAAGTCAATGTCGGATGTTCCAATAATCATCTTTTTCTCAGATAACATAATGTCATATAATTGGACCAGGTTATGAAATTGTGAGAGGAGGGCATGATGAGTGTCAATATCTGGAGAGAACAGTAAGATGTCATCAATATAAACCAAAACATTTTCCATGATGTGCTGGAAAATTTTTGTCATTGCCTTCTGGAATAAAGAAGGGACCGGTTTTAATCCGAAGGCTACAACGGTCCAATGGTAGTGTCTTTCAGAAATGCAGAAACCAGTCTTTTGTCTATCATTGGGGTGAATTCCTAGCTGCCAAAAACCTGTTTTAAGATCGAACTTGGAAAAGATTTTTGCCTGTGAGAGTTTTTGAAATAAGACTTCTCTTTTTGGTAGAGGAAACTTATCATCCTCTAGAAAATGGTTGTGTGGTTGGTAGTTAATTACCAGTCTCATTATTCCTCTAGTCTGCTCTGTCCTTTTGTTCACATAAAAGGTTTCACATGCCCATTGTGATTTTGTGGGTTCGATTAACCCTTCATTTTGTAGCTGGTCGACTTCTTTTATAGCAAGTGCATAATGGTCTGGATTCATACTTTTGTGACTTGCCTTTGTAGGATTAATGTCTTCATTCCTCTTAAACGGCAGGGAGACAAAGAATTGAGGATTCTTCCAAAGAGGGTGATCGCACTTTTGTAGGAATTTTGTATGAGATTCAGCACAGGAGGTGCGGACAATGTTATCCCTGATGGGGCTTAATACTTCAATTGGATAAAGATGTAGAGTTTTTGTCCATGACAGGAAATGATTTTTATATTGTAATCCTTATTTGTTACATGTAATTCGTTTTAGCAGGTGCACGATGTCAAACCCGATAAGCAGATCTTTGGCAGGAAGTTCTGATCCATAAACTTGATATTTAATAACATACCCTGTGAAGAGTTGGATATTTATGGGTTTACTGATCAGAATGATCGTGAATAGATTGCCATTTGCTGCCCGAAATGATCTGTAGCAGGAATTGCAGCATTCTTTTGGCAGGATGTTGGGCTTCATGATGAAGGATGCGGCTCCAGTATCAAAAAATGCTATCACCGGAATAGGTTTATCCCATTTTCCCGTGAAAATGTGGATCTTTGCAGAAGGGGTTGGTTGACAAAGAAAACTCTCGCTGGCTGTGATGGTATAAATATTATCAAAAAGAACGATATCTTCGTCTGATTCAACAGAGGAGCCTGATAGATCTGCACCCCGGGCGAGAAGTGTGTCTGGGCCAGCTTCATCTTCTATAGAAAAGAGTGACTCAATGTCGTCGTTGTCTACATCCTCAACTTGAAAGAGTTTCGCAATGAGTCGTGAACTTTTCTCTTTGTCAGGACATTCCTTGGCAAAATGTCCTTTCTTTCTGCATATATAACACCTTGAAGACTTTGTGTTTTCTTTCTTTTTTCTGAGAAATTTTCATTTCTTTTGGTTCTTTTTAGAGAAATAATCTTTTCCTCCATCTCGTTTACGTGTAAAAGGTCTGTCTTTTTTTTCTTTTGTTGCACGTACAAGATTTGTCTTTTCCACACTTGATCTGGAGGTCATGACGATCACAGGCCGAGCCAAGGTTTTTACTTTGATTCTCGATTTGCTTGAGGAACCTCTTTTGGTTGCATAACTTTTCAAGTGATAGTAACACATTCTGTTAGAGTTCTCCAATAGATGTATGACTTATATGAATGCTTTTTCCCCGGAGAAGCCGAGATGTTTCATTCCCGAGAGGTTCGGGAAGCGAATTTAGGAAAGTTTGCTTCAAATTGACGTTGTCAATCCCATTGATCGCATAAAATTTTTTTGACATCTTCTCATAATTGTCTTCTAGGTCTTTTCTTTTATACGAGCAACACCTCATGCTCAAGTATTCCTCTCTAGCTTGAGTTGTATAGTGATCACATGCTCCAAAGAATTCATTGTGGACATGCATGATCAGGGCATCCACATTTGTGCTTTGTTTGACCATTTGTTGTCTGTATGCGCCGAGGGCAATCCACCATTGTCTCAGTCTTCCATGAAACTTTGATACAAATCTGTCTGCGACAACAAGCATTGTCACTCCAGGTTGTAGCAGCTCGGCAGTGCACCAAGCATGCATTTCATAGATCCTGTCTCGCCATTTTGATGGTGGGATGTTATCAAATGAAAAGCTACTTGATGGATCATTTTGGAATTGACCAGATTGTTCTGGTCCTTGATGGGGTACTTGGCCTGAGTCATTTGCTTCTTCATCTTCAACAATAGGGTCTTCGGTAGGTAGATCTGCCATTAAAATATTGAGGGACATGTCCTCTGAATTTTCAGAGCACTTCTCTTGTACAGGTGGTATTTGTGGTTGTGTAGCTATTTGTTTTAATAAGGAGGAGATAGGATTTTCAACCATAAGCTGAGAAGACGGTTGAGTTGCAGGTAACTCTTGTGGTGAAGATTCTTTGGATATATATTTTTCTGGTTTTCGTTTTGAAGACTGTGATGTTTCATAGTGCAGTTGCGGGAGGAAAGCTGCACTATTGAAAGGATTGGGATCAAACGGGGAGAGAGTGGATAATGGCTGAGAATATGATGGTAGTGGAGGTAAATAAGATGAGTAAGATGAGGTTTCATAATATCCTGGGGAGTGATATTTTTTTGGGTTTGAAGAGAATGCAGTTGGGCTTTTAGGCCTTTTAACTCTGCCTCCTTTTGGGCCAGAAGCGGTGAATTGAAAGAGACGGTACTAACCAATTGGAATAGTTCATGATGCACCGCCGTTATCTTATCTTGGAGTTGCATTGTGACTCTGGTAAGTGTCGAAAGTCCGAAGTCGAGCCTTTTCTCCATGGTTTGTTGACTTGCCGCTATTTGTTTTAAAACTCTGTTTTGTACCATGACATTTTCAGACTGCCAATTTAACGTAGCTTCGGCAGGAGATACATGCCTTGTTGTTCCATCAGGATTTTTAGTAGTTGGATTTTTGATCTTCCAGGTATGAGAAATTCTATCTTCATCGAACTCCATAGGAGGGAAATCATCTTGATAAGAGGTTGGTTGGAACATGTTGATTTCTGGTGCTTTAGGATAAAAAACTTAATAGTCAAATTTTTCAGACTGTTCTCCTAGCAATCCAAATGTTGGATCTCTCATTTCGTATCTTTCTTTAAGCAATTGCTGTGTTGACTTCCGTTTGTTTTTTCTCCGTCTGAGATGATCATCCGTATCGGAGTCATCTTCTTTGCATTTAGCACATGAGCAGACATCAAAATATTTATGACCATCTTTATCTTGAAATTGATATATAGGCAATCCATCTGACCTGAAGGAAAGGATGGGCGCATCAAGCCAGATTTCTTTTTCTTCAATCATGTTTATTTTCGAGATGAAGATAGGATTCTTGCTAGAAGAGGGGTCTTCGCAGTTAAACACAATTTCTACTGCGCCATCTTTCTTTCTGATAAATGAGGATTTGACGGAGTGGATCGGCTGGTTATTGCTTCTTATTTTTTCATAGTGCGTGACCCAGGATTCAGGGAGAAGTTTAATATGCTCATCTTTTGGAAGTTGCTTTGGGATGTGCACGCATGAGGAGCCTGAGCGAGCATCAATTTTCAAATAAAGAGCTTCATCAGTGTCTTGAGGAAGACTTAAGTCGAACGAATGATTTTGGACCCGATAAGCCATCTGGTAGGGCAGCGTTGCGGCATATGTTTCCGCGACTTGAGGTGCTCCAATAATCTGAAGCTGAACGTTAATGTTGTTGTAGATATGAGGATCATCAAGCCTCAAGTTGAAGTTTGGAAATAGTGTTATAAATACAGTGCCAGCATTTAAGGTGGTATGGACAGTTGCGATGCATGCATGACTGTATTGTTGAAATCTTGTGTCCAGGAGAGCTAATCTTGCTACCACCGGGAGTCCTTTCCTTGCGTGCAAAGTGAGAGCCATTCTTACAGCTCCGAAATGTATGTGGGAATAACCATGAGCCTTCCATTGTCCAAGCAACGCCTCATCCAGTCGTATAGGAAATATTTGCTCTGCTTCAGTGGCAGGATTAGGTACTTGTTCAAGCCTCGAAGCCAGAACGAGTTCTTTCGCAGCGAGTGTCCTATTGGGGGTGAGAGCCTGACGGAAGGCTCGAGAAACTGGATGATGTTTTTTTGGTGAAGGCTTTATATGGATTTAGCAAGGGGAGGTCTGTTACGGGAATACGACTGTCTTCAGTAAGGTAGTCGACTTTATAGAGCAAATCAAAATTTGTTGAGGTCGAAGATGAACTGTAGGAATTTCGGGGGTAAGAAAAGGAAGATGAACGGGTAACGGATTGTGAACTTGCCATAGATGTAAAAGGCCTTATTTCTCAGGAATCTCCTTTAGTGTTAAGGTGGCTTGCTATCATACGAAATGATACAACTGTTGCTTAATTCTCGTGAAAACCTGAGCATATACCCATAGCCGCACACCCAGCAGCTTTAAAGGCCACAACTCCATTATTTTAACAAAGAATTATGCCACTAGTTCTGGTATAAGATTTCTGATGTGGAGGATCCCTAAAGAAGGGCAACCACAGAGCATACTAACCTCAACCAAATGCAAGACAACATGAACAAATCATGCCAATACCATCATGAACAAATCATGAACACCTCTAGATCATCAAGAGAAATAAGGAGAAATTTTTTAAGCTTCCATCCCGCTTTGATACCAAATTTGCAACTCACGAAGAGAGGTACAACCACACAGGAGGGATACAAGATAAACAACAAAACAATAGAATACAAGAAGATATATTAGAACACTCAGAGAGAAAGTATTAGAACACTCGAAGAACACTTCAGATTTTATTGCTTAGAGATATTGGTACAGACTGAGATATCTAAACCATTACAATGAACCCTTATTTATAGCTGTCCCGTAGGGGGATAACTTACAAACCAAGTTATTCCTTTTCCTTCCTTACAAACCAAGTTATTCCTTTCTTGACTTCTACGGTACACCGGAATAACCTTTTCTTGACTTATACGACACGCCAGAATAACTTTATATTATATTATATCTTATCTTAAGTGATAAGGTTCTTTTGATTAAGATTCTTTTATCCTTTCTTTCATCCTTTTGGTATCAACCTCCTGTGTTTCAAGCTTTGAATCATTGTACTTTCCTATTTTTTAGTTATTTGATTTCAAATTTTCTTGCCTTTATATTACCTCTCATGTTTCCTTGTACTCTTTACCTAATGTGGCTTATCATATATATATTGACTTGTAACTTTTTTTATTGCAAGTTAAAATTCGCTGGAAAGTGTGTCCGCATTTAGAAAGGTACCCTTAGCTAGGACCTTATACGTCACTATGATTATGGATTACCTTGATAAAATACTTGTGGTATCAATGTTTGAGCAGTGATGCGTGATTAAACTCTTTACACATTCACATCAATTTTAAAAAAGGAAAAAAACACATTCTTGAGCTCCATTGTTTTCCGGTACATTCAAAAGAGTATGAGGTTGAATCATATATTTTTATTTGAATGTCTTATTTCAATCCAAGGAAAAAATAGAAATGTTTTCTCATACCGAAACCCACTGTTTTTTTCATTCTCAATTCTCCTTTAGTTTTGTTTTCCTATTCTGAAATAACAAATATACAACAACACAAGCCTTTATCCCACCATAGTGAGGTCGGCTATATGGATCCTTTGTCGCCATTGTGCCCTATCTTCTGAAATAACAAATATGTGATGATAAAAAGAATGCTTGCTAAAAGCATATGATCAGTATTTTTCAAGGGACCATATTGAGGAATGATAAAAGAAACTCTTATTTCTCATCCAGGTTGTTGGAGGAAATAAAGGAGGCGTGGTAGCTATCGTAGAAGGCCTTCGTGGTTTTGTACCATTCTCGCAGATATCATCGGTCAGCTTTTTTACTTAGATCTCTTCGTTTTCTTTTCATTCAATTTTGAATGAAAATTTCCTGGTTATGTGCATATATGATAAACTGGCTCATCGCCAAATAGGTGTGTTAAGCTGACTAATCATCCTCTAATTGCTTCTTAAATACTAAATTTATCTCTTCATATTTCAATGAAAATTCAGAAAACAACTGCAGAAGAGCTTCTCAATAAGGATCTCCCTCTTAAATTTGTAGAGCTTGATGAGGAGCAGTCTAGACTAATCCTCAGCAATAGGAAGGCAATGGCTGACAGTCAAGCGCAGCTTGGAATTGGATCAGTCATCCTCGGAACTGTTCAGAGCTTGAAGCCATATGGCGCATTCATTGATATTGGTGGAATTAATGGACTCCTCCATGTTAGCCAGATCAGTCATGACCGTGTCTCCGACATTTCAGCTGTCCTCCAACCTGGTGACACCCTCAAGGTTCCTGTCTTTGATTCCTTCCCAGTGATTTTTCTCTATAGTATCATATGGTGACATTAGAATATTGAGTTGACTAATTCTTGAAGGTAATGATTTTGAGCCATGATCGTGAAAAAGGGCGAGTGAGTCTGTCAACGAAGAAGCTCGAACCAACACCTGGCGATATGATTCATAACCCAAAACTGGTGTTTGAGAAGGTGCTGCTTGTGGTTGCAATTTTTGTTTCTCTAGTCTATGACGCCCCTATTGTTGGGTGATTCTTACTTCTGTTTTCGCTACAGGCTGATGAGATGGCACAGACTTTTAGGCAGAGAATAGCTCAAGCAGAAGCAATGGCTCGAGCCGACATGCTGAGGTTCCAACCTGAGGTATATGATCATAAATATTTGTGGTTTTATATTGATTAACATGCAAAGTATAATACATTAACTCGTGAAAATTCAAATTGACATAGGTGATATTCCTGGTTTGACATTAAATTTTTGTTTTTTTTCAAACTTATTAGTCTTTCGGTTTATAATTATTTGATAATTAATTTTTATTATCATGCCCATGATCAAAATAGCTTTCTTCGCACATAGCAGGTGTCTTGTCCAGAATTTTATTTCCCTCGAGGAACTTTCTCATGTATCAAATATAATGATAGCAGGTGTCTTGTCCAGAATTTTATTTCCCTCGAGGAACTTCTCATGTATCAAATATAAATAATTATTTGCAGCTTGATAGCTTCTATTTACGAGAAATTGAATTTATGATGAGGAAAAAAAGGGTTGTGTTTTTCTTTTATCTGTGTGGTCGGTGGCTTTACAGAGAGCTGGGTATGGCAAAATTTGTAATGATTTGATGAGATGGGAATAACAATCATAATTCAGGCTTAGAGAGCTCAGGTGCCGGTTGAACGGGTTGAGTTTCCGATGAATATAAATATTCAGTTTGGATAATGTGCAGTTTTCACCCATCAGAACCCATTAACATGAATTGACTCCCGTTTATCAAATCTAGTTCCTGATCAGAGACATGAAATTTTCAATCATAGTTCAACATTCCAAATTACATCATTTCGGCCTAAGATACAATCAAATGATGTAAAATTGCTCCCAATTTTTGACGATTATGATTTGTCTTCTTTCCTGCAGAGCGGTTTGAGTCTTAGTTCCGACGGCATACTCGGATCCCTCTCTCAAGATTTTCTTGCAGATGGTCTCAACTTGAGAGATGTTCCTCCAGCAGAGGATGATACATTACCCGATCTTATCAGTGATGATAATGAGTGAACACATTACCATAATGATCTCCTCTGCAAGTTTCTTATTTGCATTCTGTCTTCAGATCCTTGTTGCTTAACCTCTTTTTGCCATAGATTTCAATACTACCAGTTTGAGCACTTTCATTCATTTAATATAAATGGCAATTCTTTTTTGCTCTGTTGGACTTCATGGTAAGTGTATTGAAACTTTCATGAACGCTATTTGGTGCTAATAGTGGATCTTCATTTCCGTTTGGTGTTAATACTGGTTCTTGTAAGTGGCATATTCCAATCTCTTATTATTAGTTTGTAGTGATTTGTATGTGACCTCATTACTATATAAAAGGATAGTTTTTTTTGGTGTGACATTGTGACTTCTCAATTTTCATGCTTTTAAGGATTAGTCCTGAAAGTCTGTTTCAAGAGTAACTATATACCTAGGGGGTGAATAAGTTTCATAGTCTTTTTGACTACTTTCTTAATTTAGTGTGTTGAGTGTTAAGTTATTTAGCTTGCTTTCAAGAACACAAAATAGCATATGAAAGTCTTTGATTACAAGGGTAGCTAAACACCTAGGGGGGATAGGTTTTTAGGTCTTTTTGATTTCTTTTGATCGTTATTTGTTTTAGGGTCTGCTGTGATTAGATTAGTTTTGCTTTCAAGAAGATCACACACAAAACACTTGATTTATAGTGGTTACCCAGAGTATGGGTACATTCACTGTCCCTCGCGCCTTTCTAACAGTGTGTTAGACAAGACACTTCACCAAAAATTCGGCTCCTAAGAGCTTACAACACGATCCCGCAGGACCACTCAGTCTCCTCCAAGACCTACAGCTTGGACACAAAGCCCTACAACTCAGTGATCATAATATCACCTACCTCAGGACGAAAGGCCCTACCACTCAGGCTGGGAGGATAGCCCTACCTCAGATCCAACGGATCCAACAACTCATATTCACACTATAATCCTAGCACTCAGGTCAAGGCCTACACTCAGATTCTTAATAGAATCTTACACTCGGCCTTTATAAATAGACGTATAAGTCAGATCTAAAATGATCCTACAAAAAGAGATAAGTTTGCTGCTGATGATTTAGACAACAAAGAGATGATTCTTGTGTCTTCCTCCTTCTGTTCCAAGAAAACTCGGTACAGATTCCTTCTTCACAGCTCCAGAAAATTAGTCTTCAGGATAAGCTCTGCTTGGGCTGTGAAGTAACTGCAGTAGGGGTTGAACTTGGTTGCTTTTGTCTCAGAGAAATATCTCTGACCTTACTGTTGCCGGTGTTGATAGCAGCAACTAACTTGATGACCTTTTGGATCAGTCGATTTTAACTTCAGCTTCGAGCTCTGTAGCAATGGAGAGGAAGAAGAAGTTTCGCCGCTTTTCGAAAAGACAAACCCTAAAAGATATCGTACCCACCGCCGATCTCATTCCTTTTATCATCTGCCATCCAACGACTCTGTTGACCAGTGGGCCCAGCTTTAATTGCAGATATATAGCCTTCTGTTTACAGAAAAATCTTACAGCTGGCCGCCGACGCCATTAGTGGTGAATTCCAGCTTTCCCGCAATGAATTTGAATTCCGTTGACTTAGGTTGACTTTTGCTGACGTCAGCATCTGTGGACTTAGCCAATTTTTCAAATTCAATCCAGGCATTGAGTGCGTTGAGTGAATGACCTTCACTCAACAAATTTGGACTTGACCAATTTATCTGCATCTTAGGCATTGAGAGCGTTGAGTGAATGACCTTCACTCAATGTTTTTTGATTTGGCCAAACTTTTTGTGCTGCCAGGCATTGAGTGAGCCTTCATCACTCAACGCCCGTGGACTTAGCCGCTTCATTGACTGCCTATCTTCATGCTGAGGCGTTGAGTGAACTGGCTTCACTCAATGCTTCTGTACTTAGCCGCAACTCTGAAATCTGCCAGCTTGGTGAGGCGTTGAGTGCGTTGAGTGAACTGACTTCACTCAACGCCTCTAGACTTAGACACATTTTTCTATCTAACTTCATTAAGCTTTGAGTGACCATAGCTCTGCCGATGCTTTCCTCTTGGGGCGTTGAGTGAGCTGACCTCATTCAACGCTTCTGGACATAGTCAATTTTTCTGTTTCCTTATTCTTTGGCTTTGACAGAATTTGCATAGCGTTGAGTGAACTGGATTCACTCAACGCTTCTGTACTTAGCCAAATTTCTTTGGTAGATTCTTCGCGGCTTTGACTGAAGTAGCTTGATTCAACGCTTCTGGCTGTATGGCGTTGTGTGAGTTGACATCACTCAACGCATGTGGACTTGACCATTTTTCAGTCTTCCTTCTTAAGCTTTGACTACACAGGTTTTCCTCAGCGCTTTTTGTTGTATGGCGTTGAGTGAACTGGATTCACTCAACGCTTGTGGACTTAGCCACTTTTCTTCACTGTCAAAGCAAAGGATTTGACTGACTGGTCTTTACTCGACGCTTCTGCTCATCTGGCGTTGAGTGAGCTGTCTTCACGCAACTCCTGTGGACTTAGTCGATTTTCTGCTTGCCATTGTGAAGCTTTGACAGACTCAGCTATACTCGACGTCTCTTGTTATCTAGTGTTGAGTGAACCGCCTTCACTTAACGCCTGTGGACTTAGCCGCATTTCTGTCTTGCAAACTGCTGGGCTTTGACTGTCCACACCTTACTCGACGCTTTTTGGCATCTGGCGTTGAGTGAACCGACTTCACTCAACGACTGTGGACTTAGGCGATTTTCAGCCTTTCCAGCATCCTTCTTTGACATATGACGTTGAGTGAACTGACTTCAATCAACTCCTGTGGATTTAGACAGATTTTTGTCTATCCACTCCTCTATCTTGTGACAACCATTTGGAATACCTGTCAAACCTACATGTATGAACTTAAACATAGATCAAATACAAATATGTGTATACCATTGAATTGTTTGACTTCTACAAATTTGGGACATTGTGAGCAATGAACCTAACAATCTCCCCATATTTGAAAAAGTCAAAACCCTCAAACAAATTTCTTAGGCAATGATATACACTAACATATGCAGTAGATAAAACATTAAATTAGAAAACTTAACACCATGTAACAACAATATCAAGTTATAGGTTACCTCACTTTCCTTGCCTGCATGGCGATGATGATCACTTGCAGCTCCCCCTATTTTGCTTCTTGATGCTTGATCATTTCCTTCTTCCCAACAATCCCCCAATTTACCTTGCTCCCTGCTCCCCCTGTTTTGTTGCATAGCCTTGATCATTTCCTTAATCACTTCCTTCTCCCTCTTTTTGACTTCTATAAAATAGTGGGGTGGGGTGGGGTGGGATGGGGGGGGGGGGCTAGCCTCTGATTATCTTCTCTCCCTTTTTGATTTCAGATAATCAACTGTTGCATCTTCTTGTTCTCTACAGGAAGCTGAACTTGCTCCCTCTCAACTGGAGTATCTTATATCATCCTTTTTGATAGACTCTTGAACCACTTGGGGAGCTTGATACCACTGAATGTATTTTCAACCTGCAAGAAGTTGTACAACCTACAACAAAAATAACATGAGGAGCATTTGAAGCTAGACCAAGTTCAACATACCCAACTCAAATTTGAAGGTGTTGAACTTTGCTTCATCTAGTGGCTTAGTGAAGATGTCAACCACTATCTTGTCTGTAGGGACAAACTCAAGACTGATATCTTCACATTCCACATGCTCTTTTATAAATTGATACCTAATCTCTATGTGTTTAGTCCCGTGGTGTGAGACATGATTTCTAGCTATAGAGATTACACTAGTAGAATAACAAAATAAATGACTTCTACTTATCTGGAGGTTATAGTCTTGGAGCTGATGCTGGATCCACAACAACTGTGCACAGTAGCTCCCAGCAGCTATATATTCTGACTCTACAGTTGAAATTGTAACACTTGTTTGCTTCTTGTTGCTCCAAGGTACACTTCTTCCTCCAAAGAGCTGACAAGTGCCTGAAGTGCTCTTCCTATCCTCTTTGCAGCCTACAAAATCTGCATCTGAATAGCCTATTAGTTCAAAATCCCTATTTCTAGGGTACCATAGGTCAAGATCTGGTGTGCCCTTAAGATACCTCAAAATCCTCTTAGCAGCAGAGTAGTGAGATTCTTTAGGACAGACCTAATACCTAACACAAACACATGTAACATACATGATGTCTGGCCTACTTGTAGTAAGGTATATAAGGGAGCCAATTATCCCTCTATACAAAGTTTCATCAACAGGTTTTCCTGTCTCATCTTTTGTCTATAGTCATACTTGACCCCATGAGAGTTTTCATGGTGGAGGCATTCTCCATGCCAAAAATTTTGATCAACTCCTTGGTGAACTTAGACTGGGATATGGATAATCCATTTTCAGTCTGTCTTATCTAGAGGCCCAAAAAAAACTTAAGCTCACTCATACTGCTCATCTCAAATTTCCCTTACATAAGTTTTGCAAACTTCCTGCAAAAGTTGTCATCATTAGATCCAAAAATTATGTCATCTACATAAATCTGGATTAGGATGATCTTGTCCTTAGATTTCCTTAGAAATAGGGTCTTGTCTATCTTCCTCATTGAGAATTTGTTCTCAATGAGGAAGCTCGACAATGTCTCATACCATGCTCTAGGGGCTTGCTTCAACCCATATAGAGCTTTCCTAAGCCTATAAATAGAATTAGGTGAGTTAGGAATAACAAAACCTGGAGGTTGTTCAACATAAACCTCCTCCTTTAAGTCACCATTCAGAAAGACTGATTTCACATCCATCTGGTAGACTTTGAATCCCTTGTGTGAAACATATGCAAGGAACATTTTGATTGCTTCCAATCTTGCTACATGGGCAAAAGTTTGATCAAAGTTAATACCTTCTTCTTGTTTGTACCCCTTAGCTACCAGCCTAGCTTTGTTCTTGATTATAATGTCATGTTCATCAAGTTTATTCTTATAAATCCACTTGACTATGTGGTATGGGAACAGCTTTCAGACCTTACACCTCTTAAACTGGTTCAGTTCATCTTGCATAGCTACAATATAGAACTGATCTATGTTGGACTCTTCAAATTTTTTGGGCTCTACTTGTGACAGGAAGCTTGAGTATAGTGATGTGTTAATACTTATGCTCCTTGTCACCACTCCTTGGATAACATCACCAATAATCAAGTGTCTTGGATGATCCCTTAGATGTATGACAACTGGAGGCAATCTCGCTTCAGCATCCTATGCTTCAATGTATGCATCTTGCTGAACTTCATCCACATATTAGTGCCTGGTACTTCCTCTGGAGTATCCACTCCATCTTGAACAATTGGAGCAGCTTCCTTGATGATTAGCTTGTCCATCAACAACTTTGTACCTGCAGGACTAGAAGAGAAGATTGACAGTTCACTGTTAATCATAGTTGACTCATCAAAAATTATATTAACAGACTCTTCTACAACTTGACTTTCCAAGTTGTAGATCCTATAGACCTTACTATGATTTTTCTAACCAACAAAAATCTTATCATAGGACTTGACAACAAACTTAGTCATATAGGACACATAGCACTTGATACCAAAGATCCTGAGATAGCCCAAGTTTGGTTTTCTACCCTTCAAGATCTCATATCGAGTCTTCTTGTTGTAACAACCCCATCCGTTCATATGGTATATTCTAGAAGGTCCGGCTGGGGCACCATAGTATATATCACAAAACAGGCGGTGAAGGTATAGAATGATACCAAAGTAGCGCATCGCAACTATCACAAAGCATTCTAGCGGAAGCCTAGACTACAACTTGAACTCCTCATGAATGCCCAAATATAAAACTCCACATTTTATACGATATAGGAATGTCTTACAACAAGTAAAAGAGTTGGCCTTATGGCCGTACACAGCTTGCAAACAGTGGCCTGAACAGATTGGCGCGCAGGCCGGCCACAATAAGAGAAAATAGAACAAGCAATACATATAGCCTTCGAGGGCTAGCAGCAGTAGCAGCAACAACAACATGAACATCAGCCTTTACGCGTCCCGTTGGGCTCTCCAGCACCTGTACAGGGACAATCCACCCAACAGTGGTAAACAAAAGCAACGGTCAGCGTTCAGCTGACCAAATTATAACGACCCTACCCCATTTCTCGGGGAAGCGGTAATCTTCCCTGCAGGCATATCATATCATAGTATGACAATATATCTCATCAAAATGTGCTTTCACGCACACAAGCCATCACAACCGTTCGCCACCCGACCCAACGGTCCGTGCACTAATGACACATTCTTGGTGTTCTAACAAAGCTCTTGCCCACCACCGTATCAGGGTCACAACCCAACGGTAAATCTCTTGAGCATTGACTCCATGGCGTGCAGCCAGAGTTAGTCTTCCTACACCGGGATGGCCCGTAGCCCCCATTGCGTCATGGCGCGCAGGCCGAAGACTCTTGCTATGCGCTCCAACAGACCGCACCTTTTGGTCTCACGTCGGACGGACATAGCGCAGGTCGGATCCTCCACCCCCCGTTGCTCAAACCGCCTTGCCTTCTCCGAGTACAGCATACTCATGGTTATATCAAAGGTGCGGGTCGGTCTCACCAATCCTGTTCTTGGCACACAGCCTGAGTATTTCTCGATACCCATTTCCTTAGCACAACAGCGGGTCTTTCCTGGGCCTCCCAGTACTTCCTGTGACTCTCTTCACAGGGGGACACCGCAAAATCACAAATGTCAGGGGTCTTTCCTGGCTACCATGCCAGTACTTCCTGTTACTCGCTTCACAGGTGCACACTCTACGACATCAAGCATCACAAAGGGTCTTTCCTGGTCACACCAGTACTTCCTGTGCCTCAATCACAGGTTGGACCCAAAAACATAACATGACTATTTTTCCTGGGCTACCACTCCAGTACTTCCCGCTACTCCTTTTCGCAGGCATAACCCGTTTACGCCTTATACTACACGTTTATCACGGAGTCTTTTCCAGTTCGTATGCAACATCACCAATCCAGACCAACCTGTCCAGATGGGCTTCACACAGCATGCGTATTCCGTACTCCATTTCCGGATCTATATGCCAACAAAGGGGATTTCATGAATCACCCAAACGACTCCTAAAATCAGCCACCTCTTGGTGGGGGAATCACAAAGATATGCCAAAAGGAAGCCTTCACATGGCTAGGAAGAAAAGTCGTTACCCTTGACGACCGCTTCGGTGCCATGAACTCAAAGCTTGCTTGAAAGACTCGTAAGAGCGTTTCCTCCGCAACGCCGGCTTCGGATTTCTCGTCGGAAAACTACAGCACCACCGGTGACCAGCCCCCTTTCCTCTTCCTCCTTCTTCCTCTCTCTTTCTCTCTCTAAGCTTGTAGAAAGATGAAGGCCAAAATACACTATGAGAAATCCTTTCTCATTCACGGCTTTAAGGAAAGCTGGAGGCCTTTCAGCCTTTGGATCCAGGCTGAAGGAATGGACGGCCACGATTTTGCCAAAAACACTAATTTTGACCTGACACGACATGTGACATGCCCGTGTCCCAGGCCGTGTGCCTCAAGCGGTGGTCAACCGACCTATCCAGACCAGTGACACGCCCATGGGACACGCCCGTGTCATGGGCCGTGTCACCCAACACGCCTTCAGACATGCCCGTGTCCGTTGCCGTGTGCATCCGCGGAAATAATCCCAAAACAACCCGAGACTTCACACGGCCTGTGACACGCCTGTGTCCCAGGCCGTGTGCCAACACACGAAACGAAGACACGCCCTGTCGAAATACTTCGTCGGGCTGAGTTCGTCGACCCAAATTGACACGCCCTGTGACACGCCCGTGTCACAGGCCGTGTTCAACTTCTCGACACTCGACACCCACATCTCGACACTCGATGATCGTCGAGCAAAAGTCGTCGAGCACACGACACGACTTGGGACACGCCCGTGTCCTGGGCCGTGTGCCTCCTCTCGACACATCGTCGAGCGAAAAACGTCGACACCCAGGCCGATTGTCGACACGGCCTCGACACGCCCTGCGACACGCCCGTGTCGCAGGCCGTGTCTGCTGATCAACGGCCGTCGACCCCAAAATTTCGTCGACCTCGCGGCCAAATCGTCGAACCCAGCTTGACACGCTTGGGGCACGCCCGTGTCCCAGGCCGTGTCACCAAAAAAATGCCTGGTGAGAAAATTTGGGCTGTTACAATCCTCCCCTCCTACAAGAAATTTCGTCCTCGAAATTCAGACACAGGAAGACAATAAGTAACCATCAAGAAAAATGTTATAACATGCAACTTTTTATGTTACAACAATAGCTTATAAAACAGATTACAAAAACAGCTCAGGGAACTCTTCTCGTATGGTTTGCTCTCGCTCCCATGCCAGTTCTTCATGGCCGCAGTTGTCCCATCGGACTTTCACCATGCTGACCGTCTTGTTCCGCAACTGTTTCTCGGCTCGATCTTCGATCTGAATGGGTCTAACTTTCGTTGTTAGCCCATACTCCACCGGCACACGATCATCCGCGATCACTTGAGCTGGATCTTTCACGGCCTTCCGAAGCACCGAGATGTGAAATACATCATGTAATCCACCCAAGTCTGCCGACAAAGCTAGCCGATAAGCCGCTTCGCCAACTCGCTCAACCACTTCAAAAGGACCCAAATATCTTGGACTCAACTTTTTCAATCGTCAAATCCTGGAGACACCTTTGAATGACTTGATCTTTAAGTAGACCCAATCGCCAACCGCAAATTCCACATTCCGGTGCTTGGCGTTGTTGTACTTCGCTTGTCGATCTTGAGTTTGCTTCATCAACCTCATGTGGTTTAAAAACCCGAGCTTCACCCGCTTCTACCCAAGCCAAGGGCGTACGACACTTCCTTCCATATAGAGCTTCATATGGTGTCATCCCAATGCTCGCCTGGTAGCTGTTATTATATGCAAACTCTACCATATAGAGATGATCTTCCCATCTCTTTCCGAAGTCAAGGGCGCACATTCGGAGCATGTCCTCCATTGTTATGTTGGTCCGTTCAGTTTGGCCATTCGTTTGGGGATGAAAGGTCGTACTGAAAGTCAATTTCGTGCCCAACAGTCGGTGAACTAGCCTCCAATCATTTGACGTGAATCGCCCATCTCGATCACTTACGATGCTCCGAGGAACACCGTGAAGCCGTACAATCTGGTCAACATACAACTTTGCCAAACTTTCAACTGAATCATCCCGCCTGTTCGGGAGAAAATGTGTCACTTTAGTTAGCCGGTCAACAATCACCCAAATGGAATCATTTCCTCGCTGCGTTCTCGGCAACCCGTGCACAAAATCCATGGAAATATCATCAAATTTCCACTCTGGGATCGGCAGTGACTTCAAATAACCGCCCGGCTTTCGGCATTCCGCCTTCACCATCGCACATGTTTGGCATTTGGATACATAAATGACAACATCTTTCTTGAGCCCTGGCCACCAAAATAGCTTCTTCATATCGTAGAACATCCTCGTGCTCCCGGGGTGAATGGAATAATTTGTATAATGCGCTTCATACATCAGTTCTTCCCTCAACTTCCCCACATTTGGGACGCACAAACGACCCTCTTTTCGCAAAAAGCCGTCATTCCAGGAAAATTTGCCCTCTGGCCCTTCATTCACATAGCGTAAGAGATCGTCATCCAACTCCGATGCCCGTCGAACGCGGTCCGCAAGGTCACATTGCACCTCGGTCCAGTTCAAACATGCAGTGGCAGTGCAATTCGTGTCAACACAATAAATTTCCAACGCCTCCAGCTCCTAGATAAGACGTTCATCATGCCTTTGTAACCAATTTGCTCTAGCCGGAACCCTCCGACTCAACGCATCCGCGACAACATTCCCCTTCCCGGGCATATAGTGAATCTCGAAAGTGCAGTCCCCAAGGAACTCCAACCACCTTCGTTGTCGCATGTTCAAGTCTTTCTGCTCCAAAAGATACTTTAGGCTCTTATGATCGGTATAGATCTCCACATTCACTCCATAAAGGTAGTGTCGCCACAGCTTGAGTGCAAAAATCACCGCCGCTAGTTCCAAATCATGGACGGGATAATTTCGCTCGTGCACCTTCAGCTGGCGTGAGCCATAAGCAATAACCTTTCCGTTCTGCAGAAGAACGCAGCCTAAGCCGCTCCCTGAGGCATCACTATAAATCACAAATCCATTGGTTCCACGCGGCGAAGACAACACCGGCGTCGTGGTCAACCGAATCTTCAGCTCTTCAAAAGCTCGTGCGCACTCTGGCGTCCAAACGAACTTCTGATCTTTTCGCGTCAATGTGGTTAGCGGCAAAGCGATCCGCGAGAAGTTTTCCACAAATCTTCTATAGTAGCCCGCAAGTCCAAGAAAACTCCTGACCTCGGCCACGGAAGACAAGATTGGCCACTCCTGTATGGCCCTTATCTTCGCTGGATCCACTGCAATGCCCGCTCCACTCACCACATGGCCTAGGAATGCCACCGACGATAGTCAAAACTCGCACTTCGAGAACTTGGCATAGAGCTGATTTTGCCTCAACGTGTTCAACACCAACCGCAAGTGAGTCTCATGCTCTCCCTTTGACTTCGAGTACACCAGGATGTCATCAATGAATACTATCACAAACCGATCCAGGTACTCGTGAAAAATACGGTGCATCAGATCCATAAACACCGAGGGCGCATTGCACAGTCCAAATGGCATGTCGGTGAACTCATAGTGCCCATAACGTGTTCCAAATGCGGTTTTGGGAATGTCACCTTCCCGAATTCTTAACTGGTAATAACCAGACTTCAGGTCCAACTTCGAATAGACGGTCGAGCCCACCAGCTGATCGAATAACTCATCAATCCGGGGTATCAGATACTTATTCTACTCGGTCAGCTTATTCAGTTCACGGTAATCGATACACAACCGCAACCCACCATCTTTCTTCTTTACAAAAAGCACAGTCGCGCTCCAAGGTGACATGCTTGGTCGTATATAACCTTGCTCTAGCATTTCTTGTAATTGGACCTTCAACTCAGCCATCTCTTTTGGCGCGACGCGATATGGCGAGCGGGCCACAGGTTTCGCACCTGGCACCAACTCGATCGTGAAGTCAATCTCCCGCTGGGGTGGTAGCCCAGGGAGATCCGTGGGAAACACATCTGTAAATTCCGCCACAATCGGAACCTCACAAACATGGGCCTTAGGCTCAACAGCCTGAATCAGTGCAAAGTAACACTCCGCACCCTTCCGAGCAGCCTTGACTACCTGGAGTGCAGACATCAACGTCCCGCCTACTCCGCGCATACCCGTGAACTTTGTCTCCTGTTCGGTATTCTGGCCCAATGTGATTTCTTTGGACTGACAATCAATCATAGCATGCTGCTCCGCAAGCCAATCCATCCCAAAAATCACGTCGAATTCCGATATTGGCAAAACAAATGCAGTTAAACTGAAATCCCGACTTCCTAACTGAACCGCCACATCACAAGCTTGATCCACAAGCATCCAACAACCATTCGGCAACACGACTCTGACGCTATCTGTCTTTACACGACTAGGTATCCCAAGCCGCGCTATAAACTCGCTAGACAGAAAAGAATGCGATGCACCCGTATCAAACAGTGGTCGCGCCAGCGTGTCCCGAATCATCACAAAGCATGTGACAAACATGTCACACACAAACCACAAACATAGATAGACTACGCAAAGCATACAAGCAATAGTATATGCAAAACTAAACTCATACCTATGACAACGTCACACTGCTTGATGGCCTCTTGCAGGCCAAGATTGTAGACCCGGGGTTGCGCCTGCGAGGCAGAGGAATCCACCACCGCCTTTCCTTTTTCCGCATAAGATGCTCCCGCCTTCTTTTCACTCTTTGGCGGCATCCGACAATCTCGCGCAATATGCCCCATCCGACCACAATTGAAGCAGATACGAGTATCTGGCTTGGAGGTAGCCCCCGATGTTGCTCCCGTTGCAACTGATGAAGGAGCTTGTCCACTTGTCTTGGACTTCTTGCCCCATCTCTTCTTATAAAATGGTTTCCCCGATCGGGGCGCCTTCCACTCCGGTTGCGATACATCCAAAGCTCTCTTCCCCTGCACCCTCTTCATATCCTTCTCCAACGCGCTCGCAGTGTCAACCAACGCATGGAAGCCTTGGTTCATCAAACTTGACACAAGGAACCTCAGCTCGTCCCTCAGTACTTCATAGAACCGATTGGTCTTCCTCTGCTCATCCGCAAATATAGAACCCGCATACCGCCCCAAGCGAGTAAATTCATGCAGGTATGCGTCAACACTGCCATCACCTTGTGATACCAAAAATGTAACAAACCCATCCGTTCATATGGTATATTCTAGAAGGTCCGGCCGGGGCCCCATAGTATATATCACAAAACAGGCGGTGAAGGTACATGATGATACCAGAGTAGCGCATCACACCTATCACAAAGCATTCTAGCGGAAGCCTAGACTACAACTTGAACTCCTCATGAATGCCCAAATATAAAACTCCACATTTTATACGATATATGAATGTCTTACAACAAGTAAAAGAGTTGGCCTTATGGCCGTACACGGCTTGCAAACAGTGGACTAAACAGATTGGCGCGCAGGCCGGCCACAATAAGAGAAAATAGAACAAACAACACATATAACCTTCTAGGGCTAGCAGCAGTAGCAGCAACAGCAGCATGAACATCAGCTTTTACGCGTCCCGCTGGGCTCTCCAGCACCTGTACAGGGACAATCCACCCAACAGTGGTAAACAAAAGCAACGGTCAGCGTTCAGCTGACCAAATTATAACGACCCTACCCCTTTTCTCGGGGCAGCAGTAATCTTCCCTGCAGGCATATCATATCATAGTATGACAATATATCTCATCAAAATGTGCTTTCACGCACACAAGCCATCACAACCGTTCGCCACCCGGCCCAACGGTCCGTGCACTCAGGGCACATTCTTGGTGTTCTGGCAAAGATCTTGCCAACCACCGTATCAGGGTCACAACCCAACGGTAAATCTCTTGAGCATTGACTCCATGGCGTGCAGCCGGAGTTAGTCTTCCTACACCGGGATGGCCCGTAGCCCCCCATTGTGTCATGGCGCGCAGGCCGAAGAATCTTGCTATGCGCTCGAATAGACCGCACCTTTTGGTCTCACGTTGGACGGACATAGCGCAGGTCGGATCCTCCACCCCCCGTTGCTCAAATCGCCTTGCCTTCTCCGAGTACAGCGTACTCATGGCTATATCAAAGGCGCGGGTCGGTCTCACCAATCATGTTCTTGGCACACAGCCTGGGTATTTCTCGATACCCATTTCCTTAGCACAACAACGGGTCTTTCCTGGGCCTCCCAGTACTTCCTGTTACTCTCTTCACAGGTGGACACCGCAAAATCATAAATGTCAGGGGTCTTTCCTGGCTACCATGCCAGTACTTCCTGTTACTCGCTTCACAGGTGGACACCCTAGAACATCAAGCATCACAAAGGGTCTTTCCTGGTCACACCAGTACTTTCTATGCCTCAATCACAGGTTGGACCCAAAAACATAACATGGCTATTTTTCCTGGGCTACCACTCCAGTACTTCCTGCTACTCCTTTTCGCAGGCATAACCCGTTTACGCCTTATACTACACGTTTATCACGGAGTCTTCTCCGGTTCGTATGTAACATCACCAATCCAGACCAACCTGTCCAGATGGGCTTCACACAGCATGCGTATTCCGTACTCCATTTCCGGATCTATATGCCAACAAAGGGGATTTCATGAATCACCCAAACGACTCCCAAAATCAGCCACCTCTTGGTGGGGGAATCACAAAGATATGCCAAAAGGAAGCCTTCACATGACTAGGAAGAAAAGTCGTTACCCTTGACGACCGCTTCGGTGCCATGAACTCAAAGCTTGCTTGAAAGACTCGTAAGAGCGTTTCCTCCGCAACGCCGGCTTCAGATTTCTCGTCGGAAAACTACAGCACCACCGGTTGCCCTTTCCTCCTCCTCCTTCTTCCTCTCTCTTTCTCTCTCTAAGCTTGTAGAAAGATGAAGGCCAAAATACACTATGAGAAATCCTTTCTCATTCACGGCCTTAAGGAAAGCTGGAGGCCTTTCAGCCTTTGGATCCAGGCTGAAGGAATGGACGACCACGATTTTGCCAAAAACACTGATTTTGACCTGACACGGCCTGTGACACGCCCGTGTCCCAGGCCGTGTGCCTCAAGCGGTGGTCAACCGACCTATCCAGACCAGTGACACGCCCATGGGACACGCCCGTGTCATGGGCCGTGTCACCCAACACGCCTCCAGACACGCCCGTGTCCGTTGCCGTGTGCATCCGCGAAAATAATCCCAAAACAACCCGAGACTTCACACGGCCTGTGACACGCCCGTGTCCCAGGCCGTGTGCCAACACACGGCACGAAGACACGCCCTGTCGAAATCCTTCGTCGGGCTGAGTTCGTCGACCCAAATTGACACGCCCTGTGACACGCCCGTGTCACAGGCCGTGTTCAACTTCTCGACACTCGACACCCACATCTCGACACTCGACGATCGTCGAGCAAAAGTCGTCGAGCACACGACACGGCTTGGGACACGCCCGTGTCCTGGGCCGTGTGCCTCCTCTCGACACATCGTCGAGCGAAAAACGTCGACACCCAGGCCGATTGTCGACACGGCCTCGACACGCCCTGCGACACGCTCGTGTCGCAGGCCGTGTCTGCTGATCAACGACCGTCGACCCCAAAATTTCGTCTACCTCGCGGACAAATCGTCGACCCCAGCTTGACACGCCCTGGGACACGCCCGTGTCCCAGGCCGTGTCACCAAAAAAATGCCTGCTGAGAAAATTTGGGTTGTTACACTTGTGGCTCTTGGTGATAGAGGCTCTATTAAGTGCATGACATGCAGTATTAATTGCCTCAGCGCAGAAGTATTCTGGGACTGATGTGTCACCCAACGGGGTCCTTCCAGCCTTTATGAAAGTCCTTTTCTTTCTCTTAGCAATCTCATTTTGCTGGGGTGTTCTCGGAGAAGAAAATTCTTGGTAAATCCCTTAATCTTCACAGAACCTTGTCATGCTATCAGACTGAAATTCAGTCACATGGTCACTTATGATTTTGACCACAGTACTGTCCAATTCATTCTGAATTTGCTTGACAAATATCTTGAAGACATCATGGGTTTCAGATTTTTTCTTCAAAAAGAAAACTCAAGCAAATCTGGGAAAGTTATCAACAACCACAATGATGTAGACTTTTCTACCTAGGCTATGAACTGACATAGAACCAAATAAGTCTACATGCAAGAGGTATAAACACCTTACAGAGTCCTTGATCCCAATACTCTTGAAAGAAGCTTTGGTCTGCTTGCCCTTTTGGCATGCAGAACAAATGCCTTCCTTAGTGCATTTCACTAAAGAGCTTTCCAATTGTCTTATAGTTTAAATGAGCCAGTCTCTTGTGCCATTGGACACGGTATGAGACTTTCTCATTTGCAACTAGACATATATGAGAGTCTAAATCTAAACACAGAAAATTTAAATAATAGACATTCCCACTCCTAATGTATGTCAAGATGACCTCTTAGTCACTCAACCTCTTAATATGACACTCATTCTTGTGGAATACTATGTCATAACCAAGATCATAGAGTTGACTTATGCTTATCAGGTTGTGTTGCAACCCTTCCATATAAGCTACTTTTGTGATAGTGACCATGACATTTGTGATCTTAGCATAACCTCTGGTCACTCCTCTTTCTGAATCACCAAAGATCACTTTGGGTCCATCCCTCACTAGAGTGTACTCTTTTAAGTTGCTCCTTGTTCCAATCATATGTTTAGAATATCAACTGTCTAAGTACCATATATGGGTATGGGCACTTGGACTAACATGCAAGACATGTTTATTTTACCTTAGGACCCCAATATGTATTGGGTCCTAGCTAGGTTCTGATTAGTCTGAAAAGAGACATGTCTACCATCAGTTTTTCTGCCTGGTGGACTAACTATTGCTCTAGACACACTAGGATTATGCTAGCAATCTATGACATATTGACATACTTTGCCATAACACCAACACTCATAAATGTTGTGCCTACTTTTCTGAGCTGGTCTGCTAGCTGTGCTGACAGCAGCTCTCTGTCCAGAAGGAATAACACTTTTCTTCAGGTTCCTTTCAGGTAGGATCTGACTGACGTTAAGTCTTCCAATAGACTTTTTTGGCCTGCTCTGAATGCCATCATCAATAGTCTTCTTTGCAAAAGTCATGCTCTTGATAGCGTTAGAAATAGCCAAATCGGGCTTGCTGATAGACTGATCCTTGGTCAAAGTATTTGATGGATGACCATGAACTTTGGCTGTAGCCACATTCTCTGGAGTGGGGGGGCTGATGCATCAAAGACAAATGTTCCATGATGAGTCATTTGAATTTCTTCATGGGCTGCCTTGGAGGCACTCATCCCCATTCCTCTTCTCCTTCCCTTGGAAGGTACACTTGTATTCTTCTAGGAAGAATTCTCATTTTTCCAGTGATCATACATGGAGTCCTGGTCATACATGTTAGAAGATAATATTACCCTTTCAAAGGTAATGGGTGGTTGAACTGGAGCTTTTTTCCTTTCCTTTGAAAGGGGCAACCCCTCTTGTTTCTCTGAGAGGAGAAGGAGTCAATGATGGGTAACACAGAATTGAGCTTAGAGTAACTAGCCACAATCCTCTTCTTCCTCTGGAGTTTCTCTTTCAGATCTCTATTGAGACTATTCTTATGCTTGATGTTGCCTATCTGGATGAGAGTAATGTTCTTGAGTTGACTGACTTTCCTAACCTTCTGATGCAACAAAGATGTTGTATCAACCTGCTAGGAAGCAGCAAGCTGAAGGGAGGTTATCTCCTCAGCCTGCTTGTTAGTCAATTTCTTGCTTTTCTTGAAAGCATCCAACAGTACACCATATTTGTGAATCAATTGATTGACATATTCCTCAGAAACTGAGCCCTCTTCATCACTGGATGAAGAAGCATCATAATCTGGACTAGTCTTATAGCCTGTCTCATAAGAAGAACTAGATAAGGAATGTACCTTGCTTGGACAAGGCTGATCCTCGCAGAATTTTTCATCAGACCTGGCCATCAACCAATAACAGCTGATATCATCTTCATCTTCTTCATCCTCCTCTGAGTCACTGTCTGACTGTGACAGAGGGGCCCTAATGCCTATCCTTGCTAGAGGATAGTCTTCATCTTTATATGTCTCATTAGCAACCGGCCTTATACAGGCTTCTTCATCTTCAGACTTTGATGAAGATAAGTCAGTCTAACTCTTCTCCTTCTTACCATGAAGGACTTTTCCTTCTTGCCCTTGTGCTGGTGCTATTTCTTCTCACCAGCCTCCTTTCTCTTGACTGGACAGTCAGCTATTACATGCCCAGGTTTGTTGCAACAGTAACAAACAACTTTAGTGAAAACATGTTTACTGGGCTTTGAGTCATACCTGCCTCCCTTGGAGTGCTTCTTCTCTGCCTTGTAGTAGTCCTCCTTAAGATGAGAGGAGGAGGAAGGTCTTCTCCTCAATCCCTTCCTCTTCATCCCCTTCATAAATTGCCTAGAGAAGACAACAAATTTCTCATCAGACATATTGCTTTCAGATGAGATAGACCCTGAGATGTCAGAATCAGCTGGCCTTCTTGGAGGAGAGGCAATCCTCTCCTTGCTCCTCTTTGAGCTCTCTGCCTTGAAGGCCATTGCCTTCTCCCTGATCAGTGATCTGCTGCTTTTCTCCTCCTCTTTCCTGGCAGTCAACTGCATTTCATAAGACAACAACTTCCTAAATATAGTTGGTGGTGGAGTATCAGCCAGCTTTGCCACCTCCCCGATGACACAAATCTTGGTTTCCCAGTCTCTAATTAGAGACCTTAGGAACTTGTCATTAAGTTCATAATTGCTAAAGACCCGATCATAGGTCCTTAGCTCATTTATTATTCTGAAGAATCTTTCATGGCAGCTAGCTATGCACTCTATCTTGGACTGTCTGGAAGCCTCATACTCTTGTTTGAGCATGAACTTCCTGTCATTTCTGACCTCTTCTATGTCCTCCATGTAGATCACCAAAGTGTCCCACATCTCCTTAGAGGTCTTGCAGCGAACCAGGTTCTGAAAGGTAGAATCATCCACATCACTGACTTTGATGTTCTGGGCTCTCTTGTCCAAGGTGGCAAGAATGACCACATCCTTAGTCATCTCTGAATATTACGTAGGTGCCTGGATATTGGCATCCATAGCTGAGACTTTTATGAGGATGAAAGGTCTCTCTTTGACTGTCATAAAAATCCTTGGGTCAGATGCCTCCATGAAGAGTCTAACCCTCTCCTTCAAAATTCCAAAGCCTTCCTTTCTGCAGATAGGAAGCTTCATGGAACCAAGCTCCTTATGGTTCTCTCCTGAACCCATAAGTATACTCTGACTGCTACCCTTGGAGATCTACTCAGACTGTTAATCTTTCTTGAGCAACCTCCATCTGATACCACTTAAAAGTCTTTGTTTACAAGGGTAGGTAAACACCTAGAGGGGGAGGGGGGAATAGGTTTTTAGGTCTTTTTGATTTCTTTTGACCGTTATCTGTTTTATGGTCTGATGTGATTAGATTAGTTTTGCTTTTAAGAAGATCACACACAGAACACAAATGGTTTATAGTGGTTTCCCAGAGTATGGGTACGTCCACTGTCCCTCCCTCCTTTCTAACAGTGTGTTAGATAAGACACTTCACCAAAAACTTGGGTCTTAAGAGCTTACAACACGATCCTGCAGGACCACTCAGTCTCCTCCAAGACCTATAGCTCGGGCACAAAGCCTTACAATTCAGTGATCAAAATATCACCTACCTCAGGCCAAAAGGTCCTACCACTCATGCTAGGAGGATAGTCCTACCTCAGATCCAATAGATCCAACAACTCAGATTCACACTAAAATCCTACCACTTAGGCCAAAGCACTACACTCAGATTCTTAACAGAATCCTACACCCGGCCTTTATAAATAGACTTACAACTCAGATCTAGAAAGATCCTATAGAAAAAGATAAGTTTGCTGATGATGATTTGAACAACATAGAGATTATCTCTGTGTCTTCCTCCTTCTGTCCTGAGAAAACTCAGTCCAGATTCCTTCTTCACAGCTCCAGAAAATAGTCTTCAGGATAAGCTCTACTTATTCTGTGAAGTAACTACAACAGGGGTTGGCCTTGGCTGCTTTTGTCTCGGAGAAATAACTCTGACTTTGCTGTTGCCGGTGTTGATAGCAACAACTAGCTTGATGACCTTTTGGATCAGTCGATTTTAACTTCAGCTTCGAGCTCTGCAACAATGACGAGGAAGAAGAAGAAGTTTCGCCGCTTTTCGAAAAGGCAAACCCTAAAAGATATCTTCTCCACCACCAATCTCATTCCTTTTATCATCCGCCGTCCAACGACTCTTTGACCCGTGGGCCCAGCTTTAATTGCAGATATATAGCCTTCCTTTTAGAGAAAAATCTTACAGCTGGCCGCCGACGCCATTAGTGGTGAATTCCATCTTTCTCGCAATGACTTTGAATTCCGTTGACTTAGGTTAACTTTTGATGACGTCAGTATCTGTGGAGTTAGCCAAATTTTCAGTTTCAATCCAGGAGTTGAGTGCGTTGAGTGAATGACCTTCACTCAATGAATTTGGACTTAGTCATTTTCTCTGCATCTTAGGCGTTGAGAGCGTTGAGTGAATAACTTTCACTCAATGCTTTTTGATTTGGCCAAACTTTCTGCACTGTCAGGAGTTGAGTGCGTTGAGTGAACCTTCATCACTCAATGCCCCTGGACTTAGCCGCTTCATTTCTCCATGCTGAGGTGTTGAGTGAACTGGCTTCACTCAATGCTTCTGTACTTAGCCGCAACTCTGAAATCTGCCAGCTTGTTGAGGAGTTGAGTGCGTTGAGTGAACTAGCTTCACTCAATGCCTCAAAACAAAGTTTTTTTGTCTAACTTCATTAAGCTTTGGGTGACCATAGCGCTGTTGACACTTTCCTCTTTGGGCATTGAGTGAGCTGACCTCACTCAACGCTTCTGTACTTAGTCAATTTTCTGTCTCCTTCTTTGGCTTTGACAGAATTAGCATGACATTGAGTGAACTGGCTTCACTCAATGTTTCTGTACCTAGCCAAATTTCTTTGATAGATTCTCTTTGTCTTTGATTGAAGTAGCTTGATTCAATTCTTCTGGCTGTATGGTGTTGAGTGAGTTTACATCACTCAACGCCCGTTGACTTGGCCATTTTTCAGTCTTCCTTCTTCTTAAGCTTTGACTGCACAGTCTTTCTTCAACGCTTTTTATTATATGACGTTGAGTGAATTGGCTTCACTCAACGCCTGTGGACATAGCCACTTTTCTTCACTGTCAAAGCAAAGGGTTTGACTGACTGTTCTTTACTTTATGCTTCTACTCATCTGGCGTTAAGTGAGCTGTTCTCACTCAACGCTTGTGGACTTAGTCGATTTTCTGCATGCCACTGCTGAAGCTTTGATAGACTCATTTATACTTGACGCCTCTTATTATATAACGTTGAGTGAACTGCCTTCACTCAATGCCTGTGGACTTAGCCGCATTTCTGTTTTGCAAACTGTTGGGCTTTGACTTCCCACACCTTACTCAGCGCTTTTTGGCATCTGATGTTGAGTGAACTGGCTTCACTCAATGGCTGTGTACTTGGTCAATTTTCAGCATTTCCAGCATCCTTGTTTGATATCTGGCGTTGAGTGAACTGACTTCACTCATTGCCTGTGGACTTAGACAATTTTCTGTCTCTCCACTCTTCTACCTTGTGACCACCTATCATAACCATTTGAAATGTCTGTCCAACCTGCATGCATGAACTTAAATATACATCAAATACAACTATGCGTATACCATTGACTTGTTTGACTTCTATAAATCTGGGACATTGTGAGCAATGAACCCAAAAGCACACCAGTATTTATAGTGGTTCCCCAAGGTATGGGTACATCCATTGTCTCACCCACCTTTCTAATAGTGTGTTAGACAAGGAAATCTTCTCCAATCTCAGCTCAAAGAGCTTACAACACAGATCCCTCAGGATATCTCAGACTTCCTCCAAGTCCCACCTCAGGCCAAAGCCCACAACTCAGAGTAAATGTTACTCAAAGTAAATGATACTCCTATAGCTCACTGATTCACAGATCACCTACCTCAGACTTAATCAAAAGTCCTACAACTCAGGCTAGAAGGATAGCCCTACACTCAAAGAGTAAAACTCTCCTACAGCTCAGATCTGACTCAGATCCTACCTCAGGCACACAGACCCTACCTCAGATTTTCAGCAGAATTCTACCACTCAGCCTTTATATTTCAGGCTTACAACTCAGATCGGGATTGATCCTACAGAAAGAGATAGTTGTTGTTGACGATGTACTCCATAGAAAGTGTCCTCCGAGCCTTCTCTCTGGACTGAGTTAGCTCAGCCCTAACTTCTTCACAGCACCAAGGAAGTAGATCTTCAGGATTGTTCTGCTTGTGCTGGGAAGATACCTGCAGAGCATTGCTTCTTCAAGCCTTGATTGTAGTAGAGTTTAGAGCAGAGGCCTTGAAGATGAGCAGCAGCTTTAAGCTTGCTCTGCTTCTCCTTCTTCAGAAAAGAATTTCTGATCTATTATTGAAGACAAGTTTATTCTTCAGTGAGTTATTTCTTCAAAAACCAACTCTATCTTTGGTTCACAGACTTGCTGTAAGAATCAATTCTTAGCAATCTTCCACCTAGTCGAGAGGAAGAAGATGACCAAAAATCTCTCTTGTTCTTTCTCGGGACTAAGCTTTTGTATCCTGTCGTCCCACGACTCTTTGCGCAGTATGGACCACCGGAGTTGGTAACTGTAACACTTCTTTTGCATTAAATGTTGTACTATAGGTAAGCATCGCCTTTTGTCATCTAGCGTGTAAAACCCGCGACATTTGAATTCTTCATGACGTCAGCATGACTCATTGCTTCTGGACTTAGTAATTTCCAGACAATCTGCATAGGCGTTGAGTGAAGTCTTGTCACTAAATGCAAAAGTACTTAGTGGAATTCTGCATCTTCAAGAATTAAGTGAGTCTTCATCACTTAACACATTTGACTATATTAGTCTAACTGTTAAGGAGTTGAGTGGACCTTCATCACTCAATTCTTCCGGACTTGGTTGAAATTTCCAAGCATGAAGACGTTGAGTGAAGCTTCCACACTCAACACTTTCTGACCTAGCCTGATTTCTTGATGAGGCATTGAGTGGCCCGTCTTCACTCAATATTTCTGTACTTGGACAGATTTCTTGATGAGTAGGTGTTAAAGACAAATTTATTCTTCAGTGAGTTATTTCTTCAACAACCAACTCTGTTTGTGGTTCACAGACTTGTTGTTAGAATTAGTTCTTAGCAATCTTCCGCTTAGTCGAGAGGAAGATGACCAAAAAGCTCTCTTGTTCTTTCTCGGGACTAAGCTTTTGTATCTAGCCGTCCAACGACTCCTTGTGCAGTATGGACCACCAAAATTGGTAACTGTAACACTTCTTTTGCATTAAATGTTGTACTAAAGGCAAGTAACTCCTTTTTTCATCGAGCGTGCAAAACCCGCGACATTTGAATTCTTGATGACGTCAACATGACTCAGTGTTTCTGGACTTAGTAATTTCCAGACAATCTGCATAGACGTTGAGTGAAGCCTTGTCACTCAACGCAAAAGTACTTAGCAGAATTCTGCATCTTCAGGCGTTGAGTGAGCCTTTATCACTCAACGCATTTGACTTTTATTAGTCTAACTGTTAAGGCATTGAGTGACCCTTTATCACTCAACGCTTCTGGACTTGGTTAAAATTTTCCAGCATGAAGGCGTTGAATGAAGCTTCCACACTCAACGCTTTCTAACTTAGTCTGACTTCTTGATGAGGCGTTGAGTGACCCGTCTTCACTCAACGCTTCTATACTTGGACAAATTTCTTGATGAGTAGGCGTTGAGTGAACTGTCTTCACTCAACGCTTTTGTCCTCAGACAAATGTTTTGTCAGCAACACTGCGACTTTGACTGTCTTCATGATGAGACGTTGAGTGACTTGTCTTCACTCAACGCATCTATACTTGAATTGAAATCCAGATGAGTAGGCGTTGAGTGAATTGCGTTCACTCAACACTTCTGTCCCTAGAGAGATTTATGGTCAGCAACTCAGAGGCTTTGACTGCTTGAGGTTCTGTCAACGCTTTTAGCCTCTAGACATTGAGTGAACTGTCTTCACTTAATGCTTTTGCACTTAGCTAGTTTTCTGCCTGTTCAACAACCTGTCTTAGGTATAACAGTCATTATGACTCTGACAACCTGTCAAATAAATGTAACAAAATACAACCTGTATATAATGAACTTTGAACATATATTTGATTTATCCATGTGTATACTATTGACTTGTGAGTCTTCTTCAAATATATGACATTATGATCAATGGACCCAACAAGTCTCACATATCAGTTTTAGTTTTTGGGATTAAACGCATGGGTTTAATCAAGGTGTCGGTTAGCCCAAAAAGGAGGACACCATGTCTCCTCCTTTTGGACTTGTTAGGTGACCATGTCTCTTTTTTTACAAATGAGGGTTAAACTGTCTTGATTTGGATGTGACACCATGTTCATGACATCTAACACTGTGCAAATGGAGCCTAGGTTTGATACAATCTCTTATATTGCAGAAATTGAATGACATTAATAGGGTAGTTTGTAATAATGGGAATATTGGATGTTGTATAGTTTATTTAATGATGTGATATAGGCTATGAATTTACATCTGAAAGGAAAATATTAAATATAATCATGATTCATAATTTTAGATTGCATTGTTTTCTTATGTAATATATTGTCGTATCAAATACATCATGGACAGGATATTTTAATTTTGGTTTTTCTTAGGTCTGTTCATTTTTAATCTAATATCAATACAAATGGAAATGATATTGAGTTTAAATCCAATTCTTTTGTTCGGACACATGATGACTTTCTGTCATAGGAATTGATATTAATCATTTTTTATTGTTCGTTTGCACAAAGATTTTCAATTATAGGAATTGACATTTGTTAATGCTCTCAATTAAAAATAATAAACGCGAATTTTTCGCCCGACATCAATTTTATCGCTCGCACACGATTTTTTTGTCATGACGCGATGTTTTTGCCCGGGCTTAAATTTTTCGGCCCGAACGCGAAATTTTTCGTCCGAACATGATTTTTTCGCCAAGACGCAATTTTTTCGCATGAACATGATTTTTCCGCCCGAACTAAAATTTTTCGCACCGACACTACTTTTTCTCCACGATGCGACTTTTAATACCGGACGCGATTTTTTCGTCCGGATGCGGTTTTTTCGCCCGGACGCGATTTTTTCGCCCGTGGACGTTTTTTCGCCCGAAAGCGATTTTTCTTGCCGGCCTCGATTTTTCTGCCCGTGCGCGATTTTTCACCCAGACGATATTTTTTCGCCCGGAAGCCACTTTTTCGCCCCGACGCCACTTTTTCGCCCCGATGACACTTTCTCGCCCGGAAGCGACTATCTCGCCCGGACACGACTTTCTCGTCCGGACGCGATTTTTTCGCCCGGACGAGAGTTTTTCGCCCGGACGCGACTTTTTCGCCCAGACACGACTTTTTTGCCCCCACACGAATTTTTCACCCGGACGCGATATTTTGCCGGGACGCAATATTTTTGCACGTACGCGATTTTTTCGCCCAGACACGACTTTTTCTCCCCGCGAAACAATCGCGACCGGGCAAAATAATTGGGTTTGGGCGTAAAAATCGCGTACGAGCGAAAAAGTCGCGTCGGGGCGAAATAGTCTCCTTCGGGCGAAAAAGTCATGTCCGGATGAAAAAATCGCGTCCGGGCGAAAAAATCGCTTCCGGGCGAAAAAATCGCGTCCGGCCGAAAAAGACGCGCCCGGGCGGAAAATCGCGCCCGGGCGAAAAATTCTCGCCCGGGCGAAAATAATGTCCATGGGCGGAGAAAAAGCCACGCCCGGGCGAAAATAATGTCCA
This sequence comes from Platanthera guangdongensis, assembly GCA_039583875.1. Classification (NCBI taxonomy): domain Eukaryota; kingdom Viridiplantae; phylum Streptophyta; class Magnoliopsida; order Asparagales; family Orchidaceae; genus Platanthera; species Platanthera guangdongensis. Next base: position 132,143,031 of record CM077156.1, read on the forward strand.
TGGGCGGAGAAGAAGCCGCGCCGCGGCGGAGAAGCCGCGCCGCGGCGGAGAAGCCGCGCCGCGGCGGAGAAGCCGCGCCCGGCGGACGGAGAAGCCGCGCCCCGAGAAGCCGCGCCCCGACGAGAATCCACACCCGATCAGCAAAGTCGCGCCTGGCCGGAAAAAAATGCTTCCGGACGAAAAAAAACATCCCGGGCGAAAAAAAAAATCGCGTCCGGGCGAAAAAATCGCGTCCGGGCGAAGAAAACGCCCATGAGCGAAAAAATCGCGTCTGGTTAAAAAATTTGCGACCGGGCGAAAAAAACTCGTCTAGGCGAACAAAGCGCGTCAGGACGAAAAAATAGCGCCCGGGTGAATAAATAGCGTCCTGGCCAGAAAATCGCGTCCGTGCCAAAAAGTCGCTTACGGGCGAAACAATCATGTCTGGTCCAAAAAAATCGCATTAATGCACAAAAAATTACTCTTCTTTTGAAAAGCTGATGTTGGCAATCTCAATATCTGCACCTAAATATAGATATTGAACCAATGAGTTTTTAGTTTTGTGCGAATATATACAGCTTTCCACCAGAAAGTCAATTACAATCTACAATTGTTGATACAAACAGTGGAAATGACTTTCATTTTCTTAAAAACAATACTTTAATATCAATGTCGTTGAAATGAACAGACCCTTAATGATTGTTTCCATGCCTTTAAATTAGTGGAGCGTCCAGATAGCCATAACGATTTTAAACTACCACTAAGTGTGGGGATTCCTCGAACTAGCCATGCAAATGAGTTCTAGTGGTCTAGTCGTGGAAATGTCACTTTTACTTTTCAATGAGGTTATAACAAATTTGCCTTTTTTGGCACATACCACATAGCGAATTTAAACTACCACTAAGTGTGGGGATTCTTCGAACTAGCTTGTTCTTAGATAGTTTAACAATAAGCTTACTCCCAAAGTGTCATAATCTCCTATGCCAAAGATCTAATTCCGCATTCTTGGTAACTAGACATTTCAAATCAGACGCAGATATATCATCAAAGCTAACAGTATAAACATTATGAGTTCTGTGAGCTATAAGTAATACAGTAATAGTTTTGACATCAATAATTTTGAGAGTATTTGTAGATGATTCAAATATAACATTTAGACCTTTATCACACAATTGGATAATAGAAATGAGATTATGCTTAAGTCCATCTACAAACAGAACATTAGAAATAGAAAATGTCTTGTTACCTATAGTGTTGTTTCCAAGTATTCGTCCTTTGCTATTGTCCCCAAATGTCATCATGCCTCCTTCTTCTCCAGGCTACGGAACTTGTCTTTATCTTCTGTCATGTGCTTGGAGCAACCAGAGTCCAAGTACCACATGTTCCCTTTGTCCTTAGCCTGCCAACACACCTAACAAGAAGATGAGGGTAAAGATCTGGTTCCCCAAGTTGTCCCACCCATACGATAGGTAGAAGACTTTGATAGCCAGACTTGCAAATTTTTCTTGACACCTTTCTTAAAACACGAGCCAGATGTGTGACCAAACTTATAACAGTTTGCACACAAAGTGTAAGCAGTGGATGTTGCCTTTATCGAGTTGCTCGAGATCTTGCTTGAGGATGGGGATTGCCCTCCAGAACTTTTAACCTTATCTTTAAATTTGTTAAAGTTGGACTTAGGGCCTTAGGCTTGGCATAATAGTGATTTCCGCTCGGTGGTGATGTTAGAATCACGTAACCTAGTCCAAAATTTCTAGATCCATGACACTGTGCTCCCAACAACATATCCAATGATTTTTGGCCTATTCCAAATTTTTGGACAACACAGTTGAGATCATGGATCCTCGTCTTTAAGGCGGTGTTCTCAATAACTAGCATTACACACCGATTGACAAATTGATATTTGCTTTCCTCTATCTTGGCAAGAGACATTTGAAGTCTTTTCTCCAAGACATTCTTTTGATTGATGAGACTGGTTGTTCTCATTGATGCCTTGGAGAGACTTGCTTTTAGTTCTTCGATCATTGTCATCGAGTGAGGACACTCTAAACATTCGATCTTCTCTTTGCCACTTTTTATTAATTCATTCTTTAAGTTTTCAAAGTCCTTTTTGATTTTCTTATTCTCATTTCGCATAGACTTCTTCTCAGGAATCACACTATCTAATTTCTCACATAAATGTCCATAAATTTCAAGAAGTTTAGTATATGTGGGTGGAGTTACCTCAATGTCGCTCTGGACACTAGACTCATCGTCAGATTCTTGTCGACTCCTTCCCGTGAGGCACAAATTTGCCTCGTCTTCAGAGCTAGAATCTGAGGTGCTTGATTTGTCAGATCCTTCTTCATCGTACGTGAGAGCCTTCAGTACCTTCTTCTTCCCTTTGTGCGGCTTAGCTTTTCCTTTTCCTCCATCTGAGACTTGGGCAGTCCCTCTTTATGTGCCCAGGCTTGTGCTAGTGATAACACTCAGGCTGGGACTTCTCATCATTGCTTTCTGCTTCCTTCACCGGCTTGGTCCACCTTCTGGCTTCTCCAGCTCCTCTCTTCAGGAATTTCTTAAATTGTCCATGCTTATTGGGATTCTTCATGAATTTTTTTAAACTCCCAAACATAGAAGCATTCCTCGTCATCCTCCTCATATTCTTCAGTAGACTTTTTCTCCCTTGCAGCCCTCAACGCCAGTCCCTTCTTCTTTACCTCCCTGGGACATTCCTCCGCTTGAATCTTTAGTTCAAGTTCGTGTGTCTTTAGATTTCTGATGCGGTTTCTATCTCTAGGGTACTGATATCGTGAAATTCGGCGATCACAGTCATCTTCGGGTTGAAATGAGGAGAAAAAGATCGCAGGATCTTCCTCACCATATCATCATTTGAAAAGCTCTTTCTGAGGGATCTTGAGGCATTGACAATCTTGGTGAATTGTGTATACATGATGTCTACCTCCTCATCGATCTCCATCCGGAACTGTTCATATTGAGACTTGAGTCGGAACAGCTTCGAATCTTTCACCTACAAAGTACCTTCGTGAGTCAGTTCAAGTAGGCGCCAAATATCATAAGCAGTTTCACAGTTATAGATTATATTGAATTCCGTTTTATATAATTCCATAGAATAGAGAGTTCATTGCCTTAGCATTGTTCGTGCATCTAAGCTTATCTGCATCTTCCCACTTATCGTTTGGTTTGATTATGATGCTGCCCCTACAATGATAGTGGGTGTAGTGTATTTTGTCTCTACCATGGCCCATACGTCCATGCTTTGAGTAATCAGAAAACTTTTCATGCATGTTCTCTAGTGACTATAGTCACTCCCCATAAAGAGTGGCTGTCTACTCACACCTTGTCCCTCAGATAACGCGTGAACAGTGTTGGCCATCTTACTTCAGGATTTTAAGCCGTCAGAAATAACCTCCCTCTGATACCACTTGTTGGATCTCATGGCCAACCGTAGAGGGGGGGGGGGATAAGGTTTTTCGAGTTTAATGAGATTTAAAATATTTCGACCTAGAAAATCAAGTTCTGGAAACTACCGCGGAGCGTTAGGTAGCTAACGCGCGACGGTAAGTCCCGTAACTGGTTTTCCTAGGCAATTACGCTTGAGCACCACACATAATAAATCAAAATAGTATTCACAACATACTCATATAAGTAATATCACAGAAAACAAATTTCATTGCAAGATTTAAAAACAACAATAGTTTTTGAATAAGTACAAAACTGTGATCTCCGTGACGCTGGAGATCAAAGGCGGTAAGAAATAAAACTCTTGTGTTTTCTATACCGTCCCGCTCCACGGACCGTTGGCTCTATCCCTTTCCCTCCGAGAAAGGTCCTCAAGCCGACTCTTCACCTCCACGCAAGGAAGGGTCTTAGAGCCCCGCTAGATCCTCCGATCTAGACATCCCTATCCCCAGGATGATTTTCCACGGAATCCTCCTCGGATTCCGATGACCCTTACCAATCGATTTTCCACGCCACAACATTTAGAAAAAGAAGAGATTACAAAAGTAAGGATGTAAAGAATCTAAAAGATGAAGTTCTCCCTCTTGATGACTTCTCCGTTGAGCGATCCACGACCGGTGCTTGAGATCTTCATAAGCTAGTAACCAGTCAGCTCTTTGTAGTCAATGTGGATCTTAGAGTGCTGGAGTTCTTCATTCACGAATGGGAGGACGACGACTTAATTCTTCTTCGATGGAGACTTTTTGGAACAGAACACAAAGAGAGTGGTCGAACCCTAGAATGCATGAACTCATGTATCTTATCATCATCAGATGTGTAAGGCACAAAAACCGAGACAACCTTATATACGTCTTTGTGAAAATAGACTACCACCGGTGGTAAGACTACCGCCCAGTGGTAGGTTCCCGCACTTGATGTGCCAGCTGTCCTCCAAATTAGGAAAAATATCCAAAACGAATATTTTCCTTTTTCCATTGCAAGCGCGGAGCGATAAGAAGATAATGCACGGCGGTAGGTCTGTCTTAACGCACTCAATGCCTCAGAGCGTTATGTGTGCTCAATGCCTTGGAGTGTTGAGTGGGTTACCGTGACACGATACCAAGCTAGCACCCAGCAGTAGACTTGTCTCAACTTACTCAACGCCCTGGAGCGTTGAGTAGACTCAATGCCTTGGAGCGTTCAGTGGATTACCGCGGCGCGGTACCATGCTAGCGCCTGCGTGGTAGGATCCCGAGAGCTTTGTCCAATTAATTCATCGAGCTAGCGCAGACAGCAGAACTGGCGCAGAGCGGTAGGTTTCCGAGAGCTCTGTCCAATTAATTCACGGCTACCGCCCGACGGTAACTTCTATCGCTCGGCATTTGCATCCATAGGAGACTTCTTTTCTTTGCTCGAACCTATTAACCCGCACACTCTATCAACACAAGACGTGATCAAATACAGCCTGAGATTTGATATTATCAAACATAGTGAATGCGAAACAACAGTTCCAACAATAGGTTATTTTTCATGCATATGTTTTTGGTGGAAGTTTCCTCCCCCTTGGAAAATGCATTAGCTATATTAAACACTACATGCACTGACACTTTTATTTTGAGAGTTCTTTTATTGTAGCACATATAGGCCTTGCTAGATGATGAATATCCTTGGAATGCACCATCATTAGCCTTCTTATAAAATTGGGCAAGATGGCTCTTTCCATTATTGAGAATGTTGTAAGCACAACCAAATATCCTGAAGTATAAGACTATAAGTAGCTTTCTTTCAATAAAGCATAGGGAGTCTTCAGCTTAGTCTTGTTTATGAGTGTTGAAGTATTAGACCGGGCGGCTTGGCGGTCTGATCCAGCGGTTTGTTGACCGAGCGGCTTAGCGGTCTGATCCAGCGGTTTGTAGACCGGGCGGTCTGTCGGTCTACCTCTGCGGTTTGTTCTATCCTGCTGGAGTTGCCGAGCGGTTAGCCCACCTGTCTAACCGCGCGGCCTATGCGGTCTCCATTATTCTAGCCGCTCAGTACTGTAAATGTTTAGTCCCACATTGTTTGTATACTCTCTTTCTTATCTCCTCCATTCTATATAAGGGAGGCCATACCTCTGTAAATGATATCTTTTTTGGATAATAAAATTTCAATTATTCAAAAGTTTGTTCTCTTGCTCTCTACTTTTCGCTTCTTGTTCTCTACTTTCTAACATGGTATCAGAGGACACAGTCATTTCCTCTTGATTCTGTGCGCCCTCTGTTGTTCGCGACTTCTTTTCCGCGCTCTGCGACTTGATTCGCGGCTTTCCCTCTCTTCTATCCGCGCGGCCTGTTTCTATCCGCGCGGCTTGGTTCTGTCCGCCAATCTGTTCGCGCGGCTTTCTCCTTCTCCTTGTTGTCGCAGCGACCTGTTTCGTTGTCGCCGCGCTCCTTGTTCTTTCTTGCCTCTCCGACTTCCTAGTCGTTGCGGCCTGTCCCTGTCCGCGTGTGTATTGTCTCTCTACTCGCGGATTGCTGCTGTGATCTGCCTGACCGTGCGGGTTGTTCCTTTCTCACCCGCATCTTGGTCGCGGTCGCCAGCTTTTCTCCTCTTTTCTGTTCGCTCGGGCTTCTCAGTTCGTGCGACTTCTTCCCCGCCGAGCCTTTGACCACCTTCTAGCCGCTGCTGTGATCTGCCTGACCGTGCGGGTTGTCTCTTTCTTACCCGCATCTTGGTCGCGGTCACCTGCTCTTCTCCTCTCTTCTGTTCGTTCGGCCTTTTCAGTCCGCGCGACCTCTTCCCCGCAGTGTCTCTTTCTAGCCGCTACTGTTCGCGCGGCTTCCTCTGTTTTTCTAACCGCTCCTGTTCGTGCGGCTTCTTCTGCTTCCGGGTTCTATGACTACCTCCGGTCTCACCACTACTCCTGCAGCTCCTTCTCCTCCTCCTCCTTCGGGCAACCTTGGCACCCTTTCCAAGCTTGTGGGCTCCAACTATCCCGATTGGAGCGTCTCTTTCACCTTTCTCCTTCGTTCTCAACGCAAGCGTCATCACCTCACCGATGACCCTCCTCCTCGCACCTCTCCTGAGTTTGATGACTGGGATGCGAGTGATGCTCTTGTTCGCACCTGGCTGGCCAACAGCCTTTCTGATGAGTGCCTTCCCGTCATTCGCCATGATGAGACGGTCAAGGCCGCATGGCTTCACCTCGCTGCTCTCTATTCTAAGGGGGGCCAGACGTCCCGCATTTATACTCTCTATGCGGACCTCTTCGCCCGCCCTTCCATGTCCCCAGCTGCGGCTTATCAGCAGGTTCAGGCCCTTGGGGCTGAAATCCTCCAGAATCGCCCCTTCTCCGCGGACTTGGCCGACCAGCACAAACACTTCCAGGAACTCCTGGTTGTTTGTTATCTTCTTCGTCTTCCCGACTTTTATGATATGATCCGCCAGCAGATCTTGGGTGAGGCGGAATCTCCTACTTTGGATGCCACTGCGGCTCGCATTGCCGCCGTTACTTCGCTCCTCCAGCGGCCTCTGTTGGCCTCCCCCCCTTCCCAGGACTCCTCTGCTCACCAAGCTCAGCGGGGGGGCCCGAGTGGCCGAAGCTCCTCTGGCGGACGGGGTTCCTCCCGGTTCTTCTGCTCTCACTGTAATCGTACTGGTCATACTGTTGACCGCTGCTGGCAGAAACATCCTCATCTTCGCCCTTCCGGTGATGCTCCTTCGGCCTCCGCCTCTTCTAGGCCGTCTGCCTCGGTGGCCACGACGTCAGGTAGTGCCCACGTCGTTACCCAAGGTAAATGGCTGATTGACTCCGGTGCCACCAATCATATGACGGGCAACCCTCATTGCTTCTCCCGTCTTGAGACCCATGACCGCTTACCCCCAGTTCGTGTGGCGGATGGTTCCCCGTCTCCGGTTCATGGGACGGGCATGGTTCAACTCACTCCATCGCTTTGCTTGGAGGATACCCTCTATGTCCCGAAGTTCCCGTGCAACTTGTTATCTGTTACTACTTTATGCCGGCAACTTCAGTGCTCCGTTTTATTCACTCCCACTACTTGTTCTTTTCAGGACCCGAGGACCCAGCGGACGATTGCTACTGGGACTGAGAGCGGCGGCCTCTACTTCCTCGACGATGTTTCCGCTCTTTCTGCCTACTCCTCCTCCACCGATCTCCTTCAGTGGCATCTTCGTCTTGGACATCCTCCTCCTCGGCTTATTCGTCAGCTTCTGCCCCACTTACCTCCCACCAGTTCTCCGCTCAACTGTGATGCGTGTCAGCTTGGCAAACATCATCGCTCCTCCTTCCCGCCGAAGCAAGGCCGTGGCTCCTCTCGCATTTTTGATCTTATTCATTCTGATGTATGGGGTCCTGCTCCTACCCTCACAGTTGGTCGGGGCAGTTCCTATTTTGTCACTTTTATCGATGATTTTACTCGATGTACCTGGGTGTATCTCTTAAAGGATCGCTCTGAACTGTTTTCTGTTTGACAATCTTTTTACTTTATGATTAAGACTCAATTTGCTATCTCTATTAAAGTCTTACGTTCTGATAATGCCAAGGAATATCTGTCTCATGAGTTCTCCGCGTTCTTTCACCAACACGGTCTCATTCATCAAACGACTTGTGTTTACACCTCCCAACAGAATGGGGTGGCGGAGCGTAAAAACCGTCACCTGCTTGATGTTGCGCGTACTCTCATGGCGCAGATGCACGTCCCTCGCTCCTACGGGGGCTACGCTGTGCTCCTCGCTTGCTATCTTATCAATTGCATTCCCTCCACGGTCCTCCACGGCCGGACTCCCTTCTCTCTTCTCTACCCCCACCAGGAACCTTTTCCTCTTCCTCTCCGTGTCTTTGGCTGTACGGCCTTTGTTCACGCTCCCTCCGCTACCCGCGACAAGCTTTCCCCCCGTTCCACCAAATGTGTCTTTTTGGGGTACTCTACCGCTCAAAAAGGCTATTGCTGCTTTGACCCCCTTCTCCGCAAGCAGTTTGTCTCCGCAGATGTGACTTTTTTCGAAAATGCTTCCTATTTCTCTCCTTCCTCTTCTCTTCCTTCTCTTCCTTCTGATATCTCCGTTCCTTCCACACCTCTCGACGTTTTCCCACCTTCGTCTCCTCCTCCACCCACTCCTTCCCAGTCCGTCTCCCCACCCACCCCTCCACCCTCCTCTCCGCTGCCGTCTCTCTCTAGTCCCGGGCCAGCCTTCTCCGCCACGGACGCTTCGGTCGCTGACACTCCCGTCGCCGACGCTCTCGATGATCTGGATGTTCCCATTGCCCTTCGCAAAGGGGTGCGGGCGTGTACTCAACACCCGCTCACGGCTGTTGTTTCTTATGATCAGCTTTCTCCTTCTCGCAGGTGTTTTGCCTTGGCTATCTCTGCTACTTCTACTCCTCGTACCTACCAAGAGGCTCTCGCTCTCCCTCATTGGAAGTCTGCCATGGATGAGGAGATGGCTACTCTTACTGAACGGGGTACCTGGACCCTGGTTCCTCCTCCCGTGGGCACTGATGTGGTTGGCTGTCGCTGGGTCTTTGTTGTGAAGTTTCGCCCCGACGGCACTGTGGATCGCTACAAAGCCCGGCTGGTGGCCAAGGGCTTTACTCAGACTTATGGCGTTGATTACTTTGATACCTTCTCTCCGGTTGCTCGCCTCAGCACCATCCGGGTTCTCTTTTCTGTGGCTGTTAACCGGGCTTGGGATATTTCCCAGCTTGATGTGAAGAATGCCTTTCTCTATGACGATCTTCAGGAGGATGTCTATATGGAGCAACCTCCTGGGTATGTTGCTCAGGGGGAGACACGTGTCTGTCATTTGAAGAAGGCCATTTATGGCCTAAAGCAGAGCCCTCGGGCATGGTTCGAAAAATTCAGTGGTATTGTGGCAACCATCGGCTTTCAAAGGAGTTCGGCCCGATCACTCCTTATTCATTCGCAAAACGGCCTCGGGACTGGTGGTTTTGGCCGTATATGTGGATGATATTCTCCTTACTGGTGATGACCGAGATGGGGTGGACTTGACGAAGAAGCACCTCCGTCAGCACTTGGTCACGAAGGATATGGGCTCCCAAAATACTTTTGGGAATAGAAATCTCTCGGAAACCTGACTCCTTGGTTCTCTCTCAACGGAAGTATGCCCTTGATCTTCTTCAAGAAGCAGGCTTGACAGGTGCCAAACTAGCTCATCTTCCCATGGCTGTTGGAGAAGACAAAACGTGGACGGATGAATCGCCTCCTCTATCTGATGTCACACGGTACAGACGTTTGGTAGGAAAACTCATCTATCTCACGGTGACTAGACCCGACATCGCCTATGCTGTAGGAAAGGTCAGTCAGTTTATGCAAGCTCCCAGGGAGTGTCATCTTCAGTCCGCCCTGAAGATTTTAGAGTATATCAAAGCAGCACCGGGCAGAGGGTTACTCTTCCAGAAAAATGGCCATCTGCGGGTTGAGGCCTACTCAGACTCAAGTTACGCGGATGACAAAGGCGATCGTAAATCCACGTCAGGTTTTTGTACCTTTGTTGGAGGTAATCTCGTGAGTTGGAAGAGCAAGAAACAGTCTGTTGTTTCCAGATCCAGTGCCGAAGCAGAATACCGGAGTATGGCGTCAACTACGTGTGAGTTAAAGTGGTTGCGGGCTCTCATGCTTGACCTGGGCGAGGTATATGATTGTCCTCTCCCTATGTTCTGTGACAACAAGGCCGCTATACACATATCCAGAAATCCGGTCTTCCATGAGAGAACGAAGCATATAGAGGTTGACTGTCACTTCATTCGGGAGGAGATTTTGAAGAATCAGATTTGTACTCCTTTTGTCACCTCTGACAAGGAGTTGGCAGATATCTTCACCAAGCCGGTTTCTACTTCCTTCTTCCGCATTTGTGACAAGCTGGGCATGATTGATATCTATGCTCCAGCTTGAGGGGGAGTGTTGAAGTATTAGACCGGGCGGCTTGGCGGTCTGATCCAGCGGTTTGTTGACCGAGCGGCTTAGCGGTCTGATCCAGCGGTTTGTAGACCGGGCGGTCTGTCGGTCTACCTCTGCGGTTTGTTCTATCCTGCTGGAGTTGCCGAGCGGTTAGCCCACCTGTCTAACCGCGCGGCCTATGCGGTCTCCATTATTCTAGCCGCTCAGTACTGTAAATGTTTAGTCCCACATTGTTTGTATACTCTCTTTCTTATCTCCTCCATTCTATATAAGGGAGGCCATACCTTTGTAAATGATATCTTTTTTGGATAATAAAATTTCAATTATTCAAAAGTTTGTTCTCTTGCTCTCTACTTTTCGCTTCTTGTTCTCTACTTTCTAACAATGAGACTCATATTTAAAATATAGCTGACAGTGTTAATTTCTTTAGCCCAGAAGGACTTATGCAAGTTATACTTAGCTATTAATGTCCTTCCAGATTCAATTAGGGTTATATATTTTTTTCTTTCAGCAATCTAATTTTGTTGGGAAGTTCAAGGAGCTAGAAAGCCTTATCTTATTCCTCCATCCTCATAGAGTCTACAGATTAACTAGTTTTCAAATATATATCATGGTCAACTGTCCTCATAGACAATTGAGTGTTGAATTTAGATTAAATCTGTTTAATGAATCTTGAGAGGATCCAAAAGGTCTCTGAGTTAGCTTTTAGCAAGAACACCCAACTGAATCTAGAAAATTCATCACAATTATTAAGGTATAGGACTTTCCCCCTAAGCTTTGAGTGGAAATTAGACCAAACAAGTAGGGGTATACATGGTGTGATTTGGTGCAGATTTGGCCCAAACCACAACCACACCGTAAGGGCGTTCTTTTGGCCAGAGCAAAACCGCACCACGCCGAAATTATGTAGTGCGATTCGGTTTAGTGTGGTTTGTGCGGTGCAATTACAGTTTCAGTGTGGTTTTTATCATGCGATATATATTGACAAAAAAGATAATGCGAGGCAAAATAAAATGTAAAATCTAGGTAAAAAACACAATTATATGAGTTATATTATCATGAACTGTAGCAAAATAAATAAATAAACTAAGAACACAACTATATGCACTAATATAATTAGTTAATTACTAATGTTAATTAATAATTTGTAAAGTATTCTTTTATTTTGATGTATGAGATATGTCAGGTGTTTATGAAAAAATAAAAGTAAATAATTTGTCGGCGTGGTGCGGTTTTTGCCGTTTTTCAAGATCTGAAAATCACACTATACCGGACCATGATCGGTTTGCAAAACTCCAACATTGTACCACACTAAACTATGTGGTACAATTTAAAAATTGGTGTGATTTGTGCGGTGCAGGCGGTTTTTGTGGTTTGCAGTTTTTTATGCTCACCCCTACAAACAAGTCCATATATAATAATGAAGAATTCTAGGTGAATCATTCTTACCAATTTGTTTGAATGATATTTTATTTGTTTACCCAATTGACATGCTCTATATGGATTAAATTTTATATACCTACCATTTGGTAAGCCCCTAATCACGTTATTATTTACAAGCTTGGTTATGGTTTTATGATTTAAATGACCAATTCTCCTATGCTAGAGCTCATTTCTGTTTATATCAGCATTGACTAAACAAATTTCTTTTTCATTTGGGTTGAAGTCAACCACATATATATTTCCCCTTATAAAACTAGATAATACAATTGTGTCTATTTTAGTGTTGACTATTTGACATAGGTTGTGAGTGAATACAGACTTGTATTCACCATCACAGAGCTAACTAATGCTAATTAGATTATGTTGATGCCCTTCAACATAAGCTACTTTAGAGAAAGTGATGTCACTAATTTTGATCACACAATGGCCTTTGGTTTGACTACAATTAGATTCACCAAAAATTACATTTGGGCCATCTTTAGCCTTATAGTTTTTCAGCAGTTCTATATGTCTAGTCATATTCCTGGAGTAGCTACTGTCCAACTACCATAGCTAGTTTGTGGAAGGACAATACCTCACATAAACAAACAACTAAACATTAGTTAGGACCTAGGTTACCTTGGGCCCATTACTTCTTTTTCTATTATAAGGGGTGATGAAAGTATATGCAAGTATTTCATGATACCCCTTTGGAGGAAAGAGTATTGGTTAATTAAACTAACAAGTTATTACATGATGTCCTCTTCTTAAATAATTAATAAATTAATGCTTATAGAACTGATAATCAGGATACATGGTTGAATTAAATCTATTAGAGTTCTGAACTGGGAAGTTGCTTCGACTAAAATTCTACGCAACTTTTGGGTTGCGTCGATATGAAGTTGACTCCTATGAAGGGATACGTCGAGTTGAGGTAATCGCAACTTCATGTTTTCTTTGAGTTGGAGTCGACACATAGACAAATTTGCGTCAATATAAAGTCGACGCATGTTCCGAGTGACCAAAATTTTTATATCTTGGGGCTTTATTTTTATAGGTTTCTTCTCCAGAATGCCTTTATATTTAGGTGAGCTGGACCTTTTAAAGACGGTAATATTTTTAGGGTCATCATCATCTTCATTGGTTATAAGTCGTCTCTCTTTAGATTTGACAAAGGTTATGAAATTTTTTTATGCAGGTGTGTTGGATACTTTACCTGAGCTAGGTTGCTCAGCTCCCAAACCTAAATGATTGAACCTCATTGTGAGATTCTCAGTTCTGTCTTTGGGCTTCTGACTCCTTCCATTTATGGAGTCCTTAAAGGCCTTTGCCTTTTCTAGCTCAAACTTTACAGTTTTATTTTCAGTAGTTAATTAAGATAGTTGTTTTTCAAGTATTCCTAGTTCCACCCTAAGCTCATAATTCAAATGGTATTGATTTTTCATTTCTTAAATCCTCTAATTCTTTTTTGAGATGTTTAATTCATTTCTCAACTTCTAATTGATCATTACAAAAGTCTTTAAAGCATTCTTTAAAATCACTTGAAGAAAATCAATATCATCAAAACAAGATACCTTATCCTCTTCATTGTCTAAGACGGCTTCCAAAGATATCAAGCATGCTTTTTTATTAATATCTTCATCTTCACTCTTTGGTGAAGAACTTGACTCCGAGTTAGAGTCACACCATGTTTCTATAATGAATCCTCTTCCTTTCTTCTTGTCCTTTTTTTGAAGGACAACTTCCTTTGCTCTTTTTGCATGATTTTTCATATGTTTCTTCTGAATAGTCAGAAGCAATATGGTCTGGCTTCCTGCAGGAAAAGCAAATGACCTCCTTTCTAGGGATCTTATCAAACTTAGGCCTGTTGAAGCTCCTTTCCCTTCTTCTAGAGTCTTTGGTCTTGATCTATCTTCTAAATCTTCTAGCCAAGAGAGTAAACATACCCTATTCAGTGGTTGAATGCTCTTCATTAGTTGCCTTCATTGAAATAGACTTCTCTCTAGGAATGGAGATTTTGTCCCATACCTCAAACTCATCCCATCACTTCAGGAGAAGCTCATTGTACATGATTTTGCCTAATAAGGCATTAGTAGTGATTTCTTAGTGCCATATGGACTCTTTGATGGGCCATATCCTTAAGTCTTATCTGTTTGGGAAGCACAAGAGAATCCTATCATTAATTTTTGTGAGTGAGATCTCCTTATCCAATCCTTTGAGCTCACTCACTCACAATAATGCTAAATCTTTTATGCATTTCAACAATAATCTTTTCAGCTTTCTTTTGAAAGTTCTCATACTGGGATATGAGATGAGACCTTTTGTCCTTCCTTTTATCAGAACTTCCATCTATAATTCTATATAATGATTCTCAAATCTCTTTAGCTGATTGGCAATCAACCACTTTCTGAAATATTTCATCAGACATTGTTAAAACTAGGATCTTCTCTTCTTCAATCTATTCAGATCTTTAAATAGGTTCCTTTGTAATGTTCCCATGGACATCACTCCTGAAGGGCATGGGTGGTCCAGTAAGAATAGAACCTAAGATACCTTCATCAATAGAATTCATGTATAATTTAATTATGGCCTTCCAAAGTGTAAACTTCTTTAAATTACACACTTGAGATATTGTAGATGCAAAACATTTAAAGTTGTTGGATGCCATTTAGAAAATAGATTTCAAATTTAATATGTGTAACATTACAACTATTCAGATTTTTTTGATCAAGGTGTTAGCCTTTATTTGATTAACTCAGCTTTGATACCAATTGAAAATATGAATAGTTTTGTGTATGTCCTCTAAGAATTCTATAGGGGGGGGGGTGAATAGAGTTTTAAAAGATTTTTTTAGAACAAGTTATTGTTTTTAAACTTAGTTCAAATTTTATATTCACAAGCAATTAACCAGAAATATATTGTAGTAAATAAAAACACAGCACATCAAAATAAACTTAGAAAAACACAAACACAAAAAACACCAAATCTATAGTGGTTCTCCAAACTCTAGGTACATCCACTCTTCTAACACTTTGGTAAGAATACACTATCCTAGTGTCTGAGTCTTTTGGTAAGGAGACTCTCAAAATCAACAGCTAGATTTTTTGATAAGGGGATCCTGAACCAACACAGTTCTAGTATTTGATAAGGAGGCTCTCAAAACCATAAACTGAATCCTTTGAAGAGGAATTCTAAAAACACTTTACTCAATCAAAACAAGAAGAGATGAGAAAAGATACAAGAGATGAAGTCTTTAATGATTAGTCCTCTCTCAGCAGATATCTGAGGACTGTTGACACTGTATACTGGATCCCATTGATATGATTAACACTTGCTCGAAGACAAGGTACAAGGGTTATAAGCCTTGGATCCAAAATTCTTCATGGGTTATCCTTTCAGAATATCAAGTTACATCGACAAAGAAGAATAAAGAAGAAGATGATCAAGATTGCTCTGCTCTATATTATGTAAGTTGTGTATATTTTATTTTTCTATTGTAGACTTCTCTACATATGAGTATATTATTCCTGAGTTTTTTTAATTATCCTCTTCATAAGAACTTTCTTCAGAAGGAATAATAATAATATCTTCTTCCAAATTTTCTTTAATAAATCTCGACTTTTTCTTCAAAAGCTTTTTATGAATACTTCTCTAAATCCGATGGAGGATTATTTTCTTTAACCCTCCTCCTAATAGCTATAAATATGTGAAATAATTCCATAATTTATTTCTTGAAATAGGCCTAAATAAATTCTCTTGAATTTCCATTTCAAGTTGTACTCAACACTACGTCGACTTTATGTAGAAGTTATGTTGATATCTTCCTTTAGAATGAAATCTTGTCGACTCAACTCTATAGTCAATGATACATCGATATCCTATCGATGCATGCGTTGAATTCTACCTTAAAGTAGCGTCGGCTGATCTTTCCTTGTTGCTCTAACTTCCAGTAAAAGTAACGTCGACTTTCAGTTGATGGTGCGTCGATTTCTAGTCAATGCACATTAACCTGACATGATTTTCTTCTCTATTTCAGTGTGTCTTTCTCATGCCCTTAACTCTTCTGACTTCCTAGGACATTTATGGCCAAATTACCCTCTCTATATAATATGTATAATAATCCTAGGTTATAACATCACTTATAATATAATTTGTTAAGTTAAATCAAAAGTTTTTTTTCCAACATGGCTCTATAAATAGAGAAGCAAACGGGGCACTGAGAGCATTCAAAAAGTTTGAAGTCACTACAAGTAAGCTAAAAGATAATAAGAGAGTGTCGCAAGTGGTGATACCAAACCTATTAAACTGTAACTCATTACTATGGGTGAATTTATTGTTCAATAAGAAATGGTTGCACAAAAAGTGATTACGACTAGTAGGAGCTCATAGCAGCTAGAACGACAAAAGTTAGAATCTGCAACTACAAAAGCTAAGTCTTGGATCCCTTTCAAGTATCGTTCAACCATATTTATATTAGTGAATGCTTGCATGAATGGGGAGGGAGAAGAAAAATAAGCTACCTGAAAGGATGAACAGTTGTGACTTAAACCTTTGAGAATTTTCTAGAGCATGGTGAATAGAGATCTACAATATTTACTATCAAACTATTTATTAATTTCAAACAATCCCAAATTAGCATCAACAATCATAGCCACAATTAAATAAACAAGTGTAGAAGTAACAATAAAATAAAGATGGCTTGGAAAATAGCAATCGTAGAAGACACAAAGCTATAGTGGTTTCCCAAAATTTGGGTACAACCACTCTTCTACTATCTTAGTTGGAATACACAATCCAAGTGCATGAGTCTTTTGATAAGGAGACTCTCAAAACCAACAACATAGTTTTTTTATTAAAGGGACTCTTAGAACCATGTCTATATATTTTGATAAGCAGATCTTAAAATAAGAACTGTTTCTTTTGGTATAGAGAATCTTAGAACCAAGGCTAAAACCTCTAAAAAGGGATACTTAAAACTCTTTACTCAATTATAGAGTTAGTGAGAGATAGAAAGTGAAGAAAAAATAAGAAGAAAAGACTTCAAAGTCGAGTTCTCTTTCAACAGATATCTGACAACTCTTTTAGCACTAAGTTTTCTAGATCTTCTTGAATGATGAATCCTTAATGAGAAAAGATGCAAGATTATATGCTCTTGATGTATTTGTGGTTGTTATCTCAAAATTTTGTGTTCGTGTTGTAGCAGTACAGAGGAGAAGGAGAAGATCTCTTTACAATTTTTCAATCTTTATTCTTTGTATTTTGAATTTTGTGTGTTGAGTTGTGTATTGTATTCTTCAATTGTCTTTTCTTCTGAATTCTGGGTATATCAAACCCTTGGAGAATTTTAAAATTCCTTTGTCAAGAAAATTGACTTTTGAAGGTATAAGATAATATTCTTCTATATTTGTCTTTGTGAATCACGTCGACCTCTTTAAAAATCTTCCATATATATTCAAATTTTTTGTTGGAATTTCTTTCTTTAATCATTCTTCTAACAGCTCTGAAAACTCAAAATAATTCCATAATAATTATCTTCCAATAACTTTGGATAGATCCTCTAAATTTTCCATTCTTGACTATATTTAACGCTGTGTCGACTGCTAGTAGAATGTGCATCGAGATCAGCCTTTAAAATAGAGTTCTGTCTACTTGATCAAATATTTGATGCCGTTTCGATATCTTATCGACGCTTGCATTGTCTTCTTCTTTGGAGTGTGTTGACTTAACTTCTAAAGTTACGCTGAATTCCAGTCGAAGGTATGTCAACTTCTAGAAGATGGTGAGTTGATTACTATTCGATGCAACTATGCCTTGGAAGATTTTTCTTCTTTATTTTTGCTTCTATTTCCAATGAATTTGACAAAACTGACATTCTAAGACTTCTATGATCATATTACCCTTACTATACACATTGGTAATAATCCTATAGAGTAAAATCACTTTTAATTAATTTGTTAAGTTAAATTAATAAGGTTTTTCCCAACACTACCCAAATTATAGAAGAAATAGGTAGGGATGAGAGAATACAAGGTGTGCAAATAACCTAAAATATTAGACTGCGCATACACTACATCAGTGTCCGCTCGAGCCAAAAAAAGAATTGTAGTAAGAGAATAGAACTAAGTAAACTATGATGCCGAGCAAACTTTGAAACCAAACTGCCTGTGCTGATGAGGAAGAAGCGGTCTATTTTGTAATGTCTAGAAATACTTGGATGCATAGAAGCTGAAGATTGGTCTACCCATGCCGATGAGGAGTATAATGGCTTACTTGTGGATAATTGGAAGAGTAGTGATGAACACTTAATTATAGCATGTTAAATTTACTTTTATCATTACTTATCACTATTAAAATACAATTTTCATGTACTATTAACTTGCTTTCTTGTTCTCAAAGACTATGTGGGGAGAATCAATTGTCAAAATAGAAGAAGAAAGTAACTAGCACAAAAAATTCTTGAAGATGATGGATTTTCACTTTTTGGCACGCAATGCACAACTATCTGTTTTGCCTCTATCATAATTGGAGACAATTCCAATTCGTTTTTCCCACAAAACAATGCAACTTTTGAGGCACATGACCATATGTACAACCCATGTGCACAACTAACTGCTGAATAAGGATGGGGTCACGTCTGGAGCCTAGATACGTGACGAATAGTTCATATGCTCGGAGGCACATGACCATGTATGCCAACAATGTGTCGTTATAACTTCATGGAATGGTTTATGGACACCACTAGAGGTCAGAGACATGATGATTGGGACACCCACCCGAGGCACACATCCAAGGCACATCCCTAATGCACTCAATTTCAATGAATCTATAAATAGATAGTGGATGTAAAGGAGAAAATGGTGGAAAATATTTGCAGATTTTGGATGAAAGGGTCTTCTTGTATTTTAGAGGATTGTGGTCGAACTTATCGAGGAAGCAAGGAGGTCCAAGGGAGAAGAAGAGTTTAAGAGTTGTTGTGGTCTAAATCGACGTCCCGATCGGACTAAAATACCTGGAATGTCTTAGCTCTCGAAACGGTCGAGCGCGCACAAAGCTAATAGAGTAGGTCGATTGTACACATGCAGTTTTAACGTGGAAATACTCCTCAACTGGGTAAAAAACCACGTGACTGGGTCTGTGACGGTCAAAGTCCACTATTCTCTAGTTGTTACAGCTTGTTTGTGAAGTCGAGGGTGACATACCACCTCTTGTTACAGCTTTGGGCCGGGGGTGAGAGAACACTTAGCATGCTGCGGACGACAGGCTGTCACGCCGTAAATTGTTACAAATTGCGCTTCACACAGGTGGTCTTCAGATATCGGTCTGCCAATTCTGAATGCGGGAGCGGAGGGCACGAACTCGCGGTTATGGGGGCCACTTGAAACATGAGAGATTTGTCTTCGTCGAGTGGCTTTGACTTGACTCGCTTGTAGCTCGGGTGCGGCTCGTAGGAGGAATTCAGAAGAGCTTCAACCCAAGAAAGAAGAAGTGAAAGTCTTTTGTTTCAAGGTAGCTAAACACCTAGAAGGGGAGGGGGGGGGGGGTGAATAGGTCTTTTAGTTTTCTATTATTATTTTTTAACTTAGTGTGTAGTTAGTTAGTAGTTAGATTCTTTCAAGACAAAACACAAAAAACACACACAGAATTTATAGTGATTCCCCAGAGTATGGGTACATCCAATCTCCTCCCACCTTTTTAACTTCTTGTTAGACAAGGCACTTCTCTAAAAACTCAGCTCCTAAGAGCTTACACCATAGATCCCTCAAGATCTCTCAGTCTCCTCCAAGACTTATAACTCAGGTACAAATCCCTATCTCAGAGCAAACTTGCTCCTACAATTCAGTGATCAAATGATCACCTAACTCAGACTTGAACTCAAGTACTACTGATCAGTCTATGGAGGATAGCCCTACCTTAGAGAGAATGACTCTCCTACAGCTCAGGCACATGGCCCTACCTCAGATCCAAATCTGGATCTTACACTCAGACCCAAAGGTCCTACACTTAGAGAGAATGACTCTCCTACCTCAGGCAAAACTGCCCTAACTCAGGCTAAAAAGCCCTACAGGTCAGATCCAAAAGGATCCTACCTCAGACACAAAGGTCCTACAGCTCAAATCCAAAACTAGATCCTACACTCAGGCAAATCTACCCTACCTCAAGCAAAAGACCCTACAACTCAGATCCAAAAGGATCCTACCTCAAACACAAAGGTCCTACCACTCAGATCCAAAACTGGATCCTACACTCAGGCAAATCTACCCTACCACTTTCACAAAGGCCCTACAACTCAGATCCAAAAGGATCCTACAAAAATGAAAGAGGTTTTGTTTGTGTTGATTTGACACAGAGATATTTCTTTATGTATTCTTCCTAAGCTGAGTTATCTCAGCCCTAACTATCTTCTCAGTAGCAAGAGAATGATCTTCAGTAAGTATTTGCCTCTGTTGGAAAAATCTCAGAAACTTGTTTCTGAACTTGCTGAAGAAGACTGAAGATTTGCCAGGTCTTGAGTTCTTCAAACAGATAACCTGAACCTGTAGAAAACTGAAGGCTCTTCTTCTTTTTATTTATCAGAAGCTAATCTGATCTTGCTGTAGCAGAAGAAATTACTACAGCTATCTGGAATGAACTTTTAGTTCAGTTGTATCGACTTCAAGCTTTTAGCTTGGCAGCAATGGCAAAGAAGATGAAGTACAGCCACACTTTGTGAAAATAATGAAACACTAAAAGTTATGTTCTTCCTTCTGAAACTGTCCCTTTTATCTTTCGACGATTAACGGCTCCAAGAAGTAGTAGGGACCACCTGTAGTTGACAATTGTTACTTGCTTTAACAAAAGAAGATGTATAGTAGAGCGTTATCGCTATTTGTAGCGTTCTGTAGCTTTCCTGCAACTTATTTGAACTTTGTTGACTTTTGTTGACTTTGGCTGACGTCATCAGTTATGGACTTAACCAATTTCTTAGATCCACTCCATGAATTGAGTGTGTTGAGTGAACAAGAATCACTCAACGATTCTGGACTTAGCCAATCTTTTGCTTCCTTAGGCGTTGAGTGCGTTGAGTGAACAAGCTTCACTCAACGCCAAAACCCTTAGTCAACTTTCTGAACCATTCTACATCTTAGGCGTTGAGAGCATTGAGTGAGTCATCGTCACTCAACGCTTTATGACTTAGCTTATCATTCCACCTCTAGGTGTTGAGAGCGTTGAGTGAGTCTTCCTCACTCAACGCCACTGGACTTAGCCAAATTCTGACTTTCATAGTCCAACATTCTCTGCACGATTAGGAGTTGAGTGCAATGAGTGAACTGGATTCACTCAACACTCTGGACATAGTCATATCTTCACATGTCTGAAGGCATTGAGTGAGCTGGCCTCACTCAACGCTTTCTGTCTTTGCTTGTCTTCTTTATTAGGCGTTGAGTGAACTGGCTTCACTCAACGCTTCTGGACTTAGTCTATTTCTGTCTTCTTTCCTCTTAGGCTTTGACTGCAGTAGCATGACTCAACACTTTTACTATCTGGAGTTGAGAGCATTGAGTGAAGCTTCATCACTCAATGCTTTTGTACTTAGCCGCTTTATATCATCTTAGGCTTTATCATAACATGACGCCTTCTGCTTTATCGTCAAGTGAGCTGTGTTCACTCAATGCTTCTGGACTTAGTCGAATATTCAGCACGCCAATACTGAGGCTTTGGCAGATTCAACTATACTCGTCGATTCTTGATATATAGCGTTGAGTGAACTGCCATCACCCAATGCCTGTGGACTTAGACACAGAATTTGCTCTCCAGACTGCATGTCTTTGACTGTCCATAATTAACACAGCGTTGTTTGGCATCTAGCGTTGAGTGAACTGGCTTCACTCAGTATCTATGGACTTAGACAAATTTCTGTCTCTCCACATCTTTACTTTATGACCACCTTTCACACATCACTTGGAATACGTGTCCTATCAATATTATAAGGACTAACCTACATGCATAAACTTGAACATACATTAAATACAACAATATGTATATCATTGACATGTTTGACCTCTACAAATTCAGGACATTGTGGGCAATGAACCCAACAATCTCACCCTATTTGAAGAAGTCAAAACCCTCACTCAAAATCCTGAGTCAATGACATACACTAACATATGCAATAATAAAACATTAAATAGGAAGACTTATAACAAGATAACAAGTTATAGGTTACCATCCTTTCCTTGTCTGTATTTCTCCCCTGCTCCCCCTTTATTGCTGCTCCCTGTCCTTGATCATTTCCTTTTCCTCCCCCTTTTAACTTCTGTAAATAGTCAGGGAGGTGTGCTACTCCTTCTCTATAAGAAATTGAATCTATCTCTACAAGTGCTGGACTTGCTCCCCCTCAATTGAAGCATCCTCTATCATACTTACTGGTAGACACTCTAGTCTATACCAGTATGGATAGAACTTGAACCATTTGAAAAACATGATACCACTTAAGGTATACCACTTCAAAAAAATCTTCATCTCATTGAAGGACTTTTCCATCTATAAGAAATAGTACAACCTACAACAAAGAAACAACATGAGGAGGAACTGAAGTTATACCAGGTTCAACATACCCAACTCAAACTTGAAGGTGTTGAACTTTGCTTCATCTAGTGTCTTAGTGAAGATGTCAGCCACTTGCTTGTTTGTAGGGATAAACTTAAGGTTGATATCTTCACATTCCACATGCTCCCTAATGAAATGATATCTTATCTCAATATGCTTAATCCTGTCATGTGAGACATGATTTCTAGAAATTGAGATGACACTAGTAGAATCATAATATAATGGACTTCAACTTATCTGGAGTTTATAATTATGGAGTTGATGTTGTATCCACTACAACTGAGCATATCAGCTGTCTGCTGAGATGTACTCTGACTCTGCAGTTGAGATTGCAACACTTATTTGCTTCTTGCTGCTCCAAGAAAATAGTCTTCCTCCCAAGAACTGACGGGTGCCAGAAGTGCACTTCATGTCCTTTTTGAAGCCTGCAAAACCTGTATATGAGTAGCCTGTTAGTTCAAACTACCCATTTTTAGGGTACCATGGGCAAAGATATGGTGTGCCCTTAAGATACCTCAAAATCCTCTTTGCAGCAGAGTTGTGAGATTCTTTAGGGCTAGCCTGATACCGAGCACAAACACATGTAGCATACATGATGTCTGACCTACTTGTTGCAAGATATAGAAGAGAGCCAATTATCCCTCTATACAAAGTTTCATTAATAGGTTTCCCTGCGTCATCTTTGGCTATAGACATACTTGACCCCATGAGAGTTTTCATGGTGGAGGCATTCTCCATACTAAACTTTTTGATCAACTCCATGGTAAACTTAGACTCTGATATGGACAAGACATCATCAGTCTGTCTTACTTGGAGTCCCAAGAAGAACATAAGTTCACCCATACTGATCATCTCAAACTTTCCTTACATAAGTTTAACAAAATTCCTGCAAAAGGTAGTCATCAGTAGATCTAAAGATAATGTCGTCTACATATATCTGGACTAGGATGATCTTACCCTTAGATTCCCTTAGGAATATGGTCTTGTCTATATTCCCACTTGAGAATTGGTTCTCAATGAGTAAGCTAGACAATGTATCATACTATGCCCTAGGGGATTGCTTCAGCCCTTATAGAGCCTTTCTAAGTCTATAAATAGATTCAGGTGAGTTAGGAACAACAAAACCTGGAGGCTGCTCAACATAGACTTCTTCTTTTAAGTCACCATTCAGGAAGGCTGACTTCTCATCCACCTAGTAGATCTTGAATCCCTTGTGTGCAGCATATGCAAGGAACAGTCTGATGGCTTCCAATCTTGCTACTGGGGCAAAGGTTTGATCAAAGTTAATACATTCTTCTTGTCTGTACCCCTTAGCTACTAGCCTTGCTCTGTTCTTGATTATAATATCATTTTCATCAAGTTTATTCCTGTAAATCCACTTGACTCCAATGATATTATGTCCTTGTAGTCTGGGAACCAGCTTCCAGACCTTACATCTCTTAAATTGGTTCAGATCCTCTTGCATTGCTACAATCCAGAACTGATCTATGTTGGCCACTTCAAATTTCTTGGGCTCAACTTGTGACATGAAACTTGCATACATTACTGTATTAAGGCTCTTGCTTCTTGTCACCATTCCTTGGTTTGCATCACCAATGATCTGATGTCTTGGATGATCCCTTAGATGCCTGACTGCAGGAGGTAATCTTCTTTCAACATCTACTTTAGTAGCAGCTTCTAGTTGATCTTCATCCACTTCAAATGAGCCTGGTACATCTTCTGGAATGTCTATTCCCTCAGCTTTATCTTGGACTTTTAGAGCAGCTTCCTTGATAGTCATCTTATCCATCATCTACTCTGTACCTGAAATACTAGAAGAGGAGCTTGACAACTCACTGTTAATTATGGTAGACTCATCAAAGGCTACATGTACAGACTCTTCTACAACTTGGTTTTTCAAGTTATAGATCATATAGGTTTATTATGATTAATGTACCCAACAAAAATCCCATCAAAGGACTTGGCAGAAAACTTAGTCACATATGGTTTTCTATTATGAAGCACATATCACTTACTACTAAAGATTCTGAGATAACCCAAGTTTGGTTTTCTGTCCTTCAAGATCTCATATGGAGTCTTCTTGTGGCTCTTGATGATAGAGACTCTGTTAAGGACATGACATGCAGTATTGACTGCCTCAGCCCAAAAATTTTATAGGAGAGATGTGTCACTCAACAAGGTCCTTTCAGCCTCTATGAGAGTTCTATTTTTCCTCTCAACAATCCCATTTTGCTGGGGTGTTCTTAGAGAAGAAAATTCTTGATGAATCCCTAGCTCTTCACAGAACTTTATCATGCTATCAGACTGGAATTCAGTCTCATGGTCACTTTTGATTTTGACCGTAGTACTGTCAAACTCATTTTGAATTTAATTGACAAACTTCATGAATACATCAAGGGTTTCATTCTTTTTCTTAAGAAATAACACCCAATCATACCTGGAATAATCATCAACCACCACAAGAGTATAGACTTTCCTACCAAGATTATGAACTGGCATATGACCAAACAAGTCCTTATGCAAGAGGTATAAACATCTCACAGAGTCTTTGGCCCCAATGCCCTTGAAGGAGGCTTTGGTCTGCTTGCCCTTTTGACATGCTGAGCAAATGCTTTCCTTGGTGCATTTCACATTAGGACCATTCCTAACTAGCTCTCCACTAAAGAGCTTGCCAATAGTGTTGTAATTTAAATGAGGTAGTCGCTTGTGCCATTGCACACAATATGAGAGTTTCTCATTTGCCATCAGACAAATAGGAGAGTCAGTATCTAGACACAGAAAGTTTAAACAATAAACATTTCCATTCCTAGTACCTGTTAAGATGACCTCTTGGTCACTTAACCTCTTAATCTAGCACTCATTCTTGTGGAAGACAATAACATAGCCAAGATCAGAGAGTTGGCTTATGCTTATGAGGTTGTGTTGTAACCCTTCAACATAAGCCACTTTTGTGATGGTGACTATGCCATTGGTAATCTTACCATAGCCTCTTGTCACCCTTCTATCTGAACCACCAAAGATTACCTTGGGTCCATCTTTCACTGGAGTGCACTCCTTTAAGTTGCTCCTTGTCCCAGTCATGTGCCTGGAACAACCACTGTCCAAGTATCATATAGGGGTATGTGCACTTGGACTAACCTGCATCACATAATTTATTTTACCTCAGGACCCCAATATCTATTGGGTCCTATGTGCATGTTAGTCTGAAAATGGACTTGTCTACCAGCAGCTTTTTTGACTGGAGGACTAACAACTGCTCTTGGCACACTTGGATTGTGCTAGCAGTCTATAGCAAAGTGGCCCACTTTGCCATAGCACCAACATTCATGAATGTTGTATCTTATTTTTTTTATAGGCCTTGCAGTTTGTTTAAATACTGATTGAATAGAAGGAACAAGATCAACAACCATCTTCAGATTCCTTTCAGTAAGGATCTACTGAAGGTAAGTCTTCCACCTGGCTTATTTGGCATGCTCTAAGTGACATCATCAGCAATCTTCTTCGCATAAGACATGCTCTTGATAGCATCAGAAATGTCCAAATCAGGCTTGATGATATACTGACCCTTGGTCTGAGTCTTAGCTGAGTGGTTCTGAAACTTGGCCACAACTACAATCGTGAGAGTGGGGGCTGGAGCACCAAAGATAAATGGTCCATGATTGGCCATTTGAATTTCTTCATGGGTAGCCTTAAAGGCACTCACTCCCATGCTATACCTTCCAACATAGCTGTGAACCTCCTTGTTCATACTAATAGATCTACCATTCATCCAGTGACCATAGATTCTCTCTTGGTCATACCTGTTTGAAGACAACTAAAATTTCCTAAAAGGAATGAGAGGCTTGGAAGCCAAAGGCTGAACAAGAGCTTTGCCCTTCCCTTTGGAAGGGAAATCTCTAGTATTTCCCTTAAACCCCAACCCCTTCTTACCCTTCTGAGAGGAGTCAATTAAGGGCAACACTGTATTGGGCTTAAAAAAACTAGCCACAATTCTCTTCTCCCTCTGGAGCTTCTCTTCAAGGTCCCCAATGAGACTATTTTTATACTTGATGGAGCCGATCTAGATGAGATTCAAGACCATAAGTTGTATAACTTCCCTATCCTTCTGATCCAGCAAAGATGCTGTTTCAGCATAATGGGAAGCAGCTAGTTGCAGAGAGGAAATCTCCATAGCTTGCTTTTTAAACAACCTCTTGCACTTCTTAAAGGAATCCAGAAGTTCTCCATACCTGTCAATCAATTGATTGACATCTCCTTCTGATTTAGAATCATCTTCACCTCTGGACGAAGAAGCTTCTGTATATGGACTAGTCTCATATCCAAACTTAGAAGAACTACTAGATAAAGGAAGTACCTTTTCTGGGCCAGGCTGACCCTGGCTGGATTCTTCATCAGACATTACCATCAGCCCATAGTGGTTGTAGGCATCTTCTTCATATTCATCCTCCTCTGAGTCACTGTCTGAATGTGACAGAGGGGCCCTGATACCTATCCTGATAGCAGGATAGTCTTCATCTACTGCTTCAGCTCCTTTTTTAGCAGCAGTAGTAACAACCAACCCAATATAGGCTTCTTCTTCTTTAGACTCTGATGAAGATGAGTCTGTCCATCTCTTCTCCTTCTTTGTAATGAAGGACTTCTCCTTTTGCTCCTTATGCTGGTGTTGTTTCTTTTCACTAGCCTCTTTTCTCTTGACTGGGCAACCAGCTATAACATGCCCAGGTTTGCTGCAACAGTAACAAACAACTTTAGAAGAATATATTTACATGGTTTTGAATCATACCTGCCAGCCTTGGAGTGATTCTTCTTGTGATGAGAAGAGGTGGAAGGTCTGCTCTTCCACTTTATCTTCTTCATCAGCTTCTGAAAATTCCTGGAGAAGGCAGCAAAGCCCTTATCAAACATGCTGTAGTCTGATGTATCTGATTCTGATCTGTTTGTATCAGCTGGCCTCCTTGGAGGGGATGAAATCCACTCCTTACTCTTCCTTGTGCTGTCTGCTTTAAAGGACAAGGTCTTTTCCTTGGCTAGGGATTTCCTGGTGGCCTCCTCTTTCCTGGCAACTAACTGCATCTCATAAGAGAGCAGTTTTCCAAACAATGTATGGGGAGGAGTATCAGCTACCTTGGTCACTTCTCTTATGGCACATATCTTAGTATCCAAGTATCTAGTGAGAGACCTTAGGAACTTGCCATTAATCTAATAATGACTGAAGACCCTCCCATAGGTCCTTAGTTCATTTACTATCCTAAAAAATCTTTCTTAGCAAGTAGCTATGTTCTCATTCAGTGACTGCCTGAAAGCCACATACTCCTGGTTGAGCATGGACTTCCTGTCATCTCTTACCTCTTCAGTACCCTCCATGTAGACCATAAGGGTGTCCCACATCTCTTTGGAGGTCTGGTAGTGTCACAACCCGCATTTTCTCCGAATTTAAGAAGTATCAGAGTATGAGAAAACACGCGTCGTGATGCCACGTCGAGCAGGGGATAACTGTCGACGCTCAGGCGAACCCCAACTAACTAGACTATGAAAATCTCATAAGTTTAATGATTAGAAAATTAGGTATATTTTAGGGGCCGTATCCCTCGACTCAATGGATCATCTAGTCCGCAGTTTAAAACTATAATTATACGCAGCGGAAAGTACTTTACTTATTTCTTTGACATCCTAAGAGAGCGCGTAAGTGAACCTCGAGGTCAACCCATACTATGCAAGACTCTAGATGTATATTATATTATAAATAGAAAAAACGATCTTTTTACGTTACTTGAAAAGTAGTGTATGAGTTTTATAAAACATACTGATCATGAGATATACATATAGTAGTGTTTTTAGGTTTTAAAAATAACTAGCAACCTAGCATAAAATTTCCCAAGTGCAAGTAGACTATCTCCAGAAAAGGTAGCAGTAAAAGAAACATATTTAGTATCATAAGGTAAAACTACCAGGGGTGCCAACAAACTGACACGAACCCACTGGCAAACATGTATGTCTATAAGATAAAAGCAGAAAAACTACCTCACAAACACCAAGAAAAGGATCCCTATAACTCAAGGGATCGCCAGCAACACCACAGCAAAACTAGCCGCCTACCCGACTACTAATCTAAACATGAGGCATTCAGAAATGAAAAGAACACCTCAGCAAGCAAAACAAGAAAATCTGAATTAAGGCAATAAATTACAATGGAACAAGAGGGTAAGAAAATAAGACAGTAAAAAGCAAACACTGTCCAGAGTAAACCAAAAGTACACCAAGTACTAAGCACAACACCAAGCCCTGCTCAAATCCTGCAGAGGTTATAAGGTAAAAAGGCAAGGAAACTTGCCACAATATGCTGCATTTAATTAGGAAGAAACACCTAACAATACTAATTTGTGAGTTAATGGCAGTAGTAAATCATCATGGACCTGAGTTGGTGACCAAAAATAGTCCCCCAAACAAAACAGTTCCAACAAAAATAAATAAGATTTCACTGTCAGCACAAAACCACCACAAACCCAGCCCGTACCTGGCAAAAAGGGTGGCGGCCACAGCAAATGCCCAACCCGTACCTGGGACTATAAAGTGGCGGCCACAGCTCGCACACAAAACATCCCGCTCCTTTAGAGCATCAAAACACCACTACCTGCCATAACCCACGATTCGGCCCTCGAAACAAAGGAAGAACGAAAGGCCAACAAGACATTTCCCCTAGGAGGTAATCACTCGGGAAGAAAGGTAGTTGAAAAGAAATAAATTTCTATTTACAGGAATCATCGAACGCAGCTCGATGATTTTCGTCGAGCACTGGAACAAAATCGTCGAACGCAGGAGAATCGTCGAACGCAGCTCGTCGATTTTCGTCGAACACAGGCCACGGGAAATCGTCGAACTCCGTTCGACGATTTGACATTAAACGCAGACCATAGGGAATCTTCGAATATAGGCCACGGGGAAAATCGTCAAACGCCATTCGACGATTTTCCTTTCGTCGAACAAAGGTCACGGGAAAAATCATCGAACGCCGTTCGACGATTTTCTGATAAACGCAGGCCACCGATAATTGCCGAACTCAGTTTGATGATTCTCGTCGAACCCAGGCAAACAGAGATCGTTGATCTCAGTTCGACGATTATCGTCGAACTCAGGTCGACGATCTTCATCGATCTCAAGCAGCCAGTGATCGTCGATCTCAGTTCAACGATTATCGTCGAACCCAGATCGACGATCTTTGTCGATCTGGCTGCATTGCGTGTGCAGCATTCCTGTACCTCCAACTTCGTTTCCGTCCAACTTCTTAGCCTAATACAAACCTATTACTGGTAATATAAGTATGAAATCTCACTGTTATTAAATTCTAGGGTTGAAAGGCTAGATATTACCCAAACAGAGGTTTTACAGGGAACACTCTGAATGATAAACATGAAACAATTTGATAAAAACAAGGAAGACTACAACACTCCAGCCGAAGGTTTGAGTTTCAGAAATTGAGGGAATGCAAACAGAAACATAACGGGGCATTATGGTTTAAGATTCACATGCTTTTTGACGGAAAAAAAAACAGAGTAAAATATTAATCTTGGGAAAACAGGGAAAAAAATTATAGCAGATATGACCATGAAAAGGAGAAGAAAACTTGGCAAGGTTAGGAGCACCACTTGCCTCAATTCCAGAATTTATCTTGCACTGCCCTGCCTCTCTCTCTCTCGGCTCCAGCCACAACAACACCTAAACAGAATCCTGAGGTTTTAATGGCGGAAAAGGATCGAAGTAAAAATTCCGAGACCTCTAGAAACACCACGAAAATTGAATCTCTTACCGTAGGAATGAAGGTGTAGGCGAGAGCACTCCAAATCTGCTTTCGGAATCGAATTCTGTCCACTAATGCTCCCAAAATCTGCGTTTGAAGGGTACAGGGTTGGCAGTTTTTACTTCCTCTCAAACAACAGCCGTTTTTCTCCCACAGAAGGAGACAATGAATAGTCTCGTTTATTTCTTAAGGCTATATATATGATGCATGGATACGTCTTTTCAACCTAACTGCCACCTATAACCTCTCATTTCAAACTTTATACATTAATTAATCATTACATCCATTATTATTAATACATCAAAACGACGCGAAAACCGAACCACCTCAGAATTTGACGAAATTCACACCGTAGCTAATTACCTATGCTACGAACGCAACGACGAAGTCGAAATCAACTTTCAACGAACAAAACTCGGGTTATCACTACCCGAAGCCAAAACACAAGCATCCCCCGAGAGGCCTCACCGGTCACAAAAACAGACCCGGCTTGCTAGGGGATCTTGCCAAAAGGGCTACCAACAACCACACAAGGAACCTAAAGAGCTAAGACCACGCTCTAGCAAATGACACATGCCGGAAACGGGTCAACGTAACGCCAAACGAGAATTAAATAATCGCAGAAAAATCGGGGGTGTTACAGTCACTCCCCTTAAAAGAAAGTTTCGTCTCGAAACTTTACATGAGCTACTTCTACTATAGAAGGAAGGTAACAAAACAAGAGTACAAGAAAGGAAACGTACCAATCAAATAAAGGGAAAAGATGAGGGTGGGCATCCCTCATAGCCGACTCTAGCTCCCAAGTCGCGCTTTCAAAATCCTGATTCTTCCATAGAACCTTCACCATTGGGATAGACTTCGTACGCAGTACCCGATCTTGAGTATCCAAGATGCGGACCGGCACCTCAACATATGAGAGATTAGGCTCCAACTGGGGCACAACATCCAAAATTTTCTCACTGCTTCGCACACACTTCCGCAATTGGCTTACACGAAACGCTTTATGAATATATGGGAAATTTGCCGACAAATCCAATCTATAACCTGACACGCCAATCTGCTCAACAATCTTAAATGGGCCCACATACCTCGGATCCAACTTCCGGTTCTTACCGAACCTCTTAACACCAACCATCGGGGAAACCTTAAGAAACACAAGGTCCCATACAGAAAATTCCAAGTCAGACCTACGCCGGTTGGAATTCTTCTCATATCTCTCCTGAGCAATACGAAGCTTTTCTCGAATAAGTTTCACAGCAGTTTCCATCTCCTCCACCGCATCCGGACCCAACACAGGCCTCTCACCGACCTCGGTCCAAAACAAGGGAGTTCTACAACGCCTCCCATACAAGGCTTCAAACAGAGCCATTTGCAAGCTCGCCTGGTAACTGTTGTTGTATGCGAATTCCATAAGCCGCAAACGCTCATCCCACTCTCCTCCATGGTCCAAGATGTAGCACCTGATCATATCCTCAACTATCTGGTTCACTTGCTCAGTCTGACCATTAGTCTGTGGGTGGTAAGCTGTAGAATACCTCAAATATGTACCCAAACCCTCTTGTAGACTCCTCCAGAAGCGAGATGTAAAACGGGAGTCTCGATCCGAATTGATGCTAACTGGCACACCGTGCAGCCTGATGACTTCATTCAAATACAGCTCCGCTATCTTTTTCATCGGATAATCAATCTTGTACGGCACAAAGTGAGACACTTCGTCAGTCTGTCCACTATAACCCAAACATAATCAAAACCTCTAGGAGATCTCGGCAAGCCCGTAATGAAATCCATAGAAATACTTTCCCACTTCCAAGTAGGTATCTCAAAGGAGTCAACTTGCCACCAGGCCTCCCATGATCGGCCTTCACACGCTTGCAAGTGTGGCACTCAGCAACAAATTGGGCTATATCACCCTTCATCCCATACCACCAGGCAATCTGCTTCAATTCATGATACATATTTGTAGATCCTGGATGGTAGGCAACATTGGATCCATGAGCCTCTCTGCAAATCATAACCCTGATTCGCCAACAGCCGGGATGCAAAACCTGCCGCGGTACTTCAAAGTACCTGCATCATCAATAGAAAAATCCGGCAACTCCCCTCTCTCATTCCTTAGGTACAAGTGCAGAAGATCCGGATCATCCTTTTGGTGCAACCTGGTGAGTGTAATCCAAGACGGCTCTGCCACTGCCAAACTGCTCTGCATGTCATAGCGTCCCACGGAAATGTCCATCAGGAGAAACTCTTCAACTAAACAATCGACGGTGAGATTAAAGATCTTCCCTGTCTTCCGGCTTAGGGCATTGGCCACCACATTGGACTTGCCCGGATGATACTGTATATCCACATCATAATCGGCCACATACAATAGCCACCGCCACTGGCGTAGATTCAGCTCCTTCTGGGTGAAGACATACTTTAGGCTTTTATGATCGGTGTAGATCTTGCACTGGGCATCATAAAGTAAATGTCTCCACAGCTTCAGCGCAAAGATCACTGCTGCGAACTCAAGATCATGCGTAGGGTAGTTCCTCTCATGAGTCTTTAATTGCCTCGACCCATACGCAATCACCTTCCCTTCTTGCATCAACACACTTCCGAGCCCAACATGCGAGGCATCCATATATACATCATAGTCCATGTCCTCCTTAGGCAATGCCAAAACAGGAGCAGAACACAACCTGTTCTTCAGCTCCAGGAAAGCCTCCTCACATTTCTCGCTCCAAATAAATGCCGCATTCTTCTGCGTCAGCTTAGTCAAGGGCGCTACCAGGGTAGAAAAGCCCTCCACGAACCTTCTATAATAGCCGGCCAACCCCAAGAAGCTCCTAATCTCCTTGGGTGTGCTCGGCCTATGCCAATCCATCACTGCAGAAATCTTTTCTGAGTCCACCGAAATGCCGTCTTTGTTCACCACATGACCCAGGAAGGAAACCTGGGACAACCAGAATTCACATTTACTCAACTTGGAGAACAACTAATGGTCTCTCAAGGCAGATAAAACCAATCGTAGATGCTGCTCATGCTCCTCAGCACTGCGAGAATAAATCAGAACGTCGTCTTTAAATATGACCACAAACTTATCCAGGAAGTCCTTGAACACCCTGTTCATCATGTCCATGAATGCTGATGGCGCGTTGGTCAACCCAAACGACATAACCAGGAAGTCGAAATGCCCATGCCTCGACCTAAAAGCAGTCTGTGGAATGTCCGACTCACGGATCCAGAGCTGATGATAACCCGAACGGAGATCGATCTTGGAGAACACCACGCTACCACGCAACTAATCAAATAAGTCATCGATCCTCGGCATAGGGTACCTATTCTTAATGGTAACTTTATTCAGCTCCCTATAATCGATGCATAGCCTCATCGACCCATCCTTCTTCTTCACAAATAGAACAGGAGCACCACAAGGCGACAAACTCGACCTGATAAAACCTTTAGCCAACAACTTGTCCAACTGGACTCGTAACTCCTCCAACTCACGAGGGGCCATCCGATACGATGCCTTAGCAATAGGATGCATACCCTGTTCCAAATCAATCACGAACTCAACAACCCGCTCGGGGGGAAGACCAGGAAGGTCATCAGGAAAAACATCAGAAAAACCACGAACAACAGGAATCTCCTCCAAGCACGGTACACTAACAACGGTCCCAACCACCAAGACAAAACAAGCGAAACAGTCAGAATGAAACAGCTTCTGAGCACATACCGCAGAAATGATAAGAGAATCCTGGCACGGATCAGCATACAAACTACCAGGCTGACCGTTATCCTTGATGAAGTCCAAGCGCTTTGCTTTGCACTGAATAACCACATCATACTTAGACAACCAGTCCATGCCCAGAATAACATCGAAGTCCTCTAGATCAATCATCTTCAAGTCTGCCTTTGCAAGAAAATCCCCCAACAAAACAGGGCAGTCCAAAATGCCCAAATCTGACATCACAGATTCACCAGAAGGGAACTTGATGCGGAAGGTATCACGAACTTGATCTAGAATCAACTGGTACCGCTCTACAAATGCTCTAGCCACAAATGAGTGGGTAGCGTCGGAGTCGAACAGAACATGCGCCCAGCGGTTCTTCACCTTAAATTTCCCTGTAGGAGTACATAAGCAACTAAGACACTACCAAAACAAAGCTATAGCCATGCTAGCAAATAAAACTATCAAGCTAGGAAAAATAACTAACCTGAGATGACCTGAGTCGAAGTCTGAGCCTCCTTGGAAGAGATCACGTTCAGATTCCCTTTGCACTTGTCCACACGCTGAAGCGAAGGTAAAGCCTGAAGTGGAATTGCCTGAAGAATAGGCTGGACCTGAGGACACCTAGTCTTGATATGGCCCTTATGGCCACACTGAAAGTAGACCTTATCCTTGGACCAGCACTGGGCAACATCATGCCCAGGTCGCTTGCACACAGAACAGGGAACATCCTTCCAAGGAGCACCTTGAATGGAATGAACTTGCTCCTTCCTCTGAGCTCCAGCTTTCTTGAAACACCTCTCAACAGGGTGGTCGGACCGGCCACAGAAGCTACACACCACCTTGCTCTTCTTTCCTGAAGCAGCATCAAGTACCTGGGGGTTCTTCTCTTCAGCAGACTTCCTCTTGTCCTTCCTCATTTGTTGGCCTCTGTTCTTTGCAGTCTCAATTGCCTCCACTTTCAGAGTAGCCTC
The DNA here is from genome assembly GCA_039583875.1 of Platanthera guangdongensis. Lineage (NCBI taxonomy): Eukaryota > Viridiplantae > Streptophyta > Magnoliopsida > Asparagales > Orchidaceae > Platanthera > Platanthera guangdongensis. Next base: position 132,177,858 of record CM077156.1, read on the forward strand.
CACTACTCCAGCATATATCACTGAACCATAAGCACTGGTTAACTGCTGAACCTCGCTCCTGAAGCCACCAAGAAACCGCTTGACTTGATCCGCCTCAACACTCACTAATCCAGGGGCAAACCGGCTCAACTTGCTGAACTCTATCTCATACTCACTGACCGTGAGTTGCCTCTACTTCAGGTGAAGAAAGTCGTTCATAAGTCGGTCACGCTCCACCGAAGGCAAGAACTTCCTCAACAGCATCTCCTTGAACAATGCCCAAGTACAACCAGCCACCAAGCTCTCCTTTTCCCTAAGCCACCAGCCCTTAGCCAACCCCTTTAGCTGATAGGTGGCTAACATCACTCTCTGATCATCCGCAACATCAGAGTATGAGAACATCTCCTCCATGGAGATCAGCCAATCATCTATGACCATGAAATCTGCCTTCCCATCATATATAGGAGGGCTAAGTCTCTAAAACTGAGAAATGAAGGCCATCTCCACTGGCACCACCACTGGAGGTCTCAAGGGAGCAAGAGGGGGAGGGGCAGCTGACCCCCCTGCAGGGTCTTGCACTCCTTAAGTTTGTCCTGCCACAACTGCCGCCAGAGACTGGATCTGGACCTGCATCTCCACCAACTGCCTGGTCAAGAAATCGTTGCTCAACCGCAAGCTCTCGATCACCGCATCACTCTGCGCTCCAGAAGTCTCACCCTTAGACAGGGGAGTCGACCTCGTCGAAGGACGTCTCGCCATCCTAAAATCATATCAACATTAGCCAAATCCTGGTATAATAGTTGGAACTAACTACAAGTACAGACAATACATACATAAATATGATCTTAAAACTGCTAAACTTGCTCTGGGAGTTTATTTGAACCAAAAATGATGTTATGCCTAACCTAGGATGGTTAACAACCATCATCTGACTCTTGTGCCTAGATCGGAATGCATGAATTGTATATCCTTTTTCTGATTTAAAACCATGTGTGTACATATGTCATCCTGCAAGTCTTTAACTTGGCACGTTGTGCTTATGCAATATTATGCTATGCATGATTGTGCTATGCATTCTAAAAAGGCCCTAATGCATGTCATGAGCGGCGTACACATGAAAATGTTATGCATCCCATACTCCAAAACATTCTCATGAAACGAAAAGAAACGTGCTAGTCGCATTCTTGTGGTTAGGTTATGCATCCCATACTACATAACCCTCACATGTTGCCCCTATGGTGGATCCATATACAGACACATATTATGCATCCCATACTACATAATATGCCCCGTATACTTCATATTATGCTATGAGTGAAGTGTTCGTGCTTCAGCCAAGACGTGCTGATGACAAATCGGTGTGTGTATGATATGATGCTAAACACCTAACACCTAAAAGGTTGTCTGACAAATTGTCAAGCAACCTGCCTCTGATACCAACTGTCACAACCCGCATTTTCTCCGAATTTAAGAAGTATCAGAGTATGAGAAAACATGCGTCGTGATGCCACGTCGAGCAGGGGATAACTGTCGACGCTCAGTGATAATACGGTTTGCAGTCAATTTTATTAGTGTATTTTCAGTGTTTTAAAGCAAATCATGTCTTGTAAAGTACTTATTTTGATTCCCCTTTGTATATATTTTTGTCGCTAATGTGTTTTTTCTGCTTTTTGCAGGTTTTCATGGCTTTCAGCCGAATTTTACTGTGACACGCCCCAAGGTCACGCCCTACCCGGGTGTGTACCTAGGGCGTGTAACCCAGAGGAATGAAGCAATTGGTCCAAAACTGCATTCCGTGGAAACTTAGTGTACACGCCCTCTGTCACGCCCGTGTAACATCCGACACGGGCGTGTTCCAGAGGCATGTCCCCAGGTTCCGAGGAATCGCCGCAACGCGCTCGTTTTTCTCGCTCCACCGTCGCACCGAAAGTGTCACGCCCCCGGGTCACACCTGACCCGGGCGTGACATATGGTCGTGTACTTCAGCAACCACGCCCGTCACCTCCAGCATTCAATCCCAGCTCAACAAAGTCACGCCACAAAGAACACGACCCAGGTACACGCCCTACTAGGGCGTGACATTTGGGCGTGTACTTCAGCTACTTCGCCAGAATTAAAATCCAGCCCAAAAAAGTCGCACCGAATGTGTCACGCCCCAGGGTCACGCCCGACCCGGGCGTGACAGGGGGGCGTGACCCGACCCGAAAAAATCTATATATAGAGCCCATCTCCAAGGGTTCAGGGACACCTTTTGGATTGAGAGGGGAGGTTTCGTCCTTTGTATTTTTGAACTTTTTCAAGCATGTCTCTTCATTTTTAGCTCTTCTTATCTCTAGCTTAATGCTTTCCCTGTATTATCTCCTAGCTTCTTTCTATAGTATAATGTTAATGATAGTGTAGTTTACTTTCCATGCACTTGTAATCTCTGGTTTTCAAGTTGTAAGATCCCTGTTTCCATTAATAAAGAAGTGTTGTTTTCTTTTTCGTTTCTACTTTGTTTTCATTATTTTCTTCTACTCATCCCCCCTCTTCCACCTCACCATGATTAACAAATCCTCCATGTACTCGATCTTGATGATCCGAGGTTTGAGTGATTAGGTTATGATGCTTTGAATCTTACCTTTTCTTTTTAGGGTTTAGCCTTGAATTACTCTTGATTTATCACGGGTTGGAGGTATATCATCGATATATACTCTCCACCTTTGCTTTCATTCTGGGCTAGTCGAGAGGCAGAAAGTTTGAAATGAGCACTCAAGAGTAAAGGGAGTTGTTCGCACCCCTCGGGAGAGGCAGACGTTCAAATCTCTCGGATTGGAGTAAAATCCAATAGTGGGGTTCACCGCGTAAAGCGAGTTTTAGGCCTCCGATTTAGGCGAAAGTCGGTCGGACCTTCCTAAAATCAGTTAGGCATGGCCTTCGAGAGAAGCATGACAATATTTATGGAACCTCCACGGTCAAGGACCTTTACCCTAATTAGCTTAGGTTTATTTGTCGTATTTTTCTAACCACTCTTGCCGAGGTGATTTCTGATCGAGTGCATTTTCCTCTCATCGTTACTAAGCTTTAGTATAATCGCTCTTTTAGCTCTCTTTATTTTTTCATGCAAGTAGCTCTCTTTCATTGCAAGTAGTTCTCTTCCTTTAGTACGCTTAGCTTTCTTCTAAACCCTAATTTTTCCGTCGATAAAATAATAGATTTCGTGTGAGTAAGCTTACTCAACTGTTCCCGGATTTTAATACGACACTTGTGTCCCCTTACTACAGTTCGATAGGTATACTTGCCTAGCCGGATTGCTAGTTCGGCTGTTTGCTTTTCGTAAGCATTGGCCGGGCCAACAAGTTTTTGGCGCCTTTGCCGGGGAGTCAACTTCTGTTAATAATTTGAAAACACGAATCTATTAATTTTATCACTTCTCTTTCTCACCCTCCTTCTTACAATTATTAAGTATCGCACTTAATAGAAACCCACATCACAAATTTTTCTACACCACCTAACTCTCTCGAAAAGGGCAAAGTGGCTCTAAATGCCACTATCTTGTCTAGTACCTTGCGAACCCTTCACCGGGTAGCCCTTGGGAAGTTCGGGAGTTAAAACATAAAAAAATCTATTTCAAAAAAAAAACAAACACCATTAGCTCTTTTTTTTAGTTTATTTTATTCATCTTTCTTCTCTTCTCTTCTTCTAGTGTATGACCCGCGGGAGTCCGTCGGTTATTTTGGACCTGGACCACGAAATTGAGCGTACTCTTCGGAGAAGATCGCGATTTCAAGGCCCTACTACCCAAGTGCCGGTTGAGGATTCCGAGTCATTTTCTACTTTAAGAATGGAAGAACCCAACGTGGAGGAAGCCGTGCAAAGGCCTATGTCCTATTATGCACGACCGAATCTCGAGGGTACAGAATCTAGTATAGTTTGCCCTGCAATAGCAAATAATAATTTCAAACTGAAGCCTAGCATAATTCAAATGGTGCAGCAGTATGTGCAATTTGACGGGCTTCAAGATGAAGATCCGAACGCACACATAGCCAGCTTTCTTGAGATTTGTGACACCTTCAAGATAAATGGTGTCACAAATGATGCTATTAGGCTAAGATTATTTCCTATCTCTCTTAGAATTAAGGCTAAGCAGTGGCTGAACACCCTTCCTAAAAATAGCATAACTACTTGGACACAATTAACTGAAAAATTTTTGGCGAAGTATTTTCCGCCTGCTAAAACTGCAAAACTTAGGAATGACATTTCTGCCTTTGGACAAATAGACTCTGAGACACTCTACGAAACCTGGGAAAGATTTAAAGAATTATTTAGACGATGCCCACATCACGCTCTGCCTGTATGGTTGCAGGTGCAGACGTTCTATAATGGGCTAAATCAAAGCACAAAGCAAATGATAGACGCAGCTTCTGGCGGTACTTTAAACCCATAAGACCCCGGAAGCAGCTCTTGAGCTGTTTGAGGACATGACCATGAACACTTACCAGTGGAATGTGCCTAGGTCCCGCCCAAACAAACCTGCAGGTCTCTTTGAAGTGGATAACGTCTCCCAACTCACACTGCAAGTTGAAATATTAAGCAAAAAAATTACGGAGATGACTGCTGCCTCCGCCCCTCAGGTATGGGAATCTGCAACTCCTCCCCCCGAACATTTGGATTATGTAAATAATATGCCTAGAACTGCTTTTAATAATTTTTCTGCTGCAAATTTTCATCCTCCTGGTTTTAATTTTCCGAATAGTTATAATCCTGCGTTAAGAAATCATTCGAAGTTTTCGTGGAGCAATCCATCAAATGCTGTGCGCCCGCCACCGCAAAGTGATTTTTCTGCACCACCACCACCTCCTCAAAGTTTTCCAAAACCACCAAGTTTGGAGGAAATGTTTTCAAAATACATGAATGCTAATGACGCTACGATTAGAACCTTAACTGGAAGCGTTAAAAAATTAGAAAATCAGGTAGGACAGCTCACTAAAATAATTTCTGAGCGACCCGTAGGGGCTCTTCCTTCCAATACCGAGCCCAACTCGAGAGAGCAAGCGAAAGCTATAACTCTTCGGAGTGGGAAGAAAGTTCCTGGTATGGTAAGTGAAGAACCCGAGGCAAGCTCCGCTCCCGCTTTAAAAAATCAAAGCTCCGCTCCCGCTTTAAAAAATCAAAGCTCCGCTCCCGCTTTAAAAAATCAAAGCTCCGCTCCCGTTTTAAAAATTCCACCTTCTGCCAAAGAAGTTATCACCCATATTTTAGAAAAAGAACTCACTCCACCACCCACCTTTAAAAATAATCCATCCCCGCCATACCATTCCGAACTTAATAAACAACGACAGGACGATCAATACACCCATTTTTTAGAAATGTTTAAACAAATGCACATAAATCTGCCTTTCCACGAAGCCATATCCCAGATGCCGAAGTACGCAAAATACCTTAAGGACCTCCTGACCAACAAGAAGAAGTTAGAGAACCTTTCGCATGTCACGTTAAATGCCGAGTGCTCGGAGGTTTTGACAAACGGATTACCGAAGAAAATCAGTGACCCGGGTAGTTTCTCTATCCCGTGTGTCTTTGGTGATCTCTTTGTCAAACACGCTTTACCGACCTAGGTGCGAGTATTAATCTTATGCCCCTCTCATTGTTTAAAAAGTTAGGAATTGGTAGTCTCAACCCCACACGCATGAGTATCCAGCTCGCCGACAGATCGGTCAAATACCCGTTAGGTATAGTGGAGGACGTCCTAGTCAAGGTCGACAAGTTCATCTTCCCGGTGGACTTTGTCATTTTGGACATCGAAGAAGACGTCGAGGTCCCCCTGATCCTTGGCCGGCCCTTCCTTGCCACCTCCCGAGCTATCATTGATGTAAGAAATGGTAAGCTCCTCCTTCGAGTAGGCGACGACGAAGTAACTTTCTCTATCACCCCCTCGATGAAAAACACCCTAGCCAATGATGACTCATGTTTCTTTGTAAATGTCATAAGTGAAGAGTCCTCCTCTCACCTCTCTGATTTCGAAAAAGAATTTTCTGATTTTCTTTCTTATACTGCTCCAACTGAATCGCTACATTCAAGTGAAGAGTCCTCCTCTCACCTCTCTGATTTTGAAAAAGAATTTTCTGATTATTGTTCCTCTTCTACTCCTCCAACTGAATCGCTGTGAGAAGTCGCCTTCGCCGCTAGCCCCACCCCTTCCAAATTACCATGCAAAGAAAAATTTTATGAACATATTGTTTTTGAAAAAGATCAGATTTCAAAAATGTTATATGAAGACCCTCCTACCTTGGAACTGAAAGAACTACCAGAGCACCTTAAATACGTTTTCTTAGAAAAGGATTCTAAGCTGCCCGTCATAGTTTCAGCCTATCTTACGGATTCGCAAAATGATAAACTCCTTTTAATTTTACGTAAGCATCGCCGAGCCATTGCTTGGCAGATTTCTGATATCAAGGGCATAAGCCCATCCTTCTGTACTCACAAAATATTAATGGAAGATAATTCGCGTAACTCTATCCAACCTTAGCGCCGTATAAACCCAAACATGAAAGAAGTAGTTAAGGGGGATGTTATGAAGTTGTTATATGCCGGAATTATCTATCCTATATCAGACAGTAAGTGGGTTAGCCCTGTCCAGGTAGTACCAAAGAAGGGAGGGATAACGGTAATAAGTAATGAAAATAATGAATTAATCCCGACACGGACGGTGACCGGTTGGCGAATGTGTATAGATTACCATAAGCTAAATGACGCCACCCGCAAGGATCACTTCCCCTTGCCATTCATCGATCAGATTTTAGAATGACTTTTCGGACATAGCTTTTATTGTTTTCTCGATGGCCTCTCGGGGTATTTACAAATCCCCATCTCTCCCGAGGACTAGGAGAAAACTACGTTTACTTGTCCCTTCGGCACCTTCGCCTACCGAAGAATGCCGTTTGGATTGTGCAATGCGCCAGCTACATTCCAGCGATGTATGCTCGCTATCTTTGACAAGTACGTAGAAAGCATCATGGAAGTTTTCATGGACGATTTCTCCGTGTTCGATGATTCCTTCGATAGTTGCTTAGAGAACCTTGAAAAAGTCTTAGAGCGATGCAAAGAAACTAACCTCGCCTTAAATTGAGAAAAATGCCATTTTATGGTGAGGGAATGGTTAGTTTTGGGACATAAAATTTCTGAAAGAGGTATTGAAGTAGACGTTGCGAAAATAGAAGTTATCGAGAAGCTGCCGCCACCTACGAACATAAAAGCTATAAGAAGTTTCCTAGGTCATGCGGGTTTCTACCGCCGCTTCATAAAGGATTTTTCCAAGATTACCAAGCCCCTTACCCATCTCTTAGAAAAAGACGCCCCATTCATCTTTGATGACATTTGCCTGGCTGCCTTTAATTTAATAAAAGAAAAATTAATTGATGCCCCAATCATGATAGCTCCGGTGTGGGATCTTCCATTTGAGATAATGTGTGATGCGAGTAGTTATGGGGTGGGAGCCGTACTAGGTCAACGTATTTCCAAAAACTTCCACCCCATTTATTACGCTAGTAAAACACTCACATCTGCATAGGAAAACTACACCACAACCGAGAAGGAGCTCTTAGCTGTAGTATTCGCTTTTGACAAATTCCGCCCTTATATTACTCTTTTGAAAATTATTGTTTTTACGGACCACTCGGCCCTCAAATATCTTCTCTCTAAAATGGATGCCAAGCCTAGCTTGATTCACTGGGTCTTACTCCTCCAGGAGTTTGACTTAGAGATCCGTGATAAGCGAGGTGCCGAGAACTTGGCCTCTGACCACCTTTCGCTCCTAGATAATCCCTTTATAGAAAAATTAGACGAAAAATGTTTTAACGATTATTTTCCCGATGAGAAGCTTTTTTCAATTAACACATCTACTTCTCCTTGGTTTGCTCACATCGCTAACTATCTAGTGACTCAGGTGCTCCCAAAGGAGTTCTCGTCTTAGCAAAAGAAGAAATTCTTTTCTGAGTTGAAGAACTACTTTTGGGAGGACCCGCATCTTTTTAAAGTCTGTGCAGACCAAGTGATCAGGAGGTGTGTTTCTTTTGATGAAGGATTAGATATTATTAAACATTTGCATGAAGGACCGACAGGTGGGCACTATCAAGCTGCTCGCACCGCTCACAAAGTGTTAAGCGCGGGTTTTTACTATCCTACCCTGTTTAATGACGCGCATGCCTTTGTGAGTAGGTGTGATAGTTGCCAACGGTCGGGGAATATTTCGAATAAAAATGAAATGCCACAAAATTATTTCCTAGAGTGCGCAGTTTTCGACCTCTGGGGGATTGATTTTGTCGGCCCTTTTCCTTCTAGCTTCGGGAATAAGTACATTTTAGTTGCCGTTGATTATGTTTCGCGTTGGGCCGAAGCCCAAGCTCTTCCTACAAATGACGCCCGAGTCGTAGTTAATTTCCTAAAAAAATTATTTTCTCGCTTCGGTATGCCGCGCGCTATCGTTAGTGATAGGGGTTCCCATTTCTGTAACGCGCAATTTTCAAAAATCCTAACTAAATATGGCGTTACTCATAAGCTTTCCACTGCCTACCACCCCCAAACTAACGGACAAGTCGAAGTAGTGAATAGAGAAATCAAAAGAATTTTAGAAAAGACTGTTTCCACATCTAAAAAAGACTGGTCAGCCAAATTAGACGATGCTCTATGGGCCTACCAAACAGCGTACAAAACCGCCCTCGAATGTACGCCATATCGGTTGGTTTATGGCAAATCGTGTCATTTACCCGTAGAGTTAGAACACCGCGCCTTTTGGGCCTTACGATTTTTAAACTTCGATCCCCACTCTGTCGGCGATTTTAAAAAATTTCAACTTAACGAACTCGACGAGTGGCGCTCTTACGCTTATGAAAATAACAGACTTTATAAAGAGCGGACGAAGCGTTTGCACGATCGACATCTTAGGCACCCAAAAATCTTTAAGCCGCGCGACCAAGTTCATCTTTATAATTCTCGTTTACGTTTATTCCCGGGTAAATTAAAATCACGTTGGTCGGGGCCTTCTACTGTTTTAGAAGTCTTTTCTTATGGTACTGTTTAAATTTCTCACCCTAATAAAGGTAATTTCCAAGTGAATGGTCAACGTCTTAAACTGTATTTCTATGATGATGTCAGTCCCAACCCTGTTAACTCTATCTATCATGTCGTGACATTTGATTCATATGAACTTTATTTTTCTTAAAAACTTTGAACTTTATTCGAACTTTATTTTTAAACAATATTTTGGACAATCTTATTTTGATGCGTCGAGCTCAAACGATGCTTTAAACAAAGGGCACTCTTGGGAGGCAACCCAAGTTATCTTTTTCTGTTTTCTTTATTTCACAATTTTTGCCCCGAATGGCTCCGACAAGCTGAAACTTCTGCGATCGCCTGCTCCAATGGTTCTGATTCCATGACAAAGCCCACCAGAAGACGTTTCATGAAGATCCAAAGCACAAGCATGGGGGAGCGACATCACTCAGCTTTCCCTGCAACATAAAACCGGGGAAGTACCTATTTTTCAATCCTGTATTCCATTTCTGTCCTTTAATTTTCTCTCGTTCTCCAACCTCCTTCTCCATTGAGGACAATGTAGATTTTAAGCTTGGGGGAGGACTTCCTCCTTCTTTTTGCTTTTTGTAAATATCTTTTACTTTTTATAAAAATCCATAAAAATCCAACAATCCAAAACATAGATATAGCTGCATTTTGGTATTTCAATAGTACCCCATGTTTGTGTTTTGTTTTTCTCAAAATTCTTTATAAACAACGTAGTTAATTATAATTTTTCTAATCATTTTTTTAATCATATTTCACAAGTAAAATGTTGGCCATGCTGTGTTTCTAATTCACGGTAGCATGTTAAGGTGAAACATTTCTGTAAAACGCGCATTTCTATTATGGTTTTCCATTCTTTATTTTTTTACTTTCTCTAAAATTCATCATCCACTACTTTCTTTTTCATTTTTAGATAATTTTTGTAAGAACAACTTTTGAATAACGTAGTAGATATGAACGATACAAGTCACATATTATTTTTATTTTCAAGATAATTTCATCAATCTTCTTTTATTATCTCGAACTTGCTTTTTGAAATTTTTTGAATCTATGTTTTAAATAAATTTAAAAAGCGTGAAAATGATTTAGGCCGTTTTGTTTACATTTGAACTTTTCTGCCAACCTAAAATCTTTTACCACTAGTTAGCCGCTTTTGAGCCTTTTTTTCCAATTTCATTTGATAACTCCACATAGCATTTCATTTTCAACAAAGCTAAAATTCCTACCTAACTAATCACGCTAAATTTTTTGAGTTTCATTAAAAAAAGTTTTATAATTGTACTAGGAAATTTTGTGTTATCTTTGGAAAAATTATTAAAAAAAAGTGTACTCAAAAGCAATGTTTGATTTTATTTGGCCAATTCAACATGAAAGAAAAATTTTTTTATGGCCTTTGTTTTGAAAAAAAGAAAAAAATGAATGATAAAAAATAATAATAATAATAATAAAGAAAAAAAAGAAAAAATATAAATATATATATATATATATACATATTTTGTTTAAAATAAATTTTTTTGAAACTCGTTGTTTTGGTTTAGTGTGATTTTAAGCCTCCGTGTTTATATTTGAATTCCATTCCTATTTATAATCCTAAACCAAACGTTTCGGTCCTATTAAGTCCTTTTGATTCACGCCTTTTTAAATTTTATTTAACAAGACCGCATATCACTATGAATTTTATTTTCTTTTCTTCACTCTCTTTTCACATATATCATAATAGAGATCATTCCAAGTATGTGTACATATACTCAGGCCGCATATCACTATGAATTTTTAAAAACACTCACAATAGATTAACTTATTAAGACACAACTAGCAGGAACATATGGAATTAGTCGTTGAATGATGTGTATAAAATGGTTTAAACTCAACTATTGTAGTGAATGATCAAAATGGACTAACTAACTTCATGTTTGGGTGTACATCATTTACTTCATTCTTACTCACCACTCCCCGTTGGATTTAGATGACAATGTTGGAAAGCTTACAATGAAAGTACAAACCGAAAAAAAATTTTAAGTGCATGAAAACAATTGCTTAAGTGAGCTCAGTCAAAACATCTTTCTAACTTCAAATTCATTAGCTGGGTTCTTAAGATTGCCATGCTCTATCAGTCATTGAATAAATCTAGAGTAGCCCATGAATTAATCAAGGGCACTAATTGGTATCGTTGAATTCATAATCGAAGTAGTGAATAGAGAAATCAAAAGAATTTTAGAAAAGACTGTTTCCACATCTAGAAAAGACTGGTTAGCCAAATTAGACGATGCTCTATGGGCCTACCAAACAGCGTACAAAACCGCCCTCGGATGTACGCCATATCGGTTGGTTTATGGCAAATCGTGTCATTTACCTGTAGAGTTAGAACACCGCGCCTTTTGGGCCTTACGATTTTTAAACTTCGATCCCCACTCTGTCGGCGATTTTAGAAAATTTCAACTTAATGAACTCGACGAGTGGCGCTCTTACGCTTATGAAAATAACAGACTTTATAAAGAGCGGATGAAGCGTTTGGACGATCGACATCTTAGGCACCCAAAAATCTTTAAGCCGCGCGACCAAGTTCTTCTTTATAATTCTCATTTACGTTTATTCCCGGGTAAATTAAAATCACGTTGGTCGGGGCCTTCTACTGTTTTAGAAGTCTTTTCTTATGGTACTGTTTTAATTTCCCACCCTGATAAAGGTAATTTCCAAGTGAATGGTCAGCGTCTTAAACTGTATTTCTGTGATGATGTCAGTCCCAACCCTGTTAACTCTATCTTTCCTGTCCTGACATTTGATTCATCTGAACTTTATTTTTCTTAAAAACTTTGAACTTTATTCGAACTTTATTTTTAAACAATATTTTGGACAATCTTATTTTGATGCGTCGAGCTCAAACGACGCTTTAAACAAAGGGCACTCTTGGGAGGCAACCCAAGTTATTTTTTTCTGTTTTCTTTATTTCACAATTTTTGCCCCGAATGGCTCCGGCAAGCTGAAACTTCTGCGATCGCCTGCTCCAACGGTTCTGATTCCATGACAAAGTCCACCAGAAGTCTTTTCATGAAGATCCAAAGCACAAGCATGGGGGAGCGGCATCACTCAGCTTTCCCTGCAACATAAAACCAGGGAAGTACCTGTTTTTCAATCCTGTATTTCATTTCTGTCCTTTAATTTTCTCTCGTTCTCCAACCTCCTTATCCATTGAGGACAATGTAGATTTTAAGCTTGGGGGAGGACTTCCTCCTTCTTTTTGCTTTTTGTAAATGTCTTTTACTTTTTATAAAAATCCAAAAAAAATCCAACAATCCAAAACATAGATATAGCTGCATTTTGGTATTTCAATAGTACCCCATGTTTGTGTTTTGTTTTTCTCAAAATTCTTTATAAACAACGTAGTTAATTATAATTTTTCTAATCATTTTTTAATCATATTTCACAAGTAAAATGTTGGTCATGCTGTGTTTCTAATTCACGGTAGCATGTTAAGGTGAAACATTTCTCTAAAACGCGCATTTTTATTATGGTTTTCCGTTCTTTATTTTCTTTACTTTCTCTAAAATTCATCATCCACTACTTTCCTTTTCATTTTTAGATAATTTTTGTAAGAACAACTTTTGAATAACGTAGTAGATATGAACGATACAAGTCACATATTATTTTTATTTTCAAGATAATTTCATCAATGTTCTTTTATTATCTCGAACTTGCTTTTTGAATCTATGTTTTAAATAAATTTAAAAAGCGTGAAAATGATTTAGGCCGTTTTTGTTTACGTTTGAACTTTTCTGCCAACCTAAAATCTTTTACCACTAGTTAGCCGCTTTTGAGCCTTTTTTTCCAATTTCATTTGATAACTCCACATAGCATTTTATTTTCAACAAAGCCAAAATTCCTACCTAACTAATCACGCTAAATTTTTTGAGTTTCATTCAAAAAAGTTTTATAATCGTACTAGGAAATTTTGTGTTATCTTTGGAAAAATTATTAAAAAAAGTGTACTCAAAAGCAATGTTTGATTTTATTTGGCCAATTCAACATAAAAGAAAAAAATTTTTATGGCCTTTGTTTTGAAAAAAAGAAAAAAAATGAATGATAAAAAAAAAAATAATAATAATAATAATAAAAAAAGAAAAAAAAATATATATATATACATATTTTGTTTAAAATAAAATTTTTTTTGAAACTCGTTGTTTTGTTTTAGTGTGATTTTAAGCCTCCATGTTTATATTTGAATTCCACTCCTATTCATAATCATAAACCAAACGTTTCGGTCCTATTAAGTCCTTTTGATTCACGCCTTTTTAAATTTTATTTAACAACTAAGAAAAGAAGAAAAGTAAATCCGTTTTAGTTTTGGATTTAAACTTAGATTTTTGTTATTTAATTGATATAATTATAATGAGTTGCTTGGATCTAGTAATAACTCAATACATTCTTTTCATTTTCGTTGCCTTGCTTAAATCTATTTAAAGAATTTCGTCAAAATTTTGCATGATTTATTTTTACTAAGTAAAGCTTATAAAAGTTAAACCATACCCAAATAATTGTTTTAGATTTACGTTTTACATTCTCCCTACCTGAAATTTCGCATAGTACTTGTTTAAGCATGATTAAATTTTTTTTGAATTAGTCACTTTTTATGATTAGCTAGTTTTATATCTTTGCTTGGGGACAAGCAAAACTTAAGCTTGGGGGAATTTGATAATACAGTTTGCAGTCAATTTTATTAGGATATTTTCAAGGTTTTAAAGCAAATCATGTCTTGTAAAGTACTTATTTTGATTCCCCTTTGTATATATTTTTGTCGCTAATGTGTTTTTTCTGCTTTTTGCAGGTTTTCACGGCTTTCAGCAGAATTTTGCTGTGACACGCCCCAAGGTCACGCCCAACCCGGGCGTGTACCTAGGGTGTGTAACCCAGAGGAATGAAGCAATTGGTCTGAAACTGCATTCCGTGGAAATTTAGTGTACATGCCCTCTGTCGAGCGCTGGAACAAAATCGTCGAACACAGGAGAATCATCGAACGCAGCTCGACGATTTTTGTCGAACACAGGCCACGGGAAATCGTCGAACTCCGTTCGACGATTTGCCATTAAACGCAGACCACAGGGAATCTTCGAATACAGGCCACGGGGAAAATCTTCAAATGCCATTCGAGGATTTTCCTTTCGTCGAACAAAGGTCACGGGAAAATCGTCGAATGCCGTTCGATGATTTTTCGATAAACGCAGGCCACCGATAATTGCCTAACGCAATTCGACGATTCTCGTCGAACCTGGGCAAACAGAGATCGTCGATCTCAGTTCGACGATTATCGTCAAACTCAGGTCGATGATCTTCGTCGATCTCAAGTAACCAGAGATCGTCGATCTCAGTTCGACGATTATCGTCGAACCCAGATCGACGATCTTTGTCGATCTGGCTGCATTGCGTGAGCAGCATTCCTGTACCTCCAACTTCGTTTCTATCCAACTTCTTAGCCTAATACAAACCTATTACTGGTAATATAAGTATGAAATCTCATTGCTATTAAATTCTTGGGTTGAAAGGCTAGATACTACCCAAACAGAGATTTTACAGGGAACACTCTGAATGATAAATAGGAAACAATTTGATAAAAACAAGGAAGACTACAACACTCCAGCCGAAGGTTTGAGTTTCAGAACTTGAGAGAATGCAAACAGAAACATAAAGGGGCATTATGGTTTAAGATTCACATGCTTTTTGATGGAAAAAAATAGAGTTAAATATTAATCTTGGGAAAACAGGGAAAAAACATTATAGCAGATATGACCATGAAAACTAGAAGAAAACTTGGCAAGGGTAGGAGCACCACTTTCCTCAATTCCAGAATTTATCTTGCACTGCCCTGCCTCTCGCTCTCTCTCGGCTCCAGCCACAACAACACCTAAACAGAATCCCGAGGTTTTAATGGCGGAAAAGGATCGAAGTAAAAATTCTGAGACCTCTAGAAACACCACGAAAATTGAATCTCTTACCGTAGGAATGAAGGTCTAGGCAAGAGCACTCCAAATCCGCTTTTGGAATCGAATTCCGTCCACTAACACTCCCAAAATCTGCGTCTGTAGGGTACAGGGTTGGCGGTTTTTACTTCCTCTCGAACAGCAGCCGTTTCTCTCCCACAGAAGGAGACAATGAATAGTCTCGTTTATTTCTTAAGGATATATATATGATGCATGGATACGTCTTTTCAACCTAATTTCCACCTATAACCTCTCATTTCAAACTTTATACATTAATTAATCATTACATCCATTATTATTAATACATCAAAACGACGCGAAAATCGAACCACCTCGGAATCCGACGAAATTCACACCGTAGCTAATTATCTATGCTACGAACGCAACAACGAAGTCGAAATCAACTTTCAATGAACAAAACTCGGGTTATCACTACCCGAAGCCAAAATACAAGCATCCCCCGAGAGGCCTCACCGGTCACAAAAACAGACCCGACTTGCTAGGGGATCTCGCCAAAAGGGCTACCAACAACCACACAAGAAACCTAAAGAGCTAAGACCACGCTCTAGCAAACGGCACATGCCGGAAATGCGTCAACGTAACGCCAAATGAGAATTAAATATTCGTAGAAAAATCAGGGGCGTTACAGGTAGTGGACCATATTCTGAAAGGTTGAATCATATATGACACTAACAATAATGTTTTGTGCCTTCGTGTCCAATGTATTAAAGATGACATCATCCTTTGTCATCTTTGAATAGGTCTTAGGTGTTTGGACATTAGCGTCCAAAACTGAGACCTTCATAGGGATGAAAGGTCCCCCACTGACTTTCACAAAGATCCTTGGTTCATAGGCATCCATAAATAGATTGACCATCTCTTTCCATATTCTAAAACTCTTCATCCTGCAGATGGGGAGTTTCATGGAACCTAGATCCTTATGATTCTCTTTAGAACCCAAAAGTATAGAACTATAACTACCCTTGGAGATCACTCAGACTATTAAATCATTTTTGAGCAATCTTCCTCTGATACCACTTGAAAGTCTTTTGTTTCAAGGTACCTAAACACCTATAGGGGGGGGGGTGAATAGGTTTTTTAGTCTTTTATAATTATCTTTTAACTTAGTGTGTAGTTAGTAAGTAGTTAGATGCTATCAAGAAAAAACACAAAGAACACACATAAAATTTATTGAGGTTGCCCAGATTATGGGTACATCCACTCTCATCCTACCTTTCTAACTTCTTGTTAGACAAGACACTTCTCCAAAAACTTAGCACTTAAGAGCTTACACCACAGATCCCTCGAGATCTCTCAGTCTCCTCCAAGACTTGCAACTCAGGTACAAAGCCCTACCTTGGTGCAAACCTGCTCCTATAACTCAGTGATCAAATGATCACCTACCTCAGACTTGAACTCAAGTCCTACTGCTCAGGCTATGGAGTATATCCCTACATTAAAGAGAATGACTCTGCTACAGCTCAGGAACAAGGCCCTAAATCAGATCCAAATCTAGATCCTTCACTCAGACCCAAAGGTCGTACACTCAAAGAGAATGACTCTCCTACCTCAGATAAAACTACCCTACCTCAGGCTAAAAATCCCTACAGCTCAGATCCAAAAGGATCCAACCTCAGACCCAAAGATCCTACAACTCAAATCAAAGACCAGATCCTATACTCAGAAAAATCCACCCTACCTCAGGCACAAAGGCCCTACAACTCAGATCTAAAAGGATCCTACCTCAGACCCAAAGGTCCTACAAATCAGATCCAAAACTGGCTCCTACACTCAGGAAAATCTACCCTACCTCAGGCACAAAGGCCCTACAAATTAGATCTAAAAGGATCCTACAGAAATGAAAGAGGTTTTGTGTAACACCTCCCCTGTAATGACCGTATAATATGGGTCCGGCCGGGGGCCCACAACATACGGACGCCACAGCTTTAGTATTATAAGATGATATAATTACCCATACTCAAAACTCTTTGCACAAAACAGCAGAAACACAAACAAGACTAGAAGTTATCCACCACTAAAAGAGTAATAACAATGGCCTTATGACCTTACAACAAGTGTCCAAACTCAAATAATACATCAGTCAAGAAAGTGCATAGCACTCCTAGTCTACCTCGGCATGCAAGCCAGACAACATGAGTCTCAAACATACAACATCATATAAGAAGAGCTATAAAAGAGAGAAGCACTTCATGAAGCTTAGGCCTTTCTGGCCGGCGAGCTAGCTCCTGCATGCGATCCTTGCCCTGTAAAATTTATTAATAACGTGGGTCAACAAAGGCTGACCTCAAACTATGTAACAAACACATCTCCTCCCGGCCGCCCCTAACGGACCCCGGGGTACTCCTCCAACCTGCAAGTTAGCACTTTGTATGCAATATTCATATGCAAGAAAAAGAAGCTACAGAAACAGGCTTGGATGTCACACACATCATACATGTTCTCTACTGGTTGAGCATATAATAAAAAGGCCTACTTATGCAACATGTATGCAACAACCTGGGCTTCACCCAAGGCACCCTATCTCGTATGCATATAGCACATCATCACATCACATGGGTACTCATCGTTTCCTCATTGGCATAAAGCCACAAACAAAGGGGGTAACTCAATTTCCCCCAACGGCATACATGACGCCACATGGAACTCTTGCAAAGGCCCCACCCACTCAAGGTCTTAGACCCGCGCTTGCCTACAAGCTCCGACGTCTTATGTCAGGATTCCAACAAACACAAACTGACCGATTCTAAGAAGCCTTGTCGGACCCCACCCGCTCATGGCCTCATTGCCCGGGCTTGCCCCCATGCTTGGCATTCTCGTCAGTCTCACAGAAGGGGTCTAGTCTCGCCGGGACACTCTCCACACATGACGTATACGTCACGGGATAGCCAGCCGACCACGGAGACATAGCCACGCCTTGGCACATTACAAACCAAGACAATTCCACCCTAGTCCCTCATTTGTACTGCAGCGTTCCCGCGCACCAAGGAAACCATCTACCAACAATACGGAGCTAACCATGTCCTCCAAGGAAACCATCTACCGCCATTGAGGAGCTAACCTTGTCCGGTTCCGACTACATGTACTCACTTGAGAAAAAGGGGGAAACATCACCACATCACATACGACATCTTGCCGCAACGGAATCTCTACGAATCCTTAAAGTTCGTATGCAACATCACCGAGTCTGACTAACGGCCGCGACTACGGCTTCACCCACCATGCCTAATCCACTAACGGAGCGGATCTCTAATGCAAAACATGCCGGGGACGGACTCAATCGACCCGGAGGTTCCTCTTGAACCTTGGCAACCCAAAACCCCTCTCATTTGAGTGTTTGGTGCCCAAAACTAGAAAAGAAAATGATGCTAAAGACATGCATCCTAAAACCGAGAGGAGAAGTGTCGTTACCTTCCGACTCCTCTTCCTTGCCATGGCAAAATAGCCGGATGAAAACCTTCGCAAAGATCTAGCCTCCACGGATCTGGACTCGGCTCGCGATTTGGAGCACCGAAGCCTCTCCTACAGCCCAAACCCTCCTTCACCTTCTTCCTTGCTCTCCCTTCTCTCTAAAATTTTAGTAAGAGAAAGCTTGGAGTAGAATGAGGGTTTCCAACCCTATTCTCGAACTTAACTTCCCAAGAGTAGTCCTGAACCATCAGATCCCAAAATAAGGGAAGGAATGGCCACGATCCGTCTGAAAAATAAAATACCTGGGCCGAACACGGCCTGGCACACGCCCGTGTCCAGGGCCATGTCCCCCATTCGCCGTCACAAAACGACGCGCCTAGAACAGCACACGGGCATTCGACACGCCCGTGTTCGAACCGACACGCCCGTGTCCCAACTGACACGGCCGTGTGCCTCCATCGACACAGCCCCGAAAACAACTCGAGAAGGGCACGGCCTGGGACACGCCCGTGGGCGTGTCCTAAGCCGTGTGAGAAGTCTCGACACTCGTCGACAACAATTGTGTCGACACCGCAGAAAAACGTCGAGCAAAGATCGTCGACCAAGCGTGACACGCCCTATGACACGCCCGTGTCACAGGCCGTGTGCCCCAGTCTCGACACTCGACACTCGAAACTCGTTGAGTGAGCATCGTCGACTGAAGTTCGTCGACCGACCCACACGGCCTTGGACACGCCCGTGTCCTAGGCCGTGTGCCTTGTCTCGAAATATTGTCGAGCGAAAATGTCGATACCCCGGGCCGAGTGTCGACACGGGCTCGACATGCCCTGCGACACGCCCGTGTCGTAGGCCGTGTACCCTGTCACGAAACTTCACCGAGCGTAAAGTGTCGACTACGCGGCCACGTCGTTGACTCCAACCTGACAAGGCCGGGGACACGCCCGTGTCCCGGGCCGTGTGCCCCCTCCCAGAAACCAAAATTGGTCAGAAATGAAAATCGACCCTCTCTCAAAATCTGGGGTATTACAACTCTCCCCCCCTTAACAGAATTTCGTCCCAAAATTACAAAATAAAAGGGAACACACTTAAATAGTACCTGAAATGATGAGTTCTGGATACTCTTCTAGCATGGCTTGCTCTCGTTCCCAAGATTACTCCTCACGACCACAGTTGTCCCATCGGACTCTCACGAGTTTAATCTCTTTATTCCGCAACTGCCGAGTCTCCGAATCCTCTATAACGATTGGACGGACTCGCGTCCTCAAGTCTTCCTCAATTGGCACCGATGTCGGCTCGATCACCACACTAGCCTCCACCAAGGCTTTCCTCAAGACGGAGACATGGAAGACGTCATGCAATCCACTCAACTCCGCGGACAATGCCAACCGATAGGCTGCTTCTCCCACCAGTTCAACAACTTCAAAAGGCCCCAAAAACCTTGGACTCAACTTCTTGAGTCGGCGAATCCGTGAGACTCCCTTGAACGACTTGATCTTCATATAGACCCAATCACCTACCGCAAACTCCAACTTCCTGTGGCGAGCATTAAAGTATTTTGCTTGCCTGTCTTGCGCCACCTTCATACGCTCTTGAATGGTCCGTACCAACTCACAAGCGTCAACTACTACCTCCTTTCCCAAAATTTTGGTGTCTCCCACCTCTGCCCAAGACATTGGTGTTCGACACCGCCTCCCATACAAAACTTCGTATGGCGCCATTTTTATGCTTGCTTGATAACTATTATTTTACGCAAATTCCACCATGAAGAGGTGATCTTCCCACCTCTTGCCTAAGTCAAGAATGCACATTCTCAGCATATCCTCCATAGTACGGTTCGTTCTTTTGGTTTGCCCATCAGTTTGAGGATGGAACGCCGTACTGAACTTTAGCTTCGTCCCCAAACTCTTTTGAACCAATCTCTAGTCCTTGGACGTAAACCGTCCATCTCGATCGCTGACTATACTCTTTGGAATCCCATGCAGTCGCACAATGTTGCGAACATACAACTCCACCAGCTTCTCCACGCTGTCCTCTTTCCGATTTGGGATGAAGTGGGCCACCTTGGTTAAGCGGTCCACGATCACCCAAATAGCATCATTACCCTGCTGCGATCTAGGCAGACCATGCACAAAATCCATGGAGATGTCATCAAATTTCCATTCAGGGATTGGAAGGGGCTTCAGGAACCCGCCCGGCTTCTGACATTCGGCCTTCACCAAGGCGCAAGTTTGGCAACGATTCACATACAAAGCTATGTCCCGCTTCAGCCCCGGCCACCAAAAGGATTTCTTCATATCCAAGTACATCTTTGTACTGCCCGGGTGAATGGAGTACTTTGTGAAGTGAGCCTCAGACATCAACTCCTCACGGAGTTTGCCCAACTGCGGTATACAAACCCTTCCGTCCTTCCTCAGAATCCCATCAATCATCTCCCAGGCGCTGCTCTCGCCCGTTTGAGCCTCCAACACAAATGGTTGAAACTCCACATCCAACCGAGTCGCTTCCCGAATGCGATCGGTCAAGTCGTTCTGCACTTCAATCCAATTCAACCGAGTCACGCTGGACTTGCCTCTCGCAACACATTCCAAACCAAGGGACTCCCATTCCCGTACCAACCGCTCATCATGAGCTTCGATCCAATTCCCTTTCCCTGAGTACTTTCTACTCAAAGCATCCGCCACCACATTGGCTTTACCTGGCGTATACTGAATCGCCACCTCGTAGTCTCCAAGAAACTCAACCCACCTGCGTTGCCGCATGTTCAAGTCCTTTTGATCCAAGAGATACTTCAGGCTTTTATGATCCGTGAAGATCTCCACCTTTGCACCATAAACATAATGCCGCCATATTTTCAACACGAAAATTACCGCCGCCAACTCCAAGTCATGGACGGGGTAATTCCTCTCATGAGGCTTCAGCTGTCTAGACCCAAAAGCTATCACTTTGCCATGTTGCACCAAAACGCAACCCAAACCACATCCCGATGCGTCACTGAAAATTTGAAATCCCTCAGTCCCTTGCGGTAGACTTAGGATTGGAGCCATCATCAGTCTCTCCTTCAGTGCCTCAAATGCTTGACTGCACTCTTCAGTCCACACAAAATTATGATCTTTACGAGTGAGTGAGGTGAGGGGTAGAGCTATCCGCGAAAAATTCTCCACGAATCTCCTATAATACCCGGCTAGTCCAAGAAAACTTCGGACTTCCGCCACGGTCCTCAAAACCGGCCAATCTCTGATGGCTTCCACTTTTGTTGGATCCACTGCCACCCCATCACCACTAATCACGTGGCCCAAAAAATGCCACCTTCTCTAACCAGAACTCGCACTTGGAGAACTTTGCATACAACTGATTCTCCCTCAACACTTGCAAGACCACCCTCAAGTGGGTCTCATGCTCCACTTCCGATTTGGAATACACCAAGATGTCATCAATGAAGACAACCACAAAAGAATCCAGGTATTCCCGAAATACTCGATTCATAAGATCCATAAACACAGATGGTGCGTTCGTCAGCCCGAACGGCATCACCGTAAACTCAAAGTGTCCATACCTTGTACCGAATTCAGTCTTGGGTATGTCCTCATCCCGAATTCGCAGCTGATAATAACCTGACTTCAAGTCCAATTTTGAGTACACCACCGACCCCTCCAACTGGTCGAACAAGTCGTCTATCCGAGGAATCAGATACTTATTCTTGACGGTCGATTTATTCAGCTCTCGGTAGTCTATGCATAGCCGCATGCTACCGTCTTTCTTCTTTACAAACAACACCGGCGCGCTCCACGGTGAAGAACTGGGTCTTATATACCCTTGCTCCAACAGTTCCTGTAACTGTAATTTAAGTTCAGCCAACTCCTTTGGTGCCATCCTAAACGGAGGACGTGACACCGACCTAGCCTCCGGCACTAACTCGATCGAGAAATCGATCTCCCGCCGAGGAGGCGCTCCAGGAAGTTCATCCGGAAACACATCCTTGAACTCTGCCACTACGGGCACTTCCTCAAAAGACAACTGGGAGAGACGAACCTCCAATAACGCTACCAGTGCTACACCACCCTGGTTAACCGCCCGCATCAATTGAATGACCTAAATCAAGGAATAGGCCACTCCACAAAGACCCTCAAATTTGACCTCTATCTGCCCTTTGCTCTTTAGGGTCACTACCTTAGATAGGCAATCAATACTGGCGCGCTGCTCTGCAAGCCAGTCCATGACCAAAATGACATCGAACTCAACCAAAGGAAAAATCGCTGCTACCAAAACGAAGTCAACTCCGTCCAACTCCCAACAGATGCGCCCTTTGGCCCCGGTGGTCATGGATGACCCATTAGGCATGCGCACTTTTAGCTCCGCGGCCGCCGAGAAAGAATCAACTCCTATTCTCCGGATGAAGCTCTCCGCGAGAAAGGAGTGTGATGCTCCAGTATCGAACAATACCCTAGCGGGGTATCCAGAAACTAATACGAGGCCTACAACATAGACATCACACAAAAGGTCTAAAAGTATGAAGCACGAAGTTTAAACTTAAATTTTCTTCATACCTGTCACCACATCGGTTTGGCGGATCGCTTTTTGCTGTCCAAGGTTGTAAGCCCTTGGTTCCACCGGTTGGAACCGAGAAGCACTCGACTCCGCCATCTTCCCTTTCTATGTAGCACTGGGGCTGGAGCGCACAGTCTGCTCCTTCCTTGCCTCTTGCTCCGCTCCTCCTTGGGGACAAACACGAGCAATGTGCCCCACCTTACCGCAGTTGTAGCACGTCGGTGGTCCCCTAGAGTGAGAACCTCCAGGCGTCCACTTGCTCTTCTCGCCGGACCTGGATGTGTGAGGCTTATTCCTCCACCTACTCCCTTCAGACTTTCCATGGGATTGGGAAGGCTTCCCTTCCCCTTGCTTGGGAGTAAAACCCTTACGACATTGGGTTCGCTCCAGATCACTTTCCAATATCCTGGCAGCCTCAACTAGTTCATTAAAACCAACCCTCTTCATGGAAATGAGGGGTTGTCTCAGGTTCTCCCTCAGCCCCTGGTAGAAGAGGTTATCCCTCTCTACATCATCTGCCATCGTCATTCCCGCGTAACGACCCAAACGGGTAAATTCCTGCACATACTCATCCACCGTCTTGTCCCACTGCATTAAGTGCAGGAACTGCCTCTGAAGTGCCAACCGTGTAGAAACGGGAATGTACCTCTTCAGAAAAGCATCACCAAACTCCTCCACCGACGGGGTGCGTCCCGGGAACTGGCGGCCTCTATGGCTCACCCACCACAACTTGGCGTCTCCTTCCAACATGAACGCCGCATATTCAGATTTCTTTTCTTCTAGCGTCTCTGCCGCCCTCAAAAGCTCTTGAATGCGAACCCACCAATCCTTCGCATCCGTTGGCGTACCAACTCCCTTGAAAGACGGGGGATGGAAGCTCAGGAAGTACTTCAAGTGCCGGTCTCCATGTCCGACAACCACCCTTTCCGCCAAAGGCTCCGCTTGCCTGTCTTCTCCTCCTGGCACGGCCGTCGCCGTATCCGGTGTAGCAGGGGTTGCTACTTGAGCTGCTGCTGCAGCTTGGGCTGCCACCATCGCTTCTGCAAGCATACGAAAGAAGTCGGCCGGGTTTACACCCGTGCCCAAAAGACCTGGAGCAGTGGCACTGCTGGCCGAGAGTTCCTCTCTTTCTCTCGACGTACCCGACTCGTTGCTTGCACTCTTCAAGAAAACAAGAAATAAGGAATCAGTCTCTAATCTCAAGACTTAAACATAAGGACACTCATGATCCCGCGTTACTCTTATGTGGATAACTTCTCTACGCATTGACCTTGAATCTAACCTGGCTCTGATACCAAATTGTAACACCTCCCCTGTAATGACCATATAATATGGGTCCGGCCGGGGCCCCACAACATACGGACGCCACAGCTTTAGTATTATAAGATGATATAACTACCCATACTCAAAACTCTTTGCACAAAACAGCGGAAACACAAACAAGACTTGAAGTTATCCACCACTAAAAGAGTAATAACAATGGCCTTATGGCCTTACAACAAGTGTCCAAACTCAAATAATAAATCAGTCAAGAAAGTGCATAGCACTCCTAGTCTACCTCGGCATGCAAGCCAGACAACATGAGTCTCAAACATACAACATCATATAAGTAGAGCTACAAAAGAGAGAAGCACTTCATAAAGCTTAGGCCTTTCTGGCCGGCGAGCTAGCTCCTGCATGCGATCCTTGCCCTGTACAATTTATTAGTAACGTGGGTCAGCAAAGGCTGACCTCAAACTGTGTAACAAACACATCTCCTCCCGGCCGCCCCTAACGGACCCCGGGGTACTCCTCCAACCTGCAAGTTAGCACTTTGTATGCAATATTCATAAGCAAGAAAAAGCAGCTACAGAAACAGGCTTGGATGTCACACACATCATATATGTTCTCTACTGGTTGAGCATATAATAAAAAGGGCCTACTTATACAACATGTATGCAACAACCTGGGCTACACCCAAGGCACCCTATCTCGTATGCATATAGCACATCATCACATCACATGGGTACTCATCGTTTCCCCATTGGCATAAAGCCACAAACAAAGGGGGTAACTCAATTTCCCCCAACGGCATATAGGACGCCACATGGAACTCTTGCAAAGGCCCCACCCACTCAAGGTATTAGACCCGCGCTTGCCTACAAGCTCCGACGTCTTATGTCAGGATTCCAACAAACACAAACTGACCGATTCTAAGAAGCCTTGTCAGACCCCACCCGCTCATGGCCTCATTGCCCGGGCTTGCCCTCATGCTTGGCATTCTCGTCAGTCTCACATAAGGAGACTAGTCTCACCGGGACACTCTCCACACATGACGTGTACGTCACGGGATAGCCAGCCGACCACAGAGACATATCCAAGCCTTGGCACATCACAAACCAAGACAATTCCACCCTAGTCCCTCATTTGTACTGCAGCGTTCCCGCGCACCAAGGAAACCATCTACCAACAATGCGGAGCTAACCTTGTCCTCCAAGGAAACCATCTACTGCCATTGAGGAGCTAACCTTGTCCGGTTCCGACTACACGTACTCACTTGAGAAAAAGGGGGAAACATCACCACATCACATACGACATCTTGCCGCAACGAAATCTCTACGAATCCTTAAAGTTCGTATGCAACATCACCGAGTCGGACTAACGGTCGCGACTACAGCTTCACCCACCATGCCTAATCCACTAACGGAGCAGATCTCTAATGCAAAACATGCCGGGGACGGACTCAATCGACTCGGAGGTTCCTCTTGAACCTTGGCAACCCAAAACCCCGCTCATTTGAGTGTTTGGTGCCCAAAACTAGTAAAGAAAATGATGCTAAAGACATGCATCCTAAAACCGAGAGGATAAATGTCGTTACCTTCCGACTCCGCTTCCTTGCCATGGCAAAATAGCCGGATAAAAGCCTTCGCAAAGATCTAGCCTCCACGGATCTGGACTCGGCTCGCGATTTGGAGTACCGAAGCCTCTCCTACAGCCTAAACCCTCCTTCACCTTCTTCCTTGCTCTCCCTTCTCTCTAAAATTTTATTAAGAGAAAGCTTGGAGTAGAATGTGGGTTTCCAACCCTATTCTCGGACTTAACTTCCCAAGAGCAGTCCTGAACCATCAGATCCCAAAATAAGGGAAGGAATGGCCACGATCAGTCTGAAAAATAAAATACCTGGGCCGAACACGGCCTAGCACACGCCCGTATCCAGGGCCGTGTCCCCCATTCGCCGTCACAAAACGACGCGCCTGGAATAGCACACGGGCATTCGACACGCCCGTGTTCAAACCGACACGCCCGTGTCCCAACTGACACGGTCGTGTGGTTGGCCGTGTGCCTCCATCGACACATCCCCGAAAACAACCCGAGAAGGGCACGGCCTGGGACACGCCTGTGTCCTAAGTCATATACGAAGTCTCGACACTCATCGACAGCCTTTGTGTCGACACCGCGGAAAAACGTCGAGCGAAGATCCTCGACCAAGCGGGACACGCCCTGTGACACGCACGTATCACAGGCCGTGTGCCCCAGTCTCGACACTCGACACTCGACACTCGAAACTCGTCGAGTGAGCATCGTCGACTGAAGTTCGTCGACCGACACACACGGCCTTGGACATGCCCGTGTCCTAGGCCATGTGCATTGTCTCGACACATTGTCGAGCGAAAATGTCGACACCCCGGGCCGAGTGTCGACACGGGCTTGACACGCCCTGCGACACGCCCGTGTCGCAGGCTGTGTGCCCTGTCTCAACACTTCGCCGAGCGCAAAGTGTCGACTACGCGTCTAAGTCGTCGACTCCAGCCTGACACAACCTGGGACATGCCCGTGTCCCGGGCCAGTGTCCCGGGCCGTGTGCCCCCTGCCAGAAACCAAAATTGGCCAGAAACGAAAATCGACCCTCTCTCAAAATCTGGGGTGTTACATTTTGTTTGTGTTGATTTGATACAGTGATATTTCTTTGTGTATTCTTCCCGAGCTGAGTTTTCTCAGCCCTAACTATCTTCTCAATAACAAGAGAATGATCTTTAGTGAGTAACTGACTCTGTTGAAAGAACCTCAAAAACGTGTTTCTGAACTTGCTGAAAAAGGCTGATGATTTGCCAGGCCTTGAGTTCTTCAAACAACTAACTTGAACCTGCAAAAAACTGAAGGCTCTTCTTCTTTTTCATTATCAAAAGCTAATCTGAACTTGCTATAGTAGAAGAAATTGACACAACTATCTATAATGAACTTCTAGTTTAGCTGGATCGACTTCAATCTTTTAGCTCGACAACAATGGCGAGGAAGATGAAGTCCAGCCGCACTTTATGAAAAGAATGAAACCATAAAAGTTAAGTTCTTCCTTCTAAAGCTGTCTCTTTTATCTTCCGTCGATTAACGACTCCAAGAAGCAGTGGGGACCACCTACATTTGACATATGCAACTTACTTTAACAGAATAAGACGTATAGTAGAGCGTTGGCGCTATTTGTTGCGTTATGTAACTTTCCCGCAACATATTTGAACTATGTTGACTTTTGTTTACTTTTGCTGACGTCATCAGTTATGGACTTAACCAATTTTTCAAATCCACTCTAGGCGTTGAGTGCGTTGAGTGAACAAGCTTCACTCAATGATTCTGGACTTAGCAAATCTTTTGCTTCTTCAGGCGTTGAGTGTGTTGAGTGAATAAGACTCACTCAACGCCAAAACCCTTCGTCAAATTTTTGAACCATTCTATATCTTAGGCATTGAGAGCATTGAGTGAGCCTTCATTACTCAACGCTTTCTGACATAGCTCATCATTCTGCCTCTAGGCGTTTAGAGCGTTGAGTGAGCCTTCCTCACTCAACGCCTCTAGACTTAGCCAAATTATGATTTTCGTAGTCCAATATTCTCTGCACGATTAGGCATTGAGTGCGTTGAGTGAACTGGCTTCACTCAACGCCTCTGGACTTAGTCATTTATTCATCTGTCTGAAGGCGCATAGTGAGCTAGCCTCACTCAAAGCTTTCTACCTTTTCATGTCTTCTTTATTAGGCATGGAGTGAACTAGCTTCACTCAACGCTTCTGCACTTAGTCGATTTCTATCTTCATTCTTCTTAGGCTTTGACTGCAGCAGCATGACTGATGTAGGCTCACTCTTTCGAGCATTATGGGTGGCCGACGGAACTAACACGACGTTCTCTGATAACTCTCACGTCACACTCAAACATTTAACGCAACAACGACACAATTAATATTGTTACTAACTAAAGAATTACAGGGGGGTTCGCAAGGCCCCTTAAGATAATACCAAGGCGATATGCCAAGGTCCTCTCAAGCGAAAGGAACCCACACGGTTCGGTCGAGCGTTGTTGTACCAAAAGAGAATCCACCGAAAACAAAAGATTCAGACAAGGGTGGTTCTCTCCCAACAAAATAAAACGAGGGCCGCCACGCCTCACGAACTTAAACGAAAAAAATAAACACGACAATAACTAAAAGAAATTAGCCACAAAAATTCAAGCGTTACACAAGCCACGCAATTTGCCAATGCCACAAGATCTATCTAAAGAATAGAAACACATAACGGTGGAAATGTTCGTTACCCAACCGGATTTGATGAATCCGGTTCACTCTAATAGAATCGTTCTTCAACGGCTCCGCCAGAGATACGCCGGA
This sequence comes from Platanthera guangdongensis, assembly GCA_039583875.1. Taxonomy (NCBI): domain Eukaryota; kingdom Viridiplantae; phylum Streptophyta; class Magnoliopsida; order Asparagales; family Orchidaceae; genus Platanthera; species Platanthera guangdongensis. The sequence continues at coordinate 132,206,471 of CM077156.1, forward strand.
GGGAGAGAAATTCGTCGCCTTCTTCGTATCACGCTATATGTGGAAAGTCCCGGCGGGATCTTCTGAATATGGAAATAATATTTCCCAATAAGGCAGTAGAGAGAAGGGAGGCCGAGAGAGAGGGGAGGGGGAGGGTGGCCGGCGGCCAAAGAAGAAGAGGAATAGAGGGGGGCCGAAATTTGCCTTGGAGAAGGAGGAGGATTTCAATCTTGAAAATTGGTTTTCTTTTCATTAATTCACTAGGGAAAAACAAAGGAGTACATGCCTTTATATAGGCTTTACAATCAAGGGAAAAGAGCTACATGCAGCACAACATGAAAATGAAATAAGACACAACCATACACCATGGTTTTATAACATAACCATGTTACAAATAATACATGAAATTAAACATGAAATAAAAATGATAATTTTGAAATAAAACAACTAATAAATTATATTATTACTCAATTATTATTTATTAATATATATTATTAATAAATAATAATTGGGTTTGCGCTCCGGACGGCTATTGTGGCGACGCCAATAATTGGGCTTGTGCTCCGGATGGCTATTGTGGCGACGCTTCCAAGGGTCGTCCGTAAGCATGCTGTCGCCGCCATCAAAGTGTTGCTGGCCGACGTCTCCATTCAAATCTACCGGGTCACCATCATCGTCAGAGGGAGGACGCTCCTTGGCCACATGTCGTGGGAAGTCGGTTCCATCAATCCTCCCCCTCTTAAAAATACTCATCACTGATGAGTATACCTGTGTGTACTCGCCTGGAAGGTCATCGGCGGGGAAGAAGAACCTGTATGGCAAATGGTGGTCTTGGAGGGACCTCAAATACGCGTTATCCAAAGAAGGAAAAAGAATTTCAACAACATCCACCAACATACCTCCGATGGAGACCGAGAAGGAGAACGATCCTAGGAAACTGTCACCACCCAACCCAATAGAAAGCATAGTGGAAAATATATACGGAGAGGTAGACATTTCAAGTGGCATAAAAGCATAAAGCGTAAAGTATGTAACGATGAAAATAGGAGCTATGCCCCAATCAGTGGAAACTTTTAAAAGAAATGTCATGTCACCAAACTTCCGTAAAATTCGTAAAGAATAGACTAGCCGATTCGTTATTATTTCTAAGGCGCTCGGGAGCATCCGTTCAGGGATGAGACAATCCATAAGCAAATCAATCACATAACAGTGGGAGACTTTCTGATACAAACTTGCAAGTAAATTAAAGGACGCATTTTGATGTATTAAAAGGATAAGAATGCGCCTAATTAAATTAAAACCATGTGGGGTGAACTTATGTGCAACATGACTAGAATTAATAGTAGAAAATAACGGGACTATGTCAGGTGGCACGGGTGCTTTAAATTCAAAAATTATTTCGGTGGAGCCTAACGTTTTAGTTTTAAATTTGGAATTAAATTTTGATTTTAAAATGTCGTAATGAATAGCCAGCAGAAAATGTTCGTCACCAACTACGTTTACCCACATCCATCGAAGTAAGCCTAATGGGGAGGCGGTAATAATAAACTTCTCCAAATATAAATGGCTAGAAATGACTAGCTCGTGTCCTAACAAATCATCTACTCGAGTTAAATGAACCGGAGGGAGAGTCTACATGGGGGATTCCGTAGGGGAAGTTAAGTCACACTCAACGTCAAAGCACGGATTACTAGTCCAAGAACAAGCCTCCGGTTGCAGGCCGTTAAAATCATAGGAAAAATTAAACAGTGGATTCGTCCTCACTGAAAACTCAGCCGACAAGTCTTCCAACTCATTCGATACTTCATTTAATTCAGAATTAGTGACCGTATTATAGGTAGGCAAAATCGTATCCGACAAAATTTCTAAACAGTTTTGGCCCCAGGTAAAGAAGCTATCATCAAAGAAATGTCTTTCTGGCCCTCAGGGCTACCATCATCTAAAGATAATTTTTTCCCACAGTGTAAATTTTCCAAAATGACACATCCTTCGTTAACCAACTCTTCCCATGAAGTGGGTGCGTCGTCACAATCAAAATAAAGGGATGGACAAATCGAATCCCGGGGAGTATCAAAATTAACTTGACTTTTAAGCGGCGTTGATACCGTAAATGAACTAACTCCCAGATGTATCACAATAAGATTATCCCAAATTGAACAACCATCCCAAGGTGACTCTTCCAATACCGTTGAAACATCTATTAATTCTGGGTCAACCATAATAATACCGGGTCCTAGCAAGTCATCACCTAATTTAGTAACAGGTAAGCTTTCAACATTGGATGACTCTACCGACTCAGCCGGAACTTCTTTTGACTCAGGGTCATCAGACGACTCCCTGACTAAAATATCATTGAAGGGGGATGGAGATGATTCCTCAGGGGAGAAATCCTCGTCCAGGTCACTAGGGTAACCAATCTCCTCAACGTCACTAAAAGCGTCAGCGAGAATTGCCTTATCCTCAGTGACGGGCTTAGTCCTATTCACATCCTCAGGTTCAACAGGAGAGTCAGGCACTATCGTAAGTGAAGGAAGACTCTCACCTGGCTGATTAACTTCATCATCCAGAGATTCTATATCCACATAAGAATCCTTAGAGGTATCAGTCACTATACTAGAGGGCTTAGATGTTGAGGCTAAAGAAGCAAGCACCTTAATAGTAACCTCTTTCGAGTTCAAATTTTGGGGTCTAAATGGCTTACGTTCCCTATAGGTGGGACTATGCACACTTTGGGTATTACTACATCTCTGGGGATAGGATCTATCTTGAGGTGTAGGGTCACTCCTATAAACAGATACGGGTCTGGTGCCATAACTATGCTTACTAACGGGTGTGGTGCTATTAGTGCGCAGGTAGGCAAGATCAAATTGATCCGAGAGGAGGCTACGTATGTGCGGCCAAGCATAATGATAGCTACCAACACGACGCTCTTCATTTAACCAAAATAATCGGGCTCGACCTACTAACCGCTCTCGGGCAAAGCTAACCTTTTCGTAGTCATCCCATAAGTGACAATTAAAATATTGTTCTAATCCCTTAAGCCAGTCTCGAAAACTTTGGGGATACTCTAAACCGTCATAAGTAGGATAAATGTGGTGTGCCCTAGGGGTGTGTTTAGTCATAGCCTTAGCATAAGAATAGTCTAACTGGGTAGCATATATGTCATATGTCATTTAGTGAGAACCGGAGAGAAAACTCACCCAGAACTGGTGCACATGCAATGACTAAATAACCTGACCCTACTTAATTTTAAAAGATGGAATTGTTCCCGCTTAGCCACTAAGGTTATAATTATATAAAATAGATTTTCTTGCTGGAAAAAATATGAGGATTATTAAAAAAGTTTTATTTTTGAATTTTGTTGAAAATATAAAAATATAGGCCGCTATTTGCAGACCAACTATTAAATTTTAAAATAACTTCATAAAATTAACGATTTAATGAAAAATAAAATTTTTTTTTTGGATTTCTGAAATTGCAAATTTGAAATTTGAAATTTGAAATTTTGAAATTTGAAATTTGAAATTTGAATTTTAAATTTTGAAACTTGAAATTTGAAATTTGAAATTTTGAAATTTGAAATTTGAAATTTGAAATTTGAAATTTGAATTTTGAAATTTGAAATTTGAAATTTGAAATTTTGAAATTTGAAATTTGAAATTTGAATTTTGAATTTTGAACTTTGAAATTTGATATTTGAAATTTTGAAATTTGAAAATTCAAATTTGAAATTTGAATTTTGAAATTTGAAATTTGAAATTTGAAATTTTGAAATTTATTTGTTTTTAATTTGACCTTTGAAATTGTGGAATTTCAATGCATTTCATGAAAACTAATTTTCTAAATATTGATCTGCAACGAAACGGGTGAGTGCGTACGTACGTGCCACATAAGAGGGGGAGGAGTGTCAATTAGGAAATTGACGAGAAACTCCCTCTGATACCAAATTGATGTAGGCTCACTCTTTCGAGCATTATGGGTGGCCGACGGAACTAACACGACGTTCTCCGATAACTCTCACGTCACACTCAAACATTTAACTCAGCAACGACACAATTAATATTGTTACTAAGTAAAGAATTACAGGAGGGTTCGCAAGGCCCCTTAAGATAATACCAAGGCGATAGGCCAAAGTCCTCTCAAGCGAAAGGAACCCACACGGTTCGGTCGAGCGTTGTTGTACCAAAAGAGAATCCACCGAAAACAAAAGATTCGGACAAGGGTGGTTCTCTCCCAACAAAATAAAACGAGGGCCGCCACGCCTCACGAACTTAAACGAAAGAAATAAACACGACAATAACTAAAAGAAATTAGCCACGAAAATTCAAGCGTTACACAAGCCACACAATTTGCCAATGCCACAAGATCTATCTAAAGAAGATAAACACATAATTGTGGAAATGTTCGTTACCCAACCGGATTTGATGAATCCGGTTCACTCTAATAGAATCGTTCTTCCACGGCTCCGCCATAGATACGCCGGAGGGAGAGAAATTCGTCGCCTTCTTCGTATCACGCTATGTGTGGAAAGTCCCGGCGAGATCTTCTGAATATGGAAATAATATTTCCCAATAAGGAAGGAGAGAGAAGGGAGGCCGAGAGAGAGTGGAGGGGGAGGGGGGCCGGCGGCCAAAGAAGAACAAGAATAGAGGGGGGCCGAAACTTGCCTTGGAGAAGGAGAAGGATTTCAATCTTGAAAATTGGTTTTCTTTTCATTAATTCACTAGGGAAAAACAAAGGAGTACATGCCTTTATATAGGCTTTACAATCAAGGGAAAAAGGCTACATGCAGCCCAACATGAAAATGAAATAAGACACAACCATACACCATGGTTTTATAACATAACCATGTTACAAATAATACATGAAATTAAACATGAAATAAAAATGATGATTTTGAAATAAAACAACTAATAAATTATATTATTACTCAATTATTATTTATTAATATATATTATTAATAAATAATAATTGGGTTTGCGCTCCGGACGGCTATTGTGGCGACGCCAATAATTAGGCTTGCGCTCCGGACGGTTATTGTGGCGACGCTTCCAAGGGTCGTCCGTAAGCATGCTGTCGCCGTCATCAAAGTGTTGCTGGCCGACGTCTCCATTCAAATCTACCGGGTCACCATCATCGTCAGAGGGAGGACGCTCCTTGGCCATATGTCGTGGGAAGTCGGCTCCATCAATGACTCAACTCTTTTGTTGTTTGGCATTGAGAGCGTCGAGTGAACCTTCATCACTCAATGCTTTTGTGCTTAGATGCTTTCTATCATCTTAGGCTTTATCATAACACGACGCCTTCTGCTTTGTGTCGAGTTAGCTGTGATCACTCGAGGATTCTGGACTTAGTCGAGTATTCAGCACACCAATACTGAGGCTTTGACAGATTCAACTATACTCGATGATTCTTGATATATGGCGTTGAGTGAACTGCCATCACTTAACTCTAGTGGACTTACCCGTAGTATTTGCTTTCCAGACTGCATGGCTTTGACTGTCTACAACTAACTCTATGTTGTTTGGCATCTAGCATTGAGTTAACTGGCTTCATTTAATGTCTGTGGACTTAGACAGATTTATGTCTCTCCACGTTTTTACTTTGAGACTACCTGTCCTATCAATATTACAAGGACTAACCTGCAAGTATGAACTTGAACATACATTAAATACAACAATGTGTATATCATTGACATGTTTGACTTCTACAATTCTGGGACATTGTGGGAAATGGACCTAACAAGAAGGCTCAGATAAAAAAGATGAGAAATGAGGAGACCTGAGGCTCCTTTTATAGGCTCTAAGTGGTGGTTATGGTGGTTACGCGACTATTTGCACACCATAACCACCATCATAATTGCTTTTAATAATATTTAAATGCGCATATTTCGCTATTTGGAGACCATTTAAATAAATTATAAAATATTAATTAAATCCTCCCCCACTAACCCGGTGGTTAGTGGGTGGTTACGCGTAAATCATATGGCCATGAACGCTCCCCATTGATCGGACAATGGGAGCGGGACTTCGCGGGCGGCCGGCGAACTCGCCGCCAAGTTCACCGACGGGGGGAGGACTGCCGACGACGGCCGTGATGGAGCGGCGGTCCTCTTGGCCGTGCGCCGGCGGCCAAGCGATGGGATGGACGGGGAGGCCACACCTTAGCGGCGTGGGCGGCTGAGGAAGGGGATGGCCTGGGCGGCTACCCCCTGGGCTACACTGACGGTTAAGGAAGGGGACGGCCCGGACGGCCGCCCCCTTGGCCACGTGGGTGGTCCATGAAGGATACAGCCCGGGTGGCCGCACACTGGGCCGCACCGACGGTAGAAGGAGAGGCGGCCCGGGCGGCCGCCCCTTGGTTGTGTGGGCGGCCGAGGAAGGGGGCGGCCCGGGCGGCGCACCCTTGGCCGCGCCAGCGGCCGAGCAAGGTACGTCCTGGGTAGCCGCATCCTCGACCGTGGATGGGGCCGACGTGGCAAAAGAGGGAGGGCGGCCGATGTCCAGGGAGGGGGCCGGTCGCCCGCCGCCGGCGAGGTGGGGCTCTCAACAGTTTGCGCATTACTTGTAATGTGATTGGCGTGTGGGGGATCGGGCCGGCCCTGACGACGTCTTGGCGTAAAAAGGCATGTTCAATGAATAGCTTTTGTATTCAAACTGCATGCATTGTCTTACCTTTCGCACGTGGATCGTACGGGGCTTAGTTCGCACGATGATTGCTCGTAGCTTAGTTCGCACGATGATTGCTCGTGGCTTAGTTCGCACAAGGATCTCTCGCGGCTTAGTTCGCACGAGGATCATTCTCGGCTTATTTCGCACGAGGATCGCTCACAGCTTAGTTCGCACGAGGATCACTCATGGCTTAGTCTTACCTAGAACTAGTTGGACATTGTTGAAAAGGAAACATAGTGTTTTAATAACTGATTGTCTATAGGTGCCCGGATTTGCGGTTCTTACTTGTCATATAGTTCAAATATGATAAAAATACTTTTAGGAAGTTCAAAATATGGAGTCACTGATATTCCGGACTACGACTTCTACTGGCCGGGTTTGCTTGGTGTAACAAATCTTGGCAGCTTCTTGGTTTCCTCGTACAACACTTGTCCCTCCAGTAGTAGGGAATTTCATGACGATGTGCGGGATTGAAGGAATGGCTTTGAATATTGACTGAATGGGTCTCCTGAAGATCGCATTGTAGGACGAGCTTGAATCCACCATGACGAACTGGATTTCGTGCGTAGCTTGCCTTGGAAACTCCCCCATGGTGACTGGTAGGATTATCGTTCCATGGACTTGCACTTGATGGTTGTCGAAGTTGTATACAGGTTCGGCTGCTGGCATAAGATTTTGGAGGGTAAGATTCATGCTTTGAAGAGTGGAGATGAATAAGACATCGACCGAACTTCCGTTGTTGACAAGTATCCTTTCGACCTTGTAGCAAGGATCACCGATCCCTACGCTGATCACGAGAGGGTCTTTGTGGGGTGCCTGGATTTGCTCGAGATCTTCATCCCCAAAGGCTATGGTGGAGTCTTGATTGCCTCTTAAATCTCCTTGGGTGCTTACTGAAAGAATCTGGGTAGATAGGGTTGGTGAACCGGCGATAGTTTAAATTTTTCCAACCATCTGTCTGCCACCAATTTGTCCTTGTTGAGGGTTCTGCTGATTTCTTGGATGCCAGGGAGGAGCTTGTTGATCTTACATATGTCCTTGTAGGAAGATACCAAGGAGTCCTTGGCAAACTAGATGCTCGATTTTGTCCATTAGTCTTTCAAACTCTTCCATGGTGTGCCCGGTTTCTCAATGGAATTTGCAGTACTTTGATTGGTCACTTCTGGGATTTAGGGAAGGCTGCTTGGGGCGGTGCATGGCTAGCTCGTTCTAAATGGCGTAAAGCACATTAGTGCGGGTGGTGTTTAACGGAGTGTATTCTCGGGGTGGCTTGTCCCTCTGAAATTTGCGTCGTCACTGACCATTCCCGCATTTTCCTGAAATCTTCCTTCTAGGACTTTTGAGGGCTGTTCTCTATCCCTCTTGCGTTTCCAGTCTCCATCGAACTGTTGACGATGCAATAGCTTCATCTGCCGCTATCTATGCTTCTACGCGGTACACATGTTCTGGGTAGCTTGTTGCTCCTTTATCTATCGAACTCGTCCCTCCAATGTTGTTACTGTGGCGAGAATAGTTTTTGCGTCGAGGGGCATGTCTACAGGTAAATGGGAGTGGGCTGGCTCATTGCGCTCTCCTGAGACGGATGTTTCAGCTGTCCGGGCACTTCTTTTTTCCATCAAAGTTGTCTCTTTGGGAACTGTTAGATTGAAAGACCTATCTTGAGTACCGCTGTGTCGGGGCTATAATCCTCTGAGGATGTTGGGAACTCATTTCCCACAGACGGGACCAAACTGTTGAGGTCTAACTCGACGTCCCGGTCGGACCGGAATACCTCGACCATCTTAGCTCTCAGAACGGTCGAGCGTGCACATAGACAATAGAATAGGTTGATTGTACACAAATAGTTTTAACGTGGAAAAAACCCCTCAACTGGGTAAAAAATCACGTAACCGGGTTTGTGCTAGTTAAAGTCCACTATTCTTTGGTTGTTACAACTTGTTTGTGAAGTAGAGGGTGACAGGTCACCTCTAGTTACAGCTTGGGGGGGGGGGGGGGTGAGAGAACACTTAGCACGTGGGGGATGACAGGCCATCATGCCAGGAGTTATCACAAATTGCGCTTTGCGCTGGTGCTCTTCGAATAGCGGCTTGCCAATTCTGAACGCGGGAGCCGAGCGCCTGAACTCGCGGTTGCGGGGGCAACTTGAAACTTGAGATATTTGGCTTCGTCGAGTGGATTTGACGTAACTCACTTGTAGCTCGGGTGCAACTCGTAGGAGGAATTTGGCAGAGCTTCAACCTGATAAAGAAGAAGACTCGGAGGAAAAAGGTGAGAAGTGAGGAGGCCTGGGGCTCCTTTTTTAGGCTCCGAGTGGTGGTTATAGTGGTTACGCAGTTATCCACACACCATATCCACCATCATAATTTCTTTTAGTATAGTTTTAATTCGCGTATTTCGCTCTTTGGAAACCATTTAAATAAATTATAAAATATTAATTAAATCCTCCACCACTATCCCAGTGGTTAGTGGGTGGTTGCTCGTAAATCGGACGGCCAAGAATGCTCCCCATTGATCAGACGACGGGAGAGGGACTCCGCGGGCGGCCGGCGAACTCGCCGCCAAGTTCGTCGGCATGGGGAGGACCGCCGACGATGGCCGGGATGAAGCGGAGGCTCCCCATGGCCATGCGTCGACGACCAAGGGAGGGGACTGCTGGGGTGGCTGCACCCTAGTCCGCGTGGGCGGCCGAGGAAGGGGATGGACTGGGCGGCCGCCCCCTTGGCCCCGCCGGTGGCTTAGGAAGGTGCAGCCCGGGCGGCCATCTCTTGGCCACGTGGGCGGCCAAGGAAGGGGGAGGCCAGTGTGGCTGCCTCCTCAGCTGTGCCGACGGTCGAGGAATAGGGCGGCCCAAGCAGCCGCCTCTTCGGCCATGCTGGTGGCCGAGGAAGGGGGCAGCCTGGGCAGCCACCCCCTGGGCTGCGCCGGCGACCGAGGGAGTGGACGACCGACCCCTAGGCCTCGTGGGAGGCCGAGGAATGGGACGATACTAGAGGCCTCCACCTGAGCCATACAGGAGGCCGAGGGAGGGGCGGCCCTGGCGGCCTCCCCCTTGGTCACGTGGGTGGCCGAGGAACTGGGCGGCCCGGGCGGCCAACCACTTAGATATGCCGGTGGCCGAGGGAGGTGTGGCCCGTTCATCCTCGGCCGTGGCCGCGGCTGTCATGGCAAAAGATGGCGGGTGGCCGTTGGCCGGGGAGGAGGCCAGCCGCCCTTTGCCGCGAGGTGGGCCTCGTGTTGGTGTTACCATTGTGATCTGGAAATGATCAAGCATGTGGCCTCACTGTCAACTCAAGATTGTGGAGAAATTGGGAGATTATATTTGTATGATATAACTCATATGATGAGTTGAAAAGACTTAGCTCAATCAGGCTAAAAGCGTCGAGTGTTTTGAGACTTGTCAACACCTTCGTCGAGTTAAGTGTTAACTCGTCGAATGGTGATGTTGAGTGTGTTGAGTATATTCAGCGATTCGCCGAGTAAAAGTGTTGATTTGATGAGTATGACACTTAAGCGTTGAGTGCATTGATTATACTCGACGATTCGTTAAGTCAAGGAGTTGTTTCGCCGAGTCTGGGTCTCAGCCATTAAGTGCGTTGAGCTCACTCAACTCCTTAGTCGAGTAAAGGGTTTACTTGACGAATCTGGCACTTAGGTGTTGAGTAAGTTGAGTGCACTCAACACCATTCAATGATTCTAGCTTTTAGCGTTGAGTGCGTTGAGTGCACTCAATGACATTCGATGATTCGTCAAGTATGGCACAAAAAGCATTGAGAGCGTTGAGTCCACTCAACGCCTTCGTAGAGTCAAGTGTTGATTCAGCTGAGGATGTTGTTTAGTTCATCGTGTATCCTATGGATACTCGATGATTCATCGAGTATGTGATGATACTCGATGATTCGTTGTGTATGTTATAAATACTCGATAATTCGTCGAGACAAGCATTGCCTGGATGAAATTCTGGATTCTAAGTCTGGGTCTGCCAATAGCGACAAGAACTGTTCTGTTTATTCCTTAGGTATAAATAGGATGTTTTAGGATTTCTACATGATGTGATATTTCTGTTAATCACACGAGCAGTACTGTGCGAAAAATACGGAAGCATTAGAATCCCGACAGAAGCATTACACCGATCCCATTGCTGTCGCCGATCCCGATACCGATCCCGACAAGTGTCACCGCTGCCTCTCCTTCAACATATCTAGCAGTCTGTGGAGATGCAGAGTGTCTTCTCCTGACTTAGTGCTTGTTTGACAAGTGGCTGTGGGTTCTCACGATCGTGTGGATTTCCTATAGAGGCGTGGATATACTTTCTGCTCTCAGGACTCGAGCCGCTAAGTGGTCGGCTGATTTTTCTGGAGCATATTGTTTGAGTATAGACTCAATATATCAAAGGTAATTTTATTTACAACAAGCTTTACTTCTTGATTCATGAATATTGCCAGATCCAGACATTTTGGGTTTTCTTGTTATCTATTTTCCACTGTGCGCACAAATATTGTGTCGTCTAGTAAAACCCAACAGTGGTATCAGAGAGAGGTTGCAACAATATTCGTCGTTTCAGAAGTTGATAAATCCATGGCATGTAAATTTGGAGATTTTAGAAGTGTTCTAAAATGCCTAAATCTATTCTTGGAATCCCACCAAGAACGCATGTGAATTCTTTGTTGCTACTCCTTAACAGTAACTGTCACTCTTGTTGACTTGTTAAATCAAGTATGTGGTAGATTTTGAATCTCAAACATAAAGTGATGAGCTTATCTACTGTATAAGTGGAGTTGGTGTTGCTCATTTCTAATGTATGTAAATCTGAGAATTTAGAAGGGTTCTAGATGTTCAGATTTAACCCAACTCATCAAGTTTTGATGAAGGTTTTATTGTGCACATCTGAGATGCCTTTGGATTACGATTGCTGCAGTTTCATTCTGTGGATGTGCACATTGGTAAATTGTTAACTGCAATTAAATGTTAATCAACAATTTAAAATCGCTTAAGCAATATTAAGTGTTCGAATGCTTTCTGATGGATGACACTCTTCCTGCCACGATCGATGAAGTGTGGGCTTGTCAAAGTAAGGTACATTAATATATTTTGGTAAGGGTGTGAGCGGATAATTTTGATATCCCACTGTCGACATCGGGTCAGACTTAACTTGGTGACCTCAAAGGTTGAGTGCCCAGAGGCATAGGGTTGACATACACCATGTGATGGATGCAAATAAGGAGTTATTCATCAGTCATACAGGAATTGCATTGTGATGCAATTGACAAGTGTTGCCTGCCTAAATAGCTGCATTGTGAGAGAAAATCCAAAGCTGACTCATAGTGTTATTGAAATATGGATCTTATCCACTAAGAGGGTTACTCACTAAAACTCTTTGAATTGATATCAAGGGTTATCAGTTTGATAAAAATAGTGGGAGTTATTTTAATTAAAGTCATATCTGAAAGATAAATTATATTTGAAATGCAGTATTAATTTGCTTTGCTTGATCCTTGTAGAATTTCCTTGGCAAGTGTTACACATTCCACCCTGTCCTTTAGGGCCATCCCTGAGAAGGAAAAGCTGAGTGGGACTAATTATTTGGACTTATACAAGAGCTTGAGAATTATTCTCAGGCAAGAGCGCAATCTCTATGTTTTGGAAGAGGTAATCCTTGATGAGCATGTCAGGAATGCACTCCATGCTGATAAGGATGTTTGTAAGAAGTATCTTGACGACTCCTTAGACATCGAATGTCTCATGTTAGCGACCATGAACTATGTGCTCCAAAGGCAGCATGAGAACATGGGTTGCAAGGAAATTGACGAGAATCGCAAGAAAATGTTTCAAGGTCAAGCTCGTTAAGAGAGATTCTATGTCACTACGGCATTATTTCAGTGTAAGATGGAACTCAGGACCTAGTAGGGACTCATGTACTCAAGATGATTGGGTATCTCGAGAACCTTGAAAGATAAGAGTTCCCTCTGGGCCAAGAGTTTGCAACAGACCTGATCTTGCAATTGTTTCCTAACAGTTATGAGTAGTTTGTCTTAAACTATAACATGAATGAAATAGACAAGACACTGCCCGAGATCCTAGACATGTTATGAACTACCGAGATTAATATGAAGAAGGCCAAGTCTGCAAGCCCCATATTGATAGTGCATAAAGGCAAGGGCAAGGTCAAGGGCTTTAAGAAGACGATGGTAGGACCTAAGTCTTCTTTGGAGCCTAAGTCTTTTGCACTGAAAAATAAAGGTTCAGGGAAAGAGGGAAAGTGCCACCACTGTGGCAAGGCTGGTCATTGGAGAAGGATGTAACACCACTCTCCGTTGCATGACATATAATAGAAGGTCCGGCCGGGGCCCCACACCATATGTAACAGACCGGCGACGAAGTTACGGGTTAATATAAGAGTAACACATCCTAACACAGAGCATTCTAGCGGAAGCTTTTAAATTGATTGAACTCAACCAAGCTAAATGCCCACAATATATAAACCAGGTTTTATATATAGAGATAACAACTCGAAGGAATGTACTGCAAATACAGAGCAAGCCTGACCTTATGGCATTATAGTTAAGCTTTATACATATGAGTTCCATACATCGGCATGCATGCCGACCACACATGAACATAATTTCATATACACTTCTTTGGCCTTCAAGGGCCAACATAGCAGCAGCAATAACAACAACAAGGGCTTCAGCCCCCCATTTCCCGCTCGTCTCTCCTGCACTTGCACGGGACAATCCACCATAACGGTGGCAAACAAGGTAACGGTCGGCATTTTGCTGACCAATTTATAACGACCCTATCCCTTACATGGGGCAATGACATTCCTTCCCTGCAGGCATAGCATTTCATAAGCAGATATATCACACAATGTGCACTCACACACAATCCACATATCACAAACGTCGCCCATACGGACCGACGTTCTGTGCACTCAAGGCATATTATTGGTGTACCTGATATACCAGTCGCCCACCGCCATTCAATGCCCGAAGCCCAATGACAAACTTGAGCATTTTGCTCCAAGGCTTTCAGCCGGAGACTTTAGTCTTAATGGCGCGCAGGCCTAAGACTCTCGCTATGGGTTATGCCGAATGCCAATAGCCCATGCACTCATGGCGGACTGCCATAATGCGGATACAGTTAAGCCTTTGCCTTTGACCTAATTAGGGTTAGGGTTGACTTTGATCAACTTGACAACTTAGGTTTCTTTATGACCCAATGGACCTCCCAAAGTTAGGAATGATATTGTGGGTTATGGAGTCAGTTATAAAGTCAAACCCTAATTAGTATTTGAATTGTGTTGTTTGCAGACCAAGGTATTTTTACCTTTATGCCCTAGTTCACTTGGTCGACTTCCTGGGGTTTTGTCATGGCCTAGTCATGACTCTGGGGGTCTAATTGTTTGAGCGATGTTATACATGGCCAAATATGAATTTTTCGACTGTGCGACCCCCGGTCGCAATTTTTTGTCTGAACGATGTTTTTCATCTAGGCGCGGTTTTTCACCCAAACATGATATTTCGCACCGGGCGTAAATTTTTTTGCCTCAGACAATTTTTTTGCCCAGTAACGATTTTTACCCTGACTCAAATCGTTAGTTCAATGCTAAGACTAACGCGGGTCGAATCCCCTTGTCCATTCAGATGCTTTTCAAGAGCTCACAAAGCTCACAAATAGCCATATAGTCCTCGAAGGACTGGCTTCACAATCACAGGTTAGCTAGGAGCTATTGCCAGCGATACTCACTATCGCCCGACGTTAGCGACAGAACTCACTTTCCATCCCCAACCCTAACCTTATCGTTCATAGCATACAATACAAGAACTTAGCGGATATTTTCCTGGACTTTCACTCCAGTACTTCCTGCTACTATCCTTCACAGGCACAACCCACTGAATCCGCAAATATATTCATTTATACGCAAAGTCTTCTTCGGTGTGCAAAAGAAAATATCACCAATCTAGACCAACCTGTCCAGATGGGCTTCACATAGTATGCCTATTCCATACTTCACAATTCCGGATCTACATGCAAGACATCTTGGGGATATCCAAAATCAACCCAAGGAAATCCCTTCATAAGCCACCTTTTGGTAGGGGAAACATATGCATATGCCAAATCAAGGACTTCACATGTCTAAGGAAGAAAGATCATTACCCTTGACGATCGATTTGGAGCTATGGAAAACTAGCCGGCTGAAAAGCACCACAACATCTTTGCCTTCACAAATCTTGCCTCGGCACGTGATTCGAGGCTCTGAATCTCCACCGGCAGCCGGATTCCTCCTCCTTTTCCCTTGCTCTCCCCACTCTCTAACACTTGAAGAAAGAGAAAGGCCTTGAGAAAATGAGAGAGTTTATCCTCCACTCTTGGCCTTATCAACAGCAGGGAGAATTCAGGGTCGTTGGATCCTAGTTGAAAGGAATGGACAACCACGAAAAGCACTGAAAATCATTTTTTGCAGCTTAACAAGGCTTGCGACACGCCCATATCACAGGCCGTGTACCTTAAGTGGCAAGGAAACTGACTTAAACCGATCAGGACACGGCCGTGTGACACGCCCGTGTCAAAGGCCGTGTGCCAGACACGGCTTTGGACACGCCCGTGTCCAGCTCGTGTTCAAAGCACTGTCCCAACACAGAGAAGGACACGACCCTTGACACGCCTGCGTCACATGTCGTGTGCCCCACTCGAGGATCATGGAGTGTATTTCATCAAACTCACTCGAGAACTCGTCAGGTGCATAGTAGGACACGACCCCGGACATGCCCGTGTCACAGGCCATGTACCCCACTCGAGGATCGTCGATCGCATTTCGTTGAGCTCACTCGAGAACACCCTGCAACATTCGAGTGCAGGACATGACCATGGACATGCCCGTGTCCCCGACCGTGTACCTCACATAGAGTAGGACATGGCTTGGGTACACGCACGTGTCCCAGACCGTGTTACCCACTTTCCGCAGCCCAGTCATCACTAAAATTTGGGGCGTTACAATCCTCCCCTCCTTACAAGAAATTTCGTCCCGAAATTTGCATACAGTACTCAGGAAACTCTTCAACAGAATGTTTAACAACATTTTTTGTATAACAAAAATTGTTATACAAGTTTACACAAATAATTCGGGAAACTCAGCGCTCATGGTCTGCTCCCGCTCCCATGTTATCTCCTCACGGCCACAATTGTCCCATCGGACCTTGCCTATCCCAATTGTTTTGTTCTGCAACTGCTTATCGGCCTTATCCTCGATTCGAATGGTCCAAACCTTCGTCATTAGCCCAAAGTCGATCGGTACACGATCATTGGCAATCACATGAGCTGGATCTTTTACGGCTTTTCGAAGCACTGAGCTGTGGAACACATCATGCAAGCCATTCAATTCATCTGAAAGGGCTAGTCGATAGATAGCTTCGCCAACTCTTTCCACCACTTAAAATGGACCAAGATATCTCAGACTTAACTTTTTCAAGCGTCGAATCCTGGACACACCTTTGAAGGGTTTGATTTTCAAATAGACCCAATCACTAACCGCAAACTCAACATTTCGGTGCTTGGCACTGTAGTATTTGGCTTGTCTATCTTGGGCTATCAGTAATCTTTCCGAGTAGAGCGTATCGTCGAATTAGCTTCTTCGACTTCCATATGCTATAAAGTTTCGATTCACCTGCTTCTGCCCAAGCCAATGGTGTACGACATTTTCGACCATACAAAGCCTCAAACGTTGCCATACCTATGCTTGTTTGGTAGCTATTATTGTAGAAAAATTCTACCATATAGAGATGATCTGACCACCTCTTAGAAAAATCCAAGGCGCACATTCAGAGCATGTCCTCCATCGTTCTGTTGGTCTGAAAGATATTGTACCTAATCACCTAGATGGGGGGGGGTGAATAGGTGACTTAAATCTTTTTAACTTTTTAGGCAGAATTCAGAGTATATCCAAGAATTATAACTACTGTTTCAAAGCAATTAATCAGCAATCACAGCAATCTATCAAGCCCACAGTGAACACACAAATTTATAGTGGTTCCCCAAGGTTTGGGTACATCAACTTTCCCCCTTCGCCTATCTAGTAGTGTACTAGATTCGGCCAAACTCCTCCACTATCTTAGATCCTCAGATCTTACACTCAGAACCCCAAACCAGGTTCCTACAGCTCAGGCCCAAGGCCCTACAACTCAGTATTCTTCAAAGACCTACACTCAGCTTCTTCACAAAGCCTACACTCAGCCACAGCAGGCCTACACTCAGCCACAACAGGCCTACACTCAGAGATACAAATCTCCTACACTCAGGCACACATGCCCTACACTCAGCCTTTATAATTGCAGGCTTATAACTCAGATCCCTAAGGATCCTACAAGAAATATAAAATACAAAGTGTATATACCTACAACTCTGAATAGAGAGATGAGTTGATAGGTTCTTGATGAGTTCTTGGAAGAACTCTACTGAGATCAATCTCACTTGGCTTTTTTTCAAAGCTTCTTGAATGTAGAACACAATAGGATTGATCTCCTCTGCAGCTGATCTTTGATCTCTGCAACTTAAGATTCAGAACAAAGTCTGAACCCTTCTTCTCAGCCTGGTTCCAATGGCTGTCTTCTTGGATGGAGCTCTCTCTCTCCAACTACTTAGAACTTCACTTGAAAGTCTTCAATGAATTGCTTTTCAACAACTTGATCATCTTTTTCTGTAGACAGTATAAGCCTATATATAGGCCTTCTTCATGGTAACCGACTGGTCCGGTTCATAACTGAATTCTGACAACTCTGACAGGTGCAGTAGACCGGCTGGAATGGCAGCTGTCAAGTCATCCAGTCAGTTCTTTAAAAATCTATAATTATCTGTAAGTGTCGAGACTGTCTGTCTTTAAGTGTCGACACTTATAGACCAAGTGTCGACACAAGTATACTAAGTGTCGACACTAGCCTTCAAGGTGTCGACACAACTCCTTGTGTTGTAGAATTCACTTCTCGACACAGCTTCTTCAATATGTGTCGACACTGATATTGAGTGTCGACACAACTCTTTGTTCTTCAGTACTTTATTGAATTCTTGTAAGTGTCGACACAACTCCTTTGTGTCGACACATCTTCATGTGTTGAACTTGTTTAGTGTCGACACATCTTCTTGGTGTCGACACATGCCTTCTGTGTTGATACTTACTGAGTGTCGACACTGCTCCTTGTGTCGACACATTCTTCTTCTGTTGAGACTTTTGCTGAGTGTCGACACATCTCCTTAGTGTCGACACTTGTACTTAGAATTTTGTTGAACTTTGCTAAGTGTCGACACAGCTCCTTGTGTCGACACTTTCTTCAAGTGTTGAGTCTTCTGCTGAGTGTCGACACATTCTTTCTTGTGTCGACACTTATACTTAAGTGTTGAGTCTTCTGCTGAGTGTCGACATATTCTTTATTATGTCGACACTTGTACTTAGAATTTTGTTGACTTTTGCTGAGTATCTACACAACCTCCAAGTGTCGACACTTTCTGATGTAGACACAGTTTCACTGGGTGTCGACACAACTGCTAAGTGTCGACACAGCTTCACTGGACTTTTCTTCATTGAGTATCGACACAGCTCCTTGTGTCGACACTTTCTGTCTGGTGTCGACTCTGCATCCCTGGTGTCGACACAAGTACTCCAAGTGTCGACACTGCTTGCCTGGGTGTCGACACATGCCTTCTTAAGTGTCGACACTTTCCTTCTGGGTGTCGACACATGGACTTAGAATATTTTCTGCTTTTCCTGCAAATACTTGACCTGCACAACTAAACTCAAAACACATCAAATACATTTTGATGTATATCATTGAGTAGGGTGAGGCTTCTTCAAATCAGGTACATTAGAACCAATGTACCCAACAATCTCCCCCTATTTGGAGAAGTCATAACCCTTAGTCAATGATATACACCATACAGAATAAAATCATAGCATGATGTAAAGCAGGATTATATAACAAGGCAAATTCATAAACATGTATTAATCAAAACATGTAAACACAGATATCATCTCAGAACAATTATGAAATAGATTTATAACACATCACATTGTTCTAATCAACTTTGTCATATTCATTATACAAAAGTTTACAAAATGTTTTAATACAAGTGATTACATAGTAAACTTAAGATAATGCAATTCTATTTCTGCTCAGCCTCCTTGATCACTATGCCCTTCCCAGACTTTATCTTTGCTTGCACAGGGCCTTCAGCATCTTCAGTATCAACAGGCTTTTTCCCTTTTAGCTCCTTCTTCTTTAGCTCTTCAGCTTTAATCTTTTGCCTCTCAAAGTAATGATAAGGCTTGGGAAAGTACTTGCTAGGCTCCTGAGCAGTAGGAGGTAGCTTTCCCATCTTGGCCTTTCTTCTATATTGCACTATGGCTTCTTGCCTGGTCTCATGCTTTCTCCACTCTAGTTCAGAAAACCATTTGTTTCTATCTTGAATATTATCCTTGACAGCCTTCCATGCAGTTAAGATAATATTCCTTGAAGTAGGGCTCCACTGCTCAAAGTCAGGCCTTTGTTCAGCTTGCTCTCTGAACCTCTTCTTAGACAATCTAGCTTCTTGTTCAGCTTGTTCCTTCAGTATAGCTTCCTGTAAAGCCTCAGATATTGGCTGAACCACCTTTTCTAGAATAACATTGTACTGTCCCTCAGGTGGGTTATACATAGACTGTATATCAGCTTGTAGCATATCAAAATCTGGAGGAGGGTAGATTACTTGAGCCACTTCAGGTTGCTCCCCTCCTAGATATGTAGGATGTATCCCAGATTCTGCTACATTGTCATCATCACATAAAGGAGGATAACCAAGAGTTGCTCTGATAGAATTAGAAATCCACTTGGCATGATCAGAGCTGGCTTTGACTAACACCCTCTCCCCCTTTATGACTTCTCTTTCCATGTGATCTCTTAGATCATCCTTTTGAAATCTGATTTGTGCATTAAGATAATTGACTCCATCCTTGTAGAAAGGTTTTAACCTTTGGAGTTTTTCTGAGATCAGCTTCTGAGAATCTTGAATAGCAGATGTAACATCAGTGATGCCTTCTTGTAAAGCTTTATCAAACTCTGCCTTAGCAGTAGCAGTAGAAGTAGTCTGTCCTGCAGCTATATTCTTCATCTCTGTTACTATAGCATTGTGGGAAGCAGTCAAATTATCATTCATTCTTATTTGATTTTCCAGTATATATCCTTGCTTCAGTAAAATGTCATCCACTTGAGCTTTTATTTTCTCTTGATGAGTAGCTAAGTAGACTACTGCATTCCCTCTCTTGTGGAAGCAGTCAGTCATCTCCTTCTTATTGAGATTCATTTCAAATCTTATAGACTTTATGTCTTGGGCCAGATCAAACTGTAAAGACTTATGCCCCTCATCCACATATGTTTCTATGGCTTTCCTGTGCTCATCAAGCTTAATTTGCATAACAACCATCAAAGCACTGTAGTCTACAGTTGGTGCTGGCTGTAGTGCAGGCTGTGGTGCTATAGTTTGCAAAGCCTTTTTATAATTCTGGCTTCTTCTTTTAAATACTTGGAATTTTCTTTTCTTTGCTCTTGCAGCCTCCTCATCTTCAGAGGCTGATGTGCTTGCTATATCTGCCCTCTCCTTAGGTAGCTCCTCAACTTCCTTTGGCTTCTCATGCTCTGTCCTTGCAGGTTCTTCAACAATTACTACTTGCTCCCCCTCAATATGAGCATTCTCCCCCTCAGCAGCAGCACTTTCCTTCTCAAAGTCTGTCTGATCCAAGTTAAGGAAGAGATCTTCCATGGTAAATTCTTGTTGAGGAAGAGATGGAGATTCTCTTAGCTCATCTGTTACTTGATGGAGTTCCACTTGATCTGTAACAGATGTGTCCTCCATGACAACATCTGGGGGTAGTCTATCAATCTGAGGTTGCTGATTAACATCAGATAAGTTGTCAATTATAACTTCACTCTCAATAAGGAAATCTAATTGATTGATTTCTGAGATTACCTCAAGGATAGTGTGGGTTGCTTGCTCACTTTCTAGTGGAGTTGGCTCTTCCACTACTAGAGGCTCCCCCTGGATAGAATCCTGATGTACTGGGCTAGCTTGAGGTAGCTCCCCCTGCCTTTCTGCAACTTCTTGTTGAGCTGGAGACTTTTCATCAGTGCCAGTGTCTTCTTCATCAGGAGTGAAGACAACATGCTCTTCAGAGCTGCTAGATGAATCTTGAGCCACATGGGCTATCTTCTTCTTCATCTTTAGGGGTGTTGCTTTCTCAGGAGTAGGCATCTCCTTAGTTAAAACTCTGTCCCATCTGGAGAAGAGTCTCATGTCCATTTTCCTCATATGATTGACCTTAGATCCAGCAGCTTGACTCATTACTTCTGGTATACTACCAGCCAAGTAAAGACTTAGAATTCTACCCAAATTGGGTTTCTTCAGGCTCTCCTTAATCTTCTCAAATAATACTGCAGACCAATCAGTAGTTAGTTGAAAGATAATCCTTGTCATGATGCTGAACATATAAGCTGAAATCCTGTCATGTCCTCCAGACTTGCACAGGATAACTTTGCCAACAATTTCTGAGAGAAATTTCCCTTGGCTGTTCATGCCTTTCCTATTGAATACAGATCCAATTTTCAGCTTGGAATCTAGACCACACCATGTTAAAGATTCTCTACTATAGGAAACAGGATTGTTTGCAATTGATATAGCACTAGTAGAATCACAAAACAGTGGTGTTCTACTTACCTGAATTGCATAATCCTCAAGCTGATGTTGTATCCATAGAAGTTGAGCACAACAACTTCCTGCAGCCACATATTCTGATTCTGCAATGGAGATAGCCACACTTGTTTGCTTCTTGCTACTCCATGAGATCAGTCTTCCACCTAGGAATTGACAGGTTCCAGTTGTACTTTTTTTCTGTCTTCTTTGCAGCCTGCAAAATCTGCATATGAATAACCTGTTAGATCAAAGTCTCCATTCCTAGGGTACCAAAGGCCTAGATAAGGAGTGCCCTTTAGATATATCAATATCCTTTTGACTGATGTCAAATGAGACTCTTTAGGGCATGCTTGGTATCTAGCACAGACACATGTAGCATACATGATATCTGGTCTACTTGCAGTCAAATAGAGTAGGGAGCCAACTATCCCTCTATACAAAGTCTCATCTACAGGTTTCCCTGCATCATCTTTGCTAAGAGACATACTTGACCCCATAGGAGTCTTCATGGTACTGGATGAATCCATACCATACTTCCTTATCAGTTCTAGGGTGAACTTAGACTGGCATATAGATAAACCATTCTCAGTCTGTCTAACTTGGAGACCCAAGAAGAACTTAAGTTCTCCCATACTGCTCATCTCAAATTGTCCCTGCATAAGTTTTGCAAAGACTACTTTCAGTAGACCCAAATATGATGTCATCTACATATATTTGGACTAGTATGATCTTGCCTCTGGATTCCCAAAGGAATAGAGTGTTGTCTATTTTCCCCCTTGTGAATTTATTCTCAATGAGGAAACTAGACAGGGTTTCATACCAAGCCCTAGGGGCTTGTTTTAACCCATACAAAGCTTTCCTAAGTCTATAGACATAATTAGGTTGAGTTGAATCAACAAAACCTGATGGCTGTTCCACATAGACCTCTTCCTTTAGATTACCATTCAAAAAGGCTGACTTAACATCCATTTGGTAAACTTTAAATCCTTGATAAGTTGCATAGGCCAGGAACATCCTTATGGCTTCCAGTCTGGCTACTGGAGCAAAGGTTTGATCAAAGTCAATACCTTCTTCCTGCCTATATCATTTAGCAACCAATCTTGCTTTGTTCTTGACAATTACTCCATGTTCATCCATATTGTTCCTAAAGATCCACTTGGTGCCAATTATGTTGTGGTCTTTTGGTTTAGGAACAAGCTCCCAGACTTTACACCTCTTGAACTGATTCAGCTCTTCTTGCATTGCCTCAATCCAATGAGGGTCTAGGATGGCTTCTTCAAACTTCTTTGGCTCTACTTGGGATAGAAAACTGGAGTAGAGTGCTGCACTCAGATTTCTGCTCCTTGTTTGTACCCCTTGTCTTAGATCACCAATGATTTGATCTGCTGGATGATCTCTAAGATGCTTATTAGCTGGAGGCATCCTGACTTCAGGTTGAACTTCTTCAGTTTCTTCAACTTGCTGCACTCCTTGGACTTCTTCTGCATTAGGTACATGTAGTACTCCCCCTGGACAACAGCCACTATCTTCTACCTGCTGTCTTGCAGTAGGTCCTTCTTCTATAGTGAGCTTGTCCATCTTCTCAGTCACACCTGTGGAGCTGCAAATACTACTAGACAACTCATTATTAATAAGTCTAGTTTCATCAAATACTACATGTACAGACTCTTCTATAACTTGAATAGACAAGTTGTAGACCCTATAAGCCTTACTATTGTTGCTGTACCCAACAAAGATCCCCTCTTGGGACTTGGCAGCAAACTTAGTCAAGTAAGACTTTCCATTGTTAAGTATAAAACACTTACAACCAAAGATCCTGAAATAGGATAGGTTTGGTTTTCTGCCTTTCACAATCTCATAGGGGGTCTTGTTGTGGATTTTAGTAATGGTAGCCCTATTAATTACATGGCATGCAGTATTAACTGCCTCAGCCCAGAAATATTCTGGTAGAGATGTGTCACTTAATAGGGTTCTACCAGCCTCAATCAAGGTTCTATTTTTGCTCTCAGCAATGCCATTTTGCTGAGGTGTTCTTGGTGAAGAAAACTCCTGAAATATCCCAAATTCTTCACATAGTTTTGCCATACTATCAGACTGAAATTCAGTACCATGGTCACTTATTATCTTGACCACTGTACTGTCTAGTTCATTCTGAATTTGTTTGACAAAGCTATAAAAGATACTAGGTGTTTCAGATTTCTGTCTAAGGAAGAACACCCAGGAAAACCTTGAGTAGTCATCTACAACTACAAAGGTATAGACCTTCCTACCTAGGCTGTGAACTGGCATAGGACCAAAGAGATCCATATGCAAGAGGTATAAATACCTCACAGCATCTTTGTTTTCAATGCTACTAAAGGTGGATCTAGTCTGCTTGCCCTTTTGACAAGTTGAGCATATTCCATCTTTAATACACTTAACTTGAGGACCATTCCTCACTAACTCTCTGCTAAAGAGTTGACCAATTGTCTTGTAGTTAAGATGAGCTAGCCTCTTGTGCCATTTGACACAATGAGAGACTTTCTCATCATCTACAAGACACACTGGAGAACCATTGTTCTCACACATAATGTCTGGGCAATAGACATTTCTTTTTCTATAACCTATCAAAATGATCTCTTGATCATTTGATCTCCTGATATGACAACCATCTTTCATAAATGAGATGTCATATCCTAAATCACTCAATTGACTTATACTAATAAGGTTATGTTTCAAAACTTTGACATAAGCCACTTGTGTAATAGTTATATAGGTGCTAGAAATGTTACCAAAACCCTTGATGATTCCTTTTTCAGAACCACCAAAGTTGACTTTTGGACCATCCTTGATAGGTGTGTAGTCCTTTAGCAATCCCCTAGTTCCAGTCATGTGCCTGGAACATCCACTGTCCAAGTACCATATTGGGGCATGGCCACTTGGACTTACCTGCAAAACAGATTAGTTGACCTTAGAACCCAAAGAATTCTTGGGTCCTTGGTACTGGTTAGTTTACTTCCTAACAAAGCTACCTGCAGGTTTTCCAACAGGCAGTTTGCTACTCACTTTGGCACTTGCATTGTGCCAACAGTCCATGGCAAAGTGGCCTACCTTGCCACAGCACCAGCACTCAAATATATTGTACCTTTGCTTAGGTACATCCCTAGCTGTTTTATCTACAGCTGGCTTGTTGAGAGCTGGGGCTTTGCCCTTAGACTTGTACTTAACAGTCCTAGCAGGTTTTGTGAAACCTAATCCGGTTTTTCCCTTTTGATGAACAAATTCATCAATTAAGGGTAGAACAGACTTTGGTTTAGAAAACCTAGCAACTAAATCTCTCTCCTTCAGAAGACTAATCTCCAGACTTCTGATTTGATCATTCTTTAAAGTTATAGTCCCCATATGAATCACAGTTATGTTTTTCAGTCTGGCTATTTCATTTAACTTTTGATCAATTAGCTTCTCAAAATCAGTTGCAGCAACTTTGAGATTAACAATTTCCTTTGCCTGACTCTTGGGCTAGGGACTTGCTCTTCTTAAAAGCTTGCAACAAACTTTATATTCATCTATCAATTGATGAATATCCCCTTCAGACTCAGATGCACTCTCATCACTTGATGATGATGAATCTGATTCTGAACTAGCACAAGAAATTGAACTTAAAGAATAATTTTGTACCTTACTAGGTCCAGGCTGCTCCTGGATTTTGTCACTTTCTGTCAATGCCATCAGTCCTTGGCACTGACTGTCCTCTTATTCATATATAAAGTTCATGATCTGGATGAACTCTTCTTCCTCTTCCTCAGCAAACAGTCCTATGTATGCTTCAGCTTCTGACTCAGTTTCTGATGAAGATATGTCTGATAGGCTCTTATCCTTTTTGGCAACAAAAGACCTTTCCTTCTTGCCCTTGAATTGAGTCTTTTTCTTATCATTAGACTCCTTCCTTTTCTCTGGACAGTCTGCAATCACATGTCCCTGTCTGTTACAGCAATAACATACAATTTTTGATAGAGTTGCTTTGCTAGACTTGGTCTTTTTCCTGTCTTTCTTTGATGACTTCTTGTTCTGATAATAGTCATCTTTTCCTTGTGAAGTGGATGGCTTTGTCTTCCACTATTTCTTCTTTAAGAACTTCTGAAAGTGTCTTGTGAAAGCTGCAAAGTCCTCGTCACTTTCACTGCTCTCAGAATTTCTACTTGCTGACTCATCTGACTCAGTCTCAGCTACTTTAGGAGGTGGAGTTGGTGACTTACTTCTATATTTTCTGGTGGCTTCTGTCTTGAATGCCACTGTCCTTTCTTTATGTTCACTTCTTGTAGATTTCTCCTCTTCTTTTCTCATCATCAACTACATCTCATAGGATAACAGTTTTCCAAAGAGTGTGGGTGGAGGGATATCTGCTAAATTTGCCATTTCCCTTATGACACAGATCTTGGTGTCCCAATCCTTTATTAGGGACCTTAGAAACTTATCATTTAACTCATAATTACTGAACTCTCTTCCATATAACATTAGCTCATTGACAATCCTATAGAACTTTTTATAGCATTCTGTGATGCTATCAGATCTACCTTGCCTGAAGCTTTCATATTCTTGGTTTAATAAGGACTTTCTATCCTGCCTCACTTCTTCAGAACCCTCCATGTACACTATAAGAGTATCCCACATCTCCTTAGATGTCTTACAGTGTATCAAATTCTGAAAGGTAGCATCATCTATGGCACTCACAATGATATTCTGAGCCCTCTTGTCCATTGTGGCTAGAATTACCTCATCTTTTGTCATTTCAGAGAAGTCCTTAGGTGTTCTCTGATTTGCATCCAGGACTGAAACCTTCATAGGAACATATGACCCTTCTTTAACTGTGATATATATTCTAGGGTCTGAGGCTTCCATAAATAGTCTCACCCTTTCCTTCCAGATGCCAAATATTTCTTTTCTGCAAATGGGTAGCTTCATGGATCCAAGTTCCTTATGATTCTTTGTTGAACCCATGTTTCTTGCTTTTCTTGATTTCACTTAATCTGCCAACATGATCTACTCAGACAGTTATGTCCCCTTTTTGAGTAACCTCCCTCTGATACCACTTGAAAGATATTGTACCTAATCACCTAGAGGGGGGGGGGGGGGTGAATAGGTGACTTAAATCTTTTTAACTTTTTAGGCAGAATTCAGAGTATATCCAAGAATTATAACTACTGTTTCACAGCAATCAATCAGCAATCACAGCAATCTATCAAGCACACAGTGAACACACAAATTTATAGTGGTTCCCCAAGGTTTGGGTACATCCACTTTCCCCCTTCGCCTATCTAGTAGTGTACTAGATTCGGCCAAACTCCTCCACTATCTCAGATCCTCAGATCCTCAGATCTTACACTTAGAACCTCAAACCAGGTTCCTACAGCTCAGGCCCAAGGCCCTACAACTCAGTCTTCTTCAAAGACCTACACTCAGCTTCTTCACAAAGCCTACACTCAGCCACAGCAGGCCTACACTCAGCCACAACAGGCCTACACTCAGAGATACAAATCTCCTACACTCAGGCACACAGGCCCTACACTCAGCCTTTATAATTGCAGGCTTACAACTCAGATCCCTAAGGATCCTACAAGAAATATAAAATACAAAGTGTATATACCTACAACTCTGAATAGAGAGATGAGTTGATAGGTTCTTGATGAGTTCTTGGAAGAACTCTGCTGAGATCAATCTCACTTGGCTTTTCTTCAAAGCTTCTTGAATGTAGAACACAATAGGATTGATCTCCTCTGCAGCTGATCTTTGATCTCTGCAACTTAAGATTCAGAACAAAGTCTGAACCCTTCTTCTCAGCCTGGTTCCAACGGCTGTCTTCTTGGATGGAGCTCTCTCTCCAACTACTTAGAACTTCACTTGAAAGTCTTCAATGAATTGCTTTTCAACAACTTGATCATCTTTTTCTGTGGACAGTATAAGCCTATATATAGGCCTTCTTCATGGTAACAGGCTGGTCCAGTTCATAACTGCATTCTGACAACTCTGACAGGTGCAGTAGACCGGCTGGAATGGCAGCTGTCAAGTCATACAGTCAGTTCTTGAAAAATCTGTAACTGTCTGTCAGTGTCGAGACTGTCTGTCATTAAGTGTCGACACTTATAGACCAAGTGTCGACACAAGTATACTAAGTGTCGACACTAGCCTTCAAGGTGTCGACACAACTCCTTGTGTTGTAGAATTCACTTCTCGACACAGCTTCTTCAATATGTGTCGACACTGATATTGAGTGTCGACACAACTCTTTGCTCTTCAGTACTTTATTGAATTCTTGTAAGTGTCGACACAACTCCTTTATGTCGACACATCTTCATGTGTTGAACTTGTTTAGTGTCGACATATCTTCTTGGTGTCGACACATGCCTTCTGTGTTGATACTTGCTGAGTGTCGACACTGCTCCTTGTTTCGACACATTCTTCTTCTGTTGAGACTTTTGCTGAGTGTCGACACATCTCTTTAGTGTCGATACTTGTACTTAGAATTTTGTTGAACTTTGCTAAGTGTCGACACAGCTCCTTGTGTTGACACTTTCTTCAAGTGTTGAGTCTTCTGCTGAGTGTCGACACATTCTTTCTTGTGTCGACACTTATACTTAAGTGTTGAGTCTTCTGCTGAGTGTCGACACATTCTTTATTATGTCGACACTTGTACTTAGAATTTTGTTGACTTTTGCTGACTGTCGACACAACCTCCAAGTGTCGACACTTTCTGATGTAGACACAGTTTCACCGGGTGTCGACACAACTGCTAAGTGTCGACACAGCTTCACTGGACTTTTCTTCATTGAGTGTCGACACAGCTCCTTGTGTCGACACTTTCTGTCTGGTGTCGACTCTGCATCCCTGGTGTCGACACAAGTACTCCAAGTGTCGACACTGCTTGCCTGGGTGTCGACACATGTCTTCTTAAGTGTCGACACTTTCCTTCTGGGTGTCGACACATGAACTTAGAATCTTTTCTGCTATTCCTGCAAATACTTGACCTGCACAACTAAACTCAAAACACATCAAATACATTTTGATGTATATCATTGAGTAGGGTGAGGCTTCTTCAAATCAGGTACATTAGAACCAATGTACCCAACATGGTCCTCTCAGTTTGGCCATCAGTTTGGGGATGAAAGGCTATACTGAACGTTAACTTTGTTCCCAATTGGTGATGGATTAGCCTCCAGTCATTCGATGTGAATCTCCCGTCACGATCACTTACGATTCCACGGGGAACACTGTGCAACTGTACGATCTGCTCAACATAGAGTTTCACCATGGCTTCCACTGAATCGTTCCTCTTGTTCGGAAGGAAGTGAGCCACCTTGGTCAACCGGTCTACGATCACCCAAATTGAATCATTATCGCGTTGAGACCTCGGCAAACCATGCACAAACTCCATGGAAATATCATCAAACTTCCATTCCGGAATAGGTAGCGACTTCAGAAAACCTCTAGGCTTCTTGCATTAGGCCTTCACTAAGGAACATGTCTGACACTTAGCCACATACAGTGCTATGTGTTTCTTTATTCCTGACCACCAGAATAGCTTTTCATGTCCTTGTACATTTTGGTGCTTCCTGGGTGAATTGAGTATTTCGTAAAGTGCGCTTCATACATCAATTCTTCTCTTAGCTTAGCCATACTTGGAACGCACAAACGACCATCTTTCCGCAAAAGGCCGTTATTCTTGGAGAATTTGTCATTCGACCCATCCACTGCAGAGCATTGCAAACTTTCATCAAGTTTCATTGCCCGCCAAACCCTGCCCGCAAGGTCACACTGTACCTCCGTCCAGTGCAAGCACGCATTTGTTGTGGAATTCTTGTCAACACAAGAAATCTCTAATGCTTCCAACTCCTGGATCAGACGCTCATCATGCATCTGCAACCAATTTGCCTGTAACAGAGTCCTACGACTCAAGAGATCTGCGACCACGTTTCCCTTCCCGGAAGTGTAATGCATCTCAAAAGTGTAGTCCCCGAGGAACTCCATCCACCTTCGTTGTCGCATATTGAGATCCTTCTGGTCCAATAAGTACTTTGGGATCATATGGTTCGTGAATATATCTACCTTCATGCCATATAAGTAGTGACGCTATAGTTTAAGTGCAAAAATCACCGCCGCCAACTCCAAATCGTGTACGGGATAGTTCCGCTCATGCAATTTCAACTAACGTGAGTCATAAGAGATCACCGTTCCAAATTGAAGAAGAATGCAGCCGAAGCCGCTCCCTAAAGCATCACTATAAATCTAATAGTCGTCCGTCCCACATGGCGACGTCAAAACGGGCGCCGTAGTTAAACGACTCTTTAGATCTTCAAAAGCTCGTGTGCACTCTGGCGTCCAAACAAACTTCTGATCCTTCCTCATCAACGTGGTCAGAGGCAAAGCGATTCGTGAGAAATTTTCTACAAATCGTCGGTAGTAGCCCGCCAGTCCAAGGAAACTCCTGGCTTCGGCCACCGAAGACAACACTGGCCACTCCTGGATGGCTCTTATCTTTGACGGATCCACCGCAATGCCCTCTCCACTCACCACATGGCCAAGAAAAGCCACAGACGATAGCCAAAACTCACACTTTGAGAACTTGATATAGAGCTTGTTTCTTCGCAGGGTATGCAACACCAACCGTAAATGGTTCGCATGATCTTCTTCAGATCAAGAGTCACCAAAATATCATCAATGAAGACAATCACAAACAGATCTAATTACTCTCGGAACGTTCGGTGCATTAGATCCATAAACACCGATGACGCATTACACAGTCCAAACGTCATTACAGTGAACTCGTAATGACCGTAGCGTGTTCCAAACGCTGTCTTGGGAATGTCACCTTCCCGAATTAGCAACTGGTAGTAGCCCGATTTCAAATCCAGCTTTGAGTATACTTTCGATCCCGCCAATTGATCAAACAAGTCATCTACCCGTGGAATCAAATATTTATTTTTCTCCATCAACTTATTCAATTCACGATAATCAATACACAATCTAAGGCTACCGTCCTTCTTTTTCATAAATAGAACAGGCGCTCTCCAAGGTGACATACTTGGGCGTATATAACCCTGTTCCAACAATTCTTGCAATTGCACTTTCAGTTCGGCTATTTCCTTTGGCGCTACTCGATATGGAGAGCGGGCCACAGGTTTTGCACCTGGCACATTCTCAATCGAGAAATCAATCTCCCACTACAGAGGTAATCCCGGAAGCTCTTTCAGAAAGACATCAGCAAACTCCGAAATGATTTGAACATCATTCACAGTGGCGTTTGTCTCAACAGCCTCAACAAGCGTGAAGAATAACTCCGCGCCTTTCTGAACTGCCTTAACCACTTGAAGAGTAGACATCAATGTCATGCTCGACCCCCGCATAACAGCGAACTTCATTTCTCGTTCGGTATTCTGCTCTAGTGTGACTTCTTTTGACTTGCAATCTATATAGGCACGCTGCTCTGAGAGCCAGTGCATACCAAAGATCACATCAAACTCTAATATCGGTAGCACTGATGCTTCCAATCCAAAATCCCGACTTCCTATTTGTACCTCCACAAAACAAGACCTATCCACATGCATTGCACATCCATTTGGTAATAACAACTTCACACTATCTGCCACCATATGAATCGGTACACCGATCCGTGACACGAAGCCCACAGATAGAAATGAATGAGAAGCACCAGTATCAAATAGTGCTCTCACCGGATAGTATCGAATCAGTACAAAGCCTAATACAAACACTTCATACACAAGCTACAAACAAGGTATGAAATAGCAAAAGCAACAATCAAATATGTTACCGCGTACCTGTGACAACGTCACTTTGCTTGATGGCCTCCTCCTGGCCAAGACTATATACTCGGGGTTGTGCCTGGGATGCCTTCGACTCCACCACTGCCTTTCCCTTTTCAACATATGATGTTCCTGTCTTATTCTCACCCTTTGGTGGACCAACCCGACAATCATGCGCTATATGTCCCACTTTACCACATGTATAGCAGGCCCGAGACTCCTGCCTCAAAATTGCTCCTGATGCAACACTCGAGGGAGACTGCGAAGAAGACTTAAATCTCTTACCCCATTTCCTTCGGTACTTTGATTTCCTCGGGTGCGGCACGTTGAACTCGGACCTTGTCACCGCCGAGTCCCTCTTTCCCTGCACCCGCTTCATATCCTTCTCCAACGCACGTGCCGTATCCACCAACTCCTGAAACCCTTGGTTCACCAAACTTGATAACAGGAGCCTCAACTCATCCCGCAATCCTTCGTAGAACCGATTGGTTTTTCATTGTTCATCAGCGAATATAGACTCCGCACAGCGTCCCAATCGCGTAAATGCATGAAAGTAGGTATCGATACTACTCTTGCCTTGAGTTAGACCCTAGAACTCATTTTCCATAGCGATGCGTTGAGCCGCTGGCACGCGCTTTGCCAAGAACAGTCACGAAAATTCCTCAATCGAGACTTCTATCAGTTGCCTGCCCACTAAGTGGTGTAACTTTATCTCGTCCCACCATAGATGAGCCTCTCCTTCCAACAAGAAAGTGGCCAAGGTGACTTTCTGATTTTTCTCTGTCCTTATCGCCGTCAATATTCGCTTGCCGCGTGATAGCTAATCTTCTACCTGCGTTGAGGATCCCATACCCGTAAACGTAGGTGGGTTGAAGCTCATGAACTGCTTCAACTACCGTTAAGATTCCCGAGGATCAACAGCCTCAACAGGTTCTGAAATTAATGCCGACAACTAAATGTACTGTTTCCGTAGAAGGCGGAGGTGTAGGCACCTTAGTTGGTGTCGCAGTCTCATCAGAACGCTGGGGCTCAGACTGCCCAGCACCACTACGAGTCACCTATAGGTGGACAAGACACATATTAGCGACCTTGCAAAAGCAATAACAACAAAATATAATGCACAGGTTCCTCAAGCAGGTGAATTTGCATTCCTTAGTGGACATTCTTTAGTTCATTAATGTTATTGTGAGTCACACTTATACGTGCTCGCCACCCCACAAAAGAATTCAACCATGAATTCGAAAGGGAAGACCGAGACAAGTAGATACCAAAATGTAACACCACTATTCATTGCATGACATATATTAGAAGGTCTGGCCGGGGCCCCACACCATATGCCACAAACCGACAACGAAGTTACGGGTTAATATCAGAGTAGCACATCTTAACACAGAGCATTCTAGCACAAGCTTTTAAAATGATTGAACTCAACCCAGCTGATTGTCCACAATATATAAACCAGCTTTTATATATAGAGATAACAACCCAAAGGAATGTACTGCAAATACAGAGCAAGTCTGGCCTTATGGCCTTAAAATTAAGCTTTATATATATGAGTTTCATATATCGGCACGCAGGTCGGCCACGCATGAACATAATATCATATAAACTTCTTTGGACTTCAAGGGCCAGCATAGCAGCAGCAGCAACAACAACAAGGGCTTCAGCCTCCTATTTCCAACTCATCTCTCCTGCACCTGCATGGGACAATCCACCGCAACAGTGACAAACCAGGCAACGGTCAGCGTTCAGCTGAATAATTTATAACGACCCTACCCCTTACCCGGGGTAGTGACATTCCTTCCCTACAGGCATAACATTTCAAAAGTAGAAATATCACACAATGTGCACTCACGCACAATCCACATATCACAAACGTCCCCCACGCGGCCCGACGTTCCATGCATTTAGGACACATTATTGGTGTACCGGATATACCAGTCGCCCACCGTCATTCAAAGCTCGAATTCAAATGGCAAACTTGAGCATTTTTCTTCATGGCTTTCAGCCGGAGACTTTATTCTTAATGGCGCGCATGCCTAAGACTCTCGCTATGGGTTATGCCGAATGCCAATAGCCCAGGGACTCGTGGCAGACAGCCATAACGCGGATACAGTTTAGCCTTTTCCCGTTGCTCAAATCGTTAGTTCAATGCTAAGACTAATGCGGGTCGTCATCCCCTTGTCCGTTCAGCATGCAGCATTTTCAAAAGCTCACAAAGCTCACAAATAGCCATACTATCATCGAAGGACTGGCTTCACAATCATAGGTTAGCTAGGAGATATTGCCAGCGATACTCACTATCGCCCGACGTTAGTGACAGAACTCACTTTCCATCCCCAACCCTAATCTTATCGTTCATAGCATACAATACAAGCACTTTGTGGATATTTTCCTGGACTTTCACTCCAGTACTTCCTGCTAGTATCCTTCACAGGCACAACCTACTGAATCTACAAACATATTCATTTATATGCGGAGTCTTCTCCGGTGTGCAAAAGAAACCATCACCAATCCATAACAACCTGTCCAGATGGGCTTCAAACAGTATGCTTATTCCGTAATTCACATTTCTAGATCTACATGCAAGACATCTTAGGGATATCCAAATTCAACCCAAGGAAATCCCTTCATAAGCCACCTTTTGGTGGGGGAACATATCCATATGACAAATCAAGGACTTCACATGTCCAAGGAAGAAAGATCGTTACCCTTAACGATCGCTTTGGAGCCATGGAAAACTAGCCGGCTGAAAAGCACCACAACGGCTTTGCCTCCACAAATCTGGCCTCGACACGCGATTCGGTGCTCTGAAGCTCCACCGGCAGCCGGATTCCTCCTCCTTTTCCCTTGCTCTCCCCATTCTCTAACACTTGAATAAAGAGAAAGGCCTTGAGAAAATGAGAGAGTTTATCCTCCACTCTTGACCTTATCAACAGCAGGGAGAATTCAGGGCCGTTAGATCCTAGTTGAGAGAAATGGACGACCACGAAAAGCCCTGAAAATCATTTTCCCAGGCTATACACGGCTTGTGACATGCTGTGCCACAGTCCGTATACCTTAAGTGGCAAGGAAACCAACTTAACCTGATCAGGACACGGCCGTGTGACATGCCCGGGTCAAATGCCATGTGCCAGACACAGCTTCGGACAAGCCCGTGTACAGCCCATATTCAAAGCACTGTCCAAGCACAGAGAAGGACATGACCCTTAACACGCACGTGTCACAGGCCGTGTGCCCCACTAGAAGATCGTCGAGTGCATTTCGTCAAACTCACTCGAGAACTCATCAGGTGAATAGCAGAACACGGCCCCGGCACGCCCGTGTCACAGGCCGTGTACCCCACTCGAGGATCGTCGACCGCATTTCGTCGAGCTCACTTGAGAACACCCTGCAACATTTAAGTGCAGGACATGGCCATGGACACCCCCGTGTTTCCGGCTGTGTTCCTCACATAAAGTAGGACTCGGCTTGGGGACACGCCCTTATCCCAAACCATGTTAACCACTCTCCTCAGCCCAGTCATCACTGATATTTGGGGCGTTATAAAGTAACTGTCCTTCATACATTGAGGATCTGCAAAAGATGAGGGGAGGTATGACTTTCGCTTCAGGTATTTATGTTATAGAGAAAAACCTTTCTGCTCCTTCATCCTGGGTATTGCATATCGAATGTGGTTCTCACATTTGTTTAAATATGCATGAACTGGGAAGGAGAAAATTGCTGAGTAAAGGGGAGGTTGACCTACGTGTTGGAAATGGAGCAAGAGTTGCTGCTGTCGCCGTATGAGTTTACCGTCTTTCTTTGCCCAGTGGGCTTGTAATAGAACTAGATAACTGTTATTTTGATCTTTCCATAACTAGAAACATTATATCTATTTCATGTTTGGACATGATTGAATATTCTTTTATTATTAAGAACAATGGTTGTTCTATATTTAGGAATGATGTTTGTTATGGTGTAACCCAAATGTTTAATGGTTTATATGTTTTGAACTTAGATCATCAGATCTATAATATATAAAGTACTAAGAGACTATGAAGAATGACTGGAACCCTATATATCTTTGGAATTGTCGTTTGGGCCATATAAATGATAAATGTATATCCAAGCTCCATAGAGATGGACTATTGGATTCATTTGATTCTGAATCATTTGAGAGATGTGAATCATGTTTGTCAGGTATGATGATTAAGGTCCCTTTCACTGGAAATAATGAGAGGTCTGATGATCTCTTGGGTATAGTACATAGTGATGTATATGGACCCATGAGTTCTATGGCCAGAGGTGGGTTCTTCTACTTTGTTACATTTACTGATGATTTCAGTAGATACAGATACACGTATATTATGAAGTGCAAATCCGAGACCTTTGAAAAGTTCAAAGAGTTCAAGAACGAAGTAGAGAACCAGCTGGGTAATAAGGTTAAAGCACTCTGATCTGATCGAGGTGGCAAATACCTAAGTCATGAGTTTCGTGATCATCTGAAAGAGTGTGGTATTGTATCACAGCTCACTCCACCTAGAACACCACAACATAATGGTGTGTCTGAGCGGAGGAATCGTACTCTGTTAGACATGGTACGGTCGATGATGAGTCATGAAGATCTGTTGTTTTCTTTTGGGGTTTTGCTCTAGAAACTGCTACTTTTACACTAAATCGTGCTCTAACAAAAACAGTTCTAAAGACACCATATGAGATATGGACTGGGAAGCGTCCTAGTATATCATTCATTAAGATTTGGGGTTGTGAGGTATACATGCAACGTCAAATGCCTGACAAGCTGGAACCCAATTCAGATAAGTGTTATCTTGTGGGGTATCCTAAGGAAATTAAAGGGTACTATTTCTACCTACCATCTGAGGGCAAAGTGTTTGTTGCGAGGACTGGTGTCTTTCTTGAGAAAGATTTCTTAAGTATAAATACTGCCACAGAAGAACTTGAAGAAGTTCAAGAACCACAAAATGTGAATTAATCGGAATTGGTACCTGAGTTAGGACTACAAGTTGTTGCAGCTGGAGAACCTGCTCTGGAAACACAAGTTCCATGTAGATCTGGTATACCAAGGTTTGAGCCCGAGATATATGGATTTTCATGACTCAAAGAGGTAATGTATTGCTTATGGATCATAGTGATGAACCTGCAACCTACCAAAAGGCCATGAGTGGACCAGACTTCGAGAAGTGGCTTGAGGCCATGAAATCTGAAATGGACTCCATTGATGAAAATAAAGTTTGGACCTTGGTGGAACCACCTGAAGGGGTATGACCCATAGGGTGCATGTGGGTTTTCAAGAAGAAGACTGATATGGATGAGAATGTACAAACATTCAAAGGACGACTAGTGACTAAAGGTTTCACGCAAATTCATGGTATTAAATACGATGAGACCTTTTACCCCGTGGCCATGGTTAAGTCCATCTGAATTTTTCTTGCTATTGTTGCGTATTATGACTATGAGATCTGGCAGATGGATGTCAAAGCAGCTTTCCTAAATGAAAACCTCCTTGAGGAAGTCTATATGACACAATTCGAGGGTTTTGTATCTCCAGGTGAAGCCACTAAAATATGCAATCTAGAGAGATCCATTTATGGGTTAAAACAGGCTTCTCGAAGTTGGAATCTTCGTTTTGATGAAAAGATTAAAGAGTTTGGTTTTATCAAGAGCGAGGATGAACCATGTGTTTACAAGAGGATTAGTGAGAGCATTGTTGTCTTCCTGATATTATATGTAGATGACATATTGCTGATTGGGAATGACAAACTGATCCTGCAAGTTGTTAAGGATAATCTAGGGGGCTTCTTTTCAATGAAGGACATGGGTGAAGCGACTTATATACTTGGTATTAAGATCTATAGAGATATATCGAAGAAGTTGTTGGGTTTGACCCAAGGTATGTACATTGACAAGGTGTTGAAATGGTTCAGCATGCTTGAGTCCAAGAAATTATTCTTACCCATGTCTCATGGTGTGATTCTCTCTAAGGACCATTATCCTAAGTCTTGTGAAGATGAGGACCACATGAAGTTGATTCCATATGCTTCATCAATTAGTCAATCATATATACAATGATATATACTTGACCTGATGTCTCTTATGCCTTGAGCATGACTAGCAGGTATCAGTCTGATCCCAGTAAAAGTCACTGGATAGCCATTAAGAATATCCTGAAGTACTTGCGAAGGACTAATGATACGTTCTTGGTATTTGGTGGAGAGGAAGAGCTCGTTGTAATGGGTTACATAGATGCTAACTTCCAAACTGATAGGGATGACTCAAAGTCTCAGTCAGGGTTTATATTTTTCCTTAATGGAGGTGTTGTAAGCTGGAAAAGTTCCAAGAAGGAGACAATTGTCGATTATACAACTGAGGCCAAGTATATAGCCGCTGCAAATGCAACAAAAGAGGCTGTATGGATTAGGAAATTTATCTGCGAGTTAGATGTAGTTCCTATCATTGTTCGTCCCGTAGATCTCTACTATGACAATAACGGTGCAATTGTACTTGCTTCAGAACCTAGATCTCATCAGTGTTCCAAGCACATACTTCAGTGGTTCCATCTAATTCGAGAGATTGTAGATCGAGGATATGTGAGCATTTGCAGAGTTCCGACTGAGGAGAACATTGCAGATCCACAAACAAAGCCTCTCGCACAGAGAAAGAATGATGGTCATTTTAGATCTATGTGTATACGATAACTGAATAAACAACTCTGGTGGGAGTCTTGTGGATTGTATATTTGTTGGTCGTATTATTTCATTTGATGAATAAAGTATTGTATGCATTTCATTTATATATTTTGGCAAATTCTTTTATTATGTTATTATTTCTATTGTGATAGAGTTGTTAACTAAATAAATGCCCTTAGAGTGTTTGCTTCCATAGGTTAAAATAGTGACTTGAATGTGAGAACCTATGATCCCAGAAGCTTCATTTTTATAGGTCCCTGGTCATTGTATTATCTTATAAGCTAAGGGCTATGATGGTACCTTTAATACTAGCATGTGCCTTGACTGATGAGCCGTCCCTACAGGTCATGATATTGTGAAATCAAGTCATCACATGGGTACTTGTTATGAACAAGTTGTACTAGACAGAACAACCATGAGAATAATTTGTGGATTGTTATATAAATATGTCACAAGTATGGCTTAAGTGACAATGGTGTTTGTGGTCCTTTGACCTGAAGTCACAATAATTATTAAGTGAGGAAGAGCGTGTTTTAATGCCATCAAAAGTTGAGTTTTGAGAAAGTTGGATCATAAAAGTGGTTATGGGGTACATTACGAATCATTTGGGTATTTGTGTTTGAGCAGAGATGAGATTTGTTCTCCTTTTTGATAGGAGTTTCATCCATGAGCCCCTTGATGGAATGAGACTGAGAAATGCATGGCCATGCTTGTTTGAGTGAATATATGATATTCGACTCACCAATTTCTGAAAGTCCATTCTAGATCAGGAAACTGAGATTGAACAATTATGAGGGTGACACAGTCTGTACCTCCAGTTTTATCCGGATGTATGAGACGAAGGGACATGACAACATTGCAACATTGGTCATAATGGATTTTGAGTTTTATAAACTCTGACAGTTTGGGCAGCAATGATGTATTGCTAGATGCCGCACATTGTTTGTGAAGCCTTTATTTGATACTTTCAAGATCAAGTGGGAGACTGTTGGTGTTACCATTGTGATCTGGAAGTGATCAAGCATGTGGCCTCACTGCCAACTTAATATAAGCCTATCAGGGTCGCATATAAGATTGTGGAGAAATTGGGAGATTGGATTTGTATGATGTAGCTCATATGATGAGTTGAAATGACTTAGCTCAATTAGGATAAAAGCATCGAGTGCGTTGAGACCAGTCAATGCCTTCGTCGAGTTAAGTTTTAACTCGTCGAATGGCGGCATTGAGTGTGTTGAGTATATTCAGCAATTCATCGAGTCAAAGTGTTGATTCAATGAGTACGGTCGTTAAGCATTGAGTGCATTGACTATTCTCGATGATTCGTTGAGTCAAGGAGTTGTTTCGATGAGTCTGGGTCTCTGACATTGAGTGAATTGAGCTCACTCAACTCCTCCATCGAGTAAAGGGTTTACTTAATGAATCCGACACTCAGACATTGAGTGCACTCAACATCATTCGACGAATCTGGCTTTTGGCTTTGAGTGCATTGAGTGCACTCAATGCCATTTGACAATTCGTCGAGTATGGCGCAGAAAACATTAAGAGCGTTGAGTCCACTCAATGCCTTCGCAGAGTCAAGAATTGATTCAGTTGAGGATGGTGTTGAGTTCGTCGTGTATCCTATGGATACTCGACGATTCATCGAGACAAGCGTTGTTTGGCTGAAATTCTGTATTCTAAGTCTGGGTCTGCTAATAGCGATGGGAACTATTTTGTTTATTCCTTGTGTATAAATAGGATGTTTTAGGGCTTCTACATGTTGCGATATATATATTTCAAGCACACGAGCCGTACTGTGCGAAATATAAGGAAGCCCTGGAATCCCAACAGAAGCGCTCCGCCGATCACGATCCCGGCGAGTGTCGCCGCCGCCTCTCCTTCAATAGATCCAGCAGTCCGCAGAAATGCTGAGTATCCTCTCCCGACCTTGTGCTTGTTCGACAAGTTCCTGCGGGTTCTCCCGATTCTGTGGATTTCCTGTAGAGGTGCGAATATACTTTCTGTGTTCAGGACACGAGCTGCTAAGTGTCTGGCTGATTTTTTGGAGCATATTGGTTGAGTATAGACTCAGTCCCTCAAAGGTAATCTTATATACAACAAGATTTACTGCTTGATTCATGAATATTTTCGGATCCGAACACTTTGGGTTTTCTTGTTATCTATTTTCTGCTGCGCGCACAAATGTTGTGCCGTCTAGTAAAACCAAACAACTTGCGGCAGTTTGCCCATTACACGTAATGAGATCGGTGCGTGGGAGATCGAGTGCAGTGATCGCGCGCAGGGTCAGTCCCACGATCCTACTTCTTTTGAGATGAGGATCATGGGGGTGTGGTTATGTGCACACCCAATTTCTATAAAATGGGGGTCATCCCCAACAAGAGTGAACTATTCATATTTATTTATTTGTCCTCTTATGATCTCACTAGTCTAAGGTGTAACACATCCCCTGTAATGACCGTATAATATGGGTCCGGCCGGGGCCCCATAACATACAGACGCCACAACTTAAGCATTATAAAGTGATTTAAGCTACCCAACTCAAAACTCAGACTAAACACAACGGAAACAAATAACAAGACTAGAAGTTATCACTAGCACAAGAGTATCTCAACATTTTTGAGCCCAAAACTGAAACAATATCATATCAATGTGCAAAAGCACTCCTAGGATACCTCAACATGCAAGCCGGATCACAGTGCACTAAACATAACATTCACCCAAACAAAGCTACCAAACAAAGAGATCACTTCATGAGGCTTAGTCATTTTTGGATGACGAGCTTGCTCTCGCTTGCGATCTTTGCCCTATAGTAATTGGTGGTAATGTGGGTCAGCAAAGGCTGACCTCAACTATGTAACCAACACATATCCTCACGGCAATCTCTAGTGGACCCCGAGGCACTCCATCACCCTGCAGGTCAGCACTTCGTATGCAAATATACATGAACATAGAAAGTAGCAAAATAGGGTTGGGTGTCTTATACAACAAACATATTTCTATGTTGAGCATATAAAAAAAGGGCATACTATGCAACATGTATGCAAACCTGGGTTTCACCCAAGGCACCCTATAACGCATGAATCTAACAAATCATCATGCATCAACAATCGTGTACTTCCAATTTCCCCTTCGGCATTCAAGATGCAAATACATGGGTACTTCCAATTTACCCTAATGGCATACAAGCTGCCACACAGAACTCTTGCAAAGGCCCACCCCCTTGTGGGTCTCAAAACCTGGGCTTGTCTGCAAGCTCTGTCTTCTCACATCAGGATTTCATCTCACAAACCTCAAATTGATGCAAAGAACCTTTGCTAAACCCCACTCGCTCATGACGACACAGGCCCGGCTCCAAATCGGGACCAAGTCCACCGAAGGAGACCCAGCGAGACCCAACCGGTATTGTCCGGGCTTGTCCAAAGCTTGGCATTCTCGTCAGTTTCACAGAAGAGGACTTGTCTCGCCGGGACACACTCCACACGTGATTTTGTAACTTTACGGGCGAGCCAGCCGACCCCAGAGACAAAGTCGCACCTTAGAACATCACAATCGAAAGCCTTTCCTGCCCTAATCCAACATTCGTACTCATACGAAAACATGGGGGGGGGGGCAATCATCATAAACGACATCTGCCACTAATGGATTTCTAACAAAATCCTTAAGGCTTGCTATGCAACATCACTGAGTCGGACTAACGCTCGTGACTACGGCTTCACCCACAATGCCTAATCAACTAGCGGAGTAGATTTCTAGTGCAATATCATTCTGTGGACGGACACAATCGACCCAGTGGTTTCTCTTGAACTATGGCAACCCGAACCCGTTTCATTTGAGAGATCCGATGCCTATGTGCTTGAAAGAAAGCAAGAAAAGAATGGATGACATGCATGCATCCTAAAGACCGAGAGAAGAAGTATCGTTACCTTATAAATCCTCTTCCTTGCCATGGAAACCTCGACTTGCACGGATGAAAATGCGCTTCTTCAAGTCCTCTCCGCGGATCTTGCCTAGGATAAACGATCGGAGCCCCGAAGCTTCGACAATGACGTGGAAAGGTCTTCTTCTTCCTCCTCCAAACTCTAAGACTCAAACCCTAACTTCCACTCCAAATGAGAAGAATGAGGGTTTAGAACATTTCAGCCCTATATATGCCCATTGGATGGAGTGTCCTAGGCTATAGGATAAAATCCTAAGAGAAATTGGACTGCTAAAATGCCAAACAATGGAACTGCTCCTATGAGCTATCGCTGGGCGGTAACTTCCTACCGCCTGGCGGTGGCTTTCTGAGGGCTCAGACAAAAAAATAAGGCCACACTAATGCCGACGGTAGTACTAATGTTGCGCGGTAGCTCACTTAACGCCTACCACTCAACGCCTCCACTCAACGCCATCCACTCAACGCACTCAACACCAAGCTACTGCCGAGCGGTAGCTAGCTAATGCCACACACCAGCACTCAATGCTCTCATGGATTTTAACTCAAAGCCTGGATTCGAAAAAATAAGGCTATCGCCGGGCTATAACTACCTATCGCCGTGCGATAGATTCCGGAGGATAACGTTCTGGAAAAATTTGGGGTGTTACAACTCCTCCCCCCTTAGAATACTTTTGTCCTCAAAATTTAGCATGCACTCAAAGCAAATAACATACCTGAAGCAAAAAGTTCTGGGAAGTCCTACCGCATTGCTTGCTCACACTCCCAAGTGAACTCATCTCGCCCGCAGTTATTCCACGCACCTTCACGAGTTTGACCTCTTTGTTCCGTAACTGCCGAACTTCTGAGTCTTCTATTCCAACCGGATGGACTTCTGTCCTTAAGTCCTCTTCTACTGGCACCGCTGCCGCCTCGACCACAACATTTGTCTCCATCAAGGCTTTCCTCCAAACTGAGGCATGGAAGACATCGTGCAATCCACTTAGCTCTGTGGACAATGCCAACCGATAAGCTGCACCTCCAATATGTTCCACATCCTCGAATGGTCCCAAGAACCTCAGAGTCAACTTCTTAAGTCAGCGAATCCCCGAAATGCCTTTGAACGGCTTAATCTTTAAATATACCCAGTCACCTATCGCAAACTCCACGTTCCTGTGGCGAGCATTGAAATACTTTGCCTGCCGATCCTGAGCAACTTTCATGCGCTCCTAAATGGTTCACACTAACTCACAAGCATCAACCACCATCTCTTTTCCCAAAAGCTTGGTATCTCCCTCCTTTGTCCATGACATCGGTGTTCGACACCACATTCCATATAAAGCCTTGCATGTCTCCATATTTATACTTGCCTGGAAATAGTTCTTATAGGTAAACTCCACCGTTAAAATGTGATCTTCCCACTTCTTAACAAAGTCAAGTATACACATCCTCAACATACCTTCCATTGTACAATTCGTCCTTTCCGTTTGACCATCGATTTGAGGATGGAACGTCGTACTAAACTTGAGCCTTGTGCCCAGACTCTCCTGTACTAATCTCCAGTCTTTGGACGTGGATTGTCCATCACAATCACTAACAATACTCTTGAGAATTCCTTGCAACTGCACAATATTGCGAACATACACTTCTACCAGTTTCTCCACGTTGTCGTCCTTCCGATTTAGGATGAAGTGAGCCACTTTGGTCAAGCGATCCACGATCACCCAAATCACATCATTTCTCTACTGCGACCGAGGTAAGACATGCACAAAAGTCATGGAGATGTCATCAAGTTTCCACTCGAGGATAGGAAGAGTCTTCAAGAACTTGCCCGACTTCTGACATTCTGCCTTCACTAAGGCACATGTTTGACACCGACTAACATAGAAAGCTACATCCTGCTTCAGACAAGGCCCCCAAAAGGATTTCTTCAT
Source organism: Platanthera guangdongensis (assembly GCA_039583875.1). NCBI lineage: Eukaryota > Viridiplantae > Streptophyta > Magnoliopsida > Asparagales > Orchidaceae > Platanthera > Platanthera guangdongensis. The sequence continues at coordinate 132,250,157 of CM077156.1, forward strand.
ATCCAAATACATCTTTATACTGCCCGGGTGAATGGAGTACTTCGTGAAATGAGCCTCAGACATCAACTCCTCACAAAACTTGCCGAATTGTGGTACACAAATCTTTCCATCCTTCCTTAAGATCCCATCAATCATTTCCCAGGCACTACCCTCGCCATTTTGAGCTTCCACCACAAATGGCTGGAACTCCACATCCACATTGGTCGCTTCCCAAACACAGTCGGACAAGTCATTCTGCAACTCTATCTAATTCAATCGAGCCGTGCTAGACTCTCCTCTGGCGACACACTCAATGCCAAGGGACTCGAAGTCCCACACCAACCGCTCATCATGAACATCAATCCAATTCCCTTGTCTTGAATACTTTCTACTCAAGGAATCAACCACTACGTTGGCCTTGCCCGGCGTATACCGAATCGCCACATCATAGTCTCCATGGATCTCGACCCACCTGCATTGCCGCATGTTCAAGTCCTTTTGATCTAGAAGATACTTCAGGCTTTTGTTGTCCGTGAAGATCTCCACCTTCGTACCATACACGTAGTGTCGTCATAATTTCAACGCAAAAATTACCGCCACCAACTCCAATTCATGGACAAGGTATTTCCTCTCATGTGACTTCAACTGTGTAGATCCAAAGTCTATCACACTGCCATATAGCACTAGCACGCAACCCAAACCGTAACCTGATGCGTCACTGAAAATCTGAAATCCTTCAGTCCCTTTAGGAATCTTAGGATTGGAGCTGTCATCAGCCTTTCCTACAAGGTGTCAAATGCCTGATTGCATTCCTGAGTCCACGCAAACTTCTTGTACTTACGAGTCAGAGTAGTGAGGGGGCAGAGCTACCCGTGAAAGGTTTTCCACAAACCTTCTATAGTACCAGACTAGTCCAAGGAAACTCCTAACTTATGCCATGATGCTCAGAACTAGCCAATCTCCGATGACCTCAACTTTTGCTAGATCTACCGCCAACCCATCACCACTAATCACATGGCCCAAAAATGCCACCTTCTCCAACTAGAACTCACACTTCGAAAACTTTGCATACAGCTGGCTCTCTATTAGAGTATGCAAGACTACTTTCAAATGAGCCTCATGCTCTGCCTTCGATTTGGAGTATACCAAAATATCGTCGATGAAGATGACTACAAACGTGAAGTGACCATACCTTGTACCCAATGTTGTCTTGGTTATGTCCTCGTCTCGAATCCGTAACTGGTAGTATCCAGGCTTCAAGTCCAACTTAGAGTACACCACTAACCCTACCAACTGGTCAAACATGTCATCTATCCGTGGAATCAGATACTTATTTCTGACAGTCAATTTATTCAACTCCCGGTAGCCTATGCACAACCTCATACTACCATCTTTCTTGTTCATAAAAAACACTGGTGCGCTTCATAGCGAACAACTGGGTCTAATGTACCCCTGCTCTAACAGTTCCTGCAACAGTACCTTGATCTCGGCCAACTCCTTCGGTGCCATCCTAAAAGTAGGACGTGACACCGTCCTGGCTTCTAGTACTAACTCAATCGAGAAATCGATCTCCTGTCGAGGAGGCGCCCCATGAAACTCCTTAGAAAACACATCCTCAAATTCTACCTCTGTCGGCACTTCTCCGATTGATAGATTGGAAAGTTGAACTTCCAACAACGCTACTAAAGCAACTTCTCCTTGGTTAATTGCCCGCACTAACTGCATGGCCAAAATCAGGGAACAAGCTAATCCGCTAAGGCCCTCAAATTTGACTTCTTCCTTTCCTTCATTTCTCAGGTCACCATCTTAGATAGGCAGTCAATACTGGCACGCTGCTCTGCAAGCCAATCCATCCCCAAGATCATATCAAACTCAGCTAATGGTAGAACTGCTGCTAACAACATGAAGTCAACTCCACCCAGATTCCAACCAATGCACCCTTTCGTCCTGGTGGTCATGAAAGACCCATTGGGCATGAGCACCAAGCTCCATATCTGTTGAAAAGGACTTGACTCCAATTATTTGGATAAAGCTTTTCACAAGAAGAGAGTGTGACGCTCTCGTGTCGAACAATACCCTAGAGGGGTATCCGGAAACTAGTACGAAGCCTAAAACACAGGCGACACACATAAAAGTCTCGAAAGTCTAAAGCAATTAAATAAACTTAAAATTTCTCATATCTGTCACCACATCGGGATATCGAATCCCTTCCTGCTGCCCAAGGTTGTATGCCCTTGGCTGCACGTGTAGGAAACCTGAAGCGCTCGACTCTGCCATTTTTCCTTTCTCCACAGTACTGGGACTAGAATGCATGGAATGCTCCGGCCTTGGCTTCTGCTCAGTGCCACATTTAGTACAAAAATGAGCTATGTGGCCCGGCTTGCCACACTTGTAGCACGATGGTGGTCCATTGAAGCGAGATCCCCCCGACATCGTACTACTCTTCTCCCAAGAGTTGTAGGGATAAGGCTACTTTTTCCACATACTCCCTTCCGACTTCCCTTGTGATTGAGAAGACTTTCCTTCTCCTTGATTTACTATAAATCCCTTACGATGTTGGGTTCATTCTATGTCACTTTCTAACATCCTAGCCATCTCAATCAACTCATTGAATCACATATTCTTCATAGCTATGAGGGGTTGTAACATCCCGTTTCGCGCTAGGCCCCTCGCACGCGTTCTGAGTCAAGAGACTTGACTCAGGCTCGGGGTGCGTTGGTCGAAGGGTTAGGGTTGAGTGATATTCAACGAATAATGGGGGAACAGACCTTAGATAAAATGAACCATGGGAAATTCGTCGGATATCATCAAGGATATCCGACGAATTCATCAAGTATCGCTAGGTGATACTCGACGCACTCGACACCGGAAGTGGAGAAACGGTTATGTGAAATTTGTTAGATATCGCTGATTATATCCGACTAATTCGTCGCTTGTGATGATTATTTGTCGAGTATCGCTGGGTGATACTCGACGCACTCGACCCCAGAAGTGGAGAAACGGTCAAGTGAAATTCGTCAGATATCGCTGATGATATCCGACGAATTAATCGAGTGTGATGATTATTCGTCGAGTATCGCTGCCAGGAATTGGCAAAATGGTTAAGAGAAATTAGGCGGATACCATTATCGATATTCGACGAATTTGTAGAATATGGTTGTTAAAGAATTCGGCGGGTGAAAACTTAGGAAATTCGGTTAAGAGGAATTTGTCGAATATCACTAAGGATATTCGACAAATTCGTCGATTATCACTTAGCCGATTCGGCGAGATTGGAGGAGAATTTGTTGGGTATACCCGGTTATATTCAGCAATTCGTCGAGTATGGAAGCCGATACTTGCCGAATTTGACTTGTGCATTTTTCGGCCCAGGCAGTATCCGCAGTCTTGTGTAGGCAGGTTGAACCGGGCTTCGGGATTAGTGTAGCTTGGTTTCCATGGACCGGTCATTTAAAATAAGACTTAATTTGGCTAATAATGGGCGGTCTACTAGAACGACGACATGTGGCAAGTAACTTGACCTAATATATCACTATAAAAGGAACAAACTAAAAACCCTAGCCATCATTATTGCTTCTTTTTGCCGAGCGATAACCATGTGAAACCATCGGAGAGAAACGAAGTCGCCAAAGTTGGAGTTTTGGGAGGAAGAGACTTTCTAATCCGTAAAGAACAAACACCAACGAAGGAGAAGAAGATGTGGCAAAGAAGAGTGACGAGATCCATGGTCGGAAATGCCGAAAATAAGGTGTGCTTCCGACCCTCTCCCTTGGTGCTAGATATTTAGTTATTCCTAGGAGAGATGTCGACTCAAAAGAGTCTTAACTTGTGAGAATAAGATTTTCTAGGAGGAGGCCATGCTAGGACTTGTGTCCTTGAGATTAGACGTCTTCAACCTCTCCTTCCTTCTATGTGAAGAAGAGGACTTGGTTTCGTGAAGAGAGTAGGCCTATTGAGGGTGAATAAGGGAGGAGGAATTCTCGATGTGATTTGGGGATATCAGTTAGAGGACGAAGACGAACCGATGTCGTTCGTTTCGCTTTAAGATGCTCGCATAAATCTGTTTTCTACGCGCAATGAAATTCGAGGCCGTTTTCGAGCATGATACAGACAGATCTGGGATTTCAACTAAACACAAAAGTCGTAGCACTTAGAAGTACCTTTCCAACTGATGTTACACATGTTCATACGAGGCCTGTATCCTCTGGAAAGTCCGATCGAACTTGCTGGGCTGACAGGTTAAACGTGCAGAAATCTGCATTCTAAACGCAGTAGGATTCGAGGCTTATTTTAGGTATATTACGTTTTGATCTGGGTGATGGACCAAATAACAAAGTTGTAGTCCTTAGAAATACCTTTCCAATGGATGGTTACACGTCTTCATATGAGTCTAATAGACTCAAGAATGTTCAGTCAAAGTGGTTGTACAGTCAAGTCAGTGTACTTAATATTCTCGGGTTGGTGAAGTATTGGGCTTGGTTTGAGTAAAGAAATTGTAACAATGAATGTTGAGGTTTTAACAAACTTGGTCCTATGTGAATGTGATAATTAAATGATTGGGAAACATAATATGGCATGAATGTAATTGTGAAATGGATTAGGTTTGGAAGAAGATGTGACACTCGATAATTGAACGAGTAAACCATGAATTCATGTTAATACTAGGGGTGGACGATTTTTATGCTGATGCAATTACCGTGATGGAAGTATAATGGTTGGTGGATGCTTGATTCTTAAAATAAATCGGAAGAGGTTGGTGCATGGCCTTGAGATGTGTTAAATAAGGAAGGCGTAAAGTGGTCCACTGCTTAGAGACGTGCCTCCCTTCGGGTAGCAATGTGAGATTGGTGAGAGGTGTAAGGTGGCTTGCCACCCGTGTAATTAATAAACCCTTGATGGGTACAGAAAAGTGACAGGCTTGATAGTGCGAGGGTGTTGCCACACTAAAACGACATGTTGGTAAGGGACTCGGTATGAAGTCCTTGCGTGTTGTTGAGCACGAGATGAGAAATCTTATAAGGGACTCATTGTGGATCCCTATATATGAAATGCATGTAGTGTGAATTGACACGCGGTGTCATAATTTTGGGCTAAGGATAGTGTGGCAGGTCTACGGGCTCGTCAGTTGTCACACCGACAGGAGTTGACAGATAGACTTGAACGGTTGGGCCTTGGTCCTCGGTGTTTACTTCCCGAGGTAGCCTCCGTGCTAATGGACGGTTTGACTGTGTTCTTGGTGCTCATTCCCGAGACCCTTTACGTGCCACAACTTAGGTCAGTTTGGGCTGTGTTCTTGGTGCATATCTACCCAAGATCCCTCTAAGCCGTAGTACGCATGTGAGCTCCGCTGTTGTGTTCTTAGCGTTGAGGCATACAGAGGCCAAAAATAGGCAGTGTGGATGTCCGCCTTCGCCTTCCGTCTTCTGCCCCATCGATCTCCATCCGGTGAATCTTCGTTCTGTAAGCTAGGGCAGCATCTGCTCCTCCCATCGTAACATCTCATGACGGCGACCTCCTCGCTTCCCTACACCGCTCCCGCTCAATTCTGAGTCTTCTCCTTCTACAACGCCATCTCCCTACCCTTCCTACCGGCAGAACTCAACAAACCACAGTGTTACTCCACAACACGCGCAATTACTCTACACAGGTATAGGCTTTCTTATCCCTCCAAATTTCTCATTTCTTCATCTGTAGATCTATAGATTTCTTCTCCTTATCCTTCTACAACGTCATCTCTCTACTCGGTACATCGGCCACCAGGTTTGTGCATTCTCAGATTTCAAGCATTGATAAGAGGCTATTCTCTGCAGGATTTAATCAGTCCAACTTCCTCCTTCTCTTCATGACCATCGCAAGACCATCACCGTCGCAAGCCTAAACGCTTCCTCCTCCACGGCGAAGCTTCCTTGCTTGCCGAAGCTTCCATCAGTTCCCCGTGAGAGAATCCGGCAAGCTCCCACATCGTTGCTACTGTAAGTTCTTGGCAAGCTTCCATCATACTCCTCTCTTCCTCGACTTGCCAAAGCTTCCTTCTTTTTTCAGGTTTCTTCTGTGCAAGCCCCTCCTCTGCCAGAAGCAACTCCTCAATTGTTTCCTCCAGAAATCTCCTCCACCGTTGCTGCGAGCCTCCTTCAGGTAAATATTTTTTCCCGTAAATATTTTCTCCTCCTGCAGCTTCTGTGCTCAGTTTACTAATTTTTTTCCTTAACGAACACGAGTTATGTCCAGCTTCTCTTGATTTTGTTCTTTCTATACTGGATATAATAGTAGAATTTCTATTTAATTATCTCTAGCTTCTATTCTTCCTGCAACTTCTACACTTGAAATTTGTGCTCCAGCTATTTCTTCACCGATTAGCTTCTATTCTTTTTCAGTTTGAGTTTAGTAATTAGATATTCTTTGATATTTTTGGAAGCTATGTGTAGAAGTAGTGACTGTCTTTGTTTATTTGATCGGATGACAAGTGGTTTTGCGTCAGCATTGAGGGAGGGACGATGGTGCCCTTTTTGATTTTAAACTCATAGGGCTGCTATATTCGAAGTTTAGAATGCTTTAATTCTAAAAATTTTGAAGGTTGGTGGGTTTCTTGATAAGGACTGCTAACAAGACATATAAGTTGATAGAATTCTTTTAAAGTTTGAGTTTTTGGAATAGCAAGTTGTTTATAATCTCTATTTTTTGGGATAGCAAGTTTTTGGAATAGCAATGCTCTGACAAGCTCCTCATGATTCTAAAGCTACTATTTCAGGTTTTCACTTGCTTTTTTGTTAACTTTATTATCTTATTCATTCTTGACTAGGCTTCAAAGCTTATTGCTAATTTGATAATAATGGGATCTGGAATAGAAACAGAGTTGTTTATTACTATTTTCCCCAATATTATTCAACTCTCGTCTGTTGTAAATAGAATTAGACATCAGATAGTGTTGTGCCCTGAGTTCTAGCAGCTCCGCTGATGTTTTAAATCCTTGAGAGAAAGTAATGCAGGTTTGATATTTCTTACATAATTTGATGATAATCTTAGCATAATTTGAAAATTTCTTACGGTTGGCTATTATGTGATTTTAATTTTTGGATCTTTATTTGTCTTAAATCCTCCATTTAAATCCCAATTTATGATGAACGGGGAGATTTCTGTCACGGGTCAACCCGCCCTCTTGATTTTGATTTTTGATGCACATTGCTCATATAATACCAAACCACAAGTAATTCTTGGTGGAAAATACAACCTGGGAGGAAGTAATGCAGGTTTTAACTTTTGTGTTATTGAAAGTTTGATATTTCTTACATAATTAGAAGCATATCTAATATGAAAGTTTGATATTTATTGAAAGTTTTAATATTTTTGTGATTTCATAACTTTATACGATGCATTTCTGTGATTTCAAAACACACATATCTAATATGCATTTCTGAATTAATTTCAAAGTAATTTCTTCAATCTCATATATGTAAATTAATTCAACCTCATGGGTTTCAAAACACACATATTAAGTAATTTATTGAACCTCATGGGTTTACTGTATACACTTCAAAAATAATAGTAGCTACATCAAAACAATGCATTTCTATAGGAGGCTTATCAAGAGATTTGAATTATTTTGCTAGAACATATTTTACAGGAACGCATATAAGAGGCATATCTAATATCATTTTTTTACTTCAAATATCACATCCAGCACCTTCCTCCAGGGAGAAATAAATATCAGATTATTTGCTAATAAAAGAATATTTGATAATCTTTACCTCTGGCCCTGAATCATCTTAAGAAAAACAATTGCTCAGATTATTGATAAAACAAAACATAGAGATGCCAATGGTGTTCCTTTAAAGTTTTCATTTTACATTTCCAAATTTTCATTTGTGATTGTATCATCAACTGTCTTTTTACTTCTATCAGGGCGAAGCTGGTCAACTCGGCATTTTACTCGCAGCCCTCTCTCAACATCCCCTCTTCCGCTTAGGACATTGTTGAAGGTGATTTACATGCTCTGAGATTATTTCAAAATTTTAATTTGGTGTATGTTTATTTGGTATGGACATGTACTAATTCTCTTCCAAGCCTAATTTCTTATTATTATTTTGCACTTCAAATAACATGATGCTGTTATTTTTCATAATTCTCTTCGGTGCTTTCCTACAAGATGACGTTGTTATTATAAAGTACAATCTAAAATTAATGCATTATATTGTAGAATACTATAAAGTAGTGTATAGATCCTTGAATACAAAATTAATTGTTGATACCCAAATATATTGATCGCCATCCACGTCAAATGCCGAGATCATGTCGTCGACCATGCTAAATTTCACCGACCATGACCAATGTCACCGCCCACGACCACTGTCGCCGCCCACAACCATTGTCGCCATCCACGACAATTGCCACCTGCCATGACCAATTTCGCCGCCCAGGCACCCACGACAAATCTCTCCCCTCTGCTTTCTGCATATAGTTAATTCATTGATAGTTCAATCTCTCCCCTCTACTTTTTGCTCTATCTCTATCTCAGAATATAAATCAGAAAATATTTTATTTCAAATTTTTGTGATTTCATATTTTTTTTATCGTTGGTATACATTAGCCAAACTATCGTCTGCTTCCTCCCATTTCTCTAAAATAATGGAGCTCTCCTCCACTATGTTAGAAAAGCTTCATCAACCTCCTGCCATGCCGATTCATTCATGTTTAGATCTTTTTTTTGGAATTAGACTCAACCTCCTGCCATGTTCTCAGATTTTAGTCAAAGCAGTGTCGGAGTTTAAATTCTGCCTAACTCAATCCTGGAAAACCCCACACCGCTTGAGATAGTTCAGTTTATACTATGAACTTAGTAATGTGTTAACAACCTGATCTCATTTTGCACACATCATAAATGATTCTCAGAAATAATGTCAATATCAATACTAATTCTTAAGCGATTAATAATTTCCCTCGCGGGCCTGGTACTGTCGTGCTTGGCCGTAGGGGCATTGCCCCGTATACCCTGTATGAAATTAAATTAGTTTACTTTTAACCAAATTGTACTTCATCAAACACAAAAAATGATTACAAGTCTGAAAGAAAATAGATAATTTATGAGTTCATTACATCGCATCACAAACACTTGGAGATGGCCAGCCAAAATCATGCTGAGGCGTCGTCGTCATTGCAAAACCAGGGTGGGCCAGTCCAACGTAAAAGAGGGCCTCCTTCAACTTCGGCGGCAACTGCTGAGCAAACTCGAGAGTCGACCCGAGTACGTGTTAGTAATTGGAGACGGTCATTGACTGCAGAACAACGGAGTGCACTGAATGCAAGGAGAGCACAATCACGCTCAACGATGACTTTACCATCGGCCGTGGAAGTCCAACCAACACATCAAGAACCTCCAAATCAATCGAATGAAATTGAATATGACAGTTCTGCGCCCACTTCGCGGACAGGAAGTCGTAATATTGCAAGAAATTATCGTTCCTCCGACAACGTCCGCGTCTTCCATCTACCACAACCAACAATTTTCCTTCACTGTGTAGCTCGATTATTCCACAAAGAAACCAAAAATTTATGTTGTAAACTTGGCAAAGTAATTTTACCCACCATTCCTGTCTCCCCACAGTTGTTGGCTCTTTACACTGATCAGACAACAAGAGGGCATCATTTCAGGCAAAATATACGTGCATACAACCATGTATTCTCTTTCACATCCATGGGCGTTACACTTGACGAAACACTTCCAGCTTTCAACCAGGGTTTGTACACTTTCAGAGCACATGGGGCTATATATCACAAAATTGGATCTCTTCTTCCTACTCCTGGGGACAGACCACGATTTTTACAAATGTTCATCTATGACACCGAACATGATACATCACATCGTTTGGCGGAAAATAATGGACTCGATACGGAAATATTGAATGAGATCAAAGATATCCTTGATACACAAAACCCATATGTCATAACATTTAGACAAATTTCTCAACACCAGCAGTTACAGTCGTGTCAACTACTTATTCGTGAACGACCGTCTACCGACCGACAATATATCCTTCCTACCGCATCTCAAGTAGCCGCAGTGTTGGTTGGAGCTGAAGATTTTGCTGAGTCTACCGATAGGGACATCAAAGTCCATTCTACAAGCGGGCATTTGACTACAGTCAGGGAGTATGCAGGTTTTTATAATCCACTACAGTACCCACTCCTGCTCTCGCACGGTACTTTTGGTTGGGATTTAGCTTTACAGACGGATCAGGGGTTACGTGTTAGTTGTTGTGACTATTACGCATGCTTGCTCCAGGTTATAAATTTCACGACTGTTGATTAAGAGCTTCGTGTAATAGATTTTTAATTTCCTAATTTCGTATAGTTTGTGGCCTAATACAGATACGCACGAATAATTCATCAATACTTCTTCGGGAGGACGACTGCTTCAACAATATGTTGTGGATAATTACATCAAGATTGAGACTCAAAAACTCAGATGGATTAGCCTAAATCAAAATAAAATTCGTGCGGAGCTTTATCAAGGATTACAAGATTGCTTAAATGCTGGTGAAAATGATGCAGGCATATTTACTTGCTTATTCGTGCTTCTCAAACTGTTCTAATATATGCAGTTGCTGATTAACGTCTTTCATTTATTCTTTCTTAATTCTTTCATAATTCTGTTTGCTTAGGAAATATTGGGCGACGAACCGTCCTTCCGTCTTCCTTCATTGGCAGCCCTCAGGATATGTATCAGAGGTATCAAGATGCAATGTCAATCGTGCAACACTACGACAAACCAGATATATTTTTAACAATGACATGCAATCCTAATTGGTGTGAAATCAAAAAAGAACTTTATCCAGGACAACTTCCGCATGATCGTCAAGATCTACTTACGAGAATCTTTCGAGCTAAATATGAAAACTTAAAGGATGAGATCTTCAATAAAGGTATCCTTGGAAAGGTGGTTGCGCACGTTCACATTATTGAGTTTCAAAAGAGAGGTCTACCACACGTACATATGTTGGTTATTTTTGATGCCGAAGATAAATTAAATACTCCAGATGAGTATGATTCTTTGGTTAGCGCTGAGATACCCAATCAAGAGGCGGATCGCCCTTTATATGATGCTGTTCTAAAACATATGATACATGGACCATGCGGTCACTTTAAACCGAATACACAATGCATTAAGAATTTTGTGTGCAGTAAGGGGTATCCTAAGTCTTTTGCAGAGTATACTATTCAAGGGAATGACTCATATCCTGTTTATCGACGTCGGAATGATAATAGTAGAACTATTACAGTTGGTCGTGGCATTGTGGTGGATAATAGATGGGTCGTTCCATACAACCCGTGGTTACTCTTAAGGTATGATTGCCACATCAATGTGGAGATATGTAGTAGTATTAAGAGTATTAAGTATTTGTACAAGTATGTCTACAAGGGACATGATTGCGTGTCATTTGAAGTTCGCCCTGCCCCTAATTATGATGAGGTGGGCAAGTACATTGATGGTCATTGGGTTTGTGCATAAGAGGCATTGTGGAAAATATTTAAGTTTGAGATGACGAGGATGTACCCTTCTGTTTCGAGATTGCAAATTCATTTACCAAATCAACATCAGGTTCACTTCGGTAGTGGGGACACGATTTCAAGTGTCTTGGCAAATGAGAGGAACTCCAAATTGATGCTAACTGAATTTTTTCGTTTATATAGTGACGACCAAGAGAGTGCGAAATACTTATGTAAAGATCTTCCAAAATATTACAGATATTTATCAGCCGAGCGCAAGTGGATACCGAGAGTATCAAATCAAAAGGTTATTGGTAGAATATATGCAGTCAACCCAATGGAAGGCGAAAGGTTTTACTTACGACTGCTACTTAATCATGTTAAGGGTACAAAATCGTTTGAGGATCTAAAGTTTATCGACGGTGTTCAATGTACAACCTTTAAATAGGCTGCAGAGCAACACGGACTTCTTGAAGAGGACAATAGCATTCGAGATTGCCTGGCTGAAGCAAGATGTTTTAGAATGCCAATTTCGTTGAGAAGGATTTTTGCAACAATTTTGTTATACTGTGAACCGACATCTGTACATGATCTGTGGGATGAGAATTTTGACAGTATGACGGAAGATTACACTTCAAGCAGCACTTCAAATAACACTTATAAAAAAGATAAGTTACTTCATAATTTAGATGACATTCTACAACAACACAAGAAAACAATAAAAGATTTTGGTTTGCCGGCCATAAGTGAAGGTTTTGAGGGTTTGCACCTCTTCTTTACCCTAATAGAACATGAACGTTCGTTCTTAATATCTGATGATGACTTAAATTCAGTAAACTCATTTAATCCAGAACAGCTGTCTGCATTCAACATCATCAGTGCATCTATACGAAAACGACAAAATGCAATGTTCTTCTTGGATGGTCCAGGAGGTACGGGAAAAACTTACCTTTATCGAGCATTGCTGGCAACTTTCAGAAAGGAAGGGTTCATTATACTAGCCACAGCTTCATCGGGGATCGCAGCAAACCTACTCCCGGGTGGGAGGACTGCACACTCGAAGTTCAAAATACCTATCAGATATGAAATAATGTCGACCTGCAGATTTAATAAGAAGTCTGATTTGTGTGAATTGATACAACAAGCCGGGGAAATTATTTGGGATGAGGCCCCAATGATTCATAAAAAGGCATTCGAAGCTGTGGATCGATCTTTCAATGATGTCCTTGAAGTCAATCAGCCCTTCGGCGGTATGGTTATGATCTTTGGTGGTGATTTCCGTCAGCTGACACCGGTCATCGTAAACGGAACAAAATCTCAAATTATTAGCGCAAGCATTGTTGAATCATATTTATGGATGAATGTTCTCATTCTTAGCTTAACAATGAATATGAGAGCTCACGACGATCCACATTTCTCGGAGTTCTTACTGCGTGTGGGTAACGGTGATGAGCCAGCCGTTCTAAATGATATGATTCAGATTCCAACCTCCATGGTCATACCTTGGGTAGATGAACGCTCAATAAATATATTGATCGATGCAATATTCCCTGAGCTTGGTTCCCCAACAGATGTCAATTACATGGAAAGCAGAGCCATAATAACGCCTTTGAATGAAGATGTCGACAAAATAAATGAAAAATGTCTTGAAATATTTCTGGGAGAATGCAAAACTTACTATTCTTTTGACTCAGTAGTAGATGACACTCATAATTTATATTTGCCAGAATTCTTAAATTCAATAAATCCGGGGAATCTACCACCTCACGAGCTCAATCTCAAGAAAGGTTCACCGATAATGCTTCTTAGAAATATTGATCCAAAAATTGGGTTGTGCAACGGAACAAGGCTTATATGTGTAAACTTTTCAAGAAATGTTATTGAAGCTGAAGTATTGAGTGGGGAGTTTAAAAGACACAAAGTATTTCTTCCACGAATTCCCTTGAAGAGCGCAGAGGATGTTAAGATGCCCTTCGAGCTCACCCGAAAGCAATTCCCAATACGATTGAGCTATGCTCTAACCATCAAGAAATCACAGGGCCAAACAATTTCAAATGTTGGAGTATATTTACCAAATGATGTTTTTAGCCATGGACAACTGTATGTGGCATTGTCAAGAGGAGTTTCTGCAAATAACACTAAAGTGATGGTTAAAAATGATACATTGGAGGAGCACGAAGGAGTGTACACTAGAAATGTGGTGTTCAAAGAAATATTCACAAAATTACATACATCGAGCCAAATTACATAGATTGAGTGGATTAATGTAACATTTGTAATATTCAAGAACTACTTTTTCTTCTGTTTTTGTATTCAGTGTACTTTTATGAATATATTATGCATTGTATTACTTCTTCTAGACATGTTTGAAAGCTTTCGCAACCATTACCTCCGTCCACGATCTATATCTGAGACCACAAACGATATCGCCGCGCATGATCGATGTTGCCCCCACGACCAATGTCTCCCCTGCGACAATTGTCGCCCCGCGACAATTGTCGCCCCGCGACAATTGTCGCCCCGCCCGCGACAATTGTCGCACCCACGACAAATGTCGCATCCGCGACAAATGTCGCCCCTGCTGACTGTCGCCCCCACGACGAATGTCGCCAACACGACAAATGTTACAACACTATAAAATGACGCTCCTATGACAAATGTCGCACTCACGACGAATGTCGCCCCCTCGACAAATGTCGCATCCACGACAAATGTTGCCCCCTCCACAAATGTCGCACCCACGACAAATGTTTCCCCCTCGACAAATGTCGCACCCACGACGAATGTCGCCCCCTCGACAAATGTCGCACCCACGACGAATGTCGCCGCCTCGACAAATATTGCCCCCACGATGAATGTAGCACCCACGACAAATGTCGCCCCCTCGATGAATATCGCACCCACGACGAATGTCGCCCCCTCGACAAATGTCGCACCCACGACGAATGTTGCCCGCACGGGGTCCCCCGTGCACGACTGCTTGTATATATACATACAAGCTCAATGTATATATTTTTTATGTACAAATCTATATGGTAAATATTTATGTCAAACAAATTGCTAATTCTATGTTGAACATCATAAATTATGCGAACTATTTAATTTTATCCCTATATAATTTTCATTAATATTTAATTTTCATTACTATTTAGTTTTGCAACACAATTTCACATCACTTCAAATACAGTTTTCCAAACAGTTTTATAATTTTTTCCACCACTGCAAAACAGCTGATTCCTGCACCACTGCTTCCCACCACTGCTTCCTGCACCGCCACAACTTATCCAAACATGCCCTTAGTATAGCTTCAGGGTTTTCATGCATGTGTTACAGGCAAAATTGACTCTTACAAGATATCAAAAAAGACATGAACTTATCCAAACGTCGAATTCATTGAGCCTAAGTGTTCAGGCATCGAGTGCGCAGAGAAAACATCAGGCATCGATTGCGCTGAGTCCAAGTGTCTAGGCGTCGAGAGCGTTGAGAAAACTTCATGCTTAGAGTGTATCGAGTGCATCGAGACAACTCGATAAATTCTCCCAGGGACTTCTATTTACGGCTATCTTACAGGATTAATCCCAGTTGTTGATCTCCTTGTGATTATTGCAACAGGTACGCACCTCTTCACATTCTCAAATAAGAGGTAAGTATAAATAGAAGTGTGTGTGCTTAGATTAAAAATACACTATTCATAGCCCTTTCGTCTTTCTGCCTCCCTGTGACGAAAGCTCGAGAAATCTACAAAATTTCAAAGGACTCATGATGTCGAAAGGAATGGACTTCCTGTTCGAGGGTTCAGAGTTAGTGAGAAATGGCTTTAAAGATGCACTAGAGGAAGTACAACTCATTCTCCATCTACTGTAGGTTGCTAACCTAGAATACATTCTATCAGAGCCTAGCCTGCTATGGAAGAGGGAAGTGCTGGAACTTTACTCAAATGCCACTGTTGACTTGTCCTCTAATAAAATCAGATCATCCATCAGTATGCATAAGGTCAAGATGACTCCCAAAAGATTGTGCAAAGCCATGCATCTGCCTAAGTTCAGGTTGTATGATGATGAAGAAGAACTATATCAAAATGATGTAAAATATGCCCTGAAGTGGTGTGGGCTATCTAAGCACACCACTGGATTAGTCTTGAGAAAAGAGCTAAATCTCAAAGGAAAGTTCTTGGTTGATGTCATTGGGAAAGCTCTGATCTGCAAGACAGGGTCGCATCAGAAGATATCTAGAAAGATATTTAAGCTGATGACGAGAATAATTCTATCCAAGAAAATTGAAAGGTGGAAGGTGCTTTTTGACAAAATAGTAGAGTGTATCCCAGATCCAAACCTAGGAAGGTTACTATCTTTGTAATTACACAACATTGTTCCTGGGATCCTCAACACGAGGTTAGGAACAAAGATTCATCACATGAGGAGGATGAACTCTAAGATGTTTGACATGTGGGACAATGTATTGCTCTCACATCAACCGAATTTCCTGCATTTTCTTCGGCCAAATCCTTCTCCACCATATTCAATGAATTCATCGGAAATCATTAGCGATATCCGAAGAATTTCACTTGACAGTTTCTCGAATTTTGGTGTCGAGTGTGTCGATAATCACCCAGCAACACTCGACGAATTCGTCTTATATCCTTGATGATATCTGATTAATTTCCCTCACGTCATTTTATTTAAGGTCCCCTCCCATTATCCTGAGTCCAATCCTCATGACTCGACAAATGTTACTCAACCTCATCCATTCGGCCAATGCACCTCGAGCCTAAGTCAAGTCCCTTGACTCAGAACACGTGCGAGGGGCCTAGCATGAAACGGGATATTACAAATTCTATAAAAAAATAAAAGATTTCGTCCACGAAGTCAGGCTAAGTATATGGGGAAGTAAAACATGAAATTAAAATAAAACATGTTTTTAAAGTTACCTTGGTGAAACAACTCTGGGTAACGCTTTTGCATCAAGTCCACCTGCTCTCAAGTATACTCCTCCTTCCCATTATTAGACCACTGGACTTTTACCAATGGGATACTTTTTTGACGCAAGCTCTGTAAGACCCCTCTCCTGGAACACAAAACACGGCACGAAGGGGGTCTTATGGCCAGAACAGCGGCCTTGTCGTAGCATTAGCACACAGGCTTACCTGTACCACAATACGCCTATCATGCCGGCTATAACCAATATCAACCAAATGCCATCCCAACCAACACATAACAGAAGCCAAACCAAACATAAGTAGTATAAGTCCAAAGGTAGAACAATAAAATAAGCTACAACGAGCTTCTAAAGTATCAGAGTACATCAAAATTTGCCCAAAGGGGATACATTAAAACCTCTCAAAACTCACATCGGTGACTGACGGTAACGACGGCACCGTCCCTTCAGGCCCTATATTCCTGGCCTGGCTGTCCTGCTGCATAGTCTGCGGCTGCTCTACCTGCGGGGATTGCTCCTAAAAAGGAAGACGTAGCAACCGTTAGTCGAAAAGACTAAGTGGCTATCACATCCGCTCCCCCGGCGACTCCTCGGCACCGTGCAGAGAAAGGAACAAGGGTACAACATATAAATAACAATATAAGAAAGTACAAGCAAATGGATTAAGTACACCTATCGTGAGCAGTAATAGAAGAAATGTATAATATGATTATCAGTAGTCTACTCTAGCAATTCTACACAAGCTATATCAATCCATCAAGTATGTAAATCTAAAACAGGAAAGTAACTTAACTTATAAGAATGCCCATACAGACTTATAAGTTAAGCATCAGTTAAACACTAAAGTAACTCATCGTATAGGAGTGCCCATACAAACTTATACGATGAGGATCTTGATATGCAATGTATTGTAATGGTATGTATACAATGCAATGACTCATCCATGATCACGCACATGCAACTACTATGTCGACACAGACTTGTAGTGCCCACTTTTCGAGCAGGTAGCTAACCTCTCAGGTGTCAACCATCGTGTCCAGGCTGTGATAGTAGAGCGGGCTTCTCTACTACTAAGCGGGTATCCACACTACTTCTTTTAGGCCTCCATACGCCTCAATGCTAAGAACACAACAGCGGAGCCCCTATGCGTACTACGGCCCAGCGGGAGTCTCGGGTAGATGTGCAACGAGAACCAAGCCCCGAACTGGCCTTGTGTGACCTAGAAGGAGCCTCGAAAAAAGCATGAGGACCAAGCCCAACCGTCCACTTGGCATGGAAGGAGCCCCGGGAAATGAGCACCGTGGACCAAGCCCAACCGCCCAAAGTCTAACTGTCAACTCCCGTCAGTGTGACGACTGGCGAGCCCGTAGACCTGCCACACTATCCTTAACCCAGGATTATGACATCGTGTGTCAACTCACACTGCATGCAATTCCACATCACTGTGGCAAGGAAGGAGACTCGGGAATGAACACTGAGGACCAAGCCAACCGTTCATTTATGACTCTTCTCAACACTATCCAAACCAGTGCGGTCAACTACCCGCACCTACATCCTTTCACAATACTACCCATAGGGAGACGCCACTCTGAGCATTGGACTAGTAAATCCATTCTGGTATTCAATTATTCACATGGCAATAGATTAGCATCCAACCTTTCAATTCCAAATGATTTCAACACATTATTAACATGATGAGCATTTCTTTTGGTTCACCAATTTCTACCAAATCGTTTAATTTAAGTACGCTTCACATCACAAATCACTAACATAGGAAACCATTCATCAAACTTCATCATGCATTGAACTATGATGGTTAACATAAAAGAGTTCACCCAACCTCAATGTCAATTTGCTACATTGTCTCTACAGAGTCCAAACCCGGTTCTACACCAACCCCTGAATTTTAGGTGCAAGACACCTTCAGGACATCGACTTCGACCAGAGATTCCCAAAGTTACATGAATCCTATGAAGGCGTGTAACCCCTCCTTGGAAATGTCTTTCCATGGGTTACAACTTTCATGTTCAGACCATAACCTAGATTCGAAAGTAACATACTTGAAATGGGGTTTAAATCTGCTGCGTATAGAGCACAATTTCTGCACGCTTAGTTTGTCAGCCGTCAATTTCATTCAGACTTTCCTGTGGCTACAGGCTTCTCCGGAAGTCATGCAACCTCTCGTTGGAAAGGTATTTTCAAGTACTTCGACTTTTGTGTTTAGTCGAAAGCCCAGGTTTGGCCATATCACACTTGAAAATGACCAAGAAGATCGCTGCGTGCAGAACACAGATTCTGCACGCATCTTAAGGCGGAATGAAAGACACCGGTTCATCTTCCTCCTCAAGCCGATCTTCCCCAAATCACATGCTGACTTCCCCCTCCATTATTCACCCTCAAAAGGCCACTTTTCTTCACGTAACCGTCTCATATCATCCCATAGAAGAAGGGAGAGGTTGAAGACAACTAATCCCTAGGACACAAATACAAGCATGGCCATTCCTAGAAAACTTCTCCTCTCGCATCTAGGCTCCCTTGAGTCGATATCTCACCTAGGAAATAACTAAAGATCTAGCACCAAGGTAGAGGGGAGGAAGCTCACCTTGTTTTCGGAGTTTCCACGATTTCTAGCCAAGGATCTTGTCATTCTCCTCGGCGACATCTTCTTCTGCTCGGCGGCGGCGGTCCTTTGCGGGGTGTAGATTGGCTCCATCACCTCCTTCCTCTTCTAAAACAGTTTTCTCCCTCAAAAATGGTTGGAAGAGGAATGAAAAATGGCTAGGGTTTCTCTTCCCCCTTATATGTGAAAATGACACGGGTAGGGACAGGCCCGTGTCCTTACCTGTGTCTTGCTCGGGCGAAGCGTCGTCGACGATTCCACTGCCGTTTCGATACACAAACACGGGTAGGGACACGCATGTGTCGCTACCCGTGTCCAAGTGACACGACCGTGTTTCTGGCCATATCTTGCTCGGGTCTTGCTTTGTCGAGTTCCACTTGACGCATACGGGTAGGGACACGCCCGTGTCTCTACCTGTGTCCTCACACACACGGGTAGGGACACGCCTGTGTCCGTACCCTTGTCCTTCTCTGGGACTACTTGAGTAATCGCTTCGAGTGATGGCTGGAGACACACGGGTAGGTACACGCCCGTGTCTCTACCCGTGTCCTTCTCGGGACACTCTTCATTGACCTCTACTCAACGCACACGGGTATGGACACGTCGTGTCCCTACCGTGTCCTCATACACATGGGTAGTGACACGCCCGTGTCACTACCCGTGTCCTTCTCTGGAATAACCCGAGTCATCGACTCAAGTACTGGTTGGACAAACATGGGTAGGGACACGCCCGTGTCTCTACCCTTGTCCTTCTCTGGGCTAACTTCACCTCCCCTACACAAGTGTAAGCGTAGATGCGACACTTCCATGAGCCCAAATCACCTCTTCTGACTCAAAAGCGCACACTAGGGGTCTAACGCGAATCGGGACGTTACAAATCCTATAGACAAATTAAAAGATTTCGTCTCCGAAATCATTCTAAGGCTATGGGGAGTGAAAAACATAAGATAAAAAAATATGCATTTAAAAATTACCTTGAGCGAAGAACTCCGGTTAGTACTTTTGCATTAAGTCCACCGGCTCCAATGTATACTCCTCCTTCCCATGATTAGACCACAACACCTTTACCAAAGGGACACTCTTGCGGCGCAGAAACCTCGTCTCGTTGACTATAATCCGCACTGGCTCTAATCGCACAGACCTATCTGTCGCTACTGCACCATCTGTGGTGGGGATATATTGATCGGGACGCAACAGCGCCTTTCGAAGTGACGACACATGAAACACATCGTGAAGATTCTCTAGCTCTGGTGGTAACTCCAACCAATAGGACAAAGGACCAATTCTTTCCAACATAGTGTAAGGCCCAACGTACCTTGGGCTGAGCTCCTTCACACCTCGCACCCATGACACTCCATGCATCGGCTGGATTTTCAGAAATGCTTTGTCACCCACTTGAAATTCCACCATCCGGTGCTTTGCATTATAATATTTCGCCTGTCGACTTGGAGCCTCAAGCATGCGGTCCCATATCAGTCTAACAACTGCATCAGTATCGTCGATGTACTCAACTCCCAATACCTTTGGGTCCTCACCTTGCACCCATGACAAGGGGGTTCTACACCTTCTTTCATAAAGGCCTTCATGGGGAGCCATACCGATGCTAGCTTGATTGCTGTTGTTGTAGGAGAATTCAACAAGTGGTAGGAGCCTTTCCCACGGCTCTCCTCTATCCAACACACATAACCTCAATAGGTCCTCCAATGTTCTAATGGTCCTCTCAGATCCGCCCGTCTGTTGAGGTTGAAATGTGTGCTAAAGGTAAGGTGCGAACCCACGTACGCCTGTACAGTTTTCCACTCCTTAGAGGTAAAACAACCATCCCGGTCAGAAACGATTGTCTTTGGCACACCATGGTACCGTAAAAACTGCTCCACAAAGAGGCAAACCAAGACATCCACGTGAGCCTCTTTCTTCATAGGGATGAACCTGGCTACCTTTGTCAGGCGATCAACGATCACCCACACCGAATCATTCCCTGATCGTGAGCGAGGTTACCCGTGAACGAAGTCCATGGAGATATCCTCAAATTTCCACTCGGGGATGGGCAATGACTATAACAAACCACCGGGGCTCTTGCACTCTGCCTTCAACCTTTGACAAGCCTTGCAGTGCGTAACAAAATATCTGACATCCCTCTTCATTCCTGGCCAACACATGGTCTTTCGCAGGTCGGCGTACATATTAGCAATACCGGGATGCACTAAATAGTGAGAGCAATGTGCCTCTCTCAAGATATCTTCTTGAATCCTACCGCCCTTGGGAATGTAGAGCCGGCCATGAAAATGAACGAGGCCATCTTTTAAGGAGTACTCGTCAGTAGTCCAATCCTCAATTGACTTTAATGTCGGGGCCAGAGCCGCATCCTTTCCTTACTATGCCCGAATTCAGTCTCGAATGCCACAGACTATACTTATCGCATTCAAGTACCCCATATACTCTTCTGAATGGTCTTTATATACCAAGGTAATCTCCATCTCCTCGAGCATCCGAGCTAATTTCATATTCACCGTTCGGGACTCAGGACTTGCTTCCTGTACCTTTCTGCTCAGAGCATCAGCTACAGAATTTGCTTTTCTGGGGTGGTAGTTCAAAGTAAATTCATAGTCACAAACAAACTCCAACCACCGTCGTTGTCTCAAATTAAGTTCCTTCTGAGTGTGAACATACTTTAAATTTTTGTGGTCCGAAAAAATCTCGTAATGAACTCCATATAGATAGTGTCTCCAAACTTTGAGGGCGAACACCACCGCTCCCAATTCTAAATCATGAACTGGATAGTAGAGTGATGATTTGTAAATATACGTATTTTTGTGCACATTAATTTAGTCGTTTTCATTTATTTTCGTCGTTTTTACTTATTTTTGTTCAATAAAATGCTCCTATTCTTGTAAATTTATTACTAACTTGCTTTATTTTATTTTGTAGAAAAATTTCCAAAATCTGCCAAAATTGGGCAGTACACGCCCGTGACAATTTGGTCACGCCCGTGACCGGGCCGTGACTGTGCATTTCCCGTGAAAACGGACGATTTTTGAAGTAAAAGCTTGACACGCCTGGGGTCACGCCCGTGTCACCCGACACGGGGCGTGACCCAAGCCCGTGTCCTCTCCTCTCGACGAATTTCCGCTCGACGATCGTCGATTGTCGATGTCGACACCAACTGTCACGCCCAGCGTCACGCCCGTGACCTGGGGCGTGACTCAATTTCCGCTCGACGATTTCGACTCGACACTTTCCGCTCGACATTCGTCGAGTGTCGACACCAACTATCACGCCCAGCGTCATGCCCGTGACCTGGGGCGTGACCTTTCCAGCTGGCCCGACAAGATGCTGCCGAAGACTTTTGACGCAACCCGCGCCCGGTTCTACCTCCCCGACACGCCCAGAGTCACGCCCGTGACCTGGGGCGTGACTGCCGCGAACTCAGCCCGAAGTCAACTTTCCTGTCCAATCGCCGCCCGCCTTCATGAATAGTACTGTCACGCCCCCCCTACACGCCCGTGACCGAGGGCGTGTACTTAGAATTTTTTGCCTATAAATTGCCCAGTTCTGTAAGGTCCAAGGGTTCAGATTTTTGGGCCAATTTAGTGTCTTTTTGTGGGCTGCATCCGTGATTTCTAAAGCTATGTAAGGAGATTTCTCCCTTTTTTATTTCATGTCTTGTTTTGCTTTAGCTTTAGCCCTTGTAATAGCTTGTAATAGTTCCTAAAAATCAATAAAATGTTAGATTTTCTCTTCATATATAGCTTTGGAATGAACACTTGTGCCCACTTTCCTTCTCCTTTTTATCCTTGGTTTTATCTTTGTTCTTCATTTAGTTCTTCTTTTATGAAATGTGTGTGTGTGTATGAGTGTAACTTATTTACTTTACATGTTTTTTAACTTATTTTCATGCTTAGGGATGATAGGTTTTCCTCTTTTTCACCTTGTCTTTTTTTTGAAAGTAATAGGATTTCAATCTTATGAATTCATAAATGAGGTTTGAAAAGTGATTTTGTTCTTTTTTTACTTAGTTTTTCTTTTAGGATTGTAAAACATCTTTTGTTCTTTTCATTTTCTCTTCACCTTTTTTATCACTTTTATAAATTCTTAAGAATGAAAAAGTTTTAATTTTAATTTTTGAGCACCTTTGATTTTGACTTTATTTTGTAAAACTTTTTGCTCATTCTCTTTTTGTTTGTTCTTTTTATGTGTTTTGGGTAAGTTTTAGGAGTAAAAATCTTATTATTTTCACTTTTAGGTAACTTTAATTTTTCTTTGTTATTAGTGTGTGTGAGTGTATGAGAATAAACTTTCTTTTATTCTTCTTAAATTTTCATGTTGTGTGTGTGAGTGTATGAGTATAATTTTTAATGCTTTGATTCAAATTATGTAGAGTGTGTGACTGTAGGTGTTAAATTTTAATGCTTTCTTTTATGCTTTGATTCAAATTTTGTAGAGTGTGTGAGTGTAGGTGTTAGCTTTATTGCTTTCTTGAAATTCATATGGAGTGTGTGTGTCTGTGTGTATTTATTTCCGCCTACTCGTTAAGAGTTAAATGGCGCATCGTTTTCATTTTCAGTCCTACTCATTCGAGTAGCACTTGTAATTTTCCTTCTTTATTTTTCCGCCTACTCACTTGAGTCAAATGGCCGGACTTTATTTCCCGCCTACTTGTTTGAGTAGGATTTGTAATTTTTGTTTCTTCATTTTTCCGCCTACTCACTTGAGTTAAATGGCCGGACTTTATCTCCCTGTAATCGCATTTATTTTCTCCTACTCATTTGAGTATGACTCGCTTTCATTTCAGTCCTACTCGTTTGAGTAGGACTTGCAATTTTCAGCTTTTATTTACCGCCCCCACTCGTTTGAGTGGGACTCGCAAATTTGAAATATGCAAATTTCTTTTATGTGTAACTTAGTTTCTATTTAATTTATAATTTGGAGTGTGCGTGAGTTCTCGTTTTAGTTAACTTTTTAGCTTTCTAAATGATTGTTTTGTTTTTATGTCCCCTTCTTATAATCATTTAGTGTAACTTGCGCCTCACTAAATTATAAGCCGTCCCCATACCGATGTGTGGCTAATCGCTATTAGCCTCGGCATCGAAGAGCATTGGGACATTTGAAATGATTTATAATAATTGAAGCTCTTTATTTTCATTTTAATTTAAGCACTTAAGGTTTACCCCGGGTTTACGACGCGTAGGACCACATAATCGATGTGTGGGCCCTATTTCCGTAGTCCATATGCTAGCTAGCCGAGAGGCCGTGCATATGGACCGATCACTCCTGGGTAAATAGAGTTGCGTGCATACCCTCGAGAGAGGACTAGCGTAATTCTACCGGATTGGGTTCCCCACCCAATAACGGGGTTCTTAGCGTAAAGCGGGCGTTAAGAGGAATCCTTCGTCAGACTAACGTTCGGTCGAATAGTCTTAACGTTCAGGTGAGCAATATTCCTAGAGATAAGTGCGCTCACATTTGTGGAACCTCCACGGCCAAGTTGCCTTATTATTAATTTGAAAACTAAGTCCTATAATTATTAAAAATTATTTTAGTCTTAATCCGATTCGATGCCGAGCGTGAACCCTTCATCGAATATTTTCTAAATCGTTTTTTCGCTCCTTTGCTTTTCCGTCTTTTATTAAGTAAAAAAAAAATCCACCTTACTTTCAGTAAAATAATACTCCTCCCGGAGGAGTAAGAATAGTCAACACGACCTCGAGAACAATACGACCTCGGTATTCCCCCGAATATCGAGTACTACTTGCGATAGGTGCACTTTCCTACCCGAGCAAGCCCGCGGCGATCGACTCACCGAACCAACCACAGTAAGAGTCTGTTCGCGGGCCCATCAAGTTTTTGGCGCCGTTGCCGGGGAGTCTCTTTTCGAGTTGCTATTTCGAATTCCGGAGTCTATTAATTTTACTTATTTTCTAAAAAAAAAAAAACAAAACTAAAAACTTTATTTTAAAATAAAAAAAAGAAGTTTATTTTGTTTTATTTTTGTTTGGGTGTATGACCCGTGGACAACCCTCAGAGTTTGAAGATTTTGACTTCGACCCTGAGATCGAACGCTCTCTTGCGCGTATTCGATCTCAACGCCGAAATCCTTCTTTAGATCCTGAGGAATCTATCGGAGAACCTACTGTTGTAGTTATGGCCGTGCCTAACCCTCCCCCGGCGGCCGAGCGTACTATGTCTTATTACGCTCGGCCTAACCTGGATGATTCTGGGTCGAGTATTGTTCGCCCTGCGGTGGCCAATAATAATTTTGAAATAAAGTCGAGTGTCATTCAAATGGTCCAAAACGCCGTGCAGTTCGATGGACTGCCGGATGAGGACCCGAATGTCCACTTGTCCAATTTCTTGGAGATATGCGACACCTTCAAGATTAATGGCGTCACTGATGACGCCATTCGTTTGCACTTATTTCCTTTTTCTCTTAAGTCCAAAGCCAAGGCGTGGTTGAATGCCCTCCCGCGAGGATGTATCACCACGTGGGCTGAGTTGACGGAACGGTTCCTAACGAAGTACTTTCCGCCCGCAAAAACTGCAAAGTTGCGGGCGGGCATTTCTTCGTTTGTGCAAAACGATCCTGAGTCTCTATACGAGACTTGGGAACAGTTTAAGGAATTCCTCCGCCGTTGCCCGCACCACGCGCTGCCAACGTGGTTGCAAGTTCAAATTTTTTATAATGGGCTGAATTTTCAGACGCGTCAAATGATTGACGCGGCTGCCAGGGGTACGCTTAACAACAAAACCCCCGAGGCCGCCCAGGCTTTATTCGAAGAGATGGCTATGAACGCCTATCAATGGAACGTCCTGCGGGGACGGCCAAAGCCGACGGCTGGTCTTTTTGAAGTGGATGCCACTGCTCTCTTGACCCTTCAAGTTGAAAGGTTAACAAAGCAGGTGGCGGAGATGTCTGCTGCCTCCTCCACTCCGCCTTGTTTTATTCCCCCTAACGTCTGCGTGGCTGAAGAGTTCGTGGACTTCATGGGAAATTCGGGTCGTCCTCCCTTCAACCCCAACAACAACCCTTATAGTAATAACTATAATCCGGGTTGGAGGAATCACCCCAACTTCTCGTGGAGCAACCCGAATAATGCTCAGCGTCCCCCTATTTCTTATGCGCCCGGATTTCTTCCTCCTCCTCCTCTTCCGAAACCCTCCCCGATGGAGGAAAATTTTTCGAAGTATATTGCGTCCAACGAGTCAAATATCCGGAACATCACCGGATCGCTAAAAACACTCGAACAACAGGTTGGACAGCTGGCGAGGATGATGTCCGAGCGCGCGCTCGGGGCACTGCCGGGAAACACGGAGCCCAATCCGCGGGAGAACGCCAACGCTATAACCCTCCGTAGCGGAAAGGAGGTGGTCGATCCAAAACGGACCGACCCTCAGGTACATATTTCACCTCCGACCCCTCTTCCCCTTTCTTCGCTTACGCCGCCTTTACCTATTATAAAAGAAAAAATTATTTTAAACAAGGCTCTTCCGTATCCGCATAAATTAGATAACGAGCGTAAGGACGCGCAATATGAAAAATTTATTTTATTATTAAAACAAATTCACATTAATGTTCCTTTTTGCGAGGCTATCTCGCAAATGCCCAAATATGCGAAATTTTTAAAAGAACTACTTTCTAATAAACGCAAATTAGAGGATATTTCGCATGTATCTCTCAACGCTGTCTGCTCGGCGGCCCTTACTAATAAATTGCCCACAAAACAAAACGACCCGGGACGGTTTTCCATCCCGTGCCTTTTTGGCGATATATTAGTAAAGTACGCCTTAGCTGATTTAGGGGCTAGCATTAATCTGATGCCGTTCTCGCTCTTTTCGCGTTTAGGTTTGGGTACTCCTAGTCCTACGAATATGCGCATCCAATTAGCGGATCGCTCGGTTAAGTTCCCTATCGGGGTAGTGGAGGACGTCCTTGTCCGAGTCGACAAGTTTACCTTCCCGGTAGACTTCGTCATCTTAGATATCGAGGAGGACGCCGAGGTACCAATAATACTCGGTCGCCCTTTTCTCGCCACCTCCCGCGCACTAATAGATGTTAGTAATGGTAGTCTTCTCCTCCGAGTAGGCGATGACCAAGTTACTTTCTCTATTAATCCCTCGATGGACAATTTGTCATCGAGCGACGATTTCTGCTATTCTTTAGATACTTTTTTCGGAGATCGTTCTTCTCCCATTTTCAAGTCCGTATTTTTAAACGACGATATTTATGCGCTCGAAAAATTTTAACTGCGATGAGGATACGTCTATAGACTTGCCTTTCGAACCAATTGGTAAGAAAGAACATAGGAATTAAGACCTCCCTAGAAGAACCGCCCATCCTAGACCTCAAACCCTTACCCGCATCGCTCAAATACGCTTTTTTGGGAAAAGGCGATACGCTTCCCGTTATCATTTCTTCGGACTTGAGTGATTCGGAGACTTCCGATTTATTGGAAGTTTTATTTAAACATCGCCACGCAATTGCGTGGCAAATCTCTGACTTAAAGGGGATTAGCCCCTCCTTTTGCACCCATAAGATTTTCCTTAACGATAATTCCCGCAAAACGATTCAGCCGCAACGTCGTCTTAACCCGAACATGAAAGACGTCGTTAAAGCCGAAATCATTAAGTTATTAGATGCGGGAATTATCTACCCTATTTCGGACAGTGCATGGGTTAGTCCCGTGCATGTCGTACCCAAGAAGGGCGGTCTTACCGTAGTGGCGAATGAGCATAACGAGCTTGTCCCAACTCGTACTGTTACGGGTTGGCGAGTGTGCATCGATTATAGAAAACTTAATGACGCCACCCGCAAGGACCATTTCCCTCTGCCATTTCTAGACCAAATTTTAGAGCGTTTATCCGGTCATCCGTATTATTGTTTTCTTGATGGTTTATCGGGGTTTTTCCAAATCCCCGTTTCCCCCGATGATCAAGAGAAAACAACTTTTACTTGCCCGTTCGGCACCTTCGCATATCTAAGAATGCCATTTGGACTCTGCAATGCGCCAGCTACATTCCAAAGATGTATGCTAGCGATCTTTGGCGAGCTAGTAGAAGACATTATGGAAGTCTTTATGGATGACTTTTCTGTTTTCGGACGCTCTTTTCCCGATTGCCTTCACAAATTAGATCGTGTCCTTCAACGGTGCGAGGATACAAGCCTTGTTTTAAATTGGGAAAAATGCAACTTTATGGTTCGAGGAGGTTTGGTCCTCGGCCATATGATTTCGTCTAAGGGGATAGAGGTGGATAAGGCCAAGATAGAAATTATAGAAAAACTTCCGCATCCAACAAACGTAAAATCTATTATGAGTTTCTTAGGCCATGCGGGCTTTTATCGACGTTTCATTCAAGACTTTTCAAAAATAACAAAGCCGCTAACTCACATCTTGTAAAAGGAATCACGTTTCATCTTTAGTAGCGAATGCGAGTCCGCCTTTAATTTGATAAAACAAAAACTTATCACTTCACCAATTTTAGTGGCCCCTAATTGGTCCCTTCCGTTCGAAATAATGTGCGACGCTAGTGATATTGCCCTAGGTGCCATTCTTGGCCAACGCGTAGAAAAACATTTTCATCCTATTTATTACGCTAGCAAGACGCTCACTTCCGCACAAATAAATTACACGACAACAGAAAAGGAACTCTTAGCCGTCGTTTTCGCTTTCGATAAGTTTCGCTCGTATATAACGCTATCTAAAGTTATCGTTTTTACCGATCACTCCGCGCTTAAATATTTATTAGCTAAAAATGATGCGAAGCCCCGCCTTCTTCGATGGATTCTCCTCCTACAAGAGTTTGATTTGGAGATCCGAGATAAGCGGGGAGCGGAAAATCTTGCGGCGGACCACCTCTCCCGTTTAGAAAATCCGGGTGCGGAAGCGCTCGTCGAATCTGAAATAAATGACAGATTCCCCGAGGAACGCCTTCTTGCCATTAATAAATCTTCGTCATCTTCGCCTTGGTTCGCAGATTTTGCAAATTTTTTAGTAGCGCGGGTCCTTCCAAAAGAGTTTTCCAGTCATCAAAAGAAGAAATTCTTTTCTGACTTGAAAAATTTCTTTTGGGAGGACCCATTTCTTTTTCGTATCTGCGCGGACCAAGCGGTCCGAAGATGCGTTGCGGGTGTGGAGTGCTTACAAATTCTTAAGCACTGCCACGAGGGTCCAGCCGGTGGGCATTATCAAGCCAACCGGACCGCTCGGAAGGCGCTAGAGGCGGGCTACTTTTGGCCCACTCTCTTCAAAGACGCGCATAATTTTGTGCGCGCATGCGATAGCTGTCAGCGGTCGGGTAACATCTCTCGTCGCGACGAGATGCCCCAAAACATGTTTTTAGAGTGCGAAGTCTTCGATTTGTGGGGCATAGATTTTGTTGGCCCCCTACCTCCGTCTTTCAAAAATATGTATATTTTAGTGGCGGTCGACTACGTATCGAGGTGGGCGGAAGCGCAAGCTCTCCCCACCAACGATGCGCGAGTCGTCGTTACATTTCTTAAAAAATTATTTTCTCGCTTCGGCACGCCTCGCGCAATTGTTAGTGATAGGGGAACGCATTTCTGTAACGCTCTTATGGCTAAGACGTTAGCTAAATACGGAGTCACGCACAAGCTTGCCACCCCCTACCACCCGCAAACAAGTGGCCAAGTCGAGGTAGTAAATCGAGAGATTAAGCGAATTTTAGAAAAAACCGTTTCAC
This sequence comes from Platanthera guangdongensis, assembly GCA_039583875.1. Taxonomy (NCBI): domain Eukaryota; kingdom Viridiplantae; phylum Streptophyta; class Magnoliopsida; order Asparagales; family Orchidaceae; genus Platanthera; species Platanthera guangdongensis. The sequence goes on from CM077156.1 coordinate 132,279,867, forward strand.
TAAATAGGAAAGATTGGTCCGTTAAACTCGACGATGCGTTGTGGGCGTATCGGACGGCATACAAAACCGCTATTGGATGTACGCCGTTCCGGTTAGTCTACGGCAAAGCGTGCCATTTACCCGTAGAATTAGAACATCGCGCACTTTGGGCTTTAAAACTCTTAAACCTCGACTCCAACTTAGCCGCTCAGAATATAAAACTGCAACTAAACGAGCTCGATTAATGGCGTGCGAACGCTTACGAGAGCAATAAATTCTATAAGGAGCGCTCTAAGTTATATCACGATCGACATTTAAAGTCGCCAAAAATATTTTCTCCGGGCGATCTTGTCCTTCTTTATAATTCACGCCTTAAGCTTTTTCCGGGTAAACTAAAATCTAGATGGTCCGGTCCCTTCTTAGTTGAAGAAGTCTTTCCATATGGGACCGTACTCGTCTCCCACCCGGAAAGAGGTTCGTTTAAAGTAAACGGTCATCGGCTTAAGTTATACATCGCGGGCGACCCAGTGATCGAGCATTACGAAACCATAACCCTCCTAGATTTATAAATCCGCCAAAATAGTCAAGCTACACGACTATAAACAAAGCGCTCCTGGGAGGCACCCCTCGCTTATCTTTTTCGCCCTTTCCTCATTACCTTTGCTACTTTTTCTAATAAACGCAGGGTTTCTGATCGGCCTCCCCCTACGCGTTTCATGGAAGCTTCTACCCCCTTCCCTTTCTTTTCTTTGTACATATTGTCTTTCCTTTCTGTTCCGCATACTTACGATACAACATTGGGGACAATGTTGGACTTAAGTATGGGGGTATTTTCGTGCTTTACTTTCTGCACTTCAATTTTTCTGCATTTCAAAAAATACAAAAAAAAATACATATAACAACAAAACAAAAACAAAAAAAAATTTAATTTAAAAACATCTTAAAATGAAACAAAAAATTTTAAATGAAAAAAAAATCCAAAATTTTTTTTTGTTCTATTCTCTTTCTTTCTTTTTTCCAAAAAACTCAAAAACAACAAAAAAATTTTATTTAGTTTCACTTTGTACATATTTTTTCGTACATACTCTTTTCTCTCTCATTCTTGTAAAAACCTCTCTTTTTCTCCCATATTTTTGTACATAAATGAAAATTCTCTTAAAAAAATACAAAAAAAAGATATTAGTTCAAACAAAAAATTTTTCAAAAAATTTGAGAAAAACAAAAATACAAAAAAAGATAATAAATGAAAAAAAAATGATAACAAAAACTATAAAAATCAAAAAAAAAATGTTTTGAAATAAATAAATTACATATTCCATACTTAACTTTTCTGCTATCCAAAAATTCAGTTTTGAGTTTATTTATATGTGAATTTGATTAATTCTCTGTTTGCTACCCGTTTATTAATTATTGATTGAAAAATTTAAATAGCCGGGGTTAAGTTTTAAAGAATTTTTTATGTTTTGTTAAAACTAGCGAACTCGTTTTAGGCACTACTTCTAATTTTTCATTAATAGGAGCACGTATATTATGTTAGGAAATAACGACTATAGAATTCAATTATACTTACTTTTAGCTTTCTGAAAAAAATTGGAACGTACAAATTATTAAGGTTGCTCTCAAAAATTTTTAGGATTACAATCTAGTTTTCCTTTCTCCCCTTACTTTTCATGACCTACTTGGCATGATAAAATTTTCTATCCTTAAAAGATCCTATGTCAATGGGAATAAGATTTCGTTCCGTAAACATAGGCACCCAATAATTTAAAAAGATTATATATGGAGTAAGAGGATAAAATTCATTACTCCTACAAATATACATTGGGTTAATTTTTCTTATGAAGTTGAAAAACAAAAATCATATTAGGAAAATAAGATTTCGTTTTCCTAATAATCCAAAAGAAAAAAAAATGAAGGTTCGAGAAAAAATTACCTCACCTCAAATATCAAAACCCTCTTCATAAACCCACTACCCCCTTAGCCAATTACACGATTCTAGAATTAATTCAAAAATCTTTTTGAGAGCATAATTAGTAAATTGTATTATTTCCGGTAGCACTCGTATAAGCTAGAGTTCTTATAATTCCAAACTATTTTCGTTAATCTAACCATTACAAATGTTGCCATCTATTTGATTACATCAAGAAGTCTTTTGGCCAAAACTTTTGCGCTATTTAAATCATCTACATAATTTTAGGACTTAACTCTTACTCCCGTATATTTATTTCGATCTCTCTTATAATTGATTAAGCGATAGCTAAAACTTAGAGTTTTTTTTTATTCCTTATAGATTCACCTCAAACTTTTGCTCTGGAATAGCAAAAGCCTAAGTATGGGGGTATTTGATGATTTGTAAATATACGTATTTTTGTGCACATTAATTTAGTCGTTTTCATTTATTTTCGTCGTTTTACTTATTTTTGTTCAATAAAATGCTCCTATTCTTGTAAATTTATTACTAACTTGCTTTATTTTATTTTGCAGAAAAATTTCCAAAATCTGCCAAAATTGGGCAGTACACGCCCGTGACAATTTGGTCACGCCCGTGCCGGGCCGTGACTGTGCATTTCCCGTGAAAACGGACGATTTCTGAAGTAAAAGCTTGACACGCCTGGGGTCACGCCCGTGTCACCCGACACGGGGCGTGACCCAAGCTCGTGTCCTCTCCTCTCGACGAATTTCCGCTCGACGATCGTCGAGTGTCGACACCAACTGTCACGCCCAGCGTCACGCCCGTGACCTGGGGCGTGACTCAATTTCCGCTCGACGATTTCGACTCGACACTTTCCGCTCGACATTCGTCGAGTGTCGACACCAACTGTCATGCCCAGCGTCACGCCCGTGACCTGGGGCGTGACCTTTCCAGCTGGCCCGACAAGATGCTGCCGAAGACTTTTGACGCAACCCGCGCCCGGTTCTACCTCCCCGACACGCCCAGAGTCACGCCCGTGACCTGGGGCGTGACTGCCGCGAACTCAGCCCGAAGTCAACTTTCCTGTCCAATCGCCGGCCGCCTTCATGAATAGTACTGTCACGCCCCCCCTACACGCCCGTGACCGAGGGCGTGTACTTAGAAGTTTTTGCCTATAAATTGCCCAGTTCTGTAAGGTCCAAGGGTTCAGATTTTTGGGCCAATTTAGTGTCTTTTTGTGGGCTGCATCCGTGATTTCTAAAGCTATGTAAGGAGATTTCTCCCTTTTTTATTTCATGTCTTGTTTTGCTTTAGCTTTAGCCCTTGTAATAGCTTGTAATAGTTCCTAAAAATCAATAAAATGTTAGATTTTCTCTTCATATTTAGCTTTGGAATGAACACTTGTGCCCACTTTCCTTCTCCTTTTTATCCTTGGTTTTATCTTTGTTCTTCATTTAGTTCTTCTTTTATGAAATGTGTGTGTGTGTATGAGTGTAACTTATTTACTTTACATGTTTTTTAACTTGTTTTCATGCTTAGGGATGATACGTTTTCCTCTTTTTCACCTTGTCTTTTTTTTTGAAAGTAATAGGATTTCATTCTTATGAATTCATAAATGAGGTTTGAAAAGTGATTTTGTTATTTTTTTTACTTAATTTTTCTTTTAGAATTGTAAAACATCTTTTGTTCTTTTCATTTTCTCTTCACCTTTTTTATCACTTTTATAAATTCTTAAGAATGAAAAAGTTTTAATTTTAATTTTTGAGCACCTTTGATTTTGACTTTATTTTGTAAAACTTTTTGCTCATTCTCTTTTTGTTTGTTCTTTTTATGTGTTTTGGGTAAGTTTTAGGAGTAGAAATCTTGTTATTTTCACTTTTAGATAACTTTAATTTTTCTTTGTTATTAGTGTGTGTGAGTGTATGAGAATAAACTTTCTTTTATTCTTCTTAAATTTTCATGTTGTGTGTGTGAGTGTATGAGTATAATTTTTAATGCTTTGATTCAAATTATGTAGAGTGTGTGAGTGTAGGTGTTAAATTTTAATGCTTTCTTTTATGCTTTGATTCAAATTTTGTAGAGTGTGTGAGTGTAGGTGTTAGCTTTATTGCTTTCTTGAAATTCATATGGAGTGTGTGTGTTTGTGTGTATTTATTTCCGCCTACTCGTTAAGAGTTAAATGGCGCATCGTTTTCATTTTAAGTCCTACTCGTTCGAGTAGGACTTGTAATTTTCCTTCTTTATTTTTCCGCCTACTCACTTGAGTCAAATGACCGGACTTTATTTCCCGCCTACTCGTTTGAGTAGGATTTGTAATTTTTATTTCTTCATTTTTCCGCCTACTCACTTGAGTTAAATGACCGGACTTTATCTCCCTGTAATCGCATTTATTTTCTCCTACTCATTTGAGTAGGACTCGCTTTCATTTCAGTCCTACTCGTTTGAGTAGGACTTGCAATTTTCAGCTTTTTTTTACCGCCCCCACTCATTTGAGTGGGACTCGCAAATTTGAAATATGCAAATTTCTTTTATGTGTAACTTAGTTTCTATTTAATTTATAATTTGGAGTGTGCGTGAGTTCTCGTTTTAGTTAACTTTTTAGCTTTCTAAATGATTGTTTTGTTTTTATGTCCCCTTCTTATAATCGTTTAGTGTAACTTGCGCCTCACTAAATTATAAGCCGTCCCCATACCGATGTGTGGCTAATCGCTATTAGCCTCGGCATCGAAGAGCATTGGGACATTTGAAATGATTTATAATAATTGAAGCTCTTTATTTTCATTTTAATTTAAGCACTTAAGGTTTACCCCGGGTTTACGACGCGTAGGACCACATAATCGATGTGTGGGCCCTATTTCCGTAGTCCATATGCTAGCTAGCCGAGAGGCCGTGCATATGGACCGATCACCCCTGGGTAAATAGAGTTGCGTGCATACCCTCGAGAGAGGACTAGCGTAATTCTACCGGATTGGGTTCCCCACCCAATAGCGGGGTTCTTAGCGTAAAGCGGGCGTTAAGAGGAATCCTTCGTCGGACTAACGTTCGGTCGAATAGTCTTAACGTTCAGGTGAGCAATATTCCTAGAGATAAGTGCGCTCACATTTGTGGAACCTCCACGGCCAAGTTGCCTTATTATTAATTTGAAAACTAAGTCCTATAATTATTAAAAATTATTTTAGTCTTAATCTGATTCGATGCCGAGCGTTAACCCTTCATCGAATATTTTCTAAATCGTTTTTTCGCTCCTTTGCTTTTCCGTCTTTTATTAAGTAAAAAAAAATCCACCTTACTTTCAGTAAAATAATAGTCCTCCCGGAGGAGTAAGAATAGTCAACACGACCCCGAGAACAATACGACCTCGGTATTCCCCCGAATATCGAGTACTACTTGCGATAGGTGCACTTGCCTACCCGAGCAAGCCCGCGGCGATCGACTCACCGAACCAACCACAGTAAGAGTCTGTTCGCGGGCCCATCATAGAGTTCATGTTTCTTTAGCTGCCTTGAGGCATATGCAATTACATGAACGTGCTATATCAGTACCGCTCTCATCCCTTGATAAGATGCATCAGTGTATACTTGAAATCCTTCATTCCCAGAGGGAAGTGCTAGGATGGGTGCAGATGTAAGTCTGTCCTTCAGTTCCTGAAACGCAACTTCACACTGTGTTGTCCACTCATACGGCACACCTTTCTTTGTCAAAGAAGTAAGTGGAAGGGCAATCTTTGAGAATCCTTTTACGAACTTGAGGTAGTACCCGACAAGTCCAAGAAAGCTCCGCACATCAGCCGCTGACTTCAAGGGCGACCACTCCTTCACAGCACGCACTTTGGCCGTATCCAATGCTAGTCCAGCCCCACTGATAACATGGCCCAAGAAGGCAACCTCCTTAAGCCAAAATTCGCACTTGCTGAACTTGGCAAACAAGGCGTACTCTTTTAGTTTCTTCAGTACCAAGGTCAGATGTTCGATATGCTCCTCCTCAGTCTTTGAGTAGACCAGGATGTCATCGATGAAGATGATGATGAATATGTCTAAATAGGGCTCAAACACCTTGTCCATCAGACTCATGAAAGCTGAAGGGGCATTTGTGAGCCCAAATGGCATTACGGTGAACTCGTACAGTCCGTATCTTGAGCTAAAAGCCTTTTTCTGGTGTCCTCTTGTATCCTCAACTGATAATACCCGAGAGCAAATCCAACTTGGAAAACCAATGCGCTCCTACCAGTTGGTCGAACAACTCGTTGATCCGGGGTAGCGGATAGGTGTTCCGTACCGTCAACCGGTTAGTCTCCTGATAGTCTATGCATAGCCGTAAGGTACCATCCTTCTTCTTAACGAATAAAACAGGGGCTCCTCAAGGTGAAGAGCTTCGACGAACAAACCCTGATTCCACCAGTTCCTGCAACTAAACTGTAAACTCTGCGAGTTCCTTCGGGTCCATCCGGTAAGGGGTCCTGGAGACGGCTTGGCACCCGGTACTAGCTTAATTTGAAGATCTACCTCTCTATGCGGGGGTAATCCTAGCAATTTCTCAGGAAATACCTCGGGGAAATCTCGCACCACCCGCACATACTTGAAATCCAACGTCAACTCCTTCAACTCAAAATAGATCATGGAGACTTCTTCCCCCTTCATATGGGCTTTTACAGCCTGAATCGAAGGTAATAACAGACGAGGTGCAAATTTTATACCTTGGAAGATGACATCGGTGTCTCCATGTCTCAAGTAAATTCGTTTCTCCACGCAGTCAATTCTTGCGAAGTGCCAGTCCAACCACGCCATGCCCAGAATGAGATCAAATTATCGCATCCTCAAGACTGCGGCAGGGGTATCAAAGGCCTTTCCCCCAATGAATATCTCTAACTCGCACTTAGCGGCTGCAGTTATCTTAGAGCCGTCTGGGAGGCATACTCGTCGAGCAATACCTGTTACGTATTGCACTTCTTCTACGTCTTTAATGAAGTCCTCAGACGCAAAAGAGTGCGAGGCACCGGTCTCGAACAATATATAGGATGGTTTCCCGCCGACCACCACGGTTCCTAAGTGCCAATAACAATACTCAATGCTAGATATCTAATATGTCTTAAGCAACTTAATGTTTAACAATGAAAATGTGAAAACTAACTGCAACATACCTGTAATCACCTCCTGGGGGTTCCGCTCCTGTGTCATGTCTAGAGAGAACACTTGATCCCGAGCCGGTCCGGGGTTTCCTCCTCGTGGTCCTCACCCTCGACCACGCATGTGCCCCCACCCTCGAGGAGCTGCCGGAGGGAGAGCAAGAGGAGCATTCCAAAATAACTACGGGCAGTAGCATCAGATGTGGCCCGGTTGATTGCATTAGAAGCACACCCGCCCATAACGCCCCTCTGGTTGCCGGAACTGTTGAGGCTGTGGAGGTGCAGGCAATGCTGGTGGCTGTGGAATCGGGTGCTCCACTCTATAATTCTGGTGGAAACGTCTGCCACCTCTCTGATGTCCTCTTTCTCCTCTATAGTCGTGTCTCCTTCTATTGCTAGGGCTAGCTTCCATCACACCCTCAGCAGGCCTCTTACCACTTCCCAGGTGGTCCACTTCTAGCCTCCTTGTCATGTCAATTATTTCCGCCAAGCTAGAGTCCGCTATAAATAAAAGGGCCTGCCTCAGGGGTCCGCAACCCTTTGTAGGAGCGCTTAGCGTATCCTCTGTCATCTAATTCATATGAGTCCGCAAATCTCGCGATATGTTGGAACTCTCACTAATACTCCGTAACCGACTTCGTTCCTTGCTTCAACAGTAGAAATCGCTCTTCGAGTTCATCTCGAGCGGTCGAGGGAATGAAGTGCTCTAAGAAGACTCCGGAGAACTCGCTCCAGCTGATCTCCGTATAAACTCTCCCTTGAAAGGTGGATCCCATAAGGGACTTCCACCACCTCTTGGCATATAGTTCCAGGACGGACACTACCAATGTTACAGTCATGTTGTCTTGGCAATGGATGCCTGCCAATAGCTCTTGCACCGTATCGAGCCATTCTTCTGTGCGCACGGCCGACTCTGTATCGAGGTAGGTGGGAGGGGAGAGAGCCCGAAAAGTTCTCAACCAGTTTGAGCCCGGAGCATATTGCTGGACTGGGGTCTGCTGCGACCTAAAGGCGTCCAGGACGGCCGTGAGCATCTATCCCAATTTTGATTGTTAGAACTGAGTAGGTACAGAAGGGGCAGGAGTGCCCCCCACTGGCTCAGCGTGCACTAGAATCTACACGTAAAGTACAAACCTATGGTCAGGTTGGCTAATCTTAAGGTCAATGTTGGACATACTTAGTGTGAATTACATATGGGCACACCACTGCTTCCGCTAAGTCAGTTTATCCCCAAACTAACTAATCGAACGGGGGTGGTACCATTGTTGAATGACTTCTTTAGTTCAGGATCGGAGCAAGCTGATATCATTTGTAAGACCCCCCCTCTCGGAACATAAAACACGACACGAAGGGGGTCTTATGCCCAGAATAGCCGCCTTGTGGTAGCATTAACACACGGGCTGACCTGTACCACAAGACGCCTATCCTGCCGACTATAACCAATATCAACCAAATTCCAACCCAACCAATATATAACAGAAGACAAACCACACATAAGTTGTATAAGTCCAAAGGTACAACAAGAAAAGAAGCTACAATGAGCTTCTAAAGTATCAGAGTACAACAAAATATGCCCAAAGGGGCAACATTAAAACCTTTCAAAACTTACATCGGTGACTGACGGTAACGACGGCACCATCCCTTCAGGCCCTATCGTCCTGGCCTGGCTGTCCTGCTGCATAGTCTGTGACTGCTCTACCTACATGGATTCCTCGTAGAAAGGAAGACGTAGCAACAGTTAGTCGAAAAGACTAAGTGGCTATCACATCCGCTCCCCCGGTGACTCCTCGGCACCGAGCGGAGAAAGGAACAAGGGTACAATATATAAATAGCAATATAAGCAAGTACAAGTAGATGGATTAAGTGCACCTATCGTGAGTAGTAATAGAAGAAATGTATAACATGATTATCAGTAGTCTACTCTAGCAATTCTACACAAGGTATATCAATCCATCAAGTATGTAAATCTAAAACAGGAATGTAACTTAACTTATAAGAATGTCCATACAAACTTATAAGTTAAGGATCGGTTAAACAGTAAAGTAACTGATCGTATAGGAGTGCCCATACAAACTTATACGATGAGGATCTTGATATGCAATGTATTGTATTGGTATGTATGCAATTCAATGACTCACCCATGATCACACACATGCAACTGCTATGTCGACACAGACTTGTAGTTCCCACTTTTCAAGCAGGTAGCTAACCTCTCAGGCGTCAACCGTCGTGGCCAGGCGGTGACAGTAGAGCGGGCTTCTCTACTACTAAGCGGGTAACCGCACTACTTCGCTTAGGCCTCTGTATGCCTTAATGCTAAGAACACAATAGCGGAGCTCCCATGCGTACTACGACCCAGCGGGAGTCTCAAGTAGATGTGCACCGAGAACTAGGCCCCGAACTGGCCTTGTGTGACCTAGAAGGAGGCTCAAAAAAAGCACGAGGACCAAGCCCAACCTTCCACTTGGCGCGGAAGGAGCCCCTGGAAATGAGCACCGAGGACCAAGCCCAACCGCCCAAAGTCTAACTGTCAAATCCCGTCGGTGTGATGACTGGCGAGCCCATAGACCTGCCACACTATCTTTAACCCGGGATTACGACACCGCGTGTCAACTCACACCGCATGCAATTCCACATCACTGTGGCATGAAAGGAGCCTCGGGAATGAACACCGAGGGCTAAGCCCAACCACCCATTTATGACTCTTCTCAACACTATCCAAACCAGTGCGGTCAAATACCTACACCTACATCCTTTCACAATGCTACCCGTTGGGAGACGCCACTCTGAGCATTGGACTACTAAATTCATTCCAGTATTCAAATATTCACAGGGCTATAGAATAGCATCCAACCTTTCAATTCCTAATGATTTCAACACATTATTAACATGATGCGCAATTGTTTTGGTTCACCAATTTCTACTGAATCGTTTCATTTAAGTACGCTTCACATCACAAATCACTTACGTAGGAAACCATTCATCAAACTTCATCATGCATTGAACTATGATGGTTAACATAAAAGAGTTCACTCAACCTCAATGTCAATTTGCTACATTGTCTCTACCGAGTCCAAACCCGGTTCTACACTAACCCCTGAATTTAGGTGCAGGACACCTTCAGGACAGCGAATTCGACCGGAGATTCCCAAAGCTTCAGGAATTCGATGAAGGCATGTAAACCCTCATTGGAAAGGAATTTCCGTGGGTTATAACTTTCATGTTCAGACCACAACCCAGATTTGAGCGTAACATACTTCAAATCGGCTTTAAAGTCCGCTGCATACAGAGCACAATTTCTGCACGCTTAGTTTGACAGCCGTCATTTTTGTTCAGACTTTCCCGTGGCTATAGGTGTTGGATCCCTAGTTGATTTGGGCTAGGTTCACTAACTTAGGATGTGACCCATCATGTATAGCCAGGGTCAAGTTTGTGTCTTAGAGTCTAGGCCAAGTCATTAGAGTCAACTTCAGAGTGACCAGCTATCAATATGACCATCAGAGACTCCATACTTAGAGGATTTCAAGACTAAGTAAAGTGAGTTCGACGTTCGTTGAACTCAGCTCGACGAAAGGTGTTCTGCGCTCGACGATTGTGAGATAATTCTTTGTGGTGAGCTCGACGATCTTAGTTCTCTGTTAGACGAAGAATGAGTTTCTACTTCAAGCCAAAGTCAGGAAAACTTCAGAATTTTTCTAAGTCCAGATTCAAGCTTTGGTCGATGAATTAGATTCTGAGCTCGACGAACTTGGACCTCAAGTTCTCAACTTCTCAGGTCGACGAATGTTGTATTCTACTCGATGAATTCTGAACTCAGAGTATTTTTGTCGACACTTAGGGCATGTGTCGACACCAGACAATTTATGTCGACACTAGAGGATTTGTGTCGACACCAGGACTTCAGTCAACACCAGCTCATGTCGACACCAGAAGACTTGAGTCAACACCAAGATAAATAAGTCGACACCAACTTATGTCGACACAGAATATCAGCAGATGCAGAATTTTGACTAAGTCCAGAACTGTTCTCAGCTCGACGAATTTGGTTCTCAGTTCGACGAATGAAGATAGTCTGTTCGACAAATGAAGATTATCTGTTCGACGAATGAAGATTGTCTGGTTGACGAACTCTCTCAAGCTCATCTCGACGAACTCAAGCTCAGCTCGACAAACTCAAGCTCAGCTCGACGAACTCAAACTCAGCTCGACGAATTGTGTTCTTTGTTCGACGATTCAAGACTAGGTCTTCTTCAGTTTCCCGTCCCGTTTCTTGGCGATGATTCCGGAGTTATTAATGCCAGATCTTCTCGGAATATTACCGTTAGAACGCGCATTGAATATGAATTATTACATGCCATTTTTACAAGGGGCGGTTAGGGAAATTATTGATTGCCGCTTCTTTCCAAGGCCGACTGCAATTACTGCTCAACATTCAAATTTTGAATGTTCCTTAGTTAGAGACACATTCATAAAAGAAAAGAATTAATAAGTAAGAAGAGATACCAGAAGCAATACAGACAATCAGATAGACACACTCAGATTGCACAGAAGAGCAATCATACACAAAATCAAAAGTTCTACTGCAATCATCCTTGACCAGAGAACAACTTCATCAAGAAGAAGAAGAACATTCAAATACTATCAAGAGTCTTCTTCCTTCAATTCTCAGGACTACTTAAAAGGACAACAATTATTCAATCTATCAAAGAAGTTCCTGAACTAAATTCTTGTCCAGACACCCTAGGTCTTTGAAGACCTATCACCCTAAAGCAGTACTCCAGCATTCCTGAACATTCAAGATCTCAGGGGGAGCAAAATCTGCTAACATCAATCCACAAGTCTTCTCAGTTGTTATTGAGAAAAAGAAGACCTCATCACCCTCATTTCCAATTCCTGTACAGGGTTTTAATTCCCTTCAAAATTATTCCTGATTACAAGTCTCCTACCGAAAGACATGAGGTTTTGGTTTTTGAGCACCTGAACAAAAGCTCATTGGTGTTAGGCACCTGATCAAAAACCTGAGTGGATTCCTACCAGGGTGGTAGAAGAGTGGATGTACCCAGGTTGGGGAACCACTATAAAATTCTTGTGTCGTCTAGTTGCTCATATTTTTGTTTTGGCTGTGTTTTTCTGTGATTAATAGGTTGTTGTGCTTAGTTTATTTTATTTGCTGACTTATTCACCTAGTCTTACAACAAAAGTTGTAAAACGTTTGGAGTAAGCACAATAATCTATTCACCCCCCCTCTAGAGTATTTCATATCTAACCTGCACTTTCAATTGGTATCAGAGGCAGGTTGGTTAAAATACTACACCTTATTGGTTGTACATGCTAACACCTGACCACAAAGATCCCTCTAGTTAGATCTGTTTGTTTTGATTTTGTTATTAGATTTATCTCTTCACAGACATGGCTCAAAACAAAGACTATGGAAGCATCAGACCTCTAGTGTACAATCTTAATAAGTTTGCCATCTGGAAGGCAATAATTAGGTTATACATGAATTCTATTGATGTGGATATTTTTTCTGTTATATTGACAGGAGTACCTCAAGCACCTGCAACTTCTACAAGCACCTCAACAAACATGACTGCAGTTCCTCCTCCAGAGAACACTGAACCATAAAAGAAAGCCAAAATGGCAGATGCTAAAGCAATGAATATCTTAGCTCAGACTATGTCAGATGACATATTCTAGAAGGTGGCTGAGTGTACCTCGGCCAAGGCCATTTGGGATTCCCTTAACCAATGGTAGCTGGCTCAGCAAATGAGAGAAAAGACAGGAGATCCAATCTCATAACCATGTATGAGAACTTCAAAAAGGATGAGACAGAATCAGTGGCTGATATGTACAACAGGTTGAGCTCAATCATCAATGATCTCAAAACCTTGGATAAGGACATCACCTTGACAGAGGTGAATGATAAGATTTTGATGTGTTTCCCTAGCTCTTGGTATTCAAGGATCTGGCCAATCAAAGAAGCCAGAAGCCTAAATGAGATATCAACTGAATCTCTACTAGGCAAATTAAAATCCTATGAGCAGCTAATCAAATCAAGAGAAGTAGCAGAACAGAAGGCAACCACTCTAGTGAGAAAGGATCACAGCATAGCCTTCAAAGCATCCGAGGAAAGTGAGACAACAACTTCAAATAAAGAACTCATGAGCCTCTTTAAAAAGAGATTATACAAGATGGCTAGGAAGGATTTCAGAAGTAAATCATCCAGACAGGATGATAAGCCTAAGTATGACAAGACACCAACCAAGGAGGTTGTGTGCTTTGGTTGCAGAAAGCCTGGACATTACATCTCTGAATGTCCAGAGAATCAGAAGAAGGAGAAAAATAAAGAAAGAGACTCCAGAAGAAAACACAGTAGTAGACCCTCTTCCAGCAAGTATAAAAATAAAGACAAGGGTTTTGTTGCTGAAACATGGAGTGATACAGAAGAAGAAACATCTTCCTCCAGTTCAAGTTAAGAACAGGAAGAAGCTAGATCCAAGGAGGTTTGCCTTATGGCAATTGATGCCTCCAGGAACAATTCTGGATCAGAAGAAGAATCTGAAGATGAAGCAGCCTCAGACTCAGAGGCAGATCAGGTTATTTCTAGCTTTGATTTCAATTCTGATTTATTTAAAGTTGAATTTAAAACTATGTGTTTAGACTTAATCAACTCAGAAAAAGAAAAAAAAACTCTTAGAGAAAGACTAGGAAATCTTGAATCAGTTAACTCAGAAAACATTAAGCTAACAGACCAACTAACCTTAGCTAATGAACAAATAATTAATTTAAAATCTGAATTATGTGAGGCCAAACAACTTGGAGCAATCTCTCAATGGGAGAAGCCTCAAGATGATGGACATTACAAGCACAGTGAATGCCAGATTAAATGGCAAGCTGGGCTTGGGTGCTTCATCAAGTTTACCCCCCATAATAAAGAAAATATTCTTACAACCCCCATCAAGTTTATCTCTGCCAAGGGAAAAGAAAACTTAATAGACAAATCAATGTCAGAAAACAACCCAAGACCCCTAGACAAGAAAAACAGAAAACAGAAAATAGTTAATAAAAACAAAGTTCAGCAGCATTCGTCGAACCCAGATCGACGAAATGTGGCCAATTCGTCGAACCCAGATCGACGAGCGCTGAACGCAAACTTCAGGTATATCAATTCGTCTAACTGCGATCGACGAACTATGTATGGTTCGTCGAGCAGAGGTCGACGAACTTGGGGCGCAGAAAATGACTACTGTCATTCTCTGAGTAGAGATCGACGATCTTATCCCTATTCGTCGAACTCTGGTCGACGAACTTATAATAATTCGTTGAACTCAGAAAGACCAAACTTAAATCATTTCTTTTCCAGAAATCTTAAACCAACTAATAAGACATTTAATCCAGTAGCTGATTGGGTAATTCCACCTAGAAGATATCACCCCTTAGGTTACAAATCTCAACATGCATTATCAGTTATATCTAGTTTTTCATTCCAACCAAATCAAGGACCCAAGGTAACCTGGGTCAAGAACAATTGAGTTTTGTTTTTCATTGCAGGTACAGGTGAAGAGCTGTCCAAGGGTGAGTCAAACCTGGTACTTGGACAGTGGTTGCTCCAAGCACATGACATGCAGCAAGGGCAATCTATCCAATTATAAGCCCAAGATAGGACCAAAGGTGATTTTTGGAGATTCAAATAGTTGACAATCAGAAGGATATGGGACAATGAAGATTGGATCAGTGACCTTCAAGAAAGTAACATATGTAAGAGGACTTAAACATAACCTAATATCCATAAGTCAATTATGTGATGAAGGTTATCAGGTACACTTTTGTAATACCCCCTATCCGTCGCATATCATATAGCAATAGGTCCGACCGGGGCCCGACGTCATATACTACAGACAGACCGGGTGGTTACTCATGGAAACCATCCAACCAATCAACACGTCCTACACAGAGCATTCTAGCGGAAGCAGTTTATAAAAGTTGCAATAAAGAACCCAGCACTAAAGCATGAATGTCCACTAATACCAAATTAGGAATGTTGTACATACACAAGTACAGGCCTTAAGGCCTTACAAAATGGTTCACTTGATATTACATGATTTACAAACCACGGCACGTGATGCAGGTTAAAACTCCAAAATTATTTGCGGTCACGCGGCGACCCGGCGGTTTTATTTGCGAAAAAAGGCGGAAGTGAATTTATTTAAGAAAACGGGGCGCGCGTATTTATTTATTTATTTTGGATATAAAAAAGTTTAGAAATCGAGTTTTAACGAAAGGAGGCAAGTGCACCTATCGTGAGTAGTACAGGATATTCCGGGTGGAATATCGAGGTCGTATTGTTCTCGGGTCCGGTTCGATTATTTCTACTCTTCCCTGGAGGGGACTATTATTTTACCGATAATTATCTTGTCCAGAAAATGGCGGAAAGAAAATCAATAAAAAAGAGCTTGAAGCCGATGCTTAGCTCGATGGCAATTGAACTAAAATAGGAGCTCCTTTTCTAATTAATTAAGGCGGAGACTTGGCCGTGGAGGTTCCACTAAAATGAGCTCACCTAGCTCTAGGACTATCGCTCACCTGAACGCTAAGACTATTCGACCGGGCTCTCGTCCGACGAAGGATTCCTCTTAACGCCCGCATTACGCTAAGAACCCCGCTATTGGGTGGGGGACCCAATCCGGTAGAGTTGGCGCGCCTCCTCTCTCGAGGGTTAGTGCGGAACTCTCTTTGCCAAGGGGTGATCTGTCCATACGCACGGCCTCTCGGCGAGCGTATGGAACGGAAATAGGGCCCACACATCGATATGTGGTCCTACGCGTCGTAAACCCCGGGCAAACCTTAAGTGCTATTAATTAATTAGAAAGATTAGACCTTTAGTTATTTAAAGCTATTTTATCTGTCCCAATGCTCTTCGATACCGAGGGCTAAGAACTGTTAGCCCTCATCGGAATGGGGACGGCTTGCGAGGAAAGCAATAAATAAAGCAGGAAAGAAAGCTGAAAATGAAAGCAGTAAATGAAAGCAGTAAAGGAAAGCTGAAAATTGCAAGTCCTACCCAAACGAGTAGGACAAGAAAGCAGTAAATTGCGAGTCCCGGCGCAACTGCGTGGGCGGGAGAAATGAAAGCAGTAAAACACACACACACGCAAGTCCTACTCAAATGAGTAGGAGAAAATAAATACGGGTCCTACTCAACCGAGTAGGACAAAATAAATGCTACGCACGCACACTCTCTCTCGACATAAAGTAAACACACACACTCTACAAGAAAATAAACACACGCACACACACGACAGAATTGAAATAAAGCAAAGCGCCATTTAACTCTTAACGAGTAGGCGGAAATAAATGCGCACACATAAAAAAGGTTGCAAAAAAAACTAAGTTAACGAAAAATTAAAACAACTGCATTTCTACCGCTAGAATGCGGTAGAAATACATAAAAAGCGAAAATAAAAATTAACGGGAAGAAAGTTTGCAAATAAAAATGAAAATGCAATTGATCGAAAATTAAAACGAATACATTTCTACCGCTAAAATGCGGTAGAAATGCGTAAAAGAAGACGAAAAAATTAAACGGACAAAAGATTTTGAATAAAAAACGAAAATGCTAGAAAAATTAAAACGAATATGTTTTCATTCTTATAATTTTATAGAAATGCCTAAAAAGTGGAAATAAGACTAAAAGAGAACGAAAAATTTTACAATCCTAAAGAGCCTAAGTTAAAAGAAAATTAAAAATCACTTTTAAAACATCTTTTATAAACCTATAGGAATGAAAACAAAGTATAATAAACTAAACCTAAACAAGTATTTGCATAAAATTGCGATTATAACGGCTAGAAATTAGACAAAAGCTATAAGCTAAAATGATTTAGAAGACATAAAGGAAAAACAAAATAATAACAAACATTAAAAAATCACTTCGAGTAGGGCGCATAAATGGATTCCAAGCTATGCAAAGAGAGAAAAAACTAACACATTTTATTAATGAAAAAAGTGATTACAAGAAAGCTAAAAACAAACACTAAGAGAGGGGAAGAAAATCCCTTACATAGCATAAGAAGACAATTCGGCAGCACCTACCCTAAGCAAAGTGGTTCAAAAAAAGGAACAGAAATCCTAAGCAGCAGCTCTGAATTTATAGAAAAAATTTACAAGGGTCACGCCCTTGGTCACGGGCGTGACAGGGGGCGTGACAGTACTATTTGGAAGGCGGCCGGCGATTTGACGGGAAGTTGACTTCGGCCTGGACACGTGTCGGTCTCGCATGGTCACGCCCTTTGTCACGGGCGTGACAGGGGGCGTGACAGGCAGGTGGAACTGGGCGCGGTGCGCGCCGAAAGTCTTCGGGCAGGTCTTGTCGGGCTAGCTGGAAAGGTCACGCCCCAGGTCACGGGCGTGACTCTGGGTGTGACAGGCAGGTGTCGACACTCGACGATCGTCGAGATGAAATCGTCGAGTTGAGTGAACACGGGCTTGGGTCACGCCCCGTGTCGGGTGAACGGGCGTGTCGCCGGGCGTGTCAGCTGGGTCGACGATCGTTGAGCGCGATTCCGTCGATCTGGATGGTCACGGGCATGGGTCACGGGCGTGACTCGGTGACACGGGCGTGTCGACGCTTTGCTCCTCGATTGCAGATTTACTGGAATTTGACGTGTCACGCCCTAGTCACGGGCGTGACCAATATGTCACGGGCGTGACATGTCAATTTTGCCAGATTTTTCATTTTTCCTGAAAAATAAAATAAAATAAGTTAGTATAATATTTACAAAAATAGGAGCAATTTATTGAATAAAAATAAGTAAAAATGACAAAAATAAATGAAAATAACTAAATTAATGTACACAAAAATAGGTATATTTACAATCCATCAGCACGCAGGCCGGTCATACATGAGTAAAAGCAGTAAACACTCCAAGTAGGCCTTCGAGGGCCGGCTTCGTAATTTGGGCTTTAGCCCGCTATTGACCGCTTGGTCCAGCAGCACCTGCAAGCAACAAACCACCGCACGGTGGCAAAACAAGGCAACGGTCAGCAATGCTGACCAAATTATAACGATCTCGCCCCCAACTCGGGGCGGCGATGCTCCTTCCCTGCATTTCATTAGCATAAGCGATCAATATATCAACTTATTGCATCACAGACATTGGCACGCATGGCCATACGCCCGTGCTCTCAGGGCACATTCTTGGTGATCGCAGTCTAAGCCGCTAACTCACCACCATCACCAGGATGACAATATCTCGTGAGCAAATTGGTCTTTTAGGAAGATGTTATGACACTTTAATGTCATCAACAGCCTATGTCACGACACTTTAATGTCATCGACAACAAGACCCGACCTCTATGCCCTCGGCATAAAGTAGGAACGGTTCCCACTCAACCCGTTGCTCACTTGCCACGACACTTAAATATCATCGACACGAGTTAAGTTTCCCCGAAGACCGTGAATCGAACGTATAATAGTACATAACTCAGTTATGTACAAGTTGCCTCCTAGGCCAACAAATTGGCAAGATCACGCATTCGCCCAGTTTTCCGGGTGCACCTTTGGGTTAATCCCCAAGGCTCCCAGTTGCAATCTACCACGTAGAAATCCGAAAAAAACCAATCGCGCGGAGTCTTCTCTGACATTTATGCAATGCAACATCTCCGATCGAGACCAACATGTCCGGGTAGGCTTCACACATCATGCCTATGTCCGTTCTCGAATATGGACTCTAAACAACGGGGACTTTATATATCTACACGAAGGAACGCCTCCAACTCACCGCAAACTCGCGAGATCGGGCTTCCTATATAAAGAAGGAGAGCTACACATGCTCAAGAAGAGGATCGTTACCCTAGCGCTTCTCTTTGGCTCCATGGAAAAGTAAGCGGATGAAAAGAACCGCACTCTCTTCGCCTCTGTGGATCCGATGTCGGCTCGCAATTTGGAGCTTCGAAGCTCCTCCAATGGCCGGATCTAACTTCTTCTTCCTTCATTGGCTCTCCTCTCTCTCTAAGCTTTAGAAAGATGACCACTCATGTAAAAGTGAGGGTTTCTAAGGCTCAATCCCGGGTATATCCCATCAGGAACAACCCCCAGCTGTTGGATCACCAATTAAAGAAACGAACGGCTTTGATTCGGGACTGAAATGTCCAATCTAGACCAAACACGGCCTGGCACACGCCCGTGTCCAGGGCCGTGTCCCTCATTCGCCGTCAAAATCGACGCGCCTGGAACATCACATGGGCATCGAACACGCCCGTGTTCGAGTCCGAAACGCCCGTGTTCCAACTGACACGGCCGTGTGGCCGGTCGTGTACCACCATCGATTTATCACGAAAACAACCCGATAACTACACGGGTTCTTGGACACGCCAGTGTCCTTGCCCGTGTCTACCTCAACATGCCTGGGCTCCAGGCCATGTACACGGTCTCGACACTCGACACTTCGTCGAGAGAAGTTCTTCGACCTCACGACACAGCCTTGGACACGCCCGTGTCCTAGGCCGTGTGCCTTGTCTCGACACATCGTCGAGCAAAATTCGTCGACTCCCCGGGACGAGTGTCGACACGCCCTGCGACACGCCCGTGTCGCAGGCCGTGTGCCATGTCTCGACACTTCGTCGAGTGCAGAGTGTCGACTTCGCGGGCTGAGTGTCGACACGGGTCGACACGCCCTGCGACACGCCCGTGTCGCAGGCCGTGTGCCCAGTCTCGACAGAATGTCGACAGCAAAATGTCGACTTCGCCGGCTGAGTGTCTTCACAAGCCTGACACGCCCTGGGACATGCCCGAGTCCCAGGCCGTGTGCCTTCTGCCAGAACCCAAAACTGGCCCAAAACATCCCCCGTCGCTGTTTTGAGTTTCGAGGGGTTACAACTCTCGCGCCTCTTAAAGGAATTTTGTACAAGAAATTATATAAAGGAAAGACATGTACAAAACCAAAATTTGTACCTGAGCGGAACAACTCTGGATACTCGTCAAGCATAGTCTGCTCTCGCTCCCAAGAGAGCTCCGCACGACCGTAATTGTCCCATCGGACTTTGACCATCATGAACTCTTTATTGCGTAGCCGCTTGACCTCCGAATCCTCAATCCGCACGGGCTTGACCTTTATCGTCAGCCCACTATCCACTGGCACTTGATCAACCGCGATCACTAGCGTAGGCTCTTGCATCGCCTTCCGAAGCACCGAAATATGGAATACATCGTGTAATCCACCAAGCTCCACTGAAAGCTTCAACCGATAGTCCGATTCACCAACTCGCTCCAAAACCTCAAACGGCCCAAGGTACCTCGGGCTTAGCATTTTCAATCGCCGCATCCGCGAGACACCCTTGAATGGCTTGATCTTTAAGTACACATAGTCGCCCACAGCGAACTCCATGTTCCTGTGCTTGGTATTATAGTACTTCACTTGACGGTCCTGAGCGATAAGCAACCTCTCCCGAATGGTTCTCACCAAAGAAGTTGCACCCTCCACTTCCAACCGCTTATACAACTTTGACTCACCCGTTTCTAGCTAAGACAACGACGTGCGACATTTTCTACCATATAGGGCCTCGAAGGGCGCCATTTGGATACTCGCTTGGTAGTTATTGTTGTACGCGAACTCCACCAAATAGAGGTGGTCTTCCCATTGCTTTCCAAAATCCAAGACACACATGCGAAACATGTCTTCCATAGTTCTATTCACCCTCTCGGTCTGCCCATCCGTTTGCGGATGGAAGGCTGTGCTGAATTTTAGCGTAGTATGAAATGCGACACCTTCGTCAACCGATCCACGACCACCCAAATGGCGTCGTTCCCATTTTGCGAACTTGGCAAACCGTGCACAAAGTCCAAAGAGATGTCGTCGAATTTCCACTCTGAAATAGGCAAGGACTTAAGAAATCCTCCCGGCTTTTGGCATTCCGCCTTTACCAAGGCGCAAGTTTGGCACTTCGCCACGTAGAGCGCCACATCTTTCTTCAAACCCGGCCACAAAAATAGTTTCTTCACATCGCGGTACATCTTCGTGCTCCCCGGGTGAATCGAGTACTTGATATGGTGTGCCTTGTACAACAACTCAACCCGCAAACTACCCACACTTGGGATGCACAGACGACCGTCTTTCCAAAGCAATCCGTCCTCCACAACGAATTGGGAATTTGACCCATCCAGAGCCTCTACCATGAATTGCTTCATATGAACATCCATATCCAAAGCCTGCCGAATCCGATCAACCAGGTCATATTGGACTTCAGTCCAATTCAGAACTGCTTCAGCAGTTGATTGCTTATCCACACAAACAATATCCAATGCCTCCAACTCCCGCACCAACCGCTCATCATGCAACGATAGCCTATTGGCTTGAGCTGGGGATCGGCGACTAAACGCGTCCGCAACCGCATTCCCTTTACCAGGCACGTAGTGGATCTTGAATGTATAGTCTCCCAAGAAATCCATCCATCTACGCTGCCGCATATTCAGGTCCTTCTGATCAATCAGATACTTCAAGCTCTTGTGATCGATGTAGATATCAATCTTCACACCGTACAAATAGTGTCTCCACAGCTTCAAGGCAAAAATCACGGCCACTAACTCCAAGTCATGGACCAGATAATTCCTCTCGTGCACTTTTAGCTGTCTCGAGCCATAAGCTATTACACTTCCGTGTTGCAGTAGCACGCAACCCAAACCGCTGCCCGAAGCATCGCTATAAATCTCATAGCCTTCGGTTCCACATGGCGAACTCAGCACAGGCATCGTGGTCAACCGACACTTTAACTCCTCAAAAGCTCGCGCGCACTCCGGCGTCCAAACGAACTTCTGCTCCTTCCTCGTCAAAGTAGTGAGAGGTAACGCTATCCGCGAGAAGTTCTCTACGAAGCGCCTATAATAGCCAGCAAGCCCCAGAAAGCTCTGGACTTCCGCTCCCGTAGCAAGCTTAGGCCACTCCCGTATCGCAATAATCTTCGCTGGATCCACAACAATACCCTCTCCACTCAATATATGCCCGAGGAATGCCACTGAGGATAACCAAAACTCGCACTTTGAGAACTTGGCATACAAATGATTCCTCCTTAGCGTCTCCAAAACCAAATGAAGATGCTTGAAGTGATCTTCCTCACTTTGCGAGTACACCAAAATATCGTCGATAAAGACGATCACAAAATGGTCCAAGTACTCCCGGAAGGTCCTGTTCATCAGATCCATGAACACTGACGGCGCAATAGTCAGCCCAAACGGCATGACCGTAAACTCATAATGCCCGTATCTCGTACTTAACGATGTCTTCGGGATATCACTCTCCCTTATTCGCAGCTGATAGTACCCGGACTTGAGATCCAACTTCGAGTACACCGTCGACCCGACCAACTGATCAAAAAGATCATCGATCCGGGGGATCGGGTACTTGTTCTTCTCCGTAAACTTGTTAAGCTCTCGATAATCAATACATAGCCTTAAGCTTCCGTCCTTCTTCTTAACAAAGAGGACCGGCGTGCTCCAAGACGAAGAACTCGGGCGCACATACCCTTGCTCCAACAACTCTTGCAGTTGAACTTTCAGCTCCGCCATTTCCTTAGGCGCTAGCCGATAAGGAGATCGTGACATAGGCTTTGCACCTAGCACTAGCTCAATCGTGAAGTCTATCACCCGCTGAGGCGGGGCTCCAGGAAGATATCTAGGGAACACATCAGGGTACTCCGATACCACTGAAATATTATCCAACGCGGGCTTCGGCTTTGCAACCTCCACTAGTGTAAAGAACAGTTCTGCACCGGCACGAACCGCCTTCACCACCTGAAGAGCAGACATCAACGTCTTGCTTGACCCCTTTAAGCCCGTAAAAGTCATTTCACGACTTGCACCCAGCTTGACTTCCTTGCGACCGCAGTAAATATATGCCTGCTGCTCCGAGAGCCAGTCCATGCCAAATATAACGTCGAACTCCACCAACGGAAGTAACGACCCTTGCAGATCGAACTCCTGATTCCCAATACGAATATTAACATCGCAGATCCTATCCGCGTGCATCGAACACCCATTGGGCAACAACACATCCAGCTTATCCTTCGCCATCGAAGAAGGGACTTCGATGCATGATATAAATCCCTTGGACAAGGAGTGTGAAGCTCCCGTATCGAAGAGTGCTCTTGCCGGATTTTCACAAATCAAAATAAATCCTAAACAAGCAGTGGTAAGGTAACATGTGCATAACAAGTATTTAAAGAAATTGACTTGATATAAATTAAACCGTACCTGTCACCACATCATCTTGTTTGATGGCCTCCTGTTGGCCAAGATTATACACCCTTGGTTGGGCCGGAGCATAGTGGGACGCGGTTGACTCCACCGCCTTGCCCTTCTCTTCGTAAGTCGCTCCCGGCTTCCTTTCGGACTTGGGACATCCGCTCCAGCACTCACGGGCATAATGCCCCAACTTCCCACAGTTGTAACATGCGCCCGTGGTCCGACCCGTAGTCGCCCCAGAAGCACCAGCAGAGAGGGCTAGACCCGAAGTCCTAGCTTTCTTGTTCCACTTTCGGAACACAGATTTTGAGGTGTTCGGCCCTCTGAACTCCGACCTCTTCTCGCCCAAGCTTTTCTTTGCCTGCACATTCTTCATGTCCTTCTCCAAGGACCGGGCCGTGTTGACCAAGGTCAAGAAACCCTGCGTCATCGGCCCCAAGAGTAGTAATCTCAACTCATCTCTCAAGCCTTCGTAGAATCGATTCGTCTTGCGCTCCTCATCCGCAATGGTGGAGCTAGCATATCGACTCAACCGGGTAAACTCGTGGAGATATTCATCCACGCACTTCTCACCCTGGACCAACTTCAGGAACTCGTCCTCCAACGCTATCCTCTGCGCCGAAGGGAGGTATTTAGCCAAGAACAATCTCGAGAACTCCTCCATTGAGATATCAACAAGTTGCCTACCTCTCAATAGGTGCAGCTCCAATCCTTCCCACCACATTCGCGCTTCACCGTCCAGAAGGAACGTAGCGATGGTGGTCATTTGCCACTCTTCCGTCTCCATTGCTGTCATGACTCTCTTCACCCTGGAAATCCAGTCTTCAGCTTGAGATGGGGTTCCCAACCCCGAGAATACCGGAGGACTAAAGCTCATGACATGCTTGAGCTGTCTCTCGGCTGCCCTCCTTGGCACCACCGGCTCCACTACCACCTGTTCCACTCTCCTCGGCCCAACCTATGGAAGAGGTTCCTGCTCCATCCCAGGAGCGGGCTGCTGCGTTTGCCTTGCAGGCTGCGCATTTATCACGGCCAACACTGCTTCGGCCACCAATCGTATGTTCTCAGCCGATAGAGGTGTTGCAGGAGCAACATCTGGTGCACTGCTAGCCTCAGAAACTCGACGTTCCGACGGCCCAACACCACTTCTAGTCACCTATAGTGGTACAAAATATTGTTAAGCAATCAAATAAAATTGTAAACATCAATTATAGGAACACGCAGGTTCCTCAAACACGTGTATTTTCATTCCTAAGTGGACATTCATGGGTTCTTTTACCGTTATAATGATGACGCGCACAATGTGCTCACCACCCCTTAAAAAGAATTCGCCCACGAATTCATCTTAAGCCTGACCAAAACCAGGAGTCTGATACCAAATTGTAACACCCTTTATCCGTCGCATAGCATATAACAGTAGGTCTGACCGAGGCCCGACGCCATATACTACAGACAGACAGGGTGGTTACTCATGGAAACCATCCAACCAATCAACACGTTCTACACAGAGCATTCTAGCGGAAGCAGTTTATAAAAGCTGCAATAAAGAACCCAGCACTAAAGCATGAATGTCCACTAATACCAAATTAGGAATGTTGTACATACACAAGTACAAGCCTTAAGGCCTTATAAAATGGTTCACTTGATATTACATGATTTACAAACCACGGCACGCAGGCCGGTCATACATGAGTAAAAGCAGTAAACACTCCAAGTAGGCCTTCGAGGGCCGGCTTCGCAATTTGGGCTTTAGCCCGCTATTGACCGCTTAGTCCAGCAGCACCTGCAAGCAACAAACCGCCGCACGGTGGCAAAACAAGGCAATGGTCAGCAATGCTGACCAAATTATAACGATCCCGCCCCCAACTCGGGGCGACGATGCTCCTTCCCTGCATTTCATTAACATAAGCGAGCAATATATCAACTCATTGCATCACAGGCGTTGGCACGCATGGCCACACGCCCCGTGCTCTCAGGGCACATTCTCGGTGATCGCAGTCTAAGCCGCTAACTCACCACCATCACCAGGATGACAATATCTCGTGAGCAAATTGGTCTTTTAGGCAGATGTTACGACACTTTAATGTCATCAACAGCCTATGTCACGACACTTTAATGTTATCGACAGCAAGACCCGACCTCTATGCCCTCGGAATAAAGCAGGAACGGTTCCCACTCAACCCGTTGCTCACTTGCCACGACACTTAAATATCATCGGCACGAGTTAAGTTTCCCCGAAGCCCGTTAATCGAATGTACAATAGTACATAACTCAGTTATGTACAAGTTGGCTCCTAGGCCCACAAACTGGCAAGATCACGCATCCGCCCAGTTTTCTGGGTGCACCTTTGGGTTAATCCCCAAGGCTCCCTGTTGCAATCTATCAGGTAGAAAACCCGAAAAACAACCAATCGCACGGAGTCTTCTCCAACATTTATGCAATGCAACATCACCGATCGAGACCAACATGTCTGGGTAGGCTTCACACATCATGCCTATGTCCGTTCTCGAATACGGACTCTAAACAACGGGGACCTTACATATCTACCCGAAGGAACGCCTCCAACTCACCACAAACTCGCGAGAGCGGGCTTCCTATGCAAAGAAGAAGAGCTACACATGCTCAAGAAGAGGATCATTACCCTAGCGCTTCTCTTTGGCGCCATGGAAAAGTAAGCGGATGAAAAGCACCGCACTCTCTTCGCCTCCGTGGATCCGAAGTCGGCTCGCGATTTGGAGCTTCGAAGCTCCTCCAATGGCCGGATCTAGCTTCTTCTTCCTTCCTTGGCTCTCCTCCCTCTCTAAGCTTTAGAACGATAACCACTCATGTAAAAGTGAGGGTTTCTAAGGCCCAATCCCGAGTATATCCCATCAGGAACAACCCCTAGCCGTTGGATCATCAATTAAAGAAACGAACGGCTTTGATTCAGGACTGCAATGTCCAATCTGGACCGAACATGGCCTGGCACATGCCCGTGTCTAGGGCCGTGTCCCTCATTCGCCGTCAAAATCGACGCGCCTGGAACATCACACGGGCATCGAACACGCCCGTGTTGGAGCCGACACGCCCGTGTTCCAACTGACACGGCCGTGTGGCCGGCCGTGTACCCCCATCGATTTATCCAGAAAACAACCCGAGAACTACACGGGATTCTTGGACACGCCCGTGTCCTTGCCCGTGTCTACCTCAACACGCCTGGGCTCCAGGCCGTGTACACGGTCTCGACACTCGACACTTCGTCGAGCGAAGTTCGTCGACCTCATGACACGACCTTGGACACGCCCGTGTCCTAGGCCGTGTGCCTTGTCTCGACACATCGTCGAGAAAAATTTGTCGACTCCCCGGGACGAGTGTCGACACGGGTCGACACGCCCTGCGACACGCCCGTGTCACAGGCCGTGTGCCATGTCTCGACACTTCGTCGAGCGCAGAGTGTCGACTTCGCGGGCTGAGTGTCGACACGGGTCGACACGCCATGCGACACGCCTGTATCGCAGGCCGTGTGCCCAGTCTCGACACAATGTCGACAGCAAAATGTCGACTTCGCCGGTTGAGTGTCGACACAAGCCTGACACGCCCTGGGACACGCCCGTGTCCCAGGCCGTGTGCCTTCTGCCAGAACCCAAAACTGGCCCAAAACGTCCCCCGTCGCTCTTTTGAGTTTCAGGGCGTTACAACTTTAACTCTACTTCCTGTTCTATTATCAATAATGAAAACCAAACTGTTTTAATTGGACTTAGACAAGACAACATATATCTAGTAGATTTTGTTTCTGCCCAAACTGATGTTTGTTTACTCAATATTACTAGTAATCAAAATGAGTTATGGCATAAAAGATTAGGGCATGTAAACCTTAAGAATATATCTAGGTTATCTAAAGACAACCTTGTTAGAGGTTTACCTTATGTCCCCTACAAGAAGGAGAGCATATGCAGGGCTTGTCAATTAGGCAAGCAAACCAAAACTAGTTTTAAATCCATTAATAAAAGTGATTCACCTAGGATATTCTATTTGCTTCATGTGGATCTATTTGGACCCATTGTAGTGCAAAGCCTAGGAGGGAAGTCTTATACTTTAGTGATTGTTGCTGACTTCTCTAGATTCAGTTGGGTAGCCTTTCTGAGAGCTAAGTTAGATACATTCAAGGTTCTTACAGATTTTCTCAGGACCATACAGATTGAGTTATCTACTCATGTTGCATTGATCAGAAATGATCATGGCACAGAGTTTGAGTCTCTTCTTATGCATGAGTTCTGTGAGAAGTAAGGTATCAGGCAGTGCTTCTCAGCTCCTAGAACTCCCCAACAAAATAGGGTTGTTGAAAGGAAAAATAGGACACTCATTGAATCTGCAGGAACATTGTTGGAAGATGCTTATATGCCTCTATCCTTTTGGGCAGAAGCTGTAAACACTGCCAACTGTGTCCTGAATAGAAGCCTTATACATAAGCTGAAAAATAAGATCCCTATGAATTACTTAAAGGGAAGAAACCTAAAATCACATACTTTAAAGTTTTTGTTTGTATATGCTACATTCACACAAATAACAAAAGATACATTAGAAAGTTTGAGTCCAAGGCTGAAGAAGGGATTTTTCTAGGATACTCCCAAATAAGCAAGGCCTATAGGGTTTTTAATAAATCCACCCTTAAAATTGAAGAGTCGGTTCATGTATCTTTTGATGAAGCTAACATGTCTTATAAGGAGAAAGAGATTTCTACCAATAGCTTCTTGCAGGTTCCACAACTGTGTGAGTCTATGGATGGAATAAACCTCACCCAAGAGGTATCAACCCATCCTACTCCATAGGTTGCTGAAGATAGTGAAGAGGAAATTCAAGAGGAAGTGGCTGAACTTCCCTCAACAGCTAGTACCATTCCTCAAGAGGAATTAAATACAGAAGCTGTTGCTCAACCAACTCCACCAACTGATTTTGTCACACTTAGAGATCACCCCAGATCTCAAGTGATTGGAGACATTTCAGTAGGTGTACAGACAAGGCATCAACTCAACCAAGACTTGATGCATGCCTGTTTTCTCTCTCAAATTGAACCTTTCACAATCCATGAAGCAGAGCAAGATCCCCACTAGATCATTGCAATGCAAGAGGAACTAAATCAGTTTGAGAGATGTAGAGTTTGGGATTTGGTTCCAAGACCCCATAACTATCCAGTTATTGGAACCAAATGGGTCTACAGGAACAAGCTAGATGCCCAAGGAAACATAGTGAGAAACAAGTCTAAGCTTGTTGCTCAAGGCTACAGGCAAGAGGAAGGAATTGATTATGACCAAACCTTTTCCCTTGTTGCAAGGTTAAAGGCCATAAGAATTTTCCTTGCCTATGCAGCTCACAGGAGATTCAAGGTCTTCCAAATGGATGTCAAGAGTGCATTTCTGAATGGAGTACCTCAAGAAGAGGTTTATGTAGAACAACCTCCAGGTTTTATCTCTCTAACTCAACCCTCTTTTGTATTTAAATTACATAAAGCTCTCTATGGTTTAAAGCAAGCTCCAAGAGCTTGGTATGAGACCTTAGCAAGCTTTCTTTTAGAGCATAAATTTACAAGAGGAACCATAGATAAAACTCTTTTCACTAGACATCATAAGGACCAAATTTTGTTAGTACAAAAATATGTGGATGACATCATCTTTGGGTCTACTGATCCCAAATTGTGCAAGAGGTTTGCTGACCTCATGCATTCTAAATTTGAGATGAGTAGCATGTGTGAGCTTTTCTACTTCCTTGGTCTCCAAGTGAAGCAGCTGCCTGATGGTATTTTCCTCTCCCAAGCTAAGTATGCTAAAGAGCTTATTAAGAAGTTTGGGATGGGTGATGCTTCAGGAATAAAAACACCTATGGCTACTAATGTTGTTGTGGATTCTGATGCAGTAGGGAAACCTATAGATCAGAAGCATTATAGGGCAATTGTTGGATCCCTATTATATCTAACAGCTAGCAGTCCTGATATAATGTTTGCCACATGCCTTTGTGCTAGGTTCCAAGTGAACCCTAAAGAATCTCACCTTATTTTCCTAAAAAGAATTTTGAGATATATAAAGAGTTGTCCTAATATAGGACTCTCGTATCCTACAGAGTCAGAGTTTAAGTTAATTGGATACTCAGATGCTGACTATGCTGGATGTAGAGTGGATAGGAAGAGTACCTCTAGAACATGCCAGTTCCTGGGTATGAGACTTGTCTCCTGGTTTTGTGAAAAGCAGACATCTGTGTCTACATCAACTGCAGAAGCAGAATACATGGCTGCTGGCAGCTGCTGTTCACAGATGTTATGGATACAAAACCAACTCCTAGACTATGGTGTCAACTTAAATAATAGAACATTATTTTGTGATAATACTAGTGCTATTGCTATAGAACAGAATCCAGTTCACCATTCTAGGACTAAACATATTGAAATAAGACATCATTTCATTAGAGATAATGTAGACAAAAAAAATTAACTTGATCCATATTCCTACTGATTTATAGAGAGCAGACATTTTCACCAAGCCCTTGGATGAGAAAACTCATCTGTTCTTTATAAATCAGCTGGGAATGATTAATGGAGAAGAGTTAAATTAGTTTCTATCTGCATTCGACGAATTTTCCAGAGTTCGTCGAATGGAGTTCGACGAATTAGGGAAAGTTTGAGAGATTCTCGTCAAACGGAGATAGACGAATTCTCTGTGTGTGGAAACAATTTTCGTCGACCAGAGATCGACGAACTTTGCTTCAGAAGACGTTTCGTCGAACGGAGTTCGACAAACTATTTTTGATTCTTCTGGATGAGATCGACGAATTATTTGTCTATAACTTATTTCGTCGAGCTCAGTTCGAAGAATTGTTTTCTTTTAGTGGAATAGAGATTGTCGATTCATATTCTGGAAAACAATATATCTAGGTTTTCTTCGACCTCCATCCCACGCTTTCAGTTCTTTTGCTCTTAATCGACGTTTTTCTCTGTGTTTCTTCCAGGTCATCAATGGCGATTCCAGCAGGAGCTTTGGCCGCAATGAAATTTGACACCGGATTTGATATGGATTTCGATTCTTTCCAACATTCTGACCCCATATTTCTCTATATCTTGGAATTACTGGAAGAACAGGGTCTCAAAGATTTCATGACAAGAAGGATTAAACTATATGGAACGGAAATCAGAGAATGGGTATATACATCGTCTGTTTTTGAGGACAATGTTCGATAGGCAATATCAGGAATACTGCTATTCCGTTATCTCCCACAATTCTTTCTGAAATATTTGGATTGGTCAATGGCGAAGATAATATGGAAATGTATTCTGAAGAATTTGATGATATGTTGAAGCTAATGGGTTTTTCTAGAAGCAACCCTAACAAGCTGTTGAAGAAGCAACTATCCGCCGCTTACCAGTTTCTGGCAGACATTGTCGGAAAAGTGCTGATGGGCAAGCACTCAACACATGACTACATTACTCGACATCAATTTCTTATCATGTGTGCAGTGGTGAATAAGTGTTCTATTGACTGGAGTAAGATTTTCTTTGAGTTGATCAAGAAGAAGAATAGCAAGAAGGAAGTCTACTTATGCAGAATCCTGGGGATATTCCTCTAGGAGAAGGCTGGTGAATTAATGGTCTCCCCAACCATTTTCATCAATTCCAGCAAGTGCCTCACCTGCGCCTTGTTTGGCAGATGGGAGAGGACGATCTCCAAGCCCTCCAAGGCTTCCTCCTTTTAAATCCCAACTTCTGAGAGCACCAGGGCTGTGAAGGCCACTCCCCTCCCTGCTGAAGAGATCCATCCCCCTCCACCATCTCTTCCAACAAAGAAGCCTCCTCATGTGCCTACTCCTCCTTCATCTCCACCTCTAGAAATCACCAACATCCCATCTCCACCTCCATCTTCCCCTATGCAAGTTACTCAACAACCCACACCTCCAGCCTCACCTCATGAGACACATATTCCTACACCTCCTCCGTCTCCTCTTCCCCCTCATTTGTCAACCATTCCATCTTACAACATACCCACAGACACTATCATGTCAGATGCCCCCATTCCATCTGTTATTCCAACCTCTATTTCATCCTCTTCCCCTTCCCCATTTGATCCATCTACCATCATATCCTTGCTCACTCCCCTCATCAAATCTCTCATCACAGAGGCCATTACAACTCTTGTGACTTCCATCAATTCTTTATCTGCCCAGATTTCTGCCCTATCTGTTGACCACTCTTCATTCAGGGGCCTGGCTCCAGGTCTTCCTGAACCCAAGCAGGGGGAGATGCTCAGTGATGAAGTTGCAGCAGATGCAGATGCAGCAGCAGCAGCAGTCACAGCAGCAGTTCTCTCT
The DNA here is from genome assembly GCA_039583875.1 of Platanthera guangdongensis. Classification (NCBI taxonomy): domain Eukaryota; kingdom Viridiplantae; phylum Streptophyta; class Magnoliopsida; order Asparagales; family Orchidaceae; genus Platanthera; species Platanthera guangdongensis. The sequence continues at coordinate 132,311,442 of CM077156.1, forward strand.
ATAGCAGATGTAGATTTAGATGAAGATGCAGAACTTTTGACAGACTTTGATTCCGAGATGATTGAATCAATTCATTTTATGGACACTGACATTGACTTGGATGAGTCAGGTGAGCAAATAAAACCTGTTGGTGATTTCCATTTGAATCCCATAGTAAATTTGTCTGTTTTGTTAAGAAGTTTTGATACAGTCTTTATGCAGTTTCTTTCAGCTGATTTTACTAAGACAAGTTTTGTTGTTGTACCCTATACTTCTCCAGCTAGTCCAGCAGTTGCTAAGAAACTCTGTGACAGTTTTGCTCCTCCAGTTGTTGCTCCATCATCTTCAGTTATTCCAGAAGATGTTTCAGTACCAGTTTTTGTTATGGATGACTCTCCACTGCCAGATTTGGAGAGCTAATCCTGGCTGACATTGAAGAAGAGAATAAGGCAGTAGTTGAAAGCTCTGTCCCCATTATTTCTGATTGCTGTACAGTTACTTCTTCTCCTGTTGCTGAAACTCCAGTTCCTGAACCTTCTGCCCCTCCTCCAAAGAAAGCTGTTATTTTTGATAAAGCTTTAAGAGCTTTGGATGCTTTATATGACAAGCCTCAGGGTTCTATCAGTGAAGATGATGATGATGATGATGACTCAGATGAAGATGCTGCCAGTAAGAAAAAGAAGATGTTATCTAAGAAAAGGAAGGCTCCTCCTCCTCCATCTCCTAAGCCTAATCCCACTGTTGACATCCCTTATTATATTTTGCATAATGTAACTCCATATAAGGGAATGCCTGCATGTATGTGGCTATCCAAGAACCAGCAGAAGGATAGAAAGAGAAGTAGGAGATACTCTCCTCCTCCAGTCCACAGGTATAGGAAAGATCCACCCCCTCCTTCTCCTCCAACAGCTGGTGCCATTGGCTCTAGCTCCGAGAGATCTGCCCCCATGCAGACATATCAGAGACAGTCAGGGAGATCCTCGGGAAGCAGCCAACAGAGGCAACCCTCCTCAGGTTATCAGCATCAATAGCATCAGCAGCAGCAACAACAAATATCTGAAGTTCAAAAAGCTGAAAGTCCAAAAAGGCCATACTCTCCTCCAATTCCATTTGAAGATCTTAAAACTACAAATACTGCAAGAATGGCCAGATTCCAGGAGCTAATTGGACTATCTTTGATCAACAAAGCAAAGGCTGAAGGAAAAGACACATCAGGTTTAACAACAATGTCTAAGTACAGAAAAGAATAGTTGAAAGGGTTTGACAAAGGCAATAAATTGTTTAATGCTGATGATTATATGAAACTCCATCCAGAAGCAGTTGTGCCCAGAGCTACATCATTGAATATTATTGGGGCAGCTGATATGACTATGATAAAGGCTCAGGCTTCAGATCCAAAGAGAGAAATCATCTTTAAAAAGCCAGGAGAGCAGACAGCTGAAGACAGGTCCAAGCAGAAAAAGCCAAAGAAGTAATCTTCTTGTTGTTTCAATTTCTGTTTGTTTTTGGTTTTTCAAACTATGCTATCTGTTTAAACAAAGCTGTGTATATATATATCTGTTGCATGTGTTGGTAATTCTCTGCCAGATATATCTCTTTTCCTGCTTTGTTTTCTGTCTGTTTCTATTTTGAGTCTCTTTTAGTGACCTCACCCAAATAGGGGGAGATTGTTGGATCCCCAGTTGATTTGGGCTAGGTTCACTGACTTAGGATGTGACCCATCATGTATAGCCAGGGTCAAGTTTGTGTCCTAGAGTCTAGGCCAAGTCATTAGAGTCAACTTTAGAGTGACCAGCTATCAACATGACTATCAGAGACTCCAGACTTAGAGGATTTCAAGACTAAGTAAAGTGAGTTCGACGTTCGTCGAACTCAGCTCGACGAAAGGTGTTCTGCGCTCGACGATCGTGAGACAATTCTTTGTGCTGAGCTCGACGATCTTAGTTCTCTGGTCGAAAAATTAGATTCTGAGCTCGACGAACTTGGACCTCAAGTTCTCAACTTCTCAGGTCGATGAATGTTGTACTCTACTCGACGAATTCTGAACTCAGAGTATTTGTGTCGACACTTAGGGCATGTGTCGACACCAGACAATTTATGTCGACACCAAGGATTTGTGTCGACACCAGGACTTCAGTCAACACCAGCTCATGTCGACACCAGAAGACTTGAGTCGACACCAAGATCAATCAGTCGACACCAACTTATGTCGACACAGAATATCAGCAGATGCAGAATTTTGACTAAGTCCAGAACTGTTCTTAGGTCGACGAATTTGGTTCTCAGTTCGACGAATGAAGATTGTCTGTTCGATGAATGAAGATTGTCTGTTCGATGAATGAAGATTGTCTGGTCAACGAACTCTCTCAAGCACAGCTCGACGAACTCAAGCTCAGCTCGACGAACTCAAGCTCAGCTCGGCGAACTCAAACTCAGCTCGACGAATTGTGTTCTTCGTTCGACGATTCCAGACTAGGTCTTCTTCAGTTTCCCGTCCCGTTTCTTGGTGATGATTCCGGAGTTATTAATGTTAGATCTTCTAGAAATGTTACCGTTAGAACGCGCATTGACTATGGATTATTACATGCCATTTTTGCATGGGACAGTTAGGGAAATTATTGATTGTCGCTTCTTTCCAAGGCCAACTGCAATTGCTACTCAACATTCAAATTTTGGATGTTCCTCAGTCAGAGACACATTCAGAAAAGAAAAGGATTAATCAGTAAGAAGAGATACCAGAAGCAATACAGACAATCAGATAGACACACTCAGATTGCACAGAAGAACAATCATACACAAAATCAAAAGTTCTACTGCAATAAGCCTTGACCAGAGAACAACTTCATCAAGAAGAAGAAGAACATTAAAATACTATCAATAGTCTTCTTCCTTCAATTCTCAGGACTACTTCAAAGGACAACAATTATTCAATCTGTCAAAGAAGTTCCTGAAGCAAATTCTTGTCTAGGCACACTAGGTCTTTGAAGATCTATCACCCTGAAGCAGTGCTCCAGCATTCCTAAACATTCAAGATCTCAGGGGGAGCAAAATCTGCTAACATCAATCCACAAGTCTTCTCAGTTGTTATTGAGAAAGAGAAGACCCCATCACCCTCATTTCTTATTCCTATACAGGGTTTTAATTCCCTTCAAAATTATTCCTGGTTACAAGTCTTCTACCAAAAGACTTGAGGTTTTGGTTTTTGAGCACCTGAACAAAAGCTCATTGGTGTCAGGAACCTGATCAAAAACCTGAGTGGATTCCTACCAGGGTGGTAGAAGAGTGGATGTACCCAGGTTGGGGAACCACTATAAAATTTTTGTGTCGTCTGGTTGCTCTTATTTTTGTTTTGGCTGTGTTGTTCTGTGATTAATAGGTTGTTGTGCTTAGTTTATTTTATTTGCTGACTTGTTCACCTAGGCTTACAACAAAAGTTGTAAAAAGTTTGAAGTAGGCACAATACTCTATTCACCCCCCCTCTAGAGTATTTCAGATCTAACCTGCACTTTCAACAGGCTTCGCCTAAAGTCATGCAACCACTCGTTGGAAATGTATTTTCAAGGACTTCGACTTTCGTGGTTAGTCGAAAGCCCAGTTCTGGTCATATCACACTTGAAAATGGCCAAGAAGATCACTGCGTGCATAAAACAGATTCTGCACACATCTTAAGGCGGAATGAACGGCACCGATTCATCTTCCTCCTTAAGCCGATCTTCCCCAAATCACATCCAGACTTCCTCCACCCTTATTCACCCTCAAAAGGCCACCTTTCTTCACGTAACCATCTACTATCATCCCATAGAATAAGGGAGAGGTTGAAGAAAACTAATCCCTAGGACACAAATCCTAGCATGGCCATTCCTATAAAACTTCTCCTTTCGCATCTAGACTCTCTTGTGTCGATATCTCTCCGAGGAAATAACTAAAGATCTAGCACCAAGGGAGAGGGGAGGAAGCTCACCTCGTTTCTGGCATTTCCACCATTTCTGGCCAAGGATCTTGTCATTCTCCTCGGCGGCATCTTCTTCTCCTCGGAGGCACCGGTCCTTCGCGGGGTGTAAATTGGCTCCAGCACCTCCTTCCTCTTATCCAGCAGTTTTCTCCCTCAGAAATAGTTGGAAGCGGAATGAAAAAATGGCTATGGTTTCTCTTCCCCCTTATATGTGAAAATGACACAGGTAGGGACACGCCCGTGTCCTGCTCGGGCGAAGCATCGTCGATCGTTCCACTGCCGTTCCGATACACAAACAAGGGTAGGGACATGCCCGTGTATCTACCTGTGTCCAAGTGACACGGCCGTGTTGCTGGCCGTGTCCTGCTCGGGTCTTGCTTCGTTGAGTTCCAGTTGACGCACATGTGTAGGTACACGCCCGTGTCTCTACCCGTGTCCTCACACACACGGGTAGGGACACTCCCGTATCCGTGCCAGTGTCCTTCTCTGGGACTACTTGAGTAATCGACTCGAGTGTTGGCTGGAGACATACAGGTAGGGACACGCCCATGTCTCTACCCGTGTCCTTCTCGGGACACTCTTCGTCAACCTCTACTCGACGCACACGTGTAGGGACACACCGTGTCCCTACCGTATCCTCATACATACGGGTACTGACACGCTAGTGTCACTACTCGTGTCCTTCGCTGGAATAACCTGAGTCATCAACTCGAGTACTGGGTGGACACACACGGGTAGGGACACGCCCGTGTCTCTACCCGTGTCCTTCTCTAGGCTGACTTCACCTCCCCTACACAAGTGTAAGCCTAGCTGTCAGCACTTCCATGAGCCCAAATCACCTCTTCTGACTCAAAGGCGCGCATGAGGGGTCTAGAGCGAATCGGGACGTTACAAGCTCCTTGTTTCGGTGTCCATTATCCGTACCGCCTCTATTCGGATGGATCTATCAGTTGCTACTGCACCATCTGTTATGAGGACATGTTGATCGGGCCGTAATAATTCCTTCCGAAGTGACGACACATGGAATATGTCGTGTAAATTCTCCAGCTCTGGTGGTAGCTCCAACCGATAGGCCAAAGGTATAATCCTTTCCAATATAGCATAAGGCCCAACGTATCTTGGACTGTGCTTCTTCATACCATGCACCCATGATACTCCATGCATCGGCATGATCTAAAAAAATTACTTTCTCACCCACCTAAAATCCCACCATATGGTATTTTGCATCATAATACTTAGCCTGCCGACTTTGAACCTCAAACATACGGTTTTGTATTAATCTGACAACAACATCAGTATCATCAATGTACTCAATTCCCAAAACCTTCGGGTCTTCATCCTGTATCCATGATAGAGGAGTTCTACACCTCCTTCCACAAAGGGCTTCGTAGGGTGCCATCCCTGAAAGTGATATCAGATATGTTCTGATACCAACAGAAAGTGAAGGATAGAACTTATGTTTACTCTAAAGGGGTGAATATAGTATAAAAAAATTTATTCACTAGTTTCTATTATGGATTAATAGTATGGTGATATATATGTATATAAGAAAAGTAATCACAGCACACAAACAAAAAAGTAAAGGCAATCTAGACGACACAAGAAAATTATAGTGGTTCCCCTAAAACTTGGGTACATACACTCTTCTACCACCCTGGTAGGAATTCACTACAGGTTTTTGATCAGGTGCCCTACCACGATTGGTTTTTGTTCAGGTGCCTTGTCACCACAAGATCAATTTTTCTAAGGGAGTTCTAGCAACCCTTTGAGCGTTTGATAAGGTGCCCAAAAATCAAACTAATTCTTTTGATCAGTAGACTTAATAACCAAAGGGGCTAACTTTTGAAGGGAGTTAAAACCCTGTACACAGTTGGAAATAAAAGAGTGATGATGTTCTTCTCTGTCAACAATCTGAGAGAAGACTAGTGGATTGATATGTTGCCAAAGCTCCCCCTGAGTTATAGATCTGATCAGGAGAATGGAAGCTTTGCTCAGGGTGTAGGTATTCAATGATGAACTTCGCCTACAAGTATATGTATCTGAGTGATTGAACTTTTGGTCTCAAATTGGTGATTGTTTGCTGGAGGAAAAGCTTGAGGAAGAAGAATATGATGAACAAGAAGTTCTTTCTTTGTTTCTTGTTCTCTGATTGAGATATTATCTTTCTTCTTCTTCACTTAGTGTGTGTATTCTGTATATTGTCAATTAACAATATTCTAAAATTTTCCTTTAGACATTTATAAAGATGGTCTGGGAGACCAGCAGTTCTGGGCACTTTGCCTGGAGAAAGATTCCCAGAACTCTTCCAAAACTTGCATCTTTCTTACTTATCTTCTTCTTAATCAAATCAAATATAATCTCTCTCCAGTTTACTAATTTGTTGTTAACTAAGGCACTAATCATAAGAATTGGTGCCTAGTTATGTAGTCATGGGCAGAATGTTTGCCCAAGATGACTTTCCCAACAACATTAGCCAAGAACTTATATTCAGCAGATAAGTTCTTCTTCAATAATTTTGTAGGTTTTCCCTGGGAGTGACCCATTATAACTAGCATATCTTCATACTCGGTGTTAGTTAATTCAAAATCATCTTCTCCATTAATAAATCCAAAGATTTCAGTAAGAATGGTTGGAGAAAGAGTGACCTGATGCCCAAAAATTGATCCAGAGATGGTGGTTTGGTCTGGAAAGACTGCTCTGAAACCCATTCTTTAATATCCTGTACTGGTAATTTGTTCCTGAGAGTCATAAACTGTCGTAACTGTGGTGCCTCAAACAACTGTAGTATATTCTGGAAGATTTGATCAGTGTGGCTGAAGGAGTCGATATCGATGTCGAATCCTGCATCAAACTTCATGCCGGAGAGGGTCGCTGCCGAAATCGCCATGCCTGCAAAACAAAATATCAAGTGCACGAGAACTGGAAAGCGCAGGATGGAGTTTGATGAAAAACCTATTATATGTTTTCGGAATATGAAAAGGCAAACTACGTCCAATGAAAAACTAAAATCTTCGAGCTTAGGTCGACGAAAAAATCTCGTGAAGGAATAAAATCGTCGATCTAAGTTTGAAGAGGGGGAAAACAGATCGTTATGCTCCGTTCAACGAGAAATTTTCTGAAACAGAATTCGTCGATCTTCGTTCGACAAAAAGTTTCTCAAAGAGATTTCGTCGATCTCCGTTCGACGAAAGATCTCAAGAATAGTTCACAGATCTTCGATCTCCATTCGACGAAAGGTGACCGATTCTTCGAACTCAGACAAAAAATAAATTAAGCCTTCTCTATTGATCATACCTAGCTGATTTAAGAAGAACAGATGTTTCTTTTCATCCAATGGTTTGGTAAAGATGTCTGCTCTTTGTAAATCATTAGAGATAAAGAAAACATTAATTTTATTTTTGTCCACACAATCTCTAATTAAATGATGTCTAATGTCTATATGCTTAGTTCTACTGTGCAGCACTAGATTTTGTGCCATGGAAATTGCACTGTTATTGTCACAAAATATGGTTGAATTAATTAAGTTGAGACCAAAATCAAGGAGTTGGTTTTGAATTCACAAAATTCGTGAACAACATTTGCCAGCAGCTATATATTCAGCTTCAGTAGTTGAGGTTGACATAGATGTTTGTTTCTTACAAAACGAAGATACAAGCCTATCACCAAGAAACTGGCATGTCTCTGATGTGCTTTTCCTGTCAACTCTACATCCAGCATAGTCAGAATTTGAGAATCCAGTTAAGTCAAATTCTGACTCTATTGGATACCAAAGTCCTAGATTTGGAAAACCCTTTATATATCTCAAAATTCTTTTTGATAAAATTAGGTGAGATTCTTTAGGGTTCACTTAGAACCTAGCACAAAGACATGTAACAAACATTATATCTGGCCTACTAGCTGTGAGATACAACAAGGACCCAACAATAGCCCTATATGTTTTCTGATCAATTGGCTTGCCCTGTTCATCAGAATCAATAACAATATTTGAGGGCATGGGTGTTTTTTTGCCTGAGGCATTGATGCATTGAACGACAAGTGTACCGGTGGCACATGTAATATAAAATGGGCGAATGTCCCCAAGTATCGATCTCTCAAGGAACACAATAAGGTGTAGTAAATTTTGAGGAGGACTTAAGATTGAAGTCCTGAGGTCGGAGTTAACTAAGGGGTTTTGATTATTGCGGAAAAAGAAAGTAAAAAGCTAATAAACTACTCCTATCCAACGTCGTTATGCGATGCTTTGCCAGGCGGGATGGAAGACTACACGGGCATCTATGCTCTTAATCGCTGGGCGGATGGACGAGTAGGCTTACAGATGAGGTGGTGAGAACGACGGAATGAGGGTCAAGAGCACCTCGTCGCTATGCACACCACTAGAAATCGCTATAGCGGCAGAATCGGATGTGGTGGCGGATTGAAATGTCGCACCTCAAGTAAATAACGTAAATACAAAATCACAAAGACATGATTGTATACAAACGCATATCAAATTAAACATACTTCATCACATACAAAGAGATCAACTACCTATCAACAACAAAAGAAGAAGAGAGTGTGAAAACAACCGAATCTGAAGTCTTGCTGAGGATTCACGGAAGGATTCACAGGGTTGTCAATTCGCGTCCTAGCTCGGTCCTCATCTGCGTCCGGGGTAGAGGAGGTTGTTACTAACTCCCAATGGACTTGTCTTCTTCGTGTCACGATCTGGTGGAGGATGGCACAAACTTCTCCTAGCTTGATGGAGAATGCTAGATCAAACTCTTCTTGAAGCTCAAGGATGAAGGAGGAGGCAGAGAGGAAGCTCCGGCTTAAATTTGGCGTTGAAATCTTGCCTGGAAACCCTCTCCATGGTGGAGAACGAGGGGAAATGGCGGAACTTTACCCTAAAAAGGCGGCTAGAATGGATGAAATCCGGTCTTCTCAAATGGAGGAAAATCTACGCTTAAATAGAAGCAGGTCAAAAAAATAGTCACGCACGGTCTGGCGCACGACTGTACGCTCACCGTGCATTATTAACTTCCAGGCCAAGCTTGCGGATGAAGATATGTTGACATGTGCGTTTTACTAGCGCACGGGCGCTTCACCCGTGCACGATGGAAATCACACGGGTAAACACATAACGCTAGGAAAATAGGAAAACACAGGGGAACCATGCGTTTTACATGCGCACGGGCGCTTCCGCCCGTGCGTGAACAAAGCACAAGATTAATGTACAACCTTGGGCTCGCGAGTAGCCCGACAAAGCAAGGAAGGAAGGCTGGCGAGACGGGGGAGGCCAACCCCCTCGAAGGGAAGGGGCAGCCCATGAGTTAAGGTGAGGCCTCACTAGGCGAGATCTCGCTAGGCGAGACCTCCGGGCGCGGTCGAGTAGCCCACAGGCGAGATCCCCTAAAGTTTGATGGGTCCCTCCCCACTCGCCACATGAAAAAAGATGGTCTTTTACATTTTGACCCACAAGGGGGATTTTACCTCTGTACCCCAGAAAGTTTTACACTTTTACCCCCTGGAGGCCTGCATATAGCTTTCCAGAACAGCGGGGTTTGGCTGTTGGCAGACCCAGTCCAGGGTGTTTTGGTCATTTCAGGTTGTTGTAGAAGTGATATTTGCAGATCAGATTTAGAGGCCTATAAATAGATCGATAAGGTGCCTGAGAAGGTTGTTGAACCTTTCCACTATTTTCCTCACAGGCACCTAGCTCAGCACTGGCTAGGGAGGGGAAGACTCTCAGTTCTTCTGGGTAAGAGGCGGGACCTCCAAGCTGAGTCCCCTCGGTCTGTTTTCAGGTCACTGACTCTCGTCAGGACGGTAGCGCAGGGAGAGTACGTGTGGGCTTCATCCTGTCTCGAACTCTAGGAGGGACCAGAAAGCTGGTTTCAACATTTTTTGGTGCGGTGAGCGTGGAGCGCAGCCCTCAGAGAAGAACCTTGAGCAACCACATGGCGGGAGATCACGGAGAAGGAGAAGGAGGGGAGTCGGATAACCAGGGGGGATTTGTAGGGAGAGCAGAGTTTATGGCTTCGATCAAGGGGATCATGGATCTACTGCAAGGGATCTCGCGGCAGGGAGACTGTTCAACTCCACTGCCTCCAGTGCCAGCTCTCGCGACTCAGGAAGAACTTGTCTCGGCGCGAGTAGGAGAGGATGCCTCGGGGAGAAGGCCGGGAAAGGAGGTGATGATGGAAGGGAGCGGGAGAGACATGCCGGGAAGGGAGCTGTTCCCAAGCCCGGCGAGTGCAATCTCGCCAGGAGAGGTCGTCGCGCGAGTAGGGGCAGTGAGACCTGCGGCGAGAGGGTCCCCTTTTTGCGAGCTGATCCTGTCCGCTCCCGTCCCAGAGGGCTTCCGAGAGCCCGAGATGAACTACTACGTAGGGAAGGATGATCCTCTCCACCACTTGCAGTGGTTCGAAGACGCTGTCTCGATCAGACCCATGACAGACGCGTTTAAGTGCCGCCTTTTTGCAATCACCCTAAAAGACAAAGCTAGGGACTGGTTCCATCAACTCCCGATCTGCTCGATATACTGCTTCGAGGACTTAAGTAGGAGTTTCCAGCTCCGGTTCTCCACATCTAAGAAAAGGAAAAAGAACCCGAAGTCGATCTTCTTAATTAAGCAGAAGGCGGAGGAATCGCTGGCTCAGTACGTGGACAGGTTTCAAGAAGAGATTCTGGATATACAGGAGGTGCCAGGGTTTGCCCTCCAGATGGCCTTCACAGTGGGACTGCGGGAAGGATTTTTCAAGATGAGCCTCACCCGGAAGGCGCCGCTGTCCTTTGAGGGCTTGATGGAGAAGGCGGCAAAGGAAATAGCGATGGAGGCGGCGAACCCAGCTTTTGCAAATAAGCTAGCAAGGCTTACTGAGGTAGAGTCGAAGGTGTCAGGTGGGAGGCAACCGGAGGCAAGGAGAAGAGAGGAGCCAAGGGCGCAGGCATATCCGGAGCTGGGGTGGAGACAGCAGGGAGGCCCAGCCCCAGGACAAGGTAGGGGATTTCCCCATGGGGGGAGGAACCAACAGGGAGGACCGGGAAGGTTCCACCAGCAGGGGTGGGGATACGGTCATAGACCACCCCTACCCCCTCCACAACAGGCAATGGCCATCGGCCGAGGCAGAGGAAGGGGTCAGGAGAGAGGAAGAGGAGCAGGAGCAGGAAGGAGGAGGAACCCTCGGGAAGGAAGACAGGGGGGAGGTGGCGTTGCCATATTGTGACTTACACGAGGAGGAAGGTCACGCAATGGCTACCTGCCCAGATTTCTTAGAGATGAGGAGAAATCGAGGGGCAGGAGAGCAGCCCAGGCCGGTGAGGATAGAGGAAGTAACAGTTACTGGAGAATAGGATCGCTGCGTGGATCGAGCAGATGAAGGAGACCGCGGGGGAATTGGAGTGATCAATGGGGGGTGGGGATAGAGGCGGCTCGAAGGGCGAGCCTTCACACTATGTACCGCCGAAGCGTCGCCTCAACTTCGCAATCCCCCCTCCAGATGAAAAGATTACCTTTTCAAGGAAAGACATGCCTGACCATGAGGACCCCTTCTGTGACGCACTTGTGATACGAACCTCCATCGAGAACTTCACGGTGTCGCGGATCCTGGTAGACAATAGGAGCTCAGTGAACGTGATTTTCAAGAAGGCATTCGATGCAATGAGGGTGGAGGCCCGGAGGGTTCTGGCGGCGGACGGACCGCTGTTTGGGTTCTCAGGGGAAAGGAAAGAAGTCGAGGGGGGAGTGGGGCTTCAGGTGACCCTGGGAGGGCTGTCCCGGAATTGCCGCTTTGTCATAGTAGATGCCCCCAGTAGCTACAACGCTATCTTTGGGCGCCCCCTAATCAGCGCTTTCAGATGCGTCCCATCATCGTTTCACCAGTGCTTGAAGCTGAATCCAGGAGGTACCCAAATCAGGGTACGGGGGCACCCAAAGGCTGCTAGGGAATGCTATGTGACGGCGGTGAACACCATCTCCTGGCGGGGAGACGCGGAGGAGTTGGAGAAGTGGATGGATCAATTACAACAAGCGCAGGGAGGCGGGGAAGAGCAAAGAGAGGAGGAAGATGCTGGAGGAGAAGAAGTAGTAATGGTGGGAGGCATTGCGGGGGAGCCAGAGATGGCGGGAAAGGAGTTCGGGGAGATGGTGGTGGTAGAAGAAGAGGAGAAGGAAAGTGCGAAGGGAGAGGGGGGGAATGGTAAGGAACTTAGGCATGGTGGAGAGGCAGGAAGTGGCTGGGAAGGAGGGCAAAAAGAGGGAGGCAGCAGAGGAAGAGGAGCCAAAAAAAGAGGTAGGGAGGAGAGAGAAAAGGCAGATGGAAGAAGAGGGAGGGTCGTCCGAGGAGGAGGTCCGGCCAGGAAAGAGAAGGGCCTCACGACAGGAGGAAGAGGAGGCAAGCAAGGGGGAGGCGGAGCAGCCGGGGGAAGAAAGGATGATGGCCAGCGTAGAAGGCAAAACCAAGGAGCAGGATGTGCAGGCAGAGCAGGAAGGAGAGGAAGAGCCATCAAGGCTGAAAGCGGCCGTGGAGGTCCTGGAGGTAGAAATACGTACCAAGGAAGGCCGAGAAGAAAGGATAAAAATCAGTGGCGAGCTCAACCCGGAGGACTGGGAGAAGATCAGGACCTGCGTACAGAAAAATATTGACATCTTCGCGTGGAGCGCCGCGGACATGCCAGGGGTCGATGCAGTCGTCGCCTGTCACCGCTTCAATCTAGACCCCAACACTCGCCCCATACAACAGAAGAAGAGGGCCATCGCCTCCAAGATGGCCGGACCTATTAGAGAGGAAGTGGAAAAATTACTTAAGGCGGGGTTTGTGTCCGCCTGTAAGTATCCGGGGTGGGTGAGTAATGTTGTAATGGTCAAAAAGGGGGAGGGTAAGTGGAGAATGTGCGTGGATTTTTCTCTTTTAAATAAAGCATGCCCCAAGGATTGTTACCCGCTGCCCCGAATCGACGCGCTGGTTGACTCAGCCGTCGGTTTCCCCTTTATGAGTATCTTGGATGCGTTTTCTGGGTACCATCAAATACGCATGCATCCTCCGGACGTTAAGGACGTCACCTTCGTCACGGAGGATGGATGCTTCTGCTTTAATATGATGCCTTTCGGTTTGAAAAATGCGGGCGCGACCTATCAAAGGATGATGGATCGGATTTTCCAAGGACAGAGAGGAAGTAATCTCGAGGTGTACGTAGACGACTTGATGATCAAAATCAAGGACCTCGGGGCTCATATCCTAGATCTGGAAGAGACCTTTGAAACCCTAAGGGAGTATAAAATGAGACTCAACCCCCTGAAGTGCGTTTTTGGTGCTATCAGGGGAAAGTTCCTGGGACACCTACTCACTCCATCTGGAGTGGAGCCCAACACCGAAAATGTAAGAGCAATCCTAGAATTGGAGTCCCCTAGGAATGTTAAGGAAGTCCAGCGTCTCACCGGCAAGTTGGCCGGGCTAAGCAGGTTCCTCTCTCGAGCTGGGGAGAGGTGCTCGCCCTTTTTCCGAATGCTGCGAGGAGGCAAGAGATTCGAGTGGACCTCGGAATGTGAGGCGGCTTTTCAGGCCATAAAACAACAGCTTACCCAGGCGCCCTTACTCCAGGGACCAAGGGAAGCAGAGGTCTAATTTCTATATTTGGGGGTAGGTGCTGTGGCGGTGAGCTCGGTTCTTGTGCGAGAAGAAGGGAAGAAACAATTTCTGATCTATTACGTGAGCAGGGTCCTGAAAAAAGCGGAGCTCGGGTACCCCATTCTTGAGAAGTTAGCATTTGCCCTCATCATCTCGGCCCGAAAGCTCCGGTCGTATTTTCAGGCTCACTCCATACAAGTGGTAACGGATCACCCCCTCCGTCGCATCCTGGAGGGGGTAGAGCATTCGGGGAGATTGGCAAAATGGTCAATAGAACTCAGTGAATTCGATCTCGCCTTCGTCCCTCGGCTCGCCATAAAGGCACAGGCGGTGGCCGATTTCCTGGTGGACTATATAGTGGAGGTCCAGGAAGCGGAGGCGTCCCCTCGGGCAACCTGGAAGATGATAGCAGATGGAGCGTCAGGGAGAAATTCCTTTGGAGGAGGGGTGGTCTTGATTAGCCCGGAAGGGACCCAGATTGAGCAGGCCTTGAAGATCCATTTCGCAATCACCAACAACCAAGCGGAATATGAGGCGGTCATTGCGGGACTCAGGTTAGCCCGGGAGCTGGGCATACAGGACATTGAGGCCTCGACAGACTCCATGGTGGTGGCAGGCCAGATCAAAGGGGAGTTCGAGGCAAGGGAGCCCACCCTCCAGTTGTATCTAGGAAAGGTCAAAGACGTCATAGGGCAGTTCCGAAGCTTCTCCATTCGGCACGTCCCGAGGGAAGAGAGCGCTCAGGTTGAACAACTCCCCAAACATGGCCCTCGAGCTGGGGGAACGGTGACGGAACTCTTCAGACCGTCTATAGAGGAAGGGGAGCTTATGGAAGTATGCCGGCAGAGGTCGTGGATGGACCCCTTTATCACCTTTTTGGCATCAGGGCAGTTACCCGCAATGGAACTCGACAAGAAGCATACCAGATACAAATCGACGTACTACCTGCTGAAGGACGGAGTTTTATATCGCAAAACCTTGTCGGGTCTGCTGGCCAGATGTGTGTCGGAGGAGGAGGCTCCCAAGGTTCTGCAAGAGATTCACTCGGGAGAATGTGGGAGTCACTCGGGGAGCCGGACTTTAGAAGGGAGGGTGCTGAGGCAGGGGTACTTTTGGCCCACCCTCCGGAGAGATGCGGAGGAATACGCGAAAAAGTGTCAAAAGTGCCAGGAATTCGCCCCCCTTCAGCTCCTTCCGGCCCAGAGGTTGCGGACCATCACAGCTCCCTGGCCATTCGCTATATGGGGGCTAGATCTGGTGGGCCCCTTCCCCCATGCGAGTGGCCAATGGAAATTCCTGATAGTCATGGTGGACTACTTTTCGAAGTGGCTGGAGGTGAAAGCATTAGCTAACGTAACCTCGCAGGTGGTCAAGAACTTCGTATGGGGGGAGATCATCTGCCGGCATGGGTTGCCCCTAGCCATTGTGACAGATAACGGACCACAGTTTGCAAGCAGGGAGTTCGTGGACTTCTGCATTCGTTTGGGGATAGATCTCCGCTTTGCCTCTGTTCATCATCCACGGAGTAACGGACAGGTCGAAGCGGCTAATAAGGTCATTGTCAATCTATTGAAGAAAAAGGTGGAAAATTTGAGAGGAAGCTGGGTCGAGCAACTACCTTCAGTACTATGGGCCTTGAGGACCACACCAAACACAGCCACGGGGGAAACCCCGTTTAAGCTCTCTCATGTCTCAGAGGCCGTCATACCTGTCGAATTTGAGGTCACATCACCGAGAGTAGCGGCAGCAAGGGAAGGAGCCGAAGGATGGAGAGCAGAGAATGAAGAAGAACAGAGACTTTCGTTGGATCTCGTGGAGGAGCTCCGGGACTTAGCCATGGTCCGGCAGGAGGAGGTCAAGCACCGGATGGCGAGGTACTTCGACAAGCATATAAGGGCAAAACAGTTTGTGAAAGGAGATTTGGTCCTAAAAAAGGTTGACGCGGCGGGTAGAGGAGCCTATGTAGGGAAACTTAACCCCAATTGGGAGGGTCCTTTTGTAATAAAAGAAGTCTTAAAGTCAGGAGGGTACCACCTCCAGGATGTGGACGGGGTATCTCTCGAGCAAGCCCGGAGTGGTGATGATTTAAAGAGATTTTATCCCTAGCACTCTATTCCATCGCACCTTTTTTTATTATTATGGTGTAACGCTTATCATCCCGACGTACTCTTTTGATGCGACGAAAGTGTGGGTGACCTTGGTGAGGCACCAGGGGCGAGGTGATTTGTAGAAACAACCCCGAGCAGACCCGCTGACCAGGCTCCCATCAAGCTGGCAGGGCTGTAGGCTCACTCGGTGGTTGGTGGTGTATTGGAGAGGAGACCCCGAGCAGACCCGCTGACCAGGCTCCCATCAAGCTGGCAGGGCTGTAGGCTCACTCGGTGGTTGGTGGTGTTTTGGAGAGGAGACCCCGAGCAGACCCGCTGACCAGGCTCCCATCAAGCTGGCAGGGCTGTAGGCTCACTCGGTGGTTGGTGGTGTTTTGGATAGGAGACCCCGAGCAGACCCGCTGACCAGGCTCCCATCTAGCTGGCAGGGTTGTAGGCTCACTCGGTGGTTGGTGGTGTTTTGGAGAGGAGACCCCGAGCAGACCCGCTGACCAGACTCCCATCAAGCTGGCAGGGTTGTAGGCTCACTCGGTGGTTGGTGGTGTTTTGGAGAGGAGACCCCGAGCAGACCCGCTGACTAGGCTCCTATCTAACTGGCAGGGCTGTAGGCTCACTCGGTGGTTGGTGGTGTTTTGGAGAGGAGACCCCGAGCAAACCCGCTGGCCAGGCTCCCATCAAGCTGCCAGGGCTGTATGCCACTCGGTGGTTGGTGGAGTTTTGGCGAGGAGACCCCAAGCAGACCCGCTGACCAGGCTCCCATCTAGCTGGCAGGGCTGTAGGCTCACTCGGTGGTTGGTGGTGTTTTGGAGAGGAGACCCCGAGCAGACCCGCTGACCAGGCTCCCATCAAGCTGGCAGGGCTGTAGGCTCACTCGGTGGTTGGTGGTGTTTTGGAGAGGAGACCCCGAGCAGACCCGCTGACCAGGCTCCCATCAAGCTGGCAGGGTTGTAGGCTCACTCGGTGGTTGGTGGAGTTTTGGAGAGGAGACCCCGAGCAGACCCGCTGACCAGGCTCTCATCTAGCTGGCAGGGCTGTAGGCTCACTCGGTGGTTGGTGGTGTTTTGGAGAGGAGACCCCGAGCAGACCCGCTGACCAGGCTCCCATCAAGCTGGCAGGGCTGTACGTTCACTCGGTGGTTGGTGGTGTTTTGGAGAGGAGACCCCGAGCAGACCCGCTGACCAGGCTCCCATCAAGCTGGCAGGGATGTAGGCTCACTCGGTGGTTGGTGGTGTTTTGGAGAGGAGACCCCGAGCAGACCCGCTGACCAGGCTCCCATCTAGCTGACAGGGTTGTAGGCTCACTCGGTGGTTGATGGTGTTTTGGAGAGGAGACCCCGAGCAGACCCGCTGACCAGGCTCCCATCAAGATGGCAGGGCTGTAGGCTCACTCGGTGGTTGGTGGTGTTTTGGAGAGGAGACCCCGAGCAGACCCGCTGACCAGGCTCCCATCTAGCTGGCAGGGCTGTAGGCTCACTCGGTGGTTGGTGGTGTTTTGGAGAGGAGACCCCGAGCAAACCCGCTGGCCAGGCTCCCATCAAGCTGGCAGGGCTGTAGGCTCACTCGGTGGTTGGTGGAGTTTTGGCGAGGAGACCCCGAGCAGACCCGCTGACCAGGCTCCCATCTAGATGGCAGGGTTGTAGGCTCACTCGGTGGTTGGTGGTGTTTTGGAGAGGAGACCCCGAGCAGACCCGCTGATAAAGCTCCCATCAAGCTGGCAGGGCTATAGGCTCACTCGGTGGTTGGTGGTGTTTTGGAGAGGAGACCCCGAGCAAACCCGCTGACCAGGCTCCCATCAAGCTGGCAGGGTTGTAGGCTCACTCGGTGGTTGGTGGTGTTTTGGAGAGGAGACCCCGAGCAGACCCGCTGACCAGTCTCCCATCTAGCTGGCAGGGCTGTAGGTTCACTCGGTGGTTGGTGGTGTTTTGGAGAGGAGACCCCGAGCAGACCCACTGACCAGGCTCCCATCAAGCTGGCAGGGCTGTAGGCTCACTCGGTGGTTGGTGGTGTTTTGGAGAGGAGACCCCGAGCAGACCCGCTGACCAGGCTCCCATCTAGCTGGCAGGGCTGTAGGCTCACTCGGTGGTTGGTGGTGTTTTGGAGAGGAGACCCCGAGCAAACCCGCTGGCCAGGCTCCCATCAAGCTGGCAGGGCCGTAGGCTCACTCGGCGGTTGGTGGTGTTTTGGAGAGGAGACCCCGAGCAAACCCGCTGACCAGGCTCCCACCAAGCTGGCAGGGTTGTAGGCTCACTCGGTGGTTGGTGGTGTTTTGGAGAGGAGATCCCGAGTAGACCCACTGACCAGACTCCCATCTAGCTGGCAGGGCGGTAGACTCACTTGAGGGGACAAGTCTAAGGGTAAGAATTCGCATAGGGAAAGATCCATGTTCATCAGAAGAGTGATAGTCCCTAAAACGGAGAGAAGCCAGGAATTGGGCCAGGTAAGAAGGTCCATGACCAGCACTCGCCACAGGTGGTCTCGCAACTGGCGGGAGGGTTCTCCTCATCCCAGGCTCAAGTGAGCTGAAGTGGCCGAAACCGACCGGGCGAGACGGTTGGACCCAGAGATTCCGGCGCGAGATAATCTCGCGGCACGGCGAGCGCTAACGATGGTAATCAAGATAGGGGCAAAAAGCGATAGAGGGTACCTCGCGCTGGCTGTTAAGCGAGATGGCAGACAATAAAAGTAGTAAGCAGCGTCCAGAAAATAGTCTTACACCTTTGAGGTGGCAATTAAAATAACATCTAAAAAGTTGCCTCCTGATTAACTATTACACAAAGCGCCCCAAAGAGGGAAGCGACAATCAGTATATAAAAAGTTTTAAACAAAAATATCAATAAGGCGGGGACACCTCGCCCTCCTTTTAAGGAAGTGAACCAGAATCATAAGTGTTAGGCAAAAAGAAGATGGCGAGAGGAAGACATTGCAGGGGATGGTTCACAACTCGTTGTCAGAGGAGGCGCTGTCGTCCGACTCGTCGAACAAGCGCGGGACTAGGTCGCGGACGGTCATCGTCTCCGCATCAGCGCGCACCACCCCCAGCTCCTTCATCATCTTGAGGACAACCTCCGCCATCTTGATATTTGAGTCCCGGCAGATGGCCTCCACCTCATCCACGGAATACCGAGAGGGAACGGGAAACTGATCCGGTGTGGGTGTCGCACTGCTCCGGAGGCGAAGATTCTCGGCTTTCAGCTTCTTGTTTTCCCCCTCCAGCTCCTCAATACGCGAGCGCATCCTGTTGGCCGTCTCGGCATCCTGCGGAGGGGGGGAAAGTAAGGGACTATAAGGAGCAAGGGTAAGGTTAGCAAGGCAAAGATAAGGAAACTTACCACGCCGCCCTGGCTCTGCGCAAGGAGGTTGTCAGCAACATGCAACCGCTTCTCCAGGTCAATGGACTTCTCGCGCTCCGCGGCGAGACCGGCCTCCGCCTCTTTCCATTTCCTGTTGTTGAAGACAAGACGGCGCGAGACACGGTGCGCGAACTCTAGGGAGCGAAACTGCGAGTGGGCGCTCTTTAGAATGAGGTCCCGCGATGCCTCGTTGTCAGCAGGTTCGGAGCCGAGACCGCCATACAGCCCAAAACCTAAGGAGAAGGCATGGCTGGTGGGGTGGTCCTGTTCCTTCCAGGAAGGGAGAAGGGTGGACACCGACACGCGGTTGAAGTCTTGCTCCCATATCAGAACCGGCTCGCCGGCGTCATCCTCCGTCGCGGGCCCCATATTATAGTTAGGGTGTGAGGCGGGAGCCGGGTGGCTGGACGAGCCAGTCTCGCCAGGAGGAAGCTGAGAAGGCTGAACATGGCCGTGGGCAGCTGGTTCTGCAGAGACCGTCTCGCGGGCTGGCGAGACGGGGTGTCGCGGAGGCGAGGGAGACGATAGGGTGATAGGGGATAGAGACCCCTCTAGCTCTTCTCTTCTCTTGGCTGTCTTTTCCTTCTCGAAGGACACGGATTTCTTCTTCTTCTTGGGGCTGAGGCGAGAGGCACTCTCGCCCGCGGGCCTCTTCTTGGCGACAGGGGTCAGCGTATCTTTCGCAGCCTCCGCCGCCATATTCGCCAAAGCGAGAGTTCGATTGCTCTGGTAGGGGGGATGGACAAGGACAGTCCTTTCTCCTAGATATAGTGACTGTCAGCCAAATGTAAGCATTTACGGGGATAGAAGGAAATAGGGGTGTACCTTCGCCCGGGAAAACGGCGGGGAGCGAGTCAAGGTCTCGCCGCAGGTATTGGACTTCAAAATTCTTCCCCACGAAGAAATCGCAGAGCTCTTTTTTGGCACCCCCCACCTTGGGGGTATCATAATAGCACTCGGTGGGGGATACCGGGGCGAGAGGGATGCCTCCCAGATCCCCGCGTATGAAGATGAACCGTGTCAACCAATGGTGGTTTTTGTTCGGCGTCTCGCATACTTTAAGGCCTTGGCCTGTGAAGTAAGAAATGTCGTCGTCCTTGGCGTGGTAGACAAACAGCTTGCGGAAGGTGGTTAGACTAAACTCGATACGCTCTCGCCGCAGGTAGCAGCCGAAGGAGATCAACATGGAGATGACGTTGGGGTTGAACTGGGCCGGGACGACCCCGAAGTACTTCCGCACCAATTTGACCTCCGGCCAGAGGGGAAGCCTCAGCCCCGCCTCGAAGTGCGAGACCGGGAAAGCCAGCTCGTTGTGATAGAAGGTATTGATGCACTCGCCCACCTTGGGCGGGCGAGACGGGTAGCTATCAGAGAGGTACTCGCGGGCGAAGCGAGCGTGGTCTTCCTCTGGCAGTCTGCCGAGAGGGAAGTCATGGTCGACGAAACGCTTCCCGCAATGGCTGCGTCCCTCGCCCTCTTCGGTCTTCTTCTTTCCCATGATTGGCAAGAAAGCGGCAAAAGAAAGAGTGGATGGCCCAGAGAAAGACGCGAGATGATGAAGGAGAAATGGGAACCGGGATCAAAAGAACGGCTTAGAATAGTGAGGGGCAGTGGTAGTGGTTGAAGGTATTTATAAGGGGTAGGGAAAAGGGCGGGAAAGTAAGGCGGCGGGAAATGAGAGGACATCCTGACGCCTCGTTCTTTCCCACTCTCTCTCTCTTATCTCACTCTCCCTCTCTCACTCTCTCTAGAACTCAAGGGGCGGAGGCGCCGCAGAAATCCTTTCGAGGCAAGCCATCATTACAGGATTAATAAAATAAAGTAATATCTAATCATGGCAATAATGAAAAGACGGCATGATACGACCCTTGCGGGACCAAAAGTCAAAAAATAAATCGTCCCGCAGAAGGGGACGTCTCGCCCGAATAAGTTTATACAACATAGCAGTAATAAAACAGCGACATTAATAAGAACGAGATCCAGAGAAGGCAAGACGGGACTGGGACAGTTTAGTTCCGCACCCACTGCCAGCGGCCATCTTTACCTCCCGCGCATGGCGGGCGGCCAGGAAGATGAAAGGCGCGAGCGGCGATCACGCCGCGGCGCGCGAGACGGAGATGTTCATCCGTCTCATTCAGTATGGCCTGGGGGTCGGTCCCGTCTAGCACCCCGTCCGCTTCCACCATTGCGGAAAGGCGGTGGTGATCTTCTTCAATCCACTCCATGCGCCGGTCGGAGGCTTGCTTCTCGAGCTCCATCTCGTGGATTATGTGTGTATATTTGCGGAACATCCGGGCAGTCCTCTGTTTCAATTTCAGAGGGTCCATGGGATCACCTAGGTAGTCCTCGATCTCGCCCGGATGAGGAAGAGGCGAGAGGGGGGAGACGCGGGAGCTTCCTCAGTATCAGAATCAAAATGAATGCCTGCGAAAGTAGCGAGAGATCACAAGCAAGAGTGAGCCCGCGCAAGCCGAACAGAAGAAGGCGAATCAACCAAGAGGCGAGAAGGGAAGAGATCTTACTTGTGATTCGAGGGTTCCCCACAACTCGCGAGAGGTTTTCTCTCCGCGAGGGAGGTGGAGAAGCCACCTTGGGCGAGTCTGTGCGCTGAGGAACTTGACTTACATTATCAGGGGGATCGGCATGCACCGGCGAATCAGCGAAACTTCCCTGAGAAAGCATAGTCAGACAGGCGAAACAAGAGAAAGGAAAGATAATGTGATCACCTGCCTCCCCCCTGGGTAAGAGAATGGGTTGTCTATCGGAGCGGCAGAAGAAGTTTCGCCCGCCGAGAGAGGAGCACAGACAGCTTTCGCTTTTTTTGTGCGAGAGGGCGGAGAGGCTACGGGGGGAGTGCGCCCTAGATATGGAAAAAAGGCATCCGTGCCGGCTTTGTTTCGCCTTCGCCCAATCGCAAGACGCTCGCGGAAACTTTGACTATGAGACATTCCGGAAGAAGAAAGGATGAAGGCAAAAGAGTTCCAAATAAAGGCTTTCTCCTCAAATTTATAGGCAGTATGAGGGGAGGAGGGGCCCACCCAAGATTCTCATAAAGGAATCTTAGCATCGCGAGCCATGGTTGGACTGTCATTCCGAGGTTAGGGCAACCTCGTAAAGAGCGGGGATTGTGTACAACCTTGGGCTCACGAGTAGCCCGACAAAGTAAGGAAGGAAGGCTGGCGAGACGGGGGAGGCCAACCCCCTCGAAGGGAAGGGGCAACCCATGATGAAAGTCCACCTAGTGTCAACAAAATGCACCTATGGGGGGGGGGGGAATAGGTGACGTGCTACGCTTTTGCGGAATTTACGACGGTACCTGCACAATAAAAATAGAAAGCACAGCACACAGAATACACAGGCAATTTATAGTGGTTCCCCGACTTGGGTACATCCACTTTCCCCCTTCGACCTATCTCCCAACAAGGGACGACTCGGTCTCTTCTCCAATAGGATTGAAATCCAATCCCTGCACTATCGGAAGGAACCCTTCCACACGTGAGAGTCAACACTCCCACAAAACGGGTTGCACCCAACCCTTACAACACGGAACAATCGTTCCTTTACAACAAAAGTAAATATAGAATGTACACGAGATACAAACTTCGTTTGGAGACTACGGTGTTCCTCTTCGTTCGACGACGTGATCGTGAAGTCAACGAAGAGTCTACAACCTTGGTCTCTCTTGGAGAGGATCTCCCCGGAACTGGCGGCGGCAACACGAGCGGCGACTTGGTTCGGGATCAGCGGCAATGATGATGAGCGGCTGCTGAACTTGGAGATCCAAACATCGTAGCGAAGCTAGCTTGGTCTTCCAACGGTCACTCTAGGATCAGTCGTCTCGATCGATTCGGACGAGGGAGTTTTTCCCGGTCAACAAATCGAGAGACAAGAGATCTCTGGATAGACACGTGAGACTCAAAGCTTTGCTAAGCTTTTGTCGCCGGAGATCGGGAAGAAGAGCGATCAGCAGCGGCGACGGACTTGCCCGAGCGCGATGGCGGCGGCGGAGAGGAGTCGCGATTTTAGGGTTACGTCCCGGCTCGGTTTCTGATTCTCTCTCTATCTTTTCTGTTCAAAATACCCATGTATTTATACATTGAAGACCCATACAATATGACCGTTGTGGGTCCCACAAGTAGAAACCCGAAATCCGGTTCAAACTAGTCCAGCGGCATAATCCGGTCCAGCAGCATCCCGAGAAATCGCTAAGTGAAAATCGGCGAGAATCGCAGGTGATTCTCGACGAATCGGCGAGAATCACCAAGTGATTCTCGACGATTCGTCGAGAATCGCTAGTGATTCTCGCCGAATCACTTATTGATTCTCAGCGATTTTCACTTGGTATTCATGAGCTGCTTAACCACTGGTTCGGCGAGAATCACTAGTGATTCTCGCCGAATCTTACTTGGCACCGTTTTGAGGTAGCCAGAAGGGGTCGGCGAGAATCACTAATGATTCTCGTCGATTCGGCGAGAATCACTTGGTGATTCTCGTCGATTCGGCGAGAATCACTTGGTGATTCTCGTCGACTTTGACTTAGACGGATTTCTGTCATTCCACTCAAGAGCTGCTCCTTGACCCATCCTTGCTCCTTGTCTTCTCTTTCATAAGCATGGCCATGTACTTGAAAGTAAGTGCACTCCAATAGAGAGAGTACACATAGGCCAACACACTGATCTGCTCAACGAGGGATTACGACGTGCAGACCGTGTATATTGACCTACTGCACCCTGACATTGGTGTGCACTTAGCGTGGAGGAGCTGCAAGTACAACTTAAGATGTTTCATCAAATACATTGTGAATTCATCTTAGCTTGACAGGTGGCTTCCTCAAATCCAGGTAATTGTGGATACAATACCCAACAATCTCCCCCTATTTGACGAAGCCAAAACCCTACTAGCTAAGATGAATAACACCTATCAAATAATAAACATAGCATTCAGAAATTAAACATGCAGCACAAGAGAATATATGCAACCAGATCAGGACTTGAGTCATTCACAAATTCAAATATATATACCAATATATATATACACATATAATCTCAGAATTGTTCATATGATAACAATAATCATTAAATGTTCTTAAGACAAAGTGACAAGCTATAAGTTATTGACTATTTTTCCTTAGCTAAGTCACCCTTAAGATTTTGAGCCAAGTACTTCTTGCTTTGCCTCTCCATGTATTCTTTGGGCTTCGGGTAATACCTAGGAGGAGGAACTTTATCTGCATCCTTGTTGTTTCTGAAAAAGATGTTGCGTTTCGCTTCAAACATTTTGTGCGTTTCCCACTCATACTAGCTATATACTTCGTTTCGATTGATCTCTCCTCTTTCTTGCAGCCAGAAGGTGTCTAAGATGATGTTCCTTGAAACTGGACTCCATTTTTCGTTTCGTACGGCCTCCTCACTCATTCTGATCCTCTTTTCAGCTAGTGTCTCCTTGGAGGTCCCTTCCTGAGCTTTTGTCTTGGCCTTGGCTTTTGCTAGGGCCTCTTGATCAAACATGCTCCTCAGTTTAGCTTTGGAGAGAGCCCTAGCATCAGCTTCACTTATGGGAACATCTGCAGCACTTGCACTTATTCCCTCAGCAGCACTTACTCCCTCAGCGGCCATAGATGTCTCAGGAGGATGAATATCTGCAGGATTTTCAGCCAAGGGGATGCCTAACGCCTGGTGGAGCATCCACCGGCAGCTGTCATAGACATACTTGTTTGACTGTTCGAAGTTTAGGATCATGACTTCTCGGAGCTCAGCCATCTTAGCTAGATACTCTTTCTCCCCCTTTTTGGCTTCTACAGCTATGAAGTTGGCATAGGAATGTAGGGAGTCATCAATATGCTTCGTGGTCTTGGAGAATTCAGAGACCAAGGCCTGCTGATTGGCGTTGAGAGTGACCATATTACCATCAAACTTTTGAATGTTGTTGGCGACAATATGTGCATTCTGATTTACGACAGCAAGAGTATCAGTGTTCTTTTTCAATCCGGCCATAAGAAGTGTGACAGCTTCGCCGGCCGCGGTATACTTCTCTTCAAATTTCTTCTCCATCACGTCCAGTTTATGGTTGATTTCCACCATATTCTTCAGCATCAGATTTTCAGAAGTCTTAATCCTTTTCAGCAGTTTATTCTGAGCGTTAGCAAAGGAGTCTTTGAGTTCATTCACAATTCCCTGAATGACATTTACTGTGTGGGTGGCTAGCTCATCTCGTAATGGAATAGGCGGAGGCACTTCTTGGCCTTGCTCTTCAGCAGACGCATCTGTAGAGCTGGATACAATCACAGTCTCTAATGGAGGAATGCTGGCGGCCTCTTTAGATGTTTCAGTCTCCCCCTCCACTGGTGCAGGCTTGTCAGATGGAGGTTCAACAAGATCCGGTGCCTCCAATACTTCATGTCCCTCATTCCCGTCATCCTCTTCGCCATCATCCATGAAGTCATCTTCATCAGCAGCCGCTTCCAAATCTTTGTCAGCAGTCTCCAGTACATTAGCACTTTCTTCTTGTATCTCGGCCACAGCATCCTTGGCCACTTGTGAGATTTCAGATACAATATCAACATGAGTGGGTAGAGTCTCCCCCTCAATTCCTGCAGTCAAAGTATCAGGAATTTCACTGGGGGTTTCTGCTGAAGATACTCCATGTTGCTCTTCTGCTGCAGGCTGCCCAATACGCCTCTCCCAGCGATCAAACACACTTGCGTCCATCTTCTTCAAGTAGTGGAGAGGGACACCTTTACTCATGCCAAACTTGTCTCCATTTAGCTGGTTTAGATATAGACTTAAGATGCGGCCAAAACTTGGAGAGCCCAAGGTGTCCTTGATCTTCTCGAACAGCAACTCCCCCCAGTTAAACCTCTTGCGGCAGACGACAGCTATCAGGATCTTGAACATATCCCCCGAGATATGGTCATGAGAGCCTGGCTTGTAGATGAGCACCTTTCCAATAATGTCAGACAGGAGCTTCCCTTCTTCATTCATCTCTTTTCTCTTTATTGACCGAGTTCCCCGTGGGAGACCGCAGAATAAGAGAGTTCTGGTTTTGTCCTCGTCCTCCAGATAGTCCTCATGCTCCGAGCTAGAAAGCTGCAGGTAGTGAGTCAGTTTGCTGGCAGACAGCTTGACCTCTACCCCAGCCACCTTGCTTTTGATTACGGAGTCGCCATTTCGAAGTCTTGCGGTAGCGAAGAACTCCAGCACCTCTTTGTCCAAGATTTTGCAAGGGTGCTCCAGGACGAATGTTAGCCCAGCCTCTTCCAGCATCAGAATGATGTTGCGGAATTCGTCCGAGGCGTGAGAGAACCCAGTTCGAACAAGCTCGCAACCAGTGACCAACCCAGCAGTTGTCCTTGGAGCCATCGTAGATCTAGAGAGAGAAGCCCTACTCTAAGCGTTAATGAACATTCAAAAAGAAAACGTCCCTAGTGAGAGCGACCAAGTACGGGTGAGGAAGAGGTTACCTAAAGGCGTAGACGGAAGTGAGTTGGAGAGCTTCCTACGAATCGGGAAGACCTTCGGAGGATAGGAGAGTATCCTGCGGGGTTCGGCCTTGCGAGAACCTTGCGAGAACCTGGCAGTCACAGTGACACGTCGCGATTCGACGAGAGCCTTGCGAGAATCTTACGGGAAGAAGATGGAGAGCAGGATACGTGTAGTGATGATCTTCCTGCAAGGTTCGGCGGGAATCGACGGGAGTTTGCGGAGGCGGTGCGACGAGCTTCCTGCGGGTCGGCGGAAGAGACCTTGCGATTCGGAGTGTTTTCTGCGAAGGTCGGCGAGATTCGTGTAGCGATGAGACCTTGCGGAAGTGACCTTGCGGAAGAGGCCTTGCTTCTTTGGCGGGGTTCTTAAGGAAGATGAACGGTCGGCGAGCTCCTTCGGCGGGATTCGGCGGGATTCTTCGGCGGGATTCTTAGTATATAAAGATGAAATTGAAGGATTTTCTTTACTAAGTACAAAAATGATACCAAGATTCCGAGTATATAATGGGTCGGCGGGATTTGTCTAATCTGAAATTAAAAGGTTTCTCTACTGGAATTTTCACGTTAGGAAGCATTGCAACATTTTCGAATTCTTCTGATGTCAAGTCAATGTAAGAATGATAAATTCATATTTATTGTAAAGACAATCTATTTGGATTTGAGCGAGGCTTCTCCAAACACTTCTTGATGTCCATTGTGAGTTGTCGAGATTCACAGTGACATATCTTCGTGAACTCTTTATTGATGTATAAAGGTTTGCATGTATCGAGTTAACCTGTCCTTAGATGTGCATACATACACTAATATACCCAGATGTATCAGTATAAGAGGATATATATATAAGTGTAATTGTCAATTGAAAATGACTCAAGTCTTGAAACTGATCATGAGTACCTGGGATTTTGAGAGTCATCGTTTTAGTCCCACAGGTAGAACATATTAGAAGCTCAATGTGAGTATGCTCAAATTGATATCACATCTGTTATTGCAGACGATTGTCCCAATTTAGTCTTGAGCCACCTACTGTCTAGTTCCCATCATATTCACGGGAACCTAGACTATCCTGCAAGAAAGAATTACTTTACCTTAGGAACCCAAATCATATGGGGTCCTAGGTTCCTGTTAGAATAAGCACGCAACTGCCTTCCTTCAGAAGACCTGTCTGGAAGACTACCTCTGTCCCGAGAATGTGGATAAGCCCTTGCCGTGGGCACAGAGGGGTTGTGCCAACAGTCGATGGCAAAGTGCCCACTTTGTCGTAGCACCAACATGGGTGAATGTTGTATCGCCGTTTCCGACCTGATCTAGTGACTGATGTAGTCACGGTCCTAGGTCTAAACGGGATAGGGCATGATCTTGTCACAAAAATTCCTCTTCCATCGTGACACGTGGAAGGATGGAAAGAATGCATGTTGTGAGCGTTATGAGGCCGGGAAGGTGGTGCCATTCTTTCAGGCATCTCCCTTACTGAGGCCCCATGGAGCCTGACATCATGACTTCTATCCTCTCTGAAAGTGCAACTAGATCTAATATACTCTAGAGGGGGGTGAATAGAGTATATGGTGTTTTAGTACTTTTAAAAACTTTTACAACAATTGTTGTAATAAGTGTGAACAGGGAAGCAAATATAAATCTAATCACAGAACTACACTATGCAAAAACTAAGCACAGACAAATCAAGGCCAGAAACAAAAAGTAAACAAGCAGAGCCAGAGGACACAAGGAAATATAGTGGTTCCCCAAACTTGGGTACATCCACTCTTCTACCACCCTAGGTAGGAATCCACTGCAGGATGAGTTGATCAGGTGTCCTGGGCACCAATGAGCTTTTGATAAGGTGCTCAAAAACCAAAGCAGATTTTTTGATCAGGTGTCTTGCCACCAATGAGCTTTTGACAAGGTGCTCAAAAACCAGATTCAAACTTTTAAAGGGAGTTTGAGAAACCCTTTACAGAGTGGGGGTGAGAGAGTGATGACAGTCTTCTCTTTCTCAAACAACTGAGAAGACTATGTGGATTGATGTCAAAGCTCCCCCTGAATCCTTGAAATCTTCAGGAAGAAAAGCTTTGCTTGAGGGTGATAGGCCTTCAAAGGTAGAACTCCAGCAATAGATGATTTCAGCAATGGCTGAAATGTTGAGTGTCTGGAGTCTTGAAATGATGTTGGCCTTGAACACTTTGAGAGCTGAAGAGATCTGAAGATTTTTGAAAGCTTGATCTCTTTGATGAGTGTTCTTCAGAATTCTTGTTGACAGAAGATTTTGAAAGAGTCTCTGTACTCTGTATTGTGTATGCTCTCCTTGTTAATCTCTGTATATCATCTGTATTGATTCAAAAACATTCTGTCTTTTATTCTCTATTCCAGAATAGAATATCATTCTCTGTCAAAGATAGCCGTTGGTCTGCATTGATTGCATCCTTAATTGCAAAAACTCTTCTAGAGGAAAGTCCACAGAATTATTCCTTGGAAGATCCCTTGAAACTTGGTCCAGAAATAAATGAAAACGGCTAGCAAATCTCTGAATTAATTGCAGAATAACTCCTGTCTGATTTGAATTTGAATTCTGGAAGTTAACTGAAATCGTCGAACTGAGCTCTGCTATCGTCGAGCTGAGCTCAGCGAACTGGAAAACTTAAGCAGCAAAATAATCGTCGATCTGAGCTCAAAGATCGTCGAACTGAGCTCAGAGATAAAGATCCAATGCAGAGACAAAATCGTCGAACTGAGCTCACCGATCGTCGAATGGAGTTCGACGATATTATGAAGTTGAGCTCAGCGATCGTCGAGTGGAGCTCGACGATCTGCCGAAGTTGAGCTCGACGATCGTCGATTTGAGTTCGACGAATCGTCGTGCTGAGCTCGACGATCAGACTTAGTCTCCAGACAGAAAGACTTGGTCTTCAGGGCAGCTTCCAATCCTAGACTTCTAACCCTTAGACTCAATTCTAATTGACCTATTAAGCTATACAGAAGGTCAAACAAAGGTTCCTAGGGACATAGTGATCCTGACCCAAATTAGTAATAGGGTGTTCCAACAATCTCCCCCTATTTGGGTTAGGATTACTATTTACAGACTTTGGAAATTCAAATAACAACATATAATCAGAAAAGCATAAAAACAGTAGCAGCTAGACATGGCAGAAACATCACAGATATATATATATATATAGGCATATGTATATGACATCCAGAAAGCAGTCAGAAAATCCAAAGATTGTCACCTTACACAGTTATTTCTTCTCTTTGCCTTTAACCATTTTGATATCTCTGTTTGGATTCAGGGCTTCTTTGTTGGATCTGGTGTCATCTGCTGCACCCAAGTATGTTTGCTTTGAAGTCCTGGGAACCACAGCAGCAGGATGCAATTCCATATATCTGTCTGCATCAAAGAATTTGCTGGAAGCATATTTCTCTAGTTCTTCTGTCTCTGCTCTGACATTGTAGAATTATTGGAAGTGTCTAGCCCTTGTTCTTTGGCTTTCTTTATCTGGTCTAATGCAGCCAACTCCTTCATCCTAGCAGTCCAAGCAACTGGATTCTTCTCAGGGTCCTCAAATGGTACAGGTGGCTCATACCTGTTGGAAGAATTGTCTTGAGGAGGCCTAGCAGACACTGTCTCTCTTAGCTTGTAGGGGAATGGACCAGAAGTAGTATCAGATGAAACATGTCCTCCCCTGGAGTATGGGTGCTGCCTGGAGTGCCCTTTAGAATAAACCTGAATATTTCTTTGACTTCCCCTGTATCCTCCTCTCCTAGAGTAAGAACCCCTAGATTGGCTTTCCCTTTGATATGATCTGGCATGGGGTTGATAGGGAGCCTGGCTTCTAGCTGGGGCTTGACTGGCAGAGCTTCCACCTGCACCTGCATCAGGAGGAGGTGGTGGAGGAGGATGAGGGTGCTGGAACTGGGAGGAGCCCTTCTCATACTTTCTCTTCTTCTTCATTGCTTTCAGCTGATTTTTAGAGAACTGCATCCAATGTTCAGTAATTTGGCAGTTATGCAGAATATAATAAGGAATATCATTATTATCCTTGACTTTTGCAGGAGGAACCCTTTTCATTGCTTTGCTCCTAGCTTTCCTTTTCCTTGCAATAGTAGCAGCTGAATCATCAGAGTCTGTTTGAATTCATCAGACTCAGAACTCTGGTCATCATATATAGCATCTATCTTCTTCATCAATTCTTTCTTCAACTAAACAGCAGCAGATGAGGCAGAGGCAGAAGTAGCAACAGCAGTGACAACAGCAGATGGGGCAGCAGATGGAGCAACAGATGGAGCAACAGAAAGCAACAGAAGCTGGAGTAGTGACAGTAGCAGTAACATCAACAAAATCTGTAGCAGGCTCAAAATCAGTGGCCTCTGTCATCAGAAAATCCTTGGATATCTCCTCATCAGAAACAGTTGGGATTTCAGCAGCAGTGAGAACATCTTCAGCAGCAACATCAACAATTGCAGAAGTAAAGGCAGTCCTTTCTTCAACAGCAGCAGCAGCAATCACTGAGTGTACAAAAGAAGAGATGATGCTGGGGTCACAGCCAGAGAAAGGCACTAGTGCCTTAGATAGGTCTTCTGAGGGGTGGACAGCATTAACTTCTGGGAGATAGCTGAAGAAGGCAGGGTCAAAGGCAGAAAGCAAAGACTGTAGGTCTATTGCTAGAGCTGGAGTAGGAGGCACAGCAGCAAGAGCAGAAGCAGCAGAAACAGAAATCTCAGCAGCAGCAGCAGTATCATCAACAGCAGGAGCAGAGACAGCAGCAGCAACAGCAGCATGAAGGCTTGCTTCATATGGCATCTCCCCCTGCCTAGATGCAGATACATCTGTATCAAGGCACACTGCTGGAGGTGCTGCCTGAGGAAGGAGGGAGGAAAGCCTGGCAGAGAGAGCTGCCACTGACTGTTGTAGAGGAGCTAAGGAGGCCTCTAATAATAGAGAGAGCCTGGGGGCAATGAGCTCATACAACCTGTCAGCTAGGGCTGAGAGGTCTACATGCTCAATAACAGGAGCAGAGGTAGATGGAATAGGGATGGCTGAGGATGCTGGAAGTGGAGTGCTGGGTAGTGGAATGGATGGCTCAGGAGTGGGGATAGTGGATATGGAGGATAAGGGGATGGATATGGATGGGGTGAAAGTTGGTTGGTCAATGATATGGTGGAGGAGATCTTGGAATGAGGTTGAGGAGGAGGGTAATTCTGGAGGAGATGAGGGGGAATCATCCATGTAGGAGTCATCCAGAAGGGTGAAGGATGGTATGGAAGGAGAAGAAGTGACATCTGGTGGTGGATAGGAGAACAATGGGTGGAATTGGTCTACTGGAGGTGATGAAATGGTTGCTGGAGATGGAATTGATGTTGGAGAGGGGCTAGAGATGGTAATGGGGGATGAAGCAGGAATGGTGGATGGAAGAGGTAGGGTTGGAATTGGAGGAGGAGAAGAGGCAGCAACAGCAGCAGCCAGGTCTTCTGTAGGAGCAGAGACCTGTGGGAGAGTGACTCTGTGAGTCCTGGTGCCTGAAGGAGCATTTGAGGAGGGCCTGCTAGGGCTTGCTTATCTGCCTGTCCCACTTTCCAAAGAGGGCACAGGTGAGTCTCTTGGAGGCATTGATGTGCACTCCAGAGGAGACCAGCAAGGTAGGGCACCTTGTTTGCAGGAAGACTCCAAGAATCCTTCCAAAATTAACAAAGCTTTTGTTTATTTTCTTCTTTATTAGGTCAAAGAAGACCTCTCCCCAGTTCAAACATTTCTTATCTACCAGAGCTCCCATGAGGCAGAGCTGATGTCTGGAGATAGTGTCATGTGCAGAGTGCTTTGCCAGCAGCACTTTTCCTACAACATCTGCTAGGAACCTGTACTCAACAGACAAGTTCCTTTTGAATAACTTGCTAGGGTTTCACTCTGGATGACCCATCCGGGCAAGTATGTCAGAAAACTCCTCTCCAGATAATTCAGCAGAATCATCTCCTTTCCTTAGTCCAAAAACCTCTGTTAGAATGGTGGGGGACAGAGGTACCTGGTTTCCAGCAATGGACCCAACTATTGTGGAGTTGTCCAGATTATGAGCAGTGTAAACCCATTCCTTGATTTCATCTGAGGCCAGCTTTATCCTGGTGGTCATGAGGGCAGACAAGTTCTGATTCTTGACTAAACTCAGAATGTCTTGGAAAACTTGGTCAGTAGTGCTGAATGATTCCATATCAATGTCGAAGCCTGCATCGAACTTCATGGCAGCTAGAACTGCAACTGATATAGCCATTGTACCTGCAAAGATTCAACAAACAAAACGACCAAGCGTAGAACTGTTTGGAGGGAAGAAAGTTCTTGCAGAGAAATTGAAAGCGCAAGAGAGAACGACGGCGAAAAATGAGTTTTATATTAGGGTTCGACGCAGAATTGGAAAGATCGTTGAACTCAGTTCGACGATCGAGGCTTCTAAAGGAATCTGAAGAGACTCCAACATCGTCGATCTCCGTTCGACGATCTTGGAAAGCGTCGAGCTCCGTTCGACGATCGTTCATTGAACATAATCGTCGAGCGCCGTTCGATGATCGTTGACCGGAAGAGATAGTTCATACTATCTGAGAGGCGCTGAACTCAGTTCGACGATTCTGGAAATCGTCGATCTCCGTTCGACGATCTGTGTGGAAATCGTCAAGCGCAGTTCAGAGATCAGAAAAATTCTAGATACTAAGAAAAATCAGAATTTTTGCCTAGTCTTGGTCAATTTTTAGCTTTCAAAATCTTGGAGATTATTTAAGACTTCCTCCATCTAACATTCCTAACTGATTTAGGAAAAAGGTGTGTTTCTTTTCATCCAAAAGCTTGGTGAAAATATCTCCCCTTTGTAAATCAGTTGGGATATATTGCAATTCAATTTTATTCTTTTCAACATTGTCCCTTAAGAAATGATGCCTAATCTCTATGTGTTTTGTCCTACTATGGAGGACTGGATTTTGAGCTATGGAAATAGCACTTGTATTGTCACAAAAGATTTTTGACTTCTCTAAGTTGTAACCATAGTCTAGGAGTTGGTTTTGAATCCACAATATTTGTGAACAACAACTGCCTGCAGCCATATATTCAGCTTCAGCAGTTGAGGTTGACACAGATGTTTGTTTCTTACAAAACCAAGAGACAAGTCTATCACCAAGGAACTGACAAGTTCCACTGGTGCTTTTTCTGTCAATTCTGCATCCAGCATAATCAGCATCAGAGAATCCAGTTAAATCAAATGCTGAATCTTTTGGATACCAGAGACCTAGATTTGGACAACTTTTAACATACCTGAGAATCCTCTTTACTAATGTTAGGTGTGACTCTCTAGGGTTTACTTGGAACCTAGCACATATGCATGTAGCAAACATTATATCTGGTCTACTAGCTGTAAGATACAGTAAAGAGCCAATCATTGCTCTATATGTTGTCTGATCAACAGGTTTCCCATGTTCATCAGCATTCAGTACAACATTGGTAGGCATGGGTGTTTTCATACAAGATGCCTCAGACATACCAAATTTCTTAACCAGTTCATTAGCATATTTGGTTTGAGAAATAAAGATGCCTTTAGCATGTTGTTTGACTTGCAATCCTAGGAAGAAGGATAGCTCACCCATACTACTCATCTCAAATTTAGAATGCATTAGATTAGAAAACCTTCTGCACAATTTTGAGTCTGTAGAACCAAAAATGATATCGTCTACATAAATTTGTACTAGTAGGGTATGGGACTTATGGGTTCTAATAAAAAGAGTTTGGTCTACTCTACCCCTTATAAAACTATTTTCCAAGAGAAAGCATGCTAAGGTCTCATACCATGCTCTAGGAGCTTGCTTGAGACCATATAATGCTTTATTTAGTCTAAAAACATAATCAGGGTAAGTTGGAGAGATAAAACCTGGAGATTGTCTGACATAGACTTCCTCTTTGATGTCTCCATTCAAGAAAGCACTTTTGACATCCATCTGATAGACTTTGAAACCTTTGTGAGCTGCATAAGCTAGAAATATCCTGATGGCTTCCAATCTTGCAACAGGTGCAAAAGTCTGGTCGTAGTCAATTCCTTCTTCTTGAGAATATCCCTGAGCAACTAGCCTTGCCTTGTTCCTTATTATTACTCCTTGATCATCCAGTTTATTTCTGAATACCCATTTTGTTCCAACAATGGAATGATCCTTGGGCTTTGGCACTAGTTCCCATACTTTGTTCCTCTCAAATTGATGCAACTCCTCTTGCATTGTAATGATCCAGTGTGGATCTTGTTCTGCATCTTGAATGGACTGAGGTTCAACTTGAGAAAGGAAGCAGGTGTGCAACAGGTTTTGGTTGACCTGATTTCTGGTTTGCACACCAGCTGAGAGTTCTCCAATTATTTGGGTAATTGGATGGTCTCTTGATGTTACTAAATCAACAGGGGGTGTTGATTGTTCACCAACCTGTGTTGTTGTTTCCTCTTGTGGTACAACAACTGGCTCTTCAAGTGGTGGCTCAATATGTTGAGTATTGCTTTCATCTTCACTGCTTTCTTCTTCTTGAGCAACCTGTAGCTTGTTCATATCTTTAACTAGAGAGTGTTCCTGCAAAGGTTCTATGGTAGAAGAAATCTTCTCCTTGAAAGACATGTTAGTTTCATCAAAAGAAATGTGAACAGATTCCTCAATTTTCAAAGATGATTTATTATAGACCCTATAGGCCTTGCTGATCATGGAGTATCCCAGAAACACTCCTTCATCAGCTTTGGCTTGAAATTTTGCTAAGTATTTCTTGTCATTATTGTGAATATAGCAAATGCAACCAAAAATTCATAAATAGTCAACTTTACGTTTCTTCCCTTTGAGTAATTCATAGGGAGTCTTTCCCTTCAGTTTATGTATCAGACTTCTGTTCAGCACATAGTTGGAGGTGTTCACTGCCTCTGCCCAAAAGGATAGAGGTAGATGAGCATCTGACAACAATGTAGTGGCAGATTCAATAAGGGTTCTATTTTTCCTTTCAGCTACCCCATTTTGTTGAGGAGTTCTAGGAGCTGAGAAAGTATGTCTGATCCCTTCACTCTGACAGAACTCTTGCATAAGAAGAGAATCAAACTCTGTCCCATGATCACTTCTGATCAGGGCAATGTGGGTATTGAACTCAATCTGTATACATTTGAGAAACTCTGTCAGACACTTAAAGTTATCAGACTTCTTCCTTAGAAAGAACACCCAAGTGAATCTAGAGAAGTCATCTACAATTACTAAAGTGTAGGATTTCCCTCCTAGGCTTTGTACTGTGATGGGTCCAAACAAATCCATGTGTAACAGATACAATATCCTAGGTGAATCACTCTTATTAAGTGACTTAAAACTGTTTTTAGTTTGCTTGCCTAATTGACAAGCCTTGCAGAGTCCTTCCTTCTTGTAGGGGCTAGAAGGTAGTCCTCTAACAAGGTTGTCCTTGGATAGCCTAGCAATAGTTCTAAGGTTTAGGTGTCCTAATCTCTTATGCCATAACACATTTGGTCTACAGACTGAGTTAAACAGGCAAATATCTATATCAGTTGAAAGAAAATCTACTAAGTAGATGTTACCTTTCCTTATACCTGTCAACACAGTTGTGTTGTCCTCTGACTTGATTTTGCATAAGGTTTTGCTGAAGGTCACCTGGTAGCCTTCATCACATAGCTGACTGATGCTGATCAGGTTGTGCTTCAGTCCTTCCATATATGCTACCTTCTTGAAGGTTACTGATCCAATCTGTACTGCACCATATCCTTAGTTTGTCCAAAGTTGGAATCACCAAAGATAACTTTGGGTCCAAGCTTGGCTCTGAAGGATGTGAGGTTGTCCTTATTCCCTGTCATGTGCTTAGAGTACCCACTATCCAAATACCATTGCTGGTTAGATGTTGGATAGGTCTTCACCTGCACATGAAACAATTCACTTGTTTTTGACCCAGTTTACCTTGGGCCTAGGTTGATAACCTCTAAATTCAGAAATAAAAGACATCCCTGGCTGACTCTTATATCCTTCAGGATGATATCTCCTTGGAGGTAAAATCCATTCAGTATAAGGGTTGAAGGTTTGGGATGAAGAACCCTTAGGATTTAATTTTGATTTGCCTTTGAAAAAATTTCCAGAGTTCTGACCTCTGTTCGACGATCTTGGAGCTGCGTTCGACGATCTTGGGTCAGATCGTCGAGCTCCGTTCGACGGTCGACTATGGCTGAGGTCAGGTATATGAGATCGTCGAGCTGCGTTCGACGACTTTGGCTGAGATCGTCGACCTGCGTTCGACGATTTTTCCTGAGATCGTCGAGCTGCGTTCGGCGATCGTCGATCTTCATTCGGCGATCGTCGATCTCCGTTCGACGATTTCTGCTGGGACTTGGTTTTCTGAGGCAGATCAGAATTTTTCCTAGCAACCTATACAACTCTCTTTTCCTTGCTAGAAATAAACTTGATGGGAGTTGTTAGGACTATAGGTTGGCTGGATGAAGCACCCAAGCCCAGTGTACTGTTGAATCTAGAGTTCACTGTGCTTGTGATGTCCATCAGCTTGATGCTTCTCCTATTAAGGGATTATTCAAGCTTCTTGGCCTCAGAGAGCTCACTTTTCAGTGTAGCTATCTGTTCCCTACAGTTCTCCAACTCCTGAGAGAGTTTGAGGTTTTCTGACTTTAAACCATTGTGTTCAGATAATTGATTTCTGAGAGAGATAATCTCTTTCTCAGACTTTAGCAGGTCTAAACACAGTGCTTTAAATTCAGATTTAAAATCTTCTGAAGTAAAATCAAAAGAGCTAATTACCTGATCTTCTTCAGGTTGGGTTTCTGAGTCTGACTCTGACTCTTCATCCTCTGAATTGTGCTGTGAGGCATTAATTGCCATCATGCAGAATTCCTTTTCTTCTGCATCATCCTCATCATCACTGGAGCTGGATGAGGCTTCTGATTCCTCTTCTGTCTCACTCCAGGATTCAGCAACAAACCCTTTCCTTGTATGCTTATTTTTGCTGGAAGAAGGTTTGCTATTGCCATTCCTTTTGGGGTCCTTCTCCTTTCTTCTTTCTTTTCTGTCCCTTCTGTCCTTGTTCTTGTTCTCTGGACAGTCAGGAACTATGTGCCCTGGTTTCCTGCAACCAAAGCAGATAATGTCTTTGTTATTGCCAATGGACTTGTCATACCTTGGCTTATCCTGCTCCTTGTATGATCTTCTTCTGAAGTCCTTTCTGGCCATCTTGTAGAATCTTTTGGCCAACAAGCTGAGAAGTTCATCATTGCCTGTAGCTTTTTCTTCAGGCAGATCTTCAGTTGCCTTGAATGCTATGGTCTTCTCTTTTCTTGTGGCTGGTGAAGCAGCCTTCTGTTCTTCCTCTCTATTCTTGATGAGTAGCTCATAAGATTTGAGCTTACCCAACAAGGCTTCAGTGGTGATCTCATTTAGACTTCTGGCATCCTTAATTGGCCAGATTCTTGAGTCCCAAGTGCTGGGGAAGCACATTAGGATCTTGTCATTAAGTTCTGTCAGAGAAATCTCTTTGTCCAATGTCCTTAGCTCACTGACAATTAGACTCATTCTGTTGTACATGTCTCCCACTAACTCAGTCTCTCCCTTCTTGAAGTTCTCATATTGGGAGATGAGATGGGATCTTCTGTCCTTTCTCTCATCAGCTGAGCCTGAGACAATTTCTGAGAGCTTGTCCCAAATCTCCTTGGCTGAGTTGCATTCAGCTACCTTTTGGAATATGTCATCTGACATTGTCTGGGCTAGGATGTTCATAGCCTTGGCATCAGCTACTTTCCATTTTTTGATGTCAGCATCTGTTCCTGATGGAGGTGGAACAGCATTTGTACTTGTGCTCTCTGGGGGTCTTGGACACACTGTCAAAATAGAATTAAATATATCTTCATCAATAGAATTCATGTAAAGTCTAATCCTTGCTTTCCAAAGTGCAAACTTGGAAAGATTGCACACTGGAGGTCTGGTGCTAGCATAATCTTTGTTTTGGGCCATGAGTTGTGCAAACAAAATCTAATAATAAAATACAAAAGAAAAACATATCTAGTTTAGGATCTTGGGGTTCAGGTGTTAGCCTGTACAACCAATCAGGTATGTTATTTTTAACCAACCTCCCTCTGATACCAATTGAAAGTGCAACTAGATCTGATATACTCTAGAGGGGGGTGAATAGAGTATATGGTGTTTTAGTACTTTTAAAAACTTTTACAACAATTGTTGTAATAAGTGTGAACAGGGAAGCAAATATAAATCTAATCACAGAACTACACTATGCAAAAACTAAGCACAGACAAATCAAGGCCAGAAACAAAAAGTAAACAAGCAGAGCCAGAGGACACAAGGAAATATAGTGGTTCCCCAAACTTGGGTACATCCACTCTTCTACCACCCTAGGTAGGAATCCACTGCAGGATAAGTTGATCAGGTGTCATGGGCACCAATGAGCTTTTGATAAGGTGCTCAAAAACCAAAGCAGATTTTTTGATCAGGTGTCTTGCCACCAATGAGCTTTTGACAAGGTGCTCAAAAACCAGATTCAAACTTTTGAAGGGAGTTTGAGAAACCCTTTACAGAGTGGGGGTGAGAGAGTGATGGCAGTCTTCTCTTTCTCAAACAACTGAGAAGACTATGTGGATTGATGTCAAAGCTCCCCCCTGAATCCTTGAAATCTTCAGGAAGAAAAGCTTTGCTTGAGGGTGATAGG
The DNA here is from genome assembly GCA_039583875.1 of Platanthera guangdongensis. NCBI lineage: Eukaryota > Viridiplantae > Streptophyta > Magnoliopsida > Asparagales > Orchidaceae > Platanthera > Platanthera guangdongensis. Next base: position 132,350,609 of record CM077156.1, read on the forward strand.
CCTTCAAAGGTAGAACTCCAGCAATAGATGATTTCAGCAATGGATGAAATGTTGAGTGTCTGGAGTCTTGAAATGATGTTGGCCTTGAACACTTTGAGAGCTGAAGAGATCTGAAGATTTTTGAAAGCTTGATCTCTTTGATGAGTGTTCTTCAGAATTCTTGTTGACAGAAGATTTTGAAAGAGTCTCTGTAATCTGTATTGTGTATATTCCCCTTGTTAATCTCTGTATATCATCTGTATTGATTCAAAAACATTCTGTCTTTTATTCTCTGTTCCAGAATAGAATATCATTCTCTATCAAAGATAGTCGTTGGTCTGCATTGATTGCATCCTTAATTGTAAAAACTCTTCTAGAGGAAAGTCCACAGAATTATTCCTTGGAAGATCCCTTGAAACTTGGTCCAGAAGTAAATGAAAACGGCTAGCAAATCTCTGAATTAATTGCAGAATAACTCCTGTCTGATTTGAATTTGAATTCTGGAAGTTAACTGAAATCGTCGAACTGAGCTCTGCTATCGTCGAGCTGAGCTCAGCGAACTGGAAAACTTAAGCAGCAAAATAATCGTCGATCTGAGCTCAAAGATCGTCGAACTGAGCTCAGAGATAAAGATCCAATGCAGAGTCAAAATCGTCGAACTGAGCTCACAGATCGTCGAATGGAGTTCGACGATATTATGAAGTTGAGCTCAGCGATCGTCGAGTGGAGCTCGACGATCTGCCAAAGTTGAGCTCGACGATCGTCGATCTGAGTTCGACGAATCGTCGTGCTGAGCTCGACGATCAGACTTAGTCTCCAGACAGAAAGACTTGGTCTTCAGGGCAGCTTCCAATCCTAGACTTCTAACCCTTAGACTCAATTCTAATTGACTATTAAGCTATACAGAAGGTCAAACAAAAGTTCCTAGGGACATAGTGATCCTGACCCAAATTAGTAATAGGGTGTTCCAACACTCTCTATCCCGTGTCCTCGAGTGGTGAGAAGTCTTCTGTGAGCTGGGACATGCAGATCCACACTGTGTTGAGGCAGTTGGCAGTGAATACAAAGGGCTCAGAATGAGCCTTAGGTATTCTCTCGTGGGTGTCCACGCCGGCCCTTGCACTCCGGGTGTCTCCACATGGGGACAGATCACCCTTGCAGTGACCACGACTATGCCTGTGGTCATACCTGAAGGCATGATGAGTTGCCTTCCTGCTTGGAGTGGGGGTCGGAATACCGTTTCCCCATTTCTCCACGAATTGATAATCCGGGAGATCCACCCGTTCTCTTGCTTTCTCTTAATGGCATCAACCTTGGAGAAGTTTGATACTATTCTTTTCTCATTCTCTAGACTACTCTCTAGAGCTGAGATCTTAGAGTCCTTGGCCTTGTTGGACGCCAATTGGAGAACCAACAAGATCTTCAGTCAAGCAATCTCTTGAGCTTGCTCCTCAGCAAATAGGTTGCTTGACTGAAGGGCTCTCTTCAGGGAATCAGCATTTTCTGAAGGAGGGCAGTTCCTGTCTTCAGAAATTTCAAAAGATACGGGGCAGGATGAAGAAGTTACCTGCTCTCCTGTGTTATTGTCATTAGATCCAGTGACTATTGTTTCATCCACATCAGAGCTGCTTTCCTCACTGTCCTCTTCAGACTCTGACACGGACACTGGAGCTCTGAAGCAGTCCGAGGGATCCTTACCTTCATCTTCAGAAGTGAGGACCCCCACATACGCTTCATCCTCTGATTGACAGCATATTCCAGCTTTCTCTGACCCCCCCATCAGCTCTGAGATCATCATCCACAGGGATTTAGCCGTTCTACATTTTTCCAATCTAGAGCGAGAGGCTCCAGACCAGATATCCATGATAATTTGACGAATCCTCTCGTCCAAGTGAAATAGTGATAGTTCCGTCTCTGACATCTCAGCAATGCCCATGGGCACTTGGATCCCAGAGTTGGAGGTCTTCATTGGAATAAATGGACCCTCTTCCAGGATGAAGGATGCTCGAGGATCGATAGCATCAAGGTGAAATGACACTCTCATTCTCCAGATGGGATAATAATCCTTTGTGCATGCAGGAAGTTTGAGTGGCGGTATCTCATAATCCAGCTCCATGCTTCTGACACTGGTGGCAGGATTCTACTCAAGGTGTTAACCTTTTTGATGAGGAACCTCGCTTTGATACCACTTGAAAGTCCACCTAGTGTCAACAAAATGCACCTATGGGGGGGGGGGGGAATAGGTGACGTGCTATGCTTTTGCGGAATTTACGACGGTACCTGCACAATAAAAATAGAAAGCACAGCACACAGAATACACAGGAAATTTATAGTGGTTCCCCGACTTGGGTACATCCACTTTCCCCCTTCGACCTATCTCCCAATAAGGGACGACTCGGTCTCTTCTCCAACAAGATTGAAATCCAATCCCTGCACTATCGGAAGGAACCCTTCCACACGTGAGAGTCAACACTCCCACAAAACGGGTTGCACCCAACCCTTACAACACGGAACAATCGTTCCTTTACAACAAAAGTAAATATAGAATGTACACGAGATACAAACTTCGTTTGGAGACTACGGTGTTCCTCTTCGTTCGACGACGTGATCGTGAAGTCAACGAAGAGTCTACAACCTTGGTCTCTCTTGGAGAGGATCTCCCCGGAACCGGCGGCGGCAACACGAGCGGCGGCTTGGTTCGGGATCGGCGACAATGATGATGAGCGGCTGCTGAACTTGGAGATCCAAACTTCGTAGCGAAGCTAGCTTGGTCTTCCAACGGTCACTCTAGAATCAGTCATCTCGATCGATTCGGATGAGGGAGTTTTTCCCGGTCAACAAATCGAGAGACAAGAGATCTCTGGATAGACACGTGAGACTCAAAGCTTTGCTAAGCTTCTGTCGCCGGAGATCGGGAAGAAGAGCGATCAGCAGCGGCGACGGACTTGCCCGAGCGCGATGGCGGCGGCGGAGAGGAGTCGCGATTTTAGGATTACATCCCGGCTCGGTTTCTGATTCTCTCTCTATCTTTACTGTTCAAAATACCCATGTATTTATACATTGAAGACCCATACAATATGACCGTTGTGGGTCCCACAAGTAGAAACCCGAAATCCGGTTCAAACTAGTACAGCGGCATAATCCGGTCCAACAGCATCCCGAGAAATCGCTAAGTGAAAATCGGCGAGAATCGCAGGTGATTCTCGACGAATCGGCGAGAATCGCCAAGTGATTCTCGACGATTCGTCGAGAATCGCTAGTGATTCTCGCCGAATCACTTATTGATTCTCAGCGATTTTCACTTGGTATTCATGAGCTGCTTAACCACTGGTTCGGCGAGAATCACTAGTGATTCTCGCCGAATCTTACTTGGCACCGTTTTGAGGTAGCCAGAAGGGGTCGGCGAGAATCACTAATGATTCTCGTCGATTCGGCGAGAATCACTAGGGATTCTCGCCGAATCGGCAAGAATCACTTGGTGATTCTCGTCGACTTTGACTTAGATGGATTTCCGTCATTCCACACAAGAGCTGCTCCTTGACCCATCCTTGCTCCTTGTCTTCTCTTGCATAAGCATGGCCCTGTACTTGAAAGTAAGTGCACTCCAATAGAGAGAGTACACGTAGGCCAACACACTGATTTGCTCAACGAGGGATTACGTCGTGCAGACCCGTGTATATTGACCTACTGCACCCTGACATTGGTGTGCACTTAGCGTGAAGGAGCTACAAGTACAACTTAAGATGTTTCATCAAATACATTGTGAATTCATCTTAGCTTGACAGGTGGCTTCCTCAAATCCAGGTAATTGTGGATACAATACCCAACACATGAGTTAAGGCGAGGCCTCGCTAGGCGAGATCTCGCTAGGCGAGACCTCCGGGCGCGGGCGAGTAGCCCACAGGCGAGATCCCCTAAAGTTTGATGGGTCCCTCCCCACTCGCCACATGAAAAAAGATGGTCTTTTACATTTTGACCCACAAGGGGGATTTTACCTCTGTACCCCATAAAGTTTTACACTTTTATACCCCTGGAGGCCTGCATATAGCTTTCCAGAACAGCGGGGTTTGGCTGTTGGCAGACCCAGTCCAGGGTGTTTTGGTCATTTCAGGTTGTTGTAGAAGTGATATTTTGCAGATCAGATTCAGAGGCCTATAGATAGATCGATAAGGTGCCTGAGAAGGTTGTTGAACCTTTCCACTATTTTCCTCACAGGCACCTAGCTCAGCACTGGCTAGGGAGGGGAAGACTCTCAGTATTCCGGGTAAGAGGCGGGACCTCCAAGCTGAGTCCCCTCAGTCTATTTTCAGGTCACTGACTCTCGTCAGGACGGTAGCGCAGGGAGAGTACATGTGGGCTGCATCCTGTCTCGAACTCTACGAGGGACCAGAAAGCTGGTTTCAACATTTTTTGGTGCGGTGAGCGTGGAGCGCAGCCTTCAGAGAAGAACCTTGAGCAACCACATGGCGGGAGATCACGGAGAAGGAGAAGGAGGGGAGTCGGATAACCAGGGGGGATTTGTAGGGAGAGCGGAGTTTATGGCTTCGATCAAGGGGATCATGGATCTACTGCAAGGGATCTCGCGGCAGGGAGACTGTTCAACTCCACTGCCTCCAGTGCCAGCTCTTGCGACTCAGGAAGAACTCGTCTCGGCGTGAGTAGGAGAGGATGCCCCGGGGAGAAGGCCGGGAAAGGAGGTGATGATGGAAGGGAGCGGGAGAGACATGCCGGGAAGGGAGCTGTTCCCAAGACCGGCGAGTGCAATCTCGCCAGGAGAGGTCGTCGCGCGAGTAGGGGCAGTGAGACCTGCGGCGAGAGGGTCCACTTTTTGCGAGCTGATCCTGTCCGCTCCCGTCCCAGAGGGCTTCCGAGAGCCCGAGATGAACTACTACGTAGGGAAGGATGATCCTCTCCACCACTTGCAGTGGTTCGAAGACGATGTCTCGATCAGACCCATGACAGACGCGTTTAAGTGCCGCCTTTTTGCAATCACCCTAAAAGACAAAGCTAGGGACTGGTTTCATCAACTCCCGACCGGCTCGATATACTGCTTCGAGGACTTAAGTAGGAGTTTCCAGCTCCGGTTCTCCACATCTTAGAAAAGGAAAAAGAACCTGGAGTCGATCTTCTTAATTAAGCAGAAGGAGGAGGAATCGCTGGCTCAGTACATGGACAGGTTTCAAGAAAAGATTCTGGATATACAGGAGGTGCCAGGTTTGCCCTCCAGATGGCCTTCACAGTGGGACTGCGGGAAGGATTCTTCAAGATGAGCCTCACCCGGAAGGCGCCGCTGTCCTTTGAGGGCTTGATAGAGAAGGCGGCAAAGGAAATAGCGATGGAGGCGGCGAACCCAGCTTTTGCAAAGAAGCTAGCAAGGCTTACTGATGTAGAGTCGAAGGAGTCAGGTGGGAGGCAACCGAAGGCAAGGAGTAGAGAGGAGCCAAGGGCGCAGGCGTATCCGGAGCTGGGGTGGAGACAGCAGGGAGGCCCAGCCCCAGGACAAGGAAGGGGATATCCCCAAGGGGGGAGGAACCAACATGGAGGACCGGGAAGGTTCCACCAGTAGGGGTGGGGATACGGTCATAGACCACCCTTACCCCCTCCGCAACAGGCAATGGCCATCGGCCGAGGCAGAGGAAAGGGTCGGGAGAGAGGAAGAGGAGCAGGAGCAGGAAGGAGGAGGAACCCTCGGGAAGGAAGACAGGGGGGGGGAGGTGGCGTTGCCATATTGTGACTTCCACGAGGAGGAAGGTCACGCAACGTCTACCTGCACAGATTTCTTAGAGATGAGGAGAACTCGAGGGGCAGGAGAGCAGCCCAGGCCGGTGAGGATAGAGGAAGTAACAGTTACTGGAGAAGAGGATCGCTGCATGGATCAAGCAGATGAAGTATACCGCGGGGGAATTGGAGTGATCAATGGGGGGGTGGGGATAGAGGCGGCTCGAAGGGCGAGCCTTCACACTATGTACCGCCGAAGCGTCGCCTCAACTTCGCAATCCCCCCCTCCAGATGAAAAGATTACCTTTTCAAGGAAAGACATGCCTGACCATGAGGACCCCTTCTGTGACGCACTTGTGATACGAACCGCCATCGAGAACTTCACGGTGTCGCGGATCCTGGTAGACAATGGGAGCTCAGTGAACGTGATTTTCAAGAAGGCATTCAATGCAATGAGGGTGGAGGCCCGGAGGGTGCTGGCGGCGGACGGACCGCTGTTTGGGTTCTCAGGGGAAAGGAAAGAAGTCGAGGGGGGAGTGGGGCTTCAGGTGACCCTGGGAGGGCTGTCCCGGAATTGCCGCTTTGTCATAGTAGACGCCCCCAGTAGCTACAACGCTATCTTTGGGCGCCCCTAATCAGCACTTTCAGATGCGTCCCATCATCGTTTCACCAGTGCTTGAAGCTGAACACAGGAGGTACCCAAATCAGGGTACGGGGGGACCCAAAGGCTGCTAGGGAATGTTATGTGACGGCGGTGAACACCATCTCCTGGCGGGGAGACGCGGAGGAGTTGGAGAAGTGGATGGATCAATTACAACAAGAGCAGGGAGGCGGGGAAGAGCAAAGAGAGGAGGAAGATGCTGGAGGAGAAGTAGTAATGGTGGGAGGCATTGCGGGGGAGCCAGAGATGGCGGGAAAGGAGTTCGGGGAGATGGTGGTGGTAGAAGAAGAGGAGAAGGAAGGTGCGAAGGGAGAGGGGGGAATGGTAAGGAACTTAGGCATGGTGGAGAGGCAGGAAGTGGCTGGGAAGGAGGGCGAAAAGAGGGAGGCAGCAGAGAAAGAGGAGCCAAAAAAAGAGGTAGGGAGAAGAGAGAAAAGGCAGATGGAAGAAGAGGGAGGGTCGTCCGGGGAGGAGGTCCGGCCAGGAAAGAGAAGGGCCTCACGACAGGAGGAAGAGGAGGCAAGCAAGGGGGAGGCGGAGCAGCCGGGGGAAGAAAGGATGATGGCCAACATAGAAGGCAAAACCAAGGAGCAGGATGTGTAGGCAGAGCAGGAAGGAGAGGAAGAGCCATCAAGGCTGAAAGCGGCCGTGGAGGTCCTGGAGGTAGAAATACGCACCAAGGAAGTCCGAGAAGAAAGGATAAAAATCTGTGGCGAGCTCAACCCGGAGGACCGGGAGAAGATCAGGACCTGCGTACAGAAAATATTGACATCTTCGCGTGGAGCGCCGCGGACATGCCAGGGGTCGATGCAGACGTCGCCTGTCACCGCCTCAATCTAGACCCCAACACTCGCCCCATACAACAGAAGAAGAGGGCCATCGCCTCCAAGATGGCCGGACCTATTAGAGAGGAAGTGGAAAAATTACTTAAGGCGGGGTTTGTGTCCGCCTGTAAGTATCTGGGGTGGGTGAGTAATGTTGTAATGCTCAAAAAGGGGGAGGGTAAGTGGAGAATGTGCGTGGATTTTTCTCTTTTAAATAAAGCATTCACCAAGGATTGTTACCCGCTGCCCCGAATCGACGCGCTGGTTGACTCAGCCGTCAGTTTCCCCTTTATGAGTTTCTTGGATGCGTTTTCTGCGTACCATCAAATACGCATGCATCCTCCGGACGTTAAGGACGTCACCTTCGTCACGGAGGATGGATGCTTCTGCTTTAATATGATGCCTTTCGGTTTGAAAATGCGGGCGCGACCTATCAAAGGATGATGGATCGGATTTTCCGAGGACAGAGAGGAAGTAATCTCGAGGTGTACGTAGACGACTTGATGATCAAAAGCAAGGACCTCGGGGCTCATATCCTAGATCTGGAAGAGACCTTTGAAACCCTAAGGGAGTATAAAATGAGACTCAACCCCCTGAAGTGTGTTTTTGGTGCTAGCAGGGGAAAGTTCCTGGGACAACTACTCACTCCATCTGGAGTGGAGCCCAACCCAGAAAAAGTAAGAGCAATACTAGAATTGGAGTCCACTAGGAATGTTAAGGAAGTCCAGCGTCTCACCGGCAAGTTGGCCGGGCTAAGCAGGTTCCTCTCTCGAGCTGGGGAGAGGTGCTCACCCTTTTTTCGAACGCTGCGAGGAGGCAAGAGATTCGAGTGGACCTCGGAATGTGAGGCGGCTTTTCAGGCTATAAAACAACAGCTTACCCAGGCGCCCTTACTCCAGGGACCAAGGGAAGCAGAGGTCTAATTTCTATATTTGGGGGTAGGTGCTGTGGCGGTGAGCTCGGTTCTTGTGCGAGAAGAAGGGAAGAAACAATTTCCGATCTATTACGTGAGCAGGGTCCTAAAAAAAGCGGAGCTCGGGTACCCCATTCTTGAGAAGTTAGCATTTGCCCTCATCATCTCGGCCCGAAAGCTCCGGCCGTATTTTTAGGCTCACTCCATACAAGTGGTAACGGATCACCCCCTCCGTCGCATCCTGGAGGGGTAGAGCATTCGGGGAGATTGGCAAAATGGTCAATAGAACTCGGTGAATTCGATCTCGCCTTCGTCCCTCGGCTCGCCATAAAGGCACAGGCGGTGGCCGATTTCCTGTTGGACTATATAGTGGAGGTCCAGGAAGCGGAGGCGTCCCCTCGGGCAACCTGGAAGATGATAGCAGATGGAGCGTCAGGGAGAAATTCATTTGGAGGAGGGGTGGTCTTGATTAGCCCGGAACGGACCCAGATTGAGCAGGCCTTGAAGATCCATTTCGCAATCACCAACAACCAAGCGGAATATGAGGCGGTCATTGCGGACTCAAGTTAGCCGGGAGCTGGGCATACAGGACATTGAGACCTCGACAGACTCCATGGTGGTGGCAGGCCAGATCAAAGGGGAGTTCGAGGCAAGGGAGCCCACCCTCCAGTTGTATCTAGGAAAGGTCAAAGTCGTCATAGGGCAGTTCCGAAGCTTCTCCATTCGGCACGTCCCGAGGGAAGAGAGCGCTCACGTTGACCAACTCGCCAAACATGGCCCTCGAGCTGGGGGAACGGTGACGGAACTCTTCAGACCGTCTATAGAGGAAGGGGAGCTTATGGAAGTATGCCAGCAGAGGTCGTGGATGGACCCCTTTATCACCTTTTTGGCATCAGGGCAGTTACCCACAATGGAACTCGACAAGAAGCATACCAGATACAAATCGGTGTACTACCTGCTGAAGGACGGAGTTTTATATCGCAAAACCTTGTCGGGTCTGCTGGCCAGATGTGTGTCGGAGGAGGAGGCTCCCAAGGTTCTGCAAGAGATTCACTCGGGAGAAAGTGGGAGTCACTCGGGGAGCCGAACTTTAGAAGGGAGGGTGCTGAGGCAGGGGTACTTTTGGCCCACCCTCCGGAGAGATGCGGAGGAATACGCGAAAAAGTGTCAAAAGTGCCAGGAATTCACCCCCCTTCAGCTCCTTCCGGCCCAGAGGTTTTGCGGACCATCACAGCTCCCTGGCCATTCGCTATATGGGGGCTAGATCTGGTGGGCCCCTTCCCCCAAGCGAGTGGCCAAGGAAATTCCTGATAGTCATGGTGGACTACTTTTCGAAGTGTCTGGAGGTGAAAGCATTATCTAAGGTAACCTCCGTCAGGTGGTCACGAAATACGTATGGGGGGAGATCATCTGCCGGCATGGGTTGCCCCTAGCCATTGTGACAGATAACGGACCACAGTTTGCAAGCAGGGAGTTCGTGGACTTCTGCATTCGTTTGGGGATAGATCTCCGCTTTGCCTCTGTTCATCATCCACGGAGTAACGGACAGGTCGAAGCGGCAAATAAGGTCATTGTCTATCTATTGAAGAAAAAGGTGGAAAATTTGAGAGGAAGCTAGGTGGAGAGAACTACCTTCAGTGCTGTGGGCCTTGAGGACCACACCAAACACAGCCACGGGGGAAACCCCGTTTAAGCTCTCTCATGGCTCAGAGGCCGTCATACCTGTCGAATTTGAGGTCACATCACCGAGAGTAGCGGCAGCAATGGAAGGAGCCGAAGGATGGAGAGCAGAGAACGAAGAAGAATAGAGACTTTCGTTGGATCTCGTGGAGGAGCTCCGGGACTTAGCCATGGTCCGGCAGGAGGAGGTCAAGCGCCGGATGGCGAGGTACTTCGACAAGCATATAAGGAAAAACAGTTTGTGAAAGGAGATTTGGTCCTAAAAAAGGTTGACGCGGCGGATAGAGGAGCCTCTATAGGGAAACTTAACCCCAATTGGGAGGGTCCTTTTGTAATAAAAGAAGTCTTAAAGTCAGGAGGGTACCACCTCCAGGATGTGGACGGGGTATCTCTCGAGCGAGCCCGGAGTGGTGATGATTTGAAGAGATTTTATCCCTAGCACTCTATTCCATCGCACTTTTTTTATTATTATAAGGTAACGCTTATCATCCCGACGTACTCTTTTGATGCGACGAAAGTGTGGGTGACCTTGGTGAGGCACCAGGGGCGAGGTGATTTGTAGAAACAACCCGAGCAGACCCGCTGACTAGGCTCCCATCAAGCTGGCAGGGCTGTAGGCTCACTCGGTGGTTGGTGGTGTTTTGGAGAGGAGACGAGCAGACCCGCTGAGCAGGCTCCCATCAAGCTGGCAGGGTTGTAGGCTCACTCGGTGGTTGGTGGTGTTTTGGAGAGGAGACCCCGAGCAGACCCGCTGACCAGGCTCCCATCAAGCTGGCAGGGTTGTAGGCTCACTCGGTGGTTGGTGGTGTTTTGGAGAGGAGACCCCGAGCAGACCCGCTGACCAGGCTCCCAACTAGCTGGCAGGGCTGTAGGCTCACTCGGTGGTTGGTGGTGTTTTGGAGAGGAGACCCCGAGCAGACCCGCTGACCAGGCTCCCATCAAGCTGGCAGGGCTGTAGGCTCACTCGGTGGTTGGTGGTGTTTTTGAGAGAGAGGACCCCGAGCAGACCCGCTGACCAGGCTCTCATCTAGTTGGCAGGGCTGTAGGCTCACTCGGTGGTTGGTGGTGTTTTGGAGAGGAGACCCCGAGCAAACCCGCTGGCCAGGCTCCCATCAAGCTGGCAGGGCTGTAGGCTCACTCGGTGGTTGGTGGAGTTTTGGCGAGGAGACCCCGAGCAGACCCGCTGACCAGGCTCCCATCTAGCTGGCAGGGTTGTAGGCTCACTCGGTGGTTGGTGGTGTTTTGGAGAGGAGACCCCGAGCAGACCCGCTGACCAGGCTCCCATCAAGCTGGCAGGGCTGTAGGCACCAACGAGCAGGACCCGCTGACCTGGTCCATCTAGCCACTGGCAGGGGGCAGGGCTGTAGGCTCACTCGGTGGTTGGTGGTGTTTTGGAGAGGAGACCCCGAGCAGACCCGCTGACCCAGGCTCCCATCAAGCTGGCAGGGCTGTAGGTTCACTCGGTGGTTGGTGGTGTTTTGGAGAGGAGACCCCGAGCAGACCCGCTGACCAGGCTCCATCAAGCTGGCAGGGTTGTAGGCTCACTCGGTAGTTGGTGGTGTTTTGGAGAGGAGAGCCCGAGCAGACGCACTGACCAGGCTCCCATCTAGCTGGCAGGGCTGTATAGGCTCACTCGGTGGTTGGGTGGTGGTGTTTTTGGAGAGGAGACCCCGAGCAGACCCGCTGACCAGGCTCCCATCAGCTGGCAGGGTTGTAGGCTCACTCGGTGGTTGGTGTTGTTTTTGGAGAGGAGACCCCGAGCAGACCCGCTGACCAGGCTCCCATCTAGCTGGCAGGGCTGTAGGCTCACTCGGTGGTTGGTGGTGTTTTGGGAGAGGAGACCCGAGCAAACCCGCTGGCCAGGCTCCCATCAAGCTGGCAGGGCTGTAGGCTCACTCGGTGGTTGGTGGTGTTTTGGAGAGGAGACCCCGGAGCAGGACCGCTGACCAGGCTCCATCTAGCTGCAGGGGCTGTATTCTCACTCGGTGGTTGGTGGTGTTTTGGAGAGGAGACCCGAGCAGACCCCTGACCAGGCTCCCATCAAGCTGGCAGGGCTGTAGGCTCACTCGGTGGTTGGTGGTTTTTTGGAGAGGAGACCCCGAGCAGACCCGCTGACCAGGCTCCATCTAGCTGGCAGGGCTGTAGGCTCACTCGGTGGTTGGTGGTGTTTTGGAGAGGAGACCCCGAGCAAACCCGCTGACCAGGCTCCCATCAAGCTGGCAGGGCTGTAGGCTCACTCGGTGGTTGGTGTGTTTTTGAGAGGAGACCCCGAGCAGACCCGCTGACCAGGCTCCCACCAAGCTGGCAGGGTTGTAGGCTCACTCGGTGGTTGGTGGTGTTTTGGAGAGAGGAGATCCCGAGCGACCCGATGACCAGGCTCCCATCTAGCTGGCAGGTTGTAGGCTCACTCGGGTTGGTGG